>OV839566.1:138925373-140234691 GCA_929447395.1 Epistrophe grossulariae
TGATTGAATCAACTGCAGCGGATGACACCCACACTAGCTGTTGTGTGCGTGCGTGCGTGTGTGAGGAGTGAGCGATCAGCGATCACTAGTTCAATCAAGAGTACGCATGCGCGCAACGATCTGTTGTGCAGCGATTGATGCAGATTTGCTTTGAAAAAAAAACCACGTCTAGAAACTATATAAAGAGCCAGACCAGGTGGCATGCGTACTGCAAACACGTCAAGTGCTTTCGCTTCAGTTCTCCATATTATTGTGAACTGAGCTCAGTCAGAGACTCTAGGATTGATTTGGATTTGGATTTTGATCTCGTGTCCATGCTGGAGTCAATCAAAACGCGACCCCTAATGAGCGCGCGCAAGACTGCTTGCTTTCTGCAGTGAAGGCGAACATGCTATTATGGTTGATACATATTTTGTTTTTATGTTTTTTTTGAGCACATGGACCACCGGCAGCTGAAGGTTGGCCCGATAGCGATAAATGTACATATAGCTTTATGATCTGGCTTTAGCTTCAGTTTCAGTTCCATTCCAGCAGCCAGTTTATATGTATTTCTAATTGCATTTCGATTCAGCACAACGATTTGATTGAATCATGACAGCGTCAAGTTGTGCCCAGAGAAACCAGCAGCGCGCAGAGCACTGCACCGCATGTGCTCTGCATTGCGAATTTCGCAAATTGCGAGAAATGTGAAACAAATCGGTTGGAGATTGAAAGATGTCAGAGCATGACATGCAGCACAAATTTGGTAATTTTTTTTGTTTTTTTTTTTTCATGTGGCATAAGTAGATTTTGAATTTTGTTAGTTCAACATTACATCGAATTTATTGAGGTAAACATCATTTAGTTGTTTGTTGTGTTGGTGGTTATTATCTCTATTGGAATTTTAAAAGCTTGAGGCGAATTGTTTTTTAGTGATTTAATTCCATATCTATCTTTTTTTATTTTCGCATTGCATTGCAGTTGTCTATATCTTGATTGGACATTGAGTATATATATTGATGTTTGGAACTTAGTTTCTGCTAATTAGTGGTGACTTAATGAGGAACTTTTTCAATTCCTTCATCGATATTTTGTAAGCAGTTAAATAAATAAAATTAAATATCCATGATTTACATAATTTGAAGAAAATACATATTTCATTTTTTGAAAAAGTGAAATAATTGTAAAAATTGTTTAATATTTAATATTTCGCGATTAAAATGCCTTAAGTCTGTGGGGGATCTCGGAAATCATTCCAGATTTTTTTTTTTTTGCAAAAGACGTGAAAAATCTCAATGCAAGGATTCCATTGCGGATACGCGAACCGTCCTGTTGACCATCTTTCACCTTTTTCCCTATGCGATCAATGGTCTATTTTACCACTTTACAATTTACAACTACAAATTTGTAATAATACTGTATTAAATAAAAGTAACTGAATTTTAATTTTTTTATTCTGCACTCAAAAACGCTTCAGAAAAATTTCAAAGAATACAAAATTGTAGAAAACTTTACAGATCAACTTTTACCTGTAAAATTTTCTTACAAAATTGAACAAATTTGTAATATAACTAATTTATAATGCATGTAATTACTTATTCTTGAATCCAAGATCAGTACAAGTTTGTAATTGTAAATTGTAAAATGGTGAAATAGACCACTGAGGCCTATTTCACCAACTTACAAATTTGTATTTACAAGCGAATTTTGACAAAATTAGTTGAAAAATCGATTTATTCTGTTTCACAAAATGTTTGTATTAAAAATTATATTTGTAAATAAAAGATATTATTTTAAACAACTTTAAAACACTTATTTTATTTAGTATATTTGTAATTTACAAAGGGACATCTGTGTCCCTTAGTTTCACCAAGACTAATTTTTGTTTGTAGTTCACAAGTGCATATTTTGTGAAAACTCGGGGTTTTTTTAAAGGTTCTGTTTCACGAAATAAAAGAATTTGAATTGTGGGAAAAAACTTAGATAAATGATGTGTAATTTCTTTTACAAAATGTGATTTCTATATCAAAACTCTTTTAACACTTATAAAAACGAGTAAACTGTATGGGTAAAATGTGTTTTGTTTATTAATTTCAAGAATTTAGAAAGGCAAAATTGAGTAAAATAAAAGGTAGATATATTTTAATTAATACCAATATGTATTGGAAAAGGAATTTTTTCACAATAAATAGATTATAGATTATTTATGAGCCATTTTTTGAAGTTTCTAACAACTTTATACTTTAAAATGCATTAAGGCTTAACTACATAAACCAAAAAAGTGAAAAAGTAAAAAAGCGAAAATTTTCAAACTCATTTTAGGATAGTTTTTCTGACTGGAAAACTTATAAAAATGATGCAGAAAGCTTAAATTTTGGTTTAAAAACAAATTTGTGTATTCTTTTTCACAAAACAACGGCGCTAGCGGTAAAAAAAATATTTTTACTTTTGTACTTCAGTACTTTTTGGCTTATGTAGTTAAGCCTTTACCCTTTTCATTTTACACATTGGACTCTAACAAATTTGTGAAAATAAAAGAAAGTTTACAAATCTGGCATATAATTGCTGAAACGTATGTTTCTTTTAATTGTAGACTCAGTGGCGAACTACGAGTCAAAGGGCCTCCCGGGATTTTAAGAAAAAGGGCCACAAAATAATGGAATTGGGGGAACCTACAATTTTCTGCCGAATCCAAGCGGCTAAGAAGAGAAGCAGTTTTTCATACTTTCGAGGATTTGTCAATTTCTCGCAAGAAAATTTCTGTTTTTTAAAGTGAATAGGCTAAAGAGAAATGTAACTTGATTTTTGAAAACATTGCTGCAATAATAAAAATTTTATAATGTAATGTTTTCTTTTTTTACAGAAACTTCGAAAATACTCATAACAATTGAAAAATCGTAGTTGTTTTATTATTGTTTTTCTGCGGCCCTGAAATATGTATCAACTGCCGTTTGAGTTCTTTCAACATCCAATTAATTTTAGTTGTTTACTCTTTTGGAAGCTCTTAATATTCAATTTTGTGAGAAAGCCTCCCTTTAAAATAACTTAAAACCTACAGAATATAGTTAACTTATAGAGCAATTTAGGAGCCTCCTTAGATTACCAATGGGGCCACAAAGCTCAATATTTATTACCAACCACCAACTATAGTTTCGTTTAAAGTGTCTTAGAGTACGATGGGGGCTCTATATTTATTTCACGGGCCATCAATAGAGTTGTGAGTAACCAACTGCTTTATACTCATTGTGGAGGCCTTTAACAGGACTGTGTGGGCCTCCTGAGATTCCTTTGGGGCCACAGAAGCTGTATATTTACTGTAAGGCCCCAATGAAATCCAATTTTATGAAAAGGTTTTCTTTTAAAAGTACAGAAAGTAATGCAAGAGCTTTTGTGCATATATTGCTCACCCAGGGGCCCACCGGATAAAATCCCGGTTGTCCGGTGGCCCAGTCCGCCCCTGTAGACTATACAACTGTATTTTGTACAACTTTTTTCGTCTTGGTTACAAAATTGTTGGAAATACATATATTATGTTTGTAATTTGTGAAACTGAAATTCTGTTTAAAAATTCCTGAATGTAGTTTACAAATACAATTTTGTGTTTGTTAATTGTATTTGGTTAAATAGGCCCCTGGAACGATTTCCAATATTCTAGTTCTTTCGAATTCCAGAATTTTAGTTTCAAAGTTTCTTCTCTGATGTTTTCTTTCCAGTTGAGTTTACGATCAAGTATCAAACCAAGTGCACTACCAGTGATGAAATAAACTTGCATAAATGTTGCAATAACAGGCCGAATTCATAAACGCAAAACTTGCGCAAATTAAGCTAAGCAAACCGTTCCAAAATGCTTAGCAGATTATCCCTAAACGTATGTAGATATTTTTTCTTGTTAAATAATAAATATCATTTGAATTTGTTTATTTTAGGTTTGGTGTGGTGTGATTTATTTATTTTCTTTTAAAGCAAAATGGATGCAAAAAATGAAGAAAAGGTTAAATTTATTTAAAAGACTCAACAACAACATTACATGTAATAACAATTTTAGAAATTTGAAAAACTGGACCCATCTGCATCATGAGATGAAATTGTTGTTAAGATATATTAAGATAATCAAGCTATATTTTTAACAGAAATTCATAATTTTTTTTTTTTCATTATGGTATGAGGTATGAGGTTTTGTTGGTATAATTGAATTGATGGGCCTAAGTATAATTGAATTGATGGGCCTAAGTTTGAATCCCAAATCTCATTTTATGCCATAGAAATCAGACCACAAAATCTGTAGTTAATTTCAAAACCCATTTTATCCACCTGAGTTAATGTTTCAAAATCCATTATATCCAAATTTTTTGTTTTCATCAATATCCATTTTATCCATTCAAAATATATATTTAATTATGAACTTAAAATTCAAAAACTCTTTTATCCATGGTATCCCGAGTAGTTGTAGGGAATATTGAAAAAAAAATTATTCCGTACTAAGCCGTTAAAAGTTTGTACAGCCTTAATGTGAGCCATGCTAAAACAGTACGCTTGGTCTCCAATGGATGCGGTGGCCAAAAAAAAATTCTACCATGATTGGTATGACTTCTTATATTGGTTTTTTAAAAATGCTCCACAAAATGTAGAAGCTCTAGAAATCATTTTCCTGTACCTGGACATTTTTATATTCCTCCTGACCAGGCTTTTGCGCTTGTTGAAAAGCAGCTAATTATATATTTTAAAGTGTTTTTTGAAATATTTTTGAAATTGGTAATTTTTTAATGTCAAATAAAAGCAGACAATTATTACTCCAAAAGAATTCACCAAAACTGTTCCACTGTTATTCATTTAGGAGATGAAAGCTGTCCCGTATTCGACTAAAAAACTTCCACGATGGAGTATATTTGCCCAACTGCAGGTACCTGGAATTTCAAATTTAATGAATCTAAGATATTCATTTTATCTAGAGAGAATAGTGGGACCATTTTAGTACTTATCCGACATAGGAGAAGCTCCTAGATCGGTTGTAAAAAACATAAACAAATTTCAGGGATGAACCCATTTAACATAGAAGTGGGCCAAGTGCAACTTAAAGAGGAAAAGCTGAGTGTTGTGATTTATTTGCTAACCAAACACTATGGAGAAGGTTGGAGGTCCATCGAAGAACTTAAGTTCTATAAAAATATCGAGGATGTTAATGGTTTAGAGCATATACTGGAAAATGAAGATCGCATTTATGTGAACCTCAACCAGTTTTCAATAAAATTCGAGTTTAAACAAATTTAATTTTCTATTCCAACCCACAGTTCCCTAAACAAAATTTTTTTACTTGTTACTAAAATAAATAAAATAAAAATGAACTTTTATCCTCTTTAAATTAAGTTTTTCAAGTTTTAAATTGCTACACTTTTTTATTTTAGTCTGAAATCCAGAGGTAATTTTCAAAACCCATTATATCCATATTTCTCTTTGGTACCACTCGAAAAAATAAAACCTTCAGATCACGATTTCTAAAATTAAACTGTGGGGAATCCTAATCCGAACAGTCCTGCAAACAAAAAAGTTCTAACAAATTTTTCGTTTAGAAGACACACGTTTTTCTCGATTTACTCGAAATCTCTAAAAGTGGATAAAATGGGTTTTGATTCCGATCCACACAATTCCAGCAGCAATCAAGAATTTTGCATTATAATTACGGTGACCATATTTTAGAATTTCAAATACTGAACATGTGAAAAGGGCACCAAAATTCAATTCAATTTTAAATTATTCCATTTAATTAAAAAAATATCTACTTAAAAATGAAGGTACAGAAATCAGAAATTCAGTCTTTGTTTGCACAAAACTTAAATTTTAAAACGAAAAAGACTTAAAAAAAAAAAAAAAAAATAAATCCCTATTAACATATTTTATTTTAACGGATATTGAAATTTTTCTGAACCCGCGAAGCGGGCCATTCAAGGTATCTATAAAACTTTTGACAAAGTCAACAAAAATTTCGTTTTAAAATCATTAATTGAAAAATATTTTAAAGCAAAGTACTTTAAGTGTGGGTCTTAATGCCAATTCAGAAAGGCAAAAAATATAGCGGGTTTTAATTTAATGCTTTTTTGTGGTGGGCCTTATTGCCACTCCAAAAAGGAAAAATAGCCTGCAGGTTATATTTCCATTTTTTTTTTAATATGACCCATGGCTTTATTTCCGTGGGTCTTATTGAACTGTACCTAGAAAAAACTCTTTCTGAGGAGCATTTAACAAAATTAAATAGTACTAGATGTCTTGTTCGTTCTTTCAAGCGGTAAGGATACGTTAGCATCTTTATTTTATATTTTATTTGCCATTGAATTTTGCTTTAATATTTATGTTATGGTTTTTAGGAATTTGTACATAAATACAGAAAAAATAATGAACAACTTCTGAAATACTGAACATTTATGTGTTTTTGTTCAACAAATAATTCATAATGAACATTATCTTCAAATACTGAACTGTTCATTATTATAACGGATGGTCACCGTAATTAGAATGTACCTACCCAAATACTTTAGACATTTCAACTTGCTTTTGGATTTGATTTGCATATTGTGTTTTGCTTTGCAAATGTTGCGTTTAAAGGAATTTTTATAATTTTAATGTGCAATTTTCGATTGTGGTTTTTTAAAAGAATTCCATAAGCTTCAAAAATATGTATCTTTCGAAAAACTGATAGTTTTTGGGCAATTAAAAAAAAACTAAAATTTGTCCTCGCTTCAAAATCGTATGCCCTGATATGATGGTCCAAATTAAGAGAACTTTTTGGTAAATTGAAACAATAAAATCTCTACAGATAAATCTCTTCACTCAAAAATTCAAATCGAATCTCAATTGATGTGTTTTCACATTTTATGTACATGTCCTAAATACTAATTAGCTTGCTCTAAATTTTTCCTTAATAAAAAATCCTCTTTCAATAACGAATCTTTAATGGGCAGTTGTAAAATAGTGGTTAAGCCTCGGTTCAAGATTTGAACTCACCGATTTCGGCGGATTAACTAACGTTTAACGCTGGTTCAAGTATGTTATTGGTTATTATCACATTACACTTGAGCAGTAAACCACTGTTGAAACTGAATTAATCCGCCGAAATCGGTGGATAAAAATTGCTGAACCACGGTTTAAATATTTGTACAACTGGCCCTAAACAAATCACAAAGTACCATCGTTAACTTATCAGCCATTTTTTTCAAAACAATTATCTGATTTATCTTACGTCTATTTTTATCAAATACAATATGGACCCAAATAGCTCATCGAAAATAATTTAAATATATTTAATGATTTTTTTGGCCTAATATTTTTTTAAAAAATATTTCAACATCTTAAATATCTTCGAATTATCTCTATCGCAACCTTTCTCTGTAAATCACCATTACCACCCTGAACAAACGTTAATACAAATGTTTCAGATTTATCTTATTCAGTTTTTTATCAGCTATACTTCTGGGATCCTCCAAAGCAGTAACATACATAGGTCCTCTTCTTTTCATTCTTATTATTACGATATTAGCAATGCTAACTATTTCTCTACAAAGACGATTTAAAGAAAGTTTACAAATCTGGCATATAATTGCTGAAACGTATGTTTCTTTTAATTGTAGACTCAGTGGCGAACTACGAGTCAAAGGGCCTCCCGGGATTTTAAGAAAAAGGGCCACAAAATAATGGAATTGGGGGAACCTACAATTTTCTGCCGAATCCAAGTGGCTAAGAAGAGAAGCAGTTTTTCATACTTTCGAGGATTTGTCAATTTCTCGCAAGAAAATTTCTGTTTTTTAAAGTGAATAGGCTAAAGAGAAATGTAACTTGATTTTTGAAAACATTGCTGCAATAATAAAAATTTTATAATGTAATGTTTTCTTTTTTTACAGAAACTTCGAAAATACTCATAACAATTGAAAAATCGTAGTTGTTTTATTATTGTTTTTCTGCGGCCCTGAAATATGTATCAACTGCCGTTTGAGTTCTTTCAACATCCAATTAATTTTAGTTGTTTACTCTTTTGGAAGCTCTTAATATTCAATTTTGTGAGAAAGCCTCCCTTTAAAATAACTTAAAACCTACAGAATATAGTTAACTTATAGAGCAATTTAGGAGCCTCCTTAGATTACCAATGGGGCCACAAAGCTCAATATTTATTACCAACCACCAACTATAGTTTCGTTTAAAGTGTCTTAGAGTACGATGGGGGCTCTATATTTATTTCACGGGCCATCAATAGAGTTGTGAGTAACCAACTGCTTTATACTCATTGTGGAGGCCTTTAACAGGACTGTGTGGGCCTCCTGAGATTCCTTTGGGGCCACAGAAGCTGTATATTTACTGTAAGGCCCCAATGAAATCCAATTTTATGAAAAGGTTTTCTTTTAAAAGTACAGAAAGTAATGCAAGAGCTTTTGTGCATATATTGCTCACCCAGGGGCCCACCGGATAAAATCCCGGTTGTCCGGTGGCCCAGTCCGCCCCTGTAGACTATACAACTGTATTTTGTACAACTTTTTTCGTCTTGGTTACAAAATTGTTGGAAATACATATATTATGTTTGTAATTTGTGAAACTGAAATTCTGTTTAAAAATTCCTGAATGTAGTTTACAAATACAATTTTGTGTTTGTTAATTGTATTTGGTTAAATAGGCCCCTGGAACGATTTCCAATATTCTAGTTCTTTCGAATTCCAGAATTTTAGTTTCAAAGTTTCTTCTCTGATGTTTTCTTTCCAGTTGAGTTTACGATCAAGTATCAAACCAAGTGCACTACCAGTGATGAAATAAACTTGCATAAATGTTGCAATAACAGGCCGAATTCATAAACGCAAAACTTGCGCAAATTAAGCTAAGCAAACCGTTCCAAAATGCTTAGCAGATTATCCCTAAACGTATGTAGATATTTTTTCTTGTTAAATAATAAATATCATTTGAATTTGTTTATTTTAGGTTTGGTGTGGTGTGATTTATTTATTTTCTTTTAAAGCAAAATGGATGCAAAAAATGAAGAAAAGGTTAAATTTATTTAAAAGACTCAACAACAACATTACATGTAATAACAATTTTAGAAATTTGAAAAACTGGACCCATCTGCATCATGAGATGAAATTGTTGTTAAGATATATTAAGATAATCAAGCTATATTTTTAACAGAAATTCATAATTTTTTTTTTTTCATTATGGTATGAGGTATGAGGTTTTGTTGGTATAATTGAATTGATGGGCCTAAGTATAATTGAATTGATGGGCCTAAGTTTGAATCCCAAATCTCATTTTATGCCATAGAAATCAGACCACAAAATCTGTAGTTAATTTCAAAACCCATTTTATCCACCTGAGTTAATGTTTCAAAATCCATTATATCCAAATTTTTTGTTTTCATCAATATCCATTTTATCCATTCAAAATATATATTTAATTATGAACTTAAAATTCAAAAACTCTTTTATCCATGGTATCCCGAGTAGTTGTAGGGAATATTGAAAAAAAAATTATTCCGTACTAAGCCGTTAAAAGTTTGTACAGCCTTAATGTGAGCCATGCTAAAACAGTACGCTTGGTCTCCAATGGATGCGGTGGCCAAAAAAAAATTCTACCATGATTGGTATGACTTCTTATATTGGTTTTTTAAAAATGCTCCACAAAATGTAGAAGCTCTAGAAATCATTTTCCTGTACCTGGACATTTTTATATTCCTCCTGACCAGGCTTTTGCGCTTGTTGAAAAGCAGCTAATTATATATTTTAAAGTGTTTTTTGAAATATTTTTGAAATTGGTAATTTTTTAATGTCAAATAAAAGCAGACAATTATTACTCCAAAAGAATTCACCAAAACTGTTCCACTGTTATTCATTTAGGAGATGAAAGCTGTCCCGTATTCGACTAAAAAACTTCCACGATGGAGTATATTTGCCCAACTGCAGGTACCTGGAATTTCAAATTTAATGAATCTAAGATATTCATTTTATCTAGAGAGAATAGTGGGACCATTTTAGTACTTATCCGACATAGGAGAAGCTCCTAGATCGGTTGTAAAAAACATAAACAAATTTCAGGGATGAACCCATTTAACATAGAAGTGGGCCAAGTGCAACTTAAAGAGGAAAAGCTGAGTGTTGTGATTTATTTGCTAACCAAACACTATGGAGAAGGTTGGAGGTCCATCGAAGAACTTAAGTTCTATAAAAATATCGAGGATGTTAATGGTTTAGAGCATATACTGGAAAATGAAGATCGCATTTATGTGAACCTCAACCAGTTTTCAATAAAATTCGAGTTTAAACAAATTTAATTTTCTATTCCAACCCACAGTTCCCTAAACAAAATTTTTTTACTTGTTACTAAAATAAATAAAATAAAAATGAACTTTTATCCTCTTTAAATTAAGTTTTTCAAGTTTTAAATTGCTACACTTTTTTATTTTAGTCTGAAATCCAGAGGTAATTTTCAAAACCCATTATATCCATATTTCTCTTTGGTACCACTCGAAAAAATAAAACCTTCAGATCACGATTTCTAAAATTAAACTGTGGGGAATCCTAATCCGAACAGTCCTGCAAACAAAAAAGTTCTAACAAATTTTTCGTTTAGAAGACACACGTTTTTCTCGATTTACTCGAAATCTCTAAAAGTGGATAAAATGGGTTTTGATTCCGATCCACACAATTCCAGCAGCAATCAAGAATTTTGCATTATAATTACGGTGACCATATTTTAGAATTTCAAATACTGAACATGTGAAAAGGGCACCAAAATTCAATTCAATTTTAAATTATTCCATTTAATTAAAAAAATATCTACTTAAAAATGAAGGTACAGAAATCAGAAATTCAGTCTTTGTTTGCACAAAACTTAAATTTTAAAACGAAAAAGACTTAAAAAAAAAAAAAAAAAATAAATCCCTATTAACATATTTTATTTTAACGGATATTGAAATTTTTCTGAACCCGCGAAGCGGGCCATTCAAGGTATCTATAAAACTTTTGACAAAGTCAACAAAAATTTCGTTTTAAAATCATTAATTGAAAAATATTTTAAAGCAAAGTACTTTAAGTGTGGGTCTTAATGCCAATTCAGAAAGGCAAAAAATATAGCGGGTTTTAATTTAATGCTTTTTTGTGGTGGGCCTTATTGCCACTCCAAAAAGGAAAAATAGCCTGCAGGTTATATTTCCATTTTTTTTTTAATATGACCCATGGCTTTATTTCCGTGGGTCTTATTGAACTGTACCTAGAAAAAACTCTTTCTGAGGAGCATTTAACAAAATTAAATAGTACTAGATGTCTTGTTCGTTCTTTCAAGCGGTAAGGATACGTTAGCATCTTTATTTTATATTTTATTTGCCATTGAATTTTGCTTTAATATTTATGTTATGGTTTTTAGGAATTTGTACATAAATACAGAAAAAATAATGAACAACTTCTGAAATACTGAACATTTATGTGTTTTTGTTCAACAAATAATTCATAATGAACATTATCTTCAAATACTGAACTGTTCATTATTATAACGGATGGTCACCGTAATTAGAATGTACCTACCCAAATACTTTAGACATTTCAACTTGCTTTTGGATTTGATTTGCATATTGTGTTTTGCTTTGCAAATGTTGCGTTTAAAGGAATTTTTATAATTTTAATGTGCAATTTTCGATTGTGGTTTTTTAAAAGAATTCCATAAGCTTCAAAAATATGTATCTTTCGAAAAACTGATAGTTTTTGGGCAATTAAAAAAAAACTAAAATTTGTCCTCGCTTCAAAATCATATGCCCTGATATGATGGTCCAAATTAAGAGAACTTTTTGACAAATTGAAACAATAAAATCTTTACAGATAAATCTCTTCACTCAAAAATTCAAATCGAATCTCAATTGATGTGTTTTCACATTTTATGTACATGTCCTAAATACTAATTAGCTTGCTCTAAATTTTTCCTTAATAAAAAATCCTCTTTCAATAACGAATCTTTAATGGGCAGTTGTAAAATAGTGGTTAAGCCTCGGTTCAAGATTTGAACTCACCGATTTCGGCGGATTAACTAACGTTTAACGCTGGTTCAAGTATGTTATTGGTTATTATCACATTACACTTGAACAGTAAACCACTGTTGAAACTGAATTAATCCGCCGAAATCGGTGGATAAAAATTGCTGAACCACGGTTTAAATATTTGTACAACTGGCCCTAAACAAATCACAAAGTACCATCGTTAACTTATCAGCCATTTTTTTCAAAACAATTATCTGATTTATCTTACGTCTATTTTTATCAAATACAATATGGACCCAAATAGCTCATCGAAAATAATTTAAATATATTTAATGATTTTTTTGGCCTAATATTTTTTTAAAAAATATTTCAACATCTTAAATATCTTCGAATTATCTCTATCGCAACCTTTCTCTGTAAATCACCATTACCACCCTGAACAAACGTTAATACAAATGTTTCAGATTTATCTTATTCAGTTTTTTATCAGCTATACTTCTGGGATCCTCCAAAGCAGTAACATACATAGGTCCTCTTCTTTTCATTCTTATTATTACGATATTAGCAATGCTATTTATTTCTCTACAAAGATGATTCCAAGTTCTTCAAAACAATTACTCCGATACATGACTTTACCCTTTTTTAACTATTTGACAATTTCTCAGCCTATGTGCCTCAAAAACTTCTTGGAGTTAATATAATTAATCACTTTTTCACCCGTAAACGCATCAAGTCTCCTCCTCGTTTCTATGCCTATATAACTATTCACCCGTATATCAGAGCTCAACTTCCTGACAAGGTATCGACGGTATATAATTCTCAAAGTCTGTTCTCAACAATTGATTTTGTGAAACGATGGTCAAAGAATACTCCTATATCAAGTGTGTTTCCCATGTGTTGTTATGATGTGAATATTTTACATCTTCTCAACGTCGAATCTTATACGATTTTCCCTTCGTGGTTTGTCTTGAAGGAACGATCCTTTGATCCCTATCAAGATCACTTTTAACTTTTTTTTTTTACCACGCACGCACTGTGATCCAATGAAAAAAAAAATGTTGGTTTTCATTTTATGTTTTTCATTTTGTACAATTAAGAGACTAAAACAAAAAAAATTATTTAAACAAATTTTGTTAAAAGTTATTAACTTTTTCCATATATGGCTGGTTGTGCATTCACAAAAAGTGAATGGATTGGAAAAGTACTTTTCCAATAGCAGTTACCAAATTTCAATATTCGGCGTTAAAAAATCAAAAGCCATATATGGCTTTTTGTGCAGTAAAGGGTTAAATAGGATCCCTTACAATTCATATTTTTATAATTTATCAGAATCAGTCTCCATTCAATTTGTAGGAAATATCATATGATCAGAGGCTTACACTTTCGTCATACTCGCATATTGAATTGAAAGAAAAATAAATAAGGTTTGATTTTTACATATAGCAATTGTTAATTCAATTAACATTTTTTTACTTAAATTTGCAACTCTAAGAAAAATAAATTTCAAATAAAAATAACTCTGACCAAACATCCATATTCCATATCCATCCATACCTATACAATTACTGCTATGCTACTGAAATCAATCATATACCTACAAAGATATCAAAACTCCTACTGAATTCCTTTCAGATTCCTACGACACGATGTCACTATATCTTTCGGACTTTGATCGCTTTCTTCTAAGCGAATACGCACGCCTATAAAACCAGGGCGGTCTCTTGCATGAATACAAATTAGTTTTGTGCAAATCGAATCTCAATTGATGTGGTTTCACATTTTGTTCACATTAATCATGAAGTGATTCAATTCGACTTCGGCTTCACTTCACCTCTCCTTCGCAGCTCCTAGATATACGAGTAGGTATAATATAGGTATAATGTCCAATTCCAATGTTCATGCTATACATTTCGCTCCAATGAACAAAGTCGCTACAATTTTGTTTTCTTCATATCAAAATTAATACATCAATGTCCATCCACGGATCCGTAATTTGCTGCTGTCGGCCGGCTGGTCCGTCGTCGGTTCGGTTGGTGGTGGTGGACAGGACAGGGACACTACTGCCTACTCAACTCTCCCGCTACCGCTACCGCTATATACCATTGCTATTTTGCCGCTGCCAGTCCCATACTCGTCCTCATCATCGTCATCATCATATCCATCGACGACCAAGAAAAACAAATTAATTTTTCTCATGAAAATCAAACGTAGATATCACTATAGAAATGAAAAGGCGAAGAAAAGGCATGAAAATCGTTTGCCAAAACTTGTTTTCGAGCTGGGAAAATAATTCATTTGATTTGCATGACTTATGCAACATTTTGCAGAGTGTGAATTTAATGCAGTATGTTAGACTGTTTGTTTATACGTGATTGCAATAATTTAAGGAAACCATATTATAAAATGTAGGTACCTAACTCCAGTATACCTATAACCAGTACCTAAAGATCGTAGACTGTTTTTATTTTATTTTATTTTTTCTCTTTTGAAAGCACTTTTGTTTACACAAACATTTTTGCCTATAGTGTTGGAAATTGGGACAACTGTCTGGATAAATGGGGACTATTGCGTAAATTCCTTTAGATTCTCGGCGTATGGAGAGTGATTGAGGATCTATATAGAATAAACATACTGCTTCTAATTTTTACAATTACGACAGTTAATTATAAGTTATATAATATATAGTTGCGTTCGTCATCAGCCGTCAAATAAATTGATTTCGGAAAAGTGGTCGCCGCGGCTGGCTCGAATAAATTCCAGCCGAGAGGCCCAATTTTCGACCACTTTTTGCAGAAAATGGGGCCGTATGTCAGCAATAATGCGCCGAATATTCTCTTCCAAGGCGTTAATTGTCTCGGGCTTATCTGCGTAGTAAGCGACTTCACATAACCCCACAAAAAATCGTCCAGCGGTGTTAAATCGTACGATCTTCGAGGCCACGCCACAGGCATACGACGCATGCGAGATAATGCGCTCACCAAAAGTTTCCTTCAATAAATTGATTGTTCCGTTGGCTGTATGGCATGTAGCGCCATCTTGTTGGAACCAAAGGTCGTCCATATCTACATCCTCCAATTCAGGCACGAAAAGTCATTAATCACGGCTCTATGAGTAGCAAAGTCCTCTCTCGAGCAACTTAAGTGTCCCTTTACAAGACACATATCATCCCGGTCGTTATATATGACGCAGAGGCATGGACCTTGTCAAAACTGGATGAGAACGCTTTAGGATGTTTCGAGAGGAAAATTCTCCGTGTGATTTTTGGTCCCGTCTGTATAGATGATGAGTGGAGATATAATCACGAACTGTACGGGCTGTACAGCGAGACTGACCTGGTCAAACGAGTCAAGGTCTAACGACTTAGGTTAGGTCATGTAGAGCGAATGGACCCTCAACGCTCCGACCCGTAAAGTCTTAAAATACAATCCCGACGGACGGCGCAGTAGAGGAAGACCGCGACTCAGGTGGCGCAAACAGCTGGGGGAGGACCTCAACCAACTTGGCGTGGGAAACTGGAGACAGGTAGCTAAGGACCGATCTGGCTGGAGAGGGATGTTGGTTGAGGTCCTGATCCATCCCGGATGTAGCACCACCTTAAGTAAGTAAATAAGGTTAACGCAGATATATTTTCATTTTAAGCCTAGTACGCCGATCGCGCTAAATTTTAGATTTTATACAAAATTCTACACAAAATTTAGCTAAGCATTTTAGCCGAATGACGTAGCTCCAGGTAAAAAATCTAATTTTCGTTTCTTATTGTACATAACTTATCTGTAAAAATTTAGCAGTTAGCACCTAAAATAAATGTTCAGCAAATTAATTATCAAGCTAAATTTTATAATATTCTGTCATTTTTTTTTAATTTTGTGTAAATGTTTTGTGAAAATAAAAATCAAAATGAAGGGATATTTTGGAACAGACGATTTATCTATTTATTTTTGTATTTATTTATTGATAATTTCTTCTAAGAGAACAGCAGGATATAAAAAGTTACGATCTAAAAATATCAATGAATTGTTGCTATCATTCACACCCAAAAATAGCTGTGGGCTCTTAGTCTATCTACAAAAAAAAATGAAACAATTTCTTAATTAAAAAATGTGGTTGAGCTAAATAAAGTTTTGTTCAATTCTTTAAACATTATCCCGTAAGTGGAGTTCCACAGGGATGAATTATGGGTTCACAATTATTTTTTGAAATTAAATCAAATGGACCATTTACTATTTGACACATTGCACGCATTTATCATCATACTGGATGGGTGAATGTATATACATTTTGAGAGGAAACCCTCGACGCAAATCAATTCCCTTTTGCGGACAAATTCAAAGCTCCGTTGATTTGCGAACCGCCTAGAAGAAGAACTTCGACGTTGGACCTTGGACGTATTAGTTCACACTTGAAATTGCCAAAGTCTACTGAAAGTATCTGAGCAAAAATTTCTGCGCTTTGTATTCACCTTTCGAAGACGTCAACAATCAATGGTTTAGTGTATCCCTTCATCATGACAGGGGAGTCTAAACTAGCGGCGGAATGGGAGTCACATTTTATAATCTTTGTCACACCACGTTTTGAACTCGGATTTAAAATGAGAAAAATTTCTATTGAATTTCCCAACTTAGCTAATTTCGGTCCTTTTTGTCGTGGTTAGAAGATATTTTTTTTAAGAAATCCATGTGGTCGTTAGCTATAAGACTTGCATATCTTTTTATAATACCTACAAGTTGCATTCTTGGAAAAAATTGAGTTTAAAGAATAATTAAAAATAAAGCAACGAAAAAATTTAAAAAATAATAAATTGAAAGCTTGAGCCTTGAGCTTGAGTTACAAAAATTCACATATCACGGAAATTTGAGAAAAGTAGCACATTTTTTTTTTGATGGAATCACAAAATACACATCACAAAAATTTAAAAGACAAAAATTTAAAACACAACTCGAACGAACTCAGAACCTATATTTAAAAATCGATTTTGAAAAACCTCTAAAATAACACTTACAAACAAAAATGATCACGGAACTTCACACAAATTTTACAAAATAATAATGTACGTCATAAAATTTTTTTTTGTTTCAAATTATTGCTACACACTCAAAATTGAATGTTCCATACTTACTTTTTAATGAATAAAAAAAAAAAAACAAAAAAACAATGCTCAAAGGTCACGATGAAAAATCGCCAATTTTACTTCTAGTTCAACTGATTATACCGATTAGGCTCAGACAGAAATGTGTTTTGTGGTCTACAAAGAAATAATTATCATTTTTTTAAACAATAGATATTACTTAAAAAACCATAAAAATAGAAGGATATTTGCAAAAGAGCTGTTTTTGAATCATTGCCAGCTTTTGGGTCATTTTGCCCCATGGCACAGTGGATCCAGTTGTATGGAGAGGCGGTCATAATACAATAAAATCTGAACAAATTATCCGATTTTTAGGAAAGTTTCAGACACAACACAAAATGGCACATTAAATCATCAAAATAATATTTCACCCAATGACAAGCCTACTTTTTAAAAATAGTAATATTATTTGCAAAATTAACTCATAATTTGGTTGTGTTCTTATAAAATTATATAGATAGTTATTTTTAGCAATTCTCTTTTACAAAGTTTTGTGCCACGCCCACTTTTTGGTTTCTTTTGAAAATATATATTTTTGTTGTATTGAGTTGTAGTCTTAGCTCTATAAAATTTGAATGATCCAAGCTAAAAAAAAAAAATAAATAAATGAAGTCACCCTTATTATTGGTGCTCTTAAACCCAATGTTATGAGCTTACTTTGGTGACCTCTTTAATGATAAAAACTTAAGGGTATTGACTAAAGTTATCATTTTTTTATGAATAATATTATATGGTAATTATATGGTATTTGGGACAAACTATTGCCCCGATTTTTTTAAACTATGGCCTACTGTGGAACCACTGTGCATTGTGTCGGCTATTTCTACGACTGAATAAAAGATATCTGATATTTGACTGAGAAAAATGTATGTCCCACTCGAAAGGGACAAATGTAGGGACCTTAGGGAATTATGTCCTATGGGACCTACATAAATCCCTGCGCTTCTCAAAGTACATTATGCATATGCGTCACTGTAACACCATGAAATATGTAAATTTTCACGTGGCTGAAAAATTCTAAATTTTAACGATAAATAAAACTTAGAATTTTTCAGCCACGTTGGACTTTCACTAGCATATGCATTTGGTAAGTGTACCACCCAAGGTGGTTCCATGTCTGTAAACTTATGTCCCTGCAGCTTCAATCAACTTTACATATTTTTGTAATGTATATGACCAAAATGCTCAATTAACACTTGTACGCCTGGCGTATTAGAAGCGACAGACGATTCTGTACCATGCACCCGCAGAGTCAGTAGCAACTGTGTACAGTTTCAATTTTTAAGTTGGATACAATTATAAAATGTGAGCAGTTTATTTAAGGTGTATCAGTGTTTTGTCTATGAAAAGACGCTTCCTGATGGTGAAAATAATAAATTCAATTCAATTCAAAATTCTATCCATTCGAACAATTAGAACAGTACCTACCTATAGATATTAACATTTTGCCTGAAAACATGTTTTGAAATTACATATTTGAATCATAGGAAACAGTGCACAATTCGAAACATATATAAGTACATTATAATCTTAACATAAATTAGCTATACATGCGGGTAACTATTTATCGAATATTAAGTGGTTTCTAGTTAGCGCTTGCATAATATTTAAAGTACATTTTAACTAATATTTCAAAATTATAAATAAATTCGAAAGGATTCCTTTCGAAATGTATGGTAAACAACCCCCTATCAGATTTCTCAACACGACTCCAATCAAAACCAACTCCTTAAGTGTCTTTTCCACTTAAGACGAAACCAAACAAACCAAACCAAACCAAACCCCTCCTCCCTCCCCCAAAATTAAATGAATTAACTAGATATTCACACCTCGTCCCATTCCCATTAGAAAAATGAAATAAAAAAAAAAACAAACAAATATCAGTGCAAATTATAAACGTCTCTTGACAGCAAATTTGCAACAACTCGCGCAATAAATTTTAAAACTACAAAGAAAATAAAAATCGCACCTGTTGCTCGGGCGATAAATTAAAACCGCATAACCAGTAGCAGCAGCAGCAGCGCGTTAGTGGCATGCCATGGCATGGTGTGGTGTGGCAGATGAAAATTGCCAAATGCATTTGACGTCTATTTGTTCCATCTCTGATTGCAATTCACCTCCCTGGGTTCCCCAATTTTAATTACACATGTGTCAGTCACCGAAATAAATGGCCAACCCAAACGGCATCAGGCCGCCACATTATTACACTATAGGTATATGCCAAATGCCAATAAGTGAATATGTATAAAGTGAACCTGTGCTTGTTAAACTGTGCCTGATGTCTGATGGTCAAATTTTCAGCCAAACCTCCATGCCACGACACGCCACGCCACGCCGCACCGCGGTTAATCGTAAATTTAGGTTTTAATTGAATTTTAATGAAAAGACTTTTCCCATAATATATCTATACAGAGAATGTATCTCGGCGGGGAAGGTTGAAGCGTTGGTATTATACGATGATGATGGAAAACTATTCGACGTAAGCACACGCAATCAAATTTCAAATCGACCCACAAAAAAAAAAATAAACAAACAAAAAATCTCCACAACCCAACAAACGCACCAGGTGGGCAAAATAGCAGTAGACTTTGATTAAAACCAGCTTCGTAATCAGTCCGCACGCATGCAGCACGCACTGAACCAAATAATCAACGCATTGCAAAAATGAAAAAAAAAAATTCGCGTGCAGTGTCAAGTGAAATCGAGACGAATAGTGCATCGGACGCGATATGCAGCTGTGTCCCCTCCTCTCTCGCCAAATGGGGAACCGGCTTTTGAAACGCACTTTTATAGTGCGTTTTAGTTACATGAGTTGTGTCTCGTCCCGACGAAATACATTGGTCCAAGAATGGCTCAAATCTGGAATAAAACCAAGTCAGAAATGAACAAAATTAAAAAATTTCTTTATTATTACAGTTACAATTTTTGAACAAAATCTTTGAAGTTCCAAGCCTCCAACTGACACGTCCATTTTTATATTCGTTTAAATTAAAAAAAATATTCATAAAATGGAAATAGCAACGTTTTCACGAATTAAAGAGTTGTCACTATACTACGCCCACAATAACACACATAATAACACCCACAATAACTCCCACTTTGAGTAATAAACTTATTCGAATATTTATGATTCGTTCACAGAAGAATTATACTGTACTTCACGTAACTTTATCATCTATAAATAAATATATTTACTGGGGCAAGAGCTCTTCGACGTTATGTGCGGGGAAATTATGTCATCTCACTGCAACAAAATTTGGTAAGTGATACGTTGCTAGTGTAATAGGGCCTTAATGAGGTGGCTCCAAAATACTAAAGGATTTTTTTCTTGAATTTTTGAAAATTTGATTTTTAATTTAAACACGTTGCCCCACTGTTATAAGCCATCGTGCTTGCCTCTGCCCCCATTCTGTCCTGAAAGTTGGAATATCCCGACTAAATCAAGTGTTTAAGCACACACTCCATACGTACACACGATTAGGCTGCAATTTATTGACAATTATAGTGCGTAATTCAAGTTGCAGTGCACAACGAACGATCGGACATAATTAAGTGCAGAATTTAGGCGGGGCGCGGTTTTTCTAGCGTCCGTCCCCGATTCATTGCGTACCTCTACATATTATAAGTGCAGACGACAGTGTATAGATTTCTTCAACTGAAAGTCAATTAAAAAAAGTACTTCGATGGACCGAAGTCAGGACGAAGAAAGTTAATTTGTATCGAGAGTTTGAGTAGGATTCATGTATAGGTACCGCATCAGCATCAATATTTATCTATATCTTTATAATACATGCACTGCACATTCTGTGGTTGGAAATCATTTTAAGTCGTCTGGTATATATGATCTGCACGCATCTGAGCATGCGTGGCCTCTTTAACTTTTTTTTCTTCTTACTCTTTCCAAGGAATTTTTGAAAAAAAGAAAATCAAAAAAGTACGTATGTATGTATATAGAGTGCGTTTTGTACAGTTGTTGTTGATTTTTTTTTTATTTTTTTTTTTGTTAAATTTTTATTATTATTTTGGAGCAAATTAATTTCAACTCTCGCTGCATGGTGTCAGGTAATTAGTTGAGAGACTGCGTGTATGTTTTCATTTTTTTTTTTTTTTTTGATTTTATGTTTATTTAGGCTTTTTAGGTCGAACTCTTTAAATCAGGCTCAATGAAAACTTGATTTTACAGTAATTTTTATTTGAAGGAGAAGGTGGTGTTATTTTTTTCTGCGTTTCTGCCCAGTTGTGTTAAAATATGCAGAAGTACAATTTTGCAAAATGCAAATATTTACATTATAGAAAAAAAAAATTAACAAATTTTAATTCCAAACTAAGTGTTAATTACAACTTTATTTATGTTAAAGTGTTTAATAACGTGCACTGATAAATGACATATTGCTTATTTGGTTTAAATTTATGTATACTAAAAATTATAAGTTATGTGTGTATTTTATGTCTTCGTAATTCATAATAAAAACTAGTTAAGTATGGATATGTTTGTTTTAAGATAATATCTTTATTATTTTTTTACACATTTTTTTAGTTAAAAAATGTTTGCATATTTATAGGAAGTTTTAATTTAAAATTGGTCCAGCATCAGGACATTATAGTTGATAGTTAATTGTTGATACAAATTTTTGAATAAAGTTATATATTATATTAGGTATTATAACAAACTGATTTATTTATTTTTTTGTAACTTCTTAATTATATTGATAACAGTTCCAAATTACCAAATTTAATGATTTTGGTTTGGTGAACACATTTTAACTATAGGGCCAACGAAGATATACCTAAGTGAATTCTCGTATTGGTAAAGAGTTTGGACAAACCTATGAAATCTTTCCACTATCGCCACGATTCTTAGAACTGACAAAAAATTCCAAATAATGTTTAAAAAAAAAAATGTAATTCAAATTATTTTTGGTCTATATTACACTGCAGAAGTCAGGGTTCAAAATCAGCCTACTCCAGCTGAAATGTTTTTTTATTTTTTGGGTTCTGCCTCTTACATGGGATTGAAAAATTCTTATTGTGTCTCTCATCATCATAGCCTTCCAAATTTTTCAGAAAATTGTAGGTCGCCTCCATTCAACACGCACACAATGTGTTAGTTCAGTAGGCCCTGGGTATTAGTCCTAGTTCCGGTTTTACCCTGGCCCTGGTTCTATCATGCTATATTATTTTGTTATTTTTTGGATTAAGTAAAATTGATTGAGATTAATTCTTATTTGTAATAAATTTAAATTGAAATTTTTTTCTGATTTGTAATTTGATTTCACAAAAATAAATGTTCGTTAATATTTTGTCAAAAAATGGTAATTAATGAATGTCTATGGACATTATCCTTTACTCCGACTAAGAAGATCTAAATTGTATAGTCGATTCATATTTTCAAAATAAAACAAAAAAATTGACTTAAATATATTTGAGAAAAGAAGAGTATGGCAATAAATAAAAGGATAGATAAAAATTTGATGCAATACAAAATTTTAACTTGATATTATTTTTGTCGCATTAAAATAGCCAAAGATAATAT
Source organism: Epistrophe grossulariae (assembly GCA_929447395.1). Lineage (NCBI taxonomy): Eukaryota > Metazoa > Arthropoda > Insecta > Diptera > Syrphidae > Epistrophe > Epistrophe grossulariae. The sequence continues at coordinate 138,948,000 of OV839566.1, forward strand.
TTATTTTATAAACAAAATCTGAATTGAAATAAAATAAAGGAATCAAACAACTAAAAGTGACTTTGATGACAGGTGACGTTAGTGACAATTTAAGTACACATATCACACAATTAATGAAAATATATACACGGTGTTTCGCATAAGATGCGAAAAAGGCTAGACGGTGTAAGTTGGGATGAGACAAGAAAAACATCGTATGGAAGAAAGGTCCCTATCCCCCCGTTTAGGTGGGAGGGGCAATTTGAAAAATCGACTTGAATTAGAAAAAAAAAAAATTTTAAATCTGCTGCAACACTTACAATGTCATGTTATACCTTTTTTTAAAGCCATAGAAGCCCATCAATTAATTCTGTTTTTAAATTACATTGGCGTCATTGCTTCTTAAAGATTGACTACTGTTGGAACAATTGTCGCATGCGGCCTTCATTGTCCCACGAAGCCATCGATTAAATGAGACAAATCAAAATTAGTGAATAGTTTTAGAAAAAATAATTTTTTTGAAGAAAAAGAACAAAAAATGTGTCTTTAAATCAAATCTCTGCCACAGCTTTATGCAACTTTATGCAGCTGAATTTTTGCGATTATTTGAAATAATATAAAAAACTTTTCTTTAATGCGTGAATTTCTCAAGTTTTTTTTTTTTAAATTTTAAGTCGAAAAAGGTGCATCCAAAGCGGTGTTAAAAAAATGGAATAAAATAGTTTTAAAATTCAAACAAAATTTTGTTATCAATTTTTTTTTACAATAAACAAATATAGCTATCAAGAAAAAAAGAAAAAGTTTTTTACATACTCTTCCGAGTTTCTACACTCAAAACTAACAGGGCTATTCTGGCGTTGTGAGGGCTCACAACTCGGAAGTCACAATGCCTTTGTGAGGTTGATTTCTTGTGAGGTTGTTGTGAGGTTCTCAAAAGGAGATCACAATTTCGATAGTTTTTGTGAGGCTCACAGTTGTGAGGGTACGAAAACCTCACAAAATCGATTTCACCTTTCCTTGTGAGGTTGTTGTGACTTGTGAGGTATCAGTGAGGTTTGCCAGAATAGGGCTGTAAACTCAAATTTTGCTGTCCCCATACAAATATTTCTATATTCACTAGCAAAACAATTTATAGATTTTTAAAAAAATATGTGCACGAACTTGCTCTTATGTCCGATCACACTGTGTTTTTAAAGTTTTAATATTTCAAAAACTATATTTTTTATCTTATAAAAGAAATAAATTAGTTATGAGAGCCTATATTGTACACCACTTGCTTAAAACGTAGTTAAGTTTAAGGTAGTATTATTTGAGTAGGTATATTTATTTATGAACAATACCTATAGCACCGTGTTGCATATATGCATGGAACTTAAAGTTTAGACTGAAAAAATTGTAAACAAAATATTTAATTAAACATAAATTGATTAAACAACATCAGAAATTGTTTTGACACCAATGCGCTGTACATTATCCGATTTCTTAAGGAAATCTCAATTTATGAGAAAAAAAATTGTAAATCGTTGGAGCGGTTTTTTTTTAAATAGTTTTTTAAAAATTTTGAAAAATTTAAAAAAAGTTTATTTAGCCTTTATTATTGTGGAATTAAAACATTCATTAAAAAAAATATCATCTACCCATTTTCGAAATATGGAATTTTCAAAAAATAATTTTGAAATTTTTTTTAAAAATCAATAATTTATTTTTTTGAAAATCTTGGTACCTATGCAATATTATTAGAACTTATTTGAAACTTTTGTCCAAAAAATTCATTAAAATCAGTTCAACTGATATTGAGATAGTCGAAAATCAAAACATTTGTATGAGAGGTACCGTTATTTTTGGTTGAAAATTGAACGATTCGTTTTAAAATTATTAAGCTCTCAAAAAAAATTTTGAAACTTTTTTTAAAAATTAAAAAAAAATTTTTTGAAAATTTTGGTATACAAAACTTCTAAAACTTTTTCAAACATTTTCCAAAAAAATGGTGAATATCAGTTCAACCGTTTTTGAGAAAATCGAAAATCAATAAATTGGTTCTATGGAAGGTACCACTTCTAACCATTTTGGGGAAATTTTTTTTTACAAAATGGTTGCCTTTGTGTGAAAAAAATTACTGAATTTTTTTTTTTTAAGTTGTGGGCACGTTTTTGAGAAAAAGAAGATTTTCATTTTTGGTAAAAAAATTTGTGTGGCAGGTACAATTGTTTTTGGTCTTAAAAAAAATGAAAAAAACGGATGGTGATAATGCCTAAAAAATACTAGGTACCAACTTTGAAGAAAATCGACCGACCCGTTTAGGCTGCAGCCGAAGGGGCAGATAGACAGACAGACGGACAAAATTACGAGACCAACTTTTTTCGACTTCGCTATCAAAATCCCGAGTTCAATATTTTTTACGAATCCATAACTTGCCATATACATACATAGTTCCTATATATTGCAAGTAAGAATGGAGTACGAATTTTTTGTCTTAAAAACGTTTTCAAAATTTTATATTATGTTAAAAAATATTTTTTTTTTAAACCGCTCGACTCTGATGAGTATAATTTTCTCTGATGAGTATAATTTTCTCGAAAACGAGAAAATTATACCCCTTAAGTTTTTCGACTTGAAATGACATTAGGAACTCATGGTTTACTTCTGAGGCAGTGATTTCGGGACACCCTCTATACAAGGTGTAGTGCGGCAGATGCATAAGTACTGAGTTAAAATGAATCTAAGAACTCTTGAATGGGAACATTTTTTTTGCGTTTTCTGCAAACATTTAGAATTTGAGTTTAAAACCATGTGTAAATAACATGTGTGAATAAAATCAAATGGCACCTTTTCCTGACTCCTGAGTCCATGCCGAAGGCTTTTTTCGAGGATTTCGTGCACTTTTTGTGCGATATTTATTCGGGTATAATCTTCAGGAGCAAACCTCCATTAACTCGATATTTAAAATATCAGTCACAGTTTACTTTATTTTCACCTTAAATCTGTTAAGAATTCTTTTTATATAATTTTAAACAATCCATTTTAACATTTTTCACTATTAACAACCTGCATTATTAAGTAGATCTCATTTCATTAAAGAAAATATAAGATCAATTTCAGCTTTTGTTGCAATTAATCTTTGACTTATACCAGACGGAGAAGACGACGACGATCAGTATGATTGCGGTGGTTTGCATATATATAGTTAAATTATATAGAAGAAATGGCTCTGGATTGCCACTATATGGTCACTCTATAAGCAATATCTGTCAATAATTAATGCTCGAGTGGCATAAATAAAGTCGGCAAACAAATTAATTATCTTCTAAGAATAAATCAAATCGAATTGTAAATTGCCATAAACAATGCTCAGATAGTCTGAGTTTTTAAAACGGTAGAGAAATAGATTTACAAGCTTGATTGAGTTATGGTTATTAGGTTAAAAGGGATGAGATTTATGTGGTGTCTTGACTTCACTTTTAAGAATTTATTACAATTTATTATACATTCTGAATGTTTTCTATAGTTCTATGGTCTAGCGATGGTCTAAAGAGTATAGATTGTCAATTGATAGTACAGATGTTCTAAATGGTCTAGATGTTTTTAATGGTTTATAGATGGTCTAGTCTAGATTATTTAGATAGTCTTGATGGCCTAGATGGTCTAAATGGTCTAGATGGTCTAGATGGTCTAGATGGTCTTAATGGTTAATAGATGGTTGGAATGGTCTAAATAGTTTAGATGGTGTAAATGGTCTATATGTTTTTAATGCTTGATAGATCGTCTAAAGATGTTTTAGATAGTTTGGATGGCTCTGATGGTCTTAATGGTCTAAGATGGTGATAAAGATGGTCTATAGATGGTCCAAATGGTCAAAATAGTCTAGATAGTCTGTATAGTTTGGATGGTCTGCATGGTCGCATCTATATTGTCTACATACTCTCTACATGGTCTAGATAGTCTAGATTGTATAAAAAGTCTAGATGATCTAGATAGTTTAAATGGTCTAGACAGTTCAGGTAGGCTAAATTTGTTTTTATGGGATAGATAGATAGATAGATAAAGATGGTTTATATGATCTATAATTTAGATGATCTAGACAGTCTAGATGGTCTAAATAGTCTAGATAGCCTTGATAGTACAGATGTTCTAAATGGTCTTCATGTTTTTAATGGTTTATAGATGGTCTGATTTAGAAAGTCTTGATGGTCTAGATGGTCTTAATGGTTAAGACGAGTAATAGATGGTCCAAATGGTCTACATAGTCTAGATGGTGTTTACAATTTAGTCAGTCTGCATCATGGTCTCATTTAGACTCTCTAGATAGTTTAGATGGTCTAGAAAATTAAGATGGTCTGGTTAGTCTATATATTCAAGATGAATACAGATGATCTAGATAGTCTTGATGGTTTACACAGTTTAGATATTCTAGAAAGCTTAGATGGTCTAAATATTGTAGATTGTCTAGATGATATAGTTAGTCTTTAGAAGTTCATTATGTTCTAGGTAGACTAGATGGTCTAGAGTCTAGGTAGTATAGATAGTCTTAATAGTTTAGATGGTTTAAATTGTCTAAATGGTCTAAATGGTCAATAGATGGTTTCGATTATTTAAGAGGTCTAGATAGTCAAGATAGTCCAAATAAATGAAGATGATCTGGATGGTCAAGATAATGTATAGATGGTCTACAAATGTTCAATATGGTCTACATGGTCTAGGTAGTCTAGATGGTCTAGGTAGTGCAGATAGTGTAGATTGTCTAGATGGTCTAAATAGTTTAAATAGTCTATTGATAAGATTATCAGTTTCATATTTTTTTTTTGTAAAATTTTGACAACCACAAAATCTTTAACATTTCTGTGTTGCCGCCTTTATTTTATTTTATTTTATTTTATTTTATTTTATTTTATTTTATTTTATTTTATTTTTATGAGTTTTAGTTCAAATGGGAAATTGAGAAGTTAAGTTTCACTAGACTCAAATGTTCATAGAACTATGTACCTAATTATTTATTGAATGAATTATCGACTGCCATTGTTTTGTTTGCATCAATTTTTTTTATTCCTCAAAATGTCAGCTTAATTTATTCACTGCAAAATCAATGCGAAGTGCAGCCTCTGCGAGCTGAACCACTCTTGACTCCATGAATCTCAAAACGTATTACCAACTTCAATTTGAATTGATTGACCAGAAGACCGCACAAAGAACCGAATCCATCTCAATCGTAATTAGCCGTCAGAGAGTCGTCGTTGGCGGCGCGGTCAACGGCGGCGCGGCGCGGGCGGTGGCGGCTCATGGTCGATATGTATTTGTGCCTTTGCTGTACAAATGGAACGAACAAAACTGCTGTATAGCCTATATCGAATTCGCTTCTGTATATAGTGACCATCTCAAATAGATAATCACATTCGATGTAATTTTCTTGCACACATTCTCGCGGAATAGAATACTTACTTAGATGTAGTTGTTGTTGATTATCTGCTACCGCCATGTCAAAGCCTCGATGAGCTGTCAATTGAATGTCAATCGATTTGTTCGCCCTTCGATGCTGCTAATTAAATAACCAAGTTTATGCTTTCAGATTGTTTTGCTAACAACAACTAACTCCGTCTTTTGTTCTCGACTCGAGACACAATCGTATTTGACATTGTTAAGTTCAACTCTCTTCGTAAATTGTGTCATGCAGTTTTCTGTCGTTGGGACTGACACTTGGTAAGCAAAAAAAAATGTTATATAAATATATGTACACACTGCACTGAGGGGGCTTTACCTGTCAAAACATAAAACCCGTGTTGCGTAATGTTTGCAAAATTGCGATAGTTGGAGCTGTGCGAGGCGTAGCCCGTAATTCAGAAGTCAAGCTTCAGTCACACGCTTGAATATTCATAAGACGTAGCATGAGAGTGAACGCATGCCGAGGCGTTCCACAGTGCATACTTTTTTGACTCGGTAATGTTTTGACAGTTCCACTGTGCTGACCGCGCCGCATGATGACGCTGACGACCGCTGCAATTATATACATGAAGTAAGTAGAAGAAGAGGAAGCGTCTAGCGAACCATGAGTTTTGATTGACAGTAGTCTGGCGGTCTATTGGTTGTTTTTTTTTTCCGCAAGTAGTGTGTTATGACATCGGATCACTGCCTGCTGGCTGGTCATCAATTAGTTAAGCTATAGCCTGGACTGGCCTGGCCTGACTACTGCCACTGCAATTGCAGGCAACCAGCAGTATTATAGGTACTCCGTATAATAGGTAAGCCAAAGTAAGTTTATAATTAGTCGCCATTCACAGTGCGAACAGAGCTTAATAATTTGAATTTGAATTTGTAATTTTAATTCGATTCTATGCTGATTGAGCGAGTGGGTGGAGCAGTTTTGTCAGTTGGGCAGAGGCGAAGGGTGCTGGTTGGGTGTTCGCTCCTTACATGGTGATGTGGGCGGCATATAATGGATTATCTGCATTTTCCAAAGTGCACTCGCTCGGGGATCAATATTAATTAACTGCGGCTATAATATTCAGTGGAGACTGCCAGTGACGGCAGCACCATACATACATACATATAACATATGTATATAGCGGTGCGGTGGGGAGCGTGTGAAAAATTATAAGAATCGAGTATCTAATTGCAGCGATAATGTATTTTTTTTATGAGGTGTGCCGTATGGTAGAAATTAAATTGGTTAATTAATTTGAATGAAGAAAAGAACAGTAATTTGCACTAACCAACCAACCACCCTCTCCATCCTGAAAAAAGTGGTTAACTAATTGCAACGCGTCATCACGCAACACATAAACACAAATTATAGATAACTAATGATTTCCATTATTGGAATCAAAGTCAAGCTGAGTTGAAATGGTGTTGATTATTCATTTAGAAAAAAATAGAAATAATAATATTGATTTAGTATGGAAAGCTGAGTGAAAGATTGACTACATAAGTGTTGACACTTTTTCAAGAATACTTTATTTTTAAATTAATTGTACAGAATTATTTCGTGAGGCCAAATAAAAAAAAAAGAAAATACTGGTATATCGATCGGCTTTTTTGCTCTGTATGATTTTTGTGATATAAAATAAATTAAACCAATGCTGCCAAATTAAACCAAAAGGTAAGCAATTTAAAAGGGTTCAATACCAAAAACCCGCAAGTTTCACTTGAATGCATTTTTAAACAAAAAAAAGTTAATCAATTTTTTTTTTCAAATTTTTGGAATTTTAAAAATGGTAGAATTTAAATCAATCTACTACAATTTTAAAATTCTAAGTAGTATGGCAGCACTTTTTGAAATAGGTTAAAGTGAAGTACTTACCTATACACCGTAGAAACATATAAAAATAATTTATGATTTTAAGTAAACATTTGAATTAAAAATAAATAAAAAAAGAAGAAAATTTATTGTTTTGCAACATTGTTGTTGACTATAGATTATTAGACTATGGAAATTTAGTTCCCGGAAGCTTTAACACCTCAATCAGTCAGAACTTTAGAAAGTGTTAGATTTATTATTATTATTATTATGCAGACAAGAGTTACTTATACTGTAAAGTATTTATAGTTGGTATGAAAAAAAATATGTACAGAAAATATACTCTACAGACAAGACTTTATTATTATTTTATGACCTTTTGTTGCTATAAATGTGAGAAGATGTCTTTATCGATTCATCTCTATAGATATCAAAGGAGTTGAAGTTTTTTCCTTAGAACTAGAGATGTAAAAAAAAACAATTTTTTATAAGGTTTTTTTTTGTGGTAACATACTTGCAGTTAGGCTGCCAAGCTTTTGCATCATAATATTTATATTTAATATTGAAGGTTTGAATGAACAACAACATTTGAGTGAGCTTCCACCAACTAAAACAAAGACCAAGCACCACTATATAAAAGGAGTCTGATGAGGCCGATCATGAAATACCAGTCGTGATATATAGCAATAACTGCAGCCTATAAAAATACTTGGTGGTAGCTGACTTAAGTGAATTGTTGTTAATTTAAACCTTCAATTTTTTTAAGTACATAGTTATATTTTAGAGTCTATATTTTCTACATAATTTGTGGAACTCGCGCGCATCAAATATATACATTGGTCGAGATTTATGCTAATTGTCTTTTCCATATAAATAGCAAAACCCATTTTCCACACATTTGCGTCAATACTTGGCAATGTGGTATAGGATGACATAATGTCCACGGAATTAATGTCCTTAGATCTTAATATAAGGTTTATGGGAAGTATGTCGAGAAATAACGACCAATCTGAAACAGTCATTAGATTTAGGGAAATTATGACCAAATGAAAGATGAGATTATAGACATTGTGTTCATTTAAAAAAAATATATAAGTGGAGCATTTGGACCTTATGTCCGTTTAAAGAAAACATTTTTGAACATAACTGTCTATTTTAATTAATTACTCAAAGTTTACTGGGACATTATTTTCATTTGAAAGACATTAAGTCAATTTTAAAGGGTCCAAAAGGACATTATGTCCGTTATACAGATTTCCAAAATGTCAGCAGATATACATTTTTAGTGGAGCTTGATAATTACCCAGTACATTTTTTATAAAACAAACTGTACATTTGAGAAACCAATAATTAAGAAAAGTACAAATACTTTGAAAGTTTCATCCAAATCGGTTGTCCCCGATAAACCAAGAAATAAGAAAATTGAGCGGATTTTACTAAAATACATTTTAAATTTTTACCAAACTCATAAAAACATGCTCTTAATATTTCATTTAAATGATTTGATTTGTTTCCAAAAAATTTTGCCGTTTTCGAGATTTCAAAACAAAAAAAACAAGAAATATGAAAATTGGGCAAGCCTAAGAAAATTTCAGGCAAATTTAAGTTGCCATTAACTATAAAGGGTGTTTTTGTTGTCCAAGTCCGAAGGCAATTGGATGAAAATAAAAGGCACAACTGGGTCGCAAGAACTTGCTCTTATGTGCGATCACACTATGGTTTTAAAGTCTGAATAAAAAAACTCTGATTTCTTAAACAAATCTCAATTTATTATACAAAAATTGAAAATCATTGAAGCGGTTTTTTATAAAACTAATTTTGTAAATATAAAATTTTTAAAACATTTTTAAGAAAACAAATTGTTACGCTATTTTTTTTAGTGTTTATTAATGCGGACTTAAAAACCTAATTTTGAAAAAAAATCATCTACCCATTTTTGAAATATCGAATTTTCAAAACATTAATTTTGAATAAAAAAAAAAAAAACAACAAAATTTGTTTTTTAGAAAGTTTTGATATTATTCAAGCCTATTGGAAGGTTTTGTATGAAACATTTCATTTAAGTCGACTGAACAATTAATGAGTTATATGAATACCAAAAAAAAAAGTTTTATGAAAGTTACCATTTTTAATCGATAGATAAAATGTTTTTTCCAAAAATATGGTATATGTTACTAATATAAGCTGACATAAAAAATCATAAAACATAAAAATCATAGTAATCGTTTTTGAGAAAAAAGAAAAAATGAGATTTTCCTTACTGACTTTTAAACACTTGTATGGGAGGTACAGTTATTTTTGGTTAAAAGAATAATTTTTATTTAAATTCTGATAGTTAATGTAAAAAAAATTGCTGGATGCTAAGTTTGATAGGAATCGAGCAAAAAATCACTTTCGAATTATTAAGTTCTCAAAAAAATGTTTGAAACTTAAAAAAAAAAAAAATCGTTGCAAATTTTGGCATCCACAACATTTAAAACTTTCTAAAATAATCTTCAAAGAAAAATTTAATGAAAGTCAGTTCAACTGTTTTTGAGAAAATCGAAAATCAAAAAAAAAGTGGTTCAATAGTTTTTTTTTTATAAAATGGTATCATTTTTGTTAAAAAAAAATATTGAATTTTCTTTTTTTAAGTCGTCGGCATGTTTTTGAGAAAAATAAGATTTTCATATTTTGCTAAAAAAATTTGTATGGCAGCTACTGTTATTTTTAGTCCTTAAAAAATTAAAAAAAAAATCTTACCCTGAGACTGCCCAAAAAAGACTAGATAGCAAGTTTAAGAGAATCGACCCCATCCCTCCGTTTAGACTGCATCCGAAAGGACACGACGGATAGACAGACAGACGGGGAGACCCATTTTTATAGTCTTCAGACTTATCTAAGTGCACATAATTTTCTTCGATTAGTTTAAGCGAGGGGACAAATTTTGCTACCAGTGGGAACTATATACTTGCTATTCACAGTTTTTATGGAAACTAAATTATACTTTTTTTTTCCTGTAAAGGCTTCGCTTACTCTTGACGTTGTTTTTTCTTCCACTATATCTTCGAGATTGCAAAAAACGCGTTTGAAATTTCGTGAGCATTTCGAAGCAACTTAAAGTTGCATGCAACTAGGTTATAGTGGGAGGTCTAACCCATATACATATAACGCAATCAGTTGGGAGCAATTTAAAGTTGTTGAGAAGAGCAACTCAAAGTTAGCTTTAAATTAAACAAACTCAGGAGTGGAAATGGAATCGGCTAAGGTCATAAGATGATTAGTCACATATGATTCACCTCAATTCAATTTTATTGAATACTTTTCAATGACATTTGTCAAAAAACATGGTGGTCTTAGTGAATTTTTCAAATGTTTGTAATGAGTTATCAAAATTATAGAACGAAAATGATGTCTTTGACGCTGATTACACGACTCGTTTTTTCATTCGTCTTTTTGAAAGATTGGATGAGGGGTGTAGAAATGTAGGAGGAATAAGATAGCGAAAGCATACATTTCTACAAGATGTCAAAAAAGACAAAAGACGAAATGACCAAAAAAAAGAATCGTGTAATCAGCGTCTTTGTGATATAATTCTTATATTTTCTTCTCCTTCTAGAATTTAGTAAACTTTTTTAGTCACATGAATGTGTATTATTGTTTGTATTAAAGCCTAGTACGCTGCTGATGCGAAACGAAAAATCCCACACAACGAAATCAGAAACGGAAATTTTCGTTCTGCTTTTCGTTTTGCAGTACGCTGTTCAAAGAGCGAAATTTATAATTGTAGCAGATTATTTGGAGAAGTCTCCGCTCCTTTTTCGCACTGAATTAATTATACAGACTATTTATTGTGTGCGGAAAAATGACATTTGAGTTTTATTTGTGTTTTTTTTTTGTTTATCATTTTCTTACATCATGGGTTTCTCGGATTTTTTTCGTTTATGATTGATTTTGTTTTTGGAATTAGTGAAACTCTCCAAGGATATTTTCCGTTGTGTTTTCGCAAGCGTTTCGTTGTCTGTTTGGAGATCACAGGAAATTTTCGTTTCGCATCAGCATCGTACTAGGCTTAAGGCTCCCCCAAACCAACACGAAACTTTCGGCTGTCAACATATTTCATATGGCGTTGGTGTGGGTACTCTCATATATCACCCTGTAAATAAATTTTGACAACCAAAAGTTTCGTCATCGTTCCGAATGTTTCGCGTTGGTTCGAGAAGCCTTTAATGTTTAAAAAAAATTACTCAGAAAAAGTTGTACAATTTTTGTATTGAGCTGGTAACTCTAGTCGTACTGCGGCAGAAACGTCAAATTTGTTGGGAAATGACAATCACATTTTTGCTGTAATGTGATATCATCTTACACAGATTGAATTGGTTGATTGGGCTTTTCCACTAGCCGTCAGTTTCAAATAAGCAAACAAAAATAGGAAACAGCTGGTCGGAACTTGGAGAAAGGTAAACAAACGACAAATATTTTTATAATATGGTGCTTGTTTGTTTTCCAATAAAAACGTATAAAACGATGGTTACAACGCCAATTTAACAAAAAAAACAACTTCAGTAACTTATCAAGCTTATTTATATAAACAAAAATCACAGAAAATATTAAAAATCCACATTGCACTTAAAAATCATTTGTTTACATTTCTCCAAGTTTGATATCACATGTTTTGTTTTTGTTGTTTTGAACTGTCAAAATTAGAAAGAGAAAAGACAAAGATAGTTTTTGGAAAAGCCCTGGTTTTTCACTGATAAATTCTTAAATCTCATCAATAAGCTTTGAAAAAAAACAGCGGTGTACCGATGTCACTTTGGCAATCACAAATATGAAAATAATCAGCCCTATCGCGAAAGAATTTTCCCTGGAGTTTTTTTTTCGCATTTTGGGAAAATATTCCTTTCAGCAAAGAATAATTTTTGGAAGGAATTTTTTCCTTATGTCAATGCAAAAATTTCCTCAAGTAGGTACGTTCTTGGAAATATTTTTCTTATTTTTTGTTTTTCGAAAAAAAAAGTTCCCATTAAGTTGGCGATAAGGCTGAATATGTTTGCTTTATTTTTTGCATGAATTGTCACTGTTTTATAGGCGTGTTCAGCTAGAGTTTATTAAGAATAAAGGTTTAATATGATACTAATTTTAAAAAAATTTGTTAAATAAGTACATTTTAGTAAAGTTAGAAAATTGTTAAGTACATATTATTATTTTGCACCATTAGTTCTAAATTGAAACGAAACTCACCCAACATTGGGAATTTTAGTTTGCCTTTTTATAATGTACCATTTACTGTTAGCCAAAATACATTTACCCAAGAAATGATCCGATAATTGGATCTGGAATCCGGCCACGGCTGATGGCGCTGAATTGCGACGAACCGTAATAGAAAGGCACTATAATCAAATAAAAATAATTTATCACAGTTTCATTCAAAATTAAAACCAATTTATACTTATTTTATGTAATTAATTTGCAATTGTTTTAAACTTATCTCTTATTATATTTTGACAAATTGAAACACATTCAGTGACAGCAAAATTACATTGTCTACAAATAAAAAAAAAAAATGTAGATATATAGGAAACTGGGTGAGGCTTTCAAATTTACATGCAATTTTATCCATTTTTACATTGACCCCCTGTTGATCCTGTGCAGATAAACTGGCCAATGATAATTTCTTCATATAACTGTCATGTGCTTAACCCACTGTCAGTACCATGTAAAAAAAGAGCATTTGCATAAATCACACAAAATGCACATAACAACTGCAGCGCAGCATTGAGATGCGAATATGCAAATATTGTAAATACCAGCAGCCCCGCTGTCAAGTTAACGATAGCCAATGACTTAAACACCTTTTGTTTGTTTAGAAAACACAGTGTGTTATGGTTATGCAATTATTATTATTGTTTTTGTATTCGATATAATAATGGGAAAACGGATATAAATGTTGGTACTTTTTTTTAATTTGTTTTATATTGAAAAATATCTGTCAATGAAGTTCAAGGCTTTTTAATAGTTTTCTTAAAATTAAAAGTTTTAATTTCAATTTGAAAGGGGTTTTGTATGATTAGCAATATGTGTAGCAATATCAAGCTCAACTCCGATCATCAAAGTTCTTTAGGAGTTCAACCCTAGAGCTAATGATTACAATATGAAAAAAGTAGAGCATATAAGCGTTTAAGTTGAACCTAAATATATTTTATGTTTTTTATCAGCTAATGAGAGCTCTTAGTGGTTGTTTCGATCAAATCTTTAATACTAATTAATATAATGGTTAGGTTAATTGCAAACAGGGTTAACCGAACTGTCACTTTTTAACAATAAACTAGATTTGTTATAGTTCCTGTTTAGGGCCAGTTTCACAGTAAAGTAAGTGTCACTTAAGTGTCAGATATGGAAAACTAATGCCCAATTTCATAGTGTAAAATTATCAGAATAAGTGACATTTAAGGGCCAGTGTCACAGTGCACACTTAACAAAATAAGTGGCACTTAATTTTCCCATTTTGGCACTTAAGCCGCAGTTTTACTACCTGAGTAAGTTGAACTTAAGTGGCCAACATCGGAGACTTAAGTGTCACTTATTCCGATAAGTTTACACTGTGAAATTGGGATTTAGTTTTCCATATTCGGCACTTAAGTGACACTTACTTCACTGTGAAACTGGCTCCAAGTCTCCCATATTGGCCACTTAAGTTCCACTTACTCAGACAGTAAAACTACATCTAAAGTGCATAAATGGGAAAATAAAGTGCCACTTATTTTGTTAAGTGTGCAATGTGAAAGTGGCCCTTAGTTAATCTAATTAAATGTAGTTAAAGAAACAAATTTTACCAAACGTAGTTTCAAATGTCAAATGATCGGTCAGCTGTCACTTTGAAGTTTGAAATTTGAGTTGAAATGTTCAGTTTTTTTTATTAAAATTCTATTATGTTTCTAGATTTACAATGTACCTATGGTCGAAGGACGGTATCATGACAAAAACCAAAATTTATGGACTTTTCCATTATCGCGTTAGTTTGATTAATAAATCGATTTTATTATACGAAACCCAATATACCTACTCACCCTATGAGCAATTACAATACTATGAAAAATGTAAATTGATTCAAAATTTTAATTATTTATCTTTGTCTTTTAATACAATACATTCTTTTGTTTTCTTTAAAATTTAATTCAAATATCAACATGACAAAATATTTGTATCTTTCCTTGTGATTGTGGGTCGAAAAGTCAACATTTTCTAAGAAACATATAATAACAACAATGCAACATTCATTCAAACCACTTCAACTTTATGCCGGAACTATTAACTTATGAGTTATGACATCAGTATAAGAATGATGTACATCAAATACTAAAGAAGAAAAAAAAAGAAGAATTGATGAATGTATTTTTTTACAACTCATTCATTTATACACTAGAATGCACCAATCCTTATTTAGGATCCAAAACATAGTATTATTCAATTGCCCACAAAACACTTGAAATGAGGAAACATAAAATAACACCACACAATCAGAGCTATTTCAGACCATATAACACACCAGAGATTTCCCCAGACGTTGATAGTTAAGGAGCTAGTGGCAATTTATTAGTAGGTTTGGTATACATCAAGATTCAGTTTTTATATTTTTTTATGTTGAAGTTAAAATTCTTTATGAAACTTAAAAAAAAAAATATGAAAATTGTTCAAATATGTGAAATGATCTTTCTTAAAAATTTGTTTTTCTTTTTAAGGTTTAGCAATTATAGTGAAAAAAAAGCACGATATTTTTTAAAGTAATTTAATATTCAATTAAATCTTGCAAGAAAATCATTCATACTCAAGTTTTTTGAAGATTTTATTGAAACAACAGTAAAGGACTGTTCACATGATAGCGACCAACGACCGACGAATAAAAGAAAAAATGAGATTTAAAACATTTCAAAAGCCTAATTTTTTCACAAAAACTAGAAAAATGGTAGAAAACTTATTTAAATTAAAGTTAAGAAACTAAAATTTGCGTTTTAATGGCTAAAATAAGAGAAATTTGAGAAAATAAATTGATCGTCACTCGTCACGAGTTGCAATCTTTTCCCGACGACTATCTTATTTTATCAAATTTCTCTTATTTTAGTAATTAAAACGCAAAATTTAGTATCTTAACAGTAATTTAATAAAAAAAATTTATTGAGTGCTCGAATTTTAAGTATTAGTTAATATCCGCAGTAAAAATTCAAAAAATCATCAACTCGTTTCTAATATATTTAATTAAAAAAATAATAATAATTTGAATTTTTATTTTTAATCCAAAACATGATTTTTTGAAACATTTGATATTAAATATTAGGTGTTGTTGTGTAATGGAACGAATAATGAAAAAAAAATCCAAACCAAAATGTGCCGATAGGTACCAAATCGTTCAATACAACAAAAAACACAACCAATTGCTCCATGAAAAGGTGGGCGATTCTTTTAACTAACGTGATTAAAGAAACTCAACACAATCAACAATTTACCACGTTATAATATTATTTAATAAATTCAATTAAATGAAATAATAAAATATACTCAGCCAAGTGATGTGGTATGTTAGCGATCTCAATCCAAGTGGAAGAGAAAAAGATTATGAAATGAACTGAAGGACAAAATACTCAAAGTTCTGACTCAAAAGTAACTGCAGGTTTCCAAAATTACTTATGAACAAACAACTACGTAAAGGTACCGTAGCCAAAACAAATGAGAGATGCTGTTGCATTTAAATTAAATCAAATGAAAAGAACTCAATAGATAACTGCAAGTACAGTGGGTCAGAATTGAGTTTACATAGGAAAAAATTGAAGTTAATGATTTTTAGTTTTAAAGTAAATGAAAATTAATTATTTTAGAAGAGTTTAAATAATAGTATTCAAATTGACTAAGATGAGTTTAAAATAATTATAAATGTTTTTAAATGAGATTTTAACAATTTTAGTAAGTGGATTAAGTGATTTCAAATTTGATAAATTTGGTTTTCAAACAGGTGTGTTTAATTGGAAAAGCTATCCATGGTAGGTACAGTTCGATTTTACATAATAGCTAAAGTGGAAATTCTACTGGTGTTTAAACGTATACCAAATGTGAAAAGAGCCATTGTACTGCCGACGAAGCGTTTTTTTTCGGGAATTTCATTCTGTACTATTATGTAAATTTATTCTGTAAATTTAAAAATAAATAAATAAGCCGATACTGTGAGAAATTCTAAAATAAAAAAACGTTCACTGCGAGGTACAATTAATACAGAATGATGGTAAAATTAATATAATTGCTATATGTATCATACTAATTTCAACAAAATGAAAATTTTGTATTAATCGTAGGAGATGTTTTCAAGAAAAAAAAAGATTTTTCTTTTTGGTGGGAAATACCGTCATTTTTGTTACAAATATATATTTTTTTAAACTTCTTGGTTGTGAAGTTTAAAAAAGTCGGAAAATATTGATTTTAAAAAATAAATTGAAAGTTTAGTTGGTAGGCTATACTATTATTAACTAATTTTTTAAGTTATCTGTACAAAATTGATTAAAATCCATTTTTTCGGATTTAAAAAAAAATTCTAATTGCCATATTATTCACTTGCTTTATTCAGATTTAAACTTAAATACACATGTTAACTAACTTTAATCCAATTCCATATTATTCACTCTTTAATCAACTCTTTTATTAATTTTTCAGCTGAAATGTCAGATAAACACACGGACAGAATCTCGATACTCACATTTTTAAAAAATTAAGAATATCCCTATACATTTTTACAATTTCATGCTGCAATTTTTTTTTAAAGTCAGAAATTCATATTTCGTTTTAAATAAAGTTGTTTTAGTCATAAATTTTTGAAAAAAACTGAATGTTCAAGTTCAAGTTCAAAATAAAAAATAAAAAATAAACACATTTTTCTCAAACTGATGTTTTTTTTTTCAAAATTTTTAGTTATTTATATTTTGTTTGTTTTTAATAAACGTTTAGTGTATCAATTTTAAGTAAAACCCTTAAAACCCTTTTTTGAGAAAATATGAAAATGAAAAAAAAATAAATTTCCTTAAATTTGACTTCAATGCGTTGTTTAAGTTGCTCCAAAAATCCTATTTCCACTTATTAACAAGTAAAGTAGATTTTGGTACATTTTAAATTATTTTTCAAAAAATAGAATATATTATTAGGCTCCACGATATTCCAAAAGTTGAAATGAATTATTTTATTTACGAAAAATAATAAAAATATTTTTAAAATAAATTGGGGTCTTATTTCATTTCTCTTTGGAGCTTTTTTTCACCTCATCGGTACCTTATTTCCTGGGGCCTAATTTCGTGGAATCAATATATTAAACCATATCTGGTTTTTAGAGTATGGAAACATTTTTTCATATTTTTTTTTTTCAAAATGTTGAGTTTAAAAATTAAATTTTCAAAAGCTTTTCACTAAAACATCTTGATTTAATCCTTTACCGCATGGTAGTTCATATTTGAGCCAAAATTAGTTTGAATATTTCAATAAATTCTGATGTTTTTGTGCATAGCTTGAAGTCCAAAATTAATTAGTACCATAGATGCTTTAAATTTTATTTATAAGCGCCACCTATGAATGAGTTTCAGGAACAAATTTAAAATTTTATAAAAGTTCGTGCTTGAAAAAAATTTACCAATAAAGAAAATAATATAAATGATAATGTGAATAATAATTAGGTACCTTTGTGTTAATATGTATAACTGGTAAAATAAAATTTGGATATTTTTTTCATAAAGAAAAAAATCATGCAGTAAGGGGTTTAAAAAATAGAATAAAATAAAGGGATTTTTATCATTAAAAATTTGTATCTTTTTTGCTTTTATTGTACATAATAATAAAATTTAAAATGCAGTGTGTTTTTTGATTTAAAATTACCCGAAATCCTGAAGAAGATTCTATTTTTTTTTTTAAATCCTTAATGAATTGGCTTTTTCTATTTGACGATTTTATATCAAATGACTTGTGTTGGGATGATAATTCTGAATGTGACAAAATTCGGTTTCACAATTATTAATAAATATACATTCCAAAATTCGGTTTACCAAATTTCTTTAAATCCATAGTTCTCTATTTCAAAATTCTATAAACCAAAACCAACACGAAAAAATTGTTTACTTTTGTTAATGCCCAAATTATTTTATTTTAAAACTTTCAAAATAAAATTATCATCTCTATAGTTCGTAATTTTGTTTGAAAGTGTATACTTTCGTTTTTTTAATTCCCGTTCAAAACTCAATAAAGGTGTGTTCAAATTTTTAACATAATTTCTGAATACATTTTTTTTTTAATTTGTGTATCGAAAATTAAATAATTTGTAGTCGAATTTGGACGTCTAAAATTAAATACAAAACGTTAAAAGAAATTGAAAATATACTCTTGGAAATTTAATAATACAAAAATTCTCTGAACCATAATAAATGAGGTTTTATTACACTGCAATCTCCAAAGTCACTGAAAAAAATAAATTTAGCTCCCACTAACTCCCTATCATTGTGCCAAATATGGGTCAGGAAAATTAAATGGTTCACATTATAGTTGGTATAAGTGGTACCACAACACAATACAACATTATGTTCATAGATCAAACGACCATAGCTCGAACAAACAAACAAACACGTAACGAATTTTCACAAATATAAAATGATTAAGAGACTTAACTTTGCTACCTGCTGGGTTGTATGTCCTTGGACATGAAAATACATTACACTACTATGTACATTACATGCAGGTCTCCGCTTCATATCCCCATCATTACAATGTTTTGCTACAGTACCCATAACAGCAGTGTTGTATGAAGTCATACGGAAGCAAAATTCAATTCACAAACTTTGATTTATGATTTAATATAGTTACATAGCTTTGGCTTTAGCTTTGGCAAAGGACAACAAAATGCTTGTGTGATATTTTTAATGGCAGTAAGTTATAATATTCAAGTATATTGGGTGCACTATTTGACACTGAATGAAACCATTAAATAATAATAAAATGATGGAAATGTTTTAGTGGACGGATATATAAATAGTTTCCGCAGTATTTACACAATGTTACAAATTGTAAGCAAACGCTTTTTTGGAAATGAGCCCAAGAATTGTAATGTGCGTGAAATATGAATATGGATGAAATGTTTAAATTGACCTTCAAAAAGGAATAATGTTTTTACTATCAGATTTTGAAAAAAAATTGCTTTTAACTAACAATTGATATAAAAGTTGTTAAGGTCAATGGTCCCACTTTTATTATTATCATTTCATAGAATGTGAAAATGGCAAAACTCTTGAACTTATAGCAAGGAATTCGGAAATGAAAGCAGATGTAATTTTACCGAAAGTCCTCTTGGTTTTTGAAACATTGCCCAAAATTTCAATGCTATTACATAGATGAAACTTCATTTGCTCAATACAGCTTCTAACAGAATTTTAACAACACTACTTTCACAATGAATGCTGGTAATTAAGGGTAGCTTAACGAGCACCATACGAAGTGGCTTTGCTTATAGAAGACCCAGAGCTGTTTTATAGCTCCACTGGTAAGATAGAGGATTAGGAACACCAGCTTCTCAGAAAGAAAAAGCTTGAAGAAATCTCTAATCTTTTTCCTTCTGAGAAGCTGGTGGCATGCTGGAGCAACATGTCTCAATTTCTTCGATCTTTTTCCTTCTGTATACCTATAGTTAGAATAAAGTTCGCAAGTTTGACGAAGAGGTTAAAAAACTTCTCAAGGTAACAGGCCCGAATAAAAGCTTATACAGAAATGACAAAATTCTTGAAAGGATAGTACAAATTTTTCAAACAGTACTGGATTCAGGCTTAGGTCCGTGGAGCCCTGCCTAGGGCGGCACAAGCTTAGAGGCGGAAAAATCTGAAGCGAATCTGAAGCGTCAAAATTTTCAAGCAAAAATTAAACAAGAATATAAGAATAATATAAACCAGCTTTTTTCGAAGTTGGCGCTAGTGATCCAGAGAGAAGGGAGGGGGGGGCGTCAATAGACCTGAGAATATTTTGTGGTGAAAAAGTAGTTTGGGGGAAAGATACATAATTTGTTGAGAAAGTTCAATTGTATTATAAAAAATGACAAACAAATATTTTCTATTTTATCTCTTTCTTTTGGGGCGCTGAAAAATAATTGATTCTAAGTGGGCAATAAATAAATTAAGTTTGAGAATTTATGAAATTATTTACTATAATAAAAGAAAGAACCGGTCCTCACTCCTCACTCCTCACTCCTCACTCCTCACTCCTCACTCCTCACTCCTCACTCCTCACTCCTCACTCCTCACTCCTCACTCCTCACTCCTCACTCCTCACTCCTCACTCCTCACTCCTCACTCTACACTCGTCACTCGTCACTCGTCACTCGTCACTCGTCACTCGTCACTCGTCACTCGTCACTCGTCACTCGTCACTCGTCACTCCTCACTCGTCACTCCTCACTCCTCACTCCTCACTCCTCACTCCTCACTCCTCACTCCTCACTCCTCACTCCTCACTCCTCACTCCTCACTCCTCACTCCTCACTCCTCACTCCTCACTCCTCACTCCTCACTCCTCACTCCTCACTCCTCACTCCTCACTCCTCACTCCTCACTCCTCGGTCCTCACTCCTCACTCCTCACTATACACTCCTCACTTCTCACTCCTCACTCCTCACTCCTCACTTATCACTCCTCGTGCCTCACTCCAAACTCTCCGCAATCCGCACTCCTCATGGACCTTTGCTAGGTGCCAGGTCATAGGGACATTCCAGGTTCTAAATGGTTCTATGAGTAGGAAGAAATATTTTTAGATTCCTGTAGTATCACAATGTGCCCACCCCTGGTATAAGTGTGTCTAGCGTTGCTGGTTGAAAACTAGGACCGACGACGGATCCGTCGAGAAATTCTCATCAAAAATAGTAATAGAAGGTAATACTGTTTTGCTCAGTAACAGGTCAATCGTGTAGTTACTTCTTAGTATTTTACTGTTGGATTTTTGAAATAAATAATAATCGTTATAAATAATGCGAAGTTTCGATCTCATCTAAGTTTAGCTGTTTCATGTTTAACACCTTTTATTGAACTGCAAAAAACATGCGAACTGTTTTTAAAAGATCAAACTTAAATTTGTATGGGTTATAAGGTTTGTATGTTTAAGTTAAAAAAAATATTGTTAATATATTATATAAATAAATAAATAAATTAGTTAAAAAAAAGACTTACTTACGTGCAAGTATGGTCAAGAGAGACATAATGCCATTGCATTATTGTCATCGGAGCCCAATTCCTTCAAGAAATAAATTACGATGACGTAACCGATGCTTTTCCCCGAACAAAAGCGCCAAAGGAGAAAGTTGTCCATTAACTAATAATAAAAAAAAAAAACTGGTAAATAATTTTGACTTACAAAATAATTAAATTCACTGTAAAAAGCGTGGGATGCATTAAACTATTATTATCATTTTATTTATAATAAATAATTACCAACGGCATAATTGTAATACAGTCAAACTTCGATAACTCGAACTTCGATAACTCGATTTTTTATAACTCGAACAAAATTATGTGGCAGCAGCGTTTGAGTTCAACTCTCATACATTTTTTCCCTCATAACTCGAACTTTTATAACTCGATTTTCTTTATAACTCGAACGAAAAATATGGCATATGCATCAACTAAGTCGAACATTTTAGGGGAATTCCCATTTATTGAGAAAAAATGCATTTTTGAAATCCGAATTTTTGAAGGGAATTTGCATTTGAAAACGAGATACCTTCATACACACATAGTATTAGTAGGTTTAATAAATTTAGAAGTTGTAAGTACCTACAGAAAATTTTTATTTAATGCGGTGAACATTTCAATATTTTTGCATTATTTTTTAATTTATCTACATAGTTATTGCTTGGTTGTTTTTTGTAAAAAATTCTGTGTACAATTTCCAACTTCAATTGATATAGAAAGTGAAGACGAGACTTCGGTAGAGGAATTCATTCAACACTCACCAGCCTTCGAAGCATTTTGTAGCACATTTGACAATTTGAATTTATATTTGCAAACGTGTGACGATACAACAGATGAAATTTATGCAGCTTTAAAAAAATTAGAATCCTTTTTCTTGAAAAAAAAAACAATAAAAAAAAACTACTCTCAGACCCAAATAACTAAATACATGCAATAATTTTGTGTATGGTGTAACAAGACTTAATAAGGAACACAAAGTGTTGTGCACTATCCATATGTATTTCAAATATTGAATTGTTCAATTGTTTTAATTTTGATAATCAATTTGGATAACTCGTCTTGATAAGTCGAACTTTTATTGTGGATAATAGTAGTTCGAGTTATCAAAGTTTGACTGTATATGTAATAATAATTGTTAAATTATTATATATAAGCACCCCACGCTTTTTACTTTATTATTTTGTTAGTTAAAATTATTTACTACTTTTTAGTTCGGTTTTCTATAAGAGCTTTTAGTTTTTTAAATGTTAAATCTATACATTTTGCTGTTTCAAATATTAATGAATTAAATTTTTACGAGCATTAAAGACTATCTTCATATTAAAGAAGTTGTTAATTAAGTTCAATTATCTATATGATGACTTCTATGTCGTGTAGGTAAAAAAAAAGTATATTTTAAAACCCACAATTTATACTTTTCGAACAATCAGTATAATTAATTATAAATAAATTAATCAATTTATTGAATAGCATATTCTTTTATTTAATTTAAAAATAATACATATTCCCAATCCGTCATTCACATGTATACATTATTAAATAAACAGTTTAATTAATTAAAAATTAAAAAAAAAATCCTCAAAGTCCACTTCAGCCTCGTTTATTCAAAAAAAAAACAGCGAAAAAGAATTTTAAATTAATTCCATGGTAATAATAAAAATGCAATCAATCCGATGCTTTTGTCGATCACTTGACAACTTATTTCATCGAATGTTCAAAAGCCCCATTCAATATAAAGCAGGAAACAATTTTCGTTCGGCCATCATTTTCATTGAAATTTTATTATTGGGTAGCAGGCAGCAGTGGCAGCAGCAGCAGCAGGAGCCATAATTTCCACGATTTCCCACATCAACTGCATAACAAATTAACTATTTTCCTGCAAAACGTACGGTATCCGTATGTGATTGGTATTGGGTTGGGACATCAACAGAGCGTATAGCTCAGCACAACCTGGCGCTCATATCGGACGGAGGTGAGGGGAATTAAATTTATTTATAATTTCCAGTCAAGTCGAATTGACTATATTATTATTTGCACATTCAAGCATACTTTTTCTCATCCATTTGTATTAAATTGAGGTTTTTTTTGTGTCTTTTTTTTGACTTGTTGTAAATTTCGTGGAAAATCTAAGAAGCGACATTCACGATTCAACGCGACCAGAAATAATATACAAAAAAAAAAAAAAAAAAAAAAAAAAAAAGACCTTAAATATTTTAAACAGAGTCAGTCTGACTTAGCAGGAAGACATTGGTCTGAGGTGCTTCCTTTTCAAAATTTTGAAAGAATCACACACAGAGGATTAATTTAAAAGAAACACTTTAGATGGTTTAAGTAAAAGTTTATGTACCCTATAACTTTCTAATCAAATTGAAACATGAGCCAAATAGAATTTCACAAGATTTTAAAAAGCCTCATGTTAAAAGCATGATACTTCTTAACAATTTACTAACTCTTAAATAAAATGATCTTAGTTCGGGCAAGGAAGTAAGTAAACGTGCTATTTTTACCTTTTAAATTTTCAAAGTGACATTTGGAGTTAGTTTAGTATAATACTAAAAAGTTTAAATACTAAAATTTTGCGTCAATGTTGTTATATTTTACATTAATTTTATGTAACAATAGTTATGTAAAAGCATATAAAGGGTGTTTTTTTAGACGTGTAGTTTTCAAGAAGAAATAAAACGCATGTAATTTAATGTCATGGCCAAGAATTTAGGTTTTTTATAAAGATAAGGGTTTGCCATTATGTTTTAAACACGATTTCGGGCAAGTAACCATCGCGGCTGGCGAACCAAACTGAGCATAAATCAAGTGACAGCTGTCAAAAACACCAACTCCAAAAAAAGTATTACCAGATTGATAACCACACGTCTAAAAAAAACACTTTAAATTAAATGAAACTAGCCCGAAATTATTCCAGAAAGTAATTAAATTAATTAACGGTTAATCATATAGCTATAGCATGACATCGTTAGCAATATATTATAGTACTTGCCCGAGGGTATTTGGCGCCCTGTTTAAATATTTTCCCCCACTATACGCCCCGAAAATGGAAAAAGGTAACACGACGGGGCCGAAAATTGGAAATTTCGACAGGAAAAGTAGTAAAATCGAAATTGCATACTTACAGGGGTGGAAGGTTGTGATATGTAAAATTTTTTTTTTCCCAATTTTTCGTGGAGCTTTTTTTTGTTTGATCCGTATTAAAACATATTTTATAAACACTACTTAGCTGAAAATTCAAAATTTCGATCGGAAAAGTATGAAAATCGCGAAATTGCATACTTTCAAGGGTGAAAGGTGGCGATATCTTAAAATTCCATTTTACGGATTTGAATGAAGATTTTTTTGTTGGATTCTTATTGAACCAGGTATATACACTTAAGTTGCTAAAAATTGTAAATTTCGATCGGAAAAATAGTAAAATCTTGAAAATCTGAAATTGCATACTATCAGGGGTGAAAAGTTGTAATTTATAAAAATTCCAATTTGTATTGGAAGGAGAACATATTTATTCTAAGGAATGACAAAACACAACGGAATTGACAGTCGGGTCGGCTATTTCAAATATTCGAAACTTGGATCGCAAAGGAGGAAAATTGATCTTGCATACTTTCAGGGGTATTATGTGTTAATAACGTAAGTGAAAATGATTAGAAATCTACTTCTGTTTAAGTGGAGCGATTGAATATATTCCAATTTATAAGTTCGAGTGACCTCAACTTCAAAAATTGCTCCACTTAAATAGAAGTAATTTTCTAATTATCTTCACCTACAGATATTTGAAACTTAATAGTGGGCTCTAGGTCAGTTAAAAGATGATGTTATTTATTGCAACGTTTTGAAACGTTTTAACTGACCTAGAGCCCACTATTAAGTTTCAAATATCTACACCGTTTAAAAAAAGATCACAAAAATCATCACTTGTTATCTTCACCTACGTTATTATTTAAAACCATGGGCTACTAATTTTCTAAGTGTCTGAATTTAATCAAATTCCCTTAGAAATATAAAATTCACAGTATATTCATGCTGTGAGTTTTATGAGAGTCAGTAAGCATCGACCATAATTCGCGTCTTAGAAGGGTACGACAGCATCTAACTGATGAGCCCAACTGTTGTACCTGGGCGAAACGCAATATTTGGAGTTAAGGTCACTTGAACTAATAAATTGAAGGTGGTGTTATATAAAAATTCCATTTTTTGCCGATTTGCTGGGAATTTTTTTTGTTGGTTTCACATTAAACAAGGTAAACACACTATGGATTCGAAAATTGAAAATTTGGACCAAAAAGTAGGATAATCCTGAAAACACCAAATTGCATACGTTGAGGGGTGAATGTGGTGATATATAAAAATTCTATTTTTTATTGGAAGGAGAAATTATTGATTCTAGGGAATGACAATTACTATACGGATATGAAAATATGCTAAAGCGTCCCTCACGAAAATGATATCGACAACAGATGGCTTTGCGCTCTCAGACTGGTCAGTGCTGTAGGTAGGTATACAAGTTATACAAGTTATTGGAGGGTGTCAAAAAAATTCATTGTAAAGGGTTTTTTGAAGATCATATAAATTTTATTTTCACTTTTCAAATGCTAAAATGGATGATAAATTCCGTGGGAATTTAGATACAGAAAAGTTAAAACATTTTTTAGTAGCATCACAAGATTTGAAAACAACGTGCACAAACTCTACAATCACAGAATTTTGCTTGAATATCATATTTACCCCGCACATGCACTGATTTAAAGTATTACGAGAACACCTTCTGAGGAAGGATTTTATTTTAGGGCTTCAAAAAACTTCCATAAAAGTCTATTTTTTAAACATGGAGTAAAATTGTGCAGAAATACATATAACTTTGGATGTGAATATTTTGAGAGCCAGAGCACATAGAAGAATTTGGCTTACAGTTACGGATACAGTTTTGAAATACCTCTATACCTCTACCTGTATATTTCCATGGGTTTTGGAATATTTGAAAAAAAAAAAAACACTTTTTGAAGCAAAGTGAATAAAATTTTATTTGACAAATTTTTACATTGGAATTAAGGTCCGTGAATTTCCAATTCAGAACTGAAAATCGCAACCATTTACGAGTGCAGAATCATTGCCATCGACACAATTTTTTTCAACAAATTTTATTGAGTTGGGCAGAAATAAGGTTATATCACTTTGGATGAAAATATTTCGAGAACCAGACCGTCCAGACCTCATAAAGTTTGGTTTTCAACATTAGAAATGTCTTAAAAAACAAATACATAGATAATTTTTGACTAGTGTATTAACAACTTTTCCACTTAATTTAATTTAATATTGCCCGACAATGACCATCCTTGTAAAGAAAACTCAATTTACCCTATATTATATAAATGATCAAGTACCTATAGCTTGTTAACTTCTCTTTACAAACTTGGTCACTATCTGCACGCGCAGGCGCTCGTTTCACAAATAAAATAAAAAAAAAAATTAAAAAAAAAAACCATCTGCCACACGTACAACATCGTCCCATACACAATCTATGTTAAGAAAAAGGCTTCCAAATTCCTACATTATAGGTCCCAACAACAACTAAATAATAAACAAAAAAAAAAAAGAGCCTGCGCAATGGTAATTTATTCGCGGCACCATATTATGCGATAAGTCGTGCTTTTAAGTACTGTAATTAACAAGATGTATTATGAAATTTATTTAAGTATACGACACTCTAAATATAATGCTTTGGTGTAGTTTAGATATATGTATAACTAAATATTGTTTAGGACTTTTATGAAATTAGATGTACCTACCTTACCTAAGTTAGATTTCACTTTTTCCTTGCATTTTTTTTTTCATCATCATGGATGCAAATTATCATCGTGAGTAAGCTTGAATTTTGGTTGTAATCAGGACAGTGCCGACAGACATGATAGCGCCTTATACAGGCCAAAGTGTACGAAATAGTCTTTTGGGAATTTAGCTGCCTTCATGTAAGTTAAAAAAAATAAAAATAAATATAAACACATGGAAAAGTCACTCAATGAATGGATGATCAGTAAAAAATTGTTTGTAGATAATTTTTTAATAATAATACTTTAACTTTCTCTTCTATATACTGAAAGTCAAGTTGATCGGGTGGTTTATATTTATCAATAATAAAATTGATACATACCTCACTTAAGTCACCTTAAATGTTGTTTATGTACCCCAAGTTTTTGGTTTTGAATGTACGGTTATGGGGCTAAGAGAAATTTATTCTTTTTATTCAGTTTTTAAAGATTGTTCTTTGTTTTAAACAATTTTTAACTAACATCATACTAAACCTATTTTCTTAATTAAATTCAGATGAACACCTAAAAAAGTGACAGTTCGTCCAAACAAGTAAGCAAACATACTTTTGAAACGAATCAACTATATAACGAGAAGAATAGGTAGGCACTATCCTAAAATATACCTATCTAACACACACTTTAGTCATACCACTCAACTCACTACCCCAGCTATGGGATATACGGAGTACGGACATTGCGATTAGACATCTCAAGGAGTCAAGACGTGTTTACTGAACAATAAATATTTTTCTTAAACTTACAAGTGTACGATTTTTATTAAAGAACTGGTTAAGATATTTCGTTGGAATTAATTTCTTAGCATCGTATTTAAGATTTCTGTAAAACTTTTTTAACATTTTTAATTGTCAAAGTCACATTTGGTATTTTACTAACTCCATATGTCACTTTGACAAATAAAAAAGATATTTAATTATTATTATTTATTGTATTATTCATACAAGAATGTCAGTTTATTAGACTTGACCATTCTTTATTCCGTCAATTTCATTGAATTTCTGAACAACAACAACTTAAAGGTGCTACCCTCATATATCTCCTATATCTCCAGCCAAATAATTAATTAAAACGTATTATAAATCAATTCGTATACAATTGGTGGTAGCACCTTTAAGTTATTGTTGTTCAGAAATTCAATGAAAAAAATATTTTGTGATTTTAATTTTAATAAAATATTTAAAAGATACGTAGTTTACTCGTTGAAAATTTAAGAAAATCCTGTTTTTAACATAGACAATGCTCAAACATGAACATGTGGTTCTTATCTTCAGATAACCCATTGTGTGTGGTAAATAAATATAACACAGATCATCGTGAACATGCACTGACGGTTATCTACAGATAAATAAACCATTCAATAAAACATAGATAAGTAAGAAGAATATAGAGATAAGGAATATGTAAATAATTATACACATGTAAAAATAGTATTTAAGGAAGATATGTTGTTTAATAAAATGAGTATTATTTGGAACTTACAACTCCGAGTATTATTCAAACAGACGCTACTAAAAATGCTTTTGCATCATACTGAATCGTCTAAAATTTTACGCCATGGAATTTATATAATTAACATCCGAATTTAAGTTTTAATCTGGATGAATCGAGTAAATGTTGCAAATATAAACTCATAAATCAATTCTGTTAGTTAAACCAAAAAAAGAATTTTTAAAATCTATAATTCAAGTTTTTTTTACCGCATTTTCACCTTATAATAGTTTAAAGAATATCGAAAGCTAAACTGAAAAATTTTTCTGAGCAATTCTACTTATATATAACTAAGATTGCATAATTCTCAGTATAGCGGGTGTTGCTTCCATGCCCAACAAATTGCGCAGTTTTTCTAAGAAAAAAAAAACACGCGCGAATTCAATCTTGTTTCGAAATTCCAAAGAAATCGGTGAAGAACTTTCGGAGATTTGAGATTAGGAACAAACGAATATTTACATTTTTATTTATATATAAACGTATTAATTTCATTTTTGTTTTTGTTTATTCACCGTTCAAATTTTTTTTTATATTTTCAAGAACTACGGCACTTCCTAAAAATTGTTAATCTACATAATAACAAAAAAAGGTACCTATAACAATTTTTTCTCCAAACATTATCATGAATTATAACCTAAAGATAGCCCATTTAGGTCGGAAACATACTGTATAATTATTTGAACCCTTGGTAAAATCGAAAAAAAATATCTTATTAAGTATCACTTATATTCTTCTTTTTAGAAAATACAAATTTTAGTAACTCTTGTCATGAAAAAGTGCTTCTCACTTAAGTCGTTCGGATTCGGCACGAAAAGTGGTCTTTTCCAATCCTGCCATAATAACACAGGAATGGTTGAGAGTTATAATTCACTAGACCCTGCGTCTACACGAGCTGTCGCCCAATATATTAATTTATTCATTTTTAGAAAATACAAATTGATTAGATTTAGCATCATCAATTAGAAATGATATTTAAATTAGTTCTTTATATTTATTCGCAAATTAAAATTGCAATTTTTTTGGGTTTGGGTTTAACCTTGGTACATAGCATTTTGGGGCATTTTCCCAAAACGTTTTTTTTTAGTTTTTTTTAGAACAAAAAATAACGGCAGCTGCCGTACAAATTATTTGGCAAAAAATTGAATTTTTTTTTCATTTTATAAAAAAAAAATGTCAGAAAAATTGTTGTATTTAAATGCGGTAGGTACCTCTCATAGAACTATTTTTTGATTTTTGATTTTCTCAAAAACGGTTCAATTGATATTGATCAATTTTAACATTAGAAATGTTTAAGCGGAGGCATACCTACTAACAATGTGAAAAAATCAACAGAATTTCAAAAAAGTGTAACGCCGAGTAGAGAAAGAGGGCGAAACGTCAGGGGAATAGACAAAATTATTGCGTTCATGCTATGTTCTTACTGGTCTGAGGAAACAGAATACGAAGAAGATGATAAAACGGACACCAAAAAAAGGAGAAGTGTTCGTAGGCAGGGATGGCCATTACATTTTTGACATTTGCTACGTAGTTTATGTAGTAGCGTAGTTAAATGTAGTTATTGAAACAAATTGTAGCAAATTTAGTTTCAAATATCAAATGATCTGTCAAGCCTAGTACGCTGCTGATGCGAAACGAAAAATCCCATACAAAAATGACACAACGAAATCAGAAACGGAAAATTTCGTTTTGCTTTTCGTTTTGCAGTACGCTGTTCGAATAGCGAAATTTATAATTGTAGCAGATTATTTGGAGACGTCTCCGCTCCTTTTTCGCATTGAATTAATTGTACAGACTATTAATTGTGTGCGGAAAAATGACATTTGAGTTTTATTTGTGTTTTTTTTTTGTTTATCATTTTTTACATCATGGGTTTCTCTGATTTTTGCGTTTATGTTTGATTTTATTTTTGGAATTAGTGAAACTCTCCAAGGATATTTTCCGTTGTGTTTTCGCAAGCGTTTCGTTGTCTGTTTGGAGATCACAGAAAAATTTCGTTTCGCATCAGCAGCGGACTAGGCTTCAGTTGTAACTTTGATGCTTGAATTTTGAGTTAAAATGTTCAAATTTTTATTGAAATTTTATTATTTCTCTAAATTAACTTTGTATGTACATATATGAAAACTTAACAATTTGTAGAAAATAAGACGTGTAGTTTATTAAATTAACTACGCGTAGTTAATGGTGTAGAAAATGTAGTTTAGTTAATTTGGCAAACCCTGTTCGTAGGCTTTCCAGATTTGTATGTGAAGAAGAGCAAATTTAAAAAAAAATTTATTCAAAGTTTTAAAATACATAAATGCTTTTTGTCATTTTTAATGTACCTCAACTATGCTGGAATGGCAAATCGGGTAAATTTTTTTAAGGAGAATGTTTCAAAAAGTTTTAACAGCATACAGTTTATACAGTAGATACACCAACATTTTCGAAAAATGTTTCTTGGATTTTTAAAAAAAGGTTTTTTTTGAGAACTTAATAACTCGAAAACGAATTGGTCGATTTTTATTAAACTTAGCTTCCAGCAGATTTTTTGTAACATTATTTATACACAAGAATTTTGTGTCTACCGTTTAGTAACGGTATCTCTCATAGAACCAATTCTTTTCGTTTTTGAGTATATCATAACCTGTTGAACCGACTTCAATTAAATTTTTTACACAAGAGCAAAATAAAAATTCATTTTGGATTAAAAAAAAAATCAAAAATTTTGAAATTTCGAAAATTAGTAACTAGATGATTTTTTTCAATATGTGATTTTTAAACTCTGCATTAATTACTAAACAAATAAGTACGAATTTTTTTTTTTTTATGTTTTAAAAATTTTTTTTTAGAAAATTATTTTTTTTTTTAAACTGCAACGATTTTTTATAATTTCTCATAATTTAATATTTATTTAAGAAATCTGTACAAAGCGTTTGTGTCGAGACAGTTTCAGATTTTGTTTTATTAATTTATTTCTAATTATATACATATTATATTTTTAACCAATTTTTCAGTTTAAACTGTAAGTTTGATTCATACATATGTGCACCGCCTTGCAATATTGTCAATTTTTGTATTTTCACATAATCTACCTCATATAAAAAATATGTTTTATTAGGTTGTATAAAGTATAAAGTATAAAGGTAGTATGTATTTCTTTTAAAATCAGACTAATAGATCTTATAATTATTCAGACTTTAAAACCACAGTGTGAACGTACATAAGAGCAAGTTCTTTCGAGCCAGTCGTGCATTTTATTTAGTTTGGGGTCATTGTTCGATAAGTTCCGAAATTCGGTTTACAAAATATAAAATTCTGTATTCCAAAATTCTAAAAATCCAAAATTCTGTTATTCAAAATTCTGTAAATTATAAAAGAAAAATCGCTTTGTTAATAAAAAAAAGTGGGCACTTTTTTTAATTATCAAAATAATTTTTTCTTTTATAAATTACTGAATTTTAAAATTCAACATTTTGGAGTTCAGAATATATTAAAAAATTTATTATACCTACTAAGCTTTCATTTGAGTAAAAATTAAATTATTTCAACATTTTCAGAAAAAGTGTGTTCATATTCAAGTTTTTAATTCTTTTTCACAGATGATAAAACTCACTTTGATATTGATTGCATATACGGATTTGTTTTGTCTATTTCCGTTCGATAACTGAATGTAGATGTGCTCAAATTTGTCAACATAATTTCTAATATAATTTTTCGAAAATGTTTAGTTTGTAAATTAAATAATTTAGAATCTAATCTGGACGTTTTAAACGAAATCATATAAATAACGTAGTAATTCTTTTTATTTTCACAATTTTTGAGTTGATTTCGCTTGCATTTCTTATTTATTTTCTGGATTTACAGTTAAATTACATTTTACAGTAATTAAAATTTTCCAGAATAACAACATTTTGATATAGCTATCTATATACAGAATTCTGGATTTACAGAATAACGATCCGTTCCTATTTTATTTACTAAAATAATGAGTTCTACAAAATCATATTATAATATTCTTAAATATTTAACGAAATTAACGACTGTTTTGAAAATTAAAATTTTTGTGAAAGTTCTAGAACAAAAAAAAAAATTTGTTCAGAAAAATAATTAAAATACTTTACTTTCAAAGCGTCTCAAAACCTAAAAATTTAAAGTTTCAATGATGAGTTTCATCGAAAGCTATGCGGCTACATTTTATTCTACAAAATATAATGAAGTTATGAAAAATTGGAAAGAATTAAAAAAAAAAAATTACCAAGCATTTTCTTTTTTAAATCAAAAAATATGCACAAATTTGTAAAAAATCGTTTTTCGACTCGAATATCTTGAGAACATAACACTAATTAAAATTTGTCAAAAATATTTTAACGCTCCGATATTTTGAGAACAAGTAGTGATATTGACTTCGGGTTAATTTTTTTCTATACATGAAGCCATATTTAATTAATGATATGATTTTTTAAAATGTTTTTTTTTTTTTTTTAAACAATCGAAATAAACTACAAGAATATACTAAAAATTCTTGAAAAATATTTTTCGTCTCGAATATCTCGACAAAGAAAACTGATTTCGACGCCAGACTCTAATTTTATACTAAAAACAATGACGTTGTTAACAACTGATAAAGTTTGTAAGAACATTCAAGTGACAGTTTTGTTTTAAACCAAAAAAAAACGAAACAAAAATGTCAAAATGTTCAAAAATGTTTTTGGTCTCGAATATCTCCAGAACAAACGTCCCATTTTTGGCCTTCACTTGATTGCATATGAACACCCCCTCATAATGTCTTCGAGGATTTTGAATTCTGAATTTTCTTATTACAAAATATCGTTGCGTCTCTAGTTTCCAAGGACACCAATGGGAAGTTACCAGTGTGGGTTGCACTCAGTCTCTTTTTTCGATAGCACTCACCGTTTAAGAGTAATATGCAAAACGTTATTTTCGAAATTTGACATTATTTTAAAATCGAATATCTTCTAAACCATTGCTCGCAGAAAAAAAATATCATAATTTTTGGTAAAAAATCACAAAACCTACAAACTATATCAATTTTACTTTGTTTGTGGTAACATCCACCGTTGAGGAGTTACATAATACGAAAACCCGATAGTTTCGATATTTAACCTTGAATAACAATTTTTTGCAGACTGTCGGATCTTTATCAACTAAAAAAACAATAAAAAAGTAAAAGTAAAATGTAAAATTAGCATGAAAGTCCTTTTCGTAGCAACTACGTTAACTATGGAATTCGCAGTAAGACTCCAAATTTGCAGTTCTTTTTGCAGTTCCAGAAAAAAACTAGTAAAGAAAATTGAAAATTTCAAAGAGCAGAACGTATGAATTTCATAACTTACTGATTGTCTGGGACACGTGTATGGGAATTTTTCTTCAATTTTATGAAGTGTTTTCAATTGGGTTACAAAGATTGGTAATCAAAAAGTTATTAAACCTAACGTACGTGACAGATTCCTTAATTTTCTATCCGTGTGCCAGCTGTTGAGGAGTGGATAGTGTCTTTTTTTATTGATGACTGCTAAAACCAGCTGAAAACACTTACAACTTTTACATTCAGCAATTTTCATCTTTCTAAAATGAAAAAAATGTCTTCCACAATAACTGCTTGTAATTTGTTTTATTAAGTGATTTTAATTAAATTTCACAATTTGTAGTGTACACAGCTTGTGTAAGAAATCTTTTTTGGTTTTGGCAAAAATGGCCAACATTTTTCAAACTCACGTATATATAATCTTTTTAGTGACGGTATATTTGAAATTTGCCGAAATGAATGACGCCCGTCTACAATCAACTCTTTGAAAATTCCATTTAGACGCCTCTGGTCTTATTTACCTATGATGATTATGTAGCTTGAAAGTCATCAAGTGTGGCATTTAGCACGACAGTTAAGTTGAAAGTTTATCTCATGATTTGGTTGAATAAATTAACATGATTTTTTGTTTAAAGTTAAAAAGGACATTATACCTTAAAAGTAAGAAGAAATACAAAAACAAAAAACAACACAAATAAATACCTATAGTGAAGGGGAGTGTATATAAAAATTTCAACATTATGCGAGATATTTTTTTTTTAAATTTCATTTTCATTTTAATAAAAACCCAAGTATAATTATTACCAATCGCGGTGTTCATCAGATATAGCATCTGACATTAATAATAATTGCTTCATCATTGTAGCTAAGCTAAGTAAAAAAGGCGTGCCTTGTAGGCGGGACTGACGTTTGATATTTCCCTCCATATAACTGCATCAACTCCATCCGTATATTATAGCGACCTATAGTAGAGTGCTAATGTTTTTCTTGTTGTGTTTTTTTTAGTATTTTTAATTAAGTCGTATAAATTACACTGGGGAAATATAATTATATTTCTTGTTAGATATTTAAACAGATTGAATTTCTATGCTAAGTTCGAGAAATTATCGATTGTTTGCAAATACATTATTGAACACTCACTCGGATCATCAAATGATTTAAGTGTTGTTAATATTATAATAAGTTGCGCACATGTATGTATTGTATATGGACGTTGATCGGCGGCAGCGGTGGCGCCGGCCAGTCACTGAATTATCGATCTCACATCGATCATTGATTGTAATGTGATTAAATTCTTTTATAGTTTGATCTAAATGTATATTATCTTATAATTCTTAATTACTTTAGTTACGAATTATGCATTTGTTAAACAAAAGTATGTGAGTCGAGGAATTTGAATTTAAATAAAACCTGACGTTTACCTACGTCAAAGCATAGAAATTATACGTCCTGAATGATGGAGATTTGTAAGCCTTTCCATAGAATTATATTAATCGATGTTTTATTCTTTTTTGTCAGCTACTGTATGTTTCTACATATTTTAAAAAAGTATATTAGATTTTAAGAAGCCTAAATATTTCCTTTGTAGGTAAAAATATTAGTCAGAGGGAAATGCTGTTTTTTAAACGAAGGCAATATTATTACACAATATAAAGTATTGCGCAGTAATATTGATCGTATATATGTGAGGGAGGTCAAAAGATTATATGGGATCTAAAGTATGCTTAAAAGAAAAAAGGGATTTTTCGAGCCTCATAGTCATTCATTTCATGGTTTCAAGTTAGTAGCGCTGGCATTTGACACCTGTCAAACTCAGCTGTCATTTAAAGTGTCATAATATTAGTTGAATGTTTGCCATTTACGAAAATGGATCGCTTAACAATAGAACAATGCGTTAAATTATTAAAACTTAATGCGAAAGTGGTGATTCAAACGAAGCCACTTTTCGCGCATTACGCGATTATTATGGTCGTCATAATCGACAGCGACTACGCAAGCAATCGGTAAATTTGTAAAGAAATTTGAAGAGAGTGAAAGCGTTTGTGATGTCTTAAGGCCAGTGCATCATCGTAATGCACGCTCCGTCGAAAATATTGCTGCTGCAAGCGCAAGTGTTGCTGATGATCCGAATTTATTGGTTTCCCGGCGTTCGCGTACCACTTCACTATGACGTATTTTGCATTTGGATTTGCATCTCCATCCTTATAAAGTTCAAATTACGAAAGAATTGACGCCGAAAATACGCTTTTTGGGTGTTGGAACAACAGACAATAAACACCGATTTTTCGAACACCATTTTCTTCAGCGATGAGGCACATTTCTCACTCGGTGCCCGGTAGGTATGTCAACAAACAAAATTACCGCATATGGGACTCAGAAAAACCAACAAGTGATCGAAAAGGTGCCGTTACATCCCAGACTAAATGACTGTTTGGTGGGCTCTATGGTCAAAAAGTGTCATTGGTCTCTATTTCTTCGATGATGCCAATGGGCAGACAGTTACAGTCAATTCGGAGCGATATGGTTGAATGATAATCGATTTTTTTTTTGGCCGGCGATTAAAGATTATGACTTGGACGATATGTGATTCCAACAAGACGGGGCAACAATTGCCACACAACCCGACCAATTATGGCTTTATTGCGTGAGAAGTTTCCTGGTCGCGTAATTTCACGTTTTGGCGACGTCAATTGGCCGCCAAGATCATGCGATTTGACACCGTTAGATTTTTTTCTGTGGGGCTACGCCAAAGACCATGTTTACGCGACTAATCTCCGAACTCTAGACGCATTCAAAACCAACATTACTGAAGTTATGGCCGAGATAACGCCCGAAATGTGCGAAAAAGTGATTAAAAATTACCTCAAAAGAATCGCATGCTGCGAATCTTCCCGAGATGGGCGGCCATTTGAATGATATTGTTTTTCACACTTTTCACTTTTTCACTTTATAATGAAATTTTTAAATTCAATTAAATTTAGTCCGACGATGCAGGAACGAAACATTCTTCTTTTTTTACCAAATTATAAATTTGATAAAAATTTTGTTACGATTGTGACACTATAACCGCTTGGTTAAAAAAAAATTGTTAAAGATCCTCAAAGCGATACAGAATAAAATTTTCAAAAATAGGGTTTCCTGCTTATATGTTTACAAAGATTTTTTTTTTGAAAAAAAAAAAGAAAAGCCTAACAGAAATTTATTGGAATTAAATGGCTAATTAATATCTCTAGCGTACAATATGTTTCTTAGAATCTATAAATTATAAAGTGTTCTTTTAAAGTCAGTTTTGATAAATTATAAAAATTAATTAATAATTTATGATTAACGTTATACAATTTCAACATATTATTTAAAGGTGAACTCCGTTCGTAGTTGCTACGATAGTGCGTTAAAATTAGGGTGTTTTTTTTAGACGTGTGGTTTTCAATCTGGCAATACTTTTTTCGGAGTTGGTCTTTTCGACAGCTGTCACTTGATTTATATTCAGTTTGGTTTGCCATTTCATAATGAATAGACTTACTCCTGAACAACGTTTGCAAATCGTGCAAATTTATTACCAAAATAATGTTTCGAGATGGCCACCGATTCCAATTTTCACAAATAATTTTGTTCAGCGATGAAGCTCACTTTTGGTTGAATGGGTACTTTAATAAGCAAAATTATCGTATTTGGTGTGATCATAATCCACAGGCCATTGTTGAGACGCCGCGCCGCCCGTTACATCCTCAAAAAGTCACTGTTTGGTGTACTCTATGGGCAGAGGGAATCATTGGTCCATATTTCTTCAAAAATGAAGCCGGTCATAATGTTACAGTCAATGGGGAACGCTATAGAGCCATGATTAATGACTTTTTCGTGCCTGAATTGGAGGATGTTGATATGGACGACCTTTGGTTCCAACAAGATGGCGCTACATGCCATACAGCCAATGAAACAATCAATTTATTGAAGGAAACTTTTGGTGAGCGCATTATCTCGCGTGCGTCGTGGGGCTGTGGCGTGGCCTCCAAGATCGTGCGATTTAACACCGCTGGACTATTTTTTGTGGGGTTATATACGCAGATAAGCCCGAGAGGATTGACGCCTTGGAAGAGAATATTCGGCACGTTATTGCTGACATACGGCCCCAATTGCTGCAAAAAGTGGTCGAAAATTGGGCCTCTCGGCTGGAATTTATTCGAGCCAGCCGCGGCGGCCACTTGCCCGAAATCATTTTTAAAAAATAATGGAAAACACTTATCTTTATAATAAAGCTAAATTCTTGGCCATAACAATAAATAATATGCGTTTTATTTCTTCTTGAAAACCACACGTCTAAGAAAACACCCTTTACATGTAAATAGTGTCAGGAAGGCCGCTTAGATTACATTTTGGAAAATTAAAGTTAACGCGAAACAAAAGGTTCCAAATATCAATATAACCATCAACATGTTTAACAATAAAAACAAAACATAAATATAAACGTCTACTCCCTAAAGCTTTAATGGGTGCTGCCAGCCTAAATTTCTGAGAGTAAAATTCAAGAAAAATTACTTCTAAAGCAATAAAATGGTTCAGGCTGCGAAATAAGTATATAATAATTTAAATCCATGATATCTTCGTTTTTAAATGAAACTGTTGTTTTTTCTTTCTTTTTTTTTTTTAATAAAATTCTTTAATTTTGTTCATTTTAAAGTCTTATTTTTTGTTTATATGGCTTCGTCTAGTTTTACTAGAATAGTTACTATTATCTAACCATCTTAAGTTTGAATAATGATTTTATAAGTATAATAGGAATGACTTACTTGATCATTAATTTAATTTGATAGAAATTTTTCCAATATATGTAATTTTAATTTCTAATAATATGACATTCAATTTTTTTATCTGATATTAAAAAGTCATCAATCTTATACGCAACTATATGCATTAATGCATGTAATTAAATTATTCAAAACCAGTTTGTTACAACAGTATAGTTAATGTATAAGTTATAACTAATAAAACCAGGAAAAAAAAAACATTTTAAATCAAATAACTCTTGGGAATTATGCAAAAAATATATATTAAATCATTACTTATACAAATTCCCAGGAGGATTTGGTTGCAACCTAATTCAATAATTATAGTTTAACAATAATCGTATATTAAATTCATTTGTGATTTAAATTTCTGTGATTTTTATGATGATAATTATCTTGATTCTGATTCAATAATAAAAACTACAAGAAAATTGTTATAATAAAATAAACGATAAAAATAAAAAATTGCTTTTATTTCAGAAATTAAAATTATAACACCCGACGGAGCACGTATATATACAAAATCACTTCAAAACGACGCATCATCGATTTCCATTCCTGCAATTATTCCGATATTGAAGTTATCGATAAATATCAATAATAGTATAATCAAAATTTATGGAAGTACAAGAACTGGGACACCACATTAAACGAGCATCTTAAACAATAAAAATAAGAACACAATAAAATGTACCTACATATCGGTATCAGTATATATACGGAAATATAATCAAGAATTCGAAATGTCCCTGACTTACATAAGTCCATACCCAGAATTAAGTCCAACATGCACATTAACACTGGCGTTGCTGTTACATGTTGTGCATTCTTGTGAGCCTTAAACAGCCCGCATGGATAATTTATCAACAATTATCGATAGTGAATAAAAATGCGTCTCACATGCATCAGCGCGCCAAAACAGCATCGTAATATCTCAAAGAAAAAAAAAAACAACAACAAAATTGATAAAATGGACAAAAAAAAACTAAAAAACCAAAAATGAAATCGTGATTCCAAAAACATTCAAAAAAGAAAAAAACTCCTCAACAAAAAAAAAAAAAAAAAAATAAGCAACAGTTCAAGTCGAAGCAGGATCATCAAACTGATTGACATCAATAATTGACAATCATCATCAGTACAACTGGACAGTTAATGCCATTTTATTGTCAATTTCGAGCAATTTATGTTGATCTAATCGATATTTATGGAGGCGATGGGATCAGACGCGCACCAAACATGCCACATGCACCAACAACCTAACGACGACACATCCAAACCACCTCCATTGCCAAGTCCAGCTCCAGAGATACCCAAAAATGTACAATACCTTTATACTCGTATATATACGATTCACGGTAAAATATGTATATGTATGTTTTTTTTTTCCAGGAGTAGATATACCTAAGGTACGTGCCCAACTGGGGTGTTGGCTCTGGCTCTGGTTTTGACTGGCGCAGTAGCTGCTGCGACCGACATTCGACTACATAGGTGGAGCTCTGACAAGGGACATATGTAGGTGCCCATAATTTGCAGGTGATCGATTGGGATTGATCGATTTATTGCAAGATCGGAGAAATTTGTTTGCCTTGCACAAAAAAAAAAACGACAGCAGCAGCGATAGGAGAAAACTCAAGACCGTTTGTAACGTTGTCATACATAATCGTATGTATAGTATTATGTATATATTGGGGATGAGGTGTTTGGCCTAGAAAACCTTTGACTAATGGGTTTGGGAAATTGCAAGGAAAAAACCCAGAATATTGGCAGGAATTGATAAAAGTTTTGTTTGAAATGGAAATTAACGAGCCATTAGGGCGATTTGTGGGTGATAAATCTTTTTATTGGAGATAAGCTGCCAAGAGAAACGTTTAATGACATTATACTATATATGTGATAGGATCTGTGAATAAAGTGTTGATAAAAATATTAAGTGCACCATTTTATAAAATCTTTATAGGGGTCATTCACCTACTTAATTCACTTTCACTTTGAACAGCTATTATATCTTCATGTGCTATCTGAATGTTTCCTAGTGCAGCATTTGCTGATATCTATATTTTTTGAAAAGGCAAACAAAAAACAAAGTTCTTAATGGAATGTTACGTTCGACACATTCCATTAATATATTAAATTGAATAAATATATTTATGTACATGATTATCAAATTATAAAACGATTTTTAATAAAATTTGTATTGGACAGATTTACAAATCGTAGTTTCTGAAAAAAAAATAAATCATCCCATTCCTTCCCGAAGCAAGTTTAAAAAAAAGATAAAAAGATCATAGTGTAAATTATATTTTTTGGAGTTAAATAAAGACAACGGGAAAGAATGAGATAGTTTTATTAATTACTACAACAGATCACTAATAATAAAAAAAGAAAGATTTATTTAACGAGTTTAAATAAAATAAAATACAATAAAAAAAATAGTCAAATAGTCTCAAGGTGAGCGCAAATACCTCGCCCTCCCCCTCCCCTCCCCCTAACCACCCCCTCCACACCCCCTTCCCCTCCCTCTCACTATAATATTACATGAAATTGGAAGGTAATACTACCTGCGTTTTATTGGTATTTATATTTAGCGCAGCAATACATTGTAGGTATGTGTGTACCAATAAAACGCTTTAATCACTTTTATGTATACACTATTTATTTCTGTAGTTGTATTCGGAAAGTTTATTTATGTTTCCATGTCTCCACTATGCATAATTTTATGTCTTGAAAATCGATAGCCCGGGAAATATTTGTTGGCTATGACATCTCAGCAATCCTCCGGAGTCCAGTGGAGTTAATTGCTTGACAGGTATATATGCAACGCACTATATTTTTACGTATGAAGAGTAATTAGAGTAAAAAGTCACCGAATAATACAAAAAATTGTTTTTTCTAGAATAAAAATTATTTCCGGATTTTTGATCGGACAACTAAAAATAAAGCCTAGTACATACTTCCTCATGAAGTGAACAACCATCAGTGGAGAAGGTGAATTTTTGACACAATTTTATGGTCAAATTGTCAAAGCTACATCAAAAATCAAAGAGTTCCCGTACATTTTGCGCGTGAATATGGTTCACCGCTCGCGAACGCAAATTCTCCACTTTTTGTCATGGCTTCACGAGCACGCTCACGGGTGAACAAAAATGCAAATTTGTATGGATTCACGACATGATTAACAAGTATGTACTAGGCTTAACAGAGAACACATTCCACAACAAAAAGGTTCAAGTCATGAATATATGTCCACTTTCATAATCACTATTTTGCTGTAAAGCAAACGTAAAATCTACAAACGAAAACCCTTACAGGAATTGCTTATAATATCTTATGTTGTTTAAACACTTAATCAGAACTCAGAAGACAAATTTCCATAAATATACCTTCTTGCAAGTGCAAAGACTTCCAGCATCTTGTGTATTTTTCTTCATTTAATTAAATTTAAATTATCAAGTCGAACCAATGAAGCAGAAAAAGTTTTTGAACCTCTTGATCGTCAGATTTTTTTTATTTCAAATCAGAAATTTGTTGGGAGAAGTATTTCATAATTCGTATATCTCAAAATTCGAAACATTTGCAATGACAGTAATTTCT
Organism: Epistrophe grossulariae; assembly: GCA_929447395.1. Classification (NCBI taxonomy): domain Eukaryota; kingdom Metazoa; phylum Arthropoda; class Insecta; order Diptera; family Syrphidae; genus Epistrophe; species Epistrophe grossulariae. Next base: position 138,990,431 of record OV839566.1, read on the forward strand.
GATTAAAATTACCTTCAATATTATTGTCATGCATTATAGGATAGTTATTTTGTTACAACCGTAATTTTAACTTATCACTCACTTAAGAATACCAAATTTAAATTTTGGACAATTTGTATTTATTTGGTATGGTATAGTACAATTTATTCCAATTTAAAGGTATATTACACTATAGTTACGTCCCAGATGTCACCTTTACCATTAAATCTGACACCTCCTACATTTTTCTTGCCTAAAGGCACATTATTTTTGTAATGGTAATTCGCACGCTATTTTGGCCTACAAATAAAAAAAATTGTAATGTGTACACCCCTTTTGCATTCCTCATGATAAACTTGCCGAAATTCGAAACCCTTAAGCCAAATCGTAGGTTAAGAGTTCAATAACAATTTAGCATTAATCAAAAATTTTAATTTTTTTCTAAAGTGTAATGATAAAAATGCATCTTTTATTCGTTCAGTTCTAATTCTACAATCTATAACCGGAAGGTGCAGCATTTTGCTTTGGACAGCGGCCTTCCTGTTAGAATTATTTAAAATAAAATTTTGTAAAAATAATGACAATAAAAACTATTTAGTTTTTTTTATGTTAAACGCGAGGCACAACTCGTAAGTCACTGTTTAAAAAATGTCAACTAAATCGTTTTCAAAAAACTTACCTACATACAGGGTGGGTCAAAAGTTTCTACCTAATTTGAATACGAAGTGTTATGGAAAACGCTCTAGAAAGAGCCCGTCTCTGTGAGCTTGAAGCTGCTGCTCATTCGAGGGACTTTATTTTACATACTTAGTCCAAAAAATCTCCATAAATCATACTATGTGATTTTAAAATAAAATATTAATACAAAATTAAATCTATCAAAGTTATAATTACGAAGTCACTTTTGACCCACCCTGTATTTGGTTTTCAACAAAAAAAAAAATTAATTTTTTTTTTAAAGTCCAAACATTATTATTTGGTATTCAATTCTTTAAAAGAATTTATAACCGTTTTTATAAAAAGTGAAAATCAAAAAAACTGCCACATGCAATCACTTTTTGGATTTGTTTGTATCTAAAGATTGCGTAGACCTATTATAATGAACTGATTTTTTTTAATCTGCTGATAGGTTTGAGAAAACGGCCTAAACATTTTATATCACAAGAACTTTTATTTTCTGTCCAAGAAAATGAAAAAAAAACGTTTTGGACGCTTAGTATTAATTTTTTAAAATTGGCCCATCCGTTTAGAATGCAACTGAAAGGACAGACAGAGGTAAAGAATTGCCACACGCCCGTTTGATTCATAAGTTGCCATATGTATATGGCAAGAAGGCATGCCCCAAAAATTTGTAAATAGAATCAATAGTTTAAAAATTTTAAGCTGAATTATCTAATGCAGGGATATGTCTTAATACTAATTAGTACTTAGAACTGTAATTAGTATAGCTTCAGCTTATATTTAAAGTCCCTGTAGCTACAATTCTTAAGAATTCATGTTAAAAAATTGTACCTACAAGATTTACAAAAAATCTCGTTTTTATTTTGCAAAAAATCTTAAATCTTTATTTTTGTTTTCAATTTAAAATACAAACTTCTTATTTCTTACGGTGTTTTGTTGTTTTTTTTTTTGTTTTTCAATAGGAAGAAATATCGAACAAAACTTTGAAAATGTAGTCATGAAAGTTCCAATTTTATAACTTAAAAATTTTATAATCAAAATAATTCTTCCTATCTGTAAATTTCTGCCTAAAAATTACGGTTTTATAGGATGATATGGATCGGAATGAAGAAGTTTCTAGTGAGTGAATTCGCGTACATCTATACCTATATGCTGGGAACAAATAATTGTCAGAAGTGCAACTGCAAACATTTTTTTAAAATCTTCAATATATTTTAAATTGGGTAGGTATGTACTTGCTATGTCAGAATTTTAATACAAGAATTAGTAATGGCCTCCAGTGGCACTAAGTTTTGATCCAGTCAAAATTATTACCATGCTGAAATTTGGTGACAAAAAAAATATTTAGAGCAGTACACTCAACCGGATTTAAAATTCCAAAGTGTTATGGGCCAGTTTCACAGTGCACACTTAAAAAAATAAGTGGCACTTAATTTTTCCATTTCTATGCAATTTAGACGTCGTTTTATTGTCTGAGTAAGTGGAACTTAAGAGGCCAATATGGGAGACTTATATGTGTAACTTATTTCGATAAGTTTACAAAGTGAAATTGGGAATTAGTTTTCTATATTTGGAACTTAACTGACACTCACTTCACTCTGAAACTGGCCTTTAGACAACCAATTGAAATTGAGTATTTCGCCGGAAGAGGTACACTCCGAAACGCGTCACGAATTCTTATAAATTAAAAATTTCAATATTATAAAGTTAAGCCCAACTGTCGTTCCTGGGCGAAACGCAATTTTTGGAGTTGAGGTCACTTGAACTTATTAGTTGAGTTGTGAAATTTATTTGAAAAATCAAAAAAGTCAAACAAATTTATAAAGTAAAATTTTTTTTTCTTTATTTAATTAATTTATATTTATTTAAACAAAACTAGGAGACAGAAACCTAAAATGTATAAACGTTTATTTTCTATACTTTTTCCTTAGCTTAAACTATCAAATAAGCTTTTACGTTGAACTTAAATATTTAAATTTTGTTTCAGAAAATGGGCCTTAGTGTGAAAAAACGTTGTCTATGTTTTTTTCCATAAATATTCGAGGTTTATGGAGTGAATAATTCGCTTACTATTGTTAACCTTGAAACAAAACTTTAAATTTATGCAAAAATATTAAAATAAATATATTGTAATAATAATTATAACAAGTATCAATAAAAATATATACATAAATACAAACATTGTAATTCGTTTTGTTAAAACAATATTGCATGTGATGTACTTGTACAAATGTACATATATATGTTAAAAATGTTAATGTTAAGTGAGTACAAACTATATCGTAACGACCGTGTACGAATATATGAGTTCTGTTTGGATGGTTGCAGCAGTGTGCTGTACAGCGACACCATCTGGAGAAACCTCAATTTATCAATTAAATCATCTCACGATTTTCCATTCAATTACAATGCATCTGTCTGTCTGTCCGTCACGTCACCACACGGAATCTTATACTTAAACGAATATATACATAAATATACACTCAAATACAGATGCAAAAGTTTATATCCGTTCGCCGACATTTTTGTGTGATTTAAATATTAAAAAGTGAGAATCATCATTCGTGTGCTACCGCAACAAAATCACACATTCCCATATACATATCTACGAGTATCATCACATCACAGTCACCGAGAATAAATAGATCGAGCCGTATGTATATCTGTTGATAAATATAATTGCATTTGCAACAAAAGTGTTGCATCCGAACAACAAAATTTTTAGTTATATCTACAGTTAACAGGATTGGATTTAATCAATTATTGGCCCCTGAAGCAAAACAAAAACTTTCTTAAAAAACAAATTTGCTGAAACTATTTATTTTATTAAAAAGATGAACTGAAAATTAATCAAATAGGACTGTTTTTGGGCGCCATTTTTCAAAGCGAAGCTAACTTTCTGAGTCAATTGACCTATCAAATCTGTTAGATGTGGAATTCCTAGCGCAATGACGATAATAGGTCAATGGAGTCTCCGCTAACACTTGCAAACTTGCAAGGTTTTAGATGTAACTGTCACATCTGCCACGTTGTCTTGGACTATTATGGCCAGAAAAACACTATTTATATTTTTTTAAGTGCTCATATCTAATAAGCGGCTGGAGCCTGGAATACTATACATTAAGATGCCTGCGAACACAATAGATTGCTGCAATTGGAGCTTTTTGAGACAAAATAGTAATTCCAGCACTTCAGTAAAAGTACGTCATGCGATATGCATTCTTTTGTCGCCCCCTCAGTAGAGTTGGACTAGGTGGTGTGGCCCAGTACTTGTATACCTCATCTTCAAATATGATTATAAATGTATCTTCTGTATCTTTGTGAGATCTCAAAGATATGTACTATACAAGGATTATGAAAATAACAAACAACACAATGAAACAACAACAAAAAAAGTGATGAAAATCTGGCCAAGACGCGATGATGTTATGCGGTGATGGCGATGCACCGTGTTAAAACTCTTTGTCGTGAGCACAATCAATGGAGACCATGTTGAGGTTAAACAGCAAATAAAAAGAGTAGTAGTTGTAGATTCAGTTAGTCACAGACATTTTTTAGTCAGTCAATCAGGCCTTGGTATATTCAAAAAAAATATTCAGTTATAAAAGTACGGAAGATCTTTAAATTTGTTAATTGAAATGTAGGCTACCCTAGTTTTTTTGTTTTTCATTGCGAAATCACTAGAATTTCTAGGTTAAACTCGAGTTATTTTCTAAAAAAATTTGCCAGTCAATTTATATTAATAATTAACCTCAGCAAATTTGATGAGTTAACTCTGGATTAGGGGCCAGTTATAGCTTTCATTGAAACTCATCATTGAAAATTTAAATTTAAAGTTTTGAGGCACTTAAAAAGCGATATCAGTGATTATTTTGATGCCAATAAAAAGCTGATGACTCGATTATTATTGCTAGTCAAAAAATATTTCATTTTGGTCCTACCTTTCATATAAAACGATTTCTAAGATTTCAATGATCAATGATAAGGTAGTTCAATAATTGAAATAAAGAAATTCATTTCCTGCGAAAGACTGGCCCAAAATGAAATATTTTGTTCACTAGAAATAATAATTGAGTTATCAGCTTTTTATTTGCATTAAAATAATCACTGATTTCACTTTTTAAGTGCCTCAAAATTAACAATTCAAATGTTCAATGATGAGTTTCAATGAAAGCTATAACTGGTGCCTTAACTGAAGCTATGTTCAACTATGTTCCCCAGAAATAACCATATTTTTAAGCAAAAATAGAATGAGAATGTGTCGTTAAACATTAAAAATGGTTAAAGTTCAGAGGGACCTCGTAGGTCAAAAAGTTTGACAAAAATACTATTACCGCAAACAAATCAGACAAATCGGAGCCACCTTTTGACAGTTTCAGTATAACAATGAAAACTATATACAGAAAAGAAATCAAATCCCCTTACTATTGATTTCTGATTTCAAAGAAATAGTGGCGGAGTTACCACAAGGTAGTGTTCTAGGTCCAATTTTGTACATTTTGTTTACACACGATATACCTCAAACAGAAGGCACTATTGTAGCCACGTTTGATGACGACACTGCTATACTAGCAGTAGGCAAAACGATCAACGAAGCTACAATCAAATTACAAAACGCACTTAATAATGTCAATGAATGCACAAAAACATGGCGAATAGCGCTCAACGAATTTAAATCAGTCCACGTGGACTTTACGTACAAGAAAATCGATAGCTTACTTGTATTTGTAAATACAACTAGTTCCATTCGCAAATGAAACTAAATATCTTGGTATGACTTTGGACGCGAAATTAAAATGGAAGCCGCATATAAAGAGGAAGTGCGAAGAATTGTACATTAAATTCAAAAAATTGTACTGGGGCCTAATTTCGTAAAACCAAAATAATCGAACGATATCGCTTTGGCAATAGCTGTCCCTATATCTTTCTCTGTGATGTGATAGAGATGTGTATACTGTATAGTCAAAACGATATCGTTTGATCTTTTCCGTTTTACGGAACTAGGCACCTGGGGCCTATTTCTCAAATCATACATCACATACATTGTATGATTTTGACAGTTCAGTGGTATGATTTCTGTTTCTCAGATTTGTTGTATGATCCACTGTCATACAATATTGTATTACCGGAGATTACACTGGAAATATTGGAATGTTGTATGATTCTGTTTCTCAGAAATTTATCATACACATCATACAGCAAATTAACCTCAAATTTTTCATACATTTCATACAGCATACAGTTGTAATTGTTAAAAATGTAAGGCCAAAATGAACGTAAACAAACGAAAATATACAAAAGTAAGTCATTTTTGAATTAAAAAAATGGTAAATTGTGATGATTTTTCTTTTTAATAGACAACTAAAGAACAACAAATACTTGTCCTTTGGGAAATGATAAGCCAAAAAGAATTATTTTTTGGTCAATTTGCCGGATCGAACAAAACGAAAGAAGAGATAACGTTAGCTTCGAGCAACGCAGTTTCCTTGGCCTTGGCATATTATGGAAAGTAACTCCATTGTGAATTGTAAATAAAGGATGACTTTTTCTTATTTCATATTATTATAATTTACTTTTATTTCTGGAAACAAACGCTCTATAATTGACTTCGTAGTAAAAAAAATTGAGATTTATTTAAATTGCCACTCAATAATAATGAAATGTCAAAATCATACACATCATACAACAAACAAAATATCATACAACAATTCCAATGAAATCTGAGAAACAGAAAATTGTATGATGTGTATGATGTATGAAAGTGTTGTTTGTTGTATGAAATTTATGTGATGTATGATCTGAGAAATGGGCCCCTGGTTACTCGGGAAACACTCTATAAGCTTAATATAGAAAACAAGCTTATTTTATACTGCAGGCAGGTACTTAGATCTGTCTGGACTTATGGTATACAGCTCTGGGGTTGTACTAGTGACTCTAATTTAAACATTTTACAATCTTTTGAAAATAAATTGCTAAGATCATTTGATAATGCGCCGTGGTATATTTGAAACGACGATCTACACAGGGATCTTGGGATCCCCACGGTACGAAATGAAATAAAAACTTTTGCGCGACTACTTTTAGAACGCGCTAATAGAACTATTATCGAAATTCTTGACGATACATATTTAGTACGCCGATTGCAAAGGACACGGAAAAAAAATTGATCGACATACAAAATTTGGCACGTTTTTTTTTTATTTCTGGAAATCATGCAAAAAACGACTGCACTTTAACCGACGAATATATACAAAATTTTCGAGATTTAATTTTACTGTTGTGAGAGAAAAATAAAGTTAAAAACAAATTTGGTATTTTTACCACTGTCAAAAGCGCAATGATGTTTAACTATATAGATTCTAATTTTTCACCTCAAAAATCAACCAAATTATTTTTAGAAATTCTAAGTTGTTTTTGTTAATTATAGAACAAGATAATTTAACATTAGGCGTGTTTTTTTGGGAATCTGTGTATATAATAAAGTAAGAAGTTCCCAAAAAAACGCGTCGGCAGTATAATGGTTTTTATATTTCACATTTGGTACTAATAGAACACCTGTCAGAATAATATAATAAATCCATTCACAGTAGAATTCCACTTAAAGCCTAGTACATACTTCCTTGTAAAGTGAACAACCATCAGTGGAGAAAGTGAATTTTTGACACAATTTGCTTGACTTTTGCAGCTTTTATGGTCAAATTGTCAAAGCTACACCAAAAATCAAAGAGTTCCCGTACATTTTGCGCGTGAATATGGTTCACCGCTCGTGAACGCAAACTCTCCACTTTTTGTCATGGCTTCACGAGCACGCTCACGTGTGAGCAAAAATGTAAATTTGTATGGATTCACGACATGATTCACAAGTATGTACAAGGCTTAAGCTTTTATCGGCCGTAATCCTACTAGCTTATCCAATCCTATAGCTTATCCAATATTAAAAAATTCACCATGGGCGTGTATTATTGTGAATTTTTTAATAAATTTTATAAATCAACAATACCCTATTTTTTTTTAACCAAAGCTAAAAACTCCTTCAACTGCTTCTATTCTATTCTCAAGCTCCCAAGTCTTTGACGGCTTTTTGAATGAGATTATTTGTTGTAGATTTGGTATGAGAAAAAATGTTCTGTTGGCCCAGCAGCATTGTTACTGTGCCTCTACCTACATCAAACTCTGTGCTTGGGGCAGATCATTTTGTAGAGATAGTGCATCTCTTAGATGCAGATATGAGTTTAAAGTAGTTGTTGTTTCTGTTGTTTAGGTGCGGAATTTGTTCGCCAATCATTCATAACAGAGACTTTGAATGTTCATATTAGTTTTGTTCATATATTCAATAATAAGAAACCATTCATGAAATTTTCTTTGTTGTTTTTTTTTTTTTTAATTAATTTGCCGACATCAACGACAATATTTCGTGATTGTTGTAGCTCATTTTTTTATGTGGGTTTTGTCTTTATTTTAATGTATAATGGGAAATCAATCGAATAATGTTGAAAACTGACGTGTATATAAGATGACAATATTTTGACAGCTTTTCGATTGCGTGCTGATTGATGTTTGGTTAAATAATTGCAGAACATACATATGTATATATAAGAATTCATTCGAGGGCGATACTGGGATAAATTACAAATTTTCATCCGGGGTCAAAGTTAAACAAAGTGAGACTTTGTCATTGCGTATATAGTATAATGATTGGGTATTTATGTGTTTTTCTTGGAAAATATTAACTTACATACATTTTAACAAAAAGATATTTCTCTTTTTTTTACTCCGTTATTAACAATTATTAAGTCAATTGGGAAGGTGAAAAAAAGTTAAATCAAATTGATTTTATTTTTTTTATTCAAAATTGTCATGTAGTTGTGGTATTTGTTTTTTTTTGCAACTCGTGGCAAAATATTTAAGAGGAGAGACATTAATTTTTTTATTATTATTATTTTAACATTTCATCTTTACTAAGAGTGCTCATTTCAAAATATACCCCATCATTTAATTCCAATTGGCTTATTCGTAAGCCAATTCAAGCCATGAAAAAGTGCATCTCACTTTAGCCGTTTGGATTTGGCAGAAAATTGTATAGTTCCACTCCATTCCTGCCAATAACACGCACACAGTAGTGGTTGACATAAATATGATATTTTGCATTTTAAAGTAAAATACAAAAGCTTATTATAAGTTAAATATTTAAAAAATATAGATATACTAAAATATAACCAAAATACAGGGTGTCCCGAAATCACCGTCTCAGAAAAAAACAATGCAATCCTAAGGTCATTTCAAGTCGAAAAACTTAAAAGGTAATTTTTCGTTTTCGCTTCGTTTTCGACTTATAACAGTTTTTATGATTTTTATTCTTTTTTCCTTTGACTGGCTCTAACTTTACCAAACTAGAACCGATTTTTGAAATTTTTGTTTAAACAAAAATAGTTAGAAATTTGTATCTACCATACAATTTTTCCGCAATTTATTATCAAATACATTTTGTAAGCATATTTAGGTTGTTTTTTTACTACGATATGGTTTTTTTTCAAAAAAAAAAAACACCTTAAAAGCTTCTTGTAGGAATTTTTTTCTCTCCTGAAAAATGTTAAAAATTGGCTTAAATTGAAATAAATTTGAAAAAAACCTTTCCATTTCTTCATTTTTTTCATTATTTCTTTGTTACATCTTCAAGTTTCAATTTTTATAAATTTCTAGGATAATAGCTCCAATATTCAGATACCATATAGTCTGAGAATATGGATTCTATAAACTTGATCAATTTATTTATAAATTTTAAAAGAAACTTTTGTGGTTATAACAAGTTTCAACCTCAACTCTTTTGTTTAACAATATTATCCATATTTTTTGTTTGTCATTCTCAAGACAGGAAATACATTAATGTTTAAAATTGTGGCCAGCAATTAAAAAAAGATATACCTTTACTGCTTTAGAAATTTAAAAATGCATTAACCTTTCAGTTAATTATATTTTAACAAGAGAACCCCCACGAGGATAAAAAGGACTTTAAAAAAAAAATGTTGATGCCTCAATTTTGAAATAAAGATATCTCCATTCTTAATCAATCATTTCATAATGGACTTCCACATATCCAGGTAGGAAATAAAACCTACCGAAGCTGACCTCACTCTACACGTATATATTAGCCAGGCAGGAACCTATATGAACAAAGACTCTCCAGGTATTCCCTGCAACTGCGGGGCTATATTCACCGATGACCACAAGCGATATCCTCGCTAATTATATTTAATAAATAATATGAACAAAAGAAAACCCTGACATCAACAAAACTCCACAGGGAACCCTCCAAGAGTCTCTTTCAACCAAAAACCACAACACACACGGATCAAGAATGCAAAACATTTGTGTTGTTTTTTTTTTTTTTTGTGTTCTTCCATTTCATCCATAATAATCGATTTCAAAATCCTCTCAAACATTGAATCTGAATTTCCTTGCAGTTGAAGATATAGCCCCTTGATTCCACAAAGAAAAGGAAAAAAAAAGAGAACCCAAAGTTTCGCGTTAACCAGCCGATGATGGATGGTATCGCTATTAAATTTGGCAAAACGAATTGATCAATCACTTTGTGTTGTGTATAATATGTTGGAAGCGATTTTGTGGTTTCATCTGTTTCATCGTCATCATCGACGTCGTCGGTCGTTAGGAGGTAAAAAGCGTGAAATCGGTCTTAAGACGTGGCTGATGGTGGATGGCGTTTGGTTTTGGTGTTGATCAAGGCACCCTCTGTGTTATTCGAAGTGAGGTTAGAAGAAGTGACATAGCAAGTCGTTATATTATATTTTTGCAGAGACCTTATTTTAAGACTTTTTTGTTCGATTTGTGTGTTTGTTTGCTTTCAAAATTTAAATTAAATTGATTTTTATTTATATTCTCCATTACATTTTTTTTTTGATCGCGATTTATGATAAGCTGAAACAAATTCTTGAATTTTTGTTGCATGATGATGTTTTGAATTGTGATATAGGATGACATAAATGTGAGAACATATAAACTTTGGACACTTGTCATCGATTAAGATAAATATACAATTGATTTATTGCATTGAATTTAATTCAGTCCTTTTAACTGGCATCCCAGTCAGTCAGTAAAAGGACTGAATTAAATTAAAAAAGGTACCCAAAACTCATATTAGATTAATGTTGATTTGGTGTAAGTTTATTTAAAAGGAGTTATACAAGTTTTCTTTTGTTGTTTAAGATATTGGTTATATATGAAATCATAAAAATGCCAGTGGAGGATTTGACTGTTGTGTACACAGTTTGTTGTAAGCTTATTCTTGCAAGACGATGCTATGAAATTATATCGGTTTTTTAAATCCATAATATTTATAGAGACTCTTCCAGACAGAAGGTCACTTTCAATAATGTGTTAACCCCGCTCCCCCCTTCTCCTCACAAAACACTATATTATTATTATAATCTGCCACATTCATAAGGTGGGTTGGGTAAAACTGAATTTTACTGCCTTTGATTTCACTTCGTTTTTAAGTTTATTTTCGATATGCCAAGCTCTCACTTTTATACCTATATAATATGTAAGTATCTAAGCTAAACTTCAAGGCTACAATCATCCATGTTTCCATAATCGAGTTCATCCCACACTCAAAAACTAAAAAAAATAAGTTGTATGTAAAATTCTATGTACGACACCAAAAGTCATTCTATGTGACTCTTGTGTCCGTCACATCGGACAATCTCTGAATTAATTTTCCTGTCAACGACTAATTAGTCGATGTAAATCATGTAAATCACCCGGCGACAAAAAACAAAAGCTAACTTTGGTCTAAGTAATAGGTACATATCTATACTCTATGTTCGTTACAAACAAAACACAGAAAATAATGACAACAACTCTGTGCTGTGCTGTGTCGACGCACGCGACGACCGATGGCGAATTTATCTCGGTAAAGCAAAGCTACGTATATATTTGGATTTGATTCGCGCATTTAGACAATTTGTATATATATTTTCCTCGTTTAAGAAGCCCCCCTTGCTCTTCCTCCTCTGCCTGATGGTTTTGTTTGAAAATTCAGATGTCTGATAAACATCAACGAATCATTGTCTCAAATATGGGCAAATAATTGTTGGTCATATAAATACAGTAGCTCTATGAACGTTTGCCTGCGGGCAAGAGTTTCATCGTGCGTCGGTCGTCGCCACGCGTCATCGGTTGTTCGTGGCCGTCAATGGTGGTTTTATCTGCAGTCTGTCCATCAACTTTATACTTAAATTAAACGCACTTACTCGCAACTTTCAGGTTACGCAAACATGTTGCATAGTTCAATTGACAGATCTTACAAAGAGCAGTACAAAAAATACTCAAAAGAGGAGGCTGCCATATAGCGCCATACCATACCACTAATCAACAATCCTGTTCAATCTCGAGTTCATTTAAATGGAATTGTAATTTAAAAAGAATAAACATAAACATAGAAATGGAAATGGAAAAAGTTATTTTTAGCATGTGGATTTTGTACAAATTTTTAAACGGTATTGATTGAAGTTTTATCCACCCCGCGATGACTTCTAAGTTTGTTATATAGGGGTCAAGGTTCAATAATTTACTTCATCTCACACCCACTTTATGGAGAGAAAGAGATGCCTTTCTTGCGGCCACGTCTTTCTCTTATAAGATTATACCATCTTGTTTATAATTAAGCTTAAAATCAGACTTATACAGTAGGGTGGAGCGTCGATGTATGGAGAAAAATAAAAGTTGTTGTATCAATTTCGAATACCTCCATTTTTTTGCGTTTCGATGAGTAGAATAATTTGACATTAAAAAAAAAAGTTTGGATTAAGTCTTTAGCCCTCTACCTTAGCTCAAAGTTTCGACTTTTTGGAACAAAAACATTTTTTTTTCGGAAACGTTAAAATTATTTCACAATTTAGAAATAAATTATATGATAATTCATGAAAAAAGAAAACACAAATTATAATATATTAACTTTATTTAGACAAATAAACTAACACAAACTTGAAAATAAAAACTGAAAAATTCAAAATACGCCATTCAGAAACTAACCCAATTAAACTTTTTATTTTTCAAGTTGTAATTTTTTTTTTGTGTGGAAAAATGGCAATATATTTCGAGAATATATCTTATTTTTTATTAGCCCGTCTCTGGCCTTTTCACCAGCTACTGTTATTGAAGCTTCGTTCACCATCTTCACACAGCGCTCAACAGCTTGAGTGTGACAAAGGAAGTCCGAAAATGACATGCCAATAAGATATTTTTTTTTTTGAAATTCTTCCAAATCCTGATCGCTAGTTCTATCCAACAAAGGGGTTGATGTAACTTGTGACTCGCTCCAGCTAAAAAGGATTTCCATAGCGCAAATATATGAAAAATGTTTATTTATGTAGCGCCTTTTAACATATATCTCGAGAACGGCTAATCATACAATATAAGTTGTTGCACATTTTTTATAGGAAATTTAATTATCTTTCTTTTTACTACAAACATTATTTTGTAGGATTTATACTTTCGGAAATACAGAATAAAGCAAAAAAATTTATGACTTTTTTTTCCAATTTTGCAAAACTTTGACCCGTGGTAGAGGGCTAAGAAAAACAATTTTTATTTTTTTTTTATTTTTTACGGATAGCTTACGTAACTACGCAACTTTTTAGTGCTATTCGAATAGCTAAATCGGAAAAAAAAATTTGACGCTCCACCCTATTATACAGTAATAAATTGAAAAATTATGTGAAGTCAATTATGAGACGTCAAAAAAAAGTCGGATGTGTCATCGATTTTCCGAAAGTTATAACTTTGCAAGCCCTGCTGTTAATTTCGACAGTTCTTTGACATAATGGTTCAGTTATATTGAAAAAATCTTTATGAAAGCTAGAAAACAGAGAAAATTTATTTCCACATAATTGTAACGGTATCTTAAAGCACTAACCCATCTTTTCACAGTTTATTTTAAGTTTTTAGAATACCTAATTATATTACACATGACTTTTTCAAGGTTGGGTTGGATACAATTGACCGCAATTCAAAATCTCGTTTTGAAAATCATCGCAATTTCGAAATACTGCAATATTACAATCTTGCGAAATAAGATCTCAATTATTATAATCTCGCATTAAACAAATTTTTTTTAATATTCGAGAGATTGTTAATTTATATACGGCCTAAGCTTGGTATCCGTAGTTTTAATGCGGAGTAAAAAAAAATCATCATCATTCAAAGTTACATGGATTTTTTTCAACCTATTTACAACTTAAAAATAATATGAATTCGATGAGGTATATAGGTATACCAGTATAGGTATACAGCTTGAGACTTGGCACGTTAATGACATTTTTGGTGTTTAAGTTAAAATTTTGGAATAAATTTTAAGTTTCTTATGAGCCCGCGTTAAAGAAGTTTTTGCAGAAGCGTTTCTTGAAAATATAATAAAAATAATGATTTTTAAGCTTTTAACATCTGGGACCTATATTCATCAAGTTACAATTTACAAACAAAAAATTGTATTTGTAAACAGAATTTCTATTTCAAAATTTACATACATACATATTTCCAACAAGTTTGTAATAAAGACAATGAAAGTTGTACAAAATATAGTTGTAGTTTACAATTTAAAAAAATGCATTATTTGTTAGATTTATATATAAACAAATATTTACTCTCACTTTGTGAGTGTTTAATGTGTAAAATGAAAAGGGCAATAAATTTAAAACTGCAACAAAAAAGTGTAAAACTATAAGAAACCTCTGAAAAAGGCTCATAAGCCTAATTAAAAAGAACACCCAAAATATTTCGTTTTTAGTTTATTACACCATCGTACGTAGAACATTTTTCAATTCATTTCTGCAAACAAAAAAAACTTAGATATTTTTACTCAATTTCAATCACGAGCGCGTTATTTAAGGCACTATACCTGCTACTGTTTTTCCATAGCTTTTTCACGAAACAGAAAATTTCAATCTCATTTATCTCGAAACAGCATTTTTTGAGTTATGACGGTGTTCTTTCTAATGAGCGTTAAGTATAATCTATTATCTATTTGTTATTATTTCGGGAGCGAATACAAAATTCTTCCTTTTCACAAAGTAATTGGTATAAATTCACAGGAGGTACAAAAATCTAACGCTGTGGCTCCATTTGGAAATATGTGAGGCAATGGCAATGAGTAATGCAATTTATTTCCCCAAATATTTCCAATGAAGACACTGCAAGGCAAGTTAATACCTTTTTGCGAGTGCCCAAAAAACTGCAGACCGCATTATAAGAAACAAACAAAAAAATATTGATAATTTTTAAACGTCATGTTAACTGGATCCGCCACTTTCTTCGATTTTGACAAAGGCACTTAACTGAACAAATGTGAAAACGCTAATAATATAATCTATACCTTTTATATATGGGTACCTACTTTTTGTTCGTTTATTAAATAATCGATACAATTATAATAAAAATATGAATGGTATTCACGCAACGTCGTAAGTTTACCAATTGTGTACAATGATAAGTTTACACAGAAGTTTGCGTGAACGCCCTTTTAATTCATTTGGTTAAATGCGGTGTAATTAAATCAGCTATTCGTTCAACGTCAAATATGAAACTCCAAGTATACAAATAAGCGTGTTCAGATTTCGAAATTATTTTTAAATGTAGAACCTCTCCCAAACTACCTAACTGGAAATCGGAGCAGAATGTCTCGGAACGAAAAAAATGTAAGGTACAAGAAAAAAACAGGGTTTTTTTAAGCCTGACGGGAATTATATGAGAAAATGATTTCGGGGTTAAATATATAGAATCTTAACAGTCGCAAACTCATGGCACTGATCGAACGAAAATGAGCGAATACAAGAAAAATCATATGGCATGCCCATAATGGTGCAGGATATCTACTTTTCCTTCAGTTTAGTTCACTTTCGTTTTCGGCAGAAAAAGTTGTCCTGAGCTCAACTCAACTGAAATTTTATGAAAGAAGAATAAAAATAATAAATGGTTCCTTTCACTTTTTTGTATTTTGTGTAAATAAACAATGCTGATCAATTATAGTCAGAAAATGTGGATTACCTAATTAATTTTTTTTGTTGTATAAACAACGTTTTTATTCACAACTTTCATCGCCAACTAATCTCAATCCGATATAGTTACAGAACACGGGCAGAGTTTTTTTAGTTCTCTGAGATACCTAATTATCAATTTCTGAACACGCCTAATTCTTAAAGTCACAATGACGTTTGGTTAAGTTTATCAAAAAAAATTGGTTAATTTTATCCATCAAAATCCTTGGAGAATTTTAACCAAATTGTGTTAATCATTTCTCATACAAAATTTGACAGTTCACTAACCTAATGGTAAACTTAACCAAATGGTAAACTTATCCAGTGTTTTACATCATTGCGTGAATACCCTTATTATAATTGCTGTTAATGTTTCAAAAAATATAACAATTTGTCTAGTATTATGCGATCCTCTGATTCCGATGATTATCAAAATTTCAACATTATTATGTATGTACATTCATAAGGTCTTTTAACTTAAACGATTATATTTTTTGTGGTCATTGCCTACTGCACTTTGCAGTGCCCCTGCATCAGAAATGTTTTTTTTTTTTTAATGTGTGACAGGTAAACAAAAATGGAGTATTTTTTTGTAAATAAAATCATTGTTGCCACTAAACTTGCAACAAAGTAAAATAACATAATAGATTTGTTGTTTTGTATAATTGTGAATGTGCCATGAGAAGAGCGCGATGAATAATGGATCTTATAGTTTTGACTCTTAACAAATGCCGCCTCTTGAATCTTGATACATATATACATACAGGTACTTAATACTTATTTAATTCGTCTGTTGTCAGTTGTTTGCAAGTACACAGTTATATTCAAAATCTTTACTTAGTCGATCTTTCCCTCGAAACTCAATTTCATGTCATGGATTTATTTATTTTTCGCACTTTTGTGCGAATAAAGTGTTATTGATGTTTGAGTATCTACGTGTATAGGTATAGAGAGGAAGCAAGTCAAGGATTATCACAAAATTGCAAAAGATATAAACGTATGGATGTGATTGAGTAAAGACAGACAGACAGGGCACAAAATAGTAAAATGAGTAGAAGGAGTGGAAAAGAATAAGCTCCGAGAACGACGCATCGATAGTCAAATATTATCGTTGTGTAATTGAAGCCATAAACAGCCTGATCCGAAATTAAGCTAAACTATAGTTTTCGTTAAAATATATCTTGTATAGGGACCCAACAGACAACAAAAGCTGTATATCTACTGCAAGGTCCTTAGAAACACAATTTTATGACAAAGTTTTCTTTTAAAATAACAGAAAGTAGTGCAGGAGCTTTTTGTTCTCCCAGGGGCCCATCGGACACAATCCTGGTTGCCTAGTGGCCCAGTCCGTCACATGAGTAAAGAAAATGTAGGTAATTGTATATTAATGTATGCATATATACCTAATATGTTTGTATATAATAATATGTTACATAAATTGATTGAAGTTTGGATTTAAACAAAAACTAAATTGTCAATAGGTAAATATAGGTATTTTTCGATAATATACAAGCCAGTATCCCTAGATCTCTGACCTGATAGTTTTTAACTTTTATTTTAATAATTAAATTTTCTTTAAAAAAGATAAAACAACTATTTTGTTGTCAAATTAATTTCAAAACTATTATTTCAACACAATGACACTAAAAACTACCAGTCTTCGCAAAAATGTGTGATCACACCTGAACATTATATGAGAACCATGTCCACAATTATTCCTCAGGTTGTTTACATTTTTGTTTTGAAAATTAAAATAAATATAAAAAGTTTATAATGTAGATTGTTAGGATTTTTTCTTTAAGTGCAGTAAATGCAACAATGTTATTTAACTAGATGTTGATAAATCTAAATAGCTAGTCGCCCTTAGCTAAATCTATTTAAATAATATTTTTCTAATATATACGCGCATAAATCAAGAACTTCATACTTTTTTGTATACATATTACATGTGTACCTTAAATCTATAGATATACTCAGATATATATACTTTATTTATTCAACTTAATCAAATGCGTAACACACCTTTATAAAAATGTTCACATTCCATGATTGACAAGAGTGGTCTGCGGAGTTCTGGACACCACCAGAGTGTGGATGGATGAATGGATTGGATATGTTTATATATTTTTGCATTGCCATGACGAAGTGCGAAATTCCATTTGTCACCACTCTTGTCACAAAGACTACACGTCAACATATTCGTGATAAAATGTCAAACAGAGGCAATAAAGTGTCGTCTCGCAATTTTCATGTCTATGGGTGTTATATGGTTACCTATACTACATTAGGTATATGAAATGTATATTATTATATGTGTTTGTTATATTTTGTTTAAAAACCCTTCCTTTTGCATGACTCATTTTGGCTAATTAAGGGCTGAGCTAACAGATACAAAACATTGATCTGTCATATTAATACAAAAAGATGTTCTCACAATATCGAGTTTACCTATATCGAGAGTGTGAGTGTGGGTTTTCTTTATTATTTTCCCGTTAATTAAATGTCTGACAGCAAAAGGAAGAGCGACATATTGTGGATTTATTAAGAAAAAAAATTTCTTTTGTTTAAAACACTCGATATTCGATATCATAATTAGCAACGTGCGTAGTAAGTTAAAGAGCTCTCAAACAATAATATTTTTCGATATCTATATATTTACCTACACATTTATTTTATATTCATATATAAATACAAATATGTGTATGTTTATATCGACGGTTAAAGTGTAGGACCTTGTAAGTCAAAAAATTTCAACAAAATCAGCAGAATTAGAGCCACCTTTTGCCAATTTCAGCGTAACAATATTGTTCTGAACATTTTAAAGAAAAAGACAGAATTCAAAATCTCTTATCATAATTTGCCTTATATAAAATTTGTCAGGTTTTTGTTGATTTCTGAAAAAAAAACATGCAAAACGACTTATAAGGTTCTGCATTTTAACCGTCGATGTACCGACAGGGTGTCCCGAAATCACCGCCACAGAAGAAAACCATGAATTTCGGAGGTAATTTCAAGTCGAAAAACTAAAGACGTAATTTTTGATTTTTATTCTTTTTTCCTTTGACTGGCTCTAACTTTGCCAAACTACAACCGATTTTTTTTGATCTGTCTGTTTGTCCGCGATAATCTGCGAAACGACGAACTGATTTTGACAGGACTTAAAATACGCAGGTAGAGGGCTTTCGAAAGAGTGATCTAATATCCAAATCGATAATCCAAATTTTAAAGGTATTTTTGTCAATATTCACAAAAAACAAACAGTCAAATTTTTATAAAACTGCACCGATTAAATGAACTCTAAGTTAATTTCATTGTAATGGAAATACTTTTTTTTATTTTTCTAATAAGAAGTTGATTTAATTTGGTAAAAAATAAAATTCACAACTGAGTCGCACAAACTTGCTCTTATGAGCGACCACATCTGTGGTTTTAAAGTATGAATAGTTCAGAATATATATTTAGTTCCGAAAATAAATTAGCTATGGGAGCTTATATTTTATCACACCTGCAAACAACATAAGTCGTCTTTTTTTCTCTTTTCTATAATCTCTTTTCTATAATATCGTAGGAGTCGTTTTTGAGAAAAATTAGATAGCTACCGTTATTTTTTAATATAAGAATTATTTTTGTCTAAGATTTGATAGATAATGTTAGAAACACAATCACAATTCTTTTAAAATTTTTTGAAATATTCTCCATTAAAAATTGATCAAAATCAATCGAACGTTTTTTGAGAAAATCGGACAAGAAAAAATTAAAAAATTATTTCATGGTACATTTTAAAATCATTTATTTTTATAAAATGGTAATGCTTTTTAGTAAGAAGAATTTCTTTCTTTATTTTTAATTGTGCGCAAGTTTTTGAGAAAAATAAGATTTTAATTTTGTACTAAAAAAATTGTTACGTCAGTACCGTTATTTTCGGTCCTAAAAAAGGAAAAAAAAAACAATGTAAAATGTTTAAAGAAAATCCATCCTGGACAGGACAGATGGGCAGAATTTCGAAACCCACTTTTTTTGACTCTCGAGTTCGATAATATTTACGAATCCATAAATTGCCATTTAGTGTAAAAATAAAAGTTGAGTTGTTGCATACAAGAACTTTTTGTTGAGCCGCAACAACTGTTTCCCACATTTTTACAACAATTGAAAATTTTTCGGATAGTAATTTTTTTTTCTGTGTGATGTCAATTAACATTTTAATTGATTTTAAAACTTTTATTATTATCGTTATGAACTGTGTATTGGCCCAATAAACTATTTATTTTAGGATAAGCCAAATGTTTTTTTTTCCTAATTATAGTATTAGAAGGCAATACGACAGCATCTATAGGTAACTGATAAGCCCAACTGTCGTACTTGGGCGAAACTGTCGTACTTATGGGTTAGGAGTTGAATTCACTTGAACCTGTAAATTTAATTGTTTTTTTTTTACATTCATATTTTCAAAGGAGTTACTAGAATATATAAGAAAAATTATTTTATTTGCTCAACAAATAAGTTTGCTTGAAAATCAACGAAATAATTTATTGGCACAATAAACGAATTTGATTAAATCAATAAACAATTTCATTGTCCTAACAAATTTATTCCTTTCAAAAAAAAAATAAAAAGTTCATTGCCGCAACAAACCAATTTGAAAAAGTTAAATAAATTTCAAAACAGGGCCAATAAACATTTGCTTGTATTAATAAAAGTTTATTGGGCTAATAACTGCTTCTTATTGATCCAATACATTCAGTTAATTGGACGAAAATTGATAAAAAATATATTAGGTTATACTGTCCCAATAAACTTTTTTTTATTGTTTGTTTATGTAAGTACCGTTTTGGTTCAGTGTTCTTTCTTTTGAAGAATTAGGCAGGAATTGCATTTTTCAAGATAAATATTTAGTTTTTTTATAAAAACAAAAACAAATATATAGAATTTTTGGTTTCAAAAAAGCTAGTAGAATAGAAAGGAATTTGCTACTATCGCCCAAACAAGATTAAGTATGATCCCCTTCTTTGTTTTCTTGTCTTAACTTAACCTATACTCGATACACTCTTGGTTTTTGTCGTATCTTATTTGAATCACCCTGTGACTAAGTCGTGAATTTTATCTTCTAATATACCTAGATGATGAATCAACAAATATCTACGTTTCAAATTTTCACTCTATGTCTAATTTGAACTCAATTGATTTAAAATTTCATACAAGAAATATATCTACATATATACTATCCTTAATGTCTTAATGATTTATCATGGCAAGAAGACGTTCAATATATATTTTCAATCCACTACCCATCCCTCCACACTCCTTAAATGATATTCCATGTAACAAAACCAAAATCAAGGTGTCCTATATTTGCAAATTATACTTAGTTTAAGTCATCTCGTTTTTTTTTTTTTTTTATTTTTTTTCACCGTGAAAACATTGCAAAAACATCACATACACACTCCTTCTCGTCTGATGGGGGTTATCTAATTGATTTGTTACAAATTAATTTCACCCAGACAATGATTGATTCGTGTTCCGTTTGTGATGAAAAATTCGCAACTGTCACTCAATCTAATAAATGACATGGCATAGACGGTAGACCTCCCGACAAAATAGATTGGCGTGCTACTACTATAAAGGTGAGACGATGACGATTGACGACTGACGACGACCGAGGAGGTAACTGACGATGCGACGCCACGACGACAACAACAACAACGACGATGCATATACAGAGGATAAACCACACCTCACTTTCTGCGCTCAATATAGTCGTCATCGTCATCGTCGTCCGATCCAATCCGATAGTCAAATTAATGAAACTTTATCAAAACTAAAAAAATTATTGTCTCATGCGGATGTGGGAGACGCCACCATACCACACAACAAAATAAAACAAAACGAACAACCGAGAATGGCCACGTCAGAGTGGTGATCGTCAGTTGCCAGACAGACACGCTTCCACGTTTCAATGATTCATTCAAAATTCTGTCATCTATAAAAGATCTAATTTGTTTTTATATTTTTGGAACAAAAAAAAAAAATATGGATGAGAACCAAAAAGTGATCAGCATCGAGCGCGTCCGGAAATTCATTATGAATTCTTCGAAATGTTTACGATTTTGAATTATATATGGCGACGACTTGCTTAAAACTCTAGGATTAGTCATTTTTTGTTGTGCAGAGTTCTCGTATTAGATCGTGCGTATTTTTGTTTTCTTTTATTTCTACGAAAAATAATGTTTAAGTGGGTCTATGTTAATTATTATTGCCAAATTCGTGGGGGATCATTTAGCTATTAAGGCATATTTGTCACTGAAAACTGGGACAGAGACAGGGCCGGATTTATTCAAATTAAAAAAAAAAAAATTATGGAAAATATGTAACTTGAAATGTTTACAGCGGTTTGTGTATAGCTACAATGTTGCTAGGTTATTCTGTTGTAGCCTCTTCGATTATCTTTTCTGTCGTTGAAAAATTGTTCAGAGACAAAAAACATATTTGTTAAGAAAATTTGAGATTTTAAATACTCTGGATTTTAATGAAAAGTCCAACCTTAAAGTTGCGAGAATCTGCCAAAAGCTATAAAATTACTAAACAACATGATTCATATAAGAATTGAATAAACTTGGATGCTTGCAGGCTTATACCAGACCCCAAACAAAGTCTTACTACAAAAAAGCAGCAACATAAGATGAGGGTGCACCACATCACTAATAACTACAAACTCATCTAAAGTTAAAAAAAAAAAAAAAAAAAAGATACAAGTTTCTTGGAACTCCCTAAGAATCGATATAGGAACGTTGAGTCGCGTCTCGTCGGATATCGGAATGCACAACACAAACTGCACAGCTTTGTGCTACAAATCAAATGAGATGTGTGCCAATGTCACTATTGGCCACCACCTGGCTGGATTTTTTTTGTCATGTCTGTTGCGTGATTTAGCCCCAAAGACCGTGACATTCATTCATTGATGGTGGCGGTATATTTGGATCCATAAAAGATGTTTCCAAACTCCCATGCCCTTCATCTCTATATACATACAACGATCTTCATGATGGAGGATCATTTTGAACCAAAAACGAGCAACATAGTACAGTCATTGACAATGGGTTTTGTCTGTGGAATGGGGGGTCCCACAAAAAAACTTGTTTATTGGCCTAGACATGCGGTATACCATATAACTATACTATATTTTAAAGATTGCGTGATCAAAGATCAATGCGGGATTTGAGGAGGCAAACAGCAATGTTAAATTCCTTGACACAAGACACACAGTGGCGATGTTCACTTGTTTCTCCGCCATATAATATTATATCCAAAGGGATGTTTGTTCTTTCTTTCGTTTCAAGAATCGGATAGCCAATAATTGCCCATCATTGTTGGTAGTTATATTCCCAGGTTGTGTGCAGTGTTGTTTGGCTATCACGCAACATCCCTTTGTTTTGATGCGCTGTTGCAGTATCTATATAGAATAAATTACACCTTGATTCGATCCTCCAAGGAGCTGATGATATTGTGGTATGGACTGTGAAGACATTTATATAAAACCTTCGTGTCCAAGTACTTATACTTGGAATACCCACCTGTTGTTTTAGTCGATTGCTTGCGCTCAACACTCGTTGCTGAGAGAAGCGACAAGCAAATGGGACATTTTGTCTTGAATATGTGCAGCGGTTGTTCTTAATTGCATGTTGAGATATGTAGGTGATTAAATCTTCCACAAGATAAGGTTTTATAAACCTTCAGTTCCTGATGATGCAAAGATGTTGTTAAATTGGTTATATGTGAAATAGGCGACATACAGTCTTTTAGAAATTGCCACTTGAAGGAGTGTATTTTATGGGCTAAGAGATCAATTGGAGGTAGAAATCTCTGCTTGAAGTTGACATTATAGAGGGGAAGTTTTGTTTTTCTCCTCAGGAATGTTTGAAAAGCAGACTGCAGTTCAAATAAAAAACAGGTATACCATAACAAACAAAGCTTTTTAAATGTAAACCTTATAATATAATGAAATTAAATGGATGACATGAAATTGCAATTTCAAATTAAAATTCATCAAAATCGAAGTAGTTTTGTTGGATTTCAAATGTCCTTTTTTAAATATTATTCCTCAATTACATTCCATTACATTTTTCAATCTTCCTTCTTGAATGTTTTCTATAGATAAAAATCTTTCTTTGTTTTACACAATATGAAAATAATGGATTTGACATTTCTTATAACTTCATTTTAATTAATTTCAAAAAGACCCTTACCATTTTTGAAAAAAAAAACTAGAACACTCCATGTTAAAAATGCTATCCTTATGTTAAGTCCTGTCAAAATCAATTTTACCGTTTCGAAGATTATCCCGGACAAACAGACACATAAAATTCTTAATTATGATGGATTTTTTCTCTCAGCATGCAAATAACATGATTTTTTTGAGTTAAAAAAACAGCAATTATATCAAGTACTTATACAGTGAAAGCTGTAATAAGCGGACACTCATCGTCCCCCAATTTTTGTCCGGTTAAAGGAGAGATATTGAAAAACTTTTTTTTTTAGCTTCATACTAAATTTTTGTTAATAAAAATTGACATCACTTAAGTTATTTCAATTTGAGATGTTTCTGGCTCTTGAAAACCATTCCATGCACATGTGAGCAATTTTGTAACCCTCAGTTCTGAGAAAGATTTTTTTCTGGTTTATATTGGATCCATTTTTTTAATATCTGGCTTGTGTTTTTCCTAATTAAATCTAAAAAACATATCTATACAAGATAAAATAAAAAATAAAATAAAATCTTTTATGTCGTGGCTGGAAAAAAACAAACCTTTTTGACGAAGCGCGAACTTTCCTTGGTATCACGAAATATAATTACTGCAAAAATTAATAGCAGAAAGCGAGGAATAACATGTGCAATATCGGAACGCGATGAAAGGGAACATACACTCTCAAAATTCCACCAACTTACTTACTCGGGAAATCCCCTAATAAGCTTTCAACATAATATCGCTCTGTGCGGTTATTAGAGCTTCGCTTTCGGTTATCGGAGATTTTCTATGGATTTGTTAACGTATTCGAAATAAAACAGAAACTATACTGAGAACGGACAGTTAAGGATTCTCAATAGAGATATCCAAAAAAAATAAACGCGAACGGCAACCCCCGAGGGGCTGTCCCAACCGTTCGACTTACAAATCAAAAACTACCAGGTTATTCTTAATAATTAACTTTATTATTGATAGCAAAAGTCCGCACAGTAAGACTAACAAAATGAGACTGAAGAAATAATACCTACTATCATATCCTAA
The DNA here is from genome assembly GCA_929447395.1 of Epistrophe grossulariae. Classification (NCBI taxonomy): domain Eukaryota; kingdom Metazoa; phylum Arthropoda; class Insecta; order Diptera; family Syrphidae; genus Epistrophe; species Epistrophe grossulariae. The sequence goes on from OV839566.1 coordinate 139,015,419, forward strand.
ACCTAACGTCAACCATGTATATGTATGCTATCCCACGATGATTTGCTGATTCGGTGACCTTCGAAGTTCCGGTGCATTTACCTCAGCGCTTCCGATATATGATATCCACCAATCGTGGGTAATCATACTTGCTCGAGCATGATTTGATGAGCTGGCAATTCATAATAAGGCGCACGTAAATGCAACGTGTTAACTGGACCTTCTGTTTTTTTTCCGTTTCATTTGTTGATACAAAATAATCCCTAAATAAAATATTGTGTCCGCATATGGGAGGTTTTCTATCTAAAATGAGCAAGAAAAAGTGTCCGCGTCCGTTTATAAGAGTGTCCGTTTATAGGATAGTAATTGGTATGAAAAATTTGAAAAATAAGTTCGTTCCCGAAAATGTGTCCGTTTAAGGGAATTGTCCGCTTATTGGAGCTGTCCGCAAGTAGAGCTTTCACTGTATATGGGTCATCTCTAATGTCTCTTGGATTCGCATGGCGGAGGTCTGAGATCGAAATACATACCTAAATTTTTCCTTTACGAGGGCATTTCTGCAATCTTGCATAAGCAGGATATACATAATATGTATGTATATACTATCAAGTTTATCAATCCTATTTTTACTTGCGGTATATGTATGTATATGTAGGTACTATGTGGATTATGGATTTGTAAAAAAAAATCAAACTCGGTATTTTGATCAAAGTTGACATTAGGATGATAGCGAAGTCGAAAAAAGTGGTTCTCGCAATTCTGTCCGTCTGCCTGTCCTTTCGGCTGTAGCCTAAACGGGTCGGTCGATTTTCCTCAAAGTTGGCAATTAGCGTTTTTTGGGCATTCCCCCCACAATATTTAAATTTTTATTTTTCAGTAAATTTTGTATACAAAAAGGCAACTATTTTATAAAAAAAATTTCAGAAAAATGGTTCCTACCATAGAACAGTTTTTTTGATTTTCGATTTTCTCAAAAACAATTTTTTATGGAGAATGGTTGAAAAAGTTTTAAGAGTTTTGTATACAAAAATTTTCAAACATTTTTTTTTGATTTTTTAAAAAAGTTTCAATAATTCGAAAACTAATAGATAAATTTTTATTAAACTTTGCACCCAGAAGTTTTTTAACATTATCTAGCTGATTTTAAATGAAAATTATTCTTATAATCAAAAATAACGGTACCTCCCATATAAATGTTTAAAAACTGGTATTGAAAATCTCATTTTTCTCAAAAACGGCTTCTACGATTTTGATTAAAAATTTTTTTGAACTAATATTTGTACCATCTACTATATTATATTAAAATGGTATGTCTCATAGAACCTTTTTTTGATTTTCGACTATCTCATTATCAGTTGATTTGATTTTAATGAATTTTTTTTGCACCAAAGCTTCAAATAAGTTCTAATAGTGTTGCATACCAAAATTTTCAGAAGAATAAATTATTGATTTTTAAAAAAAATTCCAAATTTTTTTGAAAATTCAATGTTTCGAAGATGGGTAGATGATATTTTTTTTAAATAATTTTTTAACTCCTCATTAATAAAAGCTACAAAATTGGTTACCATTTTTTTTTTTCATTTTTTTTTCAAAATTTTATGTATGTACCTACATAGGTATCAAAGATTTTCATTTTTTTTTTTATAAATTGAGATCGGATGATGTACATCGCATTGGTGTCAAAACAGTTTCAGAGGTTGTTTAATCAATTTATGTATAATTACATATTTTTTTTTTACAATTTTTTAGTCTAAACTGTAAGTTCCATACATATTTGCAACACGGTGCTATATTGTTCATAAACAATTGTACCTACTCGCATAATACTTCCTTAAAATTAACTACGTTTTAAGCAGGTGGTACACAATAAAGGCTCCCTTAACTAATTTATATCTTTTATAAGATAAATATAGTTTTTGAAATATTAAAACTTTAAAAACACATGTGTGATCGCACATAAGAGCAAGATCGTGCGACCCAGTCGTGCACCAATTTTTTTAGAATATAAACACAAAATTATTGCTTTAATATATTTTAATAATTTTTTTAACTACATATAAATAAATAGAGTCTCTTCCAAACCCAACCACTCAACCGCCAGCAAACTAGAAAAAAAAATGGCGAATCAGCGGGAAATCTTTTGAATTCAAAAATAAATTAAATCCGACATTTTGACTTAATATTGTCAAAATTTAATCAAGCAACTATTGCACTCAAATTTCTCTAAGACCATCATTTTTATTCAATGATGTACATATTTTTAATAGAGAACAATAGAAGATTTAATTGAAAAAAACGAGGAACGGACAATATGCCACGGTACTGACATTTTGAGTAGAAATACTTTTTCAAGCCAAGGGGAAAAGGGTAGCAAATTTTTAAATAATTTCTTTAATGTAAATTGAGTACAAACTTACTTCCCCAATTCAAACCAGAAATTTATGAGAAAATTTTACACTAAGTTACAAAAAAAAACACTGGACACAAAGGATCACAATTAGCAGAAAATCACCCATCTGATAGGCTTAAACCATAAACGACAACAGCTATCGTTATGGCTTTCGGCCTGCGGTATTATACAGGGTGTCCCGAAATCACCGCCTCAGAAGAAAACCATCAGTTCCTGAGGTCATTTCAAGTCGAAAAACTTAAGAGGTAATTTTCTCATTTTCACTTCGTTTACGACTTATAACCGGTTTTTATGATTTTTATTCTTTTTTCCTTTGACTGGCTCTAACTTTGCCAAACTACAACCGATTTTTGAAATTTTTTTTTATTTAATCAAAAACAGTTAGATATTTTTATCTGCCGTACAACTTTTTTCTGTGTGGATAACGGTTTTCCCGCAATTTGTTATCAAACACTTTTTAAGCATTTTAAGTTGATTTTTTGACTTTGACATGATTTTTTTCTAAAAAACACGTTATTAAGTATAATTTTTTTCTTTTTATTATGAAAATCTAATATACGTGTTCTTAACATTTTTTACCTAAAAATACATTTAAAATTATTAAAAAAAATAGAAAAAAAAAAATAAAGGAAAATCAAGAAAGTATGAATATATTTTGATGATACAAAAAATGTCTAAAATTGGTTGTAGTTTGACAAAGTTAGAGCCAGTCAAAGGAAAAAAGAATAAAAATCATAAAAACCGTTATAAGTCGTAAACGAAGCGAAAACGAGAAAATTACCTCTTAAGTTTTTCGACTTGAAATGACCTCAGGAACTGATGGTTTTCTTCTGAGGCGGTGATTTCGGGACACCCTGTATATTATTATATTATAAGCGAAATTGATAATTGTGGCAGAATATTTTGAGAAGTCTTCTTTTGCACGTAATTAATTAAATCTTTATGAGTTTTATGTTTTTTTTTTTTTGTTGTACTTTTAATGTTGTCTTTTTTTTGGAAATAGTTTTTGCGCATTGAATTCAATATTAATGTTCAATTTTTATATTTTTTACCAATGCGCAATTCATATTTGTTTCTTCATTATTATTACAATGAAATGTATTTTTTTTTATTTATTTTGTCGTGAAAGAATTGTGCGATGATATTTATCACAAATGCATGGGAAAAAGGGAATTATTGCGGGTATCAATATGGGAAAATTTGTTCACAAAGCCTGCAGCATCAAATTAAAAGAATACCAAAATTTAATTGAAAGATATATGGAAATAGAAAAGACAAACGTTTGAAAATGTTTTGATTAATTTTTAAAACTTTTAATTAAAACAAATTTCGTTTTTTAACTACAGTAAAACCTGCTTAAGAGAAACTGCAAAATGTCACAGTTTTTCTTTCATTTAAGCGGGTTTTTCACTTAAACGAACCCCGCTTAAGTGAACAAAATTTCACTTAAGCGGAGTCCGGATAAGTGAGAAAAAAATTGCATAGGTGCTTAGGTGGCTTTAAAAATTCCAAAAAGTTTTGTGACATATCAGAAATTCAAATGTCATTTTCATGATGAAAATTTGGTTAATATGAAAAATAAAATAGAAGTAGAAGTAAAAGCGTTCAGCAAATTTTTTGTTCAGTTCTATTAATTTTTTTTTCAGTTAAGAGAGTTTTTAGTATATATTTTGATCCTAATTCTGTGGGCTTTAGGTCTTCTTTGTTTTAACTTTTTGTTAAATAGACGACGTTTCGCACGTGGTTACGTGCTCCTTCAGGTCTCTGTAAGATTTAAACAAATTTAAGACGTTTTTGTTAAATAAGTATATCAATTACTTACGAATAAGGAATTATTAAGAGAGTTTTTTTCCATGAAAAATATTAAATTTAAATAAAAATATGTTTCGGGTATCCGGGTTTTTCACTTAAGCAAGTTTCGTATAAGCGGAGTTTTATAAAGGTAATTCGTCGACAAATACTCGAGGATATAAAAAGTGTTTCAGATAAGCTGGTTTTTCTCTAAAGCGGGTTTTACTGTATTTAGCACAGAAATTCTTGTTTCTTGCTTTGAGTGTCAATAAAACAATAATTTACAGCCCGCTAATGTTCTTTGACAATTCTTTGGGTTGTCTAGAAAACCTGGGTCAACCATGGATAAAGTTCGAACGAACTAAACTATGATAAGAGTAGATTTTAGTTAAAGTTTAATTGAATTAAATAAGTATTAATTTGAAGTAGAAAAATAATTTAGTTTTAACTCACAGGGCAACAATTAATTTAATCAAACAAGTGGAATTGAATTATGTATAGTTGCTATAATTATATAACGTGTGTTTTATTCATTGCTGCATAGCCAGCGCAGCACAAGTCTGAATAAAACGATCACTCACTCTATACGTTCATTTCAATAATTGAAAGCTCTATCGCCATCTTTTTTTACTGACTTCTTTTTCGCCAGCAATCAAATTGTTTTTGTTTGCCAAGGGAAATTTTCCTGCGCTGGCTATGCAGCAATGACTAAAACAACCTATATAATCATTCTAATATAATTTCAAAAAAAATAACCAACCATGGAATTTTCCCTTTCAAAACAACGAAAATTCCATAAATTCTTGTCTTCTTTTATCTCCATTTCACTTAACCTAACAACTTGAACTTGTAACACTAACCTCTGCAGTCTGTGTGTGCTCGCTTCCGATATAGAAACGCTCGCAATAATTTTTCATATTGCCGTTAAGAATAATACAATGTTTTTTTTTTTTTTTTTAATTCTATTTTGAGAATTTTCTAATTGCGAGATTGCGACCCAATTCATATGTAGGTATTGTTTAAGCCCAAATAGAATCGGGTAAATATTTAAATAATTTAACAACGTGGGTGAATATTTCATTTTATAGAGCTCTGCTTAATTACGTCTGGTTTGCTAGCTATACTATATAAGCGTTTTGTAAATATTAATTTTTCATATGATGCCTCCAAATAATGCCAAATGTACATTGTGGATACAAACGTATGGTATATCTTTTATTCATGTGCGTCGTCGTCGTCGATATTTGCGTATGACAAAAAATTATATTTTAAGACCAATTTCAATTTACATATAGGTATAAGTTACAGTTACTCGTATACGTAGGTTTATAGACCAAATATAAATCTTAAGTAAACTTAAAACGGCAAGAAGACGCATCTACAATTCTCTACGTCAAACGCAGTCTGACGTTGTTCTGATCTTTCCCTTTTTTATTTAGAAAAATTAGATAAGATTGCATCCCTGCGTCGTCCCGCATGATGGTATTGAAAAGATACATAACCGTCCACATATAGATGGCGTTCTCACGATTTTAGTTATTTTATTTTTCTGTTTTTTTTTTTGTTGAAAAACTTAACTGACTTGCGTTCATCTGCATGTTTATTGTAATCCAAGGATCTGATCATCATCTCATCCTCGCGGACATAAGGCCTGTCGCGATGTATTTTTGTATATACAAGCGACAAGTAAACAAAAGCGCAAGATGTGCGCATCATGGCTAAATAAGAACGTGCGGAGCTCAATTATATGGACTCTGATGGTCGTCTCTGGTGCATATGCGGTTGGTGGTGGCAGCAAGCTCGCCACAACGTCTCTGGCAATCCACCAACCACGTCTCAGGGTCTCGGAATGGACCTCATTAGTTGAAGGCATGCAATGTTAATTTCCAGGCGCAAGACAAACAAAAAATCGGGAAAATGAATTAAAATAAGTAAAATGAAAAAAAGAAGTTTTTCAAAACAAGTGGCAGGGTCGGTTGAGTTGAGACGCAACAATCGCAATACAACGATGCAGCACAGTAAGTTGTTATATGTGGTGGCCCCGGTCAGGGATTCAATTTTCTGGAGGAATGTTGATTCTCGCGCTGACGGTGACGGTGATGACGACCGACGGTGGTGGCGGTATGATGGCGATGGCGGTTCTCGAATCTTTTGGTTGGCCAGGAGAGTTTAGGTACATTAAAGTCGTGCACATTTAGCTTAGCATGTCTCTTGGACGAATGACACACACGTCGTCTTCGTCATCGTCGTAGTTGTAGTCGTTGTTGTATGTCGGTCGTTTTGGAGAATGAAATTCCAGGATGCTGCGGTCATTATTTTAATGGGTATAAGGATGTGATTAAACATTTTGTTGGAAGTTTCTTCTCTCTCTGAATATTCATCTGATGTGGGGGATATAGCCATAGCTTACTCCTTTTTTTATTCATCTCTTCCGCACGCCCGCGGTTTAAAATGAATTTTCGAGAGACGATTAGGAAAAATTAAATTTTACCTTTTCACGTAAATATAAAGGAACTTAAAACTCATTAAGGTTTGAAAGTAATTTTGTTTGTGGTTGAGAGGGTTGTTATATAGGAATATAATTGTTGACTTATTTGGCAAAGGTTATGTGTACGAATATATAGGGGGGAAAGATAATAATTGACTCGAAAGAAATATTAACTTGGCGCGGGTTGACATAATATCTGCAAACATTAAATAAATTGTTTGTTTTGAGGTTAAGAAATGAATTATGCAAAAAAGAAACTGTTATTGTGTAAATATAATAAATTTTATGAAGAAAGAACATTATGAGACCGTCATTAATAACGAGGAAATATATTAACAAAAATGGGAAATTTAACAAATTGAGTGTCACTAATTTCGTAGAAACAATGCTCAGTATACCTATACAGTTGTCTTTTAAATCAAATAAGGAAGCATTTATTTAATTTCTACTTTTGGTGGAATATTAATTCACTCTCAACCATATAGTATGGAAAACTAGTATACAAATTTACCACACGAAAAAACGACTGTTGAATCATGAACAAATTCTGAAAGATCAAAAATAATTTCTCCTTATAATTTAAATTTTAAATATCAGCCGTGTTTGTTTGGGATTTTATGTATAGTATAGTAGAAATTTCCAAAAAAAAACTCGTCCGTAGTAGCCTACCCATATACGTAGTAGGATTCTACTTCTGCTTCTATATAAAGGCAGTAATTCTACTGTGGATGTTGTATTTTTAACTCGTGCAAAATCCTAATGTACAGTGAATATCTTTCTCAAAAAAAAATGCCTATATTTAATAATTTTCCATATAGGTTCAGAGATCCCAGATGGTGGGATTTATCCATTTTTGTGGGAATTTCACTTTTAAAATAAGCTAAGAGGGAAAAGGGAATTTTTCGAACCTCATATAACAAAAAATGGGATTTGACGTTATGCTCCAAATTTTTTCCTAAATTGCTCATTTTATTAAGAAAAAAATTGTATTGAACTATGATCAAATAAAATATTTCCATGCCTAGAAGGGAATTACTCATTTTAAATATCTGAATGCATTGATTTTCAGTTTAAGCTTTTGCCAACAATTAAGCTTAGAATGCTGCTGATTCGAAATGACAATTTTTTTTAAAAAGGTTTTTTTTAATAATATCTAAAAATTCTATATACCACTGAAATAAATCAGCCAAGTAGAAGACTTAGCATTATTTTATTTGGGCTTGTTCTTATTTATTTTTTTCGTGAGAGATTTGATTGGATATTTTATAACAAATGCGTGGGAAAAGAGGGAATTTTTTGGTATCACTGTGGGAAAACCTGTACCCAAGGTCTGGCATTACTGTATAGGTTTTAGATCATTCGCCTGTTATATGCGTAAGTTCGGATTTTTTTCTTTTCAGGCTATCATCTTATACATTTAAGAAGATAGTCATTCCAAAGTCAATGAGTGTTTTTTTTTGTTCAGGACAGATTGAGCTGAAGCATTCGACAAATAAGCCTAGTACGCTGCTGATGCGAAACGAAATTTTTCTATGATCTCCAAACAGACAACGAAACGCTTGCGAAAACACAACGGAAAATATCCTTGGAGAGTTTCACTAACTCCAAAAACAAAATCAAACATTAACGCAAAAAATCAGAGAAACCCATGATGTAAGAAAATGATAAACAAAATAAAACCCAAATGTCATTTTTCCGCACACAATAAATAGTCTGTATAATTAATTCAGTGCGAAAAAGGAGCGGAGACTTCTCCAAATAATCTGCTACAATTTTACATTTCGCTCTTCGAACAGCGTACTGCAAAACGAAAAGCAAAACGAAATTTTCCGTTTCTGATTTCGTTGAGTCATTTTTGTATGGGATTTTTTGTTTCGCATCAGCAGCGTACTAGACTATATACTCTTAACATACTTTGAACTGAATGTGTTGTGAGCACTCTGATTTATTTGATTTTTAAATACACAACTTTGATAATTTCCCTGTTCGGAAAAATTCAGTGCTGAATTGCTACAAATCAGAACGCTCTGAACTGAATGTGATTTTGAGATATACAAACAAAAACAAGTATCAAAAATAAAATGGCAGATGATCATGATAGCTAACCCTATTACTTTTAAGTAAGCTGTCATTCTAATCGGCCATTTTAATTTAGATATATGTACTTATTTTCTTTTGTCTCTCCAAACGTATTCAGTTCAAAACGTTCTCATTTGTAGAGTATACAGTTTTTTTTACATTATGTAAAAATATCAATATTTTTTCTCAGTCAAAATAGCTGTTTGTTTAACTGTTACATGTTGACAAGAAAATTGAAAATTTTCGGTGGTGTATACGCACATACGAAAGCTAAAAATAAATTCCAAATGAAGATGGAATTTTGATAAAAATTGAAATAAATTAAATTTGCTATTATTTTTCATTAATCCTAATAAGTTTTGTGCTTAAACAAATAAATATTTTGGGTAAAGTTGAAATTTTATTTCCAGAAGTTCAGTACGAAAATTATAACATATATATTACATACATATATGTATTTAATACTATTGAGCGGAGAATCATATCCCACGAAACGATTCTGCCTCCAATAATAATTCCTTTTTCGTGACCTTTTGAATTTAAATATAATTGATCCTACTTTCGTGGGCTTCAGGTCTTTTTTAAAAATAAATTATAACAAAAAGACCTGAAGCCCACGAAAGTAGGATAAATTATATTTCGATTCTGCCTCCGATAAATTGAAATTTAATTCTCAATGAGTTATTTTTTGTAGGACACGCTTCATGAATTTTGCCTCAACAAGCAAATTGTCAAAGTTAACGTACATTTGCCACTCGAAATGTACGGTGTCCGTAAAGCGTCAATTTGCACAATGGTCGATTTTGTTTGCTGTTCAACAATCTATAAAGCGCAATGTTGCTGGATGAATCCTTATTATTCTCACCCCTACTATTAAGGTTGTCAATTAACAATTGATACTTGATAGTTGATAAATTTTGAAAATCTATAATAAAAAACCCAAATTTATAATATATAACTTTTGGTCATTGATAATCGTGCAGAACGTTGTGAATTACAAGAAAATTGATAATGATCACGAAATAGTTGATCAGATTTTTAATAAATTGAGTTTTAATGAACCAAACTTCAATATTTATCAACTATCAATTGATAATTATTGACAACCGTAATAGTTTTGAACATTTCAGCTTTTTCAGGTTTAAGAGAACGAGCTACAGCTACGGTGTTCAGTGAGATCATTAACAAATCCACATAATCATCACTTTTTCGAAATTTTTCGTCACTATTTTGCATAAATTTGATTGAATTTCGTTCAAGCAGCCCTGAATTTCCTCCTTCAATTTGACTTCAAATAACCATCACCAATTTATACAGTCTTCCTGAATTTTTCATTTACTCTCTTCATAGTTGAAGAATTTAAATCAATATTCCGACCATATGGTACTTTGTACGAAATTTTCAATCAGTGGCCGTCAAACATTCACTATTTTTGAAATATTGTTCAACAATTGGCGTGTTCGGAAAAATGAAATTTCAGAGATTTCTCTCACTCAAAAAGTGACCAAGCGAAGCCAAGATTTTTTTTCCTCAGCATTTTAAGAGCAAAGCTGAGAAATTTTTGCTGAGAAATGCTGTTCATGAAAGTGAGATTGCTGAGGTCTCCGAGATCTCATTTTCCTGAGCAATGTCTAATGAAAACATCTTGTTCTCTCGTGTTATACTCCATTTTTATTAACTCTAAACTGTAAGCTGTCAAATTGTGTTTTTTTTTTTAAGGTTGCCAATACGTTACTACACAAATGGCAGTGAGTTCAAATCATGCGTTAATTTTGGAACATCCTTTATATTTCGGAAACCTACGTGACTATATTATTTGAACTTCGAAGTAAAGATTTAAACGGAAACGATAATTAATATCTAGAGTTGGTACGAAAAATGCAATTAAAGGCTCTCCCAAACCAAAAACATTGGTTTTCATTTATCAATATATTTTAAATGAGATTCGCTGAATAGCATAATCACGTTGGGTGTGAATACTCTACTCTTGCTGAAAATATATTTTGACAGACGAAAGTTTCGTCGTTCCGAATGTTTCGCGTTGGTTTGGGAGAGCCTTAAATACTTATACAAAAAGAAACTAGAAATACTTAAATTCCGTATATTTTATAGTTAATTCCCTTTTTTTTTCGTTCAATATTACATATCAAAAAAATCTACAAAAAAAGAAAAAGAGATAAAAGTTAAGTACATTACATATTTGTATATCTATGCCCATCTATTTTGTTTTGTGTTTTCTTGTAATTTTTCTACCAACTTTGTACATATATGTTTTTATAGGGCTGCTATTTTTTTCCATACAAGTGAATCAGCTGAGAATATTTTTAGCGATAAACCGTGGGCATGTTACAAAAAAAATCTTATAGATTAACTCTAATTATGCAAATGAATACAAATTGTCTCAGAAATTCCATTCGAAGACCGACAACGATGGTGGACTCACATGGCAATCGTTATAGACTGGCAACAGACCATCGAAAATATCAGCACTCAGTTACTAATATGTACCTATGTATAAGTAAGAGGTATTGAAGCTTGTAGCTTCAAGAAGCGTTTTGTCTTTAGTTATAAATATAGATAGATTAACACCTGGGTGGAGGGCTGGCACTTCAATGAATTTATCTATTGCTTTTTTTTATTCATCGCGAAGTGTGACAGGGATTCTGTGAAAAAAAAAAATCAGAAAAATACAAACATAAACACGAAGAATTAGTTTATTTTTAAAATATAATTTTTAACCAGAGATGGCGAGATCTTTGTTCGAACATACGGCTGTCCAGTTAATTTTCCTTATATATTCCAAATAGTTATGTAAATATGAAGTAAAAAGATTGATTTAATAATGTTTTGTTTATTTTAAAGAATTTTACCTTTAATCTTTAGCTCCTAAATGGGAGAGTAACGAAATCACAAAATCCCGACAAAAAAATAAATAAAAACCCATTTTTTTATAAATATTTGACGGGATTTTCACTACTCTTTTTAAAATATTATTTTGTAATTTTTAAAAAATATTTATAAATTAATATTTTTTGAAAAAATATTTCTAAATTAATATTTTTTGAAAAAGTATTTAATTTTTTTGATATATTTTTAATTATTCTTAGCCAATCAGAAGAAGACGGCAAAAATTTTAAGCTCGAATTTTTTTTTAATTCTGCAAAATGCCTTAATGTATAAAAAAAATTGAATGAAATGAATTTTTAGAGGAAAAATATTGATTTTTTTAAAATTATTTTGACCAATTGGGCGGGGCCATGGACGAAACACTAAAAAGGCATTTTAAGCTAGAAATAATTCTGGAAAATTTTCAAGTCTCCTTAAAAAGTAAAAAAAAAATATACTTAAAATGCATGTTAAGCGTTTTTTGCGAATTTTTAACTATTTTTTGAATTTTGACTAAATTATGCAAAAACGCTCAAAAAGTATTTAAAGCAATTTTTACAATTATTTGCTTAAAAAATTGGTTGGCGAATTTTACCTTCGTTCTTGCCGACAATTCTCTAACAATAAGCTAAGCATTGCTGCTGTAATAATTTATAGCTTAAAAAAAGTTCTTTTAAGGGCTAAAAATGATTGTAAAGAAAAATGATTTTTTTTCCAATAGAATGCATTTTAATTAAGAAAACTGCTTGCAACGTCTTTTTGTGCAAGAAAATTGTTATATTGGCTGCTGCCTATGGCGAATGGACATACCCTAAGCGGAGGAACGGAGTTGCGTGAGTGGCACAGAGGACTCAAAAATGGGGGTGAAAATCCTTGGAACCTACGCAGCGGGCCAGGCAATTGTAGATTTGACAGGATTTATTTATTATTTGTTTATTTTGTTTTAATGTTTTGGAAAAAAAATTTTTTACCAACTTTTTTTTGAGTTTTTAGAATTGGCACTTTCTGGATCACGAATATGCATTTTTAAAGTCGCTAGGTCGCTAAGTTAAGCCGCAAGTAAAGTTTAAAGGTGTCAACTTTGATGCCTATATAGGACTTCTAGTTTAGCCGCAAATCGTGTTTAAAGATAAAAGTCGATTTTTCGTATTCCTAAATAGGGAAATATCCAGAGTGCGTGAAGTTAGCCCCCCTTTTTTGGAATTTGCTATTTTTGAAAGTTGTTCCAGGTTGTTCCCGATTTGTTCCGCATTGTTCCAAGTTTGTTTTGAAAAATATTCAAAAATGGGGGTTTTAGAGCCAAAAAACCGTTTTTGACCTAGCCCCCCTTTTTTCGAAAATCAAATTTTTGAAAGTTGTTCCAGATTGTTCTAGTTGTTCTGAACATTGTTCCAAGTTTTTGGACCCCTATTGTCAAAATTTCAAAAGTTATGGGCAAAATTCGAAAAAATTCTAGCCCCCCTTTTTTCGAAATTCTTGATTTTGAAATTTTTTTCGTGTTTTAAAAAGTGTTCCAAACATTGTTCCAAAAACTCAAAATTGTAGGACGTGTATTTTTAAAGATAAAACTTTTAGAACATTTTTTCAAAAATCCATAAAAACGGCTCTCTAATATTTTATTTTTTTTTTAATGCATTGACTTTTGAAATCTAATGGTAAATGCATGTATTGAAAAAAAGTTCTGCCCTTACATTCTTACTATCAGCTTAAAAACTAACTTTAAAAAAACATATCCGATTTTTTTAACTTTTCAAAAACACCCCTGCCCCCCCTTTTCCAAAAATCCAAAATATAAAATTTGTTCCAAGTGCAGAATCCTTCAAATCCAATTGTTCCAAAGAATCATCAAAAAATATTGAAAACTGAAGATTTTAAGCCCAAAAAACACTTTAAATGGAAATATCTTATTATCCTTGCTCTGGCCCCCCTTTTTAGAAATCCAAAATTCAAAAATTTGTTCCAGGTTGTTCTAGGGCTCTTCTAAATTGTTCCAGACTTTCGTTTCTTAAAATTCATTTTAAGAATGGAAAATTTCATTAAAAAGCATTTTCGTTTAAAATGCATTTTAATATTTTCATTTAAAGTGTTTTTTTGGGCTTAAAATCTTCAGTTTTCAATATTTTTTGATGATTCTTTGGAACAATTGGATTTGAGGGATTCTGCACTTGGAACAAATTTTCGATTTTGGATTTTTGGAAAAGGGGGGGCAGGGGAGCATTTTTTTGAAATTTTTCATACTAAAAATCAATTTTAAGAAACGAAAGTCTGGAACAATTTAGAAGAGCCCTAGAACAACCTGGAACAAATTTTTGAATTTTGGATTTCTAAAAAGGGGGGCCAGAGCAAGGATAATAAGATATTTTCATTTAAAGTGTTTTTTGGGCTTAAAATCTTCAGTTTTCAATATTTTTTGATGATTCTTTGGAACAATTGGATTTGAGGGATTCTGCACTTGGAACAAATTTTAGATTTTGGATTTTTGGAAAAGGGGGGGCAGGGGAGCATTTTTTTGAAATTTTTCATACTAAAAATCAATTTTAAGAAACGAAAGTCTGGAACAATTTAGAAGAGCCCTAGAACAACCTGGAACAAATTTTTGAATTTTGGATTTCTAAAAAGGGGGGCCAGAGCAAGGATAATAAGATATTTCCATTTAAAGTGTTTTTTGGGCTTAAAATCTTCAGTTTTCAATATTTTTTGATGATTCTTTGGAACAATTGGATTTGAAGGATTCTGCACTTGGAACAAATTTTATATTTTGGATTTTTGGAAAAGGGGGGGCAGGGGTGTTTTTGAAAAGTTAAAAAAATCGGATATGTTTTTTTAAAGTTAGTTTTTAAGCTGATAGTAAGAATGTAAGGGCAGAACTTTTTTTCAATACATGCATTTACCATTAGATTTCAAAAGTCAATGCATTAAAAAAAAAATAAAATATTAGAGAGCCGTTTTTATGGATTTTTGAAAAAATGTTCTAAAAGTTTTATCTTTAAAAATACACGTCCTACAATTTTGAGTTTTTGGAACAATGTTTGGAACACTTTTTAAAACACGAAAAAAATTTCAAAATCAAGAATTTCGAAAAAAGGGGGGCTAGAATTTTTTCGAATTTTGCCCATAACTTTTGAAATTTTGACAATAGGGGTCCAAAAACTTGGAACAATGTTCAGAACAACTAGAACAATCTGGAACAACTTTCAAAAATTTGATTTTCGAAAAAAGGGGGGCTAGGTCAAAAACGGTTTTTTGGCTCTAAAACCCCCATTTTTGAATATTTTTCAAAAAAAACTTGGAACAATGCGGAACAAATCGGGAACAACCTGGAACAACTTTCAAAAATAGCAAATTCCAAAAAAGGGGGGCTAACTTCACGCACTCAAATATCCAATAGCGACCAAAAGCTGCCTCTTAGTCTGTAATAATTACAGTGACCCAATTATTTCTTGAGATTTCAGAAATTAAAAAAAAAGTACCTGTCAAATATTTGTATAATGAAAATTTATAGTAAGATGTAAGGACTTAATGTAAAAAAATAATAAATACAAATTTAAAGAATTTAAAGAAAAAAATTTGTTTTATTTTATTTTTAATATATTTATTATTTTCACAACATTTAATTTTAAAAAAGCGACGCGTTTCGGAATTAGTATTCCATCATCGGGCTTATGCTTTCGAACTGTGGTGTTGGTTTGCCAATGTTGGTGGTGGTGTTTTTTTTTTTATAGTAAGAGGTTTTCAAATTTTCTATTTTCTTTAAAATGTCCATAGCAACATTTTTACGCTGAAATTGCCAAAAGGTGGCCTTGATTTTTGTGATTATTTTGCATTAATAATATTTTTGTTGAATTTTTCGACTTACAAGTTTCTGCACTTTAACCGTCGATATATTTTATAATTATACTTCAAAAAGGCAAGGTAAGAAAATCAAGTGTAGAAAGGTCTATGTACAGGACTCTCATTATCCGTTTACCTGGTATCTGCGCACCTCAGCCTGACATGCCAACAACAGAGTGAGTGTCAAATCTGTTACTCTTAATGTTTGTTCGTATAATTGATTCACTAAAAAAAAAGAAGGATCAGTTTACCATATAAACGGAAGCATCAAAGCTAAGTATATCCATATAGTAAACACTTTCAATTAACCATACCAATCATCGATGCAGTTCCACTTCAAAAAATCATCTAATTCCAGCGCCAACAAACAAAAACAACAACTCACTAAGTAAATAAACATACATGAATTCTATCCTCTGTTAAAAAACTAAATGAACAGAAAAAAACTTCTCCCAGAAGCACTGAAATTTATTTGACTCGAAACGCTCTGTCGAATATGTTAATAGTTTTGATCACTTTACACGTCAATTAATTACGCTTCTTCAACTCTTTCAAAAAAAAACTTATATTTCCTCCCGTTGTTCGTTTTAAATGCATCAGTCTCATCCCGCATGCAAAGAAGATTATACTCTACTCACTCAATCCGATTCCGAACCTGTTGCACGCACATCATTCTCATCTCATCTCATGTCATGTCGTTGGAGTTTTAAAATGGAGTCTTGGTAGTAAGCGTGAAAAATCCTTTTGATGTCTTTAAAGGTGATGGAAACATTTATTTGGCAATATGTCAGTAGAAATGGTTGTTATGAAATTGTATTAGGTTATTACATCCGTCAACGCAGGCATCTACAGTACGTCAAATCTAATGTTAAATAAACACAAAACAACTATGTATATGTATAAAGTAGTTGAACTCTCAAATTTTTAAACATTCTAATGCTTTATGAATCCATAAATGCAATTAACAAAACTATTTCTTGAGGAAGCGATGTAAAAATAAATATATTAGGTGTATGCATGTGTTTATGTATGTAGAAAAAAATCGATTTAAAAACAAAAACCTTGCGTCTTAACATAGTTGTACCTAAAATACGTTTATCAAAAATCTATTGATAAAATAATTGAGAAAAAAATACCAAATCAATCACGATCTTTTTTCCTTAAAATGATTGATACTAAAGTGCACTACTGGGGTAGCACATACCTAATTATGTTATATACGATGAAAATGTGATTTAAAGCCTCAGTAAAAAGCTATTCATCTGATTAGAAAATAAAATGCACGACTGGGTCTCACGAACTTGCTCTTATGTACGTAGTACAGTCAGAATAATTGACTAATTGACTGGGAAATAATTTAATGTAGTTTTTCGGGAAAATCGGGCTGGAGTTGATTTTTTTTTTAAATTGATTTAAAATTGAAAGAACACAAATATTTGAGCACAACGTCAACAATTGCAAGGTCATGTGTTATCTTTTTTAAAGCCAGAAAGTCAGCCTTTAATTTTGTTTTTAAATCAAATTATTTAAATGAATTATAATTTTTGGCAAATTAATTTCCATTAAAACAAAAATGTTGAAATTAATTTTTAAAAAGTTTTACATTATTAAGTAGTATTTTTGTTTTTTATTAGGTATTCAATGCTTTAATTAATTTTTAGTCAAACGCTAAAAACCTGCATATGCTTAAATGTCTTCTAGTTTTTTGAGAAAATTGAAAATAACAAAATGTACTTTACTACTAACTAAGTGGAACACAGATTTTTAGAGAAATTCCTTTCCCAATTCGTGAGAGGGGGTTAATATCAATTTTCTCAAAAACTAAGAGACATAATGTACTTTGTTGCATATATACATGAAGCTTACAGTTTAGACTGCAAATTTGTTTAAAATTCAAAATATAATTATTTATAAAATTTTAAAAGTAAAAAAAAAAACAGTACGGTATTTATTAATGCGGAGTTAAAAATATAAATTTTTAAAAAGAATCATCTACCCATTTTCGAAATATCGAATTTTCAAAAAATTAATTTTGAAATTTATTTTAAAAAGCTAAAATTTGTTTTTTTGAAAATTTTGATATGCAATTATTGTTCAAACTTATTAGAAGCTCTTGTGTTAAAAATTTCATTAAAATTAGTTCAACAGGTTATAATATACTCGAAAACTAAAAAAATGGTTCTGTGAGAGATACCGTTAACAAACGGTATATAACATTTTTTTTTTCCAAAAAATATGATAGATCGTACTGATATTAGCTCACATAACAAATTTTAATCACAATCGCAAAAATCGTTTTTGAAAAAAATTAAATTTTCTTTGCCAGTTTTTAAACACTTGTATGGGAGTTACAATTATTTTTGGCAATAAGAATAATTTTTATTTAAAATGTGCTAAATAATGTTAAAAAACTGCTGAGTGCCAAATTATATAAGAAACGAACAAGTCGTTTTAGAATTTTTAAGTTAAAAAAAAAAAAATTAAAACTTTTTTTAAACATTAAAAAAAAATTTTTTTTTTAATTTTGTATATGCATAAAACTTTTAAATTTGTTGAAACATTCCCCATAAAAAAATTCATAATAATCGATTGAACCATTTTTAAGAAAATCGAAAATAAAAAAAATTGGTTATATGAGAGGGATTTATGAACATTTTTCGGAATTTTTTTTTGTTGAAATTGTTGTCTTTTAATAAAATTAATTACTGGTTTTATTTTTTAAAGTTGAGGGCACGTTTTTGAGAATAATAAGATTTTAATTTTTTTCCAAAAAAAATTGTACAGCAGGTACCGTTATTTTTGATCCTAAAAATTTAAAAAAACCTGTTGCACGAATGCCCAAAATACTGTAGGTACCAAGTCGACCCAAAGTCGACCCACTAGTTTAGGCTACAGCAGAGAGTTCTATTTTTTTTTTACAAATACATAACTTTCTATATAGTACCTACGGGCGTTAGGCAATAACGCCTAAGGAAATAACGCCCAAATTTAAAAATATCGCCAACATTTTTTTTATCGCCCAAAAAAAAAATTGGAATTATCGCTCAAATTTATATTTTTCCAAATCTTAAGTTGGAAATATTGCCCGAAAATTTTGGCGTTATTTTGGGTGTATTTCCAAAATTTTTTTTTTAATTTGGGCGTTCTTTTCTAAATTAATTAAATTAAATTAATTTAAAATTCTTAAAAAAAATCGCGGAGCATAAGCAGTGAGAGATATGTATATTGTATGGGGGTGTTATAGTATTTGGAGTAGGTGCAAGGGTGGGTGTATGCAAAGTCTCTTTTGGATTTAAAGAATCTGGATTTAAAGAAACTTTGCATAAACCCAGCCTTGCAGCACCTATACCCCAAATCCTATAATGTGCCCAAGCAGGGGGTTGCATACATACCTCAATGTTTATATGTGCCGTTTTAATTTTCAAAAATATATATTGTAAATGTTAGTATTGAGTTTTGTTATTATATTTCCTAAGATTTGGGCGTTTTTTCCTTTTCAGGATTTTTTTTGGGCGATATTTCCAATTTTGGGCGTTATTTCCCATCTGACTTTTAAAATTTTTATCTAGGCCTTTAAAAAAATTAAAAAAATGGAAATAATGCCCATAATCAAGAAAAAAAACAACAACAATTGTTCAGATTTTTTTGGGCGATATTTCCAAATTGATTTGGGCGTTATTTCCTTGGGTATTATTGACTAACGCGTGCCGAGTCTACATTCTACATACATAAATATTTAATATCGCAAGTAAAAAGTAACATTTTTAACTATGTATCTGATCTTTTTTATTTTTAAATGGAAATTATTGATTTTTACTTCCCATATACATATAGGTTATACATACATAATGTATATGGCAAGTTATGGATTCGTAAAAAAAACCGAACTCGGGATTTTGATCAAAGTTGACATTACGATGATAGCGAAGTCGAAAAACGTGGGTCTCGAAATTCTGTCCGTCATGTCTGTCTGTGTGTTGTTTCAGCTGCAGCCTAAACGGGTGTGTCGATTTTCTTCAAAGTTGGTACCTAGCGTTTTTTTACCTGCCGTACAAATTTTTTTAGCAAAAAATGAAAATCTACTTTTTCGTAAAAACGTGCCCACATTTGAAAAAAAAACTCAGTAATTTTTGTTACAAAAAGGCAACCATATTATAAAAAAAGAATTCGGAATTTGGATTTTTAAAAAATTTTTAAACATTTTTTTTCAACAGTATTTTTTAATATATTTGACAAATTAAAACCAGGAAACCCCTTATTCTTATTTCCTATTGTCAAACGATATCGGTATTCAAATCCAATTTATAACAAATTATTATCTATAGATACCTTTTGCTGCAGTGGAAATTTTAAAATACTATAATCATAAATTACCTACCCTTTAATATAAACTCACTTATAGTTCATTGTGTGTACCTAAAATCTATATCGTTGTTTTTAAATGTAATTCACACCAAACAAGCAAACAAATAATATAAAAGACAAAATAGAGCTCCCTTGATTCCATGCGATTCCATGATAGTATAAGTGTTATAGTGGAAGTAAATATTTGATAAAACTACATATTTATCGAAGTTCAAACGATGCTTTTGGTAAAAAATATTCCATTTGACGTCATTATGAGAAATTTCATACCTCTTATAGCTTTATTGGTCGCTAAGTCATTGCTCCAATGTTTAAACTATTTTAGACCAACAATTTCGCCGATTTTGTAAACAAAACACTCAGCACTCGCGTCCCCTTTGCCGTGCTTAATGATTCTCTCACGGTACAATATTAGGTATACCTACTTAATCATGCCCGGTGATAACTGATAATTCCTCTTCTACGTCAACCATCTGTTTCCGGTTAAGGTGTTGATATTGGTATAATTGCCTACGTCTTTACATTCACGTCACACCAAATATCTACAAATAATGTTGTCATCGCGGTTATCATATCGGTTCTCAGTTCTCAGAGCGGAGCGGGAATGCAATAAGCAACAATAACAGAATCATTCCCAGTATAGTAGTACCCCTGTAGTGTTGTCGACTGTTGTCGTCGCGGTCGTATAGAAGGAATCAACACCACTGGCGAACGACTTAATATTGTTTAAAATTCCAACGAAGCCCACGAGCCCCTCCAATCATTAGCCCTAATCAAATAATTAACGAGGCGCCAAAATATCGCTGTGTCACGTTTTCGCACCATGTGTATATTCTGAATCCGAATTCGTTGTCGCAGTGTGGGGATTTGTACGGACGTACAAGCGGGGACGGAACGGATGACACCAAGTTCCCTCAGCCCGTGAAATGACGTAGAAATCCTCTACCCTTCGGGCGGCGTTCTGCTCCAAGCCCGAACTCATATATCACCATATTGAGTGAGTGTGAATGAGGAGGGCTTCTTCTTTGCGTTTCGAGTTGGGGTCGTCGTTCCGTTTGCACACCGTATATCTATTTACGTTCCTATCCACGATTGGCATGGTATCGCACACACTCCGGCACTTCACTTCGGTAAATCGGAAATGCCGATGTGCTGAAATGGCACCCGTAGAAGACATCTGTTCCTATATACGCAGCCTATAGCGGGTACGTGCGGTGGAAGACCAAGACAATACAGGGACAACGTAGGTATAACCGTAGCCGCTGCCGCCGACCGGTGACAATTGCATTGTAATTGAGTCATCATCGATATAATATGGCTAGGCTGCACCACTGACATAGGAATTTGCATTTCATTGGAATTTCGCTGAGTACCACCAGAGCTGGGAAGCATTTTATTGTCGATTCGTGTCATTTGTGTTTAAAATGTCGAATTCGAGGAAATGACCTTGAGCTTAAATGAGGGTAATTGATCTTAGGAAAATGAGTCAATTCGATAATTCTGGTATGACACAGAATTAAACTATGACTGTGTGGAATGCAAATGGGAACAAATTGCTTGCTTGTTTGTTTTAGCTTGTTGACAATTAACATTTTTTAAATTTTTTGAAGAATCCAATTAAGCTTGTATGATTAAATCTTGACTTCGGGGATTTCGGGAATGATAAATGTCTATATTTATTGAATAATTTATCCAGTTCACGTTTGACGGTGATCTCTTAATTTTTTTGAGGACAAAAATACGATCACACCAAAAAAATAACTCGAAAGTGGTTTTTGAATAAATTAACATCAACTGAGCAAATACAAATTAAAAATAAGTATATACCTATTTACTAGTTAGGTATGCGTTTTTGTATAAAAATAATTTTAAATTGTTCAAACATTTTATATAAAAACAAATTGGTTGAAGATAAAAAAAGGAAGATGGGCGTTTCAGAAGGAAAAAGTGGAATGAGCATTACAAAGCACAAACTGAAGCCTACGAAGAAGATGAAGGATTTTACCCAGTTCGTAGTAGAATATCAGACAGTAAATGAGAAGTGAAAAAATTCGTTCCAATTGCAGATCTCCTGTCCCAGTTGTGGTAGTGATTTATAAGGCTGAGTTCCTACTACAAAACGTCCATACATTTTTAATATCTTGGATTCTCAGATCCAACTTAAATGATTGTGATGAAATTTGCAGAGTTTTTTTCTTATTAGCGAGAAAGCGTTTAGAAGGTGGTTTCAGTAAAATCCACCTACTGTCATGCCCACTTTTCTTTATACTTGGTTCCAGAATTTTTAAATTATATATGAATGCAGAATTTTAATATACAGGGTGTCCCGAAATCACCGCCTCAGAAGAAAACCATGAGTTCCTGAGGTCATTTCAAGTCGAAAAACTTGTGAGGTAATTTTCTCGTTTTCGCTTCCTTTTCGACTTATAACGGTTTTTATGATTTTTATTCTTTTTTCCTTTGACTGGCTCTAACTTTGCCAAACTACAACCGATTTTTGATATTTTTGTTTTGTTGAAACAAGAATAGTTAGGAATTTGTATCTACCATACAAGTTTTTTCTGTGTGGATAACGATTTTCCCGCAATTTATTATCAAACACACTTTTTAAGCATTTTTAGGTTGTTTTTTTAACTTCGATATGATTTTTTTCACAAAAAAACGTTATTAAGTATAATTTTTTTTTATTATTATGAAAGGCCAACATGTGTCCTTTCATAATAATTTACAGTTTTTTACCTAAAAATACATTAAAAAATAAAAACAAAAAAATAAACGAAAGTCAAGAAAATATGAATATGAGGCGGTGATTTCGGGACACCCCGTATACGTTCTCGTTTTTTTTGACAATATTTTTGGTAAGCTTCTAAATTCCCTCTTATATTTTTTACGTTTTAAACTTTGAAAGGCAATTCTCTCTTCAAAATTGAATCTTTTTTAGTTTTGTCGAAGTTGTTGCTTTGTCGAAGTTGCAATCTTTTATTTAACACTTAATTACAATAAATATTTAGTACAATAATCAAGGAGTTGTCTTTATTTGTTTTGTCTGAAGTTTTGGCACCATAATTCTTAATAGAAAAAATAACACGATTTTTAACACTATTGCTTGAAATAATTTAATTTAAGTTCATTATAAATAAATACGGCGCAGTTCAATAAGACATGTGGAGATAAAGTCCAAAAAAGGGAAATATCACCCGTGGGCTTTTTTTCCTCTCAGAAATGGAAACAAAAGCTTTGGGTTTAAATTCCTCTTTCTTATTTGTTTCAATTCAAAGAATAAAAAGGAGAAATTACTGTTTTGCAAGAAAATTGTTGACATAGGCCTGAGCAGTACAAAGCCCCCGAAAAGGGAGCCGCGTTTGGGAAATATGACACGTGGGATTTATTTCAGCGGGTCTTATTGCACTGCACCAATTAATACTCCTCGGCACTGACACCCACGGTACTGACATTTAGGCTTTAATATAACCTTACACCCCAAAGATTCGGAGAAAAATAAAATCCGTGGTAATTTTGACTTACATATATTGCTTTCAAATAAAAATACAATATTCTATAAATAACCTCAAACACGCTGTTAAAAAAAATTGTTTAAAAAAAAAAAAGCAAAACAAAATGCCAAATAAAAAATTGCGTAAATTAAAAAATCCAAACAAATTAAAAACTAAATGAAAATTGCGAAATGAAAAATGCGAAAGGATAATTTGTCAAATCATTTCGAAAACGAAACGTGATTTGCAAAACATGGAATGCGAAATAACAAAATGCGGAACAAAAAACTGCTAGTTTGCCGGAGAATTCTTGCGAAACATACCATACCCGCAACCACTAAATCACCATTAAATAAATATAAAAAAAAGATGGCGAATCGGCGGAAAATCCTTTTAATTCAAAAATTAAATTTATAAATCCACGGATAACATTCAATTATGATTATTTAATTTTAGAGCAAATATATTGACTTGATAATGTTAAAATTTAATCAAGCAACTATTGCACTCAAACTTCACTGGGAACAACATATTAGTTCAATGATTTATTTTAATGAAAAATAGAAGATTTAGTTGGAAAAACGAGGAACGGACATGTCACGATACTAAAAGTTTTAGTATGCTTTTTTCAAGACAAGGGATAGGACATTTTTAAATAATCTCTGATAGTACAAACTTTTCCCCCCAATTTGTACCAGAAATTCATAAGAAAACTTTACACTTATAGTTCCAAAAAGATGCACTGTATAAAAGAATCACAATAGACGGAGAATCCATATATCAGAATTTATCTTCTTTTTTTTGGGTACTAGCTATAGGTACTACAGTAAAACCCGCTTAAGAGGAACTGCAAAATGTCACAGTCTTTCTTTCACTTAAGCGGGTTTTTCACTTAAACGAACCCCGCTTAAGTGAACAAAAATTTCACTTAAGCGGAGTCCGGATAAGTGAAAAAAAATTTGCACGTAAGCGGATTTAAAAATTCTAAAAAGGGTTCTGACATCAGAAATTCAAATTTCATTTTCGTGATGAAAATTTCATGGAGGTGAAAAATAAAAAAGAAGTAAAAGCGTTCAGCAAATTTTTTGTTCTGTTCTATTTAATTTTTTTTTTCACTTAACAGAGTTTTTTTCAATGAAAAATATTAAATTTAACTGAAAATATGTTTCAGGTATCCGGGTTTTTCACTTAAGCGAGTTTCGCTTAAGCGGAGTGTTATAAAGGTTATTGGTCGACAAATACTCGGGGATGAAAAAAGTGTTTCAGATAAGCGGGTTTTTCTCTTTAGCGGGTTTCTCTTAAGCGGGTTTTACTGTATAATAATGGCAAGTTCAGGATTCGTAAAAAAGTCGAACTCGCGATTTTGATCAAACTTGACATTACGATGATAGCGAAAAAAGTGGGTCTGGCAATTCTGTCTGTTTGTCTGTAGGTCCTGTCCTGTACTTTCGGCTGCAGCCGAATTGTCGATTGTCGATTGTCTTTAAACTTGGTACATAGCCTTTTTTAAGCATTCCCCCGACACAATTTTTTTCATTTTTTATTATGACTTATTATAATGGTACCAACGTCCAACTTTTTTTTAGCAAATAATGAAAATCTTATTTTTCTCAAAAACGTACCCACAACTTTAAAAAAAAATTCAGTAATTTAATTACAAAAGGTTACCATTTATTTTTAATTCAAAAATGTCTGAAAATGGTTATAAGTGGTACCTCCTACAGAACCTTTTTTTGATTTTCGATTTTTTCAAAAATAGTTCAACTGATTTTGATTAATTTTTTTATGAAGAATATTTCATAAGGTTTTAAAAGAATTGTCCAAAATTTTCCAAATTTTTTTTTGAGAACTTCAAAAACGACTCGGTCGATTTTTATTAAACTTGTCACCCAGTAGTTTTTTAACATTATCTAGTAGATTTTTAACAAAAAATATTCTTATAACTAAAAATAACGGTATACATCCCATACAAGTGTTTAAAAACCAGTAAGGAAATCTCATTTTTCCCAAAAATGGTTCCTACAATTTTGATTAAAATTTTTGTGTGAGCTAAAAACAGAATGATATACCATATTATTGGAAACAAATGTATATCTAGATATAGATTAAAAATGGTATCTCTAAAGAACCATTTTTTTTGGTTTTTGGTTTTCGACTATCTCAATAAGTATCATGTAGAACCGATTTCAATGAAATGTTTCACACAAGAGCTTCTAATAAGTTTTAATAATATTGCTTGCCAAAATTTTAAACAATCAAAATTTGGATTTTTAAAAGGAAATTTCAATTGGAAGATGATTTTTTTTTAAATAAATTTTTTAACTTCGCATTAATAAATTCTAAAAAATTGCCAATCAATTTTTTTCTTAAAAATGTTTGAAAATTTTTATTTAAACAGAATTAATTTTGTAAAAACAGCTCAAACGATTTTTGAATTTTTTTTCACATGAAATAAGATTTATTAAAAAAATTCAGATGACGAAGTTGTTAAATTAATTTACTTATAATTATACACATACCTTCCCTCATCTTAATTTTTATTAATTTTTTAGTTTAAATTGTAAGTTTCATGCATGCATACATATTTTTATGTGCAAAGTGGTGCTACACATATTTTTAATTTTTGTATTCTCACATAATACATAGATACTACCTTATACTATAAATAAACTATTTTATTTCTTTTAAAATCAGATGAGTATGATCTAAATTATTCAGAGTTCATACTTTCAAACCACAATGTAATCGCACTTATAAGAAAAAGGTCATGCCACCCAGTCCTCATTTTTATTTCTATTTTTAAAAGAAGAATTTTAAATATTGAACTCTGACGCATATATGATAAATGATCCCTGCCCCAGAAGGCGGAGAACAAGCATAGGTAGACATGCAGCTATAAAGTTGACGTGTTTCCTGCTATCATTATCCAAAGTATTCTCCTAGTAAATTTGGTGATGAATTCCTCAATATATACAAATGACTCATTGGAAAATTAGAAAATTAGACTCTTACCTTTTTTCTTATGAACATTGACGACATAAGGACGACACATTATTTCACTTCTCAACCACATTCATATATCCTTAGTTTTATTTTTCACTTGGCTCATAGTAATTCCTCACTTACTTCGTTGCGACAACCGATATCACTTAACCAACAACAACAAATATACTGCTGTTTTATTTCTTCTTTTTTTAATTTTTAATTCTCAAGAAAAAGATTTGCGTTGAACATCAAACCAATCAAACAATAAATCATCCGATAAAGGTCTTGAAAATAGCCTCCGGTTGCTAATTGATTTCAACGTTAAAACGCTAATAGTATGCGCAACGTTTTGTGCCTCTTATCTGCTTCTAGCGGCATGAAAGCATGAAACGCACACACAAACTGACTGCTGGATACATATAGCTTGGAGGCCATATCACGAGGATTACCGCGGCAACCGCCAGCAGGCTATGTGTGCGGTGTAATTCCCTTCGCCAAATGTCTTCCCCCGGAAACGTCAGAATTCTCTAAGTGGCATTGACAATTCCCTGTGTTCTTCTTGGTCAGCCTAGCAGTATAGGATGCGTGGCATGCAGAAATGGCTAGTTAATAGCTTCATAGAAAGATAAGCCAGTATCTGCGGTGGAATGGGAATTGCGCCATTATACACCAATAACAACATCGTTCTCCTATCTTTCGCACATCACTGGCCTGCACGGTGGCAGCGGTGTACGGTTACTAATTGCTATATATATGGTCGAATTGGACCTGAACAGGACATGGGGGTCGTATAATGTATGTTATTCAGAAAGAGAGACACACAGACGTGACAGGAGCACTTGATCAGGATTTGTCAAAAGTTGTTTTCACCAGAAAAACAATATTTGATTTCGTGTGCGGAGTGAGTGTGATATGATGTGTTGTGTGTCCTTACAGATGTAACATACATTAGGCTATCTTTATAGAGTCAAGTTTCCAATAATTGACTCGTGCTGATGAGGCTTTTAGGACCCATCAGCCGATATGTCTGGCTCGATGAAACCAAAGAAGCTAACGTGCTGTTTGTTTTGTGTCCAAAAATGTTTTTTCAAGAGATTGACGGGCCAATGTATGTATATAGTCACCGTGCGTCGGTCGTGTTGTATATTCTCCGTCTCCTTGTTATCTCATTTGGCAAGAGGGGTTGTATATGGAATTCCACTGTTTTATTGTTCTACCGCGCAGCAAGGAATTTCTTCATTTCATTTCTGAAAAGAAAAAATTAAAAAAAAAAAAAAAACACATTTGGGCCACCGACGAAGACGACAACGAAGAGCGAGGTCCAATCCGAGTTCCAAAGGATCATCAGAGTGTAGGAATCTTAAGACAATGCATGAAAATCATGATTGGAGCAATCATTCCCGCGTATTAGGCCGTTGGCTATTTTTTTTTTAAGGAGGAGGAATAAAAGAGCTTTACCTACCGAGATGCATAAACAGAATCGTTTTGTGTAGCCATTCATTCTGGAACACGAGAATTGTGGGATGTGAATGACCATTTGGCCAGGCCAACCGCAGAGACGGAATTTTAATGCAACTTCGCCGAACAATGCCCCTGTCGAATTGAGATTCTTCGCCTTTTATTTATATTGTTCCAAGAACAAAAGAAGGGTCAGGTTGAAAGCATCATTGGTTAAAGTTGTTTCTACACTTTTTTTTTTTTTTAATTAGGAATTTTATGAGAATATATTTGAGTAGGTTTTTTTGGGTGCTCATCAGAAAATTTTTAAATAAGATTTTTATTCAAAGGATGCAGTTAAAGTATGAACATAATGAATTTTTAATGCATTTTAATATTTTATTCCGGTTTTTCTTTTTTTGGGATAGCAATTACAATTGGTTTGAGAGAAAACGTTCGAGGAGAAAAAATGGTCAGCTTCAAATTTGGAACATTTCTGGTCAGAGCTCCAAATCTGAATAAAAATAGAATCCGGATAAGGAGAGAAGTCCAGATTCCAGAGTCCAGAGAAGCTACGTGCCAAATTTTGTATGCCTACTTAAGATTTGACGAATTTTATAAATGCAAAGTTCCAACCTGTAAGAATAACCACAGTGTTTCCAACTATAAGTCGCTGAAGTTCAGAAAATCGTAGATTCTATTCCTCCTGCTTCTTAATTCCTCATGAAGAGCAAACAGAAAACAGAAAACCCACCTCCAAGAATAAAAAAAAAAGTTCCACCTCCCAGTATAGAAAAGGTATAGACTTAGCTCTTAAAGCTTAAGAATAACAAAGCCACCAGTTCGTATAGATGACCAGCGAAGCTCGTTAAATACCGAGGGCATGTGTTGATAGCTAACAATTTACATACATCAAATCATTAACCAATTGTGGATGAATGAAAGAATGCCCGATATTGGACTATTAGATTTATGCGTTCTATTTTCAAAAAATGCAATACTTTGTCATGCAAGAACTATCGAGTCATATCCCTGTTAAACCTCGGATAAAAGATCCTATTTCCGACTTACTGTGTGAGTGCTTTGAGCCGGTTTTACAACGCTTTCACCAGCAAGTATCATTTCCACAGCCCAGTGGATTGACCAAAGACCAAATCTTAATACATACAAAAAAACCATTTACTCCAAAGCCGCAACTGATAGCATTCATCATCAGAATTCAGGAGCTTAATATATATAGCAGTGGCTGAACTACTGATCCCGGGAAAATTTGATCTAGTTGTGTCGCATAGCAGAAATTTCAGTGATAGGCAATTTGCAACTACAAAATAGCTCTTCCGAACTCTTCCGAACATGCACACGGTTACGGATACGGGCCAAGGGATTCAATATTATGTGAGAAAGGTTAACCGTTAACACGAAAGGCACTATACCTTCAACAGATCCTTCCAACTGCAGATGACATTGATATCATCGGCTGCTCCCAACGTGCTGTTAAGAGTCTTTCACGGTGCAGGTGATTGAAGAACAGGCGAAACTTGTTGCTCTTGAAGTAAACAACGAAAAGACTAAGATATTGCTATCCATAAACAAGCAAGTCAACTTTAACTTACGTGCTCCAGCCGACACTACCAGTCCATAACGATGGACTACAACCTCAACCCCTTCTCAGCCTATTTAACCAAGTTGATCCCTAGTCCAGTATTACGTTGTTTGTGTTCGTTCTTCACTTCTGCATGCCACCTAAGGTGTGGTCTTCCATTGCTGCACAGACCATCAGGGAGTACAAACTGTAGTGTAAGGAAAAAAGACAGTATCTACATGAAAAATAAACAAACATAAGACAAAAAGAGATGAGCATACAACACTGTTTTCATTAGGATCCGTACCGTATGGGTTATTGGCGATAATAAGACGCGGCTTATATACTTTTAAATTGTCCGAAAATTTGGATTCAGACCAAAAAGTCAAAACACGTCAAACTCGGGATAATTGAACGAATGGAAAACAAAGCTCCGGTGAAAAGTCTACGGTACCCAATCCCCTGATTCGAGAGGAACAATGAAGACTGAACCTCTAATTTAAAGACTATGCCATTGCTGGCGCCCGGGCGTAGTTTGGATGAATGAAAGAAGAATGATTGTGGATTACGTACAGCATGGAAGACTGGAGTATCTCAGACTGAGATCCTTTACAGGTTTGGCAGTTCCCAGACACCATTTTAACCGTCAGGGGTTTTTTTTTCTTGAAGTTCTCAGGAAATCTGTTTTGCAGTTATACGATTTTAATAGGCTATATATTTCCTATCCAATAAACAATCGAGAACTTATAACTTAAGTCAGTATTTTAGACCTAAGGCTCATATTCATAAAACCTTTCAAATAGTGCGTGTAAATTCTCACGCACGTATTGGATCTGGGACACAGGCTTCTCCATCCAGCTATAGGGCAGTAAATAATAATAGGTAGCGTATTTTCCCAGATGAATTCCACTATCACTCTCATTAGAGTTTCCTTCTTGGCCATACATTCAGCAACAATTCACAGGATGTCATGCAAATGAGAAACAATAACAATTATTATTATAGTTCTAGCATATAAGACGCACCAATAAACGTTCTAACGTCCTACGATATATAAGCATCTCCGACCAGTCCTGCTGTTCACCATCATTTATCTCAATTTAAATGACCAGACTCACCAGTGATCATATTTCTTAAATCGACTCTGGCACCTAAGTTGCAAGTTGCAACGCCTCGAGCCCGATTCCAATAGTGCGAAATAGTTAAACGAATAGGCCAGTATAGTTGGTCTGGCCGACTGGCCGGCTGCCATTATTTACCACCATCCTCAGCATGACAAGTTAATCGGATTGTTGCTCCAGTGACGCATTACGCGATCCATTATCCTCCCATTCAGAGTGTGCAGCGCGTTTATGTCTTATATAGCTACATAAGTCCGTGCGTCGTCGGTCGTTGTGTTTGCGTCGCATCGACTTCTATACACACATAAAGTGGGGACGGACATTTGTCGGCATTTATGTCTTTCTGATAACGAAATTACCGTTTGGGATTAGGTAATTTTCCATCAAATCGCACCACGTCCACAACGTTACATTCGCACCCGCGAACTACCGCAGGACATTGGCAACATTGGTAGTATAGGTATACTGTATAGGTCTACAGTGGGGCTGCTTTAGTAATGAGTGTGCATTAATAAATTAATCGCCCAGCAAACGCAAACACATTACTTCTTCCAACTTCTTGCGCCATTTTGTTTATTATTTATGGCTCATCGCGGCGAAAAACACATATATTCTCGAGGAGAGATATTCGTTCGAGGAAGGCGATAAATTATAGAGAAACGAACTTAATGATAGTAATTAATTATTTTTGGTGTCAGTACCGTAATTTGTGGCTAGAGGGGTGTTTTTTGCTGCGCCACTGCACCAACGCCAAAATGCTGTAGTGATTTTTTTTTTCTTATTTGATATGTTGACGCAAACGCCTTTGGTGTTTGACAGAGAGTCCAGCATCACGCAGCAGCAGCGTTAAAATCCCCAGGTGTACGAGTATATGTTTTAACTCCAGCATAACGCGTTAATTGCGATCTTTTGATGAATCGATGGATACAAAATTTGGCTTCGTAAAGTGATCATATGGGAGCTTAAAATGGTAACAAAGACAAATGACAGGGATTAGTCAATTTGATTGGGTAAATTGAATCAAATGTGAATTTTCAATACTGTTCCTGGTCAAATTAATTTTGTTGGTTATACATACATGTGTATTGTGTAGGTATGTATTATGTAGATGGAGTCCAGCAGCGCATGAATCAATATCGTGAAACAGCCAAACCTTACTTTGTATACTTTATATAAGGAGCTTATATCCAAGCTCGATAGGTATAGCTGACCAGGTGCATGCATGGGCCAAATGGTGGAAATAACGGGTGATTTTTTATCTGGTTTGGTTTTGGCAACACTGGTTTTGACAGCTGACGTGTGTTTAGTACCTTGTGTCACTGTCAAACAGCTTCAGTTTGGTTTGCAATTTAACCATGGATCGTCTTACAAATGAACAACGCTTGCAAATTATTGAATTTTACTATCAAAATTCGTGCTCGGTTCGAAATGTTCATCGCGCGCTGCTTCCATTTTATGGTCGGCTCATTTTTGGTTGAATGGGTACGTAAATAAGCACAATTGCCGCATTTGGAGTGAAGATCAGCCAGAAGCATTGCAACAGCTACCAATGCATCCCGAAAAAGCCACTGTTTGGTGCGGTTTATGGGCCGGCGGCATTATTGGGCCATATTTCTTCAAAGATGATGCGAATCGCAGCGTTACTGTCAATGGTGAACGCTACCGAGCGATGATAACAAACTTTTTTTTGCCCGAAATGGAAGTTCTTGACTTGCATTATATGTGGTTTCAACAAGACGGTGCCACATGCCACACAGCACGCGAAACAATGGCGCAATTGCGAGGCGAGTTTGGTGAACAGTTAATTTCACGTTTCGGGCCGGTCAATTGGCCGCCTAGATCGTGCGATTTGACACCATTAGACTATTTTTTGTGGGGGTATGTCAAGGCTAATGTCTATAGGGACAAGCCCGCTTCGATTGACGCACTGGAAGCCAACATCCATGCATTCATTCGTGAGATACCGGCCGATATGTGTGAAAGAGTATGCCAAAATTGGACTCAGCGGATGGGCTACCTGAGACGCAGCCGCGGTCAACATTTGCATGAAATTATCTTTAAACATTAAATTGCAAGGTTCAAACTATCGATTCAAATAAATATTTCATTCATTTCTTCGAATTTTGTGTGTTTTTTTTTTTAAAAAAGTTCTAAATCTCTTAAAAAATCACCCTATATTATATGGAATTTGAAATATATTGGGCACTGTGGCAGATCAATATACACGGGGCAAAAGGCTGATTTGCAATCAAATCATATAGATGCCTACAGCATTCATCAGTCTTAGGTCAACAAGGGTGTTTCAGTAGATATATAACGGATTGACCAATTTTGAAAATCCTTAATTTTTGTTTAAATTGAAATCGGAGTAAACGTGAAAATGCCCACTTGGCCAACAGCAGCTGACGAATATTTTTCTTAACAAGGGAAATATATTTTCCCAAATTCATGAGATCCCATATGCAGGCTGCCGTAGGTTTCTTTTGAAGGAAATTTTATCAAATTCTCAGTTTATTCTCGCATAAAGCCGACCTATTCTTGAAAACTGAAAACAGTTTGGATTCGAACCCAGAGGCGGGTTGGGTATAAACGATCCCAGAACCACTGGTCCCAAGACCACTTATCCCAGTCAACTGGTACCATCATTGGCTGCTGGTACCAGTTGACTGGGATAATTGTGGTTTTGGTATCAGTGGTTCTGGGATCAGCTGCGTTGACACCCCCAGAGGCCCCTGGCGTAATCAGGGGTAGAGTGGGAGTCAAAGGGCCTCCGGGGACTTTATCAAAAGGGCCACAAAATAGTAAAATAAGTGGAAGGAGTGAAAAAGAATAAGCTCCGAAAACGACGTAATTGAAGCCAAAAATATTCAGCTCCAAAATTTAACAAAAAATGTAACTAGATTTTTGAAAACATTAGTTAGGCCCTGTTTACTGTTATAATGCAAATTTTATAACTGATGTTTTCTACTTCTACCAAGAGCGAGACTTCGAAAATACTCCCATACTTTTCTATTCTGTTTCTGCGGCCCTGAGATTTTGTGTGAAAGCTTTCCTTTAAATGAACTGAAAGTATATTAAAAACTTATAGAATATAAGGTTTACTAAGAGTAATTTGGAGCCTCCTTAGAGGTTACCAACAGGGCCAGAATAATAATAAGTGTGGGGCTGTGGTGTAAAGTTTCCAATCAAACTAACCAACATGCAAAACTGCATTAACTTAGTCGTGGGAACATCAATTTGCAAGCTCAACGTAAATTATTTAAAGTTGATGTTTCCACGATGGACTCGACACCTCATTGGCTTTTTCCCTAATTTGAGTCGTGAGTCTTTTACAACCAACCAACATAGAGAATCTATGTTCATATTTCGAACAAAACCTCATAGGCACCCCCCCCCCCCCCCCCCCCCCCAAATCATTATTTTCGTTAAAATAATTTTGGGATCCAACAGCTTTATGGTTATTTTAGGGGTCCCTAACATGAGATGTGTGGGCTTCCTGACATTCTTTTGTGGCCACAAAAGCTTTATAATTACTGTAAGGCCCTTAGAAAACCAATTTTATAAGAAAGTTTTCTTTTAAACGAACAGAAAGTACTGCAGAGACTTTTATACACTTTTTATTCTCCCAGGGGCCCACCGGGCAAAATCCCGGTTTCCCGGTGGCCCAGTCCCCCCTTGGGCGTGATAGTCCAATGTCATGAATATAGAATTTTTTCTCCCATTTAAAAGACTTAAAGTGATGATTTCTATTGTTCGAATAGATATGTTCTATTCTCGAGTGTCTGGAGGAGGCAATCACGACATGACAGCCCCCCACGATTTATAGAAGCCTTATAAAAATAACGTTCTTTTAAAATTTTCTAGATACAAACATTTTGGGAAATTTTTAGGTATCTAAATTTATGATAATTTTTTTTAACTTTTGGAGACAAAGACATTTATAATTAAATTTTTCATTTTTTTGGGAAAATAAATCTCCTTGCAAAAACATTATTGATTTAAAGAAAAATCGTTTTTCTACACTTTCTATTTCTTCTTAAAAATAATGTATTGTCTCCTATAAAAATTGATTTATTATTAATCATCACCATATGATATCCAAAAACACTTATATGCTTCTATACGGAAAGCTTCCTATTGCGACTGCACTTACCCACCAGATGTCGCCAAAATAACGCATGGGTGCCATGAAGAGAGAGAGAGATTCATCCATGTGTACAGCTATACCAAGTCCCCATTCCAAAATCTAATGCTAATGCATTCCACAAGGCCACCTTCATAAATCATAACTCATTGATCATCATCTTGATGCTTCAGGGATCCCTACAGCGGTTCACATCAGAGTTATGCATAAATATATATAAATTTGCTATAAGCAATTTGCTTTCAGTCGCGGCACTTGCACTTGTTATTTTTTTTTATTTTCCCTCATTTTTATTGTTTTAATAAATTAATATCCATCAAATAAAATGGCAACGAAAAAAAAAATATTATGTATAGGTTTGAATAGGTATAGGTATATGCATATATTGCAATTGATTGTTGTATTATTAATGTGCATCCATTAAATTAATTGGAGTGTCAACGTTTTGCTTTACGCCATAACTGAATCAATGACATGACATGCAACAATGACATGACTACAAGGAAAACAGTGGGACAAAACGGATTAAGAATTGGAAATGAAAGCAAACAATGAAATTGAATAATTCGAGTTCGAGTCCTACCTGCGGGCATAGAAAGTTTTTTTCAATTAAAATTGAACAAAGACCAAGCACCACTTAAAGGAGATGGCAGTCGTGAAATAGCTATAACTCCAGCCTATAAAAACTTGGTGGTAGCTCACTCAAGTGTTGTTGTTCATTCAAACCTTCGAAATTGAATAATGTCCAACTCGTTTGTTGAGAGGAAGACGACAACTCAGGTGACAAACGCAAGTGTAAGAGGACCTCAATCAAAAAACTGGAGAAAGCCACAGCACAAAAATCTAAAGTAATAAATATTGCCCAGGTTGTCAAAGTTAAAAGTGTCAGAAATTAAAAATGATGGTTCCAGAATCCACAAAACCTGCACACCGCAATATTAGAAAAGAAAATTTTCTAATTTTGTACCTAAAAATATTAAAACAAAATTTTTTCTACATATCGTCACGTGAGTTCTTATTTGTCCTATACGCCAAAAATATAACTTTTCAGGAGAGCGTTTTTTAACTTTAAAACCATATTCTACTTATTTTTTTGTGCGTAATCACTGGGATTTTTATATTTTTTGAAAGTTTGAGTACTTAGCCACCAACACATTTAGCAATTTGCAGTTTATGTTTTTAGAACATTGATTAAATTAAGTTTTTTTAAAAAAGTACGTGAATTTGTATGAAAAATCTACTTCAGCCCTTTGACGTAGAACAAACAAGCACAAACTTGAAAATCTTAAAATTACCACAGACATTTTGTCCTATATTCTTCCAATATTCTATATACTTCATTGGATATAGGACATTCAAGCTCAAATTTTACATAATTCCAAATTCCAATGCCGGTATAAAATTTGCCCTACAAAAAATGTATATAGGACAAATAAGCACAAAATTCATCGTAAAAAATTTGTCTATAGAACAAAATCACATTTTTTATCTCGAAAACTAAAAGAGATAGGACAATTCTGATTACACCAATCGAAAGAGCGTAGTCGAAAATATAAGATGGCATTCATAACTCATTTTCGGCCAAAATGGTCTGTAGGACAAATAAGAACTCACGTGACGATATATATAAAAAAAAAAAAAAAACATTCATGTCGATTATGGAATCCGAAATATTGGATCCGCAGTGATTCTCAGTACAGTGTTCTCTTTTTTCTTTACCCATTTGTCGTGAAAAGAAAAGAGAACACTGTATTGAGAATCACTGGCGATTAAGCATTGCTGATTCCATAATCGACATGATTAAATTGGCTTTTGACAGAACACTAAGTTTACTTAAAAATTTTCTCTCGTGAGACAACAGAATTGTGCTATAGTGGTACAGAAACAAGTAGTTTTGAGTAACTTTGGACTAGTTCACAAACGCAACCGATATTATACCTCAAATATTTTAATATGAGCGTATTGTGGAAAAAAAGCTAGATAGAGGTTGAGGCTGGCTGTTGGTTGGGGCCCTGGTCCAGGAGGTATTAAAACTTAGCATAAAAGTCGGATTCGATCAAAAAGTCAAATACTTTTCTCAATAATTTTTTTTAATTAATTCCAATTCTACGATAAAAGCTGCCCCACTATACTATACCTACTACAACGAGAACGGTTATGGTGACGCGGGGATCTAAAGGGAAACACAAGTCATATCAACCTCCTGCTGATGTTGGACAGGTTGCTTAACTAGCTTCTTATAGAATGCGCTTCAAGTGCAATTAGGTTGTTTATGGAACAATTTCTAAAGTTATTAATGAATTAATTTGTAATTATTTAATTTTATTCCTTCATTTGAATTTTTCATTAATTCTTATTTATTAATATAAAAAATTTTGTATTATATTATTATTACTCTGCGCGAACAACTTATACTCCGCCCACAAAAAAAAAAAAAAAAAAAAATTACAATAATTTTTAATCGAAATGCATGAATATACACGGAATCAGATTCTGTTAACAAAATGATAATGTTTGTTTTTTTTTTATATCGATATGTGAACGGTGTGCATGCTACCGGAAATTAAATTTCTTACAAAAATCAAAAGACACTTAAAGGTGGGCCATTAAGCTTAATCATGCAGGATTAACTAATTGGATCGGATTGAATGCAAATTAAGTGAGTGAATTACATTGTAACGTAAGTTGTTGGTCTTTATATATAAATGCGACATTAATATTAGTCACAATTTTACAGAATCAGTCAGTTAGCATTAAATTATTACAAATCTTAATGAAATTAGTTATGGAGTATTAAAATTACCTTAATTAGTTTGCAACCCCGTCTGTGAGCAAGATTCAAAATCAAGACATTATTATTATGGTGTTCGTATATTTTGTATATATAGAGTCACTTCACTGATCAACAGTGATTTTAGTTTTAAATATTTCAAGAATGTCAATATGTTGTTTATAAGTGATTTATTGGTAGAGTTTTTTATTAGGTATTTGTAGGTTAGGTAAGGTATATATAAGGAAACTAACGAAAACTAGTTTATCATTTCAGGATTTTTTGAAAATTAGGCTTTAGGTCTGACTGACTGCCTACTTATATACCCACCTACTTCATGTGTCTTTGTTATCATATAAAACCCCCCTTTTCAAAAGAAGTTTATTTTAAAATATTTTCCCATCATACAAGGGTAAGCTTTTAACACTTTGCTAATATAATACCCATAAATGGTCATATTAATATTTTGACATTTAATGAACTAAACTCTCACGTATCTATACTGCTTTTCTACCAAGGTATATATTTAAACCCCAAACTTTACAAAAAAAAAAAACTCCAAACACTCAGCATATCCGTCAGAAAAAAAACCAAAACAAGCATTTAAAACCAAAGCCATTTTTGTGGAATATAATATCATTTTTGCGTCATATCCAATCACGAAGATGATTTATTCGCCATTGTATGCATGAAGTTCACATCACGAGGTGGTCTGCCTAAATCGCTCGACGCCATCCTTCGCATTATATTTATATATACGACGAGTTTTATTAAGGCTATGTGAACTTCGAAGCGCGCATCATTTCGTCGCGTCGCGTCGGTCGGTTGTCGTCGTCGCGTTCCCATATAAACGTGTAATAAATAAATCGAAAAGCTATATTCACAGCTGCTGCATCCATATTATACCTAGT
This sequence comes from Epistrophe grossulariae, assembly GCA_929447395.1. Lineage (NCBI taxonomy): Eukaryota > Metazoa > Arthropoda > Insecta > Diptera > Syrphidae > Epistrophe > Epistrophe grossulariae. Next base: position 139,053,692 of record OV839566.1, read on the forward strand.
AGAGTTTTTTAGGAGAGTCTTTGAGTGTTTTTTTTTTAATTTTATTTATATACGCTTGCTCCGCGTCATTCCTTTTTTAAAAGTCAAAATAAGGAAATTTAGGTCAAACTTAGGTCAAACGTTATATCTATATGTGAGATCCGTGAAAACTATCAACTACCATCAGAGCTGCCAATGGATAAACGATGCAACTTATTTTAATTCCAAAAAGTCATAATCACACCATCATTTGACTTGACTTTTTGTGGTTTTATTTGTTTATTTATTTTTGAATAAAAAAAAAAACAAGATAAAATATGATATCTCTGTGAGATGGTGAGATGAGTCAATTGGATTTCGCAAGTCCCATATTTATAATATTGTCTTCTTTTACAAAAAAAAATATAAATTTAGTCTTTTGAATAAGCCAAAGCCTTTGGCGGGCTGTTGACCTTTTTTCTTGGATCATGCTGATTATGAGATTTATGAAATATATATCTACGAACTCTTGATTTTCATTTCACGGGTTGTAGAGCATCATTTAATGCTTACGAGTAGGTATACCTATATGACAAAACAGATAAGGATTTTTTTAATAATTTGGTGATAAAGTGAAGATAAGGAAAAGTTCCTTTGATTATAATTAATAATTGCTGATTAACATTGCTGATATAATTCTTTTCAGAATTACTCGCCGTTTATTTTGATATACAAATTATAGGAACTATATAGGAACTCCCTATAAAAATGAAAAAGCCTAAAAAGAGTGGATCATTTCGGTATAGGTTTTCAACATTTGCTTTTCCATAAAAGTTAATATTTAATTCGTTTTCTTTTTTTCTTTTTACAGATTCTCCACCACTGACCAGATAAACACTCCAGGGCATAATAATGAATTTTGCGAAAATCAATTACTAGATGACGTGAAATAAGACCCAACGAAATAAGAACAATTAATCTCAAATTTTGCCTTATTTCGATTTCAAAATGGAAATAAAGCCAAATTGGCTTTATTTTCATTTCGAAAACGAAATAAGGCCAAATTTGACTTGGGAATAAAGATGAAATAAAGTTTGTTTTATTTGCATTTAATTTCAAATCGACCAAAAAAGCCTGCATAATTATTCATAAAATATACGTTAAAAAATTGGCCGCATTATATATTCACAATAAAGCCAAATGTTTTTGTCCAACACTTTACCCAATACTACATCCAACATCGCACCTACCCCAAATCCTATAGTGTGCCCAAGCAGGGACAATGTTTATACGCCGTAATCCTAAGTGATGAATAATAGTTCTGCACATTTTTGGAAAAAAAAAAAAAAAAAAAAACATGAAAACGAAATAAAGCCAAACTGGCCTTATTTCGTTTTCAAAAGCGAAACAAAGCCAAATCGAAAATTTGGCGTTATTTCCATTTTAAAAACGAAATAAGGCCAAATTTTTGAAATTTTACTTTATTTCGTTGGGCCTTATTTCACGCACCCAATCACTTAACTCCAAATTTTAGCATACACAAAATTTTATATCTCCGGAAAAATAAAATGTTTTTGTTTTTTTTTTTAACTATTTTATGGAAGGAACCGTTATTTTTGGTTTTAAGATTTTTTTTTATCTTCTAGATTTATCCACGTCCATTGTTGGTATTATTCACTGTAAAAAAAGCATTAAATTCAATGGTTTTAAATCAAATTTTTGTAATTAAAGTTTCATCTAAAATAAGTCTGACGTTAGTAGAAAATATCTAAAAATTTTTTTCTAATTTTGTCTCTTGAATTTTTATTTTTTTTTAATTCTTATTTAAATATTTCCATAGCTTTTGTTATTTTTTAACTAGAATTATTTCTTAGTTTGATTTTTTTCCTAGGTCTGAATATAACGGAACTATTGTTTTTAAGTATGGGGAACTCTTAAGGAATGCTTCTTACATCTAAAAAAAAATATTTTTATTTGTCATTTCAATAATTGATATGCTATATCGTTTTTTTTTTCGGTGAAATCGAACAGAACTATTTTAGAGTAGTATCAGGAACTATATAGAACTATGGTGCATGCGGTGACAACTCAAAAAAAAAAAAAACTGATATGCTAACTTCACGGCACGAATATTTTTTGCATACAAAAAATTAATTAAATTCACGAATGGGTTACATCGTGGTTTCATTTTCTGAATATTGTAAACTTATTCATTTGATTCTAAAAGAACTAAATTAATTATGGAAGTCTATATTTTATGCCACCTGATAAAAACATAGTGATTGATATTAAAAATCACAAATTAACAATTATTTTTGATATTGTAATATCCCAACTAACAAACTCTTCAGAGCTATAAGCTCTTGAAATGTCAAAAAACCTTAAATAAGACTCTTTTATATCCCATTGCTATACTTAAATATTATTGTCTTGTTATGAAACTTAAATAGGTCTTATAGCATTTTTTTTTAAGAACTAACTTTTCTCTCTTTTTCTCTCTTCAAAATACTTAAATCTTATATTATGTTGATTGGAAAATATGTTTTCCTTTGGCCGATACAAATCAAATTGGTCAATAAATCTACATCTTAGTTCTTATAACTAAATCCATTTTTCTTCTTGGAATAGGATTATATAAACTAACAGTCTTATGAGAATCATTTTGTGAAAATTCAGCTCTAAACAAATGTTCGTAGTGTTTATAACCCCATAATAACACTTATATAAGAGTTTTAGTCTTTTAATACTTCTATGAAAACCCTTACAGGATCTGAGTTTAATACCTCTTATATCAAGAGTATCTGGAGTCCAAAAAAACAAAAGTATTTTAATAGGAGGCTTATGATATCATTGGTAAATAATTAAATAGTTAAAATATGCATTATTTTGAAGATGCGTTGTTGTTTTTCGAGGTAAAAGTTCAAATTAGTAGATAGGTAAATTTTCAACCGCATTTCTTTTTTTGCTTCACATATGTGAAAAACAATAAATATAAAGCATCGCCATTAAAACGCATAATAATAATTGATTGACTTACAAAATAAATATTCTCATACAAACCTTTCAGTTTTTTTTACATAAGACACACACACAAATAAAAATAGTTTGTTTCTCTCTGAGAAAATGCTAAATGAGAAAGATATATATAATTTTTGAAGTTTACAAAATATGTACTCTGTTCTCTTTTGAGCGAATCTTATTGGAAGAGCAGGAACGCATTCTCATAGCATAACTAAGTTGAGATGAGAGCGAATCTCGTTGGAAGATACGCATTCTCATAGCAAGAATAAATTGACGTGAGAGCCTCCTATAACTAGGCCATTTAACTCTTTTAACAGTGTTATAACAATCTAGTAGTATTCTTCAAGATTACTTTTAGCTCCCTTACAAAATGTTATTTGGGATATAAATTTATCATATAAAAGTTTGGTTGGCATTGAACCATAATTCATAAAGTTATCAATTTTCAACACATTTGTTCCATATTGCGTATTATAAAATATAGATAAAACTATAAAAAAATAAAATTGAAACCATACATATATTTTTTTGATGTGTAAACATCTATACTGGCGGTAGGGTGAAAAAAGTGTGTGTGCCGGGACTCACGGTTAAGATGTGTAAACGTAACTTAACGTGAATCACAATCACAGAATCACAATCACAAGATACGTTACATTTTTTTTGTCACCCTACCGCCAGTATAGATGTTTACACATCAAAAAAAAAGGTAAAGGTACGTTACGTATGTTTCCACATCTTAACGGTGAGTCCCGGCACTCACACTTTTTTTTCATTTTATTAGTCATATCATAATGAGAATTATCATATCATAACGATAATTGATTATATCACAATGATATTAGCATATCAATATTGATATTTTTCATATAAGCTCACTTTTATAACCGAAAAATGTTAATTTTACGGTGGTTTTTAAAAATTTTTCTTTCGGTGCATGACGAGTGTATATACTCTTGTTAAATTTGTCACTTTCTCACAGGAAGCAGTATCAATAAATCATAAATATTTTTGAGGGAATGGACTGTGGCGTGATAGATTTACGCCAAGTACTAACTATATTTCGGTATACCTATACCTAATCTAACGACAAATTCAAGTTCAAGTGCATTAAGCAATAACAACAGTATTTTTAATAAAATGTAGGTACCTACCTTATGTTTATTTTAGTTAAGGTAAAAAAAACAACAAAAAATAAACTTCAAAGATAATGGGCATTGAAAAGTTCACAAAGGTCCAAAATAACAAATAATGTTATTTCAGTGATAAATGTGAACTTATTAAAAATAACTTTATAAACTTTCATTTTCCAATTCGTCTACAAAATTCCTATAATCTTATCATTGTCACCAGCTATATAAATACATATAGTAGTAAAGGCATCCTATATCTCTATTTATAAAAAAATATTTACCTTTTGTGATTAAAAGCTTGACCTATTGTGCGTCCTAAGTGTGACAAATAATTCTGTCGGTTTTTCTTTCTATTTAGAGCGCAATCGCCTTCGGTTGTACTTTCTATACAAAATAAGTTGTCATATAGTTTATATATAAGGAAAAACGACACTTTTCAAGTTCATACTAACTAAGACCAACCACATCAATTCCACAGTACATATGCGGCTTGGGGTCCATTAAGATCTGTTTACAGCTTCCTTATCTTGAAAATAATGTGATTCTCTCCAAAACTATATTCCTAGCTACATATTTCGCTTGTTACGCGACTATTTGTTTGCATTTCTAACGAATCAAAATACCATATCGCCGGGCTTTCTTGTTTGTCAACTGTTTTATAGAATATAACACACACACACACACACACAATATAAAATAATCGACATTTCCTCATAAGAACTTCTTGACATCATCCGCACTTTGAAATGAATTTCTAATGAAGCGACATTATGTCAACTATATAATAATATTGACACCCGGTCTCTGTGGGTCATTAAAGTCTTGCTCGTTCAAATTTAAACAAAACTCTCACTTGCCACACAAAACAAGACAACTTCTTGCGCCGCGTGGACCCACCACACCGCACCGCCTACTATATCCATATACAAGACATCCGAGACACCCTCACTTGCTTCATATTCCCTTAATAGCCTCGTGCCATAATGTTCAACATGAGCAAGTGCTGCATTTTTAACATGGCTTAATGGGTAGACGCTTAAAGGCTCTAGGGTTCTCTCCCTCCTGAGGGGCCATTTGGGCCAAAAAATAATTCGATTCAAATTTATACAGAAAATCATCTTTTGGGAGTAAAATCAAAATCCGTATACGGGAAAAACTTGTACTGAAGAACTGGGGCCCATATTACTTAAAACGAAAACTATATGGAACGATATCGACAGAAAAAGAAAGGGACCGAAGTTGCCAAAACGATATTGTTCGATCTTTTTCGTTTTACGTATTTGAGTCCCCGATTCTATAAGTACGAACAAATTCATTTGAAAAAAGTTTGGGACTTGAATTCTTTGCACTTTGCAGGCTCCCAAGAATCCTAGTCCAGCCCTGTTCATGGGGGATCTCCTCCGCAGTTTGAATTTGAAGCTTCGTCAATTTAGCCAACGCAGCTGAAAAGTGCAAGGGCAAGCATCAAGCAACTGTTTTGGAATTGGAGACGATAATAAATAAACAAACCGAAGTTGTGCCGTTGCGTTGGTTGTATTGTAGTGTAGAGCGCGTTTAACTCTGGCCGGGTATATAGACCACTACCGGTCAGAAAAAAAAAAATATATATGAAGGGAGACCATTCCAGCAAGTTTGGTCATGTCGTCAAAATGCGGCACACTGTCATCATCGAATTCGAGGCCATCTGTCGTAGTCGTCGCGGAAAGTGCGGTGTTGTGTCGCATTGTTTATGGATGGATATCTACTTATGTACATATGTATCTATATACTCATTGGGGATTCCGATGATCGTAGAGCACGGTTGTGTCCATGTCCATTGTTTTATTATTTTCCAATGATGACCAACGCAACGGCGAGCAATTCACAAATAATAGTGTTTATTTGTTTATTTAAAAAAAAAAAATTGGTCCACAGCGTTGTTTTCATTGTTTAGCTTGAGGACGGACAATCATCATAATATCAACGCGATGTTTAAAATAGAACATCATCGACAAGGGGTATAGGTATTATTTTAGGGTTATTTGTGTAAGGGGAATTTTTTATTGACTTGCAAAAAGAGATAGAGTTGTTGAGTCATAAATTTAGGGGCATGTTTGCGTTTATTGAGGTTTAATAAAACAGGGGCTGACAAGTTTCGGATTGTTTTTTTTTTGTTTTTTTTTTTACAATAAAACACGAATATTTCTAGATATGTTTATATGTACCTACTTGTATTGTTGTAGCTTTAGAGCCCCTGCACACTACAGACTTTTTATTGGGTGATAGTTTGGTCGGGTTGGGCGATAGTACGCGCATTGGGCCGGATAAATAGTCAGGTTGGCGCAGTAAGTTCGCACACTAGACGACATTCGGCAAACTTTCCTTGAACGATTTGCTAGTTGATAAACAGATTTTGAATAGAACTGTGGTACATGTATCGACAGGGCCGGCCACAGCCAAACTTGCGCCCTGTGCAAGATTTGTAGTATAAGCGCCACTTTTTATATTTGCACACATACACACACATGGCAAATGGTAGTACATGTTTGTTTGCGCAAGATCAGATTACATTGGTGTTAGGCAATAACGCCCAAGAAAATAACTCCCAAATCGATTTGGAAATATCGCCCAAATTTTTTTTTATTGCGAAAAAAAAATGAAAATATCGCCGAAATTAATATTTTTCCAAATCTTAAGTTGGAAATAGCGCCAAATATTTTCAATGTAAATTGTTTTTGTAAAATTTGGGCGTTATTTCTTCAATTTTAGGGGATATTTCCAAACAGTTTTTTTAATTTTGGCTTTCTTTCCTTAATTTTGGGCGATATTTCCAAAGTGAAATTTCAATGATAAGATAATTAAAAAAAAAATCGCGGCGCATAAACAGTGAGGTTTTTCTGGATTTTTTTTTGCGATATTTCCAATTCTGGGTGTTATTTAATATTTGACTTTGAAAATTTTTATTTTGGGCGTTCTTTCCTTTAAAAAAAATTAAAAAATTGGAAATAACGCCCAAATCGAGCAAAAAAAAAAAAAACAACAACAATTGTTCCGATTTTTTTGGGCGTTATTTCCAAATCGCCTAACACCAATTACATTTTCCTGCTCCTGGTAATGCGCCCCCAGAATTTTGCGCCCTGTGCATTTGCACATCTTGCACATATGGTTGGTCCGGCCCTGTGTATCGATACGTACCTCGTTTTGATTTATCATCAGCACCTATAAGCTGATTCCAATTAGGAACAACTGCTTCACAAACATCCTTACATATTTTTTTTTCTTTTGGTTAACATCAGATTACCTACACTTTCTATTTTTTTTTTAAAGCGTGGGTCTTTTTTCAACTTCTTTTATCAGGATGGACAACTAGGCAGTTCCATATAATGTTTAAAATTTACTGTACGTAACAATATTCAGAACTAACAACCAACTGAACCATTGAAGTCAATAGCTACGAAAATCTTTTTGATGTGTAAACATCTATACTGGCGGTAGGGTGAAAAGAAAACGTAACGTAACGTTGTAATCGTGATCGTGGTCGTGATCGTGAATCTGAGCTTTACGAAAATTGAGTGCGTTCAACAATATGTACGTTCAGTAACTAAACGTTGAGTATTTATATACGAAATCGAGAAGTCGAGTTCAGTTCGGGTTGAAATTTGGTTGGCTGCTTAGAGGATATATTAAGCCCCTATTACACGATGATTCTTTGCGTCTGACTCTATTCGAACATAATGAGTGCGAAAGAGAAAAAAGATAAGATGGAAGACCAGTTGCCCTGTGAGTCGTGGGCCAAGTTTTACGAGACTCTTTTTAACGCTTCTTTAGCATTAGGCTACGCGCAAACCAACGCGATGGCGGTGGCGATCACGATAAAAATGTGGATGCCTCATATAAAAATCAAAGCACACTTCAATCGTGTAAATGTGTGCCTTTCCTTTGATTTATGTGTATGGCATCCACAATTTTATCGTGATCGCCAACGCTATCGCGTTTGTTTGCAGCTACCTTTATCCGTATTTTGTATTCTTTGCATTACTTTTTTTCAATTACATGACTGCTTTGAGACCAGGGGCCTATTTCACGGAACAAACATCACATACATTGTATGAATGTATGTACCTTAAAGTAGAGTAAAATTTTCGATGCAACTATTTGACGTTTCTCTTTTCTCTTGTCCGTTTTTTACTATTCTGCTTCAACGCACTGTTATTGAAAGCCATAGGCTTTCCAGAAATGAGAAATTCATCTTTAAAAACAACATAAATAAAATAAATTATTGCTTTTCTTGCTGATATTCATTTAAAGGCACACAAACCTTTTTTTCTTCAATATATCTAATAATGAAAACAAATATAATAACAGAAAAGGTTTTTTTATTGCTTGAGCACAGCCCAACACGAAAATTAAAAATAAAGAGAACTGTCAAATTAGATTCATGACTTTGGTTTAAACGTGTAATAGCTCTTGAAACAGCGGACGAAATAACAAAGAAGAATTCGAAGAAGGTGCATGCAACTAGATACATCGTGTAATAGCATGAGACTTATGAATTATCCATAATCTCTGTTCTGAGCTTCACGAAAATTGAGTGCGTTCAACGCTATGTATTCTCAGCACTGATCTCTATAATACACTGGATAGTGAATAACCTATAGTGTATAACAGTTTTTGTGAGCCAATTTTTGAAAGGGTACCGGCCACGACCTCATATCTCGCTCCATACGAACGAAAAAAAAGAGATTGAAGATATTTGCCGTAATTGAGCATTTATTTGATGTCAGTTGATGCCGACAAGCATTGCCGCTGTAAATATTGAAAAAAAATAAAATAAAATCCAGGTCCAGTAGCGTCCATACCGCTGGCGCCGCTGTTATACTGTTATATGAAGGTACCGGCCACGACTATATTTTTGCCTCAAAAATTTTGTATGAATACACTATTCAGTGTATATAGAGATCAGTGACGCCCAGTAACGAAACACTGAGTGTTTATATACGAAATCAAAAAGTCGAGTTCAGTTTGGGTTGAAATGTGGTTGGTTCCTAGACCATATAGTACATGGACTGCGCTTTGACCCTGTTTAAATTGTGACTGCTCACTACGTAGTGACGGCATTTTGTTGGTGAAAGCGGTGAGGTAGAAAGGGAGGCGACAGTCAGGAAGAAAACATAAAGATTGAAGTGAGCAGTCATGTTTCATATCCGACATGTTCCATTTAATGCCATTTTTTCAGTTTTGGCATGGTCATTGAAGGGTAAGGTAGATGAGAATAAAAATTAAAAATGTGTAATTATAGTCAAGCTTAGACGCAAAAAATGCTTATTGAATTGGTGTATATTGATAACAGCAAAGATGCTGAAGTAGATTTAATTATTAAAATTGCAATTTCTGCTATATTTTGCGACTACTTATTTATTTAATATTAAACTCATGGTTCATGGTACTCAGAATCAAATGTTTCAATTCAGAAATATTCCATCAGAGTTCAGCGATACTCATGACTAGGCTTACCATCCGTCAGGATTTCGCCTGACGCGTCAGGCTTTTAATGTCCAATCAGGCTTTGGCCAGGTTTCGTGCTTTGTCAGGCTTTTTTATAATTATCGCACAAAATATAATCGTCAGAAGAAAATTTTGTACTGAATGCTTTCAAATCAAAATGCTTGTAAATCGCAGTCAACACATTCATTTTTCTCATTTAGTTGTCACTTTTTAGAAAGAGACAATTAGAGTTGTGCAATAGGGAACCAACAAATTAAGACCGAAAAATTCAAAATCGAACACCATTTAGAGCTCGCTACCAGGGCTTTTTCAATAATTTTGCTTGAGTCTTTGAAAATCGTAATTTTTCTCAAATTACAAAAGCTGCATAACTTTTTGAGTTTTGGTTGTTGAGTAGCAGGATATTTATACAGGGTGCTATTTGAAACGTTTCAAGTACAAATTCATTTTGAACACCATTTAGGGCTATCGATTTATTTGTAGATACATAATGAAGGTCATGAAAAATATTTTTTTATAAAATGTTTGTCTAACTTTTAAGCAAAATTAATAAAGAAGATGGCAAAACATAAAAATAAATTTTGGACAGGGTGACCCAAAAATTAAATCAAAATAGAGAATTTTCTAAATTAAAAAAAAAATGTCAACTCCAAAACCTCTAAGATTTATTATTAAAATAGTACAGGTAATGAAATTCTTAAGAAAATATTTAAAAAAAATGCACTTCGACGCACTCTGTAAAATACGATATAGGTTTTCTACATCATGGTTAAAGTGTTTTTTTTTTTACTTTGGGGCAGGTTCTTGGCCATTGAAATGCATTTTCGTCAGTTAATTTGTCAACACCAAGTCCCAGATTCCTTGCGGTTTTTTTCTGTAGACGCTTTCATTTTATTTTTTTTTATAAAAATTAAGTTTCAAAAAGGAAACATTAATTTGTTTATTTGTCAGGCTTTTTTCTCAAAAATCAGGCTTTTCTTTCTTTACTGTCAGGCTTTGCTGATTTTAGAGCTGGTAACCCTACTCATGACTAAGAAATTTCGAGTGTAGACACGACATGACTATTCACTACGTAGTGAGCATGTCGGAATCTAAACAGGGTCTTTCATCATGGCTGCAGGGTTTTAACATAGAAGGCCGCCTTTTTTGGCAAATTAGACGAAAATAAGGTCATTGACTGGAAAATATTTTTAAATATAATTTTAATGATTGGCTAAGAGCCCACTGCTGTTTGTGGATATGAGTGATCGCAAAAATTCACTGGTATGTTTAGATAGATCTTAACTTTTTATAAGCGTGGTTGGGGCCTTTGTCGGTAAACTAAAAAACGCATTTTCCATTCATCATTACCGATTTTCAAATTTGTTTATGAAAAGTTAAGATCTATATAAAAATACCAGTAAATTTTTGCTATCATCCACACCCTAAATTTGATGTAGGCTCTCGGTCTATGAGGCATTCGGACGAATTTTGATGTTTGCACATCTTAACCGTGAGTCCCGGCACTCACACTTTTTTTTTTTCTGATTCAGTGTACAAGTAACATATCAAAACTAACAGTATAGGTACCTAATCAATATCTCTCAGCTAAACAACTAAATCAACTGTAGAATGGAAATTGTTTCATTGCTTTGCTTTGTACTCCACTGTCGTAGCTGTGGGGACCAGCAGGAAAGGGAAACAGTCGCTCTGGCCAGAATGAGGGCGCAATCATTCTGTAAATGGCTTTTTTCAACGACCTCGATGAATTTTCTGGGGTAAAGATCAACGATAGGTTCTCTTTCCTCAACGCGACGAGGTCAGCTGGCTCTAGGACGAATACCTGTAGCTAAATACCGCAACCGTAACCCAATCAATTAATTTCTCACCCATAGGTCAAGCGATTTATGGTATCAAAATGGCGTAAGCTTAAGCTACTTGGGTCACTTAGCTAGGTTGCTCCGGTGGCCACCATTTCTACCTACCTACTTTGCTTTGTACTAGCGTTGTTCAATGCTGATACTTTTTAATGCTTTTATTAAATCACTTTCTTCGGTTCAATTGATTTTATAATTTAAAATATCTTCTTCATGAGCTAGACTTGAAATTTGAAACATAACAAACTTACAAAATCAAAATTTTGCAATTTTAAAAAGGTATCTACATATAATGTACCTATACATATAAAACTATTACAAATTTCAATTTTTAGATGAATTGGTAATTATAACTGAAGCGAAACTGTAATAAATCTGGTTTCAGGTGGTGGTTGATACAGTAATATTATAATATGAACACTAAAAAAAACATGAATGTAGTGTTTTTGTAAAGAAATATATATTTTTTCTAATTAATAGGAATTAGTGGAACAACGTTTTCAAAAAAACAAAAACCTTATCTTTATAGTAAAAGAAAAAAAATGTGAATTTCGGTTAGAACCTACTTTTGACATGAGGTTGATAAATTTCCCTGATAAGCGTTCTATATAAATTAATATTTTTGATATTCATATTAACAGGTATATGTTAATTGTACATAATATGTATACTATAAATATATCACACGCAATATTTATTTACGATTAGATAAGTTTTACTCTTTTTTTTTTCTTTAAATTCTCATTAAACGCGGCTTAAAATTTCACTTCAAAAGTATTCAAAATTTATTAGAACTATTAATTTGTTGAGATTTAAACAATGATTAAGTATATCTAAATATTTATGTACTATACATATACACATCGGGAAACATCCGGTTTTGGGTCGGAATGTTTATATGAGTGTTGATTTATTTGGTTTATTCGAGAACATTAGTTCTAGATTTTCGGGACTTTGATTTGAAAAATATTTTTTAATCTTCTGAAGATATTTATACTTATCTTCGATACTATTGGTTTTAGCGACAAAGTTTGCAAGACCAACTATATTATAGACAGTGAAATAATCTTTTGTTTGTGACTAACAGCCCTAATTTGGCTAATCTCACTGATACCTCATGCAATTCACAACAACCTCACAAGGTGAAATAAAATTTATTTTGTGATCTTCGTATTCTGGTAATACCGTAACAACTTGTGAGCCTCAAATATAATTATCGAAATTGTGATATCATAACTCACAAGTTTGACATTTCATAATCACGAAAAAAAATATTCAATGCGGGTCCGTTGGTTCCATAAAAATTTATAACTTTAAAATCTAATAAAAATTTCACCTTGCTGTGGTGAGTTTTTTGTGAGGTTTCTTGTGATTATTTTCTGAAAATATTAACGAATCACAACAAGCTGACAAGGGCTTGTGAGGTGACATTTGAGCCCTCAAAATTTAACAAGCAATAACTACTTGATTAGGATGCGAGTTGTTGAAAGATAGCTACACGGTTAAAAATTCTGGGGTATTTTTTAATACAGCTCTTGTATTACAACCGTATGCAATACAGCAAATATTACATTTTAATACTAGGGAAATATTAAACAAAAATTCTACTCAATTACTTATTACATTCTAATATTTTTGTATTAAAATATCATTTGTAATACAAAAAAGAGTCGATCTTAACCCAAAAGAATAAAACATATCCTTTAGGGAGGGAAAATTTCTCTCTCAGTTGTCATTTCAAATATGAGAATTTTTCTAATCATTTTTGATTACATTCTAATACCTCCTCGCCCTTTTTTTGCTTCGATGCTCTTTTTTGTCAGCCATATTGAATACGAACTTATTGAACAGTCTGCGTCACTTTTTAATACAACCAAGATTAAAATTTATTAATATTGTATTTATTAAAAAGCAAGAAAAATGAAAATACAAAAATTTAAATATGCATTATTTTGAAGGCGCTTTGCAGTTTTTCGAGGCACAATATGTTAATTAGTAGACAAAATTTCAATTGCAATAAGATTTCTATTCTCAATTGTGAAAAACGATGGAGAAAAGAATGTTATTATTATAATAAAAATAATGAGAATAATTATTCCCAAATGCAAATAAATTGACATACAAAGATAAATAGGTAGGTACTCTTGCAAAAATACACATTCATTATTATAGCTATTACGAATTACAAGTATGTATTCATAATATTTTCTGTGTTGCATTAATTCTCAAGAGAAATTTCCTTTTGAGAGAAAATTTTCTTGTAAGAAATTTCTTTGTGAGAAATTTCCCCAATTTATTTCCTCTCTTTTTCTAATGAAGTTCTATTATAAAATGAAATAATTTTTGTATTAAAAGTAAAAATATAATATTTGCGATGTATTAAACTTTAATACATTTTTGGTGTTGTCATATATGTAACCCAAAAAATATTAAAAAGTACAAAAAAATTTTAAAACCGTGTATATGTATATAGCAGACATTTTTACCCTTCTAAAATTTCTGTTTCGATTTAAATTTTTTTTGATTTCCTAGTCTTGCCATTTGCTATTCATTTGAATATTTTGGAATTGGATTTGATTTTTTGGATTTCCGATTCTATTTTGGGTCGGCAGTCCCTTGTATGTTGTATACAATGTTTTCATAAGTAAAGTGTGGCCATTTGCTATAAAAAAAATTGTTTATTATTTTTCAACGATTGTTGTTTTCATATTAAGTTCACAGACCAAAAGTCCATATTGAATTTTTTACCCACTTATATGGTGGGTTTAAATCGCATCAGACAACCGCTTAATGTTGATGTTCCCGACGCTTTTTCTTCGACAACATGACAGGTGCCAATGTAAACAGTTTTCTTGATAAACTGCAGTATCTATGGTCAATTACCCAGAAAATATCTGTGAACTTTTGAACCACTTCCTTTCTATACAAAATATTGACCAACTTTTTTGTAGAATTTTGGCTCATTAAAGGTGAGTTATAAATCCATAGTTAATTTGTGGACTTGTAACCTACCTGTGGGTCAACAAAAGTGGGTCAGTATTCACTAATTTTAAAAAGAATCATAAATTTCCAAATATTTTCTGGAGTCAAGATTGTGAGTTTCAAAAAAATATCTTTACAGGGTGTTTCATATTACTTTCTATTAAAAAACGAATTTTTACTAAATGTGAATTGAATTTCACATTAAAGAAGTCAAAAATTCAGTTTTCGAGTAGCAGCAGAGTGAAATTGAATAAAACAGAAAATAGAAAACAATACATTAAGCCTATAGTACTCAGTTCGAGTGAAAATGAAATTTTCATATAAAAGTGACACCTAGTTCATTGATATGAAATTCACAACACGAAGTGAGTACCAAAATATGAAAGTGGAATATGAACCGGTTCTTCAATCAGTTTCACGCAAAATTTTCATTTCCCAAAGTACGACCACTAGGAAAAAACTGAGGTAAGGTGGAAAATTGTGACATTTCTCAATCAATTTGTTTTCCTAAAATGTAAATTACGAAATAAAAAAAATTATTTCGAATTAAACGATTGTCTTTTCCAGCGTTTTTATTCTTATCAACGAGGAAAAAAGAACAGAATACAGAATATTAAAACCCCTTTTTGGAACTTTTTCAAGATTCAAACGACAGTCATTCAAATAAATAATTTTTTTTCATTCAAAGTGAGAAGTGAGTGCTAAGAAATTTAAAGCTGGTGTATCAAAAATTCATGTGAAGAATTAACTATGGGTTCGTATTGAATTTTAACGTGTATTTTGAAACGTTTTTGTTTTTCATTTCACTTGAGGTGAGGACTAGGCTTTAAGAGTGAAAAAGTGGGAAAAAAAGAAAATAAACCGATTTTTTAATATTATTTTTTTTTTTATAAGCGCAGATATATTTAAATTTTTTGACATTAAAGGCTACATTAAAAAATATTTTACTGATAGATTAAATGTCGACCCAGTATTTTTTTAGAAACAACTTAAACAGTGACTAAGAATATGCCCCATTTCCTTTAGTGAATAGTTTTGGAAAAATTAATGTTTAAACACAAAATTTTGAAAAAAAAAAAAAAAAATGGACTGACTTCTTCAAATCAAATATCTCTACCACAGCTCTATGTAACTTTAAACAGCTGCATTTTTGAGATTATGTGAAAAAATATATGTTCATATAAGGATTTTTTACCGCTAAGTTTAAGGCAGGAATTTGCGTTGTTTCTTTTTGTAACTTAATTTAAAGTTGAAAAGTGTGCCCAAAGTGGCGTTTCAAAAACATTGAATTAAAAAGTTTTAAAACTTATAAAAAAAACTAAAGAATTTTTTTTTCAATAACAAAGAAATATGTAGGTACATCAAGTAAAGCAAAATAAAACAAGTTTTTTCATACACTACCCTCAGTTTTTACACTCAGAATTAGAAAACAAATTAAAAATATTTATAAAAGGAGTTTTTGTGTGATAACACACTTGCAGTTAGGCTGCCAAGCTTTCGCACCATCATATTCCAGCCTATAAAAAAAAAAACTTGGTGGTAGTTCACTCAAGTGTTGTGGTTCATTCAAACCTTCAATATTAATATGATGGTGGGAAAGCTTGGCAGCCTAACTGCAAGTGTGTTATCACACAAAAAACCTCTTATACAAATTTGAATTAATTCTTGACCCGTGTCAAATCTTTTATACAATCTCCCTCCTTATATGTTCAATGAATTGTTGACTTATAAATCGAGAAAAAAGAAAGAAACCGAATGTACAACAGCAACTTGTGTGTGGCTAGTAAAAATGCTGGTTTCAAATGCAATTGTCAAAACAAGAAAACTTAAAATTGGGCCGACTTGATCAAGTGACCTTGGTGGCGCAATGCGTATGCATATGGCTCGGATAGAGCTTGGTCCGAGTTCGAGTCCTACCTGGGCATAGAAAGTTTTTTCAATTAAAATTGAACAAAGACCAAGCACCACTTAAAGGAGTCTGATGATCGGTGTGGCAGTCGTGAAATAGTTATAACTCCAGCCTATAAAAAAAAACTTGGTAGTAGCTCACTCAAGTGTTGTTGTTCATTTAAACCTTGAACATTAAAAATATTTGTTTTTTTGCCACCATAAAAGTTGTTCTATTCATCCAAAAG
This sequence comes from Epistrophe grossulariae, assembly GCA_929447395.1. Taxonomy (NCBI): domain Eukaryota; kingdom Metazoa; phylum Arthropoda; class Insecta; order Diptera; family Syrphidae; genus Epistrophe; species Epistrophe grossulariae. Next base: position 139,070,261 of record OV839566.1, read on the forward strand.
ATTTTTTTTATTATTTTTTGTGGTTCAAACATTAATTAATTCAATAAACTTAAGACTTCTGCATTATAGACCCATACAAATATACGTTATTATGAATTTATTTAATTCAAATGACTGCATTAGCTAGCTCGTCCAAATCTTCAGTTTCAAGCCATAAAAACAAAACGGTTATCATGCCTCGGTATATAGCTTTCTATATCGTCACCTGATTGCAAGAACCAGCTAACTCGATTTTTTTTTATTTTTGAGGTAGCAAAAACTACCTTGAATCGATTCGCATCGTAATTTTTGCCCTTTACTACAACCAGTAGCGCAGAAAAAATATGGTGTTTTTATTCTACCAGGTACTATCATGCAAAAAATGAAGTTTGAAAAAGAGGCCAAAAGGTTTTATGCGACTTTCTCTATTATTCGAAAATTGAGTTATCTGGTTCTTGCAATCAGGTGACGATATATAAGCTGTAATTATTCACAATAAATAATTTCAGCACTTTAGAATCACAAACAAACAGAGTCACACATTCAGGATCCATTGGTAGAATGAACAAGTGAAATTGGCGAACAATGTTTGGTTGGTATAATTAAAATGAAGTAATTGTTCAAAAACAGGAACTCCATTTTGTGTTAAAAAAAATCCCAATTTATTTATTTATTTATTTATTTCATTGATGCTTATATGTACACATTAAGATATAAAAATCTTATAAGCTAACGCAAAGTTAAGTTCTTATGTAACTAAATGAAGCACGTGTTCCATATTTATTTTGAATACAATTCCTTGATCACTTGCATTTTCACGAGTACCTGCCTAGCTTCTTTTATGTATATTATGGAGAATCTACTCTCAGCACGTGCTTTGTTTTATTCATACCACCCATTAACTTATTTATAAATTAAAAAAAAACCACCAACCTTCAGTTAGCAACAAACTGTAGAAAATAATTTGTTTGATTGTATTTCTTGTAAAAAATAATAATACAAATATTTTTGATCCTCATTAAATCAAATCAAGTGGCCAATTCAAGATACAAATTTAATTCAAATACAATAAAATCAACTTGATTATCCACAACACTATATCGCAGTTATAACATCCCTTATAAGAAAATATCATGATATTTTTCTCTCACAATATTAAAAAAAAAAAAAGAAAAAAAAAACAATTTAATAAAATTTAAGAGAGTATGGCTATTTCACCAAAGTAAATCAATCTTCCCAAGCAGACATAGCGCCGTCATGACTAACACAAACAATTTTTCTATAGAAATTCGTATTTCGCAAAATGAGCAAACAATAAACTCTTTTGCCAACAGTTTTCTGTAGAGTTTTAATTGTTCTGTTAAATAACATCTACCCCACTTCATTACATTGAGTTGTGGGTATATGTTACTCATATATCTCTTTTCAATTTAAGAGAGTATTTTATCTCCTTCTCCCACACTCTCTCTTTTATAGAGAAAAAACTGCACTTGACCAAACCAACCACTTTATTTTTTTGTTTTTTTTTGTTGTCTTCGTGTTTGTAAACACTGTGTGGTGCACTTGCATAGGAAAACAACACTGCAAACATTGATTGTGCACAAATTTAGATCCATTTTCACATCATTGTGTTCCCCTTGACAACCCCTTCCTTCCGTTAGAAATGGCAACTTGTTATAGAAATATGACGACTTCAACAACGACAAAGATAATTACTAATTTTTTCTAATTTTATACGATTGTGTAGGTATTTTGGTTTATAAAAAAAATGTAAAAAAATTATTCATTGTTTTTATTCACTGTTATATAAAAATAATAATCTTCGTAATAAAATTATAAAAATATGTATACATACGTGCAATTGGGGATTGGAGATTGGTGTGAATAAATCAAATATCTACCGCGCGATAGAATAGAACGGTGTATATAGTAATTAACGTTCAATTAGAATGCAAATTACCTTTGTTATGCTATACTTCAATAAAACTGTGCAATTCACAATATTGGATCTGGTTTTAAAAGATACAAAGATAAATCAATGGCAGCATAATTCACATTTGCATTTAATTAACAAGTCTGCTAGATATCTATAGATAGATAGATATAGATATAAAAGGTGCGGGATACCAACATATATAGAGAGGGAGTGAGGGAGGATGTGTGGGATCTACCTACCTGATGTGCTTTTATACTAACATATATGGAAGAGGAATTTATTAATTGCACCTTTGAGCGTCGTCGTTATAGCTAATGTGAATTACTCGACATGTGCAATGTGCATAGCAGAAAAAAAAGCATATTTTTGTGATTGATTTATAATGATATGAAATGTAGGTTTTCAGAACGCATTTATTTATTATGTTTAAACGAGTATATGGTCCAGGAAAAGTTTAAAAACAAATGCGCCAAATATGGGAAATAATAATTATATACATACGTGAATGTTGTTTTTCGTATATGGAAATTTGTATGATGGCTTTAGGAACTTTGCTTCGATCTGGATTCCAAAATAAGCTTTATAGAGGATCAAAGGTTCCCTGAAAGCTTTTTTTCTTTCATAATTGGGAGTTTCAGTTGTATGTCATTCGTTCAACGATGCATCGGTGAAAAGTTGGAGAAGTAGGTAAAATTGGGAAATCTCTGAACGCAAGCGGAAGATCTATACAGACCGCTTTCTATATTATATTTCACCTGCTTCTTTTGATAGAAGAATATGACTGGCTACACAGTACACTGCAGTATACAAATCTAAGATAATAAATTTCGCAGGTTGTAAAAGTTGAAATAGTGTTAGAAATTAAAAATGGCTGCTCGAGTGCCCACATAAACTAGTTTCTGCATCATTATTTATTTATTTATTTATTTATTTCATCAATTGATTCGAAGATCTGCTGATTACAAAATTAACAAAAATAATAAAGATTAAAAGATTTACACATATTTACAAGAGCTAGTAATAAATTAAAATTATAATAAACTAATTAATCAATTACATATTTGAAGAATTATTTTCTTAAAACAATTTCTATTCATGTTAAGGTCAATTTCATTATAAACCGTATTGAACAGATTTAGAGAACGTGTTATTGGTTCATTTAGACCATAATTGGTTCGATGAAGGGGAGCATAAAATAACTCATTTCTGTTGCGAAAAACTCTTGATGGAACGCTAAGAGGCATTAGTGAAAGCAGCTCACTCAGTAGAGGTTATTCGATTATCACAAATATACTTAACGAACAAAATGCATTGGACTTGCCTTCAAAATTTAAGCGTCTTTATGTCAATAAGTGAACATCTTGATTTATAATCTGGCAAAGACCCAACCCAATTATGTTTGCGTAATGCATAAAGAGTAAATCTGTTTTGAACTCTTTCAATTCTCAGAATAGTATTTTCGTAAAAAGGCGACCAGACTACACAACAATATTCCAAAACCGGTAAAACTATAGACATAAATAAGGTCTTCAAAGTGTAGGCATCCTTAAAATCTTTGGAGTTCCTTTTCAAAAAACCTAAAAGCGAATTACCTTTAGAAACTATATAATCAACATGAGATCTGAAATCAAGCTTTGAATCAAAAATCGCGCCAATATATTTTATTTCATTTACCCTAAGAAGACTAGCATCATGGAATTTATATTCAAAATCAATGGGAGATGAAGATCTAGATACACGAAAAATTTTACACTTCGAGTAATTCAGCTCAAGATGATTGTAGTCGCACCATTTGAGAAAATTGTTGATATCTGACTGAATTAACATGCAATCAGTAAGCGAAGATGTTGCTGTAAATACTTTAACATCATCAGCATACATCAAACAGTTACAATAATTTAAAATAGAAGGTAAATCACTGGTAAAGATTATAAAAAAGAAGTGGGCCCAAATGACTGCCCTGTGGAAGTCCCGATACCACATCTATAAGATTTGAAACGCATTCATCTATCTTAAGAGCTTGTTTCCTGTCAGTCAAGTATGATCCTAACCACTTTAAAAAAGAAACATCCAATCCCAACTTCTTAAGCTTTTGCAGGAGAAGACCATGATGAACGCCTTAACAAAATCAGTATATAGGACATCAATCTGTTTAGAAACAACAACAAAATATTGAAATTAAACAAGAGAATGAGCACTGGATCCACCATTTTCTTTGATTTTGACAGATGCGCTTAACTGAACAAAACTAAAAACGCTATAATGATTAATGATATTACTTTTAATATGTGTACTGTGGGCTGGCTAATACGAGTCGAAACAGGATGATATTTCTAGAAGACTTATATCGCTCTCGTTGAAATTGAAAAAAATTTAGTATCGTCTCGATATCATTCTGAATCTCATCTCGGAACATTCTCAGGTCGGGTTTGTCACGTTTTAATTCATTTTTGTGGAATAAATATCGAGCTATAATTCTTGAATTTAAAAGATGGTTTATTAATTATTTGACGCTGAAAAATTGAATTTTTTTATTTAAAAACTCAAAAAATTTAAAACTTTTCAGCCGAGACCACCAAGACTCTTAGTAAATCTCATCTTTTAGAGGTGGTATTGTATTGATATCCTGATCGAGATGAATCCAAGACTTGTCTTGTCTTTTGGCCAACTCAATAGATGATAGGCGGTTTTTTTTTGTTGACCAGGGGCCTATTTCACCAAACACTTTTCACTTTTCACTTTGCTACTTTGCACTTTTACTATGCAAATTTTGTTTCATTAAACGCAAATTTGCAAAGAGGAAATTATTGAATTGAAAAGTTTTCCTCTTTGCAAAGTCTTTGCACTTTGCAAATTTTGTGAAACACAATGCACTTTTACTTTGCAGGAAAATTTTTTTTGCAAAGTTGCAAAGTGAAAAGTGTTTGGTGAAATAGGCCCCAGGGAAATGCTCAAGCGCATTTCTTGACGAGTCCTAAAACCACTTAATTATAAAGTCTAACACAATTGCTTTGAAAATTCAATATGGTTTTAAAGAACACAACAAATCACGTTTTGAAGTACACTGTACAACATTGAAAAGCATTTCCAACTGCATACCCAGTTCCTACTCTTATAATATAGAAATGTGAAATTTCATATTCTGTTTCTGTCTATATTTCATTGGTCTAACAAGAGAATTTCAGAAAATAAAAAATAAGTTTTCCCTGCAAATTTACGATGGTTTTTTGGATCGCTGCGACAGGGGTATCAAAAATTCTTGAAATGTGATATTTTTGCTTATATGGAATTTTGTCAAATTTATTTTAAATATTTTCTTAAAAAATCGAGAGAGTCGTTGAAAATCACGATTTTAGACTTTTAGGTAAACACGCAAGCACAATCTATAGCATATATAGTATATCAACGTCCTTGGTTACCTTTTATTTCTTAATCAAGGCGTTATACCCTTCTTACTGGAACAAATTTAAGTGCTTTGCACTTCAGTATCACAATTAAGTCACAGAAACAAATTTGCACAATTTTCTAAGCTGATCAAACGCAGGTGATTTCAACCCGTTAGCATATCTAAGTATACATGTATTCACTTAAACCGTAACTGACTGGACTGACTGACACAGATAACCAAATTATGGAGCACTTCCCGACACAGAAGAATTTTGTTATTTCGAACAACTGTAGAGTTGGCTATAGCGATTGATTTATTTCGAAAACGGTTATTTTTTGAAGAAAAGTATTAATATGTTTTTTGTATGACATTTTCTAAGCCACAAATTAGTTCTTAACATTTTTTCTGTACAACTAACCTTTAGAAAAACCTATTCCAGAAAAATCAGTTAGTGGGCCTTTAACCCCATGTACAATTTTAAGTGGCGCTCATATCAATAGGTAATTTTTACAGTTTCTTAAGAACATAATAAGGAGGGTATATTGAAAAATTTAGCTTTCAGGGAAAAAATAAAATAAAATAAAATAAATTACCATAAAATAAAATAAAATAAAATAAAATAAAATAAAATAAAATAAAATAAAATAAAATAAAATAAAATAAAATAAAATAAAATAAAATAAAATAAAATAAAATAAAATAAAATAAAATAAAATAAAATAAAATACAATAAAATACAATAAAATAAAATAAAATGTAAAAAATAAAATAAAATAAAATAAAATAAAATAAAATAAAATAAAATAAAATAAAATAAAATAAAATAAAACAAAATTAAATAAAATAAAACTAAATAAAATAATATAAAATAAAATGAAATAAAACAGAACAGAACAAAATAAAATAGAAATGAAAAAAAAGGTAAATTTACTTACAAAATTTTGATAATGTCGAGTTAATGACATTACCTACAACATTTGGTTTTGTAAAACGTGATTGTAAAAACAGATTTTTACTTTTAAAATTATGCCATATTATTTAAATTTCTGAAAAGGTATACAACTTACTAAAGCTAGCCTTAGATAGAAGTTTATAACAATTTGAACTAAATAAAAATAAATCTTTTTTATAAAAAAGACCTGTTTTTTTATTTTATTCAATTGTTCAAAATATCCCCCCTTTCATTTCTATAAGCCCGACACTTTCCTAAAAAACTGTCATGGTTTGTGCTTCCAAAATTTGAACCATTGATTATGAGGGGTCACCATTGTTTAACAAAATTCATTTGCCATTTCTTTGTTTCGATTTTGTCGTTCAATATTTCGTTTAATTCGCAATTCTTAATTGGAAATTTATGTTTTCTTTTTTATTCATTTTGTTTTTCAATCATTACGCAATTAACATTCTTCGTTTTTATATTTCGCTTTTTTAAAAAAAATATTTTCAATCATTTCGTAATAAATCATTTTCAACTTTTTTTTTTTTGTTACGTTTTGTTACACAAAATTCGGGACGAAAAACGGCGAAATAAACCCCCGCGAAACGTTAGTTTGCCAGAAAACATGCCATACCTGATTATGGGACACCCTGTATACTAAATTTGTTTAAAAAAAATTGTTCTAATGATTTCTGACTTTTTGGAATGAATTCATATTTTTTCCAAGCAATAAGAGGAAATCCTATCTTTAGTGGCTCAAAGTATTTTAAAAGTTTTTGAAGCAATTTAAAAGAATAATTAATTTGAAATTGAAATTTTCCATTCTTATAAAAATAGAAGAAAGAAAAACTTTTAAACACAGCAACACTTATAAATTTTGCATGGTTATATGAAAATCGAAGTTCTCATTTAACTTAATCCACCTTAATGATATATGCCTCACCGAACTATAGAGAGTTAAGTGAATAAAATAATTGATATTTGTAAAATATAAAGTACATTATACCTGTTCATATGTAAATATATTAAGTGTCTTCAATTGCACAACTTGAGTATAATTTCGTAGAATGATTCATTTTTACAATTTTGCTTTAAAAGTGAAATACGACAATATCCCTGAAAAAAAGTCACACACATAATGTTTATTTCCACTTAAAAGGTTTTTTTCTGAAGAAACATTTTAACTGATATCACAAAACGAACTTTTGTTTTATATAGGTAGTCTTCTTAAATTACCCATGCATTAAAGGTATTGGAAAAATACAAGTAAAAGCCCAGCATAAGGCTTATCAAAAAACCAACATTTATTTCCCATGAATATTATTACATATGAAGAAAACAAAATAAAGTGCAAACAAATAATATTAAAATCAAAATAACATCGCACCAAAAAAATGAATAATCATAAAGCTACCGCTTTGTTTTGTTGTATGTATATGCGACATTCAGCAGGGGGCCGATTCACATATTGAAAATATCGTAAGGGTGGTCCCACTCAGTCGCAAGATTCGTTAAGACTTTTAAAATGGACTCCCGAAACAAACGTTTTATCGTACTAGACTAGCCCATTCACATATAGAATCTATCGTATGTTACTTCAATCCATTCTGACCATCCTTATACGGACGTTTTAACATGAATGGCTGCTTTTAGTGTTTTTTTTTTAATTTAAATTTTATAAATCATTTCTTATAAATACAATTTTTATATTATTTAATAAATATAAAGGTAAGTATCCGCATGAAATTTCCAAATAAATACAAAATCCACATAAAAATAAAATAGCTACATCATTGTCCATACAACCTACGTAAAAAAACAAAAAAATAATAAACAAACCAATTTGTCATATACTTCTGCTGATTTCTAATTTCATTTGCATAAATATTAAAAAAAAATATTATTTCTATTACTCATATCCATGATCAGTAGGTAGGTAATCATAATTTAAAATGTATTCTTAAGCTTTCATTCAACAAAAACCATCAAAACAAAAAAATAAAAATTGCTCTCTGTCATCATAGAAAAAAAAAATTGCGAAATAATGAACATGTAGGTACACTCATCGCATTACTATCTTACAAAATATAATTTTTAAAGGAAATACCAAACCAATATGTAGGTACCTATAGCCGCAATAAAAAAATACCAAATAAAACATCCCCCTCCTTGACAAAAGTATAGTAAAATACCAAAGAATTCACCACAATGTAGGTCATTTATAATTTCACCATTCTTTCAAAGAGAAAAAGTCTTTTTTTTATCATCAAAGAGAATGAGAGAGAAATACACTTGCTGTATACAAAATAATCCACCCCTAAATGGTAACAGAACACACGCAAACACTAAAAACCACTAAAATATCTTATAGAACAACTTTTTCTGTTATTAACAGAGAGCTGCAGCGGGCATCTGCTAACAATATAATATCAACTTTATCGCTGCTGTCGATGTGTCGTCGTCACAGTCACCACCGTCACTAATTATTGTTGTGTATCTAACAACAACACACCCCCCACCACTAGGTAAATAGACATTATAGATACGTACTAGTGGTAGTTTCACTGTTCAATAACAGAAGATACTAAGTTAATCCATATGGGCGATTTAAAGATGAAAAAAAAAAAACTATCTAGCACCATAGTCACACTCTGGAGCACTAGCATCGTTCCGTGTTGTCGTCGTCGTCGTAGTCATCGTCATCGATGGTCGTTGTTGTCGTCAACTCTTGTCACACCAGCTCTTGCGCTCTCCACACTCAACTGAACTCAACATCACAACAGCGACAGCAGCTACAGCTACAGCTACAGTCACAGCCATATCCAGCTGAGCAGAGCAGAGTGTGTCTCTAGCCCCACAGAGCCCAGAGACCAGAGTCAGAGCAGCAGCGACGGCGACGATTACTGGTAGACTGGTACACGACGCGTTTGCCTCGACTGTTGTGTGCGCCACTGTAATGTATCTTCAGTATGCCATCAACCGCGCTGCCGATCGGTTTGAAATTTGCGAATCAAAGTTTTTCCTTCTCTATAAATATTCCGACGAATCCAAAGTATAGAATCACTTGTGGCATCGGTAGCCAAACAACATTCACTCAACGTAAAAAAAAATAAGTATCTTTCCCTCAGTTGATTTAGCTGCATCAAAATTTTCTTCGTGAATTTTCATTCAACTCAAATTAACCATCATCATATCCGTGGTATATCTTTGTCGTCCTCGCAGCCAAGTTAAAAAAAAAAAGTATCTCAACCGAATTGCTGCTGAAAAAGTGAATGAGAATTTGGGTTATCTGCAGAAAGCTATATAACACGTAAAGGAAAAAAAAAAGATACACGCGTGCATGTGCACTGCTGCATGCATCGGGCGTATACGCGACATTTATTTGATAGTTTTTATTTTTTTTTTTTGAGTTCCCCACTTAAATTGACGGGGCTTTCATTTTCCAATCAAATGAATTAAATTTACCTATAAAAGTGCATCACTGAATATTATACAAAGATATTCAAACCACCTTACTTCTCTACTCTTGTGTGTAATTCTATTTTATTTGAAAAAAAAAAATTAAATACAAAAAAGTTTTTTTTTATCAAAATTGCGGCGCGTTTTGCCGTCGCTATTATTGCATCTCGTGTATCTCGTTTATCGCACTACCGAGTTCGCATGCCAAACGTAATTAATTATTATTATTATTATTTTTTCTTCTTCTTTCTCTCGCTCTCCAAATTGTTCAATTAATTATTATTATTGATGCCAGTCTTCCGCTTTTGTTCCTATTAAAGTTGGCATTTTTTTGGTGTGCGATTAAGTGTGCATTTTAGTGTGAGAAAAATTAAATTTATTATAAAAAAAAGAAGAAATTTAAATCAATTTGAAAAATTCATATAAGAAAAGTTTGAGAAAAATAAATTAAAAAAAAAAGAATTAATTTCCGCGTGTGAAATGTGGAACAAACATCGCACCTCTGATGATAGGCGATATGATCAATCATGCTAAATGTAAGTCACCATATATACAAGCATTCTTTTTTTTTATATTTGTTTTGTTTTTTTTTTCTTTTTAACTAGTTTTAAGTTTATACATTTTTTTTGGAATTTAATTTTACCGTTAGATTTGTATTCAAAGTATAAGAGATATCGTTCATCAGTGAACGACCGACGAACCGAGAAATAGAGAGAAAGAGAGTGTTTTATTGGTATTTAGCTGTTATAAGTTATTGTACGTAAAATGACTTGAAATAATTTTTATCACCAAGATAATTATTCCTTAAGTTTCCATTTATTAGCAATTTATCATTTTAAAGGGTTTTATATCGGTTAACAATTATTTAAAAAGAGTATAAGGTATACAAAAAACAATTTCATGTTTTCTATACAAATTGTGTCAGATCATGGTTATTAGGTTTCTTCCAAGTACCTTACATTACAACCCTTGATATTTAAAAAAAAACAAAATTTTTTACTTAGCTTCTTACCACATAATTGCTTTCTTTTAAAAAATTGTCATTATCATAAAAAAAATTATTTGTTTTTCAAACTTTATACAAGTTTTTATTGCATTTGGATTTAGAAATTAATAATAAAAAATCATAAAGTTTTATGGTAAATATGGTTTTAAATATATTTAAGTTTAAATCATTAAAACTGCTAACTACTTTTGCAATAATTAAAAAAAAATTTATATCGGTATAATAGTTTGAAAAAATTAAGATGTAAAATTTTCCAATAATCTTTAGAGTTATTATTTTTTTTTTATTTCATTATTTTATATTTCCTAATCTATAAGATTAAAAAAAACTTTTCATGAACATATGAAATATAAAATATTAATTTATATATACAGATTTTTCAATTCCTGCTTTCAAAATATTTCGGTATTTTAATACTAAATACAATAATTAAAAAAAAAATTATGTTCCAAACGCCATTTTGTTTTGTAACATTCATGAAATCAATATTTAAAAAAATATTTGGTTTGGAATTTTTTTTTAATTTGTTTTCAAATTTAAATAAAATTAAATATAAATTTCATTATAAATAATTAAAGTAAATACAAAACAATGGTTAAAAAATTTAATTTTATAAAATGTTATATATTAAATTAAATTAATATTAAGACTTCCTTCGGGACTATATTATATTATGTAGGTCATGTTTTACAGAATTTTTAAGTCACAAAAATTTTGAATATTAAATTTTTAATTAATATTATTTTTGTTTAGTTATATTTAAGTGGAGTAATATTAAATATATGACTTATAACTTGAGAAATTCAAATGAATTTTATAAATTAAGTCTTTAAGATAATAGATAATTATTTCACCTAAATATTTTGGCAACTTTTGTTATTTTTTTTTTATTATTTTTTTAATTTGGTGTAGTCTCCATGTTGTGTAGATTTTAATGATTGGGAATAAATAAATATACAAGTTCGAAATTTTTTTAAATATTAAATGATAGGTAATTAATTTTGTTTTTTAACTTTCACAACGTTTAATTTTTAGGCTAAACTTTTCGTGTGTTTTTCATCCTTCTTCGGGCTTATCTCTTGACTAGAAATATATAGCCCAAAGATGAATAAAAAGTATTCGAAACACGTAGAATGAAAATTATTAAATTTATTTATTTATTTATTTATTTTCTTTATTGTAGATCAAGATACAAAAAGTCTTACATTTAAATAATTTGTTTAAGAGTTTTAGAACGTAACAATTTGTTCTATTAAATTATGTTGTGAAAATTGTAAAAAAAAGAAAATTAATTATAATTAAATATTTAAAAGAAATTTTATAGTTTTTATTTTTTTTTATTCCCAATCATTAATATTTTTCAAGAAAAATATTTTTTTATTAAATTTAAATAAATTAAAAATATTAAAACCAAACCTTTAAATTGTACCATTTACAAAATAAATTCCAAACAAAATCAGTTTTCAAAAAATTTAAATTTTCGATAAAAAAGAATAATTTTTGTTTAATACAAAATTTAGATAATATTAAAAATTAAAACGCTGCCTATAGAATCTTTTACACAAAGATATTCATTGATCCGTTAGAAAAATTACCGAAACAAAAAGGTTTATGGAAGTTATCTTTTGTAACAGTTTTTTTGGGAAATAAATAAATATGCTTTCCTTAACTATATCAAGCGTATTTATTAGATTTTTGACTAGTTAAATAGTGGCTTGATAGCCCGAAAAAGTAAGTTAGAAATATGCTTCATTTGATTAAATAAAATGTTGCCTTAGCCAACGATTAGAGTCCATTGTCTCTATATTATTCACTCGATACATCCAGATAAAAACTTACATTCGGATGTTTTTACATTGAATTTGTATAGTTTACATCCAGATTTAAATTTTAATCTGGATGTATCGAGTAAATAATATGGCGATAAGTAAGATAACTGTTTAACATAAACTAAAAATTTGTAACTATAACTTTATGAAAACGACTACATATCTTCTGCAATAGTATAGGTACTAACAAAATATTTTATCAAAATTTCTAAAGCTGTTTTCGAGAAAAATATTGTTTTTCCTATGCTTTAAAATTCCTGATGCCATGTGACCACTAAGAAGAAGCTTAGTTTTTCTTTTATCTTGATTATTATTATTATGATTAATGGCTTATATCTTATTTGACAAAAAATAATTTTATAATATAAAACCTTTATTAGCAATATTTTTTTTAGTGACTTTTCGCCAGTGGATCGAGATCGACTATGGTTATTTTATAAATTTTGTAGAATGTGGAAGCTTCTATTATTCAGGAAAGTTTGCTGATACTACACAGAATGATTTAAGTTGAACTTAATTTCTTAAGTATCACTTTATGACATGGAAAAAGTACCCCTTAAGAATTTTAGTTCAATTTAAATCGTTATGTGTAGTATCAGCAAACGGGCCTAAATTCTAATCTATTCTATTTTTTTTTTAACTAGTAGATGATTTTTTTTTAATTTACTTTGTAGCAGGGTTGCAAAGGCATAAGCTCTTTTTTAGCTTAAGTCCTCGTTCAATTCACAAGTCTGCAATGGAATCGTGAATTGAAAAAAAATTGGGATTTTTGAATTGAAAATAATTCAATTTATAAGCTAGTTGGGATTTGTGAATTTCAAAAAATTTAATTCATAAGCTAGCTTAGGAGAATTTTCAATTCATAAGCTAGCTTAAGCCTGCTCCATAAGCTAGTTCAAGCTAGATCACCCATTAGCTTATGAATTGAATTTTTTTCAATTCACAAATCCCAACTAGATTTAAATGTTTTTCAACTGAAATTTCAAAAAGCTTGTAAATTGAATATTATTCAATTCAAAAATCAAAAATAGCTTATGGCTTAATGTTTTTTTAATTCACAAACTCACAACCCTGATTTGTAGTAACTTAAAATGGCATACAAATATCTATGTTTTTTATTTGAAAACAAATTATTTTGTTGTAGATAATAAATAAAAAGTACTACTGCTTGTAAATATAGTAGAAAAATATGTAGCATTAAAAACATTTTTAAAGAAGTTTTATTAAAAATTATTTGGGTGGTACCTCTCGGTTAACTATTTTTTTTAGTTTAAAAGCTTAAAAGACTCCTTAAGCCCAGGAAAATTAGACACACGAAATTTGATTTGATATTCGTTTGATATTGGAGATTTTTAATGTGTTTTTTCATGAAATAAATAAAAGATATTATTTTAAATAACTTAAAAACACTTATTTTATTTATTTATTTACTTAAATGCATTTCGGAAGCTATGCTTCCATCGTCAGTAAGTTTTATATAAATAAAATAAATTTCAAACTTCTAATTACAAACTTTTTGTCTAGAATTTCATAAGCAAAATTTATGATATTCCCCAAAAAAACTGAGAAATTTACAAAAAAAAAAAATAACTTAACTTAATTGCCGTGAGAAAAAAAGGTCTCAATTACATTATTTTTTTAATATATGTGCACCTGGATGTTAATTCATCCGTTTTCATTAGAACTCGAGATTTTATTTAAATAAAATATTTCTAAATGCAATAAGATAACATTTTTACTTTGCGATTAGAAATAAAATAGAGCATTCGTTCAAATAATTCGAGATTTAAACCGAAACTCCACATTATCTTAGTAGAGAACGCAAAAATTTATATGTTCCTTTATTTTTTCTGGCTCTCTTTCTTGATAAAAAAACCTCCAAAATATTTCCTAAATATATAACATACTTAACAAAATTTTTAAAATATATTTTTTTAAATTTGAAACAGTTTTTTAAATTTATTTTTAAATTGTTATTTGTAAATGGATTCATGGTTAATGAATTTAATTTTTAATGTTAAGTCGTAAAAAACTAAGAGCTTAAAATCTTTAGAGGCCCAGTTATATAAAGTAACATATGTAATACATGTATCATTGAAAATTTTGAGATACATATGTTCAAATATGTATGAAAAAAAATCATGATAATACATATGTAGATAAGATTGATTTTTCGACTATTGCTACTTTTTGCATTTACCACATAAAAATTCTAAAACATAAAATTGTTTCAAAATTTCAATAAAAATTTAAATTCTTGGATCTATTTTAATTATAAAATTCTTTTTTTTTTTAATGTTTTGAATAGTATTTATTGTTAATTAAAAACAATAGCGCAAAATTTTAAACAATTTGGTACGATGTTAGATCATTTTTTTTTAACATACTAAAAATGCCCTAACATCGTATTGAATTGTTTAAAATTTAACGTCAATATTTTTTTTAGGTATTCTAGATATTGTCAAAAAATCACAAAAACTTTTAACTTTCAGGAAAATTAACCTTATATAGTTTTCGAAAAAATTTGTTTTCAAATATTTTATTTAAAATATTCCCAATTTCTTAAAAATATTGATAATATCTATTTTTCAGGAAAAAAATGTTAGCTTAAGTATAGCAATACTAATTATTAAGATTGTTTAAATTGAAGTTGTTTTATAAAAACTGAACTCCAACGTTAGAAATAGGTACTAAAGTCACATTCTTAAAAAAAAGAACGACCAGAAAAGCTGGTCACACAAAGCTTCTTTGGGAATACCATAAATAAAAATCAAGTCTTATATATTAGAGTTGCATCACCAAAGAGCTAGAATGAAGGTATTAACTGGTTCCAAATTAAATTTATGTATATAATCATAAGGAGATTAAAATAAAGTAATTTGCAATTAAAATCACCTCATAAGATAAATAATAGGAGAATTCAATGAGATTCATTTTAAAAATAATTATAGGAAAAGTGAAAGAACGATTAAATTATTTGACCTGTATATATATTGGACCTAAAAAAAATCTTTATTCTAATTGTCGACTGTATCTCTGGGAAAGACAATCTATACATACCTACTTCTTCCATCATCAGATGATGAAAATTTGCTTTTGTACTTATTTCATATTTTCTTTAACATAAATTTATTGTCACATCCTTTCCAATTTGATGTTTTCTGCAATTTAAGCAAAAAACTCAATAACCCTCTTAATTAATTTACTGAATTTAAATTAATTTGGACTCCGAGAAAAAAAAAAACAAAAACTTCCAATTTAATGATAAGGAATTCTAGTCTTGTTGAATATAGTTAACACTAAATATTCGTCACGAAATCTATGCATGATGAACTGAACTTAACAAAAAAAAATGCGTATTGACAAGGCCCTCACTAGTCAACAGATGAGTCCAAGTGTGATCGCCCGGACGAAACTCCAAACATATGAGTTTTTGTTTAATTTTACAGCATTTTCGATCAATTTTGTCGATTCGAGAGATACAGAACGTATGCACTGTATTCAAAAATCCATACAGTCAAACGTACTATCAACTAAAGAAGGCGTACTGTACACTATATGTGAGCTAGAAGTAATTTTTTGACTTAATATGAATAAAATCGTTAAAGCCAATAAAGAGATATACAGTATAGTAACCCAAACCCAATTTGGGCTTTATGGTCCATTCAAGTAGGACGTAAGCTCTAGATAAAAATGTTGGGGGTTATGTCCCACTAAATAAAAACTACCGAAAAAATTTGGGACTTATGTCACATTGTTAACAAAAAATATTTGGGGCTTGGGATCCCATTTTGGTTGGACTTAAAGCTCGAATTCAATTTGGGATTTATGTCCCATTCAAGTGGGACGTAACTGGTTCAAAATAATTATTAACGTTTAATTTGAGTTTATTAATAGAAATGTAAGAAATTAAGAAGTAAACTTATAAAACTGTTTCCACCACAACTTTCATTTTTATATGTTGCAAGCAAACTGGCTGCGGTCCCTATGACCTGCTTTACAGAAATTCTCACAAATTACTCTCACAAAGACGTGTAGTTTTTAACTTTCACAAAGACTTTTTGAATCTGAATTTTTAAAACGAATTAAATGTTAGCCTCGATCTTTAGAAAATCCAAAATAATTATTCGGTCTAATAGTTTTTTTTTTAATTCAAGCTTAAATAAATCTCTAAATAGCGGACTGAATCTAAAATAAAACGAATTTTATAGTTTAATTAATTTATATAAATTTTTGTTTTCAAAATTCAATGCTCTTATTAATTTTCAATAAAAAACAGAAAACCGGATGCTAAAATGTATATAAGTTTTTGAGAAAATAAAAAAAAAATTAAAGTAGTAAAGGTGGAATCTAGTTAATCCAGTTTATTTTTTGCTAAAAACCGGATGGTACGGAATAAAAAATAAAAAATGGATAATCCGCTAATTTAATAAAATTGGCCTTAGTATATCAAAATAAAAAAAAAGTGTTTTTTTTGGAAAAAAGTACTTTTCATTATTTTTAATTTCTCAAAAATTAAGATAAGTTTTAGCATCCGGTTTTTTGTTTTTTTTTTTTTTTAAATTAATAAGAGCTTGAATTTTGAAAACAAAAAATATACTTAATTACATACAATTTTGAAAAAATGTGTTTGAAATTGTTTTTAAATTGTTTTTTTTTTTCCAAAATTTTGAGTTTGAAAATTAATTTTTCAAAAACTATTCCCTCACACAACTTAATTTAAAATTTAAATTAAAGAAGATATTTCTGTCTTTCCAATAAGGTATAGTTTATATTATAAGTTTAACCGTTGTTTTAAATAATTTTGTTTCTGTGTAAAATAATTTTTTTTAGAAAATTGCCCCTCCTGCCTAAAGGGGGGGAAATAGATCCCCCCTCTCAAATACGATTTTTTTCTTGTCTTAACCACACCTAATCGCTCTAGGTTTTTGGTGCTCCTTATACCGATTACCCTGTATATAATTCTAGTATAGATATCTATACAATTTATCATTCTGCCTTTCAGAATTTAAATATCTACACAAAATAATTGAATATGAAACTAACCCCTCACTAGCGGTATACAAAAAACACACAAAATTTACTTTCAAAAAGCCACAAAATCAATTATATCTGCAATGATCAAGCCAAAAATGACTAAATTAAGACTATACAAAATTTGCCCCATCATCAGCAAACGGAAAAATTCCATCCTATAAAAAAACTATAATATTATAAAAAAAAAAAAAAATTATTTTTTTTATCAGCAAATTCGGAATTAACCTTGAATGATACGGATACCTATGACCATCTGTAAATTAATAATAAAGTAAAATACAAAAAAATTAACACAATTCCCATTTAGCAAACAAAATTGTTGGAATTATACAATTTGTATATTGTTGCTATCTTATAATAAAAAATGGTGTGTATATTTTTCATCTCATTATATGTATTTTTATTTTTTTTTTTATTCAAGAGTACCTATGTTATTCTCTTTCCTGTAAGCCCTGCATTGCGTCGTCGTTCGTCGGTCGCGTCGTCATCTTCATCTGTATATACATATCTATAAACAATTCGAACACTATTTATTTTTTTCATTCACTTGATATTGTTATTTTAAAATAACAATAACAATACAAGTGCAATAACCTTTTATGCACTCTCTCATACTTCTCTCATCATCATCATCGTGGCTGTTTTATTGTTTTTTTTTTTTATTTTTAAATCGAGATATAGAATTATTATATTCTCAAAAAAAACCAACAACAATAAATTATAAATAAATTAAATAAGAATGATTCGATTGATAGAATAATTTATTATTATTATTAATTATATTTTTCAGAAGCAAATAAATTAAATTAAAAATTAAAACAATAAAAAAAAAATATATATAACATCAACCTCTCAGGGCGCGCAAAAAATCTTGTTTGTATTATAATCAAACTTACTAAAAAAAATAACAACAACAACAACAACAATAAAAAAAAATAAATAAAACAAAATCAAATAAAATAACATTTAAAACAAATCAAGAAAATCAACAAAACCATTAAAAAAAATTTCAGCAAATTCAATTTGATTATAAAGTGTAGTTCTTCACTAATTTATAATTAAATTATAAGTGATGAGTTGATAAGCGAGCTACAAAAAAAAAGAAAAAAAAAAAAGAAAGACCCCCTTTTCTGCTCAAGTTCGTTTGCTGGTATTTGATTTGTTCGTTTCGTAAAGACGATGAGACAGTAGAGTTCGATTCATATGTTGCTGTCAATGATTTTAATACAACACGACATATATAGAGATACTCTCATCTTTTTCTTTATGAATTAAAAAAAAAAAAGAAAACAAAATAAAATAAAAATATCTATAGGCGCATTTAATTTTGTAGCTTTCATTAAATAATAATCTTTAAAGCTGTCATTATGCATAACATAGCATAGTAGATGTTTTGAGAAGGAAAACGCATAGGATTTACATGTTTGACGATGAAGTAACAGCAGCTGTGTACATATTATAATAGAGGTTCAAGATCTTGACCTTTTTTTTTTTTTTTTGAAATTTCGTCGAAGCTTGCCTTTCGTTTCGTAGATTATAAATTAAAAGATACCAGGGATTTAAAAAAAAAAGAAAAAACATAATTTTTTGTTAAAAAAATATAAAATTGGTCATTCTTTATGTTGGCTTGCTAGATTTGGGTGGGTAAACACACAATTCACATAATAAAGTGCGTTTTTTCAAAAGTTTTCCGATAATTCCACATAATGTTGACAGAGGCTTTTTTTTAATCGGGCTACAATTTACTCAGTTTTATAATGAGCTTGTTGACATTTATATATATGTTTGACCACGACTATCGATTGGATTTTTTATTCATGTAAATTAAGCACCTAACTTAGAATTTCGTCGATTAACAAGTTAAGCTTTAGATTTTATTTTATGTGCATGAAAATTTCCTCAAATAATGTGAAAGATTTATGAATTTTCGTTTTTCATCTTATCTGTACACAAGAAAAATTAAAAAAAAAAAACATGGTTCAACATTTTTACTTACGATATATTTGAAGGCACTACATAGTACATATCGACGCACGGCTAAAGTGTAGGACCTCGTTAGTTGAGAAAAATTCCAGAAAAATATTATTAATATAAAAAAAAAGAAGAATACGAGCAAATTCAGCGTAACAATGTTGTTCTGAACATATTTTACACAGCCTCTTTGAAAACCTCTTTCTATAGATCGCCAATGTTTTAAATGATTTATGACAAACATGCAAAAACGACTCACGAGGTTCTGCACTTTAACCCTCGATCGATTTTAATCAAATTTGACATTACCATGATAGCGAAGTGGGTTTCGCAGTTCTATCTGTCTATCCGTTTGGCTGCAGCTTAAACAGGTGGGTCGATTTTTTTAAATTTGTTATCTAGCGTTAAGTTTTTTGTCATTTTTTAGGGCCAAAAATGATATTACTTTTCGTAAAAATTTTTTTAGCAATTAATGAGATTCTTGCTTTTCTCAAAAAACTTGCCAAAAGCTTTAATAAAAAATGAAGATTTTTTTACAAAAAGGATTTTTGCCACAAAAATGTCCGAAAAAATAGTAATGTAATGATAAATGGTACATTCCATAAAACCATTTTTTTAACTCCCGTTTTTGTTAAAAACGGTTCAACTGATTTTCATCAATATCATGTAAAGAGAATGTTTCAAAAAAAAAATTTGAACGTATACCAAAATTTTCCAATTTTTTTTGGGATTTTTATAAAAAAATCCAAATTTTTTTTTTGACAACTTAATAATTCGAAAAAAAACTTGGCCGAATTTTATTAAATAATTGGCACCTAGCAGTTTTTAACATTATCTAGCAGATTTTAATTAAAAAATATTTGTAGAACCAAAAGTATACCATAGAAGATGCGTTAAAAAACGGTTGAAGAAATCGACTATCTCATTATCTGCTGAACCGATTTTAATGAAATTTTTTTTACATAAAAGCTTTTAATAAGTTTAAATAATATTGCATATCAAAATAAAAAAAGAACACATTTTAGATTGAAAAAAAAATGTTGAAACTAATTTTTTGAAAATTCAATATGTCGAAAATGGGTAAATGATTTTTTAACTTCGCATTAATAAATACTAAAAAATGGTGTATCAATTTTTATTCTTAAAAATGTTTTCAAAATTTCTTTTCTTTAAAATGTTTTTAAATTTTATATTTAAAAAAATAATTTTTTTTCAATTGCTCTAAGGGAGGTTTGCTGATAATACACATAACGATTTAAGTTGAACTTAATTTTTTAAGTATCACTTTATGACATGGAAAAAGTACCCCTTAAGAATTTAAGTTTAACTTAAATCGTTATGTGTAGTATCAGCAAACGGGCCTAAAAATTTAAAAAAAATTTGTATTATATATTAAGATTTGATAAAAATTTCAGATGGTTTCATAATACTAAAATGAGATTAATTCCTTTTTAAACAAATTGAACCTCATATTGCAATAACACGAAGATTCCTGTTGAATTAAAATAATATTATTAATTTAAAAAAAATGTGAATGTAAAATTACCATCACTTTGAAAAAATAATATGGCGGTTTCTGTTATCCCAATTACATATAATGTTAAAATAACATGAAAATACCTAAAAAATAAAATGATACTTTAAAATTCAGGGAAAATTCTGAGTGTTAGTTTCTTTTAATTTGGGAAATGAAACACAAGTGACTTATTTTTGGTGGACTTATTTGCACTGTATCGAAGATTTTCATTAAATTAAACTGACTCATGTTAAAATAACATGACGATTAATTTTAATTCATTTTGATGATCCTGTAAATATTTATCCAATATGACTGAAATGAGTTAATCAAATAATATTTGTTTTTAAGAAAGTCTGTAAAACAGTTTTACACTCCACGCCTTCCTAATGCAAACGAAGGTAAGGTTTAAACAACTTCGCGACAACAACAACACAGAAAGAGCATCGATGACGTATTTCCCACCCATCACAAACAAAATGCACACAAAATTAAAACAACAAAATATAGAATGCGTCTACTCCAGTAATGGCAAAATAAAAAACATTCTTGGCTCAACCAAAGACAAATCCACAGTTGTAAACAAATCGGGAATATATCAAATTAAATGTGGAGACTGCAACGCTGTTTACATCGGCCAGACAAAGCGAAGTATTGGTGTTCGATTCAACGAACACTCGAATCACATCAAGTACAATAGACCCGAAAAATCCTCCGTCGCTGCACACGCCCTCGCCAACAACCATTTCAATGTGAGATTAGAAGATGTAAAGCTGATAAAACATGTTACCAACAACCGTCGACTTGATGCATATGAAAGTCTTTTTATCAACAACAACAACAATGTCATGAACAATGATAATGGCAATATTATATCACCTTTGTTTAACTTAATCTAAAATGTTCTCTTTTACTCTAATTGTTATATGTAAAGCTTTCTTCAATTTTCTTCTTCTTCTTTACTTTTGTACTTTCCTTTTTCTTTTTCTTTGTCAAATTAGTGTATTGCTGATGATGAACCACAATTGGTTTGAAATGCATTCTAATAAAATGTAAAAAATATTATAAAGGAAAAATCTTTTTTGTTTTGTTTTATTTTTCTAATGTTTGCGGTCATTAAGGAGTTTTATATTCTTGCTGAACAAATTAACACGACTGCAATAAAAGTTCAATTTTCTTTAAGAACATTGTTGGTTTTTTTCCATTAAATTACAAGTGTTCCTTAAAGACTCTAATTAAATCAAAATGTCGACCAAGACAATCTTGAACAAATATTCCAGTTTGATGGAAAAAGTGAAAAGGATAGAAGCAAATATAATTTTCTTAAAAGAATGCCGTCGGTGTCGTGTCTATCCCCATTTCATTAAAGTAAAATGTGCTGTAACAAATTCGCGAACATCTGATGTAATCAAAAAATCAAAATACATATGGCTGAATTTGGAGATAAAATACCACTACGCACAACTAACTAAATTCGAGTTAGAAATTTATAATTTACATCTTTTAATTACAAAAAATGTGAACATTTTCGAATTTTTGACATGGTTGGATTTTCAAGACAAAGTGATAGAGAGATGTAATAACAACTTTATTAAAAAACGCGAGTCTCAAAACCTGAAAATTCAAAAACTAAAATATGAACAAAGACAAACAGCTGAACCAACTAAAAGTGCTCCTAAACCAAAATTCGTTGAAGATCTGATAGTTAATTTATCAAATGAAAATTTAACCCAAGAACAAGTTAATGTTTTGAACAAAGGTTTAAAATACACCCCGAAACCTTTGAAAAGCCCTTTAATTGAATCCATTGTTGACTTAGAAACGTGTTTAAAATTTAAGCAACCTGAAATAAAACAACAAATCAGAGATGTTGCAAAACCAGTTTTAAAAAACGCGAAGAAAAATTTCAAATGCGATTCTGAATCAATAAAAACACATTCCATTATTCAAGAACTTAAGCAAAAAGAAATATACTTTATGAAAGCAGATAAAGGTAACAAACTGGTGATAATGAACAAAAGCGATTACGATGAAAGAGTCAGTGATTCAATAAAATCTAGTAATTTCAAAATTTTAAAGAAAACACCACTACCGGGAATGATTCGCGAGTCCAAATCGTTAATAAAAGAAATAAATTCGGTTTTCGAAATTCCAAAATGGCGATTAAATATATCCAATCCAGAAGTACCGAAGCTGTATGCGCTACCAAAAGTTCATAAACCGGGAAATAAAATGCGACACATTGTGTCAAATATAAATTCACCCTCCGTTAAAATATCTAAGTGGCTTGTAAGTGATATGAAAAAATATCCATTACAAAGTTTTTCAGTAAGGAATACTTTCGATTTCGTGGAAAAAACTAAGAACATCTTGATTAAAGAAGACGAAATTATGATTTCATTCGATGTCGAAGCCCTGTTCCCAAGTATTCCTATCCCTGAAGCCATAACTGCCCTTCAAAAACATCTTGAAAAGTTTGAGATAGACGGAAACAAAAAACATACATATTTAAAAACAGCTAAAGTATGTATGTCTCAAAACTATTTTCAATTTAGAAACAATTTTTACGTAATTGAAGCTGGAACAAGTATGGGAAACCCGTTGTCCCCACTAATAGCGGAAGTTTTTATGTCGTCTTTCGAAACAAATTTGAACGAAAGAGGATTGCTCCCTAGAATTTGGTTTCGTTATGTAGATGATGTATTTGCGGTGATAAAAAGAGGTGAAATTGATTTGGTATTAAATACCCTAAATTCAGAGTTCGATTCCATAAACTTCACCTATGAATCTGAAGAAAACCAAAAGCTAAATTTCTTAGATTTAACCCTATCAAGAAAAAACGGACGAATTGAATTTGCCATATACAGGAAACCAACAACAACAAACAGATACATCACTAACGACTCATACACCCCGATTCAACATAAACTCGCTGCCTTTCATTCGATGGTCCATCGCCTATGTAAACTACCACTTTCAATTGCAAACTATGCCACCGAGTACAACCTATTAAAAGATATTGCTGCCATCAATGGATACAATCCTTTTATTATCGATCAATTGATAAATAAACACAACAAAAAACTTAAAAAATCAGAATTAACAACTCTATATAAACAAAATAAACAACTTCGCGACAACAACAACACAGAAAGAGCATCGATGACGTATTTCCCACCCATCACAAACAAAATGCACACAAAATTAAAACAACAAAATATAGAATGCGTCTACTCCAGTAATGGCAAAATAAAAAACATTCTTGGCTCAACCAAAGACAAATCCACAGTTGTAAACAAATCGGGAATATATCAAATTAAATGTGGAGACTGCAACGCTGTTTACATCGGCCAGACAAAGCGAAGTATTGGTGTTCGATTCAACGAACACTCGAATCACATCAAGTACAATAGACCCGAAAAATCCTCCGTCGCTGCACACGCCCTCGCCAACAACCATTTCAATGTGAGATTAGAAGATGTAAAGCTGATAAAACATGTTACCAACAACCGTCGACTTGATGCATATGAAAGTCTTTTTATCAACAACAACAACAATGTCATGAACAATGATAATGGCAATATTATATCACCTTTGTTTAACTTAATCTAAAATGTTCTCTTTTACTCTAATTGTTATATGTAAAGCTTTCTTCAATTTTCTTCTTCTTCTTTACTTTTGTACTTTCCTTTTTCTTTTTCTTTGTCAAATTAGTGTATTGCTGATGATGAACCACAATTGGTTTGAAATGCATTCTAATAAAATGTAAAAAATATTATAAAGGAAAAATCTTTTTTGTTTTGTTTTATTTTTCTAATGTTTGCGGTCATTAAGGAGTTTTATGTTATTGCAATGATCGTCCCTTTAATAATTGATAATCTCAAAAAAGACTGTTTCTTAGACTTAAATAAATTAATTAACGTAATTGTTATTCGAAGACATAATTCCAAAACTTATGAAAACAAAAATTAAATTCAAGCTTCTCGCTACATTAAGACTGCGATAACAATTAGAATGTGACTACGACTCTATGGTGAGTAGATAAATTAAACAAGATAACAAAGTTTATTGCCAATTTTATTATTTTGCAAATTTTACTGTATTTTCTAACTACATATTCAATATTATATCAACAATGTTAAGTTTTATTTCAAAATAATACCATATTGATTTTGTAGTAATATTTTCTAGAAAAAATTAAAACAGAATTGTGATACGAAAAATGTTCATAAATCATAAATAAACAGAATAAAGAAATATATAATTATTATGTCATGTTGAATTCACAATGAAAATTTTTTTCTCAAAATGATTCAATGTTAATTTGAATCATCGAAAGAAGGTTATAATTCAACAAAAGCAAAAAAAAACATTTTTACAATGAGAATGAAAAAAATTAATAAGAAAACTATGAACGTCTCTGCCCAATTTAATTTCAAAACGATTCAACGTTTAACGCAATTCAATATCAATTTAGTACGAATTAATATTGATTTAACTTGAAGCAAACTGAAATATACATACAGTCGACTCTCCCTAAGTCGTACTCTCTCTAAGTCGAATTTCTCTCTAACTCGAACTTTTTCGCCATATTTTATCATTCCCTTCAATTTTCAATATAAAAAACATTCTCTAAGTTGAACTCCCTCTAAGTCGAACTCTCTCTAACTCGAACACATTTTCTCGATATTTGGCATCTTTTTTAACCCCTTAAGTTGAATTTTGTTTAGAACAAAAAAAAAAAACATTACCCCTTCGGAATTCGTATTTGGGTATATTATAACTTCGAACCATCAAAACCTTAATACATATGTATATATGTGCAGCATCGCGTGTACCATCATCGTCAGCTCTTCGCGTTTCTTCCTATTCGTAACCTGGACTCATGTTCTGTAACTCGGCGATAACTTTTCGAGGCGATAAACGGCGAAAAATGGAACAAAACCCATAGGATTCCTATGAGTTTTGTTCCATTTTTGTTCCATTTTTCGCCGTTTCTCGCCACGAAAAGTTATCGCCTAGTTACAGAACATGGGTCCTGGTACCTCTATAAAAAGATACAGTTTTTAAAAAGTTACAACGCAAAAACAAAAAAAGGATTGTTATCCTTTTCTTTGTGCTGTTGGTTGCTTTATATACATATATTGACCTTTATTTATTAAATAAACCTTTTTAAAATAAAAAAATGTTTCACTCTATAACTCGAATTTTTCCAAAACTCTCTTTAACTCGAAAAAATCTTGGTATCCCGTGAAAATTCGACTTAGGGAGAGTCGACTGTACTTCAATTGGAAATTTAAATTAACACAAAAATAGAAGAATTAAAAATATTTAATGTTAAAAATATCAAATTTAATTTTTTCAATGCAATGTTTTAAATTTTAAAAATCTATATACTTCTAACATTGCCTAATTTATAAGACCCTAGGTCTTACTGGCATTATATATGTTTTTTTTTTTAATCGTTCAAGTTTTTTGCATTATTTTAAACAAATAACCTTCGGATTATAGATAAAGCACATAAAATATCTTGGTGCAAATTACTGTCACAGTGTTTGTTCCCAAATAATTTTAAGAAATAATTCCCAATTAAGCGCCACCCTATTAAATTTATTTAGAACTAATGCTATGTGAATATCTTACATAGATATACTTATATAGATGTAGATATATGAAATACCAAGAGCCAATCCCCAATCAAACACAACAAAAACGTCAATATATATAAACAGTAATTAAATTAAATTTCACATAATAATATAAAAAAAAACAACCAAGCTTGTCTAAAGAATCACAATGTTGACCTCAATTTATTAATTATTGTATAGACATTTTGCCAATTACATTCTTGGAATTGAATTATTATTATTATTATTGTCTCTGTTTATATATATGAGTCTCTTAATATCCCAAGATAGAGAGTATATATTATGATGGATATGGATTTATATAGAAATTAGTGCACAATCAAATATAAAGTCTTGACTCAATCACCGCATTAAAAAGTATGAGTTTACTTTAAAGTCTACATACATACATATATCGTCTACTATATATATACGCAAGTGTATATGTAGGTTTATAGAAAAAAAATGTCCAAACTCTATATCAATTAATTTTATTGTCGATTAGTCATATTTGTTGAGTTGCGGTTAATTTATTATTAACGCATTTATGTTCACAAATTCCTAAAATGGAAATGACAACTGTTAAATGCCAAATGGAGAAACAACTTCTCTCAGTAATAAATTAAATGAATGAGTACCTATACAATTATTTTAAATATATAAACAAAATTAAAAAAAAAAAACAGTAACAATTCAAGTGAGCTATATCACTAAGCTAAGGCTGGAATTTATAGCTATTTCATGGGTATACCAAACCAATCATCAGACTTCTTTTTAATGTACCTACCTATATAATTTATTATTTTTTCGTACAATGTTGAAAAACAAAAATAAAGGAAAGGAAATGAAACAAAACACTATTACTCTACACTGGAAAATATTGTTAATGTTACAGTTTCTCATGCTAATTCACTCTGATTTACATCCAAGTTTAACAATGCCAAAGGTTTGATTTAAAAAGAAACCATGTAAACTAAACAGGTGGTCATTGTTAAAGTTACAATTTGCCATGTTAAGTCACCCTAGTTCACGCGGAAGCTTAATAAGGCTACTGGGTTAGTTTAACATGCAGTTAATTAGATTTAACAATTAATAAGAACTGTCAGTTTAACATTAAAACTACTTAATTTGTCTAGATTGTCATTTTAGTTTTTTGAATTTCCCAGACCAAATCATGACGACACTAAAATTTACTTAGATTTCTATTGGTCTCGTTGGCATAAACAAAAAGAAAATTTAAATATAAAAACGTGAAATTGAACTATTCATATATCGCACCCTTAGAATGAAAGTGACCTAACATACAAAATTCGGCATCTTTTTTAACAAACTTGTTTTAGTGTTCATTTCGCTTTTAAAGGTCAGTTTATTGAAAAATCAGAAGTTACAAAAATTTTGAGTTAGGTCACTTTCATTCTAAGGGTGCGATATGCTCCTATAATAATCAATAGATTGAGAGTTTAACACGTGGTGGAGATTAATTTAAGACATCGTGTACACGAAGACGAAACGTGTTGGGCGTTGGCCTAAGTTGTTTTAGTTTTTAATAAATTATAAAAAATTTATTTGTTTCAAAATCAAGTGTTTCATTAAATCATATTTTTATTCATACGTCAATAAATAGCAATTTATATATTCTAATAACCATGCTAGATATTTCTTTTACATCAAAATTGCATCCATAGTTAAATCATTGTTTGTTTGAAAATATTAAAAATATAAATCATTTTTTAATCGAATGAAAATAATAAAATAATAAACTGTCTCATAAATAATATCCCATGTCATTACATTATTTTAAAATAAATACCTATGTTCATGAAGTCTTTTTATTTCATTTTAGTCATTCCCAAGAGGAATGCCGGAAGACTAATAAAAAACATTAAATTTATTCCACCCTTTTTCCCAAAAAAAAAAAAAAAAACATCCTAACACGCAATCCTTATATGAATAAATGATGTTTTTTTACACAAACGACAAAAATGCACATTTTATGTTAAAAACATATAACAAAGCGAATAAAAAGCTCATCACACTATAAATGAATAAATACAAAAAAAAAATCAAAACATGCACGCAAAACCACATATACCTACCTAACCTACCTAGATGTATGTTGGTATGCATTTTTTTGGAAAATTTATTATTCCTAACCAATAAAAAAAATACATAAATAATCATTTCCATTGATATCTCACATGCAATCGTGAAATATACCACAAGCTTGTAATCGGTTGGCTTTTTATTCGGTTTTTTTTTATTTATTAGTTGCCAAGTTGAAATTGTTGTTACAATCGAAGAAGACAAATACATTTTTTTTTCAAATGTATGTAAATGCAAACATAATATAATTTAACCAAAATTTGAAGTAAGAAATTAAAAAAAAATTAATTTTGTTTAAGTTAAGATAAATTGCAAGAAACGCGGATGTGTTCATCAAAATAGGGAAAACCCGCATATTAAAGAGAAAGTTTAATTTTATTTTTTTTGTCTTGTTTATAAATTTGAAAGAATTGAAGTTTAAGATTCCTATCAAATCTCTTGATTGGCACAGTAAATTGATATTTATTGAAAAACAAAATAAAAAAGCAAGTCAATGTTTGACTCGAAGAAGCCTAAATGCTCTCAAAATCAAACATAACTAGCTATTTATACTGATCATTTGTACTCCAATTTTTCAAAATATGTAAATATATTAAAGAGCGGATCACGGATCACACTTTGCACTTTACAATCAGTACACGTTATCACCCTAATAACCGAATCTGATGAATGAGTTGCGAAGGGAATCAGTCTAAATTTTGACATTTCGATAATAACAAAAATGTCAAAATTGAGTCTGACTCCCTCCGCGCAACTGATTCATCGGATCCTGTAATCGGAGTGTATATTTCGTCTGCGTAAAATGGTTCAACTCGTTTCAATTCAATTGAACACTTTTTAATGACATTTTGTCAAAAATAGGGTTACCATATTGAAATATTTAAATGGTTTCAATAGGAGCTATTGAAATTGCAACCTGATGTCACAGAAATATCTGTTTTTCTTAATTCCAATGTAAAAAAAAACGTAGTAACATTTTAAGAACATTTCCAGTCATTGGCCAAATTCTTATTCTTTGCAAAGCAAATGCAAAAAGCCAGTTAAAATATCAAAAGCATATGTTTGCACTGCATACGCATGCCATTTCGGATCCAATGTTTGCTTAAATTGTTGATTAACAAAAACAGTTAATAAAGATCTTGCTCAATTGTTGCACCACAAAAACAATTATTTACAAAAAGAAGAATACAATTGTAATTTTTTTAAGTTTGCATTCTTCTTTTTGTAAAAAATTGGTGTTGTGGTGCAATAATTTTTTTTTATGAATTTCTAATATTTCCTTGGGTAATATACCCCAGGTGTTTGATCTTTGCCTTTTTCTCGAGCACCCAAGACAAAATTCTATTCACGCGCCAATCGAATTGTTAACAACAACTTCACCTCCTGACGAATCCAGTTTTCTCAAATTGTTATTAGAAGTAATGTTTTTATTGAGTCTTTTAATAAATTTTACTTAATTTTTTTAATTTTTTTGTTCATCGATTTTGCTTTAAAAACAAAATAAATAAATTCCAGCCACACCAAACAATTTAAACAAATTCAAATGTAAATGCATTACACAAGATATATGGGAATTTTGACATTTCTCTAACTGGCGTAAAAATTGTCAGAAATTATTTTTTGAAAATACACGAATGAAGCAAATTATGTTTCGTAATTTTTTGTTGTATTACCAATGTCCAACATATTTCATAATATATAGATAATTATAGTTTTTTTTTTAACAAATTATAGAAAATCATAAAATGTGGCAATGTTGTTTATTTTTCAGCGGCAACGGTGTTACTTACATTTGGTTTTCAAAATGTAAGGTTGACTTCTGTCGGTTTTACAGAATTGTCAGTTGAATTCAAATATCAATGTCAACCAAGGATTGTCAAAGTGCTTATTTTATTTTTATTTTAGTTTTGATAGATATAAGCATATTTTTATTATTTTTATTTATCTTTTAAAGCCTAGTACTCAGTTCGAGTGAAAATAAATTTTTCATACAAAAGTGACGCCTAGGTCACTGGTATGAAATGCACAACACGAAGTGAGTACCAAAATATGAAAGTTGAAAATGAACCGGTTCTTCAATTAATTTCACGCAAAATTTTCATTTCCCAACGTACGACCACTAGGAAAAAAACTAAGGCAGTGGGGAAAATTGTTTGACATTAATTGTCAATCAATTTATTTGCTCAAAATACAAATTCTGAAATAAAACAAATTATTTCGTCTTTTCTTGAGCTTTTATTTCTTATCAAGGAGGAAAAAAGAACAAAACCACGGAATTTAAACCCCCTTTTTGGAACTTTTTCAAGATTCTGGTGACAGTAATTCAAATAAATATTTTTTTTCATTCAAGGTGAGTGTTAGACATTTCAAACTGTGTATCAAAAATTCACGTGAAGAATTAATTATGGGTTCGTTTTGAATTTTAACGTGTATTTTGGAATGTTTTTAATTTTCATTTCACGGGAACTTGGCTAAATAATCAAATACATACATAATTTAAAAAAAATTTAATGTCAATTAGAAAAACAATTTCTTAAGCCTAGTACAATTTAGTAGTAAATTGACGTTTATTTCACTGGTATGAAATTCACAACAAGAAATGAGTATACCAAAATATGAAAGTGAAATATGAACTGGTCCAATCAATTTCACGCAAAATGTTCATATCCCAACGTACGATCAAAAGAGAAAAAAAACTAAGGTGTTGTGGAAAATTGTGACATTCTGTCAATTGTTTTTGCTCAAAATATAAATATAAATTCTGTATTAAAAAAAATTATTTTGTAATAAACGGTTGTCTTTTCTGTCGTTTTAATCTTATCAACGAGGAAAAAAGTACAAAACACAGAATTTAAAGACTCTTTTAGCAAATTTTTCAAGATTCTGATGACAGTCAATAAAATTAATAAATTTTTTTTCATTCAAAGTGAGTATAGTAGAAATTTCAAATTGTGTATCCAAAATTCATGTGAAGAAATAATTATGGGTTTATATTGAATTTTGACGTGTATTTTAAAAGGGTTTTATTTTTCATATCATGGGAGGTGAGTACCTACTAGGCTTTAAGAAGAAAATTTAAAAAAATTGACATTTGAGTATTTTTTTTATAACAATATATATGTAGTGTTTTTCAAGAAAAACTTACACTTCAGAATTTAGTGAATAATTAAAGATTTATTTCTATCATATTAATAAACTTTATGTAAGCGCAGGTAGGTACGTTTATTTTTATTTTTTAACAATTTATTTTCTTGGGTTGTGATTCTTGAAAATTTTTACTTAAATTTATCATTAATCTAAGGCAACTCTAGTCGAGAACATTTTTTGACGTTGAAAAAGTGGTCAGATATCCGAATTAGTACTTTTTGAGAAGATTTCACCTGAACTCTTCAAAATTTGACATTTTAGAGAGATTTAATGCGAGAACAAACCCTTTGACTCTCACTTAACAAAACATCTATAGCCATTTAAGAATCAAAATTGAGTGGAAGCGGATCTGTGGACATTAACTCGATAAGCTTGTCATCTAAATCTAAACCAAATATACCGTAAAAATTGTCAGTTTACGCAGTGGTACAGGAACGGTCCTAATTTATACGCAAGTGATGTGATGACAAATGGCATCCGTACTCATAATCTACATTGCTTGAACGAAAAAAAATTAAAACTTTTTGTATACAATTTTATAATCTACAAAATATATACAAAATGTATTTT
Source organism: Epistrophe grossulariae (assembly GCA_929447395.1). Lineage (NCBI taxonomy): Eukaryota > Metazoa > Arthropoda > Insecta > Diptera > Syrphidae > Epistrophe > Epistrophe grossulariae. The sequence continues at coordinate 139,102,766 of OV839566.1, forward strand.
TACAACACTCGGCTTTTAATAGATTTTTGTCAAAAAATCACAATTTATAAACTCTTAGTTTAAATTTCTTTCCAATAAAGCATTACAGTATCTTGAAGTTATAGCGAAAAATTGATATTTTGGACACTTGCCCTTGAATACCTACTGTGTTTATCTTTACTTCCGGCCGGCGTCATTGCCAGATTGACAAATACTCTTCGGCAGTTGATTAATTATGATTAAAAAGATTTCTGCATACAAATTTTCAGCTTTGCCGGAATTTTTAAGAATTTTTCGCTTTTTTTTTGCCTATTTAAAAAAATATAAGTGCGTTTTTTTTAAATATTCAATTAATTGATTACTTTACTGAAAGTGACACAAAGGAACACCTGAACACGTTTGTCGCAATTCAGGCGAATTATAGATTTCATATAATTATTATTAATGTCATTTTTTTAAATTTCATATGGCATTGCATGCTTAAATGTATAGGTAGCTTATGAAATCCGGACTGGATTATAGATTTTATGAGATAAATACTTACATTGTATGCGAATCAGATATAATAATCCTAATTGAATTCATTCATCATTTTTGATCGATTTAAATGAATAATATAATTTTTAAGCTGCGCATATAGCTTCATATGTTGTATGTACATATATATCTAATATATGTATATATGGATACGTATGGGTTAGGTATATATAATCAACAGTAAAACCCACTTAAGAGAAACTGCAAAATGTCACAGTCTTTTTTCACTTAAGCGGGTTTTTCACTTAAACGAACCCCGCTTAAGTGAAAAAAATTTCACTTAAGTGGAGTCCGGATAAGTGAAAAAAAAATTGCACTTAAGCGTATTTAAAAATTCCAAAATGGTTCTGACATATCAGAAATTCAAATGTCATTTTCGTGATGAAAATTTGGTGGAGGTGAAAAATAAAAAAGAAGTAAAAGGTTCAGCAATTTTTTTGTTCTGTTCTATTAAATTTTGTTCACTTAAGAGAGTTTTTTTTAATGAAAAATATTAAATTTAACTGAAAATATATTTCAGGTTTCCGGGTTTTTCACTTTCGCTTAAGCGGAGAGTTATAAAGGTAATTGGTCGACAAATACTCGGGGATGAAAAAAGTGTTTCAGATAAGCGGGCTTTTCTTTTAAGCGGGTTTCTCTTAAGCGGGTTTTACTGTATAATAATCTTTGGGTAAAGTTGGGGTTGTTATTATAAATCTAAATGTACGTATTTATCAGAGAGAAATCCAAATGAAAGCATTAAACTTATTTAATTTTTTTATCAAAGTGGAACTTATCGTTAATAATTAATTTTGCTTGTAAAATTTTAATGTAGTCTTTACGTCATTATAAAATGCGCAAACTTGTAAACCTATAACAAGTTCCATCGACGTTGTAAAAAGCCGAAAAACCCTGCCGGATGTTTTCTTTTTTCTTTTTGTTTTCCTATTTTATGTTTACGTCAAAATTTAAATTATGAATAAATGTTTGTGTCATAATTAAAATTATGAATATATGTAAATCTACATAATAATCAGCGTTAAAAATTCCAACAGTAGCTACCTTAACGCATACCTTATATATGTAAAGACCGAAATTGAAAAAAAAAATTACAGTTTTTGAAACTTGTGTTGACTACGACGACAACGTATTCACTGTCGCGTCTTCTGGATTAAAGGTGAAGGTACAACACATTATATACGCATAATTATTTAATTTGAATCTAAAATGAGTATATGAGTGTGTTAATTTATAATAGATTCAATAATATTTGAATTTGTTTTCAACTTTATTTATTTTTTTTATAAAAAAAAAAACAAATATTAAAAAAAAAGAAATATTCAAAAAAATACACACGCACAAAAAATGTGAAGGCAATTTTGATAGTAAACAAAAAAAAAATACTATAGACATATTTTTAGTGAAGACGAACGAAAAAAAAAAATTATGTTTAGGTTTTCTAAGAATTAATTATTGAAATAATCTTTTGTAAAAATTGTAGATTTTTTGTTGTTTTCATGAAAAAGCTGTTTTTTTTAGACCTAAACTTGATGATGGGTTATTTATTTATTTTTTTTCCAAAGAAATAAACAGGTTAACTCACTTGTACAATCAGGCTTAATGGTAAAAACATGTTGAATATTAAAAAGTTTGAGGTTTATAATAATATCTTTTTGTATAGTGTATACAACTTTCATTATAATAATATAATATTACTCAAACGGATTTACACATTTTACAGCTATCATACAACATGTGTAAAGAATTATTTATGATAAACTGGGATTGGCGATTTAATAAGAAGGGAAGAGGGGGAATTCTAAAGGAAATTATAAGCTTGAAAGTTTCTTATCAGGTTTATTATATTGCTGAGATTTGTATACAAAAAAAAAATAATACAAAAAATATTTTCTAATTAAATTACTGTGCAAACAATAACGTCAAATCAAATCCCCGACCACAAGAGTGATTTTTTTTTTAAATGTTCCTCAACGTTGCGTCACATTTAAAGAATTAATAATAAATAATAATATTTTTATCTCTACTTAAACGCGGTAAGTTTTTATTTTTTTTTTCAAAAGAATTTAATTGATTCATATAAACGAAATGAATAGTTTGAAAATTCACATTTTAACTCCAAGGAAAATTTGACATAAATGTCATACTTTAAGCTTTGCTTTGACGTCTTACTTCCTGAACACAGTGGAGACGGAGCTGCAGCATGGAGCTGGAATAGCTGTCAAAATATTCAATACACACAAATTTACGCAACCCAGGTGCAGACGGCGCGGCGGTGCGGGCGTGACGCTGCAAGAGTTCACCAAATTTTAACTATTCACGTACAGCACTTTTGACGTTTCAATTTGAGCTGGAAAAAATATTTAATATTGGAACTTTTAGAGTTTATATGTTTTGCGAAAAAATTATAAATTAATAGAAAAAATATCGGAAAAAAAAGAATAATAACTCCTTGATTGTTTTTTTCTTTAAAATATACACAAATCTGTACAGCTATACTGTTCAAGCTCCAGCTTCAACCAGTTCCAGCATTCTATATTGTGTCCAAGCAAAAATTTAAGCACCTGCTTTTGAATTTATTGAGTGAAAGATGTAAAATTTATTATTTTGTAAATAGTAAGTAAGAGATCAGCTATACGAAAATTTGTAGGTTAAGCACATATTGACACACGTTTGACGCATGTGACGTGATGCAACAGAGAATTTTCATTATTATTATATTGCAACATGACATTACCTTAGGCGTGTTTAACAAAAATATTTTGAAAGGGAGACATGGAAATTTTTGTTCGTTTATTTCTCAAAACTATCAATTCCTACCAATTGTAGGAAAATGTTCTGTCAAAGTACATTACAAAAAAATAAAATTGGACTATAAAATTGATAGAAATTTCTACCTACCAATTTCAGTCCAATTTTACTTCCAATAGATAACGACACCATGACACGTTTCCGTTATATGTTTTGCCTCAATATGCGATAAGCCTTAAATTTCATTTACTTCCAAAAACTGACAATTTCTACCAATTTATAATCCAAAGTTTTGTCAAAATTCATATAAAAAAGCATTGATAGAAATTGGCAGTTTTGGGAAATATATGTCCCAATTTGTGCTTAGCCTAAAACTCAACAAAATCTACGCCAGGTTTTTATTTTCCGTACAAACAGTACATTTGAGCCGGTTAAACCGGATTAGAACCTTTGATAAGCCGGTTAAAAGCCCTTCATAAGCCGGTTAAGAGCCGTTGATAAGCCGGTAAAAAGCCGTTGATAAGCCGGTTAAAAGCCATTGATAAGCCAGTTAAGAGCCGTTCATAAGCCGTTAAAAAGCCAGTTAAGAGCCTTTGATAAGCCGGTTAAAAGCTCTTCATAAGCCGGTTAAGAGCCGTTGATAAGCCGGTAAAGAGCCGTTGATAAGCCGGTTAAAAGCCATTGATAAGCCAGTTAAGAGCCGTTCATAAGCCGTTGATGAGCTGGTTTAGAGCCTTTGATAAGCCGATTTAAAGCCATGTGATGCTTTATCTAAGTAGTGATAGATGATCTATTACAGATCCAGAAGTGAAGTAGAAGTCGCAGAAGAGACCGATCGATATGCTACCAAAGAAGATTTTTATTGAAATATTATAATTTAAGGTTTTGTGAATTTATATTGAAATTGGAGTCTTAACAAAAAGACCTTCCCATACTAAAGTTTTAGGGTACCTACCTACTTTACCTACCTACAAGGAACATCACAAATTGGCGCCCGAGCAGGGTCTTACGAAAAAAAGTTTTATAATCTTTTTTGTGTACAAACTTATAAGCTTTAAATTTTGTGTTTTTTTTTTTCTACAAATTTTTTGCACAATAAATTTATCCAGGAACTGTTAAACCTTTCATCAAGAATTTATCTCAGGAAGAATTCTTCTTTAAATCTATCTTATTCTGAATCTGCGCACATTCTTTTTTATTTTTTTATACACTTCCAAACATAATTACCTATGATAGAGAATAGAGCATAAAAAAAGTTCTTCAACAAGCGCATTCTTTCATGTCTTTTTTTTCAAATTTATCACACCACAATTTATTATGCTATGCGGATGGTATGTTTACTTCACAGTAATTTTAATTTGACCCTTCATTTAATCACCAATCACCTTTCTAAATAATTCTCAATTTTTTCTCTAAGCAACATTCTTTTTTTTTTGTGCAATTCATATAGGTACATATATATTTCCACACATTCATTAAATTATACAAAGATTTATTTTTATCAAATAACTTAGTGTACCTACGACAAATCATCGATCTTGACAGGCTTGAAAAAAAAATTTAAAAAAATTCTTCACCAACTCAAACAACCCATTAACTCTTTCTCATAACAGCACAGCACTATATATAATCTTTTATCATGGCATAGTACCAAGAGAGGTGTCACGAAGAGCTCCCGCTTTTGCAAAACATAGTTGCAAACTTCTTGTAAATCCTTAAAAAACACACAAACAATAAAAAACAACAACAACAACAACACCAACACCAAACACTTAAAAAAAGCCTAACAAATTAAAGAAAATTTCTTATATACGAACCTCCTATATAGGTATCCATCCATCCATCCATCCATCCATCTACACCACTTAAGTTTTCTTTGTAACCTAGCGACGACGAAGACGCGACGATGGAAACATAGTCAAGACCTGGACATACATAGTACATCAGGACGACCCCATCACACTATTTGAGATGTGCTTCCCTATTTGACAGACAGATATGTGATGTTCGTACGCCAATCCACGGACATAAAAACATGCATCGCTCTTTGTGTTCATGAAGTTCATAATCAAGGAAATAGCACTGGTCCAGGAGCGCGTTCCGTATATATTCGTACTTAAGTTGTGTTCGTTTCTCAAAGAAACAAAAGCCGCCCTAAAGTGTATCGCTGTTATACTGCACAAACAATTTCCATCATCATCATCATCATCATCAACATCTTCGTCAGGTCGTCTAACCTATGAATGTATGTTCTGTTCTTGCTGGCTGCTGCAAGAAAAGGTGCATCTTCTTCTTTTTGTTTAATGAGCACAAATTGCTATTCAATTACCGCCACTAAAGACGCTCACACACACGTCACCTGAGCGTCAGATCTCAGCCATCAAAGTTGCATACCAAACAAAAAAAGTCCTCATCCATAGCAACATGATGCTGCAACATACCAACAAAACAAAAGCACCTGATGATATTTTTCTTATAAAATGTGTGCGCTTAATGTTTGCACATATTTGTCCAAGCGTTTTTGTGTGTTGTCAAATAAAATGACAGGAGAGGGAATGGAGAAGATTGGAAGTTGACAACACTTGAAAGAAACAGAAGCTTAAGCCTCTTAATAGCGGACCGTAACACGTATGTTTGTTTACCCAAAAGCCTGCCTGTGCCTGTACTCAGAATGTGTATACCCTCATATAATAATATATCTTCAAAAAGTCAACAAAAAAAAACCAAGAAGAAAAGGAAAAATCATTTCTCTCTCTAAGATCAAGATGCCGCCATTGACATATTATACTTATACATATATGAAAACAATTCAACAAAAACAACGCGCACGTGTCATTTGATGAGTTTTGACACAACCAACTTAAGAGTTAAGCATTTTGTCAATTTTTCTTCTGTCAGATCTTTTCTTTTTCTTCTTCTTTTCGTTTCTGCTTCTACATTTCATTCTTTAAAGTTACTTTATTGTTCTTTGTGCTTCTTTGTCAGTTATGTTGTGTATGAGAGTATAGTTGGTGCAAAAATTCTCAACTCACGCGAGGGTGTTAATTGAAATCATTTGACCGGGAGTTTGATTGATTGATTGATCGATTTTGTGAAAATAGTGCATCGCCACATATCGTGGTCATGAAAATAGTGTACACAGTCAGAATTTTGGTGCCAATTTCTGTCATCGTTGTCGTCGATGACGTATACAGTGGGGCAGAGTTAAAATAATTATTTTTACTTTTTTTTATGTAAATTTGAAATGACCCTGAACTTATGCAGACAAGATTGAATACCGCGTGAAAAATCTTTCTTGTCGGATTAGTTCAACGAATTTTGGAATCTGGATGTAAATTAATTGAATTCATATTAATTTACATCCGGATTTAAATTTTAATCTGGATTAATTGAGTGAATAATATGATGGTTAAAAACTATTTCTGAGTTAACTATAGTTAACTTGGCATTTATGTCTACTTGTTCTCCCAGAATGATAAGTTGCCAAAAAATGTTCAAAAATCGGCATGGGTATTTTTTTGTTGGATTCATATTCAGCCTTATTGTGAGTTTCACCCGAAAAATATTTCACCTTATAATTTTTTGTTCCCTAGGAATTTTAAAAGCTATTGTGAGTTTCGCCCGAACGAAATTTTGTTCGCCTACTAAAAATAAGTGAACATTTAGGCTGTTAATAACATTACATTCCGCCCGAAATGAATGTTCACAATAAGGGGAATTTTTTTAACACAAAATTTCGGGCGAAACTCACAATAGGCGAAAAGTGAAATATCAAATTTTCTAGGTGGAATGTTGTTCGGGCGAAACTCACAATAAGGGTGATTGTACCAGCTAAGAACACAACGAAGCTGATATAGAAATTTTGACCGGAAAAGTCGGAGGAGTGATTGGTTACGACATATAAATTCGATTTTATATGCGGGAAGGAGAAAATATTGATTGTTAGGGATTACAAACACTACGGGATTGACAATCGACTAAATTTTGTATTTTTGAAAATGGGATCACAAAAAGATGGCGTTACCCCCTCAGACTGCTACGTGTATACAAATTATTGGAGCATCCCAAAAATTTCATAGTAGAGGGTTGTTTTAAGCCCTTATAATTTTATGTTAACTTTATAAAATTCGAAAATTGATGGAAAAAATCCATGCAATGCAAGGCGGATCAGCTAGTTCTAGATAAATGTGTATATTTTACTCTATACCATTCCGTATAAGTAGTTACAAACAATAAACTCTATACATACTTTGTTCTTTATAGTTATTGTTTTATTCCAACTATTACATAAAGACTGCCCCACTGTGCGTCATCAACAACAGACATTGGCTGATCGTTAAGGTTCTATGCAACACCTGTAGCCGACGACGCGACGTTTTGTTGAATATCTCTTGTGTTTTTTTTTTTTTTTGTACATGTGCTGGTGGACGGTGGTGGCTCAAATCAGCTGATTGACACTTTTAGTGGCAGTGGTTTTTTTTTTTTTTGTCACTGGCGCGGCGGGTTAAGCATCTTTTTGAGATTAATCATCCTTCGGAGAATATTTTTATAATTAATTTAATTTAAATTTTATTTTATTTTATTTTATGTTCATATATTTTCATTTTATTTGTTTGTTTTTTTTTTCTCTCAAAATTTGCTGTGTGTCCTTTGTGGTGTTTTGTTATAAATTTTGTAGATGTAAATCTAAAAATATAAAAGATGTCGCTTAATTGGTTCTAATTTTAGAGACATACGGATAATAATGCGGCGTGAAAATGTTTTTTTTTTGCATAAATGAATTTACATTTATTCTCACTCTCTGTCTCTCGTTGTTATTGTTGTGGTTTTTGTTGTTGATTTATCTGTCATCAGATGGTTTTGAGAATTAATTTAGGTTATCACGCGTTTGGGGTGTTTCTTGTTTCTTTTTTTTTATTATTTTTATTTTTTTTTATTTGCAAATTGCAATTTATTTTGTGCGGGTGAAAATAAGAAATGTGATTTATCATTTTATTTAAGTGGTGTTATATATGAATTTTGTTTTATTAATTGTCAGTGCTGGGGGTGCTAGTGATTTGTTGAGGCTATATAATAAGTGATTTTTGTTGTTTGCTTGGAAATTTAATTTTGGATTTGAATAAAGAAAAGGTAAATTAATAAGATTTATTTTTTAATAATTATAATTTTGGTTCATCACACACATGTTTTTGGAGAGATGACTTTTTTGCCTAGGGGGCTATCAATTTGTTTATATAAATTTCTATAAATTTTATTTTTTTATTTTTATTTATAAAAAAAGGAAGAACATATGTTCTATTTAGTATATTTTGCTTATATTTTATTTATTGTTGATGTTTATCTATAAATATTACGCTTTGAAACATTTAAGTTTTTGTCTTACTTTTGGCCTTTTTAATTATATTATTACAATCTTTCTTGACAATGATTTAAATGGTTGTGATTAAATTTCTTGTGGTTGAAGATTTAACATATTAAAAAATGATTGAAATATAAAATAATTCAAGTTCATTTAATTAAAAAAAAAAAAACTTTTCCGCAGTACTTTGATAGAATTTCTTAAAAACTTCTTCTTCTACGATTTTAAATAAAATTGATATGTTTCATAGTTTAGATTCTTTGGAAGTAATCAATTGGTTTTTTTGTATAATCAAAAATTTCACAAGAATTGAAAAGATTTTTTTCTTTGAAATTAATTGTGTTTATAAAATAAAAACAATTTCCATCTGATTAATTATAATGCTTTACTTGGAAATTTAAAGGATTTTTTTAAAATGGAATTTAAAAACAACATCATGCAGGATTTCAATGAATTTTGGTTATGTTTTGATTTAATTTATAAAAGCCATCTGAGGGGTTCATTTTGCTATACCTACCTACTACTAATTTTGATAATAAATATATTTTAGTTTTTAATCGTTTTCTTTATGTTGATGTTTAATTTAAAGCATTTCTAGAAAATTATACGTTTGAGCTACACAATTCCAGGAAGTAGAAACGTTTCATAAATTTCACAGAATTATCTATACAAATATTGAACAAAATTTTGACTCCAGAAGAGTTCAAGAGTGCTTTTTAACGTATTTTTTCGAAAGTGAAAAAAATTGACTCCGGATCCAGAAAAAAAAACGTTTTAAAAAAATGGATTTATTTATTGAAAATATTTAATGCAAAATGAAATTAAAACAATTAGGAAAAATACTAAAGCATTAACAATAAATCCATCGGCCTATGTTCTTTAAAACAAGAGAAAACTTGATCCAAACATTTCTATCGTTGACAAGTTAATGAAACATGTTATGACCATTTTGTGAATTTTTGAGATGATAGACATAGCTTTTTTAGATTCGACAATAATGAGGTGCTATAAGATCCCGGACCCTTTATATATTGAACCTGAATATTTGTGAGGCTTTTAAATAGACGGTCGTTAGAAATTTTATTTATTATCTATACAGGGTGTCCCGAAATCACCACCTCAAAAGAAAACCATGAGTTTCTGAGGTCATTTTAAGTCGAAAAACTTAAGAGGTAATTTTCTCGTTTTCGCTTCGTTTTCGACTTATATCAATTTTTATGATTTTTATTCTTTTTTCCTTCGACTGACTCTAACTTTGCCAAACTACAACCGATTTTTGAATATTTTTTTTGTTTAAACAAGAATTAGAAATTTGTATCTACCTTACAATTGTTTTCTGTGTGGATAACAATTTTCCCGCAATTTATTATCAAACACGTTTTTTAAGTATTTTCAGATTGTTTTTTTGACTTCGATACGATTTTTTTCACAAAAACACGTTATTAAGTATAATTTATTTTTTTATTATATGAAATCCCAATATGTGTTCTTAAAAACAATTAAATTTTTTTAACTAAAAATACATTTAAAAAATAAAAAAAATAATGACATGTTTTAAGTTTTTTAGGACTAAATATACATATTTACGATACCTGTAAAACAAATTTTTCTTGCCTTATTATCTTATCTTATTTTTATCAAAAATGGGCATATAGGAAAAGATTTTTTATTTAAGAATTTTTTTAAATTTTAATATGTAACTTTAAGCAACGTTTTGATGAAGAAAAATAGTTTTTGATGGCACACCAAAATTCTGCCCGTTCGTCTGCAGGCCTAAACGGGTGGGATGATTTTCTTTAAACTTGGTTTCTAGCGTTTTTTGGGCATTCCCCCGAAATCATTTTTTTTCTCCTGTCGTTTTACAAGTTAATGAAAATCTCATTTTTCTGAATACCGTGCCCACAAATTTTTTCATTTCTGATTTTTAGATTTTTGGTTCATCGGAAATTTGTTAACTTTTCTCAATTGATGTGTTGAAAATAAATGAATATTTTTTTCAACTCATCCCTCTGTTAAGTCGGCAAAAAATTCAGGAGATAATTTTTCTAACAAAAAGGATACCATTTTAAAAAAAAAATCCGAAAAATGGTTATAAATGGTGAAATTATTCAAAAAGTTTAAAAAGAATTTTCGATTTTTTTTTTTAATTTTTAAAAAGACTTTAAATTTTTTTTTCTGAGAACTCTGAGAACGACTTGGACGAGTTTTATTAAATTTGGCATCCAAGAGTTTGTTTTACATTATATAGCAGATTTTAAATAAACGTTATTCTTATAACGAAAAATAGCGGTACCTTCCATACAAGTGTTTAAAAACCTTTAAGGAAAATCTCATTTTTCTCAAAAACGACTTCTACAAAATTGATTAAAATTTGTATGTGAGCGATCTACAATATAATATTGGAACAAATATTGTATCTATTGATTATTAACGGTATCTCTCATAGAAACATTTGTTTTTTGTTATCAAAACTATTTCATTATCTTACAACCGATTTTATTAAAAAATTTTACACAATAGCTTCTAATTTTAAATTTTGGATTAAAAAAAAAAATATTATCAAAATAATTTTTGAAAATTTGATATTTCGAAAATGGGTTCCTATGTAGATGATTGTTTTAGAAATTCATTTGTTAATCCCGCATTCATAAAAACTTTGTGTTTAATAATTTTTTTTTTAAATGTTTTAAAAATTTTTTATACAAAAAATTATTTTTTTAAAAAACTTCTCCAACGTTTTTTATTGTTTTTTCTCCTAAATAAGATTTGTTTAAGAAATCAAATGGAAAACATCGCGGTATCTGAATAATTTCAGAAGTTGTTAACTCTTTTCCATTCCCTCAAGAGAAACAAAAATGAATAAAATATACACATCTGCATTTTAATTAGATTATTTACAATGAATACCCCTATTAATAAAGTCGAATCAAACATGAATTTAACTTTATTTAGCGAAGTAAGTGTGAAATATCATATTAATAAAAAAAAGTATCATATTAATAAAAAGAAAGTTAAATCAAAGAATAGATAAATTTGCGAGTAAAACTATTTGGCGACAGCAGAATTCAGTAGATTTTCGTTAAGATTTGGTATACTTAACGTGAATTAGAAGTTAATTGTTTAATATCAAAAGTTAACAACTAACACGTTAAGTTTACCAAATCTTAACGAAAATCTGCTACATTCAACAAGAATAAAATATCTCTAAAGATAATTACATTTCATTTAGTTGATTTGTCAATTAAAAGAATTTTTTATTAATAAAGGGTTTAAATATTTGAAAATTTAATTATTTGCAACAATTCATTATTATATTTTCAATAAAATTCTCATTTGATATTGAGGGTCAAATCCTCCACCTTTATTTTTTTTTTATTTTTTTTTAAATTTGAGCTATAAAAATCTGAACGACAATAACTACCACTTTATCATTTTGTAATAAAAAATAAAGAACTATATAAAATAAAAGAGAAAAAACCTCAAATGAAATCAAAGAGTTTCGAATCATTATTCTTTTTGGTTGACACTTTATTTTGTTAAGATTAAACTTCAACCATCACCATCATTTCATTGTTGAATTTTGCAAATTATAGTCATAAATTTTATCTAAATTTGATAGCATACGCGCTTTTGTATTATTCCACCAACAACCACAAAAAAAACCGCCCTCCAAACACCAAAAAAAAAATAACAAATTTAACTCTCCGTAAACACTTGAAACCATCAATCTGCATTGTGACGCAATGTACACACGTAGACATAATTTAAACGGAATGGCACCTATCAAAAGACGATCAACGATCATCTAAAGATCAACTCGCGGGATAGAAAAAAAGCATTTTTTTTTTGTTTTGTTGTCTTTTAATCTTATCTCTGCGGTATCTTTTATATTGCAATAAAATTAAAAAAAAAAAAAGAAGAACGATGCCGCTTGATGTTTCAATTTGAATGTGTCATCATGTGTCATTTTTTTTTTTTTTTTTGATTGTTTCACCATGGTATACGGTTAGGGTATGGTTTATGAAGTATGCCTCGTAGTAATGAACAAAAAATTGAGAATATTATTATGTATTGTGGCTGCGCCTTAGTTTTTTTTGTTTCTTTGATAAAAAAAAGTTTTACAACCCTCAATTGTGGTTGGTGTGTGGATAAGAAAAGATTTAAATTCTACATTTGATTATATAGTCTGAAAGGTAGCGTTGTGTTTTTATTATACAAATTAGTATTCTTATTATATTATAATAATAAATTAATTAATTGAATAGATAAGATAATATTTTGATTAGGAAAATAAGGGTGTGTCCATACACATTCCGTCTGAGATTATAATTTTTGGTTATTATAATTATTACTTAGTACTAAAGTTCATTTTTAAAATGAGCAGATAAGAATTTGAAACTTTTTTCATATATGTATCTAAAAATGTGTAGGTATATAATATCTAGACCAGAAGAATCATGGCATAGAAAAAAATAGAAATTCTTTTTTATTTGGTTATTTTGAAGTGAATGCTGATGAAACATTTTTAAAATGTTTATTAAAAGTTTATTTAAAAGTTTTAGTTTGCAAGATGAAATAAATAGAATGCTACATTCTTTTCCCAAGTTTCACAGGTAGAAAAATAGAGATTTTAATTTTTCTATGGAGATTTGTACCTACAATTCAAAATTTTAAGGCCTGAGATAAATTTTTAAAAATCCATAATTTAAAATAATTTGAATGTAAAAAGTCTTAGATATGCTCAATAATATCAAACATATGGACAGTAAAAGATTTCTGAGCAAAATCTCTCCGAGGAAAAAAATTGCTCAATTTGTTGACGGCAAAAAAATAATAAAATCTGACATCACTATATCTGGCGGAGTTTTTATTGCTAAGCATAGTCATGAAAAATTATTCAAAAAAGAGACCAAAGTTGAAAAAATTACGATAAAGCTGAATTTTGATGGAAAACTTTACTGTAATGCCATAAGTATTCCTTAAAAGTAGCCTAATTTTGGAACAGTGCTAAAAATTGCGTTTAGAAAGATAAAACAAAAAATATTTTGGAAGAATGTTAAGGCCACAAGTTGTAGCTTATAAAATTTTACACAGATTAGAGTCTGATAATTTCTTTCGTAGATTTTGTAAAAAAACTTCCGTAAAGTTACTATTATAATTTTTTATTTGCTCTATAGGGCAAGTATATTGGTTCCGTGTAGAAAAATATTGGAGATTGTAATCAAAATTAACACTTAGATGATAGAGAAGTCCGAAAAAGTGGGCTTCATTATACCGTCCGTTGGTCTGTGCGTCTATATGCGTCCATGCTTCCACTCTTATTCGAACTAGAGCCTTAATAGGTAGCCCGATTTTCTTCAATTTTGGTACAAAGAATTTTTATATGATTTTCTAGAGGAAAAATTTGGATTTTTAGTCTAAAATCATTTAAAATGGTTAGCTGTCATATAAGACGATTTTTTTTTTAATTTTCTCGGAAAGGACTCTAACGATTTTGATTAAATTTCGTACCTGTAATGACGAAAATAGTTGTATTAAAACTGCGTTTCAAGTTTATTGACAAAAAAAAATTCACATTATGGAAATAGGATTTTGGATATTTTTAATTTCCCTATTTTTGAGTTATTCACGTATAGCTGTTTAATAACTTGACCAATTTTATTATAATTTGGCAATCAGATACTTGTTATTATTTTAAAAAATTTTGAATTTAAAAAGTTTTAAAAATATTTTACTTTTTTTAATAAAAAAAAACAATTTTGTTAGTTTTTTTGACTTAAAGTTATTTACTAAAACTAAAAATTCTTGCGATCTAGTATACCTAGTGCATATTTTTAAAATTTTTAAATACTTTAAGTTACATGTGCATTTGCGTTCGTTTTTCTTAAAATGTATATTGTTCCTACAAAAAAGCAGTTCTATAATCTTTTATGTGTGTAATTTTATAAGCTGTAAATTTTTCCCTGACATTTTTTTCCAAACACTAATGGTCTTATTTATAAAAGTTGTCTAACTTTGGACAACTGTCCAACTTTGGAAAATGTGTTTAAAAACCTTGTTTATTGTTGTTTTATAGCTGCCTAACTAAGACACAAGAGTAGATTATCCTAACCGTGGATAATGTGATATTTATTTTTATTAAATAAAGCATATTTCCACCAATTTGAAAATAGTTAGACAGTGTCTAAGTAGACAAAAATTTTATATATACGACTGTAATAGATTTTGAGTAATTTACAAAATAACAATTAAATAAATATAATAAATTGGTTGGTCCGACAGTTCGTGTAGAATTAAGGCCTAGTGATTTACAATACAACTCTCCACCATTCCTGTGCGCTGGTTATTGGCAGGAATGGAGGCGACCTACAATTTTCTGTCGAATCCGAATGCCTTAAGTGAGAAGTACTTTTTTATGACAAGAGATACTCTTGGAGAATTTGTCAATTCCTTGCAAAAGGCAGTAACCGGTGAAAAACATTTTTGTTTTAAGATGGCATAACAGTCCTACGCCACGATTATACTATATAATTGTTTCCTCAAAAAAAAAATCAAAAGCTCTAGTCCAAACTTATAGTCCAAATTTAAGGTCCAAATCAAGGGTCCTAAACTCACACATACAAATGAAGCTTCCCACAAAAATTCAGCTTTGTCACATTTTTTTTTTTTTTTTCAAAGTGAAACTTTGATTTTCATTGTTCACTGTCCTTCTCCATTTTACCATCAATTGAAAATATGGCTGCCATCGTCATTTTTCATGATCATCATAGTCATTGTCAATGGCATATGAACCACTTTAGACAACACGTGAAGCATTCTTTCATATCTACAATCTACATACGTATAAATAAATGTGTCAATTAGCGTGAATGTATTAGTAGTTTCGCGTGCCAGAAGCAAAATTTAGATTAGGGTATCTATATAGTTTTTTTTTTTTTTTTGAATTTTATTGCAACTGAAAAAGAATAGATAAGAAAAAATTAGACTTAAGGTTTTATAAGTGCTTATAATGAATGAAATTTCAATTTACATATACTTGTCTGTCTGAAGTACCATATAACTACCCTATATATGCTAAAATATTTCAACTTGTCACGAGTGATTCTTTGTTTTGAATTTTTAAGTGTTTGACTGCTTCTTTTAACTTGAAGTCATAATCTATAATTGACACCTTTGGATTAGGAGCCTTGAAGTTGAACCTAAAAATTGAAGTGATTTTAAATGAAAGGTAAAGATGAATATCAATCATTTATACAATAGCTGATTTTTTTTTGCAGTCCCGGGGTAGATTATTTAAAAAAAATGACCGACAACAGGGATAAGCGATTTCATCACAGAAAAAAAAATGGAGTTTAGATACAAACTATCGATAACACGTTAAAAAAATATCACCTAATATCACACAATTACTTTATCATTTGCAACATTATTTTCCGAACTACTTTTGGTATTCTTGAACTTTGACACCTTCGTTTGTGGTTTAGGTTTTCTATAAAAATGATGTACATATATATAGTATGAATATATTTCTTTTTAATTTTAATTTGATATGAATTCTGAAAAACATGTATTTTGATAACAATAACAACGAGGAGTATTATAAACATGTACTAAGATTATTGTATAACTTCCTACATATTTATTTTTTTATTTTTTTTAAGTACGCTTTCATGTAAAATTCCACAACAGCAAATTAAAAAAATATAAAAATTTATAATTGACGACATTTTCTCTTGCAAAACCAAAAACACACAACCATCAGAACAGATGTAGTATGTGAAATAATAAACAAAAATAAGACTTTTGAGTGTCACTGTTTGCCGATCAAGTCATATCGTGTCAATGGTTGATAATAATTTACGTCGACTCATTGACTTTACTTTGACGTCATTGTAAAGAAGAGATTCTCATCGGTTTTATCGGTAGACTTTGAAGCAAGTGCGCGACAAATCACATGTGTACCTATATCTCCATACATATGTAGCTACATTTATAATATCTATATATTGTATAGATAAAAAGTACAAATTCTGCCGTGTAATAGTTTTGCAATGGATTTGTCATTATTATTTTCATTCATTGAATGTTTTTTTTTTTTAAATCTTTTTTTTTAAATATTTTTTTTTTTTATTTTGAAATGATGACTCGAATTTACTTTTGTCTGATTGGTTTGCCACAACACAATGACAGAACACAACCGCACAATGCGGTGCGAGTTAATGCGTGTTTATATTTTTTTTTTATTTAAAAAAAAAAATTAATTTCGCAATGTATTGCAATGTGACGCATATATTGAAGCGATTAGTAAGCGATGGCGTCTTCTCAGAGATGACAGACGATTGGCTTCTTAAATTCTTTTTTTCTGGCATAAGATTGTTTTGCCAATTTATCTACATAATGGTTTTGTTTTTTTGATTTTTTTTTTTTCTTAATTAGCACTTGGAAGTAAAATATTACGAATCAAAATGTATTTCTATTGTTATGATTGTGACACATATCATCAGGGACTTACTGATGATTTTTTTAAATTAATCATAGAATATTTTAAATCTATTGAATCAAATTTGAAAAATCTATAGAACCTCTAAAACTGCCATTGCGCAAAAAAAATTACAACCACGTTGCATTAATTTCAGTCTTTGGTCGTTTGTCAATTGCCATATGGACGGTTAAAGTGAGGAACCTCAAAAGTCGTTTTTGCATATTTTTAAGAAATCAAAAAAAAATAACCTGTAAAATGGCGATCTGTGGTAAGAAGTTTCGAATTCTGTACTTTTCTGTAAAATGTTCAAAACAACATTATAACGCTAAAATTACCTCTAAAAATGTCGCTGATTCTGATCTGCTGATTTTTTTGCATTAACAATATTTTTTTGTAATTTTTCGACTCCTAGGTGTAAAGTATTGCATATGACATGCTTTACATCTATTTTCTAAAATATTTACTTATCAACATTGTTCTTCTTTACCATTTCAAAAGTAAGAAACAAAACGGTCAGCAGATAATAGAATTCAATTCATTTGAATTATGAATTTTTTTCATGTGCACTGTGGCGTATGTGGAATATTTTTTTTTTACTCTCGAATTATAAATTTTTTTTCATTATTGCAAAATTTTGTTTCGTGTTATACAAAATGGTTTTGCATACGATGCGACAAAAGGCTTTATAGCGTATAAGAGTAGGGTGTCTATTTCCCCCTTTTTAGGCAAGACGGACTTGAAAGAGAAAAAAAATCATTTAAAATCAACGGCCACACTTACAATGTCATGCTATGCCTTTTTCTAAAGCCAGAAATCCTAGTTTTTATTCTGTTCTTAAATCAAATTGTTCAAGAGAATAATTTTAGAAAAATTAATTTTTAAACTTAAAATTATAAAAAAAAAATAATAAATAATATGTACAAACATTTTTTCAACATGATTTTGTTCAAAATTAAGTATTTTGTAACTAGTATTTTTGTTTTAAATATTCAGTATTCTTATCAATTTCTAGTGAAACATGTGAAACTAGATTCTTGAAAATGTCTTATTTCTTTCAAGAAAATTAAAAAATTTATTTCACTGGATTTTACAGTCAAACTAAAATTTAATTTTAGTAGTTTTCTAATTTTCCTCATCTTTTTTATCAAACTAAAATTTAAGATCTTAAAAAATAGAAAAAAGCTGATCTAATATGAGATGTTACTGCAAATATTCTCAAATCTATCCAAAAGCTAGGTTTGACTGATAAAAATTAAAATATCCATAAATTCTACTTTGGGTGTATCTATGGTAACTACTAGGCGTTTATTTCAGTTGAATCATACAGAAGTAAAGAGAGATATAGCTTAAAAAGCAACTGTACTCTAATCTCCCAGTGCCATCGAAAAAATTATAACCCATTGGAAGATGAAATTACCAAAAATTGATAAAAGCATCAAAAACTAAAATTAAAACTAGCATTCAATTACATTGAATTAAAAAGAAAATTATTATTTTTTTTTAACAGTTTTTGTTTCAAATTAACTTAATTAAAAAAAAAAAACAAAACAAATATTATAATGGATTTTTGGCTTTTAAAAAACATAATGTTGTAAGTTTTTTCGTTGATTTTTAATAAATTTGTATCCATTTTAACAATTTTTTTTAATTGAAAACTGCCCCTTCCGCCTTAAAGGGGGAAAATACTGCACCCCTCCCGTAAATTTTATTTTCTTGTCTGCTTTCAACCTATCATTCCCTAGCTTTTTGTGAGATTCTACGGAAATGGCCCAGTATTGAATTTAATTTAGATTATCCGCCTATATAGCGGATGAAAATAAAAATCTGATAAAATTAAGGAATTATTTTTTTTTCATTTGGAGCTGATTTAAAGCCTTTAAAACCTTTTAAAAACTTTATTTAACGACCACCCCAATGTACATATGCATACATATACTTTTTTTTAGTATTTCTTGTTAATTCTAAAGTTTTTAGTGATGTTTTGTACCAAATTGGTAGTTTTCCCTTCTCTCAAGGTATCTTATTTAAAACCTACGCCGATAAAATACTGGTTCTATGTTCGATATTCTTTAAACCTAAATTTTACGATAACACAATTGTAGATACATACTTCTTTTCAATAAACACCAAATAGGTATTGTTTGTATTAAAAAAAAACTCAAGAAATTAATTACATATCGCTCATTTTCTGCAATATCGTCACAACTCAAAATATGACATTTTTGAGTTCATTACAGCATCGTGCGTGAAATCTATTTATATTTCTGCAAAAAAAAAATATAGATAAATATAGATATCTTTACACAATTTCAATCAAGAGCGTATTTTTTTAAGCACTATAACTGCTGTTTTTCCATAGTTTTTTCACGAAACAGAAATTTTCAATTTCATTTATCTCGAAACAGCATTTTTTGAGTTATGACGATATTGCAGCAAATGAGCGATATTTACTACTTTTTTCATTTTTGTATTTTATTTCTCAAAGTTACAAATTCTTAAATTTTTTTTCAGTTATATTTGGTTTTTGTTGATCCGAAATAGTTTTTAAAGAAAATAAATCCTAACATAAGGCAATTTCGATTTATTGCAACACTTTGATGTCTATAATTTTTTGACAACTATAAGGCTATGTTCATAATCCTCCAATAAAAAAAACTGCATCTGTTTTAAGTTGAACTCCGTTTAAATTCATTTGCAGGAATGATTTAGTCTGATTTAATTTATAGTTAACTCAATCCTAAAAAAAACTCTGCTCCCTAAATTAACAATGCATTTTTTCATCATACAATTTTTTACATTTACTTTTATATTTTATTTTTTGTTTGCAATTAAAAAAAATATGCACGACTTGATCGAACAAAGTTGCTCTTGTGGTTAACAATTTTGATGTAGCTGCATTTTAACGAGAAAATGTTAAAAAAAAACAAAGTATAGGTACTAATAAGATAGATTTTTTGTTTAATTTTAATTGTTTGTTTAAAAATAATTTATTTTAAAAATTTTCAAATGAAATATTTATAAGTACCAGATTAATAACAAAATTGGTCAATCCATTAAAAAGTTATATGTAAATAGCTCAAAACTAGGGCATTTTCTATTTCAAAAAACGTCAAAACTTTATTTCTGTAATTTTTGGCAAAAACTGTTCTTTTTACAATTATAAGAACGAAGTTTATTCAAAATAAAAAAAAAATAAACCAAAGATGTATAATTGTTTTATTAATTACATCAATTGAAACTGATCATTCAAGCCCAATAGAAAAAATATTTTTTATTCATAATCGTTAGAGTCGTTTTCGAGAAAATTAAAAAAATTGCAACTATCCGTTTTACAGAGTTATATCTTGTCTTTGTAAGAGCTCACAAGTCACAATCTATTGTGAGGTTGATTTTTTAGGGGGTTGTTGTGATTCGTAAAATTTTCGGTATTCACAGACAATTCTACTAAAAGAAACCACACACAGCAAGGTGAATTTTTTTTTATTGTTTAATTCTAAATTTTTGTTGGACGGACTTATTGAATAATTTTTTACCGTAATTATGAAATGTCAAACTTTTGAGTTGTTATGTTACTCAAAAAGAGATCACAATTTCTATAGCTCTTGTGGGGCTCACAAGTTGTGATTGCAGTGTTACCAGAATACGAAAACCTCACAAAATCAATTTTACCTTACCTTTTGAGGTTGTTGTGCCTTGTTAGGTATCAGTGAGGTTTGCCAGAATAAAGGCTGTTAGATGAGCTGAAACAAAAATTCGAATTTCCCCTCTAGAGAATCACATAAAATTGCTTTATATACGAAGTTTTTTTTAATAATAAAAATGTTATTTATTACCGAAATAAATTAGCTAAGTACAAGACTTATAGCACTATTTAATTGGACTTGTAGAATTATTGATTCAAAATAGATTTTAACTGCCTTTAGTCCACAAAAATTAGCGTTTCAACCCGGTGTTGATCTCACTTGGACTCATTAGTTGACTAGTGGGGGTTTTGTACCAAATTTGAAGGAAATCCGTCCATGTGGGTAGGCTCTAGCTTAAACTACAATGGACGCACGAACGCAAAAACCCACAGACACACGTACAGATGCGCAGACCGATGTCCGGTATGACGAAACCCATTTGAATTCAACACGTTTGTACTCACAGCCTCATGCAAACATTTTTGTTCCGTCAGAAATAATATTGTCATCATACCATTTATGCAAAAAAATCTGATGGAGACGAATAAGATTAGATGCTTTTTATTAACTTTTTTGATAGTGAAATAAAAAATACCAATCGATTAGAGATATATGAACTTTATTGCTCTCTCTCTCTCAAAATTCAAATTAAGCTTGATATAGTCTTAAATTTAGTTTACCCCTTTATTTCGTTGTTCTTTACACCATGACATCATTTTTTTAATGTTTTTTCAAGACTCCTTGCAGGTACATCCGTAATATGTAATTCTCAAGAATTACCTTTAATATAAAAAATCACAACGAATTGAAAATTTCATAAATCATAAACTACTGGCGCCATGCGTCCTTCATATACATAGGTACCAACTTTCTGTCATAAAAATCAAAAACAACGTCTGACTAAATGACGTCTTCTTAAGTGAAAAAATAAACACTTCTCTTCTGCATCGCCGCCGCCGCGCCACTGCAATAAAATTTCACCAAAAGACAATTATTATTAAAAATAAAAGAAAACGCCCTGCAATTTATGTAGGTAGAGGTACAAGTAAATCTGCATCCGCATCCTATCATCATCACACACAATGCGCTTTTTCGACATGCAAGTCTATGCCATAGCTGGCACCGCACAGGTAGGCGCGTTTGGTTCTGCTTCTGACGCCACTATACCATTATTGCCAACTGGTATGTCATCTTCATCCACTGCTATAAAAGTATGACATGCCGACAGTGATGCTGCAGTGTTGTTTGCATACAGCACAACACCTTTCACTCATTTTTGACATCACATATCCCACACTACCCCTCAATTATACCATCGATCGGTCGACGCGACGGTCGTCCTCGTCGTCGTCACTATTCAATCTCGTAATAAAGTGATTAGCCTCAAACGCCGACCGTCTGGTCGTATCTTTTGTCTTCTGTTTGTTTTTGTTTATTCGTACAAAAGGTCCAATCGGGAAGGATAACTTTTTATTTTTTCCTAAAGAACAAAAGCCTTATTTGAATGGATTTACAGTACAAATAGAAGCAAATAAACACACAGGACAGGTAGGTTAGGTACTCTCTTGTATTTTGATGACAAAACAACATCCTGGCGAAGAGAAAGAATGAATAACTTCCGGGCATCTGATGAGAGAGATTCAATTTCCTTTCCTTCCACTCACGAATTATTCCATCCACCACCACCAACGACCACGTGACAGGTGGTTTTGAATTTTATAAGACTGGCGGGCTCCTCCGTTTTGTCTACGGAAATACCCATAAAATCTAACCAAACTTGTTTTTTTTTCAATAAAGATTTTTTTTCATTTAATTAATTTCTACATAATCACGAGATTAAGGGGTCATTAAATAACCATAAAATGGACTCTATCACTATAGCCCCACAGATGTCGATGTTGTCGAGTGACGAAGACAAACACACTCCACCTCATCGTTGCCCGTGCGTTGCGTCGGTCAATGGAATGCTAAATCTAAATTTGAGTATTTCACAGATTTTTATTTTATTTTTGCCTCTTCGAAGAGTATAACTAGTCATTGGGGTGTTGTTTAACCTCATATGGTGGTCATATACACACATTAATCTATTGGTTTTCATATGGGATCTTCTTGATATTTATTGTAGACAAATTAGTTCAGCAGTGTGTGCCACTGCCAATATTCAAGGCAGTGTCATATGTCAACGGACACATTTTTGCATTGGCTTCTGTCCCCAAAGTCTTGAGATGAGTGAATTAATTTATACCACAAACTACGGTTATGGTTAAAATTTGCATAATTTATGCGGCATCAATTGAAACATAATACGAATAAAACTATAGTGAGCGTGGTGCTTATACGTTTTGAATGCTGATTCTTTTATGTCGAATAGATTTGGGATTTTAATTTTTAGTACTTTAACCATTGTATGGGTAGGCGAGGCACATATTTTGAAAGGGGTTCGAGCGGGCCATAAAATTTCTAGATTTTTACAAATAAAGGTCAAAGTTGGTAGAATTTTGGTATGCAGAGCTTTTTATAAGCCATTCCTGAAAAATACATTAAATTGGAACCAGATTTTAAGTTTAAGTGTGGTGAAAAGTGGTGAAATTTACCCCCTTAACCACTTTTCACCACACTCGAAGCTGTCGACCTAATCCAAATGTATAGAAAATTGCTTAAGACAAAAATATAGGAAGCTCTCAATACAAAAAACTCTGCCAAGTTTGGCAATCATTTGTAGAATTTTAGAAATTTTATGGTTTTATCCCGCTCGAGCCCCTCTCATACTACATTCCTCCTCTATTATTTTTTGTTTTTGTATTATATTATGTCGATTTTGTTTTTTGAACAAGTGTAGAGATAAATTTTATGCAATTCTACACAAAAAAGGATTCTGACATTTTTTCATAGGAGCATCAGATTTTGAAAAAAAAACTTAGCTATAAGTTGTTTATTTCAATGTAATTTTGTCACAAATTTTCGGTGTATGATACTATGTGTACGCTTACGCACGTTTTTTTCTTCCAAAAACTGTTGTTCTGAAGAAAAAAACTGTCAGAATATTTTTTGTGTAGAATTTCTATAAGCTAAAAGGTTTCTCTTAATTTTTTTTCAAAAAATCTTATACTATTTGAGGTATTTAAAAAAAAATTGAATTTTGTCCTCTTCATCCCCGAGAAAATTAATTTTTAGGAAATACTGAAAACATTTAAAATAAAGCACCAAATTTTCATTACTCACAGTATTGTTTCTTTTGTAGATATTACTTCCCCTTGGAAATAAAATTCTCACTATTCGTCTCCCCTTGTATTTTAAGGATGAAAAATTTAATACTTAGACAAAAAATTAATGGAGAATTATAAAAATAGAAAAAAAAAAGAAAACAAGGTCAAATGCCATTTATACAGGACTAAAGCAGCCTTTTTTGTATATTTATTTTTTTTATTTTCTTTTATTTCTTCTTTTGGATTTGATGAGAAGGCTTTTCTTTTATTATTTAGAAAAATAATCTCTCTATATAGTAATGATTGTTGACATAATTTTGTAATGTCTTTTTATTGGATTTGAGTTGTTGTTGTTGTTTTTTTATTATTGAAATAATATTTGACCGGAACCTATTAAGTACTTCGAATCAAATAAGAATTGTTTTTTGTTTAGCCTTTATTGGATTTCTTATTTCTAAATGATAAATTTTTAAGACCTACTACTATTACAATAGAAATTGATACAAATGACAAAATTGTTTTTAAATGAGGTAATTATTTGTAAATTTTATTCAGTTTAAATAAAAAAAAATCGACTTAAAATTTATTCTAAAACGATTAAGTTAAATTATATGAAAAAGAATAAGTATCTACTTATAGTCAATGAAATTTCTAGATAACAAAACTTTTAGTTCTTTCATGCGATGATCTCGATTGTTTAAACACAAAAAAAAAAGAAATAAGTGCTGACTACGAGTAATTTTAATGTTGTCTAGGTATTGGTATCGTATATCTAGGTAAGGAACCTTTTTTTTGTGTGTTTTTTTTTGGAAAAAAAAATCGAACTAAAGTTTGAATTTAGAAACTGCTAAATATTTACATTGAAAAATTTAATTTCATCACAATTTGTTTGTTTTTGTTTAATCTTTTCTGCGAGACTTTTGAGAAATAGTCCAATAAATACCTCGGATATCACTATATTCTGAAAAAGATCTTGGGACTTTTCTCGTCTTGTCTCAGAATTTTTTTTTTAAACCGGATTGGAGTCAAAATTCGGTTTCCGAAATTTTGTGTTCAAAAGTTTTCAAAATTCTGAAAAACCAAAATTCTGCATTTTAAAATTCTGTATTTCAATATTCTGTATTCCAAATGTCTGTATTTCAAAAATGTGTAAATTTTAAATTTTTTATTTCTCAAAATTTTGTAATTTTAAAATTCTTTATTCTAAAATTCTGAATTACAAAATTCTGTATTCTAAAATTTGGTATTACAAATTTATGATTTTAAAATTCTGTATTCCATAATTTTATATTTGAATTCAAAATTCTGTAAATCTTAAATTCTGTATTCCAAAATTTTGAACAACCAAAATTCTGTTTTACAAAATTTTTTATTTGAAAATTCTTTTTTCTGTAGAGCCCTCATTCTGGATCTCAAAATTCTGAAAAAAAACAAAATTCAGTTTTTCAAAATTCTGTGAAGCTATAATTTTGTATTTTAAAATTCTGTATTCTAAAATCGTAGAAAAAACCAAAATTTTGTATTCCGAAATTCTGTATCTCTTCATCCCAAAACAATTTTTTTTTTTTATTTTACAGAATTTTGAATTTTCTTTCCTCTACAAATTGAATATATTTTTGAACTCGATACATTCACAAATCATTTTAATCAAAAAAAAAAGTTATATTTTGACTTTTAAAATCTTCCGAAACAGCTTGATTTTAGCTTTGAGATTTTGTATTTGAAGTCTTAAGTTTATCCTTAAAATAACCCTTAATTTGATCCAA
Source organism: Epistrophe grossulariae (assembly GCA_929447395.1). NCBI lineage: Eukaryota > Metazoa > Arthropoda > Insecta > Diptera > Syrphidae > Epistrophe > Epistrophe grossulariae. The sequence goes on from OV839566.1 coordinate 139,128,526, forward strand.
TTCTATTCTAACAGGAAAAAACATCGTTTGTTTGTAGTAAAAGTTCCAATTAAAATACTGCAATCTGCCATACATCATTTATTTCACTGACGGCAAATTTCGCATCACTTTTATTTATTGGATTCACAATTATCTGTCAAATCAATAGAAAGAAAACCGTTATGATTGTAGCTTTTTACTTGCGATATATAGGTAACATATGGCAAGTTAAGGATTCGTAAAATTAAAAACGAACTTGACATTTTGATCAAACTTGACATTATACGAGGCTCCGAAAATTAGGTTCCAAAAAATAAGGCCCAAAGAAAAAAATTAAATAAGGCCTCAAAACTATATGCATACAAAACAATAACAAAGAAAATTTAAAAATTTTGGGTTGTTATTTCATATTTTGCCTTTCTCAAAAAGGATAATAACAATCCACTAATCGAGGACTCAGAGCTTGCAGAATTTCATTATGTTTTCCCCAATTTCAATTTTCGGGTCATATTTCATCTTTTCGGGTCTTGTTTCTTAGGGCCTAATTTCGCGGATCCACAATTCGTCTGTGTGTCACTCTGCAAGTTGCAGCCTAAACGGGTACGTCGATTTTCTTCGAACTTGGCACCATTTTTGTAAAGACCAAAAATATTGGTACCCGCCTTACAATTTTTTTAAGTATAATTACTGAGAGTCTTTTTTTTATCGAAAACGTGTCCAAAGCTTTAAACAAAAAATTTTGTAATTTTTTACAAACTTATAGGATAATTTTTTGTTAAAAAATGTCCCAAAATGGTTATAAATAATACAACGAAAGTAGAACTATTTTCGATTTTCTCAAAAACGGTTCAACTGATTTTAATCAATTTTTTTATGGGAACATTTTTTTTTTTTATTTTTAAAAAAAAGTTTAAAAGTTTTTTTTTTTTGAAAACTTTATTTTATCAATTTAGCAAATTTTAAATAAAAATTAATCTTATAACCAAAAATAACAGCAACAACTGTACATATGTTTTAAAATCAGCAAGGAAAATCTGAACTAATATCAGAACGATCTACCATTTTATTGAAACAAATTTTGTATTTATACATTATTAAAGGTAGCTCTGATTTTTTTGATTTTTGACTATCTCATTAACTGTTGAACTGAATTTTATGAAATATTGTGCACAAAAGCTTGAAATAAGTTTACATAATAATATAGGATCGCATAGAAAATTAAAAAACAAAATATTCAATTAAAAAAAAAATTAAAAACTACTTTTTGAAAAGTCGATATTGCGAAAATGGGTAAATTATTTTTTAATAAATACTAAAAAATTGGCGTACTAAGTTTTGTCTTCAAAAAAATTTTACATAGAAAATGATTTTTTTTAAAAAAACCACTTCAAAGATTTTTAAAAATTTGTTCTCATAAATTGAGATTTGTTTAAGAAATCAGAAATCTGTACATCGTCTTAGTGTCAAAAAAATCTCAATACTGTTTCATAAGATCAATAGATTTGTCGAGATATTTTTGAATTTTTATGCTTTCACCTCATAAATTTCTAGTACTTCTTTCGGAAGACATCACAACAAAGCTCTTCACTAAAATTCAGCTTCCTAAGCTTGTTCAATTTTTGTGTTATATTTTCCTATTTAGTCCGTTTTTCATTTATTTAACTTTCCTTTCCTCATCGTATGCCCTAAAAATTAGCTTTACAATTTCCTTAATCATCCTGTCAATATTTTTTGTTGATGTTATTACTGAAAATGCTGCTGCTCTTGAGACTTAATAATACAATAATTGTTTTGTTTATAAAAAAAAAAAAATAAATAAAGAAAAAATTTAAAAAAAATATTCCAGTGGATATAAGTTGGTAGGTGCACCATAACAATAATAAACAGTGGCACTTGTAGAGTAGCAGCAGCAGCAGCTGCTGCTACTTGATGATAATATATGAACATTGAACATACCTACTTACTTTTTGTATACACTTGCTCTTGTGGGCACTGACCAGTGACCATATGCTCCCGGACGGGAGTATAGTTGCAGTTATTTACGATATACAAATTTATCCAATACCTATACATATTATTATAAATATTCTTGGTCACTAGGCTATGTGAGAGTGCAGTAACAGTATAGTCATGTTCATGTAGCCAGCAAAGTGTGTTGTGCCCCATTTGCCTTCTGTAACACTTTACACTCACTGCACTCTGCATATATAGGTTTATATCTGTATATACATTATGGTACCGTGACACTTGATATCTGTCACATTATCACAATTTGCATGTGGCGATAGATCTCACTACTGTGGCTGCTGCAATTAATTATGAATTCTATTTTTTTTTTCTTTATTTTTCATACACATTTTTTGTATATACAAAAAATATAATTATTTTTTTTTATATTTTCGCTTCAGCTGATTAATCTGCTATTGAAGTTGTTTTCATTTTTATAATACAAAAGACTTTGACCTACGTCGTTGTCGTCGGGCAAAGAAACGACAACGGCAGCGGCGCGCACGGTGATTAAATTAGCAATATTTGCGAGAGATATGCTAAACTTGCATAGATAAGCGCAGGGTGTTTTTTTTTTTTTTCCTTTTTTTTCATGTTGGAAGTACCTTTATAGTTGTATTTGTTTATAGTTGACATTGTGTATTACATAAGAGTTCATGTTTAATTTTATTTTGTATTAAAGTATTTCATGCAGGAATGTGACAGCAATATCATGCTGTAGGTTTAAGGAATTTCTTGACATGACATGAAGTTTACAAGGAAATTGTAACAGATTGGCAAACTTATGTACGTATATTAAAATTGAACAGATCAAAGAGAGATCTATATAGAAACGGATTTGGAAAGAAAATTTTATGTTGGCTTTTACATGAATGACAAAATTTCAAAATGTCTTTCAATTTCTTCTTAATGACTATAATGGCGGTTTTGATTGGTAATCTGGTAATCGATTCTGAAGTGTCAGTGCTTTAGGTATCGGATATGAATTCAAATCTAAAAGCATTAACCTTGTATATGTTTACTTCCCAAACCTACCAATTTTTATCATTTTTAGCCGAAAGACTGTCAAAGTTCATGTAAAAAAATAAAATTGGTAGAATTTGGGTGTTTCGGGCAAGTACGCGAACAGACCTATTTTCTTTTCTATCGAGAAAAAGATTAGTAATTTTGTAGGGTTCAGAAGGCTTCTTGGCGACCAATAGAAAACGCCATAAGGGCCTGAGTTAAACCAAACTTAGCTTATCCAACAAATAAATTGCACCTGAGTTAAATCAGAAGCAGTTTTTCAGTGTAGAATTAAATATAACTGTCAGTAGGGCTTTTCCAGAAACAATCTTTTACTTTTCTCTTTCTAATTTGACAGTTGTACATGGAGAGAAAGTAATGTAATACAAATAAATATAATTACATGTACAACCAGGGTTGAATAAAGTCCATTTGTTGCAGTAGTTTATGTAGTAGTTTATGCTAATGAAATAAATTGTAGCGAACCTAGTTTTAAATGTCAAATTATTTGTCAGCTGTCACATTGATTTTTAAATTTTTAGTTGAAATGTTTAGTTTTTTTCATTGAAATTCTATTATTTTTCTAGATTCACCATGTTTGTTGTTATTTTCTAACGATTTCTGGAGAAGTTGTGTAGATGAAGAAGAGGAAGAATCGATTCCTCTCCTTCTCAGTACATGTCCTGCTCTTTCTCAAAGGCGTAGGGTCCACTTAGGAGAATTCTACTACAATGATACTAGTGATCTGGCAAATCATGACATTAATAGTTCAACGAGTAGGAAGAAAGCTTCCTAGATTCTTGTGGTATCACAATGGGCCAACCTATGGTCTAAGTGTGTCAAGCGTCTCTGTTGACAGCCACGTAAACCTAACCTAACATGTTTGTTTGTAGAGACGTAACAATTTATAGTAGAAAAGGCGTGCAGTTTATTTAATTAACTAAGGGTAGTTAATGATGTAGAAAATGTAGTGTAATTAATTCAGTCAACCCTATATCGCTCATTTGAAAAAAAGTTTGTTTTCTTTTCAACAAGAGCTGACAAACTACTGTTTATTTTTGTTTATTTCACGCTGACGCGCATAAATAGTGGAAATTGAGAGTTGTAAAAAATTCATCGAAATTATGGAAATGCGTTTTCACTATCGAAACAGAGAGGGCGACACTATGGGCGTTTTTCTTTTTTAGTTCAGAGTAGAGCTCTGAACAGAGTCTGAACATTCCGAACATACTCTGAACGATCTCTGAACTGAGCGTGCTCTGCTCTGAGAGTTCAGATTTATTTAAAGAAACACGCTTCACCAGCTGTCACTTTTTCATTTGTTCACAATTTTCATTTTCTTTATGTTCAACTATTCAACTCCGTCTGCTCTATCAATTTATTCTGAGCTCATAGAGCGCGCTATGAACATGCTCTGAAAATTCTCAGAGCGAAAAAAAGAAACACAAAATTGGAGCTCTGAAGGCTCTGAGCTAAAAAAGAAACACGATTTTTTTAGACAGTTCAGGCTCTGCTCTGAACTAAAAAAGAAAAACGCCTAGTATGGAAAGGATGATCTCAAAAGTGTCGGCATATCTATTTTTACAGTGTTTTGACACACAACAGCCAGAAATAAAAATTCAATTAATTTACCAAAATGTTTTCGGAGTCTGTTATCTCTGAAACTAAGATGATCTTGCACTGAAAAACTAGGTTTTTCAAATAGTTATTATTTCTTAAACAACAGCAGTCCGTCTTTTATTTCAAAAATTCAGTGTCAAAAATTTAAATCCAAAGGCTCAAAGCATTTTGTAGTTTTGTATCACTCACATTTTTTTCCATTTTCGACAAACATTATGTCTGATTTATATTCTCCTTCCAAATTTAACTTAGTCATCAAGCAGTCAAGCAAGAGGTTAGGTATGTACATATATTGACACAATATTTAAATAGTTGCAAAGTAAATATAAGTTTCAAGATATCAAGCACTTTTATCAAACATTAGTTTCCAATTTGTATCTTTGCTAAATGGTCACGATTTTGTGTTATTGAAAATAAAATCCAACACCACAAAAAAAAAGTACAAGTAAGTAAATTATATTCTTCAAGACTCTTTTGATATTTTTCGACAAAAATCCCACTCATATGGTCCCTCTAAACCAGACACACTATTTTTTTAATTTTTTTTTTTATATGATGAATGTGTGGGAAAAATCAAGTGTTGTACAGTAGTTGTCCACACAGTCTGCTTATGCCACAGCTATGTAGGTAACACACTTAATGGTCTCTTAATTAATATTCCAAATGGCATAAAGGACTTTCATGAATAAAAATCTTCAAATTGAATTAATTAAAGTGGCACTAATTCAAGAATCATTATTTTTGTGTGTGTTATTGTTGCTGATGTTGTCTTTCTTTCGTATACTTGGTGGTTGAAGTGATCTCTTTATAGTGATGGCTACCTCTTTTCCCCCAAGGGGGGATTATTGTTGCTTCTGTAATAAGGAAAGTAGTTTTTTTTTTAAAGAGCTATAATAGGAGTACGAGTAGAAGTGATTTGTTCACGTCCCAATATTAAAGTGATTTACTCTGATGAAACATATTATTATGATGGAACTTGAAAAAAAAATTTAGTGAAGTAGTATGTGAAGTGGAACACCTCAAGGTAGCCATATTTGTTCAGATTTGTTTTTACTCATGTGCAGGCAACATTTATGATGGATAAGAGTTGAGTGCTTCACAACAGAAGATAGTGTATTGATTTAATTATGTTGATGTGTTATTTTTAAGGATTATTTAGGATTTAGCAATTCTTATAAAGCAATGAGCTAAAAAGAGTTATTAGAAGTTTTTAAAGTAAGTACATACATACACAATTGTACAACATTTGTAGTTATATACAGTAGAATCTCAGAAAGATGAACAGCTCGGAAAGATGAACGGAATATTTTCACTTTTCAGTGTTCAAAAAGATGAACGGGTTGAAATTTAGTACTCGAATATATGAACACTTTATTTCCAACATAATTTTTTACTTTTTCTTTGAATTTAATTCCTTCTGAACAATACTTTTGAGATTGTTTTAATTTGTTATGCAAATAATTTTTAATGTTTTCGAGATTCTACTGTATATGCATTTATTTCATTAATTTTATTTGACTATTTAAGAAATATAGCAAATTTAGTTTATTCTAAAAAGTGATATTTCGGCCAACACTAGGTGTGTTTTTTTGAAACCCCGGGGGCAATTGGTTGAAAAAAAAACGACAGTGGGGATTAGCGACGCCATCACAGAAAAAAACATGGAGTTTTCATACAAACTATCAATAACATGTATGTAAGTCATGGCGGTAATACAGGTTCTCTGTGCGCTTAAGTTAAGCCCCGAGAATTCTCTGATATAAGCTAAGCCCCCGGAGGATTAGTTGTTGTTGCATTTTACATGTAATTTTTTTAGCACCGACGTCGTTTTTTTTGTCCAATTCCTCCCGAAAAACTAACTTCGAGAAAAAATATTCACGAACTTTGATTTTATTTTATTGTATTTTATTTTATTTTACTTTATTTTATTTTATTGTATTTTATTTTATTTTATTTTATTTTACTTTATTTTATTTTATTGTATTTTATTTTATTTTATTTTATTTTATTTTATTTTATTTTATTTTATTTTATTTTATTTTATTTTATTTTATTTTATTTTATTTTATTTTATTTTATTTTACTTTATTTTATTTTATTTTATTTTATTTTATTTCATTTTATTTCATTTTATTTCATTTTATTTCATTTTATTTCATTTTATTTTATTTTATTTTATTTTATTTTATTTTATTTTATTTTATTTTATTTTATTTTATTTTATTTTATTTTATTTTACTTTATTTTATTTTATTTTATTTTATTTTATTTCATTTTATTTCATTTTATTTCATTTTATTTCATTTTATTTCATTTTATTTTATTTTATTTTATTTTATTGTATTTTATTTTATTTCATTTTATTTTATTTTATTTTATTTTATTTTATTTTATTTTATTTTATTTTATTTTATTTTATTTTATTTTATTTTATTTTATTTTATTTTATTTTATTTTATTTTATTTTATTTTACTTTATTTTATTTTATTTTATTTTATTTTATTTCATTTTATTTCATTTTATTTCATTTTATTTCATTTTATTTCATTTTATTTTATTTTATTTTATTTTATTGTATTTTAGTTTATTTTATTTTATTTTATTTTATTTTATTTTATTTTATTTTATTTTATTTTATTGTATTTTATTTTATTTTATTTTATTTTATTTTATTTTATTTTATTTTATTTTATTTCATTTTAATTTATTTTATTACTTTTTATTTTATTTTATTGTATTTTAGTTTATTTTATTTTATTTTATTTTATTTTATTTTATTTTATTTTATTTTATTTTATTTTATTTTATTTTATTTTCTATTTTATTTTATTTTATTTTATTTTATTTAAGATTTGATTTTACGCCATTTGTGTGGTAAGGTGTTGCCAATGAACAAAAATACTACTTGACAATAAAAAAAATGGATTTTTTGTGTCATTTTTTTTTTGTTTAAACAAAATATTTTTCCAAATTTTTAAACGCAATATTGTTCAGACTATTAAAAAGCATACAACTGGATTTACTATAAAATCGATCAAGATATTAAAAAGTTTTAGGTGAAAAACTCAAAAATAAGGCATAGTTTTCTCAAAAAACGTCAAAACCATATTTCCGTTAAACGATTTAACGATTTTTTTGAAAAAACTTAGTTTTCTTAAAACCCCTATTTTTATTTAATCGAAATTGTTGGAGTCGTTTTCTAGAAAATTTGAAAAACTTGTTGTTTGGCAACGTTTTAATAAATGAATGTTTCACTCAAAAATGCAGTTGTTGGAAAATTACTGAACCGATTTTGATCAAACTACACAAAAAACACCAATATCGAAGATTGAAGCAGTCGCTTCAAAAGTTTCAGAGTCCAATAGCTAAAGTAGGTATACATTTTTAAGGAAATAAAAATATTTTTAGTTTACTATTTTTCCCAATTTTTTTTTTTATTAAGTGTGTTTTTGTGCCAAAACATTTAATTAAACTAATTTTTCAAAGCTAAATGTAAACACAAACATTTACTTCGGTTGACATTTGATTAACAATACAAACATTGATATATAAAAATAATATGTAGATTGTTGATATGACCTCCAAACTATTTGCCTCTATAAAATAATTTCAATTAAAAGCCATAAAAATCCTAAATGAATTGCATTGAAAATTAAACAATTAACAGGTAAATACAATTATCTCTTAAAAATCATTTTCACATCCAAAAATAACAAAAAAAAAAATCTAGTTTAAACTTTGAAATAATTATTTTCTAATTTTATATTTGCCAATGAAAATAATATTATTTCAACAATCCACCGCCACCGTCTCAACACCACACTCACAAAACCAAAAAAAAAAATTTTATGAAATGTTGATTTTCCACTAAAAATTTAAGACCAATATAATTCGAAGTAATTGACATGATTGTTTATTTTTTTTTCCAAAGAACATGCAAGTTCTCTCAATAAATCTTTGAATCTTATGCCTATCAAAAAAAAAAAAATATCCAGATGGGGGAAATTTATGCAAAACTAAATTGCAGAAGAAACTTGATTTTAAATTGAAAAAATAAAATAAAATGTAGCATCTTGTATATTACAGAAAAAGATTTTCCCTTACCTTATTTTATCCGGCGATACCTATACGTGATTTAAGTGAAGATTAGTGACACATAAATCTGGGCTCAAATATGTATATTATATATTATCTCTTCCAGTTTGTGACAAGTCATTGGAATTTAGAAATGAATAAATGTCCGGTATGTAAATCGATTAAGATAACTTAAGATTTGCTGTTTAGACATGTTTTATAATTTACAAAGATTCTTCCATCAGATAGATAAATATAGATAGATAGATAGAATATATGTATCTATAGAGAGATATTTTAGAGATATAGATTGATAGATAGATAATGTCTGCTTTATGTATATCTTTTGCATCATTTGAATTCGATGCGTGGGGGCAAAATGAAAATTCTATTTGCTCTCAATTCAATTCGATTTTATATCTGGGATATTTGATTTGACAGTAATATGCATACACATAGGTGATTTCAATCTTGAATTAATTTACCTTCATAATATGTGTATCCTTTTCTTTTTATCTTATACAAGATGAACAATCTGTTTAGGTTTATTTCGCATAAACATAATTTATATAAATGAATTATATTTTCACGGAATTTGTGTGTAGATTTGAATAAATAAAATCAATTCATATACTTTAAACCAAGTTTTTATAAAGAAATTCTAATTGAAATAAGGTGAGTAAGAGTAAGAGATATACAAATTTAAAATAAAAAAAATAATCACGATTAGACAATTGCATGGACTTGCTCTTGATGGTTGACCACTTTAATATATGCCTTACATGTCAATAAAAAGTCAAAAATACTATAAAATAGAGTTTTTATTTAGTTTTATATTTTTGTTTAAAAATAAAATATTTTAAAAATTTGTAATGCAATATTATTAAAAGTAATCAGCAACATCAGATTACAAAATTATAGGGTAATTGCGGGAGAGATGCCGCGTCGGGAGAGATGCCGCATAGCCCAAAAGTCAGTTTTGTAGTCGACCCTGCCAAATATTTTTTTTAGTTTTTTTGTTCATTTGGTTTCAAAACATAAACGAGAGAAATAAAAAAGGTTGCTTATTAAAGTTAACGGGAGTTATTGCGATCTGTTTTGGTCTTCGTTCTCGTTCGTAGCCTGGAATTTGTTCAGTTCGACGCCAATAGTCGTTGCATTCATTTTTTGTTAATGATCTTACACTGCGGCATCTCTCCCTCACTTGTTGGGAGAGACCAAAATTCAATATAATTTATTTTTAATTATTTATTATTTAAACAATAAGTTTTTTTTTCTGTTAAGTCTTTTTTTATGGTAGAATACAAATCCATTTTTAAGTTTTGTCAAAAAAATAAATTGTTTTTTGTTAATAACACAACAAAAAATTGAGTTTTATAAAAGCACGGCATCTCTCCCGCAATTACCCTATCAAAATTGGTCAAGTCTTTAAAAACTTCTATTTGAGTAACTATAAATAAGGTAATTTACTCAACAAAAATACGTCAAAATTCTATTTTCATATTAAGATATATTTTGTTTTTAATTTGAAACGCATTTTTTCTACAATTACTTTTTTGGTTACAAGTGCGAAATTTAGTTAGTTTTAGTTTATTTAGGGCTTGTTTCACAATGTGTGAGTAAAGTTCTGATTATAGTTACTCGACACATAAATACTGGTCCACAAACCAAAAAATAATATTTTTTCATTTATCACCTATTCCAGTTGTCAAAAAACAATTGTAAGTTTTCCTCCTGTGGACTTATGACCCTGTGCCAGTACTTATGTGTCAAGTAACTAATCAGAACTTTACTCAGGCATTGTTAAACAGACCCTTAGCTTATTTATTAGTTTTATTAAAATATTTGAAAAACTATCAGTTCTTTTTGAAAAAGTGTCAACATTAAAATTGTACCTTATGCGATTGTACACAAAAAAAAATTGTGACACTTTTTTTCGTAGGAGCAACATTTGCACAGGACTTAATCTATCATTTGTATGTGTGTTTTAATATACAATTTAATTCCATATCAGTCATTTAACATCCTATAAAGTACATTAAACTTCAACTATGCTGCTTTGATTTTGTGGGAAAATTCAAAATTCAATTTCTCGAAAAGTTTTTACTTTTTTATGGGAAAAGTCAGGCAAATATTCTTGCTTATTAAATTCTACACAAAAACTATTCTGACACTTTTTTTTCGTAAAAGCTATAGATTTTGAGGAAATTGTGTGTGAATATTTCAATATTAGATAATTATGTTTTAATGTACTTTTTTACTGGGTTCGTTTCGTTTGCGCACCTTTTTCTAAAAATCTATTGCACCTACGAAAAAAAATGTTATAATCTTTACGGCGTAGAATTTAATAAGCTACAATTTATCTCAACATTTATTAAAAAAAAAACAAAACTGATAGTTTTAGAGCAATGTACAAAATCAGTAGCTCTGGTCCAAATTTAGTGTACTTTTTAGGAAATGTTTAAAATATAAAAATTAAGCTACAAACTTTTTTTTTCTCCTATCCCTCTCGCCTTACTCCTTCTCGCAACCTCTAGTTCCTCTATCCACTCTTCCCCCCTCCCTCCTTCATCCATTATATCCCTCATCTTCTCCCCTATTGACATCCCTTCATCACCACCTGACCTGCATCTTTCTATAACATGTTCCCACGTCTCAGGTTCACCTTCACACACTCTGCACATTCTTTCTACTTCATGCTTCCAGTACCATCTTTCTCTCACCTCATTCCCTAGCCTGACTCTCGCTATTCTCCTTGTTCTGTCTGCCTTCCATCCCGCTTTTAAATATTGTGGGATGCCCTCGGTCATTACTTCCTTATACCACCTATTATATCTGGATTCCAATATTAGTTCCAGTCTTTCCTTCTCCTGCTCTCTTCTGTCTTCCCATTCTACTCTCTCGTACCCTGTCATACTGTCTTCTTTTACTTCCCTTCCTCTCTTTCCCATTCTCCCTTGTTCCCATCGGGATCCTCTCTCGCTTCCTTCCCTCTCTCTCTCCCTCATCTCCTCTAAACATTCCCTCGCCATTTCACTTCGTTTCCCACCTGTTAATTTCTTTTCATAATTCCATGCCCTTCTCCCTGCCCTTATCATTATCTTATCTCTTTTGGTTTCCTCTCTCACCATGTATCCTGGAGTTTGCCATTCTACTCCCAGTGTCCATTTGAGGTATCTCTCCTGCATTCTTTCCATTTCTTGTCTCTCCTCCCATCCCCATATCTCCGCCCCAGCAAACTTATCAGTTTCGTCGGATTTGTTCATAGTAAAAGTCTAATTTTTTGGGGTTATTTATTTGGCAATCAAAAAGTTCGTTGTCGTAGTCAAAATTTCTGTAAATTTGTTGAAATTTCAGCCTAAAGCCGTTTCTGTACTCAAAATTTATAGTTTTTCACAAAATATAGAGATATAGAGGGAGATAGTTGTTAAAAAATTTCCTGTTTGTGATTTTCTGTTCAAGAAATTTCTGGCGTCAGCATTTACACAGTTCAGAAAAATGTTTATATGAGAGTAAAAGAATGAAAGATAAAGCTAGCTTCGTGCTTTCCAGTACTATTTTTTTTTCGAAATTTTGACATTTTTGCCAGAATTTCTTTCTTACTCTTGAAAATTTGACAATTTTTGAGATTTTGAAGCAAAATGTAAATAATTGGACCTAAATTTTTATCGAGTTAATATTTTCAAAAATGATGTGAACGGAAGACAAACCTGGTTTCAAGCGTTCCAGTATTTTCAAGGCATTTTGACATTTTTGATAAAAAATTTCTTCTCACTTCATGAAAAGTTGACAATTTATCAATTTTTGGGAAAAATGTAAATAATCGGATTTAAAATGATTATCGAGTTTAAGTACCATTACAGATTGAAGAAGATTGTTCAATTGGTAAAGGCTGAAACTGTCCAACAGTCAATTTATTTCAAGATTCACTTTTTCGTGTTCTGTCATCAAAAATATATATCAATATCTAATTTATTCAATTCTAAGAGAAATATGGTCAACATATATTGACAATTAATTTTTGTTTTAGCAGACAACAGTCGCACTTTTAAATTAAAAAAAAAAATAATAAAAACAAAAAAACATTTCAATGTATACCAAATTTCCGTTTTCATTATTATTTATATATGTATATACGACCTACCTATTGCCACCAAAATCCCAATTAACCATCTGTTTTGGCTGCACCAAAAATTTTAGCACTACATTTGTTTACCTAAATTATATACGAACGAGTATATAATTGCAAATCGAACATCTGTGTGAAAGTACTACAATTGACTTGACAGTAAGTTTTTGTCACTTCGTTCGACGTCCATTTGATGCTTAGCCAAATTTTGTTTTGTTTTGTTTTTTTTTTTTTTTTATTTATAAAAAAAATTGGCAGCACTTTTATCTTTTAAGTAGCCACCAGCCAGAGGTTGCTAACATTCTATGCTGATGCCTTGATGTGCGGATATGCACATACAAAACAAATTTAGTTACTGATTCATTGTTCATGTTCGGGTCAGTTCCGATCAATCAAAATAACAAAAACAGAACTTTTTTTTCCTCCTTTTCGACACATTTGTTTGAGTGCTAAAGTTTTTTTTTTTTTTGTTTTTTTTTTTTTTAACAAATGTTTTATTGTTTTTTTTTTTTTTAAGTTGAAAATAAAATTTAAAGAAAAAACATTTTTAACTTGAACTTGAACAATTAAAAAACGCTTAAATTTTAATTTGATTAAATAAACTGGAACAATTATTTTTTTTTCAACAGTGTGACATTTTACAGTAAATATTTGTCTCACATTAATTTTTTTTTGTTTTGTTTCAATTTAATACAAATTAGTTAATGTTTCTGGTGTCTTTTATTGTTTTTTTTTGTATCATTGTATTTTTTTTATTTATATAGAAACTGCATTGGCACTTTTGTTTTTATTGGTTTAATTGGAAAATTTAATTAATTTTAATTAACTAACGTTAAGTAATATTGTTATTATAGTTTCATTTATTTTTTTTTTCAAACTCCCATAGAGCGCACACGCGTTTAAGTTTATTTGTAAAGTCATAGAGTCAGTATATGTATATGACACCATAAATGACAACATTTAATTGTTAATGATAGGTAGGTAGTTTAAAAAAAAAAATGTTTAGCACCCATTTATGGCGTTGTTGTTTTGATGCTAGAGATGGTAAGTTATAGTTGAATTACAAAGTACAAATATGGCATTATGTACCTACTTATATAGGAGAGGGTGAAGTGATTGGAATGACATATATTCAACTATACACTTTCATGTATGTTAAGTTTTTTTTTTTTTTCATGTGCTAGATGAAAAACAACGTGCAGGAACGTGAGACACGTGATGAAGTGTTGATGTTGAGCCTACGTGCTATATTGAACGCATCGCATAGTTTATTGAAAAAAATTGTGCAAAAGTATATATTTTTAGAGAGGGAACATAGTTGATTGAAATAGAAATAACAATTTTTTTAAATCACTTCATCAGCTCTTAAAAATATTATTAAAATGTGGAATTTGAATGTTTCTCCTATGATCTCACTCGAACAGCTGGATAGATTTTATGGAAATTTAATAAATTTTATTTTAATATTAGTTTTATTTATTTCTAATTCTTTGTGTCTGGAAGAATAATTTTTAAAATAAGGACCACCCTAATGTACTTGCAATTACCCTTCACTTTCCGTTAAAAAAAACCTTAAAGATCATCATTTGTTTTAAGATTCACTCGAATGAAGTAAAATTCTGATGTTATAATCATTACAAACTTTACATGGTTGTTAAACAAATATGATTAATAATCTCGAAACCAATCAAATAGCTAATCACCACTTAATCTAATTAACATAAAATATATGATAATATTATTAGCAAAAAAAAAATATTATTTTAAATATACATTAATTGATAAATATGTACCTAATTTCAATGATAATAAATTTAATTTGTTTTAAATTATAAATATTAGAATATGTCAACATTTTCTTTATATATATGAACATATAATTTTTAAAATAATCTTTTAATGCACTAAAACTGACAGGTACAAATGTTTAACTGTCATTAAAGTTTTAGTACCTGCCATATTGTAAATTATTGATAAAATATTAACTTGTTTTTGAATATTTAATATTTTTTTATTTTAAATAGAAAAAGAAAAAAATCATTTATCAATCATAAAATCGTCCATAAGTATATAAATAAATTATTTATTTGTTTTTAATTATTTAATTATTGTTGTTAGTCATCAAAAATAGTTTTCTATTCCGTCTTATTTTTCTTTAGATCAAAGCCAAGGTGCGGCGGGCAAAAATTCTTTTTCTTAGTCTTTCTTCGAACTTAAAATAAAAATAAATTTCATTCGTTTTCTTTTAGTTTTTCAATAAGCTCACAAATGGATAATTTCGTAAAAGTTTTAAAGGTTTTTTTTTGTCAACAAGAAAATAATAGATGATATATAACAAGCGAAATATTAAAAATCGGAAAGCAATTTTGAAGTATAATAAAATAAAATGCTTAATAAAATTTGCGACGTAAAATGTGGCAAATGATAATATGTATTTTTAATATTTGCGAATCAGTGACAAAGTGAAGTTAATATTAGGTCACTTAAATAATTGCCAAACAATTAAATGCGAAATTATTACAAAGCAAAACTTAAAAATTGCGAAATGATCATGATCAATTGAAAAGCTTCCAAACACATTTCGCAAAAAAATAACACTTACGCAATTTTTTGGCCTTTATTAATGCGGAGTTAAAAAATTAATTGAAAAAAAAATAACATCTACCCATTTTCGAAATATGGAATTTTCAAAAAATTATTTTGAAATTTTTTTTAAATCAATAATTTATACTTTTGAAAATTTTGGTACATGCAATATTATTAGAAATTATTTTAAACTTTTGTGCACAAAAATTTATTGAAATCAGTTCAACTCATACAATAATTGATAGTCGAAAATCAAAAAATGGTTCTATGAGAGAAACCATTTTCCAACGATTGATAATTCCTTTTTTCCAATAATATGGTAGATCGTACAGATTTTTAGTTCACACAAAAATGTTAATCAAAATCTTAGGAGCCGTTTTTGAGAAAAATAAGATTTTCAATACCGGTTTTTAAATATTTGTATGGAAGATAGCGTTATTTTTGGTTATAAGAATAATTTTCATTTAAAATCTGCTAGATAATGTTATAAAACTGCTGGATGCCAAGTTAAATAAAAATTGCCTGAGTCGTTTTCGAATTAATAAGATCTCAAAAAAAAATTTTAACTTAATTTTTAAAAATCCAAAAAAAATTTGTTTGAAAATTTTGATATACAAAACTTTTAAAACTTTTTCAAACATTCTCCATAAAAAAATTAAAATCAATATCAGTTAAACTGTTTTTGAGAAAATCGAAAATCAACAAAAATGTTTCTATAAGAGTTACCATTTTTAGCCATTTTTCGGGAATTTTATTTTATATTGTTGGCTTATTGTAAAAAAATTACTGAATTAAAAAAAAAAAAAAATGTGGGCACGTTTTTGAGAAAAATAAGATTTTCATTTTTTGCTAAAAAATTTTGTACGGCATGTACCGTTATTTTTGGTCTTAAAAAAAAAGAAAAAAACGTATGGAGAATGCCCAAAAGACGCAGGTACCAACTTCGAACAAAATCGACAGACCCGTTTAGGCTGCAGCCAAAAGGACAGACAGACAGACAGACAGACAGACAGACGGACAGAATTGCAAGACCCACTTTTTTCGACTTCTCTGTGATCGTAATGTCAACTCCCGAGTTTGATTTTTTTACGAATCCAAAACTTACCATATTATAATACCTTTATATCGCAAGTAAAAAATAGAATAAAAGATCCAACAAATATAGAAAAAAGCAACAAATTGAGATCTTTTATTCTCAAAAAAAATTTTTTATGATTTTTGTCTGCCTTAGGATGCGTGCACAGTAGTGGGTGCTATGGTGCGGTGCGAAGCTATGAATGCGAGGTGCGATGCGAGACACATCAGTAAAAATTTTTCTGTGCTGTTGCTTAGATTAACGAGAGAAGAAGAATAATTTTTTTTAACTCCGCAGCTATATTTTTTTCATCGCATATATTTTGCTAAATTCTTCCTCGTATCCCATGATTTATATTTTACAATTAATTAGTTTTAAATCAGCCCTTGTTTTGATTTTGCAAAAAAAAAGGAACATCAAACTTATTTCTCATACACATACTCGCTGGAAAAAGTGATCAGAAGAGTTTATACATACGATAGGATGCGAAAAGCATGTGAAATGAGAAGATGCGAGAGCATGCAAGAATTATGAGTTCAAGAAGCATGTGGAGAGGACGCGAGAAGCATGCGAGAGGATTCTAAAAGCATACGAGAGAATGTGAAAAGCATGCGAGTGGATGCGACAAGCATGCAAGAGAATGCGAAAAGCATGCAGGAGGATGCGAAAAGCATGCAGGAGGATGCGAAAAGCATGCAAGAGGATGCGAACAGCATACGAGAGGATGTGAAAATGATGCAAGTGGATGCGAGAAGCATGCAAGAGGATGCGAAAAGCATGCAAGAGGATGCAAAAAGCATGCAAGAACATCCAAAAAACATCCAAGAAGATGAAAAAGAATGAGAGATAAAGCGAAAAGCATACAAAAGCTTTTATCAAAGCAACTTACATTTATCTTTCGCAGTTACATAAGAATACACATGAAGACTTTTCTTACGATAAAAATTGAACATGATAGCAAAAATCAATCACAAAAAAGAAAGAAAGAAAATGGTGATTATAATTTGCTGTTGGTTTGTTTATATCTCCGTATATTTTCCACTATATAAACTTGAAACCTCATAAATGGTCTTCCAGAGTTTTGAAAGTACAAAATTTATAACTTATTTGGAATTTCTTTCGGGGATTCTTTCAATAAAATTCATAAAAATTTGCTGTTCTTGATATTTCTTCAACTTTAAGGTGAAAATTTCATCAGATTTCTGATATTTCTAATATAAGGTCATGAAAAACAACATTCCCTATAGAGCTTAGAAAAACATTAAAATTAAGTACATAATCAAAACAAAAATTTTAAATATCCATTCCATGTTGCAGTTAAGTGAATTCGACTGTATTATTTATTCTCAGCCTCATCAACCGTCATCAATATATTTACATATGTACATTCGTTTTTGTCAAATAATTCTTCTTAAAATGACACTGCACACAGTAAATAAATTAACCTTTTCGAATGGAGTCAATCTGGCTAATTCATTTTTGTTATCCATCAGGTATATCTCTACCTACTCCTATATGATATACATCTGTTCTTAAAACGAAAAATCAATTCAAATGAACCTAATTGTGTATCTGAGAGGAATATTTAATTTTGAGTATTGCGAAATTCATTTTTTTTAAACAATATTCATCACATCAGAGTATATGGGCCTCTGCTCTGTGCTCTACTCTGCTTCTTCTTCCCAATTCTTGTATATGATGATTCATTCACTTTCAACAGATTCAGATACAATATATAATCACTCCTTGAAAGAACGAGCCTCTTTTTTGGAGAATTATGCGGGTTTTTGTCTTGTCTTTTTTTTTTTTTAAGACAAAAACCACTACGTATGGGTTGCATTTTGAAGGTTGGAATACTTTTTTTTATTTTACTTCTTGTTTGGCTTAAATTTAATAACAAACCGCGTGCGTTTTTTTTTTATTTTAATTTTAATGACTTTGTGTGTTGTTTCGGCTTAGTTGTGATCCGCATATCAAATAGAGATCAATCAAATTCAAAAAACCCATGTAATTAAATTCATAAAAATCGAAAAGAACATATACAAATTCCAGAGATCCATCAAGTTGTCCATGTTTTTTTTTTAGAGTACATACCTCTATGCCTACCTACCTACTTTTTTTAAAAGAATTTCTTAAACTTTGTCGGTGAATTTATTAGGATTCCTGACCGTACAGAGTACCTATAGGTAATGGGTTAATTATCTGAATGATAAGTTATGTACCTACTTATAGAATTAATTCCTCGGCATCTATGCGCCTATTTAAGCCTTTTGAGGAACACAAAAAGAGCCAGTAATTTTATTGCATATATACCTACAATGCTCGTTTAATACTTGATTAATTTGGTAAGAAGGTGGGTCGTAAATTCTTGACCACACGCACTGGAAATAAATTTTAAATTAAAGAATTTTAATAATAATTTATTGAAAGTTCTTGTATTGACAAATTATTGATTTTTGAAACTTTAACTCTTAAGATATTAGCTCTACAATTTTGTTTTCCTTTTATAAACGAATTTCCTTAAATTAAATCATATTATGTATTTTACCCACATATGACCTTGATTTTGTATCATATTTTTTTTTTTTTTGATTAAAAAATTTCACCATTCATAAAATTTCACAACAGAAAATACATTTATAACAAAAAAATCATTATAATGAAAAAAAAAAACAATAGTAGTTTCCTATGTGTGTTTAAATATATACAAAAACATTATCCGGTAGCTGATAGCAAACATGTGCCTTAGAACCGCAATTACTACCAAATCTTTTGTTGTAGTATTAAATAATTTAAATATAAAACTGTGTTTGTTTATAAAATGTTTCCCCTTAACAATAAAGGGTCATTCATTTTTCGTTTTCGAAAGTTAAGCTAAATAAAGCACACACAGCGATACATTTTTGATGAAAATTTTATTTCATTATAAATTTTGGACTTTGCCATTATAAGTGTAAAAAACGATATCATTCAAATGGCCGCCTGGGGAAGATTTGCAGCATGCGATTTTTTTGAGATAGTTTTTAACAACTTTTTCGTACATTTCGGGCGGTATCCCGGCCATAAATTGAGTAATGTTTGTTTTTAATGCGTCTAGAGTTTGAAGATTATTTGCGTAAGCACGGTCTTTTGCGTAGCCTCACAGAAATCTAACAGTGTCAAATCGCATGATCTTGGTTTCCAATTGACGTCGCCAAAACGTGAAATTGCGCGACCAGGAAACTTCACACGCGATA
The DNA here is from genome assembly GCA_929447395.1 of Epistrophe grossulariae. NCBI lineage: Eukaryota > Metazoa > Arthropoda > Insecta > Diptera > Syrphidae > Epistrophe > Epistrophe grossulariae. Next base: position 139,148,238 of record OV839566.1, read on the forward strand.
AAGCCATATTTGCTCGTATTGTGTGGCTTGTGGCCCCGTCTTGTTGGAACCACATAAATATCGACTAAGTTATAATCTTCAATTGCCGCCGGCCAAAAAAAAATCATTTATCTTTCGGCCATATCGCTTAATCGATAAATTCGGATCATCAGCAACATTTGTACTTGCAGCAGCAATATTTTAAACCGAGCGATGCGTATTACGATGATGTACGGGCCTTACGACATCAGTAACGCTTCCACTCTTTTCAAATTTCTTCACAATTTTACCGATTGCATGCGTAGTCGGTCGATTATGACGACCATGCGCGAAAAGTGGCCACGTTTGAATCACCACTTTTGTTTTAATAATTTTAACGCGTTCTTCGATTGTTAAGAGATTCATTACAGTAAATGGCAAACATTCAACTAATATTATGACACTTCAAATAACAGCTGAGTTTGACAGGTGTCAAATGCCAGCACTACCATCTTGAAACCTCGAAATGAATGACCCGTTATAAGTAATGCCCATTTTTTGCAAACTCATGCTTTTCTAACTATCGCTATCGACCTACATATACCTACATATGTACATATGTATACGTAAATGTTTGTTTCTATACAAATGTTGTAAAAAATTCTTATCAACTTTTTGTATATTCCGGGATAGCATGGTCAAGTTTGAGTACTATACAATTATATATACTGATATCGGAACTAGAAGTAAATAAATTAATGTATAATGTACATATGTATATAAAATACATGACATTGAATATACATGTGAATAGCTCTTATACACAATAATCAACTTTATCCCTGGTACATATGAATGTATCTTTATCCAACAAAAAAAAAGCATATTAACGAACACCGCACACAGAACACATGTTTTAGTTTTTTAATTTTGAAAAAAAAAATTAAATAACCGCAAAAATTATACATACCTACTGTATATATACGAGTACTTCTATAACTTAAAATTAAAAAAAAAAGCAAAATCTATGCGCGGTTAATAAAAACATTTTAACTTGAAACAAAAATGAAAAAAAAAAAATATGTAATTAGTTCAGAATCTTGATTTATATTGTTTATAAAGTTTATTAGTGATTCTGCTAGACAGGTCGGCCTTCATTTCAAATTGATTGCTTATAATATTTAGAGCAAGAGTGTAATCAATAAAATGGGGATTGGGGAGAATTAAAAGTGCTGGGAATTTTTTTTGTTTCAATTTATAGTTGCCATAATAATGGAGATTCATAAAAAATTCTTATGAAATAACAACAATAAAAAAGTCATTTTACTGAATTCATAGCTCCTGCAAAGAGGTATAAACTTTAAAACCAGCTTCTAAACTTCCTGTAAAGATAAACCTGAGAAAAAATGTTGAAATACTCTATGTTCCAGCTTTTTAGATTAAGGAAAACATCTTAAATTTTAATTAATATGCGAAAAATAGTAGAGAAGTATTTAATATTAATTTATATGCGAAAAAAGTAGAGAAGTAAAATCTTCACAAGAGTATCCCCTCAATCCCAGTTTAATCCACCAATTTTGGTGAATTTATAAATTTGGTTCAACCGTAATTCAGGGTTCAAGATGTTATATAACAGTCAATTACATGTTTGACCTTTTATTGATCCTTAGGCCCAGTTTTTCAGTGTTGAGTTTAATCAGAGTTTAGTTAAATATGTACATAAATTAATTTACAGTTTTTTATTAGAGAACTATAATGCGAATCGAGCAAACTTATTTGAAAGATAAAAATAATCTGTTCAGTAAATTCAAATTAAACTCGGGTTTAAATTTAATTTCTCTATGAAAAATTGAGCCTTAGTTATTCCGCCGAAATCGGTAAGTTTAAAATCTTGAACCCAGGCTTAACCACGTTTGTAAATTTGCAAATTAATTTTACCAAGGCTTATGATTCGGTCATATTGAAAAGGCTGCAGCCTGCACTTTACAGCCTTTAAAGAACTCAGGACTTGTTGTTGTAATTTAAATATCGTATACATGTAAAAAAAATACTGCCTCCCTCTTACTTCCCCCCTTCCGCACGACTTCTCAGCCTTTAAAACAACAACAAAATCCATAAAATCACCTTAAGCATTTCTTTTGTCAACAGTTTTCTAGCACAACAGTACCTTGGGCACCCTTTGCACGGGTTTCAAGGATTTAAACTCTCTTTAATCTTTGAGTCCTCTGTCCCGCTAATGAAACTTAGTTGCTTCGCTTTGCATATGCTTCGTCGATGGTGTCAATTTCAAAAGTTTTCTTGGACAAAAATACATTGAAAAAAAATAAACCCAAATTGGTTTCATTTTATTTTTTTGAATATAATAAAGCGAAATCAACAATTCGGCGTTATTTTTTATTTTTGGCTTTATTTTTCTATTTCACGACACCCAAATGCATTGTGATAAAATTATGTTCAGACAAGATTCCTATGAAATTTTAGAGAAAATTTTCGTTTTGTGATCGTTAGATGTACTTTAAGGGCAACTTAAATCCAAGGTTTCGACCCCATGCATGCCGGTTTCCGGCATCTTTATTTTAAGTGCTTATACTTGGTTTTCACTATTTGCTAAATCGAAAGATTTTTTAATTATGTAGGAAGTTGATAGATATATTGAAATTAGATGTTTATGAAGTAATTTGCAATTCATCAGGTTGATTTTTGATATGGAAGCGAATTTAATATTTTTGAAAAGGTAACAGAAAAATATTTTACCCATATTTGAGGAATTTTTGATTGATGTGTAATTTTTTGGGTAAGAATTTTTCAAAAACTCACATTTTTCGAAAGGGATTTTAAATAGGTTTTTTTTTTATTTCTATGTCTTACCCCCCTAAGGTATTAGGGTTGGCTCTTTTTTGAACTTGTTAGCTCGTTTTTTGGCTAATTAAAATATTTTTAGTAAATTTTGATTGGTCAAATATTTTTGTTTTTGTTTACCACTAATGCTAAAATTGTAATTGATTATGACTCGTTATAAATGCTGTTTTTTGTCTTAATCAAAAATAAGAATTTTTGTTTTTTGATAGGTACAATTCAAGATAGCGGTAAGCTGGTTGAATATATAAATTAAAAAAACCTTAATATACAGTAAAATAGCTTTAACTTTTAAATTTAGAATTACAAAAATCGATTTGAATTTTTACTCAAACACCTCTCTTGTAAGAATTAAAAAAAATGTATATTAATTGGTAAAAAAAAATATATCTTGATATTATATCTACATTTTACAACCTTTATGGCCAGTTGCACCAAAATCCACTAAAACCAGTTTCTGCTAAAATTCTTATAAAATTTATCGGCTTGATAAATTTATTGGGTTGCACCAATGTATTTCTCAGATTTTTTAGCTAAAATGCTGTTTGCGAATCATCCCTGGATTTTGTCAGCTAATTTTTGAACTGAATGAAAAAGTATCACTAGTGTAAGTATGATAGCAATATGAGAGATATCACCTGGTTTAAAATGGAAGCGAGTGATTACCTTTTTGAAACATGTATTATAGCTGAAGAAGAGGCCTATCATTTTTTATTTCACCACACCCATTTTTCTTGCGGAAAAAAAATTCTGTCAACATTTTTTTTTTTCGTTGAAAAGAATTACTGCATACTAGGCTTGAATAGAAAATACTTAATTAAAAAGAAAAATAATGGATTTTACCTGTTCATTTATGTTTTTATTTATTTTTAATCTCCAAGGATCAATTTAATGTTGAATATTTTTTTTTTTATTGTAACTTTCAAATGTCCTATCAAAAGTGAAATATTTTTTTTAAGGTATTTTCGCTTTTAAGATTTAACTGGAGGAAAATGGCATTTTAGTTTATTGGCTTGTTTATCGACCTTTTAAAACTAAAATTGGTTGGTGCAACCGATAAATGCCAATTTTAAAATTTAACGAAGCAGTAATATTTAATATTTAAATAATATTTTACAAAATTCTGATTTTTACAAAAATCTTTTAAAATGATAAAATTGAAAAACACTAAAAAATCGATGAGGAATTAATTCTGTCAAAAGTAATACAATCAACGAATTTCTTTAATTTAACTGGAATTTTCATTTAAGAATTAAAAATAACGCACGTGTTTAGTAACAAAATATATGGTATGTTCGTTTAATTCCCTAAACTTGGCCAATTTCTACCAAATTTAGTCCAATTTTATTGTTAATTAGAACTTTGGCAGAACTTGGGACTGAAATTGTCAGAAATTGGTAGTTTTGGAAAATAAATGAAGAATATAATTATGTACCTAAATATATTATTTTTGGCTAAAAACATTTTGAAACTATTTACAAATAACAAAAAAAAATAAAAAAGAGGAAAATACAAAAATTACTTAGGTTTACGATTGTATACAAATACGAGTACAAGAAATCATATTTTCCCAAAATTTCTGGAAAATTCTAGAACTTGCTTTCGTGACAAGAGACAATAAAAGACTAAGCAGGCAGCTGTAGTTAATGCTAAAATTAGCAACAACAAGAATTTAAAGTTATTTGCAGTTTGTCAACTTGCCCCGGTTATCCCTGAACTTTAACTTTCAGTTCTATTTTAAATAGTCAACGTTAGTTTTATGCCATAATTTTAGTAATGTCACGAAATCAATCCCCTACAAATTAATAATTCATATTTGACCAGAAAATGTCTCTAAAATTTGATTTTTGAAAGATAAATATAAAAAAAAATAGGGTGAGCCTATAGACATTTTTTTTTAAATAAAAATGTCGGTGTTTATGTATATGAAAAATTCTCGAATTGAAAGAAATTATGTTTTATTTTTTTTATACCATATCTTCAAGTCATGAAATTCATTTAAAAAAAAATCCCTTGTCACCCTCATGTTATTCTTGCTATATTTTCTAAAAAAATCTATATACTTAAAATTCAAATCAGCCCCATTTCTAATTGCTACAGAAAAAAAAAAAAACAAAAAACAAAGTAATTAATATAAATTACTAACTAATTAATGTCATATCGGCGGCAATCTTGTTGTATCTTCCACACCACAAACTCTTAGAGCGCACATTTAACTCATAGCAAAAGATATGAGATAAGCATATAGTTAAAGTGCTTTGCTACATTTATCTTTATACCAATACGAATACTAAGTATCTGCATTTACATGTGTAATTATTGTTAACGAACGACTGAAACATGTTGTTAACTGTTTAACAAAAAAAAAAATAATAATAATAAATAAATTACAAACAAAATATGTACATAAAACCTAATCTGCTCATTTACTGGCAAAACGTACTAGCAACAATCGCCAATTGAAGCACAGAACAAAAAAATAATATAAAACACACAAATTCAAATTCAAATGCAAATGTAGACTCTTATAGATACTTTGCATAATGTTGCCGTAAAATAAAATATTTTTTTTTTTTTTGGTTGGTCTCTCCCATATGCAAGTTGCACAGTGCACAGTGTTCTCTGTTTGTGTTTCACCCCCATCATATGGATGGCATGCAAGAATCCACCTGACACGCTCACTTACATATACGTACCTTTACTTTGTCTTGCCAAACAAAATGCAAATGCCAACAACAAATTATTATAAACAAATAAAAATAAAAAAAAAAATGGTGGCGGAGTGGTGGATGAGAAGGTGGCAATTGTTAAGCGCTTAACACGCGACATTTGCATGTAGTGCGCGCTGTGTGCGCGCCACCCGATCGACCAACGAACGATTGGATTGGTAATTAAATTAATTCGACTCATAATGTGCCATAGATGGTCGGCCAAGTGGCTTCCCCATACATATATGTAAGAGCTGGAGTTAAGCGACGACGCCAAGGCGACAGGTTATAGGTACCTTACACGCGTATTTATGGTATACCTACCTACCTATAAGGTGTATATCCACCTGACGTTTTTTTTTTTTTTTTATATAAGTATCCCCCGCATTTGGGCGGCCCGGCCGGCGCGCTTATACTGGATTGAACAGCCATACCAGCCAGGTGCGGTATAGTAGCGCGCGTTCCATTCGTAGAATCACAGACGAACGCGCCGCATATAATAGGGGTTCACTTCTTTTCAATGTGCGTAATTGTTGCGCTGCGTGTTTTTGATTTTATCGATGCGTTGCAATATATATAATTGGCAGCACCTGGTTATAGTTTGTTTCAACAAAAAAAAAAAACAACCGAAGCTCTGTCGTCGTCTACCATATTGACTGGATGGAAACTGGATTGCGTTTTGCTTGCAACATTGCGTTCGATTCGAATGATGTGTTCGCCCTGAAAGTAGGTATAGATATTGTATAAATTGATGTGTCATAAACTCATAAACATGATACACAAAGCAATTGGGGTGGCCTCTTTTAATTATACAAGCTATGTGTATCTTTGATTTTGATTCAGATTGGGTAATATATGTGACTATCATTATATTGGCATAGATACATTGTAGATAAGGGTTTTGAATTGTTGCTCTGGTTTACATAGAGTGTCACGGAATAAAATTAATAATTGATTATTTCCTTATTTGACTGATGTCTTTAATATTATAAGAATCTGAGGAATTGAGCTGGAAGAGTTTCAATTATCAAGATGAATGTTAATTGTTCAATATTGAAATGATATCTTTAATAAGAAAATGTTCAAAAAAAAAAAAAAACTCAAAACAGAAACAAACAAATCAAAGTTACCAAAAAAACAATATTTTTTTGTTTAATATTTTTGTTGTTGTTGTTTATAAAATATTTTTTTTAGTCTTTAAATGTCATATTGTTTGATCTAAAAGCACCAGATTGAAAAAAATGTATCAAAATCGGTCAAATCATTATTAAAAAGATATAAATGAATAACCCAAAAACAATTCGAATTTCTCAACAAAAAAAAACGTCAAAAACCTATTTTCGTTATGCGAATGTTTTTACAGAAACTTGAAATGTAATGAGAAAATATGATAAAAAGATGTCAAAACAAAAACTGCCAAAAAAATTAAAACAAAACAAAAAAAATTTGTTGGTTTGATATTGTTTTTTATTTTATTTTTTTTGTAATATTTTCAAAATTTTTAAATGCAATATTGTTTGAATTGTTTAAAGGCACCTGACTAAAAACTCATATCAAATTCGGTCAAGCCACTAAAAATATATGGGCGAATAGCCCAAAAATGAGGCGAATTTAAAAAAAAAAAACTTAAAAATCATATTTTCGTTTTTTAAAAAAATTTAAATGTAGTATTATTAAGATTGCTTTAGGAATTATATGTGCGAAGTTTAATCAAGATCACTTAACCCGTTTTCGAGATGATTTGAAAAAACGCAAATCGTTCTATGACAACTACCCGTTCTAGATGAGTTCGAACAAAAACTTTAATTTTTTCCTCTAGAAAATGTTATAAAAATGATTTGTACAAAATTTCAAGCAAATCCATTCATTCATTTAGGATCTGGTACGATGTACTCCTGAACCTACGAATGAAAAGATGCACAGGTAAACAAAAGACTGGATGCTGCAAACCACTTTTTTGCACATAGCTCCATCATCATAATGTTAGTTTGTATTAAAACCTCCAATTTTATTTGCCCTAAAAAGACTTGTATACCCACATATTCTCCAAAATCAAAAACTTTCCCTCCCAATAGTGAATACCCAGAATTCATATATTCATTTTCAAACTCTTCAGATAGTATGTTTAATGTCAATAGTTTTTTTTTTGTTTTTTTTTTTTTTAACACCATATACCAGATTGAAATGCAAACATATAAAATGCAAAAAATCTGTCTATCGGTTTCACAAATCCTTGTCTCTCAACACACCTGTGAAAAGCAAACTTTCCGTCTCTATATTATAAAACGTAGCTATATTCTTGCGCTGCCAATTTAACCAAATCACAAATTCAAAAACTCACAATTTCTGCCTGTCCATAATATGTATCTGCACGTTTTTCCATCACAAGGTAATAAATCGTTTTGGATTTCTTTTATTTTTTTATTAAAAAAAAAAAAAAAAAAAACAACAACAAAACAATACACAAATCTAGGAATACCTCAAAAACAAATTTTCCATGTTACCGTAGGTAGGTACATTTATATACAAAACTGACCGCGCGAAAAGTGTATTTTTCCAGCTACAAAATAGTGAAGAGCTGTTGCAAAAAAATTAATAAAAAAAATAAATAAAAAAAAAATCCAAAGAGCAAGAAAGCTATATAGAACATTGTAAACAAAATCAAAGGCACAAAAAAAAAAGATACAAATTTAACAAATTGCGCGAAAATTGCCCCAGAACGAGATGTATCTTATCCACCAAGCCTTGCAAATATACATATCTAGATAAAACATTTACAATATAACTCAGAAAAGATATACAGGGCTATATGGGTAAAGTAAGGTAAGGAGCATTCGCAAACGCCTCCCGTTGTTCATAATATTATTTTTTTCATATATAGATTCATCTTAGCATGAATGTATGTATATATAAATTAAGTATCTACAGATCTATGTAAAGATTATAAAATGATACGCCATTGTGTATTTACCTAAGGTGCTTTGAAGAAGTGCGCACACCGTCTGGATATGTAAATATATTCGTTCGAGTGTACTTTGGACTGTTTTTTTTTTTTTTTTTTTTTTTGTATTCTATTTGTTTAAATAATAAAAAAAAGAAGACACTTGGAAAGTATTGTTTTTTTAATTCTATTATAAATGTATGTACCTACTCAAAAATGAAACTTACCTCCAAGTGTTATCATCATCATAATATTTTCTAATTAATATGCGATCTATTATTAAATTTTATATATTTATCTTATTGTTTCGATAAAATTGTGTACAAAGTTGTTAAATTGCACACGATCTTAAATATTTACCTATAATAATTTTTTTTTGTTTTTATTTTATTTTATTTTTCAACGTACATATCTAATATTTTTTTCTATATTTATTATTATAATTATTGTATCTTTGACTGAAGTGAGAGTGTTATTGTTTGCATACTCACAATGTATCTGCAATTTGCACATCATATTTGAAAAAAATTTTAAATTAAATAAAAAAAAATATTTTTCTATTTAAAATAATTGTGTGAATGCAAATAAAATATAATTTAATTGTAGGTTGTTTTCTACGATTTTATCAGTTGGTTAGAAATTTAAGGCAGTTAAAATAGTATATGAGGTTAGAAAATTGAACTATAATAGGCAGGTGCATAGGTTTGTCATCAGTTAACCACAAATTGTGGTTAAGTGTATTGATGAACGTGTCATGGCTCCTAACGATATTGCAATTAAAAATAGCAATCGCAGTTAAATACTTTTGTTTTTTTTTTATTTTTTTGATGAATAAAATGCCGCTTAGGTTTTACAGTCCCGTTTTAAATTTTATTTTATCCAAAAAAATTAAAAGTACCTTGTTCCTTAATTGGAAATTATATCTTTCTTGCTTTGAACACAAAAATAATTTTTAAATAATGATGGCCAAGTAGTATTTTGTTGTTATAAACGAAATTAAATCTATACGCATACACGTCTACTACTCTCATTAATTTATGGAAATTAATATATAATTTTAATAAAATAAGATTAGATATAGAAATTATATTATTAACTAGAAAACCCATGCAAGCGTTGCTTTACTTAATTTTATAATTTATTTAAAGTAATTTATTATCAAAAAAAAACAAAATATATACATAAATCTCTTTAATCAGACTTATTTATCTTATATTTTCAGATTTTCTCACCAATCCATGAAAGAAGTGTGAGATATTTTTTTAATAAAAATATTAAGCACTTTTATTAAAAAAAAGAAACAACAACACCAATATAAGAAAAACAAAAAAAATAGCCACTGAAAAAAAAATAGCTAAGAAAATTAAATTGAAAAATAACAACAACAAAAATTAATAAGTTTAGAAAATCATGCTACAATCGAATAAATGTAACGCGACAAGAAGTCGGACGCTTCATAAATTAGATGCCATCAGTTGTTGGATTGTGATTGCAACAATTATTTTAATGGCCATCAATAGCAACATTGTGACAATAGATGCTGCAGATACATTGTTGGGTAAGTTATGAATGATTTTTTATTTATTTTTTATTTATTAAAATACAATAAAATAAAATAAAATAAAATAAAATAAAATAAAATAAAACAAAATGAAACAAAGTAAAATAAAATAAAATTAAAATTAAAATTAAAATCAAAATTAAAATAAAAATAAATAAAATAAAATAAAATAAAATAAAATAAAATAAAATAAAATAAAATAAAATAAAACAAAGTAAAACAAAGTAAAACAAAATAAAAATAAATAAAATAAAATAAAATAAAATAAAATAAAATAAAATGAAGTAAAATAAAATAAAATAAAATAAAATAAAATAAAATAAAATAAAATAAAATAAAATAAAATAAAATAAAATAAAATAAAATAAAATAAAATAAAATAAAATAAAACAAAGTAAAACAAAATAAAAATAAATAAAATAAAATAAAATAAAATAAAATAAAATAAAATAAAGTAAAATAAAATAAAATAAAACAAAGTAAAACAAAGTAAAACAAAATAAAAATAAATAAAATAAAATAAAATAAAATAAAATGAAGTAAAATAAAATAAAATAAAATAAAATAAAATAAAATAAAATAAAATAAAATAAAATAAAATAAAATAAAACAAAGTAAAACAAAATAAAAATAAATAAAATAAAATAAAATAAAATAAAATAAAATAAAATAAAATAAAATAAAGTAAAATAAAATAAAATAAAATGAAGTAAAATAAAATAAAATAAAATAAAATAAAATAAAATAAAATAAAATAAAATAAAATAAAATAAAACAAAATGAAACAAAGTAATTAAAATAAAATAAAATAAATTAAAATAAAATAAAATTAAATAAAATTAAAATAAATAAAATAAAATAAAGTAAAATTAAATAAAATTAAATTAAATTTAATAAAATATAATCAAATTAAATAAAATATTGGCAAAGATTCATAAGAACACAATCCAATAACAAATTCAGGTGGGTCAAAATATCGTCGTCGTTCTATGAAAACTCCCTAAGTCCAATTTTTAAAAACTGCGATACCGCTTTTTAAATTCGCCACAGTTAATCAAATATCAAGAGTTAAGATTATGTTAGTCTCAACTTTAATGTTGTTTTAAATGTTCGAGTTGTTGTCAGTAAAATATCCATAACTAATTCAAATGTTTCCATAAAAAAAAACAAAATGGACTTAGGGAGTTTTCATAGAACGACGACGATATATAACTATGTTTCTCTCTCCTGCGGAATTATAAGCCTGTGTCAATATTGAAGTATGGAGTATTGAGTTATTTATCAAATCTTCATTTACAGACATTGAGAAACAGGCTGATTAACTTAACAAACCAATAGGCAACCAGCTTAACATTTTTAAATATACGAATCTATTTTATAATTTGTTCAGTTACCTATATTATGTAGGTACTATTTGAATTAACTTAAACACATTTTTGATAAAAACGAATCCATAAATTACTTGAATTTTCCAAGATAAGATTATTAAACAACTCTTTCATATGGAATGTTTTAACTGATGCTAGAAAATTTGAAGCTATACATAAAACACATCAGCATTAGCACAATTTTTCAGAAAATTGTATAAGCTGAGTATATATATACATAGTATCATATACTTAATATACTCAACTTTGTGACGCTGGTTTGTATATTATTAAACATCAAACTCTTCTCTTTTTTTAGGCTTAATCACACGTGTTTCTTAATTTTTATTATTTAAATTTATTAGCCCATAAATCTTATATAAACTTGACAAGTCGACAGTAATTATGTTTGAATTTTTAAAATTCAATCCCATAAACATATGTAGGTACATACAGGTTTAAATTTTCCACAGAATATTAAAAAAAAAAAACAATTTTAAATAAATAAACATAAGAATTGCCACCATGTAATATTTCAATAGAAATTTCATATACACACACCACAAATTAAAAACAATATAATAAAAAAAATAAATGTCAAAAAATTCAAAATATGTATACATATATGTAGATACATATAATAAAAAAATCTGGTTTTCTATGAATTTTTCATTTACAAAATTAATAGATTTAACATTTGAGCATCGTTAATCAATTAAATAAATACATTTTATATTTTATTTACAACATACAAAAAAAGGTATAGATATATTTTGATGAAATCTTTGTTTTATGTTTTATGTTTTATGTTTTTTTTTTATTTTACACAATATATTTTTTTTTCCTCTCACATTTAGACGAAAATTTAAATAAAATTATGTACACACATACTGCGTAGCTTAGGTATACTTACATTTACATAAATGTATTTGAATTTCCAAACAAAATAATTTAAAATACACATTTTAATGCATTTGTTATTTATTATCTTACCACAGATAATTAATTAGTCACAAAATTGAATAATGATAGTATATAAGCTACTGGTTTTATTTTAAAATCATATATTCACTGGGCAACACTTTTTCTTGACAGAAATCAAACAATACTATATTCCAAGGTTTTTTGATTCCCTGAATTTGATCCGGACTTCTGAATTAAAAATCATTTGAGGTTTGACAGCTCAAAAATTCTGTTCGTTTTCGGATTTCTTTCCTTAATTGATTGATCTGTTTGTTTCTTACAATTGAGTACCTATAGTCTCCATTTAATTCTAAGAATAGGCAATAAATTTAAAATAATTATAAACATTTACTTTTTAAGTATGGAATAGAGGACAATCCCGGACAATTAAGATAAATCTAACACAACATAGGCCAAAAGGAGTACCTGCGAATGTCCCGTAAAATTCGGACAGATGGCAAATGTACTTAGTGCAAAATTGCAAAAAAAAAGACCGACAATTTTAATGATTTGTTTTCTTAAAAGTTCCTGCAATTAAGGTAGAAATGAGGATTAATCAATAGAATTGATATATACAAAATTGAAAATAAGCGATCTTTTAATGCTTTATACATGTATTTTGACCATCAAATGACTTTTACTGATATTGTTTTATTTCCTATCTATGTGCAATTTCTAAACAAAAAATTTAGTTATCCTTTTCTTAAAAAGACCTTCAAATTGTAGATATACATACATCATCACATCAAGAGTATTATTCTTTGAAATATTCCACAAAAAGAAGATGATCATTTTTGATAACAGATTGTGCTGAATTTTTCACGCCCATATATAGAATTGACTAAATTTTTTTTTTCACCTGTAGGTAGGTATACCTTTATACACCATGTGACAGCTGTTAAAACATAATTCTCCTGAAGTGAAAATATTTCTGTATAATTCCTCTAGCGCCATCCCGACCAACCACAGAGATACATTTTTATTTTTAAAAAAAAAAAAAAAAAAAAAAAAACAACCATCATAATAAAAATAGACTCATCACCACATGTTGTCTTCATTGATCGCTTAACTTGACCAAATTGTATTTTTTTCGTTGTCATCATTATACCCAACCTCATAAATGCTGTGCAACAAATTGCCGTCAATTACATTATTTTATAGCCTCGACCTTGCATTTTGACTTAAAACTCCTCTCGTCGTCGTCGTCATCATCGTCATTTGTTTTGTTTTGTTTTTTTTTTTGTATTCTCCAAGGCATCTTTCATCATCATAATACAAATTCCTCATATACGTTTTTTTGTCGAACAAAAAAAAAGATACAAAATGCATCCTATGATGATCTGAGATACAATATTTTTTTTTTTGTTTCTCATCTTGTTCGTTAGCGCCAGTAGTATCATAAAGAATTTTCCTTTCCTATTATTCTCTTTTAAATAATATTGCTTCCCTTATCCCGTATGGGAAAATAGACAAAAAAAATTCTTCTTCCTGATTCTGACTCACCACTGCAGCACAACACGCCGCCCGTCTTATCTAATGTGTTTAATCTATATATATGTATGTATCTATACATATTTTCAGGCCACTATAGAAGAACAACCCATTCAAATAATATAACATATAAATTCCAGTAAATTTATATACCGCGCAGTAAATTTGATCTCGAACAGACAATAAAAATTAGTAAAAGAAAATATGTAATAATGTACCTATCTCATCTCGAGTGGATATGTGAGAATGTATAACTTAGCAGGTAGTTTATATGATACATTTTCCTCTTTTCCTTAATTTTCCTCAATTCCATTAGGCAATCGTTCGTCGTCGACAGGTCACATTTTCATTCTTCAACACTTCGATTTTCAATTCATTTATATTCTGGCTGAGCCACAGAGTCATTAAGTCAACATAAACAACAAATTCGAGGATAGAGTCGGTGCACCAGTGATGATCTCTACTTTATACCTACCTAAAATATATATTGTGATCCGATCCCAAAATCCACATACAAACAAAACATTAGTTTTCTCAGTTAAATAGATGGCGCTTGTCGGCACCCAAGCTCCTGCCAAAAAGACAATATAATACACCAGAGACATCACAATACAAACCAATTCAATCCACCTACCGGGATACGCCTTAGCATAATAATATATGTAGGTACATATGTATGTATGTCCATGGCGAGAGCCTTCGGATATAAATGTATGAGAACGACCCATGTCAAAAGCCACTCACTCATTCTATCATTTAAACAATCTTCCTGTGTGTGTATATGAGCATTGAGCAGTAAGCACTAGATGGTAGAAATTTAAAGATGAATTTCACCACGGATTTGTATGTGACGGTATTCATAATATTGATTTTGTGGTTATCACAGTGTAATATACAAATTTTTTAATATTTAATTGTTTTGTATTAAAGCCTAGTACTCAGTTTAAGTGAAAAAGAAATTTTCATACAAAAGTGACGCATAGTTCACTGGTATGAAATTCATAACACGGAATTAAGTACCAAAATATGAAAGTGGAATATGAATCGATTCTTCAATCATTTTCACACAAAATTTTCATTTCTCAACGTACGATCACTAGGAATAAATCTTAGGTGTTGTGGAAAATTGTGACATTTGCTCAAAATATAAATTCAAAAAAAAAAAAAATTATTCGGAAAGTCTAGCGTTTTCATTCTCATCCAGAATTAAACAAGACGAATTTTATTGATACGCCAACAATGTTAATTTTTATAATCTCGACCAAAAAATCCATTTTACTAAAAAGATCAAAAAATAAAAAAAAAAAACTACATCTATTTGTGTAATATTTCAACAGTAGATAGAAATTTCGATCAATTTTTTTTCTCTTGGGTTTTTATCCCGATCACGTAAATCATTTTCACCACTTAGGTCAAAGTCAGTGCGATATCCCGCTTTTTATAATCCCGTTTTTTTTTTATAATTTTATTTTTTATAATTCCGCTTTTTCAAAATTCATACTGCATTCTTTAATCCCGTCTCTTACAATCCCGGTCTTTATAATCCCGTTTCTTAAAAAATTGTGCTATTTTTTTTAAAATAAAACAACTAGTTTTGATTGCAAAAGCGGGATGATTGTCCAGCGCATACAATCCAATACTAAACAATGTAATCTGGCTCAACCTCAACTTGTTACAGCATCAGTAAGTCTTAGCGCGGTTAAACCGTTAGAAAGAGAAAGAATTTTCCTGTGCATATAGAATTTTTTTCATTGAGTAAATATTTGTACATAATTTTGATTTTGTGAGCAAGAGTAAATGTTTACAGTGAAAATCAAAAACACCCTCACATATTTTCTTTTATTCGAGTAATTTTTATTTTTTGAAATTTACAAACACGTTATAATTTTTAGTTTAATACCCAAATGAATTGTTAAAAACGGGATTGTCGGTATTTGACGGGATTTAAAAAAACGGGATTTTTACATTGTGATTATGAATAAGCGGGATTTTAGAAGACGGGATTTAAAAAAAAACGGTATTTTAGTAGACGGGATTTTAAAACTTTTTTTCGGGATTTTCGATTTTAAAAACCGGGATTTCGATACGCTCCCAAGTCAATCTCAGTCGCCAAGCAGGTGCCAATTTCAACAGTTTTCTAAGTAGCCAGCCGTGGAAAATATAGCTGTTTTGTTCCAAGTTCTCCTTAATATCTAACGTAAAATTTTGAACAAAATATGTTTGAACCAATTTGTGTTCAATTTTTTCATTTCATTTTGAATATGAAAATAATTTTTTTTTTTTTTTGAGAAATATTCACTAAAACAATTTGATTTGATTTGACATTGTAAGTGTTGCCGTTGATTTTTAATTATTTTTTTTCTATTCCAACTTGATTTTTTAGAAAATTTCCCCTACAGCCTCAACAGGGGGAAACAGAATTCCCCCACACCCTCCAATTCAATTTTTTTCTTGTCCCGGCACAACTTACCCGATCCTGGCCTTTCTTTTGCCTTTGTTCATTGTACAATGTACGTTCCAATTGTATATTGACGGGATTGAAATACAGCAAGACCATCGTGTGCTTTATCGCCGCAGCTTGAATTAATTCCGATTTTAAAAATCCATTTTGTAAAATGATTTGTTCAATTAAAGGTTTATAAATTGAACAAATCAGAAGTTGGATAACATTCAATTTTGACAGCTGTCAAAATAAAAGAGTCGAAATAAAAGAGTTAAAAACAAACTTATAGATTTTGTAAATAGTGGTGTGTTATTAAAAGTTTATAAAGGATTCTTTTTTCCCCCCATCAAAGGTAGGTTCAGAGGTGCTGTCGCGTTCGGTGCTGCTTGTGTGTGTATATCCAGGTGTAAAACTAGCGTGAGCCTTAACGGATATACTGTTTTTTGATTCAAATTTTGCAAAGAGCTTCTTTTAAATAATGTAATTTTCAGAGGATTAATACGATTTTTTTTACTCCATAGATCTATTTTTTTTTTAATCAATTTTTCCCAAACACTATTAAAATGATTTTGAAGCAATTGCAATATTAGGTACTTTAAGTTTAAGGTTTTTGAAAAAAAAAAAAACAAAACGGAAATAAAATTTTAAAGGTTTTTTTTTAGAAAATAACCTGATTTCTAAGTTAAGTTCGTATTTATCTCGTTAATGATTTCATCCATTTTAATATAATTTTACAATCCAGAACTTCGTAGTAATATAAATCTTATTGCATTCAAACAATTTTAAACAAATACAAATTTCTATTGTAAACAAATAATTTCAAATAAAGAATTGCTTCATATTTTCTCGTTTTTTTTTTTTATAAAATTTTCTGTACACAAATTTTGCTACTGTTAACGGTTTTAAGAACAAAATTTTCCTGATTTTTTTTAAAAGTACCAAATTTCAATAAAATCGATCAAGTCCTTTTCAAAATACATAATGTACTATATTTCAGTTTTACTGCACAAAATTTTCCAAAATAATTTCTTTGGATTTAAAAAATAAATATTTATTTGTATACTTAAACAAACATACCTATATCGAAAACTAATTGGTCGATTTTTTAAATCTGACAATTTTTAGAAAATATTTCTGCTTAAAACCATAAATTTCGGTTGTCAAATAATACAACCCTTAAATTAATTATACTTAGTTGGTACGGTAGTTGGTATAAAATATAATATCCCATTAATATACAAATAGTCCAGTCAATGAAGCGAAAAAAATAGCTAAATAATCGCCGGAAAGCTGGATTTTGATATATAGCATCCTCATTGTGTTCTTAAGAAATTGTCATAAGTCCCCATCGATATGAGAGCCGCTAACAATTTTACGGGGGGTTGAAGGCCCCACAAAATGGTTTTTCAAGAATAACTCCCAAATGATAAGTTGTACGAAAAAAGAGTCAAGGACTAATTTGTAGCTTGGAATTTTTCCTACAAAAACTTAGAACATACTTTTTTCATACAAATAACGGTTTTTGAAATAAACCAATGAGAAGAGTTAAGAGTTTTACTTTTCTATGTAGTTGGGCGACTTAATTCCAAAATTGTGCATTTTGTGATAAAAGCATCAATTTTTTATTTATTTTTATTTATTTATATGGACATGATTTTAAGATATCGGTCCACGCTATTTGTCCACCCCTTTAGGTGGGAGGGGCAAATAAAAAAAAAACATTTCTAAAATAGAAAATGAATATAAAAACACAACGGCAACACTTACAATATTATGTTGTAGCTTATCTTAAGACCAGATATTCATTCTTTATGTATGTTTTTAAATTAAGTTTTTTTAGTGCTTAGTTTTTGAATAAATGATTTTTAAACTCAAAATTTTAAAATTTTTTCCGAGTCAAATGCTTCATTGACTGGACTAAAAATTATTTAAGTTTATATACTCTTTTAACACACTTTTTAAAATTTAAAGCAATATTCCAAAAGATCAAAACTTTTTGTTTTTATATGAACCAAAAAACAACCTCAGCCGAAATTCACCTTTTATTTTACCTTTTCACTCAATTAAAAAAAAAACAAATATTTGACAAAAATACCCCCATCGAGTGGGTGATTAGTATGGGAATTTGTCTTCTAAGTTATTTTATCGTTATAAGGACTGTCAAAAGGCAAACAACTACATATAAATACATACCTATAGGCATAGGGGCTAAGAAGTATAAACGATGAGCTAAAGTTATAGAACATGAAAAATATTAAATCATATTAATTGTTTATCAGATTTTTAACGACATTTTTGTCTTCGATGAGGTTTCTCTTCTCGCCAACTCCTGCAAGTGGAATCTAAAACTCAGCTTGCATATACATATACATACCTTTATACAGAAAGAAGTCGTCCTCAATAATCCTCATGCCGGCCGCCGCGTGTGGATGTGATTAAATGATGAAATAAAAAAAAAAAAAACCCTGTGGCGTTCGTTGTTGTTTTTTGGGATGTCTTCTGTCGGTACCCCATGTCGACATCTTCATTTTGTTATTTGTGTTTCTTATCCATTTGTTGTTTTTGTGTTTTTTTTTTTTAATTGTATTTGTCTTTAAAACAAAAATTCCAAGTTCAGATAAAATAATATAATTACCTGTGTTCAGCTAGAGAGTGGTTCTTTTCAAAAAAAAAAAAAAAAATTGTTGATGGTTATAGAATTATGGTGATGCGGTGTATCCAGCTGAGCTAGGAATTTTTTCTCAATGAATACACTGAATGGCATGTTGCTGCAGCCTGCACACAAACATCAGGGTACAAGATTCTACAGAGATGTGTACCTTTGATTAGAACATGCACCAAGGGTCATTAAATTTTGTTTGTATTTAAGTAAGCCTTGGATGAAGATTTAGGTGATTATGAAAAAAGTAAAGCTCACAATATTTTAGAATGAAATTGAATCAAAGTACAAAATAATTCTTTATAGAACCTGATGGGCCCCCACCTGAAAGCTTGTTGATTTCATTTTAGTTGTAAGTTTAGTTTAAGCTTTAGTTGCCTACTCAAAAAATTGCCTTGTGATATTTAATAAAAATGACAATGAAAGCAACAAATTGTCATGTTTGTACCAGACTTATTTTACGTTGCCCGTCAAGACAGTTAGGTTAGTTTAAAAGGGGTTAGGAGGGAAGGGGATCAATATCTTGATAGGTTTTTATTTACATAATTAATTTTATAAGATATTTAAAAAAACAAATAAAAAACTTTACTTGAGATTCTTTTTTAAACTTTTTTCTAAGAGTGTCTGAACTTTTAAACATTTTCTTAAATAATTATATCATCAGACCACAAAATTCTACATCGACAAAATTCAAAGACTTATCTGTGTTTTGTTAATTACTTAATTTAAATTCACATGTAAATTCCTTTTTTATTGTCCAAGGGATAATTCCAAGAGTTTATAGCTTAAAATTTAAAAAATTCCAATTTTGTCCAACATATTTTTTTTTATTGCAAAAAATTATAATAAAAGAAAGAAGATCCAACGGAATTCTCATTATAGAAAAAAAATAAAAAAACAACATGAAGAAAACTAACATTTACATTTTAATATTATACGAGCAGCAAAAAGCTGTTAATTTGTTTAGCCCAAAATAAACCTATTCTCTCAGCATAATGTATTTATTTAAAAATTCTTCAAATACTTCTTCAAGGTTATCTTAAAAATTCCTCCAGTCTCTTATGTAGAAAAAAATGATGAAATATAAAAACAAAGTTTATTTCGTAGATAGGTGTATATATAAATTCCAATGATTGAACTTTTGGTCAAATTTTTTTTTTAAACTTTCTTGATGGGAATTCCCAACCGGAATCGGAATTGCAAATTTGAGGAGGCGTTACTTTTGACATCCATAATAAATAAATATTTAAAAAATACTTATATTATTTTATGAGACTTCCATTTTAAAGAAAATTGATGATATTTTTAAACAAGTTCCCGAAATATAAAAATAAATATTAATTCAGTATGTTTGTTTGTTAGGTATAGGTTAAGTATGCGGGTATGTACCTTTTTAATTGAGTTTAATTTCTTGGAATCTGTCATAATCTTAAATAATGTAATCAACTCGAACAACGTTATGAGGAGAATATTGAACTCATGAGTCATGTCTATAAAAAAATATGCTGACATAAAATTTGAATAACCAGAAAAATATTTTTTGTGCAAATATTAGCAAATTTCGGAAGATTAATAAGAAATTAATTAAATTTTGAAAATATTTAAACACAAAATATTGCTTACCACAAAAGATTAATTATCTGTTTAAGGAACTTTTTATTTTGTATACCACTTTACACCTGCAAATGATTTTATCGAAGTACATATACATTACTGTGGTACAATGATCCCCAAATATATCACTTTATCGTCTGACAGCCCACAATAAACAACACGTAGGTGTGACATCGATAAATCTTATATACATAAACTTTAAATACATTTTTAAGGGTCTACGACTGCATTAGAACCTTACTCCAATCGGAGTAAATTTACTCCAATTTTAAGAAAGAAAATTAATTTATTTCGCTTTTTTGAGATCTACTATATAGTTTTTTTCTACACTGAAAAATTCTAAAATTCTGTAGCTAAACCACATGAAAGGAAACGACAGCACTGTGTTATTCAATTTTCTAACTTTAGCTCTGAATTTTGTGTATGTAATTTTGTTTGTTAAAATATATTCATTTTTGTTAAAAATACACTTTTTCTTTCGTTTTCAAATTAACTCCAGAAATTTTCGATTTAGAGGCTATAAGTTATAGCTTTCATCGAAACTCATCATTGAAAATTTAAATTTTAAGATTTGAGTAACTTAAAAATCGAATCAGTGATTATTTTGATGCCAATATAAAGCTATAGACTTAATAATTATTAATCTTTGACAAAAAAAAATTTCCATTTTGGCCAAAGTTAACACGTGAAACGAATTTATTTATTTCAATGATTGAACTAACTTATCATTGATCATTGAAATCTTAGAAGTCATTTTATGTGAAAGAATGGGCCAAAATAAAATATTTTTTTACTAGAAATAATAATTGAGTCATCAGATTTTTATTGGCATCAAAATATTCACTGATTTTAATTTCGAAGTTTCTCAAAATAAGAAATTAAATTTTTGAATGACGAGTTTCAATGAAAGCTATAACTCCACTTTTTTTTACAAATCTGCTCCTATTGAGGTTCTAACCCTCGTTTACGATATAGCCTTAAGCGTAGACCGTTTTCGAGAACATCATTTGCATCAAAAATGCTATTGCGCAAGATGTTTTTAAACGCAAACTGCAAAAGTCAATTACTTATTCGAAAACCCTAAACCAATTTTGTATGCAAAAGCATTATTTTCGAAAAGCATTTTGCTTTCATAAATAAATAAATATTGAAAATTGATAATAAACAACTCAATTTAATATTTCGATAATTGAGAATGGTGCAAAATATTGACTGAAGTTGATCAAACAGTTTTTGTGCAATCAGGACGATTATATATTTGACATTAGGAATATCTGCGTCAAAAAATAACGATAATTTGACGATCAAATTGATATTAATTTGACGTTTTCAAAAACAGTCAGAGATACATTACTTATGAACCACTTTTTTGCTTAATTGAATCGTCAAATATGCAATCATTCTGCTTGCGCAAAATCTATTTGATCAACCTCAGTCAATTTTCATGCAAACGCATATTTGAAGTTTAGAAACACGCTCAATATTTGTATCGTCAACTCAATTTTTGTTTACTGCAAAGTTGACGTTATCGAATTCGAATATTCAGCTAAATACGAAAAACTACTTAGTTCACTTTTTACCAAAATTGAGATTTTGATGTCATTTTCTTAAGAAACACATTCTGAGGTTAAAATTGCTTTATTCACTTTTGTCTAATGTATCGTAGTTCCAATATATGCAACATTTGTATTTTTTTTTTATCCGCTATAAAATTTACAAAAGTGGCATTAACAGTTTTATAATTTGTTGCACAAATTGGATCTGTTTGTTTGTATGTATAGAGAAGTTCTTAATTCAATTCAAAGTCTAATCTGAACCACTAAACAGATTTTAATAAAACTTTCAAAAATACGATACAAAATCAATAAAACAAATACCCGCCCCCTGAGACGCCAAATTTTTTTGAAAAAGTCTGATATTGACAAGCACTTGAGTTGTGTTCATGTAAAATTTTGTAAATACCTACATAATGTTTTTCTATTTTTTTTTGTTGCCACGCCCATTTTTTTCAATAATTTTGACAATTCACTTTGAACGTAATCAATTTTCCATAAAATCTGAACTACCCGATGAAATGTTCAGTTATATTTTTTAAAGGAAGGAATGATGGTGATTCGCCCATTGACACGCCCCTTTTTTCACAAATTTTATACAGGGTCCTTTCTGTAAGATGCGATAAAAAGCTAGAGCGTGTAAATTAGTTCGAGGACTGAAAAAGTCGCATAAAGGTTCCCCCACACCAAAGCGAATCTGTCGCGGAGACGACAAAAACAATAATAACAACACGTGGCTGTCAATCAAAACAAAAACATTGTTATTATTGTTTTCGTCGTCGCCGCGACAGATTTGCGTTGAAGTGGGGGAACCTTTAGACGGGGTCTATTTTTTCCAATTTAGGTAGGAAAAGCAATTTTCTTAAAAATTTGTTGAAACTAAAAAAAAGTATATTAAACAACAACGACAACAATTAATCTAAATACAATAATTTGTCAGATAAGTCAGTAAATAAATTGTCCCAAATGCCTTAGAATCTTACAATCTTACTATCAGAAACGTCATTGTCAGCCATTGTAAGATAATAGTCTGAACACCCAATTTGTATTATTGTAAGACAATTAGGACGCATTGTCAGACTCGTTTGAAATTCTTAATTTTGGTGTAGCCTCCATGTTGTATGTAAATTTTGATAAAAAAGGGAAAAATAAAAATTCATCGAATTTTTTTACTTTTTAGAAATAATTTAAATTTATTTATTTAATAAAATATTACAACATTAATTTCTTAATTTGGTTAAGCGACGCATTTCGATCTCAGGGATCATCATTGGGCTTTAATTTATTGACTCGTGTTGTTTTGCCAAAATTCAATTTATGTTTTGTTTGAAATTGTCAGATTTTGTTGTTTAAGACATCTGACAATTTCTTTATTGCCATGTAAAAAAATCTATCTGCGCGGACGCAAAATCGAAGTTTTTTTATGTTTTTGTATAAAATTATTTGAGATATCTAAAAAAATGTTCTGAAGTGGTAAAGGATGCCCTTAATAGTTACCAAAGCCATCGATGTCCCAAAATAAAAATAAGTCATACCGTTAGAAAGTGGATAGAATTTTTTTTAAAACTGATGTAGGAAATCGAGACGTGACGCAGTTTGTATAGAATCCATTCGCAGAAAATTACGATACAACTCCGGCTCCTCCCAGCCACCCTGCAATCCTTCGTCAAAACACTTCATCTTTTTTGTGGCAATAGTCTCTTCCTCTTCCTCGCAATAGTTACAATTGCAATACTTTCTATTATTATTAAAAATTATTTTCACAAAAATTTCTCCACTGACTACTACGAACAAAACTTTTAATTTGTCTGACAATATTTGTCAACAGATCGACCAATTTTTCGTAAACAAATATCTGCAAACCGTGTGAACTGACAATTTTCATCCTGAAAATATTTTCAGAAACATCATTGTCAGAGATTTGTCAGCTAACCATCTGACAATGAAATTGTACGACTTTGGGACGAAATCTGCCAACCGTGAGAACAGACAATTTTTCATTGAAAGGTATTTGGCTAATGTCAGTTCATTGGTAGCAATTGTCAGAGTACTGACACATCTGACAATATTGTAATACTATAGCTTAAAGCTATAAAATTAATTTGTTGTTAATTTCTTAAGCATAGGTAGTACCTACGCAGCTAAAATTTCCATACAAAAATTGACACAACGAAATCATTAACGAATAATTCGTTCTCATTTTTGTTATGCTGTTAAACGAGCGAAATTATTTCCTTTTTTTTTTCAGTTTGTGACAATTTCAATGGGTATTTTAATCGCTGTGGTTTCCGATAACATTTTACTACCGTGTTCGAGACCACACACAAATTTCGTTTCGTATTATCTGATAAAACTCACAATTAATATTTTTTGTTGTCGATTTTGAGACCACAGAAAAATGTCGTTTCGCTTCAGCATGGGTATTTGACTTATAGCCACTTTTGATATAGAAATTTAAGGCGATTTTACAATTATAAAAAGATACATATATCACTTTTCCAGATAATTTTCTGAGCAACAATCTGAACGCATCCAACTTTTTGATGCCAACGACTTTTATCGCAAGGAACGATGAACGACATTTGCAATAAGGCCAATTTCTCAGTTTCTGTAGAGCAAGAATTTTTAAATGTAGTATATGCTTCAATCCCAAATTATCCAAAAGTATATATAATGATAGTTAGTGAGCTTTACTTTCAAACCGACCAACGCGACGATAAGTAGAAATATATATATATTATTTGCACCTATATATCTACAGTGAAATTTTTTTTTTTTTTCACCTGCCATTAAAATATGTTGCTACAAATATGTTGCTTTTCAAAAAATATTATCGTTGATGATTGTTTGTTATAAAATTCAATCAATTTCCTCCTCATTGACGAACGGAAGTCGATCCAAATCTGGAGAAAAAAATGTCAACACACACAATCATTTTAACCATCTGTTGCATCACGATGAGTGTAAGGATTCCACAACTAGAATGCAATGTTTTTTTTTTGCAAAACAGAAAATAGACAAAGAACTTCCTATACAGCTCTCCTTTAGCTGTATATCTTACACAGTCCTATGATGCGTTGAATCGTTGTTGTACAAATATCTTAGAACGTATATCTGATTTCTTTTCCACTGTAATCCCATCAACCCCCTTCCCCCCCCCCCTTCCCATCTGAATTGGAGCTGCTGGAGCAGCATATATATGTATATGTATAGGGACGAAAGACCATTCCACTAAACCAAGTTGATGTTTAATTGAACACCCGATGAATTCCCTTCGGGCGATAAACCTGCTGCATTGGTGTACCTATACCTATATCTTTCATAGAGACAAGTTATTTTCTTTTCATTTTTTTTTTCATTTTTAATTCTGTCCACTTTTCCAGCTCTTAGCTTCGTCCTTCATGAACGAAACAAACATTTCCTCACCATATATACCTACATTCTTTGCCGCGTGTTACATTTTACTAGATTTTTTATTGAAACGATTTTTTTTTTTTTTTTTTTTTTTTTTTTTTAATTTTGTTGTTTTTATAGTCTCTAAAAACATTTACTCTCGATCACATAAAAATCGCTGAATTGGCTCTGGCTTATAAAATAGCTTGTGGAAGTTTACACCCAGGGCTGTCAAAGTTACTACTAAAAGAATATTTTTACGTTTCTCATTTTCATTGTTTAAAATTTTTAACAGTGGATGGGTACCACCATGGTAACACTATAATCTTGTTCGTTTACTTCCCAAAACTGCCCATTTCTACCATTTTGAGTTCAGACTGTCAAAAAAATAAAACTATAGTAAGTAGAATTTGAAAGTTTTGGGCAAGTAAACGAACAGACCTACTGTTTCAAGTCAAGTGACAGTAAATTTGACAGCTGACAGATGATTTGTGCTGAATATAATTAGGCATGTGCAGGAAAATGAGATCTCGGAGATCCCAGCAATCTCAGTTACCTGAACAGGATTCCTCAGCAAAGTTTCTCAGCTTTGCTGTCAAAACTCTGAGGAGTGAGGAGTGGGAAAAATCTCTTAGATCTCATTTTTCTGAACACACCAATTTACGATTTCATTATAAATAGACTTCCGCCAGCGATTAACGATTGAAAATTGAATTTTTTTGATATTTCTGCATCCACATCTTCGTCCACAAATGTCAAAAAACATACTTGAGATCAAATTAAAAGCAATTTTGTAACAACTAACACACAGGATATAAATTTACGCAGGGGAGAGAAAGGCTTCTTTGGAAGTAGAATATTCGTAATCTTTTTTTCTGAAATAAAATACCAAGAAAAAATTTATAAATTTATTTGTGAAAACTGTTTTAACTGTTTTTTTTTTTGGTGAATTTCATAATCTCGATCAAATTCTAATCACTTAAGCACATTAGACCTTTTAAACTCACTCCTAAAAAATAAAAACAAATAATAAATGCCAAAGTGAATTTTGTTCTTTTTTTTCGAATAACAATACTTTTTCCTTTATCTATATGAATTTCTAAAATGCCATCCCTGATTTATTGACATGAACTCAAAGCACTAATTCACCCATCGCTCTTGTATAAACTGCCAGCTTTAACAACAAACAAGTCACAGAGAGCGGGCGCGTGCACATATACATACCTACATATACACAACACAACAAAAATACCAAATGCGATAAATTATTTCCGAACAGGTGTTTCGCGCGACAACATCTCGGAAAAGACCGGAAAAAAAGGAGTCGTTGTTTTTGTTGTTTATTTGTCTTCATATACACAATATAATATTGTTTGGTTTTGGTCCATGCTCCAGCATGCCATTGAGAGTAGGTTTCCACTAATACTGTAGCTTTGAAGGATATCACAGCACCATGAGAATGGAAGCGGACAAGGAACAACCATCGAGAAAATACCACACTGTCTCCAATAATTTCAAAAGACTCTTCAAGAGCACTGCACTCTCAACTCAACCGACCGACGTTCATATAGTCTACGTACTTGATATATATGTATAAAAAAAAATAAACAAACAAAAAAAAGTCGAAAGCAAACACAGTACCTATACTCACTATACTCGGGTGTATATGTGGGTACTTTTTGCGCGCCGCGTATATTGAGGAGAATGCAACAAGTTGCCGAGATTTTCCTCTCGTCGAAGTTGCTTACGGCAGGCCGTATGTCGCCATTAATAGCTGATGCATATAAAAAAAACAATTTCCATAAACAAAATCAAAACACATACAGGAAACTATGTTATGTCAAGGCGAAGTGTCTTGTGTGTACTATTTTTTAACGACCTATAGCACAGACATAAAAATTGTATTGTTGTCTAAATAATATGATCTTTCAAATAAACTTTCAAATGAATTTTTTCTTTTTGACTTTTTGAAGATTTGTATGAATGAAGGGATTTAATTAATATTGGCGATGAGGATAACATTGACAAATTTTGTATTCATAAACAATAATTGTTTCATTATTCCATAGGTTTTTGGTTTCGTATTTCGTATGTGTTTTTATCAAAACTTACAAAAACTATGTCTCCCTTAATTCTGTATTAACAAATTTGGTTATTATTTTTATTTATTGTATGCTTCATACTAGAATGTAAGTTTATAAGACTTGACCATTCTTTATTCCGTCAATTTCATTGTTGCCATATTTTAGTAGATCTACCGAAAATGCTCTTTTAAGTTTTGCAGTAAAGTTTACAATTGAATTGATTTACATGTTTATTTATTTTGATTTTACTAAATTATTTGATTAAATTCTTCACGCTATTCTCTTAGATCAGTTTTAATGCAAAAATGTGTGATTTTTTGTAGCTTTGAGTTAACCCTTGGATTACCACCAAGTTCTTATAGGCTCGAGTTATATTATAGCTACTCCACGACTGCCAGGCTGATCGATCATCAGCCTCTTTTTTTTGTTTTTGTGAATTAGTAGTCTCGTATATATCTTAAAATCAAACAAACAATTATGTTTAAAGTTAATTATTAGGTTTGTTAGATGTTCTCTGCCCCAGGGCGACCTGGGGAATGTCAGTCAATTGTCAATTGTTTTTATTTTACATCGAACGCTTCAGTGCTACAAACTTCACTATCTGATTCCTTCGTTCATTTAACTTAACATTTCATAGACTGTTGAATATTTTGGAATTTCATCTATAATTACGTAAAAACCAAAAAATAACAAAAATTATCAACAAAATATCTCATATTTCCAAAGAAATTTATCATCAATACTTGTTTTTGACTGAATGCTAACAGCTGATTTGAATTTTGGCAGCTCTGAATTCTTGCCCCAAGAAAAAACCTTGGTTCGTGTGGGTCATTAAGAGTTCGCCCTGAACACACCCCTACTGATATCCATATAGATAAATCTATAATTTATTCAGTTTGGCGTCCCACAGGGTTCAGTTTTGAGCCCTTTACTCTTTTTCCCGATTTTCATAAATTCTGTTCTTGATCAGTTTTATTTCTAAATACAGTTTTTGTTGGTGATATTTCTCTGTTCTACGGTTGTAAATCATCTCAATTCTTATAGGCGGTGGTTTTTGCTTTAAATAGAATGATTTTGCATAATATAACAAAAGCAGGGTAAATCAGTGAAGCTATTGACAATTTTGGAATAGCAAATTTTGAGTGGTATTATTTGTAATAAAATCCGCATCGAGATTTATTCTGTCTCAGTCACAGTGTATGAACATTATTTATTTTTCTTAAAAATGGCTTTAAAAAATTTCATAAAACTCTTTCTAGGTACTACTTTATATTTAAGTAGCTATGATCCACTTTTTTATAGGAAAATAAAATAAAGAATACTAGAACGTTGTTGCATTGAAAACATACGGCAATTCTGAACCGAATTTACCCCGCCTGCTGAACTGACAGCATAAGCTCTCTACTTCATCATCTGACACACATAAACCAACCAACTGTACCCTTATACATAAACATCCAACCAACATATATATATAAAGATACAAGTCATTAAAAGGAAGGGTCAACAAACTCTCCTTAAGGTCAACTTAAAGGTTTATTTTTCTAAAAAAAATTTTAAGAATATATCTGAATTTAGAATATTAATTTAAGTATATAATTATATACCTTGGGACTGTTTATTATACAACATGCTTAATATAATATAATAATCTAAAAGAAAAGATAGGGAAAGAATTTTCATTTACATACACATTTTGAATTTTTGTGTATATAGCTAGTTAGTTAAACAAATCTTGTTTGACTCCAAGGCTTATATATTGTTTTATAGTAGGTATGAAGTTAGTTTTGTATAAGCTGGTAGTTAGGCCAAGTAACTAACTACTAGTTCTCAGATTCAATGTCAATCGGTTTTTTCGCCGTTTCTTAATTAAATATTTTAAGAACTGATTGAACTGTTCTGGTTTTTTTTTTCATAATTTTTATGAGGTCCAAAGAATTTGGCATATAAAGGTTTTTTTTTTAGACGTGTGGTTTCAATCTGGCAATACTTTTTTCGGAGTTGGTCTTTTTGACAGCTGTCATTTGATTTATGCTCAGTTTGGTTTGATATTTCATAATGAACAGACTTACTCCTGAACAACTTTTGCAAATCGTGCAAATTTATTACCAAAATAATTGTTCGGTTCCGCTGCGTCCAATATTCGGTCGGCCCAGCAGAGTCGGTAATTCGAGCAACCATGGATCGGTTTCGCACGCTATTGCTGCTGTAGAGCAGAGTATCGAAGAAGACCCGACTAAATCCATCCACGCGCAACAATTGGAGCTGTGCCCATCCACTTTATGGAAGATTTTTCCAGCCGCGACGGCCACTTGCCCGAAATCATTTCTAAAACATAATGGCAAACCCTTATCTTTTGTTGTTGTGATTTTATCTATAGTTAGGTTGTTATTGTAGGGTTGTCAGCTATATAGGAGGGTAGAGTGATCATTGGTTGAGGTAGGTAGGTATTTTGCGTTGCCGGTAATGAGAACAAATTATGGGTAGGTACCTAGGTAAGCAAAGAATTGAGACGCTCCGTTGTAGCTAGCTACTAGCTGTTGAAAGAGTAGATATATACATAGCTCTATATTTCTACGTAGGTATTTATGTATGTGCGTTCCTATATCACTTTTTATGAAAGACAAATCTTCAAAGGGGTTCTTGTATGTGATAACACACTCGTAGTTATGCTGCTAAGCTTTCGTACCATCATATGTATATTGATATAGACAAATCTTTTTTTTAATTTAATTTTTACTTTTTTTTTTTTAATTAGCGAATTCTACACGTAATCTGTAATTTTTTTCTTTATTTAGAGTATAAAAAGTCTCCAGTATTTTTATTCTCGATTTTAAGTTTCAAAGTCAAATCGTGGACTTTTTAATCGGGAGTTCCGCCTAGTACAGAGCACTTAATTCACACTGAAATCCCTCATCATTAGTTTTTTGAAATTTTATGTTTAGAAGTGTGGGGTTCATGTTGAGTGCAACGAAGGTTAGAGGGGTTAGTGATGGAGTGTTTAAAGCTAAACCAGTGGGAGTAGAAAGGTGAAACTGTTTTTTTTTTCTAGTCAAGCCACTGTGCGTCTAATGAAATTTTTTTTTTTTTTTTTAGCTATCAAGTATAGAAAGTCTCCACGATTTCGTATCTTTGGTACCAAATTTCAAGGTCAAATCGTGGACTAAATAATTTGGAATTTTGGTAAATTGAGAGCGCTTAAATAGCACTTAAATCCTACAACATTAGTTTTTTGAGATTTGAGTGTGGTGTTCCCAGCTTGACGTCAAGCTGGGAACACCACAAAAGGGGTGGTTGGTGCAGGTGCATTTAAAACCAAACCAGTGGGAGTAGAAAAGTGAAATTGAATATTTGTTCTAATTAACTCAATCTTCGTCTAAACTGTATTTTTTTTTATTTTTTTAGTGTTTAGTATAGAAAGTCTCCACGAATTTTTTTTTTCGGTATTAAATTTCAAGGTCAAATCGTGGAATATATAATTTGGAATTCCGCGAAATTACGAGCACTTAAATAGCACTTAATTCCCTCATCATTAGTTTTTTTGAAATATTGTGTTTAGAGGTGTGGTGTTCCTAGCTTGACGTCAAGCTGGGAACGCCACAGGTTTGAGGGGTAAGGGGAAGACTTTTTAATGGGGAGTTCCGCCAACTAAGGAGCACTTAAATAGCACCTAATTCCCCCATCATTAGTTTTTTGAAATTTTGTGTTTGGAGGTGTGGTGTTCCTAGCTTGACGTCAAGCTGGGAACGCCACAAGTTTGAGGGGGAAGGGATTTTAGTTCCAAGCCGGGATTGCGGTACTAAATTAGCACTTAAATAGCACCTAATTCCTGCATCATTAGAATTTTGAATTTCGATTGTGGTGTTCCCAGCTTGACGGACCTGTTGTGTGTTACAATACAACTTTTTTTTTCTCCACTGGTCTTTCAAGAGTCATAAAGATTAACATTTCTAACATTTCTTTCGCTAAGAATAAATATTTTTTAGTTGTATTTAAGCCTAGTACATACTTCCTCGTGAAGTGAACAACCTCAGTGGAGAAAGTGAATTTTTGACATAATTTGCTTGACTTTTGCAGCTTTTATGGTCAAATTATCAAATCTACACCAAAAATCAAAGAGTTCCCGTACATTTTGCGCGTGAATATGGTTCACCGCTCGTGAACGCAAATTCTCCACTTTTTGTCATGGCTTCATGAGCACGCTCACGGGTGAACAAAAATGCAAATTTGTATGGATTCGCGACATGATTCACAAGTATGTACTAGGCTTTAATTACAAACTACTAAACTAAAACTAAACAACTAAAATAATGTACCCTATATATGCTCTCATATACCAATGACAAATAGAATAAAATCTCAGTTGAGTTGTGTGTAAGTCTTTCAAAAATCTATCAGCGTGGTGCAAATTTTTCTTTGCTTTATTAAGTACCATCAGCAAGCAAAAGCGTGTGTGGAAATCATGAGCGAGTGAGGCATTTATGCAATTCCAGTCAAGAATCAAACCAACCTACTACTTCCTCAGAATTCTTTTCAACCAAAAAAAAAAAAACAAACCAATTCAACTTTAGCAACAATCCGTGAATGAGTGCCACAGAACCACGTTTTATCTGGTCTAGAGTATCATTTAAATGGGTCTTGAAGTCTTGAGGCATTCTCTTAATATTTATTTATTTATTTTTTTTGTGTGTTGCATTCTATGTGACCAACAGCATCAGAGGTGATTGCAGTTGGCCAACTATAATAGCATACCGGTTACCGGTTATATTTTTTTATTAACAAGTGTGGATGTTACCCTAAAGCAACTCAACAACCAACACCAACATTTACAACAACAACAAAAGGAACGCATAAATAAATAAAAATCCAGAGAAAAAAAAAAAAAAAAACAAAATTATACCAAACGACAAAATTAATAAATAAATATAATCAAGGGAAAGCGTGTTTTGCATTTTTATGTATTTTATTCATGTTTCCCTCGTCTGTGTTCTCTCTTTCTCTCTCTCTCTCTCTATCTATCTGACTTCGAACAGAGTATATAGTTCTACATCTCCAAGGTGTGCTTTAACAGATATCTGACTGGACTGAATTGAAGACCGTCTATGATACTATGTCGCTGCTGTCGTCATCAACTATCCAATAGATTCACGTTGGGCGATATCAATATTGTGAGATATTGATGTTTTATTATCCCACCACACCGATTCCAATTCAAATTTTATATTTTATTGACATCTATCTCTTCAGTCTGGAAAATGAAAAAGTGTTAAAAGTAAAGGAAGCGAAGTGAAGTGAAATGAAATGAAAAATCAAGGAATATAATAAGGTCAGCACGTAGGTAGGTATAGGTCTGGTATAGTGTGGCGCAGTGTTGTAAATCGTGATGCCCTAAATGGTTAAAGGTTTGAAATAAATAAATAAAATAAACAATTCAAGTCGTATAATATGAGTTCTCTGTTTATAGTCGAATCAAATTACTATGTGATCAAATAATGCATCTGATTTGTTGATTTGTTACCGAATAAGGTGTCAATTATATTAGGTAGGTATGACATACATATATGGTTTGACATAATTGGAAACATGCGTAACGTAGTGGCATATTAATATCATCAAAAGAAGAAAAAGAAG
Source organism: Epistrophe grossulariae (assembly GCA_929447395.1). Lineage (NCBI taxonomy): Eukaryota > Metazoa > Arthropoda > Insecta > Diptera > Syrphidae > Epistrophe > Epistrophe grossulariae. The sequence goes on from OV839566.1 coordinate 139,181,460, forward strand.
AAGCTGAAAATTGACACATATTATAATCGACACTTGTTAGTAGATAAATTTACATATTTACATATACGAATAGTGGAACCTGACCTTAAATGGCATAAATAAATTTATGAAAAAATTGTAAATAAAAAAACACAATCCTTAAAAAAACGTGCGTTACGAAAGAATGGAAAAACTTTATGTGGTAAGGAATGTATTAACAGACTTGGATAGCATATTACAGAAGGATTCTAACAAACGAGATACAAGAAGATTTGGTAGAACAAAGATTATCCAGTAAACTAAATGAGAAAGAAAACTTGTAAATTTTTAGGTGTGTTCCTTTACTTTTAAACTCTGTGCATTTGTGTGAATTTCTACGTCATTTTTTTTTTTTTATATGAACTTTGACAGACTTTGGTGTAGAAATTCACAGAAATACACAGAGTTTCAAAGAAAAGGAACTAGGCTATTTTTAAAAATACATACGTTCTTATAGCTGGAAACGCCTTAATGCCATAAGCTCAGCAGACTTCGGGGAGCTGGGTACCTAGCTACATGCCATACCACAAAATAGATCTGTGCCTACGTTCTATAACTCTCGCATCGTTAAAATTGGTCGAGAAACGTTGAAAAATGGAACGAAACTCATACGATTTGTTTCAATTTTGATTGTTTCTCGACTGATTTTGTCGATGCGAGAGTTATAGAACGTAGGCACTGGTCTATGCTGCATCTGAAGCGTTCTTAATACCTTTAAGCAGATTGTACATTGGCTCCGTTATATGTAGGTGTCGTTGCCGGAAACTGTCTAATAGACAAAAACGCAACGAGACTTAGAATATTTTCAAACTATTTTGTGTCAAGCGTCCCTGCTGACAGTCATATGTAAACTCAACTCAATAGTGTATAAAAATGATAAAGAGTCAAATTTGGGAAATTTTTTGAAGCGCATTTAATAGCAGACGGTAGTTTGACTAACCCTGTTTATGCCGCTGCTGGTTGGAATGATGGTCTTGGGGAACTCAACTTAGTAAAAGGGTGAAGACATTTTTTGAAAAAGTTCAAAACTGCACCCGATTTAAGATCGATGATATAACGACGTTCTAGTTGAAAGTTGAAACCATTTTTTTGGTTAAATTTTGGCTTGAAATAACAGCTTGAAAATGTATTAAGATATTTTTTTTCTAGCAGATAAGACATGCCTACCTACCTGGAAAAATCGAAGCCATTTTACAAACTAAAACATGTAATAAAATTTAGTAGACTTCTATATTTAGGGAATGCAAGTAGAGAAGTAACGGGTGATTTTTTAAGAGGTTAAGAACTTTTTAAAAAAAAAAAAACAAAAAATTCAAAAAAATGAATGAAATATTTATTTGAATCGATAGTTTGAACCTTGCAATTTAAAGTTTAAAGATAATTTCATGCAAATGTTGACCGCGGCTGCGTCTCAGGTAGCCCATCCGCTGAGTCCAATTTTGGCATACTCTTTCACATTGGCATACGGTATCTCACGAATGAATGCATGGATGTTGGCTTCCAGTGCGTCAATTGAAGCGGGCTTGTCCCTATAGACATTAGCCTTGACATACCCCCACAAAAAATAGTCTAATGGTGTCAAATCGCACGATCTAGGCGGCCAATTGACCGGCCCGAAACGTGAAATTAACTGTTCACCAAACTCGCCTCGCAATTGCGCCATTGTTTTGCGTGCTGTGTGGCATGTGGCACCGTCTTGTTGAAACCACATATCATGCAAGTCAAGAACTTCCATTTCGGGCAAAAAAAAGTTTGTTATCATCGCTCGGTAGCGTTCACCATTGACAGTAACGCTGCGATTCGCATCATCTTTGAAGAAATATGGCCCAATAATGCCGCCGGCCCATAAACCGCACCAAACAGTAGCTTTTTCGGGATGCATTGGTAGCTGTTGCAATGCTTCTGGCTGATCTTCACTCCAAATCTTCCGAATAGACTGCTCAGAAGGTCGAGAATGCCGACCATAAAATGGAAGCAGCGCGCGATGAACATTTCGAACCGAGCACGAATTTTGATAGTAAAATTCAATAATTTGCAAGCGTTGTTCATTTTTAAGACGATCCATGGTTAAATTGCAAACCAAACTGAAGCTGCTTGACAGTGACACAAGGTACTAAACACACGTCAGCTGTCAAAACCAGTGTTGCCAAAACCAAACCAGCTAAAAAATCACCCGTTATAAACCTATTATAGTTTCTGTGGTTCGGAATAATTTTGACGCAACTGTCAAAATTGAATGTCAACAAAATTTTAATTTTTTTCAGTTTAAATGTTTTTAAATTTTAAATATGAATTGTATAAAATAAAATTCTTTTAACTTTTTATTTTAAAAAAGACAAATATATGGGTTTTTTTCTATTTATTTTTTTAATTGTGACTTAACTCTTAGTCTCTTCTTCGTTTCTCTATTATTTAAGGCAATAATAAATAATTTTGACCATTCCATGTTAAATAAATTGTAAAAGAGCATAAAGCAACATCAGATTTTTACCTAAAGTCGTTTATTTTATAATAAACTTTAATCAAACTAACTGTACGATTAGTAAAATATTATGTATAAGATTTGTTTTTAATTTTGTTTTTACTTTTATTTATTTCCAGGGAATCTCCAATCGTGCTCCAACGAAGGCGAAGAAGTTCCAATTCAAGGAATACAAAATTCGAATTGCTTCAAATGTGCCTGCCAGGTGAGTTTAATTATAATTTTTAATTCAAATTCTTACTATGTCAGGGTTACCTTCTCCATTATCTCACAGTTATCGGGTGGGTTCAACACATGAAAATTAACATCTGAAAATTCAGATTTCTGAATTCTTTAAGCCTTTAATTGGCTGCAGCTTTTAGATGACTCTAAAGGCCCAACTATAATAGGCATGAGCTAGCTTATGCACGCTTAAGCCAACGAGAAAATATATAAAATTCCTATTGAGTAGCCATAATGGAGTCCATCTCCGTTTCGTCCAATTTTTCTAAGTTTCGTTCAATTAACCAAACATAAGCAAGAGCGATACGGTTCGCTCAGCGCATAAGTGAATTTGACAGATACGGTTCAACACATACAAAATACACATCAAACCCATCGTCTGTGTAAATGATTCGAGATTAATGAAAGTGTATGTGTGATATCTATCTCGTTGTCGTTGATTCAATGTTCACACTCAACAAAATTAAACAGCTGTGAAACTTAAGCAAACTTTTCGATGGATTCTGACATTAGTTAATGTTTGCTTAAGCCTATTATAGTTGGGCCTTAAAAGTCATCTATAACTTTTTATGACACCGGGCCAATCGCAAGCCTGAAAAATAAAGAAATTTGAATTTTCAGATTTTGATTTTCATGCGTTGAACCCGGCCATTCGCACATGTCAGAAATTTGTGGAAAAAAAAAACCAAGAAAAGTTTAAAGCTCCTCACACAAGATATGAAATTTTATCCATGTCACAATTTAACAGCTCATATCTCACACGATTTTACATATATTTATGTACCTAGATGAAATTTTTTACGATTGGTTCTTAAAATCCACTTCACATTCTAAAATATTTAAGTGTTTGAGGTTATGGTGAAATTTATTTTTTCGTCAATAGTTTAAAAGCATACTATGAATATCATTTTTATTCACACAAATTTGACATTCGGGTGGAATTCTTTCACACTTTTAATTTAACATTTACTAATACTTGGTGAAATAAAACTTTAACATGTTACGTCCATAGAACAAAATCATTTTCGTTGCAGTCGTTTTTGAGATTGATATACATACTTACACACAGATAAACCAATAACACTGATAAAATTGATAATTTAATTTTTATTTTCAAGTGGAATTTTTTTTTTTTTATTAATTTTATTTATGGGTCAATTTCAATGTGAAACCACACACAGATGGCAACCTTGTCAGCCACTCAGCATAATATGAAAATATTTAAATTTTCTTCTCTCCTTGCCCATCACCCATCGCTATCGTCATCATAATATTATCGGTTAGACAACATTCCATTTGTTCGCACTGTGCTTCGATCTACGACTTACGCAAATAAATCTGACAAATAAAATAATAAAAAAGAAAATCTCTAACGCGTATCTAATAAATATATACGAATGGGATTAGACTTAGTTTTTTTTTTTAATACATATATATAAAATATCTGAATAAATAGATTTATGTTTGTGTGTATAATGTATATGTATATATATGCGAGTTTGTTAGACAAGTCGATAGACGTCAAGTTCAAGTTTATGCAGATGTGGTGATGAATTAATAATTTTTGTTATTTTATTATTTTGATTTTTTTGTCCTTCTCTTTTTTCTTTTCTTTTTTTTTTTTTTTTTTATTTTTTGATCATCACATTTCTGGGGAATACCAAAAGTTGTATAACTGGCATTTAACCAGAACTTTCACGTCATTTTTGTGTTGAAGTAATTTTATTGAATATTTGTGTATGTGCATATGCACGAATCATAAAAATATTATTTTTGATTTTTTTGTTTTAATTTTATTTTGGTATAATTTGAATTATGTATTTATAGTTTCTTGGTATGTACAAGATTATTTTTAATTCTCTCTTGTATAGCCAAACCTCTTACAGTTGTTTTTATTAGATTTTTGTCTACTTAGACACTGTCTAACTATTTTCAAATTGGTGGAAATATGCTTTTTTTTAATAAAAAAATAAATATCAAGTTATTCACGGTTATAAGACAATCTACTCTTGTGTCTAAGTTAGGCAGCTATAAAAAAACAATTAGCAAGGTTTTTGAACACATTTTCCAAAGACAGTTGTCTAAAGTCATACAACGTTTATAAATGAGACCATTATAGTCTAGTCATTAATTAAAGACATTTGATTTTGAAAAAATCCCCGCAAAGTTGGTGTTTTATTTAATGCTAGCTTTGTTTTTAAAACAGTTTGGTATATGGCCTCTTCATCGTGTTCTTAAGAAATTGTAGAAAGTTTTCATCGATAAGAGTGCCGCTAACAATTTTACGAGGGTTTAAAGGCCCCCCAAACTGGGTTTTCATGTAATATTATCTTCCTAACGGTAAGTTGTACTGAACAAATGTTAAATAATAATTTGAAGCTTAGAAAATTTTCTACAAAAAACATCTTAACACTTTTTTCATAAAAATAACCGTTTTCGAAATAAACGAGAAAATTATAAAATCCAAAAAAAAAAAATAATTTTTTCTTTCAAAATTTCAAGGTATTAGGTATTAATTAAGGTGGAAGATGGAAAAGAAAATAATTTTCCACAACCACGCCCACTCCTCGAATTAGAATTAGATAAAAATCAAACATTTCAAAAGTTAACAGTTTTAAATTTAATTTTTTTAGTACAATTTTGTTTTTAATTAAAGCAATTATTGCAGTGATTATGTGAAAGATTTCATTTGATTCATAATAAGGAAGGAATAAGAAAAAAAATGTCAACAATTGTTAGCCTTAATATAAACTACCTTAAAAAAGGTGGCGCCCAACATGAAACCTTTTTTTATTTATATTTATATATTTAAGGTATGCATTGCTATTTTATATTTTGATATAATCAAAATCAAATATTCAATCACACCTTAAAATCTTTTACTAGACATTTGCATCAAGCACATCAAGATAGAGAGAGACTTCCTATACAATACATATTTGCATTTCATTATTTTTTTTTTTCATACATATATAAGAGAATAAATCCTCATTAAGCTTATTAAGTACAAATTATTACTCGTACTTTTATTGATCATTAAAAAAACGTGGTCCGATAAGAGCGTATTTTATTGATTCGTCGTGCCTGTCATTCAAATTACGATGATTGTGTCGTTGTCGTTTGTCGTCTTTGTGTGAGCTTTCGATTAGAAACAGTCAAAGTATCATTTTTATGACATTTTTTTTTTACGTCACATTACATTCTTAAATGACCTGACATAATTATTTTGAAATAAATCTAATTCCAATCATATATATGTATGTACATACTTAATACTGCACGATCAATATTTTTCAATCGTAAATATAGCTAATTCAAACGCTGCAAAAATTTTAATTGCTTTCTCAAAAATTCCTCTGATGTTTGAGATACATATAAAAAAAAAAATTTAATAAATTAAAAAAAAAAACGAGAGGGAGAAAACGTCACAATATTTCTAATCAACAATTAGCATTTTTAATAATAAATTAAATAATTAAATATAATTTGTGCAATTTTTGCTTCTGTATAATTGATTTTCTCTATAAATTTGTTATACATATTTATATATAGAGAAGGCATTCTCAGCCCAGCTGGTATATTGTATCTATTTACGTATATGTGTGTCAGAATTTAAAATCGAATTTCAAGTGCGGAATTTATTGACAATTACCTCACCCTTCGGTATTTAGTATTGCGCCAATTAAATTTGATATCTATCAATAAAATTACACGGTTATAATAAGAACCACAGAGAAACAAAAAATAAGAAAAAAAAAAAAAAAAAAACAAATAAAACGTCACTCCAATCAAAATTGCATTCGAGATATCTATCAGCTGCATATACCATGTTTTGTGATAAATTTGCTTTGTTTATATCTGAATGTCAACTCTGTGAGTCCCTTTTTTATTTTTTGCATTATATATGTATAGATAATAAGATACCTGTAGATTTAGTTTGATGATATTCACCACCTTTTACACTCAGAAAAAAATATACAAGTTAACTAAAAATATACACGTACAATTTGAAAATTTAAGTGATTTTTTTTTAAATCAACCAGGTATCATTGTTAAAATAATAATGTTAATTTGTATTTTCGTTATACATTTAGCTGAATCTAAAAATAAAAAAAAGATAATTAAATGCTTAGTACTATAACAATTCAGCGGGAAATAACATATTCCAATTTAAAGTATTTAACAATTTAATCATGTAAATTTAGCAAGACTGCATTTTAAAACAATATTGTAGCAATTTAAATTGAAAATTTAAACCCTAAACTTGAATACTTTACGGTATTGTCGTTTGACAAATCGATTCGAAATTTCTCAACTGTATCGATTGGATGTCATGTTTGGTATGTTATCGATTGATCAAAGCAAACAAATTACCAGGGGTGGAATCGTGTAAGGTTATTTGCGATAAGGAGTCACAATCAAGCAATTCAGTCTGTGTAAGATGATATCACATTTGATAGCTAAAGAGCTATCACATCAAAAATATGATTGTCATTTTCCAACAAATTTGACGTTTCTGCCTGAGTACGACTAGAGTTACCAGCAGCCTACAAAAATTGTATGAATTTTTCAGAGTTATTTTTTTTACCGTTCATACATACAAAAATGAACATTCTTGTGACCAAAAAAATTAACTATATTCCGGAATATCAAGATAACATAAGAATTATATCGCAAAGACGTCATTTTCGTTCTATATTTTCGATAGCTCATTACAAACATTTGAATCATTCACTATGGCAACCATGTTTTTGACAAATGCCATTGGAAAATATTCAAGTGTATTGAATCGAGTTGAATCACCTTACCCAGACGGAAAACTAAATGACAATCACATTTGACCGCGGTTGATGTGACAATCATTTATCAGCTTAGCCGATTCCACCCCAAAATTTTGTGAATATTTCAAATTTGACAGTTGATTAATATTTCAGAATTTTAATTTAAAATGAGAGTTAAAATGAGAAAAATTTAATTAAATTTAAAATGAGAGTTAAAATGAGAAAAAAACCGACGTAAAATGCTTGTGAACGGAAACCTTTAATTGAAAATGGAGGATCAGTTGGGAAGATGGATGAAGCATTTCTATAAACTGCTCAGTGATAATCACAATGTGAATATAAAATTTCATATATCGAACACAAAATTCGTACTTTCACTTTCGATAATCAAAAGCCTTTTGCAGTTTATTCATTATTGAGCTATAAGAACATTTTGCAAATGCATTTTTGTGACGCAGCCTGTTTTTTCACATGAAAAATATTTTTATTAGCGTCAGACGACGACGACGCGTCCAAAAAAGCATGCAAAACAATAAACCTAAACGAAACTCATTTCATTTTCTCTCAGTGTATGTAATGTAACTAATAGAATATGCAACAGGAAACCTTAACAATAGTGGTACGCCAAGCGAAAAGGTCAGTTTAATTTCATAATTCCGAACAAAATTATAAAAAAAAAAAATATATAATATATGAGTAGCCAAAGTCAAACTATTTTGTACCTATAGATATAGAGATGCATTGTTCATATATACATTTATGTGTAGGTACATGTGTATTTAATTTTGTTTTTTTGCAACAAGGGTCTATACACAATATTGATGGCAAGTGATATGCGGTAATTGCAATCGGTTGCATTGAATTAAAGAATCAGAATCAGAGAGCAAAAAATAAAAAAAAGACACACCAGAGAGAGAGAGAGAGAAAAAGCGAGAGAGATCGCAGTGCAACGCTACGCTACACTGTGCTGCAGCTAAATGCAATGTGTGTGGAGCGGTAAGTGGCGCCAGGGCTTGTACATAGATTGGCGCCGCCAAGTTCTGTGTACTAAGTATCTATCGGTATGTCTGAACCGCAAATGATTAGATTTTCTTAATTTTTTTTTTTATATTTATTTATTTTTTGTTTTTAATTTTTTTTTTTAGTTCATTTTTTTTTGTTTTATTTATTTTTTTTTCTTGAAATGCCATAATGATGATTAAGAAGGGGGAAATGTCAGGCAGTTTGTGAGCGCATTTAAAGTGCGTAAAGTAAAAAAAACAAACAATTCGAACTGATATCTGATGCTTATATGTAGTCAGACAGACGGACATTTCTGGTCTGATGTGATGTGAGTGATTGTTGTTTTGTTTTTAGTTATTTTTTTATTTTAATTCAAGATTTTGCAAGAAGTCAGAGAAAAAACAAAACAAACTTATATAAATGTAGATATACATTGTGTGGCGCCTTGTAATCGATTTGAAATTAAAACAAAAATAGTAATTGTTGCAAAATAAATAAATAAATAAATAAAAGAAGGGAATAAATACAGTGTTGAATTGCATCAAGGACAAGAATTGTATTTTGCGCAAAACTTTGTCACAGTAACACTTTCAGATTTTTTTCATAATTAACTCAATACATTTATACTATATAGTTGATCAGATAATAAGTGTGTTCTTTTGCTTTAAAACTCTGTGCATTTGTGTGAATTTTTACGTCATTTTATTTTTTTTATTTTATATAAACTTTGACAGACTTTGGTGTAGAAAATCATAGAAATGCCCAGAGTTTCAAAGTAAAGGAACTAGGCTAATATATTAAGAACAAATATTTTGAGAGATTTCTTTCAGGTTAGCTTAATGAAAAAAAAATTGAATAATTGAAACACAAAATCAATCATCTAGAATTTTACTATTCTGGTAAAAATTATTTTTACCAACAAGCTCACTTGGAATGTAGGCACCTACATTTGAAACAACCAAAAATTATGAAAGAATTTGTTTTGTATGATAATTTCTGGATTTCTGACCACTTACGTTGGGTGCCATTTTAAATATTTAGCAAATTGTTTTTCATTAAATAACTTACATTTTTAGAACTCAAGCATTAAAACTATTTTGATGAAATATGTTAAAAATTTTGTTTTCTACAACTTTGGTTAAATAACAAATTTTTGCATACGACTGATGTTTTTTGACTTAATTCTCTAAAATATAATTATTGTCACATATTATCTCGTTAACGATGTTGACGTTGAACTCATTACAAAAAATACTTAATCGATTTCAATGAAACTTTATATTAGAGTACCTTAGAAAAAGATATTTTAAGAAACACCTACTGCCACGCCCACTTTTCTTATATTTTAAATTTTTTTGAGGTCAACTAACTGAAAAATTCCATTAGCAAAATTTGAAAAAAAAATCTTAAATTTTACAATTCTACAATTCTAATTTTCCCATTTGTAATGTAGGTACCTTCATTTGAAAAATCCTTATTTTAGAAATGATAGAATTTGTCTAAAAATTACTTGTCAGGATTTTGAGACTACTAACGTTGGGCGCCATTTTAAAACTATAAGCAAATTGATTTTTATTAAATAACTCTCTTATTTTCAATTTAATACTAAAAACGCATATAAAGAAATTTGTTGGAAATTTTATTTTCTACAACTTTGATTATAATAAATTTTTGCTTACGACTGATATATTTTGAATTAACGATCAAAAAAAAATTACTGTCGTATATTATCTCGTTTACGATGTCAACTCATCAAAAAAGTACTTATTGATTTTTCTGAAGATTTCACAGTTTATTCATATTATTAACATAAAGTTAAAAAAACAAATAAAGCTAAGGAACCACTTTTTGCCACGCCCACTTTTCTTATATTTTAAATTTTTCTGATGTTAACTAACTGAAGAAAAATTGGAACACAAATCATTTGAAAAAAACTTTAATTTAGAAAATAATTTGTCTAAATACTACTTTTTCAGTATTTTATACCACTTACGTTGGGCGCCATTTTTAAACATTAACCAAATTGATTGGTTCGATTTTCAAATCAATATACTAAAAACATTGGAAATTTTGTTTACTACAACTTTGATAATAATAAATTTTTGCCTACGACTAAATACTTTGACTTAATTTTCAAAAATAAAATACTTACTTATCTTATTACCTCGTTTACGATGCTGAAGTTAAATTCATTCAAAAACTGCTCAATCGATTTTGCTGAAATTTTCACAGTGAGATTAAGAAAAAGCACTAAAAAATTATTTTAAGAACCACATTTTGCCACGCCCACTTTTCATTTATTTTTAATTTTTAGGTTATTTTTTACTTATGATACAATAAAGAAGGTATGTAGATTGTACATATCAAACCCTTAGAATGGAAGTGACCTAACTAAAAAATCAGCATCTTTTTTACAACCGGGTTTTAGAGTTCATTTCGATTTTAAAGTTTAGTTTATTGTAAAATCAGAAGTTAAAGAATTTTTGAGTTAGGTCACTTTCATTTTAAGGGTGCGATATATAGACGATTCCATTGTCACATTTTAGGCACAGTTTCAAAATTTATTTCAGTTTGATTTAAAAAATTTAACAAATTCAAATTTGTCAACCTGTCACAATTGGGATTGCATATATGAAAGAATATTAAATTTCAATTCATTTAAAATTTTTTTTGACAACTTTCACAATTTATCGTTATTTTCACAAAAAAAAAAAAAAACAACTTCCACAAACCTTGACATTTGAATATCTAGATCCACCCATTTCTCTTGAATTTTTCAAAACTTTCCTATATACGTATCTCTGCAATCAAATTATGCAAATTTGAAACAACTGAGAAAAAAAAAAACACTGCAGAAAATAATCATCTTCCACTTGGAAGGAGTCCTTAGCACTATATATAGACACACTAAGAAACACATATACATATAGGTGCATACATATAAACTTCTTCAACTGCACTTAAATATGTCCAATGCCGAGGACGACAGACACAAAAAAAAATTAAGAAAAAAAAACAAAACTTCTTCACATTTGTATACACCTATCAAATAGGAATCATCAAAAGACTACCACCCCTCCACCCCTTTTATAAAGAAGAAAGTGCATCCCATAACAGTCATCGAAGAGAGAATATATTTTTGTGCCAAAAATTTAAAAAAAATTCTTTCAAAATTTTGCAGTCGCATACTTTGATGCATGGCATAGTGCGAGAAGAACATTCAGAGTATAAAAATATGGCAGTACATATGAATATCCATGTCCTCGAAGCGACCTGGACCCCGGACACTACGAGAATCCTCCAGAAGGACACAATCCCCACAATGCAAGGCAAATCGAATTGAAAAATTCAAACTCATTGGCATTGAGCCAGGTCAAATCCATCCCAATGTCCCTCTCTCTTACCCAGGCTTATATTATGGTAGAAGATACCATTTTGGGTGTTAAAACTTTTGCCAAATAGTCCTGTGGGCAAAAAGCAGGCGTAGCATGGCGCGCGATTTAAAAGGAAATATCCTTATTCAAGTGTTAGGATGTAACTGTTTTCTTATTGCTTGTGAACTACATACAATAGCACTTAACCTCAAAACGAGAATTTTTAATGTCAGTCCATTGATCCCCCTTGGAATAATACTATACCTACTGTGTTGCCCATTTCTGGAAAAAAAAATAGACCTTTAGCCAGGATTCTATGGTTAAGGAACTTTTATGTCCAAAATAAACATTGAAATGGTTCCTTTAAGGAAGAGGATAAAGCTGATAACGATGCCCTTCACCGCAGCTGCATGCCGTCGTGTCGGTCGCGCTGTTGTGTTGTTTCTTTTCCTTCCACCACCACCATCACTTTGCCTCCAGCCGAGAAAAGGACATGGCCCAGTGAGTATCAATACAAAGAAATTACAGTATCCTGCAGTCGTAAATCTTCGAGCGGGAGAACTTCTTCATCCTGTGTTTGGCTTTTAGTCTTGTTTCGTTATATTTTTCCTTTTGCAAAGGAAAGTTTTCTAAGAAATGAAGGGAATGGGGAAATGAAATGCCGAGGCGCTATACAACGGAACTGGCGCGCTTGGGGTTTTTGAATGCAGCAGCAATGGTTGATGGGAAATGCAACCTAGTTTCCTGTGACTTGTGCTCCATGCTGCTGTTTATCTCTATAAATTTATATGTATAAGTGTTATTCGAAGTGAAACTTTTTATTGCGGCGATAGTGAAAAAGATATCCTTCATCGTGTCCTTATATATATGAAGATACATGTAGATAGCCAAATAACTTACTTATACCAGAGTATATAAGATTGGTCGACAACGATGCGCATAAAGTTATTGACCACCCTGATGTGTGTTTTCTGTATCTGTGTATATTTTCTAAGAAGCCAAAGGACACAAGAAAGATGAATTTATACATTTTTACAGGACCCACAGTAGCTACAAAAAAGATATCCTTTTTCCTTCATAAAGCACAGCAAAAGTTTTAACAAATTAATTTGTCTCTTATTATGCATTCAGCCAGGAACTGCGGTCTAACAAAGATTTATTGTTAAACAATAGAACGTTTATGCTCAGCGCATAGTATATTCGTTACTGTGATTTGTTATTGTTGTATATCTTTTGCGTGCGTGTATAAGGAATGTAAGGATGTTGTATAATATTTCTAATTATTTTTGTTGTTGTTAAATTTAGTTTTTCCTTATTTGTTGGCAGCAAAAACTAAAATTTAACAAAGTGATTTACAATAACGAAGAAGAAACAAAAGTTGACCATTGAGTTAGGAACGTGCTTGCGCAGAATGATGACGTATTTTTGGAGAGATTGATGATTGGCCTAGTTTCATTTAGTTGGACACACATACAAATATATAGTTCGATGAACTTATGAACTGATGGTAGAGTTGTTGATAAAATGAGAAAAAATAGAGCAAATTTATTTTAAAATAAAAACGACATTATGGGCGTTGGGACTTGGGAGGATATTGTTGTATATATATACACTTCAAAAAAGGTTTTTGGTTCAAAATGATAGTCTTTCGACAGCCTAGCAATTTATTTTTATAGCTTGTTTTATTTTAAGGGATTTACAACGTAGAGCATACATATTATATGAAAAAAGATTGTTAGATATATTTTATTTGAAAATATTCAAAGAAGTATTGAGGAACTCGAACTCTGACAGTTGAAATAGTAATATTTAAACTATGGGCGGCGGCAAAAGAGATTATTTTTGTAAATGATTCCTATAAAATGTCCATTATTCCTGGAAAAGGGAGGAACCATCAACCATCTATCTTTCAAAGTAAATAACTTTCTATAGGAGATGATGGTGTTATTTTATGCGAGGAAAGGGTCTTTATGCTCATATTATTTGTCCAAGAATATTACGATTAGAAAGTTTTTTTTTTAATAATACAAAATCTATATACTATACTACTGAAATACATCAGCGCAAGTGGAAAACTAAGCACTATTTTAATGGACTTTGTTGAATTATTGATTCAAAATAGCTTTTAACGGCCTTTAAATCCTACAAAAATTGGGGTTTCGTTCCGGCAATCTCACGATCACTTTTTGGAACAAAGTTTAAGAAGTGCAAGTGGTACGTTGTAAAATCGCCCAAAATTGAAAAAAAAAAAAAAGTGGTCAAAAATATGTGTGAGTATTTGTCAAACTTCAAAAAAATATAATCATAAAGAGTCCTGATGAATACAATTTTGAGAAAACTATCATTTGTTCAGAATTCGGGAAAAAGCGGTGCGAGCATTTTGTACGAAGTTTCAACAAAAAAAAACTTTTTTAAATTAAAAACAAAAATTTTAAAAAAGCGTTGGTTGGGTTACATTACGAAGTTTTTAACTCCGAGCCTTGCAATTTTTTCCCAAGTTTATAGTCAAAGCTCTGGAAAGTTTTCGGTAAGAACAATCTAGACGAGGAGAACTTGTTAAATACTCGTAAGACCCTTGCCAGTAAAAATATCAGAAATTTGGTTAAAATTCCTCAAGGATTTTTCTGCGGAAAATTAATAAAATTTTTTCGATAAAATTAACCAAACGTATCATTGTGACGGAACACCTAGTTCTAAAATTAGTAAATCATTAAATTCGTTCATATATTATTATAATTGAATAAATTTCTTAGTTTTACATCTTTGAATTACATAACTTTTTAAAATTTGTGTACGAGTTTATATAAGGTGTGTTTCTTTGGACTCCCGAATGTACTTCTGGCTGCAGTCAACTACTTCTACTCTGTGGTGGAAGTAGTTCAAAGTACATTAATGTGCCCTTAAACAGTTTTAAATTTATATCATCAGTACAAAGACATTTCGTAGTAAAATATTGTTATTAACTTTTCTTTAATTTAAAACAAAATACAAAATTAAAGTTATATTTATACAGGGTCATTCATTTCCTGGTTTCAAGTTGGTAGCGCTGGCATTTGACACTAGCTGTCAAACTCAGCTGTCATTTGAAGTGTCATAATATTAGTTGAATGTTTGCCATTTACGATAATGGATCGCTTAACAATCGAGAAACGCGTTAAAATTATTAAAACTTATACTACAAAAGTGGTGATTAAAAAGTATCCACTTTTCGCGCATATTTCGAACAGCATTTTCTTCAGCGATGAAGCACTTTTCTCACTCGGTAGGTATACGTTAACAATCAAAATTGCCATTGCATCCAGACAAAGTGACTGTTTGGTGTGCTCTATGATCGAAAGGTGTCATTGGTCCGTATTTCTTCGAAGATGCCAATGGGCAGACGGTTACAGTCAATTCAGACCGATATGGTCGAATCATAACCGATTTTTTTTGGCCGTCGATTGAAGACGGGGCAACAAGCCACAAAAGACGACCAATTATGGCTTTATTGCGTGAGAAGTTTCCTGGTCAGGTAATTTGACGTCAATTGGCCACCAAGATCATGCGATTTTTGTGGGCCTACGCAAAAGACCGTGCTTACGCCCGAACTCTGACGCATTAAAAACCAACATTACTCTAGTTATGGCCGAGATACCGCCCGAAATGTGCGAAAAAATGTGTGTGGTTAAAAATAACCTCAAAAGAATCGCATGCTGTTAATCTTCCTGAGGCGGCCATTTGAATGATATTGTTTTTCACACTTAATGGCAAAGTCCAAAATTTATAATGAAAATAAAATTTTTATCAATTTTGTGTTTTATTTAGCTTTACTTTCGAAAACAAAAAATGAATGACCCTTTATATCTAAATGAACAGAAAAACAATTACCTATGTAATTACTTATTAAAATTATTTAAAGAATAATACAAAAGTTTCATTATTCTATGCAATGAAATTATATAGCTTTAAGGATAAACTTCTAAGTGAATAATTGTTTTTGCCCATCCTCTTTGTCACAGAGTATATATTAATATTATTATGCCATCGTTATAATCATAGAATGCACTCAAAAGAATTATTATATCCCCAACAATCTGCTTCTACAAAAAAAAAAACTTACAAATGCCAAAAGAAGGAGAAAAGATATAAAATTGCTCTAAAATAACTTCATCCAGATTTATGATTCCTCCCCATCATTATTATTATGTATTTGTTCTTGTGCACAGTGTTGTCGCTTGAAAGCATAAATATAGTATAAAAAACCCATATCTGAAAATCATCTGAACAACACAAACAAATCTTCTCTTTCTATAGTTATAGCTGCTAGGATTCATTAGATATTATATCTTGTTGTGGTTCCATAAAATTCCACCACACAATCACATACGAGTATGTACATGAATAAAAAAAAAAAAAAAACAAATCAATAGAGGAGTCAATTGCAGTGCAATCATTAAAAATAATTACTGGCTTTTGAGTTATAAATGTTTTTGCGATACCACAAGACCAAACTCTCTGTATCAATATATGTTCGCAATTGCAATCACATTCGCATGTGGCGCTATTTTATTTTTATTATTTTTGGTTTGTATTTCGCAATAAATATCTCAATCGGAATGAAGTTCCAAGTGGGTGGATGTGGAATGTGGTGCAGCAGCAGCAGCAGTTACAGCAACAGCAGCCGTACAACCACCAACCATCCAACTTAATTTCCAACATCCAATCCACAGTGCCAATAATATTGGTATCTTTTTAATTTTATTATTATTCTCTGATTCTGATTTTTATCGACACACTCTCGGTGGTGCGGCGAGCGCGGTGGTGGCCCCAGTTCGATGTTATTGGGTTTAATTGGTTTGTGGTATATATAACTGCATGGTGGCGGAGGCATTAGTTATTAATTTAATAATTCAAAAACATTCGAATTACTATACTATATGGGCTTGAGTATCATATGTATGTACCATGGGTTTCTTATTTTAATCTAAAAAAATCGTTCAAAAAATTTTGTTGATAATTAAAACAAAAAAAAACTATTGAACCAAAAAATTCCAAAGAAGCTTCAAACGCATGTGTTGTATACTTTCTATTGTAGCTTCTTTGAAATTTTTTTTATCATTAATTAGATTCTAAAGGAAATTTAGCCAGAGTTGTGTTTTTTTTTTATTTTTGTTCAAACGAGAATGTTTTAAGTCATACTACATATCGCCTTCGTGGAATGAATGAATGAAAATATGCTTTTGGAAGAATAAATGCTATATAAAGGATGATCTTAGGTGAATAATTAAATTTCTTGTCAATGAGAAGTGAGTCCTCGAAAAAAAAACTCATTGAACAATAACTTTGAGTAGAAAAAAAATCAATGGTAACACTTAAAATGTCATGTTATACCTTTTTTAAAGCCAGAAATCCAAATTTTGTTTCTCTAATTATTTTTGGAAAAATTAATTTTTAAACTCAAAATTTTGAAACCAAAAATATGAAAAAAAATTTAAAAACTAATTGTGTTCAAAATTTTTAAATAGTACTAAAGAAAACTTATTTTTGTAAGAAGGTTTTTTTAATAATACAAATTCTATATACTATCTAATGAAATACATCAGCCAAGTAGAAGACTTAGCACTATTTTATTTGGACTTGTTGAATTATTGATTCAAAATAGCTTTTAACCGCCTTTAGTCCTACAAAAATTTGGCGTTTCGTCCCGGCGATCTCACTTGGACTCATCAGTTGACTAGTGAGGGCCTTTGTCAATTTTAACTTATTTTTGTTATTTTCGATAAAAATGAGAAAATGAAATTGATTTTTCACTCCCACCACATTTTTTAGAATTTTTACTTGTGATATTATAGGAAGGTACCACATGGCAAGTTATGGATTCGTAAAAAAATCGAACTCGGGATTTTGACCAAAGCTGACATAACGATGATAGTGAAGTCGAAAATGTGGGTTTCGCAATTCTGTCCGTATGTCTGTCTGTCTGTCCTTTCGGCTGCAGCCTAAACGGGTTGGTCGATTTTCTTCAAAGTTGATAGTTGATACCTAGCGTTTTTTGGGCATTAACATCACAGGTTTTTTTCATTTTTTGTAAACTAAAAATAATGGTACCTGCCGTACAAATTTTTGTTTGCAAAAAATGAAAATCTTATTTTTCTCAAAAACGTGTCACAACTTTCAAAAAAAATTCAGTAATTTTTTTTACAAAAAAGCAACCATTTTATAAAAAAAAATTTCCGAAAAATGTTTAAAAATAGTTACCTCCCATAGAAACTTTTTTTTGATTTTCTCAAAAACAATTCATTTAATTTATTTTTTTTTTAAATTTATTTCGTTAAAATCTAACGATAACAATGTTAAAAAAAATAGTTCTTATAATCTAATATAATCTAATATCATAATTTACAATTATTATTAAACATTGTTGAAAAACATAAGTTAAAATTTAATACATTTTGTATTATCATTTATATTCAAATGATATTTATCAATTATTTTATGGAGAATGTTTGAAAAAATTTTAAAAGTTTTGTATACCAAAAGTTTTAAATATGTAAATTTAATTTGGATTTTTAAAAAAAGTTTCAAATTTTTTTTTTTTGAAATCGTAATAATTCGTAAACGACTAAGTCAATTTTTACTAAACTTGGCACCCAGCAGTTTTTTAAAACTATCTAGAAGATTTTACATGAAAATTATTCTTATAACCAAAAATAACGGTAGCTCCCATACTAATGTTTAAAAACCGGTATTTAAAATCTCATTTTTCCCAAAAACGGCTCCAACGATTTTTATCAAAATTTTTGTGTGAACTACATAACATCTGTATGATCTATTATTGGAAAAAAAATTATCCATCATTTAAAAATCTCTCATAGAACCATTTTTTTTTATTTTTGACTATCTCATTATCAGTTGAACCGATTTTAATGAATTTTTATGCACAAAATTTTCAATTAAGTTCAAATAAAATTCCATACCAAAATTTTCAAAAGAATAAAATTATTGATTTAAAATAAAATTCAAAATCCCATATTTCGAAAATGGGTAGATGATATTTTTTTTAATTAGTTTTTTAATACCGCATTAATAAAAGCTAAAAAATTGCGTACCATTTTTTTTTTTAGTTTTTTCAAAATTTTATATCTAAAAAACTATTTTTTTTTAAAACCGCTCCAAACGATTTTCAATTTTTTTTTTTTCATAAATTAAGATTTCTTTAAGAAATCGGATGATGTACATCGCATTGGTGCAGTCAAAACATTTTCAGAAGTTGTTTAATCAATTTATGTTTAATTACATATTTTTTTTTTTACAATTTTTCAGTGTAAACTGTAAGTTCCATGCATATTTGCAACACGGTGCTATAATGTTCATAAATAAATATACCTACTCGCATAATACTACCTTAAACTTAACTACGTTTTATAAGCAGGTGGTATACAATATAGGCTCCCAAAACTAATTTATTTCTTTTAAAAGATACATTTTTTGAATTATTAAAACTTTAAAAACACATTGTGATAGCACATAAGAGCAAGTTCGTGCGACCCAGTCGTGCACCAATTTTTTTTTATACAAAATAAAACTAGACCAATTTATACAAATAATTATTTTCTACTTAAATTCAAAAAATAGCATACCTTTAGCAGTAGATACTAAGAGAGAGAAAAGGACAAAATATCCATCATTTCATTTCATAACTTGCTGCCAAAAACAATATTAAAGTAATTCTGTTTTAAAATTTGTGCAAAGCGTAGTGGACAACGAAATTACAAATATTTTCTTATTATAATTTTTCGATAGTTGGTATAACGACTTTTTATTATTTGTTTCACAATCAACATGAACTATTAAGGACGATGTCATCGCATTATTTCAAAACTTGATATTCCATCAGCTGCAAAGCTTAATTATAATTTACCTTAATGCTATAAGCAAAATGTTCGTGGGGCGCTTATGTCAACTTCTGTTAATAGTATCAAAGCTCTTTTGTGGTCGTTTTAAGTCCCCCATCACCTTTATTCGTGTCCTTAATTCTTTGTATTTTATTTATTAAATATCAATTGAAAAATTGACAACTTTGTTTATATGTACATATGTATGGAGTATTTTGCCATCAATTTATAATCGAGCATTATAAGTACTTGTAGATATAAGCGCGGTGTGCTTGTTGTTGGTGTTGAAAATTCCTTCGTTTTTGTTGCAAGAGTGCACATCTTCAACATTAAATGCAAAAGAGGATAAAGTGCTCCGACAAATACACCGAATAACCATATGCAATTTTGATCCGATGAAGAACTTCACCAGCGAGCCAAACTAAAAGATAAAAAACTTCAATTTCAAAAAAAAATTGAATACATACAGAGAAAATAGAAATCTACAGAATCACACCAACCAATATATATACGATAAATGATGGCACAAGCGATGCGCCGCATCCAGCCCGATTGCGATGGTAGGTAAACTGCCAAAGACAACCATTTACAATGACTGTAATTTATTAATTAAATTGATATGGATGCCGATTAAATGCCTTTTGCTATATATTTGTATGAGAATCTCGCATCTTTGTGTGTGTCAATGATGTAACATAAAATTTTATTATACCAAAAAAAAAAATATATATTGGCAATTTTTTTTTATATTGAAGCGAGGAGCTTAATGTGATGAGCGATGTTGACGAGCAAAACAGACGAAGGAAAAAAAAAACAACACCATTATATTCAATTAAATGTTTTTGTGGATCCGAAATGGGGAACCAACCCATCACCATCAGTATTTGATTTGATTTTGAACGAAGAAAAAAAAATCTGATTTTGAGAGAAATGGAAGATTGGCAGCCAAAGTATAAACAGGAAGAACTTGAGAATTTTTTTTTTCGATTGAGGAGCCTGTATATAGTTGTATAGGTCTAGGTATACTGAACTAAGTGGTTAAATTTCTGTTGGATAAGAGATCAAAATGCACTATGTCAATATATTGTGGTATTTAATGAAAAATTCTAAACAATTAATAAAAATCCGTAAAGTTGAAAGTTTAAAGGGATTGTATCGTCTTTCATAAAATTTCGTAGTTTGCTTAGTTATGGGTTTTAATCTTTTAGGTGGTTTATTATTTTAACCACCTTTTGATTTGATTTATTTCATGTGTACTATCTATTACATTTTAATTTAATTTTTTACAAAAGGTGAGAAAGTGCAATATCTAAGATATTTTTCTTGTGATTTTAAATTTTTAATTTTGGTGTTCCCATTTTGTTTATGAGCTCATTTGAAGTCCCCAAGTACATTCAGTTTGAGAATAGACTTATTATTTGTTATATGTTTTATGTAGTCAAGGTAAAAATCCTTTACAGTTTTTTTTTTTTTTTTTAATATTTAAGAATGTATACTTGGTGGTTAGGTGTGGTAACCAAGGTGTTTTTTTTTTTTTTTTTTTTTGAGAGAGATCAGTCGTTAATTTCAACATTAATTCATTGCTTAGATATACGTCCCTTGTAACTAAAAGAGTTTCGGTTTTGGAGGTGGTCAGCATTGGTAACCACCATAACTATAGTAACATGAAAAAATTAACAATGTGAAGTTTTGAAGATTATAAGCATAAGCAACAACGGTAACTGCAGGAATACCATTGAATAAATACTACCGTCAAATTGGTTACCAGTGCTAATCAACTAAAAAAAAACTAAAAGCTAAAAATGTGTTACTTAATATTTAAGGCTAACAAAATATAGTCTTAAGGTCCACTTACAATCCCCAATAAAAGTTCAACTCATATACAAATTTTAATGCTGTAATTAAATATGTATTTATGATTCGTATGAGCAAAGGGGTCTTAAGATACTTTACGTATACCTACTTACTTAAGACCTTGAAGTCTGTCTATACCGCAAGCTTTTTGGAATTCACTTAAAAGATTTGCCAACTTTTTCTGCAGCTTTTTTGATTTCAAAAACACAAATGCACCTCAATTGATTTTTTTTTAATTTATTTAATTTTTTTTTATTTGACCCACATTAATAAACAAGAATTATTTTCTTATTAGATTTTCCGCCACAATATTTTAACCAATTGTAATTTAGCTTACAAAACAGTAAAACATTTACCTTATTTTTAACTGTTAACTCAGTAAACAGTTGCTCTATCGTGTAGTTTATACTCCAAATCTTCAACTAACATCAGCCACCTGTTCACAAAAAAACGAAACACCATGACACCCTTTTCCTCCAAAAAAAAAAAAAAAAAAAAACTACACAAAACATGTAGCCAACCAGTCTGCACCAAAGATCATTAGCCTCCGAAAGAATTTTAATCCAAGATTGTTTCTCTTGTGTGGTGCTCCTCCTCCTCTTCTTTTTTTTTATTTATTTTTTTTTGCCATGATGTTCATGTCAGCCATTAGAGATGGCTAACTTAACACAATTTATTTATTTCTATTTATTTTTTATTTCTAAATAAACTCAGCAACAAAAATAAAAAAGGCAAAAAAAAACACACATGCAAATAGATCTGGACAAAAAATAAAAGAAAAAAAAATAGGAAGGTAAAAGGCGGATGACTGAGCACAAAAACAAGCTCTAGAAACAGCAACATCAGCATAATAGTTAGGTATACCTTTTTCTTGCAGCAGACATCAAAGTCAAAAGAGGCTCTCTAGATTAAAAAAAAAAAAGGTCCAAAGCTATTTTATTCTCTCCTCCTTCAGAGCTGTATTTAGAGTTGTTTGGTTTTTCTTCTTTTTTTTTGTTGTATTTACTGTTGGCCTAACATGAGCACGTTTTTTTATCTGATACTCTAACCAACACTGTAACAGATGGACGGACGGCCTTTAACGACCTTGCGATCATTGATCGTGCATATGGTTAGGGTTGCCAACTTTGAAAATAATAATGTTTCATGTAATTGCAGTTTTTGTTTGGAGTAAAAAATTAAATTTAAATATTTACAAACGGAAGATAAAACGAATATAAAATTTAGTTGAAATAAAAATAGAGTATTTTTGTTGCAAAGCTCCTAAACTTAAACTATAAGTTCCTTATAAATCGTGTTTAAAAAAACAATAAATCACCTACAACAGATACTTTTACCAAGGTGGTTACCACAAGAAACCACAAAATAAATTTTTGAAAATCAATACTTTATTTAATGTGCTTTTAGCTGGAATACATGAAATAATAAAATAACCGGGATTTGCTCCAAAAGTGTAAGAAAAGTTATACTTATCTTTTTGAACAATTTTTATAGAACAATCACATAAAATGGTAGCAAGATTTTTATTTAATTAATTTAAAAATATGTACTTAGATCTTGCGCCAGTCGAGTGCTTTTTCACATCAGATCAAAATATTCATTTAAATTTTAAATCAAAACGATGAATATCATGGGTAAACAATACGCATACAGACAAAAATAATTAATAAGTGGTTATGTTAAATAACCATCCAACCTGAATGGGTTTAAAAATTCTCTCCACCTATCCCGTTTGCATTCCGGTGCAATGTCATTTTGTAGCAACCTTAAAGATTCAACTTTCAAGTAACGAACCATTGCATATTCGAAGGTGTCCATGCAGTTGGCTAACCTTTCAATTCACATTGAATGTTTGCATAAAAAATGTAACAAACAAAAAGTGGAAGTAAAAACATTCCATAATTTGAAGCTCTTTAACTCATTCATATTCTCAATCGTGGAATAAGAAATCCAGAGGAATAAGTTTAAAGGAGATTTTAGTTTCTGCAAACTAAAATTGAATTGCATTGCTTGGCTAATTTCGGTACCAAACAAATAAATCATTTTAGTTCTAAATTTAACCACCATTTTTATTGTTATTTCGTTAAAATTCTGTGGTTGAAATCAGATACCAATTCATTACTAACTACATTCGCTTCTTATCGAGGGAGTTTTTTATTCCTCTGGTAGAAGTTTTGTTGACCGTTTTTCATTTCGCAATATGACCATATTTTGCAATTTCTTGTGTTGCAATTTTATAACTTCCCATTTGATTGATTGAGAATTTTTGTTCACAAATGTTTTATTTATTGGCTTTGTTTCTATTTGGCAACATCATCATTTCGCAACTTCTTGTCTACCAATTTAATTATTTCCCATTTAATTAATTGACAATTTTCCTTTAGCAAATTTTTATTTTGCTTAATGTTATTGTTTCGCAAAATTTACAATTCACATATTTTAAATCTCTTTAAATTGACTCGCATTTCATTACTTCGCATTTTATTATACTTCACTAGAACTTCATTATTATTTCACTACTTTGCTATTTTTGTTTCGCGTTTATTTTTTTTTTTTTCCAAATATTTTTAGCATTAACAAAACAGAAGTTAACAATTAACAATATAAAATTTTGCAAACAACTAATTTCCACCTAATAATAGATAGGTGATTTGAAATACTGCGAATCAAGTTTTGCGAAATGAAAAAAAAAATATTTTGTGTAAGATTTAAATTTGGACTCAATTAAGTCATAAAATTCTAGCCGGGAAAATTTAAAAAACAAAAAAAATTATCCAATAGAATTGATAAATGATAATTAACAATTGCCCTTACTAAAATAAAATTACTTTAAAATTGTGGAAAAATAAAGTGTTTTCTTTTATTATTAAATTATTTTTAAATTAACAATATGCTAACAATTGTTGGCAACCCTATATATTTAGATTGGTGTTGGTTCTTGCTAAACTTGTGTTTTTTTTTACTTTTTTTCATTTTCATTTCTAAACCTGAACAAGTTGTTATTTCTACGAAGAGTGCGAGGCGTGTTGGCCAAGTTGTTGGTAGCATGCTGGGGGTTAATCTGAGGTGAGATGTCCGAAAGCGCAAAGGCATCTTTATTACCACAGACTGAATGTAGGCAGAAGATTGATACATCTTACTTTTTAGGCATCATTGCTGATTGAGAGAGATGTGATTGAAATCTACTCTGGTGCCAAAGGTGATTCAAATAGTGCATTATGAACCAAAAAAAAAAAAAACAATTTGAATACCTTTATTTAAAATGAAAAATAATATACAAAATCAGTAGTAAAATTTTAATCAATGCTCCATTATAATTTTCACAATTCAATTGTAGGTACTGCCATTGAAAAACCTTGTATTTCACTTATTATTTATCCTTCATCATTGTCACTTATGGAAATTCTTGCAAAGTTATTTTAAAATCGCTCACTTCAGAATTTACAGACTTGCCTTTTTTTCAACGGATGTAAGACAATTTTTGACAGGATGTCAAATTAATCGTTTATTAATTACAATGCATATACATTTATTTTTTTTTTTCAGATGATTCAAAGCTGACAAACTTGTTTGCTATGTCACACCGCAATCAACTTAGTTCTATGTCATTATTGTGCTTAATCCGATCTGAGACCATATATAACAGCAGTGACAAAGTGTCAATTTATTCAACTTTGATCAACGCTATTCGTTTTAATGATCATTGATCTTAATCAGTGATATTGCTTTTGGGCCATCAACTCGCATTTAAGTCACACAATTATATTATTTTTATTATTGTTTTCGAAGAATACATTTTTTTTATTTTTTATAATAATAATTCTTATATGATGTGATCTTGAAAAGGTATTATAACTTCCTTCTTGGCTACGTAATTTTAAAGGAAAAAAATGGAAGCAACAAGTTTTTTTTTTTTTCTTTCTATGTAGAAAAGTAGGCGTGACAATCGAACAGAAAAAAAAATCAAATGGCGCTATATGATTCTGCAAAAATTAATTATGCAAAATTTAAATTAAAAAATGTCAATTTAAAATAAATTTATGAACTGGATTATCGAAACAGGAATGTAAATTAATAATATGTTTGTAGTTTGTTTTGTTAAAGAAAACATGATCAAATTTAAATATTTTTTAAAAAAAGTGTGATTCAACAAAATATTATGATTTTTTATTAAAAACTATTCAAAGAGAAATAATAAATGGTAAATCAAGTGCTTTTGAAATGATTTGTTTAGTATATACTCATATTACAAAATATTTGGTAGAAATTACTCAAAAAATATGAAAAACCTTCGAATGAAATTGAAAATTCTAAAATCATTTAGTTCACTTAAATTAATTAATTTTTTGCTGAGATCATTAAGGACAAAGTTTTGTACAAAAATGGAAAAAATTAGAGCAGGTGTTAAAATTTTAAAGAATGTTTTAACACAAATATTTTACTGTCATCGCAAAGGAATTATAAAAAATATGTAGGTGAACAAGTTCCTTTATATTAAAACTAGCTGCCTTGCCCGACTTTGAATGGCAGAAAAATCTTAACTGCATACAAACATTTTAAAATAAAATATTAATAAAAATATCACCTTATTATGAGTTGGTCAGAAAATTTTAATATAAAAAGTTAAAGTTTTATTTTATTTTGTATTGCTTCTACCAATTTCCAAAAAACTGCAAGGAGGATAAGAAAAAAACGCGAATATAAGAAAAAACTGTTCAGATCAACATTTTTTACTCTGAAATAGAAAATAGGCGGCTCTGATTTTTCAGATTATTTTGCAAAAATAATAATTTTGTTGATTCAAAATATGCCTGTAAGACCTAAGGCATTTTAATTGCAACCGGAATTGCACGGCACTAGTTAGAAGGAATAGAAGAAAAGGAAACAATTTTTGTTGGCACAATGGACTAAGAAATCAGGTGTTAATTTATCTCATTAAATCCCTTTAGTTCAAAAAAATTGGCGGTTCGTCCCGGTGATCTTACTTGGATTCACCCGGTCCTGCACTTTTACCGCCGATATATATATTTTAATTACACACTTTAGTTTTCTAGAGTCATAACTGTATTGAAAAAATTCAACCATAAGAAATATTGATGTGGTAGTAGGTTGATTTCTAAAACATTTATTAAACACTTTATGCTTTTGATCATACTTCCATATAGAAAAAAAAAGTCTGCATAATGGTAAAAGACAGATTTTCAAAAAAAAAAAACAAATGTCATACTCATTATCTTAAAGTAAACTCAAATAAAAAATGTATATTCCCATAAGGACGACTTTAAATAAGGGAAATTCAAGTATAAGAAAAGGGGGGCGTGAAAGAGGGTGTACAAAATTACGTATATCATGTCTTAAGCTTAAGTTAACTTTTTTTATAATTTTTTACTTTATCAAAACGTAAAGAGAAAACTCGAATATATAGATAAGTGCGTGTTTTATAGTGAGTAGATTTTATAAAAATTGCTTTTAAAATTTCCTCCATCTTGTAATACTAAATTCTGAAAATTTCATATAAATCGGTCGAGTGGTTTTCAAGACTAAAAATTCAACAAAAAAGCATGCCCTTTAAAAACATATATGGGCGTGGTAGTAATGGACGGGAAAATATTTTGCATTTTATTACCTGGATTTTAAAGAGTTCAATAACAAAATTTTAGGTTGCCAGTACAGTAATGTTGTTAAGAAAAGTGGGCGTGGTAGAGAGGGTGAATTTTCTAAAAATTAAAATACATATTATATGCTTTAAATTCAAGATAGCTTAATTACAAAATTTCAGCTTTCTTTGGCTGTTAAATAAGCAGGAAATTCAAATATAATAAAAGTAGGCGTGGCAGGAAGCGGATTTTACTAAAACTACTTCAATTATAAAGTCCGTACAATCAAAATAAAGGAAATAAAGGTAGTCACACAAATCAATCGTATTTTCCATGGAAAAAAAATAAGCTAAATGTGATTTAGCCTTAAAGTATAAATCATCTTTTGAGACCACACTGACAGAGAGTCTTAATTAATAGAAAAGATTTTAATATTTTCTGAGAAAAAAGTTAATTCATTTATTCAATATCAACCACTAATTATTTACTTCACAAAATAAAAACAAACTTAATTTCACTTCAAATCGTTTTTTATTATTATCACTACAAGCATAAAAGTATGCAATGCATTACTCACTTTTGACTACTTTTTTGTTTATTTTATCACATAAAAAAAACCAAACCTTTCCCACGTCATTTTTGACCAGGCGGGTTTTAAAGCAAATTGTGTAGTTCTATATGTTTTTTGATGAAGTTACCCCGCTGTGGGAGGTAAACATGCTTCACACCATGGCTTTGTGAGGCTGAAATCTGAATTTGGTGCAGGATATTTTTTGTATTCTGCGATTTGTCTTAAGTTTATTGTACTAGAGAAATTCTAGAATTTATTATGAGACTTGGAATTCTCAAAGAATTAATAAATTTTAAAAACAAATATTTATTTTAAATTGAATAAAAAGACTTGCATACAATTAGGATATGTTTTTAACGCCTAACAGCCCTATTAATAAAAATACACCATCCGCTCGTAAATACACGTTTTACCTTATACCAGCCCTATTAATAAAAATAAACCATCCGCTCGTAAATACAAGTTTTACCTAACACATGGATAGTTGACTTATCCGTTTGATAAAATAAAATATTAATAAACTTATTCTGTCTTCATTTTATCGGTTCACTGAATAACACCGAAAAGTAGGCTGCACTTCCCTCAATTGTACTAAATATTCAAGTACTTCTTTCATTTTTGAAAGCTAACTGTCATATCAGTCAGCTTTGAATTGAATTGTGAACGTTAAATTTATCCGCTCGCTGAACACCAAAATTGGTGAGATAAGTTATCCGCTCATTGTCAAATGTCATTTAAGGCTGAAACACATTTATTATTAAGAATTATAAGTTAAAACATGTGTTAGTGTTGTTTCATATCTATTTTGTGATTATTAATAGGGCAGTAAGTGTTTAAAGTTATTTACAGAATTGCAATAATTTTTTACCGAATTATTTTGATATGACACCAGTTTAGATATTTCTTTCCAGGTCATGAAATTAAAAAACGAATTTTGCTCTCTGGCTAACATACAAGAAAAATATTTCAATTAGATTTTATTTTTAGTTAGATATTCTCATCAAATATGCTTTGAAAATATTTTGTATATAATAAGATATCATTTTTTCTGAATCTATGAAGAACATAAGTTTCTTATAAAACTATGTTTTTATTTGTACATACAAATATTTACTATAAGTTTTCTATTTCAGCTTTATTTTATATTTTCAAAACATCATGAACAGATTGATAACTGATTTATCCTCTTAAACAAATCTCTAGACCAAGAAAAATAAATAACACAAACTCTCAACAAAACAAACAAATTACTCCTACGTCACTGTCTAACAAAATTCTTTAAAAAAAAGTCTCCAGCAGCGAAAATAGATTTTATTTTTTTTTTTCTCTAAGTCATTATAAAAAATATAAAGAAATGCCGGCGAAAATAAAAACATTACGAAAATACCACAAAAAATTCCATTGAAATTTTGCATACATTTTGGCGAATTCAGTGATTTAGGTTAAACAAGTTTTTCCTCCGAAATCTGTTGTTATGCAAAAACAACATAACAAAAAACAAAGTAAACATATGATTTGTTTTTTTTTTCTAGTGAATTTAAATAGAATTTTTTTTTTATTAGTATATCGGTTATTTTTAATCTCAATTTGTCAGAGCAATCGAACTTACTTTGACGCGTGTCACGCAATTATCTCGAATCTGAAAGGCAAAAAATGTCACCTGGTTACCCATATGTACCAGTAGGTACATTTATCTGGTATGCGGAATGCATACGTTTATATATCGCTGATGGCTCCTGCCGCCACCACCATCGCCGGGCCCCGCACCAAGCCGGCTGCTGCTGGCCGTCCGTACAAATTTTGTTTGACAGTTGACAGATGACAGGTGGAAATTTGCAATTCCAAAATGCAGTCACATGCACACGTTTGAGTCATTAGCACATACATCGATCGTATGATGCAATCGAACGCATTTAGATTGTTTCATTATACACCGAGATATTTAAAAAAATAAAAAAATAGTACGTATACGTCACAGTGTACCACGAATCGTATATTATATTATTTAATTTTTTTTATACTTTCATGTGAAAGCTTTCTATAAACTAACCTAAGGTCGATAACCAAATAGAAGAGAGGAAATAATTTTGAATATTTATTCAAAATAACTGCATTCAAATGCTGTTAATAAAAAAAAAACAGACAAAAAAGCGTATATAAAAAAAATATCTATTGAATAATAGAATTGGTGAAGAAGAACAAGTTCTTCTTTTTTTTTGGGAGAGAATGTGATGCTTATTTTAGATTTTAGTGACCAGTTGTTTGTCCAGTTAACCTATCCGGATGCTTGAAATTCTTAACACACATTTTTCATTAGTTTTGATTAAAGCTTGCTATGATGTTTTTAAACGAGTTTGTTTTTTTTTACTTTTTTATTTCAAATTTTAAATAAAATCAAGATAGTTTTTTTTTTTGATAAGCCTTAAGCACAAAAGTGTTAGAAATCAATCTTCACATAAAATGACAGCTATATATGAAGTTGAAAGTAATAAAAGAAAAAATATATATGCAAATAAGCAAAAAACATGAAATTGATTTTACACAGTAGTGGCATCATATGGGCTATGGTATACAGGGTGTTTTGCATAAGATGAGAAAAAAGGTTAGGGTGTGTAGGTTTTTTCAGGAAAAAAAAAAAAAAAATGTACGGGATGGGTGGAAAAGAAAAAAAATTTTACGGGATGGGTGGTCTATTGCCCCCTGTTTAGACGGAAGAAGCGTTTTTTGTAAAAAATCGACTTGAAATCTTATAATGTCATGTTATATCTTTTTTTTAAAACCGAAAATCAATTTTTTAAATTTTGTTTAGTATTTTTATTTTGCTAAAATCTATTTTACAATTTTTTGAATACGATAACGCAATCAGATTTAAATACGAATATTGATTTGTAATGCATTTTTGTTTATGTTTTCAATTTTTTTCTCTCATACATACAATGATCGGACAATTTCTGGGTCAGTGTCCGCTTAAGAGAGAGTTCACTGTTTTGATATTTCATAAATGATGATCAATAAAAGTAATTAACTGCAACGTGGTTCCTCCGTATACTTCCTGAAATACATTATACAAATCATTTCCATTACCTGTTTTTTTTTATTGAAAATTTCGCCTAAAATGCGACTATAGTTTGCGAGTTAGAGGACCACAAAACTTCGGAGCTACATCCACAGTCTATATAAGGAGAAGGTTTCGACTAATAGATTAACTAGATTCTGTGTATTCTTCTTCCAATTAAGTATTCTTATGGCACATTAAAATGCCAAAAGGATTTGATGCATGTAATATAATAACTTCTCAATTTTAAATATTAAAAAATTCTCTAACATATTTGACAAAAAGTCTCGAAAAATGCATATGAAACATCGTACTTTGACTTACTTTTTCTCAGTTACACTGCCGATGCAAATGAAAGGAGCCAATCCCCTTCAATCAGTTGCATACATTGCGTTGGCGTATTTACCTGACAGCTCAATTTAAATACGTTCTGTTCGTATAGGCAACGCATGCAACGGACCTATTTTTTTTTAGGTTTTGCGTTACTTTTTATAAATAATAATATTCGTATTGTACCAGGTTAAGACACTACGGATCTGAAAATTGGGAATTTAAACCAGAAAAATAGGAAATTCATGAAAACACGAAATTGCATACTTTCAGGGGTGGATGATGGTGATATCTTAAAATTCCCTTTTATTGTATGGGAAGGAGAAAATATTGATTTTAAGGAATGATACATACACTACGGATTTGAAAATTGTATCACAGATGGCGCTACGCCTCTCAGACTACTACATTTTTGTATAAAATGTGTTTGAAGAAATGCAACAGCAGATTGATTGATTTTTAGATTTTATATTTGGTTAATTGAAATTTATCACTTTCTAAGTTCCAGCGGACCAACTTTAGAGTGATTTTTTTGGTGAATCGAATGATACAGAGCATAGAAGAGAAATCTCTTGCTATATTTGGCCATGAATCTTGCACATTGCACTCTTTGGAAAAAATTCCAAAATCATATTTTGACTGTCAAAATGAAATGAATTCAAATGGCGCCAAACACATTCAGGGTTTAAGAACATTAGAAACAATTTAAGTCATTTCTCACCGAAAAAGTAATATTAAATTTTGCATTCCAATGTTAAGAATGTTCAAATTTGACTTTTAGGTAAAATTCAGTATTTGTAGTTCACTTTTTAAAGGTTTGTTTCTTGTTTAAAGCCTAAAACTGCACATTTCTTAAAAGTAAAAAAATATACCCTTTTTTAACAGCAGTCCCTTTTTCTCTTCAATTAATGAAATGAAAAACTTGCTTGTTTTTTTTTTTTTTGAAAACAAAAATCTGTATACTTTTTTGAAATATTTTATCATAACCACAAAATTATTTCGCACAAACTCACGAACAAGTTTATTACATTAATCCAACTTCTACATTAATTTCAAAAAAATTATATTCCCTTATTATTCCTTAAATAATATTATCTTAAATATCAAGTTCAATTTCATGTCTTTTCAAAAAAAAAAAAAAAACCTTTCCAATCTCTTTAAAAGCCGTCTTAGTTGAACTATGTTCTTCAGCAAACTTTCAGCAAAAGTTTCACAACAAAAACAACATCCACATCCCTCAAAAAAATTGCTATAAATCTCAAGAACTTCTAGGCTATAAAAAGTATATTCTGTTAAGAGATACCTGTCCAATAAATTTTGTGTCAAACTAGGGTGATATAAATGACGACTACCAAAGACTTTACCAAAAACTAAAAAAGAAAAATAAGGAACAAACAACAACAACAACAAATAAATATAAAACAAAATTGTCTCTTATAGTATATGTCAGCTATATATAATATTGTTAATGAAGAATGTGACTTATTTCCATTTGCAAAGGGCAAGTATGTCAATCAGATTATGTAAGAACATAAATTTACTTAAACTGGATTTTATTTTGATCCGAACTCTAAGATTGGATCAAATGCAGAACTTGAAGTCATGACTTGAAAATATTAAATATACCAATATGGGTCGTGTGTTGTTGCTCTCTTAAGGCTTTAGGATATTAAGAGCCAATTATTATTTTTTTTTATTTTATTTTATTTTATTTTATTTTATTTTATTTTTCAGTGTAATAAACTGGGGTTCGATCGCCAGACCGCTAGATGGCACTAAATGTAACAAAGAACTTTCTTCAGCATAAATTTAGGGGCTGCCTAATTTCTCGCTCTCGACATCCCCTTTTCCCTCGCTCTCGTGACCACTCTTATCTTAAAGGTTTTTTTTTTTTGGGAGACTTAGGGCCAGTTTCACAGTGAAGTAAGTGTCACTTAAGTGCCGAATATGGAAAACTAATTCCCAATTTCACAGTGTAAACTTATCGATATAAGTGACACTTAAGTCTCCGATGTTGACCACTTAAGTTTCACTTGCTCAGGTAGTAAAACTGCGGCTTAAGTGCCAAAATGGGAAAATTAAGTGCCACTTATTTTGTTAAGTGTGCACTGTGAAACTGGCCCTTAAAGGACAAGGTGTACCTTGAAAAACAAAAAACTCTAAAATATTCAAATATCGGGTTAAAATAGACCCCATATCCCCCGCACCATCTTGCAGAGTGCTATAATATGACAAACTTCACCAGGACGAACGGGAAAATGCATTTAAAATGATGGTCACTATATGTTTGAAATAATTTTAAAAAATTATTGTTATTAATTAAAATCGTCATTTTTGTGAATATTTTGAGAACAAAAAAAAGTGTTTTAATCTCAAAAAATAGTCAAGTTATGACTTTTTTGAAATCTAAACTTAATCCCTGGAGGATATAGGAATGATATCTTCTCGGTCTCCTCTTACAAAAGTCATACAAAACTGATATGATATCAGCTCCAAAACATCTAGATGGTATTTTTGTTGGCTGAAATAAACCGAGTGTCTTGGTGGTCTAGGTGGTCTAGGTGGTCTAGGTGGTCTAGGTGGTCTAGGTGGTCTAGGTGGTCTAGGTGGTCTAGGTGGTCTAGGTGGTCTAGGTGGTCTAGGTGGTCTAGGTGGTCTAGGTGGTCTAGGTGGTCTAGGTGGTCTAGGTGGTCTAGGTGGTCTAGGTGATCTAGGTGGTCTAGGTGGTCTAGGTGGCCTAGGTGGTCTAGGTGGTCTAGGTGGTCTAGGGGGTCCAGGTGGTCTAGGTGGTCTAGGTGGTCTAGGTGGTCTAGGTGGTATAGGTGGTATAGGTGGTATAGGTGGTCTAGGTGGTCTAGGTGGTCTAGGGGGTCTAGATGGTCTAGGTGACCGAGGTGGTCCAGGTGGTCTAGATGGTATTGGTGGTATAGGTGGTCTAGGTCTCCTTGGATGTCTGGCTGGTTAAGGTGGTCTAGGTTATTTAGGTGGTCTAAATAGTCTTGGTGGTCTCGAAAAAATATTAAAATATGAAAAATAAAAAAAAAATATTTTAAAAGAGGCGTTGTGACGTTTGCAAGGTTAGTAAACTTACGAGGCCCTTTTCACTTTTTTTCCTTTTAAAATCCCAAAGAACCTCGTGACCTTACTTTTTCTATGAAACCAATACCAGCTCTTAAGACCACATTATTTATACAAAAAAAAACGAAAATAAAAACAAAATCCATTCTACAACCGAATTGTTGTTGTTTGGCAAATTTACACCTTGCTTTAACTTATGCCAAATACAAACACACAAGCTTCTACATACATATATACATAACATTGTGTACACTTTTGCACTTTTTACGACCGTAAAAGTGTTTGACTTCAAATTTATAGCCACTTCCATAGGTTTTGACGGGTAATTACAGTTTAGATCGTGTCAGGTGCACACACAAAAGTATCTATACCTATGCACGTTACAAGAACAACAACTGTTGAACTGAGCTAAACTTAACTGAACTGCGAACAGCAAAACATCCACTCACAAGTTCTCAACGTTTATACATTTCTTTTAAGGTATACGTGTATAAAAGTTACTCGATGTAGCTGAGAAGCTGCCAACCACCACCGGTTGAGCGGTGCGGCGGCCGTTCCGCAACAACCCGACGAGATCAGATCCATTTGAATGCACACCTTGAGATGGAATTCCATCAATTCGTTTAAGTGAACCTACTAGCTAGTATAGCTTTAATAATCCAACCAACTATATATCCAATCCACAGAGTTAAACTACAAAGATACAATAGTATCTCTTATGGTTGGACTAACTATAACGCGCGTATAAGTGCTATGATAAATGATTTGACAGAAGACTGTATTTATATATGAAATGCAATTTTCGTCGCTCTATAGTAGGAAAGGAACTACTGCTATACATTTTTAAATTGAAAATAAAAAATAAAAAAACATTACGCTTTACGATCGGCAGTTAGTTTCGCGCCCGTTCAAGTCGTTTCGTTTATATTAGCTTCAAATCGAATGGAATCGCGAGGGATATTATACATTTAGAAAATTGGCAATCGCACATCTGGTTATCTAATGTTGGTTGGTTGGTTGGAGTGCGACGCACGTGACGGAAAAATGTTATAGCTCTGATTTTGAGGTTTGTTTTTTTTTTTTTTTATTATTATTATTTTTTTCCAACGCTCTAGCTAGATGGCTATAGAGCTACTAAATACTCGCTGTATATAGCCAAAGCATGCACGCTGCACGCGCTCTGCCGGCTGCTTGCGAAGTTAATTACTTGGAAAAGTGTATCTGTGTAAAGATATTTGATTGGAACAAGAAATATTTATGATTAGAATGTGTTAATGGATTGTTTATGGGGGTCTTTTATATTACATATTATATACATACATCTATATGTGTACATATATACATAAATATATATATATTTCACGATTTTGTTGATGATTTTTTTTTTTTTCAAAGTTTCAGCGATAGATAATAAGATTTCTGTCGGAATCAGGGTGTTGGTCAAGTGAATTACGACAGTGTGCTGAAGCGCAATCTGATAAATTTTCCAATTTTCATAAATTTACAAAAAAAAAAAACAGAAATATTAATAATAATAATATTAACAGGTGAAAACTGGTTTAGTTTGGTTTTGGTCTGATTTATAAAGTTTATGGAACCTGATGCCAATGTTTTCAATCAAAATCGAAATATGATATCTTTAGGCTGGGATTATAAAGGGGGTTGAAATTAATATATATGAGGAGGAAGTTAATAAATTTTGTTTTGCAAACACCATAGCACGTATGGGCATAGTGATTTTTAGGTGGTGATTTTTAAATTAGAGAGTAGGTTATAAATTTACACAGTTTTAACAACTTGGAAAAAATACCAATAATTATAGATTGTTTTTGAGAGTCTTTGGAATGCAAAAATACTTAACCATATAGATACATATACAAAACTTAGATCTATTTACGGAAATGTATCACAACAGTTATATACAGGATCAACAAAGGAACTTTTAAAATCCCTGGCTAAGTCTAATCTGGGTCCTAGATATTTTTATGAAAAGGATGGATTCAAGATGAGCAAAATCGAAGGCGACTCCGTTTGGTTCCATCGAAGACAAGAATGTGCCTTTTAGACTGAAATTACCAGATAGTCTCGTTGGTATCAATAGCTTGACAGAAAAAATTAATAAGGTTTTAAATTGAATTATTTTATTTCAATAATTAGCATCAATAAATCGGGATGTATTAATGCGTCACAAGATTGAAATGCGATAATATCTCTGCAAATTTCACGAAAACTATTAGTTTTTCGAAAGAAATGTCAATACAAAAATGTTAGTTTATAAATTTTTCCACAAAAGAGCTTATAATAGTTTTTTTCGAAAGAGCAATAGATTTTGAGAAAAACGTTTGCAAACGAGCACAGAAGTTTATATCGCAGTGATGTGAAAAAAAAACAAATTCAAACAAACAACTGATATAGTCATGTATGTATTTGGACGTTTTTTTTTGTTTTAATCTATTGCTCTTATGAAAAAAGTGTTATAATCTTTTTAACGCAGAAATTTATGAACTACAATTTTTATCTTGAAAAAAAACTTATAGTTTTTGTGAAATTCATAATCATAAAAAAAAATCACTTTGCAATCTTGGGGCGCATTTAAACGCCCTGCTCTATGTTGAAATTAAATAATTCAATTTTATACCTTATAATACACATACAGATATTTTTCGAGAAATTTAGAAAAAACTGAATTTCAAACATTTTTACCTCCCCCCCTTCCCCTCCCCCTCATAAAAAAATGTATTCATGGCGCAAATTTAATGTATACATCTAAGGTTGGTACTTGGTAACACAGAAGAAATAAACATTACGCTCACCTCTTAAATTCAGGTCTGTGGGAATTTTTAAATATCCCTGAGCTTTACCTCTAACTTAAAATGCTATTGAGTCTTCCCAACTTTCTTCAAACTTTTGAGATTCCTTTTAAATTAATTTTAGCCAAATATTTCACTGGTTCCCAGGACGTCTCTCATCGTAGAAACAGGGATCCTATACTTCTTGCTTCGGCTGAACATATACTAAAATTGGAACGATACAGAGAAGATTATCATTGCTCCTGCGCAAGGATGACACGCAAAATCGTGAAGCGTTACACAAGTGTGAGTGCGGGGACTCACGGTAAAGATGTGTAAACATACGAAACGTAACGTGAATCACAATCATGATCACAAGATACGTTAGGTTTTTTTTGTTTACACATCGAAAAAAAAAAAATGTAATTGAGGTCTTCCCAACTTTTTCTATTATGTCTTCTTAAATTCCTTCACGACCAATCTGAGCCAATTTTGTTACTGGTTCCCAGGTCTTCTGTCATCGTGGGTACTGGAATCCAGCTATACCAAATGTATCTTGCCATATAGTTTAATTCCCCCACAATGCCGCTGCCAACGCCCTTATGGTGTAACCAATCCACTGCGACTTGAATCTGCGAATAACGCATTCCGATTTCACCTCTAAGATTCAGCTCTATAGGAATTTTTTCGAAGTTTGGCATTTTTTTTGTCAAATTTACCTGAGATTTACCTCTTATATGTTCCGTCAATAAAAATGTAATTGAGGTCTTTCCAACATTTTTCTTAGTAAAATTTTTCACTGGTTCCCAGACTTTCATTCATCTTGGGTTCAGGAATTCAACTAATATAGAGTTTTATTTCGCCAACGCACCACTTCCATCGCCCTTATGGTGTGACCAATCCACTGCGACTTCAATCTGCGCATAACGATTTTGATTTCAACTTCTAGAATTCAACTCTGTCGGAATTTTTTGGAAGTTTGGCATTTATTTTGTTAAATTTAACTGAGGTTTTCCCAACTTTTGTCTAGCTTCTGCGATTCTTTCTTGACTAAATTTTAGTCAAGTTTTTCACTGGTTCCCAGTTCTTCTTTCATCCTGGGAACAGGAATCCAACTACCAAACATTACTTTTAATAGAGTTTTATTCCTCCAATACAACGCAACTACAGCTCTTATGGTGTGACCAATCCACTGTGACTTCGAATAAGTAACGAATTTGATTTCACTTCTTAAATTTACCATTAACATGTTCTGTTACTAACAATGAAATTGATGTCTTGCCAACTTATTTCTAGTTTCTTAAAAAGTCTTCACGACTTATATTAGCCAAATTTTTTACTGCTTCCCAAACTTTTGTTCATCATGGGTACAGGAATTAAATTAAGCTGCCTTGCCACAGAGTTTTATTTCGCCACCACGCCGCTACTATCGCTCTTATAGTGTGCCCAATTCACTGAGACTTCCTTCTATAAATAATGATATCGAAAATGTCCTGAGAAGGTTTCGATAGCAGCCCATGGTGCTTATAGAGCTGAGACAACATCAGAGGTCATGAGGATCAAATCCCACCCTATGAAATCTAAAAAAAAATGATATTTCACGGGTACCTACTCTACCTTGGAACGAAGTTACAATTTCTCTAATAAAGGTGTGCTGTCGAACATTATGTACACAAACATGGTTGAGTGTTGTTGAGTAACTAGGCCTTGGTTCTATATATACACGAGCTATTGCGGTAGCAATTTGTTTTCATTTTGTTACATAGGCGTCCAGTTTTCATATACCTAATACAACTGTATAGAACCGTACAGGCTCTTATATTTAAGCTAATCAGTGGCAGCTGTCGATTTTGCTAAGAGCAAAAGCCGATTTCTGAAATTAGTCAAAAATTTAAAAGACCATTTTAATTATCAAAATCGGCTTTAGCTTTGCAAAATCGACATTTGAAATATTCTCCGTACAATCACCACCGTCTTTTAAGGCGATACTCTCTCATAATGCATAAATCTGTCAATTGATTCCACCTGCTGCCCAGGAGCGTTAGCTGTACCAGTTGATTTAATGACAAAAAGAGAAGTATAATCTTCTTGAAGTGTAGCCCATTGATTGAGGAAAAACCTGGATTATTCATTCTATAGACGA
This sequence comes from Epistrophe grossulariae, assembly GCA_929447395.1. Classification (NCBI taxonomy): domain Eukaryota; kingdom Metazoa; phylum Arthropoda; class Insecta; order Diptera; family Syrphidae; genus Epistrophe; species Epistrophe grossulariae. The sequence continues at coordinate 139,220,630 of OV839566.1, forward strand.
TGTTATTTAAATCGTACTGATAGTAAACTTAACATGCGTTTTTTATTTTGAAGATCTTCTTCCAGTTGATAAACAGCCTCACTTTAGAGATCATCCACCATTTGATGGAAATCATTAATAGATGGCATGTTAAAGAAATGTCCATCTTATCGACATGTTAAAGAAACAAAAATGAGTTGAAGGTATTTAAAAAGAATTACAAACGCATGTAAAGTTTACTAACAATGCGATTTAAATGATATAGTCTGATGAAAATCGCCCTATAGAATAAATCCTGCTTTTTTCTCAATCCATGAGCTACACTTTGAGAAGAAACTGTCATTTTATCCTTAAATGCCCTGATACATCCAGTTTTATCAAATTTTACAAACTCCCATATCGAATCAATAATAATAAATGCAAGTCTTTAAATTAAAAAAAACATTCATCCGGTTAAGAAGAAAAGCAAAAAGAAAACTAATCTTTAGCACCACTTTGCTTATCGTTTTGTGTATATCTTCATATCCGTGTATTAAAGTATCTATTCATCACCAGCCAAAGGGGGAGGGTGGGGGAGGGGTATAAGTTACGAATGACAGCTGAACATAAAAATCGTGGTCAATTGCAATTTGTAACGCACAGTTATCGCGCGTACACACAAATTGTACGTAACAGATACAATTTCATTCGATCATTTCTTCGAACAGATGGATATTATATATAGTATACGAGATTTCTCCTCCTCAATGGTTTTTAAATCGGTCTGTTTGGTTTACCACGGTTGGGTTTTTTTTTGTTATTTTATTTTGCAACCTATCGTCCTCCAACATCCAACACATCAGGCATCTACATAATATACGAAGATACGATACTATGAGATGCGTAAGCCAGGCGCTTACTATCTACAAATTAGCAATGTGATCTAAAGATACAGATAGCTACAGCTGGAAACCGACTGTTTTTTTTAGCCAGTAGCAGAATCATCATCGCCATTGCCGCATTTTGAAAAAAAAAACACTCCGAAATGCGCGCGGCAATCTGATGCATTTTAATTATAAGTGACTGCAACTTTTCGCGTATTCGGGTTCGAGTTCGAAGTAAATTTCGCATTTAAGTTGTCATTATTTGCTATCTCGTTGGGGGTTGGACAGTCTCACACAGCGCGCAATATCTAGATATAATTCCATTTTACATGGACTTTGTACTGCAGAAATGCCCAGCGTAGCGTAGCGTGTACATATAAAGATTCTATAGAAAACCCCATCTCCTCACTTAAAAAAAAAAAAACATAATAATAAAACTGGTTGTAAAACGCCCAGTCAAGAGACGTGAATACTGCTGATGGAGCGGGACGGAACGGTTTACGAGACATGAAAGAAGTGTGATTGGGAAATTAGACCAGTTCAAGGTAATTACATGTTTTTTGTGCTATGACGACCATAACACTTGCATATATATAGTTCATACCTAGATAGCTATAGATATTTTGAAATTTGCAATGCAATCTTCGAGACCGGCATTGGAGTCTGTCGCCACTGCTGCTGCTGTTGTTGCTGTTGCTATTGCACATGCGCGCGTCGATCATTCAAATCGACAATAATGAGAAGGGAGAGACACTGCACTACCGATCTGATCCGGAGACGAAACTTAATTGATTGGCTTATTTTCTATAATTTACTGTTATTACTTGGCGCCATTTGATTTAATTTTTATCTTAAAGCCCATTAAAACCTGTGCAGTGTTGCTGGAGTAGGTATTGTTTGTGTTGTTTTGTGTTTTTGTTGTAATTTTTTTGTTTTTGCAAAACCCATACCCTGATTGAAGGTATTGTTATTTATGGAAAGTCAGGCTTTTAAGAGATTGATGAATGTTCTGACGGACTGTATAGCCTAACGCTGGGCATTAAATTAAAGTTTAAGTTTTATGACAACAACAACAACAGTGCAAAACAGTGGCTTTGACCTAGTCAGGTTATAATATGGTTTGGTTGGCTCTCGAATGCGTATGTAACAACAAAATCATCGTCATGGTAAATATATTATTTTTTTTTATTTTTTTTGATAATAAATCTCCTGTCATGGATTAAAGATTCTGATTGCAATCATCATACTGTCGACTACTACATAACATATATAAATTCTATATTAGTGATGGGCAAAGTAGATCGAGGTTGATCTTTGAGAAATGGAAAGCTAATAAATCAAGAAGTTGTTTGGGATTTCTAAGAGATTCAAAGTATGTCATGAATGATTTAGAATTTTTTTAAAGAGTTAAATGTATGTACATATTATGTGTATAAAAGCATAAAGACTTCAAAAAAAATTTGCAGGTATACGAAGTGTCAGATGGCAACTTATTAAGAGGTGTTTAACTTTGAAACTCTGTACATTTGTGTGAATTTCTACACAAAATTCGGTTAAATTTCATATAAAGAAAAATAAAATGTGCAGTTTTGAACAGAAAATCACAGAGTTTCAAGTAAAGGAACGCACCTAAGGTTTCTTAACGTATCACAGTTTGTTTGTTGTTTATATATGACAGATTTCTATATAACAGTTGTGTGGCTGTCAAATTGAAGGTTCTGCAGAAAAAACAAATGGCAGCGTTCAGGTTGCTCTAGAATAGCATATCTTAAGTCCCTTTCACAAGAGGAAAGTGTGTTTTCAGCAGCTTTCAGTTTTAAAGTGAGAAGGGCACGAACTAACATCTCTTAGAACAAAATATACCCGATCAACGATTCGAGGGGATTTTTTTTACATTCCCCTTGACAAACACACAGAGTAATGTGAGTTATTATTATATTATAATACATTCTTTATTTAAAAGGAAACTCCAGAAAATCTCTTACGATTTTGTTTCCCCCTGTGAAAGATAGGTACAAGAGATTTTAAAGGAAATCAAAAGAAAATGTTAAAAAAAAATCCAGCAACTTTTTTCCTCGTATAAAAGGGGGCTAATTGATTCAGAAACATAGTTTCTCAATGACAGATTAAATTTAACTTTCAGTTGTCAAAAATCTATTTAAATGAAAATACACTTTCACTATCAAAACAAAGAGGGCGACACTATGCAGCACCATTTCTATAATGTCGCCCTCTCTATTTCAATTGTATTTTGACACGTAGCAGTCAAAGTAATCAGCTAATTCAGAATTATTTCACCATATTCGATGATTTAACTCATATTATTTCGTATTCTTCAAGCTGTCAAGAATATATAAATAAATAAATAAATTGGGTGACATGATAGCTCGTTTAGAACCAGGGTCTAGTGACCTTCAACTCGTGTTATTAGCAGGAATGGACGGGGACTGCAATTTTCTGCCGAATCCGAACGGCTAATATGAGAAGCACTTTTTATGACAAGAGATACTCTTGGAGGATTTGTCAATTCCTCGAAAGAGGCAGTAGTCCGTGAAAAACATGTCTGTTTTTTTTTTAAGGTGGCATAGGCTGGGAATCAAACCCAAGACCTTCGGCGTAGCAGTCCTACGCACTAACCATTACGCCACGAGCTTCTACTTGTCAAAAATCTATCGAAATCAAAATGCGAAACTACGAAAATACGATTTCACTATCGAAACAAAGAGGGAGACATTATGTAGCACTCTTTCTATAGTGGCGCCCTCTCTATTTGAATTGTGTATTGACACTTATTATTTAGAAATATCTTTTCAGTTAGTCTAGAATATTACTTCACCTAATTCGATGATTTAACTCGTCGTATTTCATATTCTTCGAATTTATCACAAAAGCAAAACCAAAAAAATGTTGTAAACATTCTGCCTTCTTCCATTTTTTGTTTGTTTGTCTGGTTACATGAATTTATTGCAATTGCAGATACAATTTTATAATTTAGTATAACGACTTGTCAAACTTTATAGTCTACTCAAATATCCACATGTACACCTCAAAACAATTTACAATATATTGAAAAATCGAAACTCACAACAGCTGTCAACCAGAGTTAACCATAAATGTCACAAATGTCAAAAAAAAGGTGCGTGCGAAAGCAAATGTCAACATTTTAATATTCACTTTTCTACAAAACCACTGGCTATACATTATAATATGTAAAATGATCTACAAGCATATTTATTTCACTCACTTTTTTTTTTTTTTTTTTCTTGTGCGGAATTGAACATCAAAATCATGAAACCAAATCTCGTTTGCGAAAAATAACTTCGTTTGCAAAACTTGTAAATCACTTTCTTATATATGTATGTATATATACCCACATCGTCGTATGTAAATTCTTCGTTCGGTGATTTTTTTTTATTTATTTTTTTTTTTTGTTTAATAAAATCATATTTTCGCGATCATCAAATAGATTTTTATCTAATTATCATTTTATTGATCGACAATATAATACCGCGATGTGAATCTATTTTTAGACCAGGCATGTGGCTTCATATTTGTTTTTATATAGAATTGTGCCATACCTCTAAGAGACTTGATATATCGGCATTCTTATTTTTATTTTTTGTATTTATTATGTTTGTTTTTATTTGTTTTTTTTTTTTTTTATTATTATTTTTCTAAAGTGGTATTGACCGCAAGTTGGGTTAGTGAAGGTGATATCGAATTCCAAGTTGTATCAATCATTAATCAAAGGTTTGATTGCGCTCGCATAAGCGCAATAAAAAAAAAATAAATATGTGAAGTGTGATCATGTCTTAAATTGCATTTTGAAAAGTCTATTTTAGGAGTTGATACTCCATCTATAATTATATTGGTTATTTGAAATTTGAGTACCTACTTATTGGGTTTGTTTGTTTTTTTTTTTTTGTTGCTAGTGAAAACCGACAAAGTCTTGTGCATTCTCTGGTTTTTGCTGCATTCCGAATATTTGACATTTGAAATGCAATTGATCGATTTTTGTTCCCACTTCCACATCTTATGTCTCATAATATATAGTATTTAATTATGCTTAAGCATAAAATGAATCATTTAAATAATGTTACAGAGTGAATTCTTAACTCTAAGACCTTCAAAATGTCAATTCATATGAAAGTTTGTATATCAGGGTTAATTAAGTTCTTTGAAAAAAACAACTCTATTGAATATAGCTGTTGTTGAAGTGATTAATGAAGTGGAAGTCGAGTAGTCAGTCTATTCTAATACACATGAGACAAAGGGTGCGTTTCGAGTTGATATTTTTTTTGTAATATTTTTTCATAGCATTTCAGATTGTTTGAAGTTTTCTGCGGCTGGTTGAACTGGTTAATGGCAAACAAATGTCAAAAAACTCAGATTCAGATCTACTTTTCTTTTTATCTAACATCAAACGATGCTCAGTGGTTCTAGTGACATAAGCTGATTTTTATACGAAACTTTATTCGTGGCTAGCGATGGATTTACATAGATTTTATTTTTTCATCGACTGAGTGTAATCATATTTCAGCAATTTCTGTAATTATTATATGAATTAAATAAATAACAGAATTATCAACAAAATATCCCGTATTTCCAATGTCTTAATTTGTCATCAACATTGGACATGTTCAAGTTGTACTAGGATACCTATCTAAGATAATTGAGTGCACCATGTCCCCTTTCACACGAGGAAACAAGTTGCCGGAGATTTTTTTGACGTTTTCTTTTAATTTCCTTAAAAATCTCTTGTATCTTTCACACGAAGAATCAAAATCTTGGAAATTTTCTGTTGTTTCTTTTTAAAGTAGCTTGGTTGAACACACACTACTGTACATGTGAAGAGGAATGTCAAAAAAATGTGTGAATGTCAAAAAAATCTCCTCAAATCGTTGACCGGGGAGATTTCATTTTCCCCTATTACTACTTGCCCTTCTCACCTATAAACTGAAAGTTGCTGAAAACTCAGTTTCCTCGTGTGAAAGGGGACCATGTATATTTTTCTGAACGCAAGTCAGCTGTTGTTGACATTTTTCATAAAATAGATGATTACACCAGAATTTTTAGGACCGCTTTAGATTTCTTTTTTGGCAACAGCTGCTTTGACTCCCGCTTTGTTTTTACAAGGGATTGAAACAACACAAAGCTATCTATCGGCCATTCACTACACTGTGCCTTCCTTCTGTAACTCTCGCATCGATAAAATTGGTCGAGAAAACGTTGAAAAGTGGAACAAAACTCATACGATATGTTACTATACTTTAAAATAAAAATAAAAGCAAAGCATCTGTCAGATTCATCGGTGATGTAGATGTCACTTTTGATTTTCCTATTGGATGAATATTTGATGAAAAAAACAAAGGGTACATATGTATAAGCTCTGTTCCCTTTACTTTGTATTTGTATGAGTTTTTATAAATTTTATTTTTTTTATATGAAATTTAACAGAGTTTCCCGTAGAAATTCACGCAAAGAGTTTCAAAGTATAGGAAATAGGCTACTTTCTCACCCTTTCCATTTCGAGTTCGATACCACCGTTCGTTTTAATTTTGGTAACAATATTTTCTGTTTCATAAAACTTATTTTAGATCAAATTCTCATTTTTGCATTAAATTTTATTTCCTGATCGATTTTCTTTCGATAATTTCGCTATTATTTATTATTGATTGTCCATTTCTCCTTCATTTGTTTCACTTTCTTAATTTGTGGGATGATTTAAATTTAAAAGGTTCTTTGAATAGGGACGCCTCGAAATAAAATTAATTGTGAAGTCATAGCAGCCTCATTGTTAAAGCAGCATCTGTCAAATTTATTGTGAACTATTCTGTGGTTTATGACAATTCACCATGGAATTGAATTAACTTTGCGCAAATCATTCAATTGTAAATAACTTTTAAATAATAGATTGAGTGTGAAATATTAGACAAATAGCGAAAATAAGATACCTCTTTTTATTTACTTCAAAATACTGTTACCAATTTGAGTGAAAATTTCTGTCAAAAGTTGAAGTTGAAAAATTGAACAAGAATTGATAGAAAATGAGACTTTTGGGAAGTAAACGAACAGACCTAATAGTTTGAAAAACTTCTTTTTTTCATTTGAGAATTATGTACGTACTAACATTCATTTGAACTCAATATTTGAAAAACAAACTTGAAGTTTTGTTTGCTTCTACATTATAACCCCAATCGGTTAAATTATAAGACTTTCAAATTTCCGTAAAATCAAACTTGCTATATAAATATAATCAAAGGTTGTCTTCTAACTCAACTGCCAACACTTTAATTCCAAGCTCAATAATTAGAAAACGATTTCTAACACAATATTATGTTTTCTTTTTTTTAAACGTGGTATACTCAAATAATTACATGAAATTACCTCCACCTTAATTATAATACTGAACTATATTCCTTATAAAATTTCCTCCTCGATCTTTCAAAAAAAAATCCATGTTCAAGCTTTACCTCTCTCATATATAATATTATATTTCCACTTTTAAATAATTATGCTTTAAATCAATATTGTAACCGAAAACCAGCAATTATCTCTGACGACAACACATACTTTATGTGGACTTGACTGATTGCTTCGATCAACATGACGATCAAAAAGACTATATATACAATATAAATGATCGATATTTACCTCGGAAATAAATAATTGCTCTGTATATCTCCATTTTAGAAGGATCATAGATCTACAGGTCTGAGTATATAGACGAGGTAGTGGCGATAGAAGCCTTGATTAATATCTAACTGGACACAAAGATGCAAACTCGAAAAATCATTCTAAGGCGCATTAAAGTGCATTAAATTAATCTTTAAAATCACCAACTACTTATTTTTTTGTTTAATGCTTGGTTACTCCAAGATGCAATTAAATTTTGTTTTATCTTATTTACAGATTGATTTATTTTATCATTCTATCCTGGCAAAACTCATTGATGCCAAATCTCATCAACCTCACAAGGTGAGGTAAAATTGATTTTGTGAGGTTTTCGTATTCTGGTAGCACTGTCACAACTTGTGAGTTTGACAAAAACTAACGAATTTCGACATTGCATAATCCCAAACAAAAATTATTCAATGGGTGCGTTCAACAAAACTCAGAAATTAGGCCGTGTCCGAATTGAGTTAAAATGTTGGTTAAAACTTGACGTTTGGTTAAATTTTGACACTAGCGTGGTGAATAAAATGGATTAAAAATTACCTAGCTCCAGAGCAGGTTAAAATTTTACACTAGTGGTTAAATTTTGACGTTTCTCAAGAAAGAGAGAAAATTGAATTTGAAATTATTTTTATAATGTTCATGTACACATACCTCGCGTAGTCTTTGCCGTGTTATTGCAGTTCTCGTAATAATACGCTGATATTTTAAAAAATATAAAAGAATTAATATAAAATACTTCCTCAAATTGTCATTCATCTTGCAAAATTAATGCCAATTGGTTGTTTTGTTTTATTTTGTTTTTTTTTTTAGTTTGTTGACAGGTGTGAACTAATGTTCGCAGACTGCATAATTAAGCAATACACAATAGGATTTTTTCCGTAATGTTTGGGGATATAATCGATGCAAAACCTTTAAAATCAAATTAAGAAATTTGTACTTTATTTGCGTCGAATTTTTATTTTGATACATTTCAAGCTGGATTTTGTATAAAATATTTATTTTCTGGAATAATAAAACATATTTGTGGTTAGGGAAATTTCTTTAATCTTGCGGGAATTTTAAATAAAAATCAAATTTAACCCATCCTATTTTAATCCAGTTCGGACACCAAAAATAAAAAATTATCCCATTTTAACCAAACTTCAAAATTTAACCAGTGATAGAAAATTTTAACGCAATTCGGACACGGTCTTAATCAAATACAAAAATTCACCTCTCTGTGGTGAGTTTTTTGAAAGGTTTCTTGTAATGATTGTTTGGGAATATCCAAAATTTTATTTTTGTTTTATTTAAAATAAAATAAAATAAAATAAAATAAAAAAAATTAAATAAAGTAAAATAAAATCAAGCTTAATAAAACAAAATCTAAAAAGACTATTTAAACAAAGTGTAATATTTTATTCTTTTTTAAAATACATATATATTTGGTGAAACCAAGCATTAGAAAGAATCAAATCAAATGTAGTAGATAATTTCCATATACATTGTGTGTAATTAAATTGAATGAGATTTGCAATTATCTTAATTCAAGTTTTGACAAGTGCCAAACGATTCATTTTGAATCAAGAACCAAACAAGCCAATGTACATTGATATGATGTTTGGTTGATTGATAATTAAACTCGATACTTTTCTCTATAAAAAAAAAATTACAAAAAAATTAAAGTGGTAGCACATATTCAGTCTTTAGATTATTTCTCCATATTCCAAATCATGTTTTCATTTAATTGGTGTTTGGTGTTAAGAATTTCAATTTTAATGGGCGGTTTATTTCATTTCTCACTTAATTTGTGTTTTTTTTTGTCTTAACATGTTTTATAAGTTATAATCAAAATAATAATTTGTATAATTTACTTACAACTAGTTTTTTTGTTTGTATTTATTACAGAATGGATTTGTTAATTGCGATAAAGAGAGCTGTCCACATATTGATGATTGCTATTTGCTGGATCCAAAGGCATCAGATACTTGTTGTAGGAAATGCAAAGGTAAGTTGAAAATATTATAATTAAACAAATACACATTAACTTGTTTTGAAACTCAATTAATTGCACAATCGAAATGAATCGAAATTAAATTCTGTGTTCAATAATACATAATTAGTTCGATTTCGAAAAATTCGCAATGACTTCTATCAACTGTCAAAATTAAAGTTGCATCCATTTTTAATTTTTTTGAATGAAAATGGATATATATGTACATTATATAATAATTGGTAGTTTTAAGGGAAAAAAGGAAGCGGAACTCTTGAGAAAAAATTAGACAACAAATTTTGCAAGAAAAATCGAATATAATTGATTTGCCTGACACATCGATAGCACCTACATATGAACTATTGTTTTAATGAATTGTTTATTCTTCTTATGTTTTTTTTTACTTAAATAATAATAAATAAATACTTTTGGACCAAGAAATACAAAACAAACTGCAACTGCACCAATTTAACAAATAATTAACAAAGCATAAACAAAGTGAATGGAATAAATTCAGAAAATGGAATGGACCGAAATGCATAACATCAATTTTCATTTTCGAAATTCTAATTCACAATAAGCACAACCAAATTCATTTTCGCTGGATTTTTCAGGAGATTCATCAATTGATTTTCTGGATTCAACTGTTGATTTGCCTGGTTCATTTGTTGATTTTTCTACTTCAACTGTTGATTTTCCGAATTTGTTCGTTGATTTGCTGATCGTCAAATGATTTTCAATAATTCACAATTAACATTTCGAGCGAATTGTGGAACAGCCAAATTCATTTTCGCTATGATTCTTCAGAAGATTCAGCAGTTTTTTTCCGGATTCGACCTTTGATTTGCCAGGTTTCGGTAGTTGATTTGTCTAGTTCAACATTTTATTTTCCGAATTTGTTCGTTGAGTTGCCTAATCGTCAAATGATTTTCCGGATTCACACGTTGATTTGTGTGGTTCATCAATTGATTCACCTGAGATTGAGATTCTCTGGATTCTTCCCTTAATTCGCCCGATTCATTCGCGTTGATTTTCCGGATTCGACCGATGATTTGCCGGATTCATGCGTTGAACTGTCTGGTTCGTCAAATGATTCGCCTGATTCTTAAGTGGATTCATCAATTGATTTTTTGGAGTCAATATTGTTCATCAGTTGATTAGCCTAGTTCGTCAGTTAATTTTTGAGATTCACCTGTTGATTTACATTTTGCATTGATTTGTGGCCCGTCAGTTGTTTCGATTGAATTATCAGTTGTTTTTCATAAATACCGTTCCACCTCAAAAATGTTTATACAAGATAATGTAGTCATCTGGTGTGTTCAATTCTTTTTAGCTTATTAAACTTTACTAATTTATTCCCTTTAAAAAATCATGTTTGTAAAACCATTTTATTGAATTAAATTACGTATTACAGTTCATTAATATTTCATAAAAAACCTTTTTTGAAATTAAAAAATATAAAAATTGTCCAACAGAATTCAGAAAGTACAAATCTTATCAAATTTTAATATTTTCCATTGATTCAATTTGTTGCTGGGTTGGATCGAATCAATTGAATTATTTTTTTTCTGTTTTTTTTAATCACAGATGTCGAATTAAAAATTTGATTTATACAATTATATTGGTAATTTCATGGTTGTTATCAATTGAAAGTGTGACAAATGCCACAAAAGGTTATTGTCATAATTTTTGACAGCTTATCTTATTTATGTATTAAACCTATGTATACCAACAATGATTCACAATCTAATTGGCATAAGAAGTTTTTTTTTTATTTTTTAATTCTAAGAAATGAAATACAATAAATTAAAAAATAATTTTATTTTAAAGTCTTGAAGGGCACACAAGTGTGAAATTTTAATGTTATTTTTTCGAAATTAAGATATTTTAATCCATGTGAAAGTTTGTTATTATTTATTTTTAATAAGAAATAAAGATGAACTGACAGACAAGATGTCATTGTTCTATCATGTTGTTTTTGTATTCGAATGCTTTCGCGGGTTTTTTGCTATAAATATCCGGGAGTTTTTTTTTGTGTAGATCGCATATTTTACAGACATTGATTCAAAATATTTTGGCTTGTCTTGACAAAGAAAATTCAAAAAGAAAAAATAACGTAAAAAAAACATTAATTTACAATTAAATTATTAAAATATGTACATAATTGTAAAATTGAAAACTTAGGATTAATTATGATTTTTTTTTTTTTTGCAGGATGTGTATTCAAAGGCATCACCTATGCCAGCGGTTCTGAATGGACAGATCCTGAAAATCCTTGTTTAACATACAAATGCATTGCAAGTGTCATAACAGAAACAACAATGAAATGTTACACACAGTGTGATAATAACCAAATAATGCCGCCGCGTCCAGGCGAATGCTGTCCAACTTGTTGGGGTAAGTTCAAAGTTTTCTATATAATTTTTGTATTTTATTTAAACATCTATGCCGGCTGTAGGGTATACTAAAAATGTGAGTATTAAGTGTATAATAGGTTACGTGTCACAAAATAAGTTTTAATTGGATACGTTCAATAACAAAAGTACAGAACTTGGTTTTTCTTTAATTACCACAATTGAAATTCAGAATATCTATGTATCATGTCCTTAAAAAAAAACCTAATAAAACAAATCATTCTGTCAAATCTATATTTTCTATAACGAGGCATTAAGTCAATGGACTTTAAATGTCTCCATAAATTAAGTAGGTACCAAAAGTAGTAGAAACAAAAATTTATTGCTTAATCCATTCACGATGCCATATTTTGATTGTCCAAAAAAAAAATTCAAACACACAAATAAATAATATTTTGACACTTAATAAAATTTATTTTTCAATAATCCGATTTGGCAACGGAATCACATCGTAATTTTATTTTGGTTAAGCTTGCTCCACACGCGTTGTTGTGTTTTTTTTTTTTGGGCTGGGTATTATGGTCAATCAGATTTTTTTTTTTTAATTGTTATGAGTGTTGATTAGTTTTGACACATTAAATCTCTTACCAAGCCCATCTTTTGCATCTATAGACAAAAAACATAGATATAACGGGTGATTTTTTAAGAGGTTTAGAACTTTTTTTTTAAAAAAAAACACAAAAAATTCGAAAAAATGAATGAAATATTTATTTGAATCAATAGTTTGAACCTTGCAATTTAATGTTTAAAGATAATTTCATGCAAATGTTGACCGCGGCTGCGTCTCAGGTAGCCCATCCGCTGAGTCCAATTTTGGCATACTCTTTCACACATATCGGCCGGTATCTCACGAATGAATGCATGGATGTTGGCTTCCAGTGCGTCAATCGAAGCGGGCTTGTCCCTATAGACATTAGCCTTGACATACCCCCACAAAAAATAGTCTAATGGTGTCAAATCGCACGATCTAGGCGGCCAATTGACCGGCCCGAAACGTGAAATTAACTGTTCACCAAACTCGCCTCGCAATTGCGCCATTGTTTCGCGTGCTGTGTGCGTTGTGGTAGGTCGGCTGGCTTTAGTTCTTGCACCAGCTGTATCTTAAAAGGCTTTACGCCCAAATCCTTCCGCAAAATTTTCCACGTAGTGCTGTAACAAAGGCCTAACTGCTGGGAACGGCGCCGAATCGACATTTCGCGGTCTTCTGTCACACTAGCTGATACGGCCGCAATATTTTCTTCACTACGCACAGTACGTAAACGTGTTGGTGGTTTAATGTCCAACAAAGTAAATTTGGTGCGAAATTTGGTCACAATCTTCCGAATAGACTGCTCAGAAGGTCGAGAATGCCGACCATAAAATGGAAGCAGCGCGCGATGAACATTTCGAACCGAGCACGAATTTTGATAGTAAAATTCAATAATTTGCAAGCGTTGTTCATTTGTAAGACGATCCATGGTTAAATTGCAAACCAAACTGAAGCTGTTTGACAGTGACACAAGGTACTAAACACACGTCAGCTGTCAAAACCAGTGTTGCCAAAACCAAACCAGCTAAAAAATCACCCGTTATAATTTTTTTTTTCTATTTGATTAAATTTGGCTATGGAAATATACACTCCGTGTCGATTCATTGTGTTAGTTCTCTTTGAAATCTTTTTGGAATGTAAAAACTTGAAAGAAAATGCACAAACAAAATAAGCGAGAAATGAATATCAAATGAGTAATGGGACACCCTTTATAATTTATATTTTACTAATACTCATGGAATACGATTTAAACAGTGTTTTTTTTAGACGTGCGGTTTTCAATCTGCAATACTTTTTTTGGAGTTGGTCTTTTTGATAGCTGTCATTTGATTTATGCTCAGTTTGGTTTGCCATTTCATAATGAATACTCCTGAACAACGTTTACAAATCGTGCAAATTTATTACCAAAATAATGTTTCGGTTTGCGCGTCGCATCGCGCGCTGCGTCCAATATTTGGTCGACATAATCGCCCAGCAGAGTAATTGGAGCAACCATGGATCGGTTTCGCACCACGTTTACTCTAGTGGATAATGCGCATCCTCAGAAACGCAGTACAGTGCGCGCCGACGACGCTATTGCTGCTGTGGAGCAGAGTATCGAAGAAGACCCGAATGAGTCCATCCGCCATCGTGGCCAATAATTGGAGCTGGGGCCTCTTGGGTCTCTCGGCTGGAATTTATTCGAGTCAGCCGTGGCGGCCACTTGCCCGAAATCATTTTTAAAACATAATAGCAAACCCTTATCTTTACAATAAAGCTAAATTTTTGACCATAACATTAAATTATATGCGTTTTATTTCTTCTTGAAAACCACACGTCTAAAAAAAACACCTTTTATTATCGAAAATTTGCCAGTTTGTATATATGGTTTGAATGGAGGGATTTCCCAGCAGCTGTTAAAACTTTACAAGTGAACTTTGAAAATTAAATTCTGGTAGTTTCTCAAAAAAATTCCTTTTAAGAAATTACCCATTAAGTCAGATTTTGTAATTTAATCGTAGTTTTATTTATGTAATGTGGAGTGTATAAATTTCTTTCAATGTACCTACATATGTTTAAATACATCTGTAATCTGTATACATTCATACATTTTTATAGATTTTGAGGAGATTTTACTGGATTACTTTCATGATAATCATCACCGCTGGGCCGCGCCGCGCCGTTCCATAAGGATAAGTTATGTAAAGAGGGCATTATTTTTTTTTCAAGTATGATTAACGAGACGATTTAGAAAGCTTGTATGGACATTATTCCTGAGAGTATAAGAAAACCAGATAAATAGATTCATAAAAATCATTGACAAAGAAGCAAAAGTCAAATAAAATTATTATAATATACGATTACGACTATGATGACTCTCTTCGTTCGGATTAACCATACTCCTCTTATAAAATATAAATGGTTAGAGCTCATAAAATAAAATGATAGATCGAATGTTGTTGTGACATATGTTTGTCATTGTACCAATAAAGATTTCCCATAGTAATTATTAAATTATTATCAACGAGATAACCTTAAATCTGAGAAAACTTTTTTACATATATGTATACACTCAGAGAAAATCTTCATCGTTTCTTAACAATATGCCATGATATGTTTTTTGTTCATTTTTACAAAAAGAGATTTATTTCCAACTAAGAATTTAGTCCTTCTATGGACTTCTTTTCTCGGGGACTTATATTCACCAGCACCGATTTTTATTTCCTTTTTTCTCCAAGAGTTATACTTTAAATATTTATTAATCATATTTTTTTTTTTTGGGCATCTATAGGACAGTAAGGAATTCCAAAAAAAAAAACTTCGGCAGTACCCTACATACTTACTTACTTACTTACTTAAGGTGGCGCTACAATCTGGTGTGGACCAGGGCCTCAACCAACAGGCTTCTTTCAGCCAGCTCGGTTCGTAGCTAACTGTCTCCATGTCTTGCTCGCCAAAATGGTTTAGGTCCCCTTCATTTGCGTGCGCCACCTGAGTCGTGGTCTTCCTCAACTGCGCCGTCCGATGGGGTTAGATTCATCGGCCAGTACCATTGATTTTATATTTCTCATTTGGTAGTATTGCAGACCTGTTAGAATAATTTGGAATTAAAAAAACCCATCCAGTGTAGGATTTTACTTTAGTTTTTACCAGGTGCAATTCTACTGGTGATGTTGTATTTTGAATGCATGTAAAATGGTACTATAGCTTTTCCATAAACCATGCCTATTGATTTTAACTGTTATTTTATATGAAAAATATTTAAGGATTGAAAAATATAAACTTGATGAATTGTGTTATCTATTTTAAGGGCTTGTTTCACAATGTCTGAGTAAAGTTCTGATTAGTTACTCGACACATAAATACTGGCACAAGGTCCAAAGTCCACAAACCAAAAAATAATATTTTTGCATTTATAATTTATTCAAGTCGTCAAAAAATAATTGTAAGTTTTTCTCCTGTGGACTTATGACCCTGTGCCAGTATTTATGTTACAAGTAACTAATCAGAACTTTACTCAGGTATTATGAAATAGACCCTAAGTATTTTAAAATATTTTTGTTTTTCCTCTCAGTGTATGTACCTACTTAAATTTAAAAGAATCTTTTATTTAAAATTTTATAATCATATAAATTGAATTAAGTATAAGGTTAACTTAAATAAACCAAAGAGGAAGGGTCAATATATGATTCGATCCATATATTCACAGAACAAGCTTTAAGACGTCATCTTATATAGACTAAATGCAATATAAATAATTGAACTCAGACTGTAACACATATAAAGATGTTGCTGCACACAATTTAATTAATTTGAATAAATTCAAACTTTATGTATATCTTGAGTTATAATCATTTAAATGTGAATAAAATTGTCATAAACATTTTTTTTTGGAACAACATTGATTTTAATGTCATTTTTGTTGAGATATGAAGCCATTTTAAACCGAACTACATAAAGAATCAAATTTATTGACAACATAAATTTGTTTTGATTTTTTAATCTACAGTTAGTTATAGTAATATTAATAGAAAAAAAAAACTATAGGAAATATTAGAAAATAAAAATTTTATATTTTAAATTGTATTTTTGATAATGTTTATAAGGTAATTTTAAAACTCATGCTGGTTGGAAGGCTATAGTTTTTACAACTTGAAGATTGAAGTTAAAATGAAGATATACATAATATGTAGCTTTTTGGTTTTATTTATTCTTCATAAACTATATAAATATTGTAAAATAATATCAGATAAGGCTTGATCAACCGTTTGTAAAAAGCTTCTTAACAAACTGAGACAGTTTCATTGGCCCTTAAATGGTTAGTTAAAAAACTGGATTTCTTATTTAAGCTTGAAAAATTATTCAGTAAATTAAAACCAACTGATGCTCAGGAAAAAATGTATGCCCCGTTACCTACATAAGTTTAACGAAGGTCAAAGTAACAAAAAAATTTTTTTACGAAAATAATAACGTTAGAACCTACAGTGAAGGCCTGCTTCATCATACATGCATTTAAATTTTTGATAAATTATTCGACTATTCGACACATATACATTTTAATGCAGGATTATAGAATTCTGTTACCCAAATGTATTGATTTGTGGATTTAAAACCTACTAGCTGAACCAGTTGCAACATTTAAAAAACTAAAAAATTTCAATTGAAATTAAATAAAACCTTTCAATGTAAAGGGTCTTTCATTTATCGGTTTCGAAAGTAAAGCTGAATAAAACACACACAGCGATACATTTTTGATGAAAATTTTATTTCATTATAAAGTTTGGACTTTGCCATTAAGTGTGAAAAACAATATCATTCAAATGGCCGCTTCGAGAAGATTCGCAGCATGCGATTCTTTTGAGGTTATTTTTAACCACTTTTTCGCACATTTCGGGCGGTTTCGACTAAGGGTGCATTACGATGATGAACTGGCATTACGACATCAGTAACGCTTCCACTCTCTTCAAATTTCTTTTCTTCACAATTTTACAGAATGCATGTGTAGTCGATCGATTATGACGACCATAATCATCGCGTAGTGCACAAAAAGTGGCTACATTTGAATAACCACTTTTGTAGTAAGTTTTAATAATTTTAACGCGTTCTTCGATTGTTATCATCAATGGCAAAAATTCAACTAATATTATGATACTTCAAACGACAGCTGAGTTTGACCTGGTGAAACCACAAAATGAATGACTCAAATCAAAGAAAAGTAGGTGTGGCATAAGGTGGACTTTACAAAATAAAATACAATTAATCTCATGCCATTCAAGAGATTTTAATCACAAAATTTCAACGTTCTTAGGGATCTAAAGTAAGGAGAAATTTAAGATATAAGAAAAGTGGGCGTGGAAGTAGGTGAAATGTCATGGCTTTTTTGCTCAGGAGAAATAAAAAATTATAAATGTTGAGCCTTCTATATAGGACATAACATTTAGGTAAAAATAAAATTCTAAAACCAGGACAAATATACTTACAAAATTTCAAAGTTCTAAGGAAACAGTTCAATAAGTATAAAACTAAGGATCCGCTTCTATCAAATATGATAAAAGCGGACGTGGCAGTGGGCAGATTTCAAAGAAATATTTTTAATAGTTTTCGAGTCATTAAGCCTCTTACAAACCAAAATTCATTATTTTATAATACAAAGAATTTGAAATGTTCAAAATTTCAAGTTAAACACCTTTTGAAAATATTTTGCTAAGTAAATTTTTCTTTTGTCACTTACGTAACAATTTCAGACTTTATTTTTTTATGGTTTTTTTAGTTTGGTTTCTCATTGCTAAACTGGAACTGAAGATCATAATTATAAGGTTTTCAAATATTTAAAAAAAAACGTGAGACATAAGGTGGAGGTATGAATAAAACCGAGTAGGTGCTAAGAGTAAATGTTTAATAGAAAATGCTAAGAAAATGCTTATTAAATCGTTTATTATATTCGGTTCATAAGTAAAACAAATAAAACATATATTCAAAACGTTTATTATAATATTAAGGAAGTATTTATAAGTAAAACTCATTCTTTATCACAACTGTAACATTATAGCTTGTAACTTACGTAACAATTTCAAACTTAATTTTTTGGACGGTTTGTCTTAGTTTGGGTGCTCATTAGTCATTACTAAACTGAAACTGAAGATCAATAATTAGGTAAACAAAAGTTAAAAAAAAAAGCATGAAACATAGAGTGATATGAATAAAACTGAGCACATGCTCAAAGCAAATGCTCTATACAATAAGCTTACCAGGTATATGTATTATATTAAAATGCTAGTATTTAAAAATTTAATTCATATCAAATGCAGAACCTTCTCCGAAAGTGGAGTTTTGAGCAGTTGCTCCATTTTATTCATATTATACCCATAGTCTCACATGAACATTAGTGATCTAAAATATGTGACCAGTTTTTTAAGGTTAAGGTAACGCAACATAATTTTTTTTTTAATTCAGTAAGGGATTTGAAGGAAATGCTGCGTTCTTTAGATTATACTCAAGTTTTTTTTTTAGTTTGTTAATAGTACGTTAAATTACATATCAGTGTGTCACAACCGTAACATTTGAAATACCATAATCTAAAAGTTTCATTCTCAAATTGGCTTGGTGTTGAAAAAAAAAGTTTAAAAAATTATGTAGATATGCTTTGTATTATTTAAAGTTTAAACTTGAAGTAAAAACTACTAAACTAAAGTACCCAATACCCCCTCCAAAATTGGGAAGACCCCTTTCTTTACAAAAATAAATTTAAATTGATTCGAAGAGAAAAAGTGTAGACAAACAATTTTCACCATATAAAAGGGAGAGGGGGAAGGGCATGGTCGTTTGGGGAATATTCGGGGAGAGGCTACCTGAAGTGAAAAAAAAAAATAATTTTTGTATGTCTCTTTGGAGAGTTGGGTTTTGTTGGTAAAAAAAAAATAAATAAAATCGCCCCTATGGAATGCTTAAATGCTCGATTATATATTTCCAGAAATTATTTTCAAAAAATAATAATAAACCACAACATAGCTGATTGCTTATGATTCAGAATTAAATTCCGATATCCCAAAGACCACCCTGAGGCACTATTGTTGCTTCCCATCCAATTTACTTTTCTATAAAACAGAATCGACAAAAAAAAACAAATTCCCATAAATTTTCCAAAAATCATTTTTAATTTCGATTAAGTTGTTAAAAATATCACCACCACCACGAGCTCCATCCAGCGTGATATAATCTTTGATCTAATAATATCGAAAATTTATTACCATGCTCCTCCTTTTCAAATCTTCTTGCATGACCAGTCATAATCACATCGTTAAGCCACCCAAACAAACCCACTTAAAAAAAAAAAAAAAAAAAAAAGCAAACAAAAAAATCGATTTGATGACAACCATAAATGACGATGACGCGATGGACATCACAAGGAACGGAACGCAGGTCGGGCTCCTCCGATATCCGATGTGAAATAAAACAATCTCTGACCTGCGCCAAATGAAGTTGTCGAAAAGTCCAAATAATTTCACTGGCACTCCAAAATGGAAGGACTTAGGACAATATTTATACGACACACGAAGAAGCAACACCGCCGCCCGCCACGCCACCACCTTCTTCGTCTCGTCCTCTTCATCAAATCTCCGAAACAAGATTCTTATTTTGTTAGCTAGATTTTTTTTTTTGGTTTTGTTATTATTTTTGGTGTGTGTCCCTCGTCCGAATATCAGAAGAACCTCATGGGCCATCATCATCATCAACATCGAAGGAAGCCATCTCAATTTACGAGCCAAAAGTTCCACCTTGTTAAGTAATTTTGTTCCATAAATTATTCTAATTAGTATCCGAGGATGTTTCAAATCGACTTTGGCGACGGTGGAGCGGCGGTGGCGTTACTCCGAAACCCATCGCCCAAATGGACCACCAGAACATTAGCCAAATAAAAGAAGACCAAAAAAATTGGTCAAATGTTCTCTTCAAAGGCAGAAGAATGGGAACCCCGAAGGCAAACGCACGAACGAAGGGGCACAAAAGCGGGCCGACTCATCAAATTGTATCGCAAACGATAAAATGTGACCACAGACCGACCGACGTGTGCGGTCGGGCCCTTTGCAAAGGTATAAGCTCTTGTTGTGTATCCATAACACAATGGGCCATAGCTTGAGCTCTTTCACAGCAACAGCAACAGCAGCAGAATAATGGGATCGTCCGTCGCTCAGATGATCAGCCTCTGTGCGTCCGTCCGTCCACATCCATCTTTTGAAGGAAAAAGGCTGCACGACGAAGCGACGCGACGGCAACGGCAACGGACACAGACGAAACAAAGATGAAGGAGAAGGCGGCGAATAAGCATTTAATTTTGTTTTCCTTTCTCTATGGCCATGTCGAATGGAGTTAACAAAACGCTGCCAAGGCTCAGACCCTTAATCGATTGATTTCGGCTCGAATGGCACAGGTAGATACATTGGAGCCATTCGCTTCATCCTCTGACCCACCACCACCACCAACACTGCCAAAACTAACCAACTGTCCGTTATGGAGTGTTTTGTTTTTGGACTGAATTTGTGTGGTTTTTTTTTGCAGAATAAGGAACAGGTATATAAAGGTACTCTCATAAGCGGGACACGCTATCGGGCGGCATAAAACAATTCTGGAATATGTCTTTGGCCATGTCTGTGAATTAAGTTATTATAATCAGCGGACCGCTTTGGGTCACGATATTCTTCTTCTTCTTCTTCATCTTTTTCAACTTCATCTTCATCTTCTTGTCTTAGAGACGGCTCCAAAGAATTGTTGTTGATTCATCGCAACGTTTATGCCAAACAAGAAAGGACATAAAGGCCGATTCCTTTAGACTATGGCCACCATGATTGAAGAAACATTCTGTTCTGCATTCTGGGCCTGGCTTTGACTTTATTGCAAATGATGGTGGCGGTGCGGTGGCCAGCCGGCGGCGGCAGCAGAAGAATTGCCTTTCGATTGATGTTGAGAATATTGGGAATGCGATGTGGAGGCTTTGCACTTAATAAAGTGATGTTCTGGTTGGGATATTGGCGATCAGGTAGGTAGGATAGGAAGGTTTGGTCGAAGCAGTCCCCAATCTCGTGGGAAGAAGATGTTGCGTGTAGGTATACAGAATGTCTGTAAAGATCTTACAGGATAACCGAGAGATATATAACTGAGACATTGTTGAATGCTTTCAACATGCCATACCTATACAGTAGGTATATTCCAATACGAGGAGACCTTTCGGCGCCATTTTTCAACATTTTTGACTTGATCGATAAAATAAAAAATAAAACAACAAATAAATAAGTGGAAGCCGGGTAGACTTTTGGTGGCCAATTTTTTGTGGATGATTTTATTTTAGACAAAGCGTCGTCGTCGTCGATTTGGATATGGGCGAGATTTTTTTTTTTTTTGTGCTATCTTTGGTGGGGGGTCTGATTTGATTTCGGAAATTAGGGTTATAAAAAAGCTCGTTAGGAAGATGTTGAAATTTTGTTATAATTGGGCTTACTTTTTTGTTTGATATAAATTTCTTAGTTATTCGTAGGTATTCATGTAAGTTTTGATCGTTTCTCGAGAAACCTTATAGTCTAAAGATACGACCAAAGATGGACAAACCTTAAAATGGTTTTCAGATGAGTGATGCTGTTAGGTGACTCAGAGCATGTCACATGGAAATGATGAACTGATCTAACGAAATCTTTACCTACAAATATTAATTTATCCTTTTATAGTTATTTTTAAACTGGCATGGGATCAATTTATATAAAGGAAACACATTCGACTTTTTTTTGGCTTCACGAAACCTTAACTTCCAGTTATCGGTTATTTGAGTAGGTAACAGATGAGGCGTAATATTCTTATAAGGACGTTATTTTTTGTAGAGAAGTTAAACAAAAAGAAAGGGTTTAGTATTTATATTGCGTTTATTACTTATTACGATATTCCAATAACAGCTACGAAAATATTAAAAATTATTGTCATTCCGTAAGTCAGTTTTAGACTTCTGGAACGCATCCCTGCTGCATACATTATTTTACTTTGCATCAGTTTGACATTTCGGAACGCACTTTTAATGCAGCATAACTGGCTGAATACAGTGGACAGAGCCGCAGCCGGAGTCGGAGCTGGAACATCTGTCAAAATATGAAATACACACAAAATCAATGCTACGAGCGCAGAATGGAACGCAACTGCAGACGGAGCTGCAGTCGAAGCCGCAAAGGTTCGCGAACTTTTAACTTTTCACGTACAGCATAATTAAAAGAAAAATATTGGAAATAAAAATAGTGAATAATAAACTCGTGGCTGTTTTTTTTTTCTTTGAAATATACAAAAAGCTGGTACAGCTCATTGTGGTCAAATAAAAAAAAAAACGACGTACGACATTTTTTGAAAGCAGTTGCAGCTCCGGCGCTGATCCCAGTTCCAGCAGGGCATTGTGTTCAGCCAGTAAAAATAGAAAAATAAACTTACTTATGGTCGAGACTCCATATTTTGTTTCACTTTCAATTCAAACATCAAATTGTCAAATGAAAGCATTCAAACAAATTTGGATGCGTTTGCTGCTCAGCTAATGCGGATCGTTGACGTTTGGGATGCGTTTAGAAACTCATGACTTTTCACCATTTTCTCTTTTGACTTAATTATTCGTAACCAAAATGAAACTGAAACCAAAATGATTGAAAAAATGAACAATTGAAAAGATCGGATCATTGAACTGAACGACATATGAACGATTGAATCTTTTAAAATGAACGATTGACACAGCTCTAGACTTTGCTTTCATCTGATGCGTTTTGGAACTCAGCCAATTTCTTTCATTTTTTTTAACATAAATGAAGGTATACATATCTTGAAGACCAGTGAACGTGCATGGTTTAAATTATTGTTTAATTTTTTTTGTCAAACAATGCCTGAATATTCCAGTCCTAAAACTCCTCATGGTTATTCCAGGGGTAATGATCAAAGCCCATATAATACCCACATTGAATACTTATGAATTGTGTATAAAGACAAAATCCGGCTTGGAGGACCAAATGTTGGGAATTATTTATAAATTGCTTTTAATTTGCGCAATCCAATAAAAATTATAAAAAGAGTTAACATTATTGTAGACTGGGTTGGAATAGTTTTGAACAAAGCGGTTGGGGCACCTTTGAACAGGCTTTAAACAACTTTTTGCATTAATTTTTTTGTTTAAATCCATTTATTTGAAAAAGTCTTTTAAACTAGTGATTTACACCTTTAAAAAAATTTTAATATTCATTTTAAGTTTTTTATATATTCAGCTTCTACATAATTAACTTATTGATACAGTTTATTGTTTCCTTCAATAGATATGCTCTTATACTCACATTATTTACTGTTAAAATTCATTATAAATATTTCTGTTCAAATGTGCCCCAGGTAAATTCAAACCCGCGTTCCACATGTGGGGTAAATTTAAATTTTGAATAGAAGGACCTATTTTGTATTTTAATAAAAATAAAATATTAATCTTTAATAAATTTAATCAAAAATGGTTTAAATTAAACTTTAAATACATTTCTCAAAATTCCAATAACTTACAGGCCAATAATTCCATCAATCTGGATTTTTGAAGACTCTATAAACCAAAAAGTGTCCAAAGGTGCCCATCTCTCCCCTAATCACTACACTTTGAACTATATTTATATTTGGTTCAAGCCAAAACAACATAAGTCCAAAATATTTGTTTTGTGATAAATGTATTTTAAAATTAAAAAATTTATTCCAAATCAAGTTAAAAAACAAAACTGAAGTGTTATTAGAATATTATGACCAAGGAATATCTTATGAATGGGTTCACTTAGACTTCTTCTACTGTTAAGACCAAATGAAAATAGATTTTTTGTTGTATAGTTCTGCATCTATAACTCAATTTAAAAAAAAATGCAATTATGCTATTTTGACCAGACTCCAAAGATATAATCTAGTTCATCATGTGCTGTTGTTTTAAAAGTATTTTTATAGTTATTAGAAATTCAAAATCACAAATTTTTAGGATAATCTCTTTGGATTTATCAATTTTTCTTCTTCTATAAGAAAATACTCATTAATCTTCTAAATTCACAAAAAAATAAAAAAGAATGAAATCTCAAATTATTTACCGATAGCTCTGCTTAATTCTTAAATCATTGTCTACGACTCTTTTTGTTTTCACTGTAAATCAATAGTTTCTCCACCAAAATGTTATTTTTTTTAAAGATAAATCCTCCACGAATAACTTAACTCAATTGGTTCTATGAAACTAGTTTCGTTGGGTGAACCTTACCCAGGGCCGACTCAGGTTTTTTTGACAACCCCAAAAATTAAATTTAAACAACTTCAAGCTTTTACCTTTTAAATTTTTATTTATTATTGTTACAAATTATTTATGTTAAACTAAAAGTGTTTGGTTAACCAATCTAACATTGTTTGTAGATCCTTGGAGAATCACCTTAACAGTGTGTTCTGATATTCTGTTCCCGATTTTCTTCCTCAGGCGTTGTTCAGGAGAGCAGAGTTGTTCAGGACTCGGAAATAATCGCCGGAAAGCTGAATTTTGATATATAGCCTCCTCTTAAGAAACTGATGCTCTTTTTATGGCTTTATTGACTGGACTATTCCCTTAAGTAGTGCGGTATCATCCTAGTTTCGGATTTAAGCCCAAATCAACTCCTGAAACATGTTTTTCAGTCATTTACATAGATAGATATCGAGAATTTAGTGAATTTACTTAGAATAAACTGAATAGATATTTTTGACAAAATTGTGCTTTGATTTCGTTAGATGGGAAGTTATTGTTAATTCTACACTCAAAAACTGACTTAGTTAATTTAGAATCAATTTATTTTTTTATTTCAGAGTGGCGCATAAGTTACGTTATGATTTATTTGATGAACAACATTTTTCTTTTTGATTTTATTTAATCTTGTCATTAATTATTAAAATTTAGATTATTTTTTGGTTTGGAAATATGTCCACATTACGTTTTAAATATATTAAGTGCATTTTGTTATCCACATGAACTGATCTGAATCAGATCTTCATAATAAAACAAACAGGATCACAGTGACAGCCAGTGGTATATAACTATCTCTTTTTTCATTGTAGTTAAATATTTTTCATGTGTTTGTTGCCTTTTTTCTTTGCATTACAGTTTACACTACCTTACCATAATAATAATAAAAAAGTACTAATTTTTGGATATAGAAATAGATCAAGATTAAAAAGCAGGATTACATGTTGTTTTTGTATTTACGTGTTAAATTTTGATCCGGATAATAAAATGCACATAATATCTCTCAAATGATTTCCATTATTTGCTTCATCTGACGTGCTCCTTCCAGAACATTTTCCTTTACTTTTCTTAGAATTTCCGATATCAGCGCCCTCACTTCTTCTCAAATATTGACCTTTAGCAAATTTATTTCGTAAATCTATAGTGGATTTAAAATTAATCTCCATAGAGCAAATATTTTAAAAAAACACACACCTAATCTCGCATATGGCGCTGAGTACCATATTCGAGAATCGAATTTTTTCTCATCATTTGGCACAAATCGAACTACATATCTATACATATCTATCTAAAATTCAAATTTCCCCGGCAGGAACCAGCACAAAATTGAAGTAAAAATTAATAAAATACATTTTTTTTTTAATAAAAATCATATTATATTGGCAGATCTTTGAAAACCATTGAAGGATCCATTGTATGTTGATAAAACGTTTTATTCAACAAATTAGTAGGTACCTAATTTTGCAGACACATTTTCAATGTTCTTAAAAAAAAATCACTTAGTGGATTTTTTTTTCGTAATAAATATATTTCTTTGTGACTTAAGATCCAAATTATATATTTCAAAATTCAATTATCCCATGACAAGATGTTTCCTTCCTAAAATACCATTTTTACTTGACCACATGACTTGTCATATCTGACATAATAATGATGGCGGCATACTTACTCTGATGATACCCAGCACCACTTTACCAAAAAAAAAAAAAAGAAAAGATACCCATTTTAAAATAATAAAGTATAAACCTTTCTACATCAATACAACAAAATATCTACTACGCCCCTAAACCAATTTTATCTTCTTTAAAAAAAACACAAATTATATACAAAAAAAAAACAAAAACAACGGAAATCAAAAACAAAAAAAAATGTTCATCTCCCTCTTAATCCTTGGATATAAATTTTTTATAAGATGGGAACTCTCCCATCATCCAGACAGAAGATGTCTTAAAACCGATGCCTCACCTGGACAATCCCAAGCTGACAAATTACCCCCTTTAACCGGGGCCAGCTAATGGACTCATATCGTAAACTGCTTGAAATTAATGACCGCAGCACAGCGCATTCTTGATGCGGTCCACAAAGGTATACACATATATGTATTTGATGTGATGTGGTTATAAAAGTCGCTGCTGCTGAAATCACTATATAACCCGCCTCCTTGTCTCTCTTTCTCTCTGTGCATCCGGTGTGTGGTATATGTATAGTGTTTAAAGTCTCCCAGTCTGATCTTTTGTTTACTTAAGGACCCGACCCTGATTTGGTTCTGGTTTCCATTGTCTTATATTATTTAAAAGCCAACCAAAACGTGATTAAATGGAAGTAAAAAAATCGATGTAAAATTAACATTTATTGATGTTTAATTTGATTCGATTAAACAAAACAAAAAAACAAAATGTCTTAATGGATGACTAAGGTCATAAGAAAGAGACACCAAATGAGATTCCGGATTCGGGGGTGCTAGCTTAGCATTCAACACACAAATCAGACATCGAATTCATGAATCGCCTGGAAAGACAACGACGATAACATTTTTATCGAACGTTATTATTTTATTGTAATTTATTTTTTTTTTTTATAATTTCGCTGAAATTTTTATTGCCAATTTGAAAACTCATTAAATTCGAAATGTGGTGAAGTGGACGATGATGATGATTTTACGAGGCAAGAATAAAAAAACAAAAACAAAAAAATGAGGATTAGTGAATTTGATCAAGTGCCAGACATGCTCCTTGATGTCTACCGAGGATATCCAGTCCGCATCATCATCGCATCGTTTCGTTCGGCTGCAGACCCAGTCACAGCCACCATGACGCAGCTTTGTGCTTCTTTAATGGATATGCTTGCAGGAAAAGGAAGTTCATTAAACTAAATACACATACAACACAATAATGTCCTTGTTTTAAGATGTTTATCACTTTTAATGCATTTCTATATCTTTTTTGTTGTTGTTGTTGTGACTTGGGAGTATAGAATTCGTAGGTATATTATATGGAAGAGCGGAATTCCTGTTGCGATATTTTGTTTCTCAAGCATGCATACTTGTCGTTGTTTTGTTTACCATACCTACCAACAACTTACTTATGCTATTTTATGGTAATGGAAGGTAAATGGTCGAGGGGATATCGTTCTGTGTTTTTTTTTTCTCAGCTTCAGATTGATTAATGCAAGTTATTTTATTTTGCGGGTGTTATCTTTTTTTTATTGTTTTTACTTTTATATGCGGTGAAGCAGAGATTATCCTCGAGTTTGAGTGAGTTGTGTTTTGGATTTTTTTTTTATTTATTTTCGAAAATAAAATCACATACTTTATTCAACTGGAACTGGGGCTATATATACACACCTAGATTATATCCAATTGGTGTGGGGGCGGCATGCACGGTGCAAAGATGGATGTCTTGTCACCTGAGATTGAAATGATGTAGCTTACGCGATGTAGGAACGAAGACCTTTTTATAAAGTGAGCTTGTGTATGTATAGATTTTTTTTGTAATACCTAAAGGTACCAATACGTCAGGCCTCTCTGGGATTTTGGAAAAGATAAGCCACTGTAATTGATTGGCAATTATGAGATAAGTCCTTATGAAATCACTGGTATAGCCAATGTCAATGTTTTTATAAAATATAAAAAGTTAGGTTAAATTTTTTATATACTTCCGAAGAAGTGTCTTAAATGTCCATGGCGACACATCTTCGCAAGCAAAATCTTCTTCATATTGTATTGCTCCCTTAAAAAAATCTTCACAAAGCTAAATGTCTACATTCTACAGTGTAACATCCCCAATAAAATCTTCGCAAAGTAAAATGTCCGCAGCGATACATCTTCGCAACAAAATCTTTACAAAGCAAAATGTCCACATCGAAACATCTTCGCAAGCAAAATCTTCTTCATTTTGCATTGAAAGAGAAAATATGCTTCGGAAAGCTAAATTTCCGCAGCTACATATGATCGCAAGTAAAATCTATGGAAAGCTGAATGTTCGCAGTGACACATCCTCACAAGCAAAATCTTTGCTAAGCTAAATTTTTGCAGTGTAAGGCTAAACTCATACTGGAGCTGCAAGCAGAGCGGAGATGCGAGAAGTGAGCAGAGCGACAAAAACAAACAAATGTGTTCTTATGAGAGCTCTCATACTGAGGCCTCTAGCAACGAGGTATCAGTTCTCATAAGAAAGCATGTGTTTGTTTTTAACGCTCTGCTCACCTCTCGCATCGCCGCTCTGCTCGCAGCTCCAGTATGAGTTCACCCTAACTCATCGCAAAAAATGTTAGCAAAGTAAAATGTCCGCAGTGACACATTCTCCCAAATAAAACCTTCGCATAGTTAAATTACCGCAGCTGCACATTCTCGCAAGTAAAATCTTCGCAAAGCTAATTTATTGCAGTGTAACTTCTCGTAAAAAAATCTTTACAAAATAGAATTTCCGCAGCTACACATCCACGAAAGTAAATGTTTGCACGAAAAGTTTAATGTTTGCAGCGTAACATCCTCGCAACACAATCTTCCAAAAGCTAAATGTTTGCAGCATTTTTCCTTGCAACAATATCTTCGCAAAGTAAAATTTCTGCAGCGACACATTCTTCCAAAGTTAAATTACCGCAGTGACACATCCTCACAAGCAAAATCTTTCTCTAAGCTCAATTTCCGCAGAAAAATCTTCGCATAGCTAAATGTCCGCAGCTACACATCCTCGCAAGTAAAATCTTCGCAAAGCTAAATGTTCGCGGCGTAACATCCTCGTTACAAAATCTTTCAAAAGCTAAATGTTTACAGCGTATTTCCTTATAACAAATTTTTTACAAAGTTAAATTTCCGCAAAGCTAAATGTCCGTAGCGAAACATCCTCGGAAGCAAGCAAAAAATTCGCAGTGACACATTCTCGCAAGTTATATCCATCTTTTGCAAATCTAAATGTCCGCAGTGACTTATCTTCGCAAGAAAACTCTTCGTTTTTAGGAGAATTTCTGAACTTCCAAGTTCCAACCTTCCAAAATACCGAGGCTGTTAAAAACCGTATCGTTTCTGTTGCAAACCTAATCGACCTCTTTAAAAACGTTAGGAGTTTTGCGAGGATTTGTAATCCCCTAAATTACTGAAATATTTTAGATTTGTTAATGTTGGACTGGACAAGGGGTTTTTTTCCCGTTCCATCCTTTTATTTTGTATGATGATTCTCTGATCACATTTCCATGAGCATATATGCCTCTGACATTCCTAAACATACAATTTGACAGTAGAGAACCGTTATAAGATAATATTTAACTAGCTCTCAGTATTTGTTTATCAAAATCTCATTCATTTTTCTTTTTTTTTGCAGGTTGCAATATCAATGGTCAAACTGTTGCTGAAGGTCAAGAAGTTGTGGCGTCTATTGATGATCGATGTTTAGTATGCAAATGCTCGGGCAGAAAATTAACTTGTGCCAAAAAAACTTGTCCGGTCTTGCAATGTCCCATTTGGAAACAAATTCAACATCCTGACGAATGTTGTCCAAGATGTACAGAGAAGCGAGAATTCATGCAAGTCCAAGGTACGCGCACATAACCTACAAAATATTCTTAAATTTCTATAACTCTTATACTCAACTCTCTCTCTTATACTCTTTTTATTTTTATTTTTTTTTCAGGAAAATGTATTTTCAATCAAAAAGTCTACACTGACAAAAAGCACTTCATACCAGATCGATGTTCGAATTGCACATGTTCAGATGGAACATCGATTTGTCGTCGTGAAACCTGTCCCATATTGGAGTGTTCTCCCGAATATCAAGAAATGGATGCCGATGGTTGTTGTCCTCGCTGTATGATCTCCGAACTTCGATCTGAATGCAATTACAATGGAACAACTTATCAAAATGACGAAACCTGGAATATGGGACCTTGTCGATCGTGTCGGTGTAATGCTGGTACAATACGCTGTGCTGAGATGAAATGTCCACCAATTAAATGCAAGGCTAATGAACCTATTGTCATACCACAGGGACAATGTTGCCCTAAATGTGTCGAAACAGCTGGAACATGCACGGTTTTTGGTGATCCGCATTTCAAAACATTCGATGGGAAGTTTTTTAGCTTTCAGGGATCGTGTAAGTATCAGTTGGCAGCTGATTGTAGAGATCATACATTTTCAATACGTCTAACTAACGATGGACGGAAGACAAAACGGTCTTCGTGGACGAAGACCATTACACTTAAAATGCGTGGCGTGCGTGTAACGTTGGGGCAGAAACTGCGAGTTAAGGTGAATGGCAGTCGGGCAATTCTACCCTATTCGGGAGGTCCGATTGTGAGTATTGAACGTCTCACCGAAGGTATTCTGCTCAAGACCGAACTGGGACTGCAACTCGAATGGGATGGCAATAATTTCCTGCAAGTACAAGTGCCATCGAGCTACAAGAGCAAACTTTGCGGCCTCTGTGGCAATTTCAATGGCATCGGTCGTGACGATCTTACCTCTCGTGATGGCAACAATCATTCCGATGAGGAAGTCTGGCGTTTTGCAAATTCCTGGAAAGTCGGTGGGCCTAAGGCATGTAGTCGTGTAAAAGAGAATATCGCTGTACCGCCGATTTGCAAGCAGAGACGCGGCAGCATCACTTGCAAACCACTAATGCAATCCGAAGTATTTGGAGACTGTGATAGTAGACTTAATCCTCGGAATTATTTTGAGTCCTGCAAGACGGACTCGTGTGAGTGCAAGACTGGCATGTGTCAGTGTGACAGCTTTGCCGCCTATGCCCACGAATGCAAGCGATTAGGAGTGAAGATACCCGATTGGCGATCGGCAACAAATTGTCCCCTGGGAGTGCATCGCAAGGCCATACATCAAACGGTGCTATCATCAGACAGCAATAACAATAACATGAGAGACGGCAACAAGTTATATAGGGGTAAAGGCGGAGGAGGAGGTCGCAGCTCATCAAGCTCCAAAAACCATCTAGGCAGGCAGTCAAAGAAACGATTGCAAATACAATCCCAAGAAGATGAATTCTTCACGAAGCATATACCAAAAGCATTGCGTATACCGAAATCACCAGACCGAACGCCCCCGCCACTGCACTAGATTATAAGCAGTCAGGCAGGCTGGATTCAATTTTAAATTGCGGTTTTTTATTACCGTTATACTAACTTAACTATATAATTGTAATTTTTTTTTTAATTTTATTTATTTAAGATATTTTTTTTTTTTAATATTATTTTATTTAATTTTTTTTTTATTTTATTTAAGTGATTTTAACTTATCGTGTAAGTTTAAGTGAGAAAAAGTGAGTGAAATATAAGAAAAACAAAACAAACAAAAAAAACGTATATACAAACAACAATATTCCTATAACAAGAAAGATACAATTAATAAAAAAAAAGTCCTGGGTGATATATCTGAAATGCCAGAGAATGCATAAGCATATTTGAAGATTAAGAGGTTAAGTGTGCGAAAGATTTACGATCTCAGAATTATCGTACAAAATTTGGAAACACAGCAATAAGATTTTTTTTTTAATTTACTTCTTCATGTTTATAATTAAATTAGTACAACAAATATCCACATTACATCACTTTTTTAAGTTTACTATTTCATCACATGACAATTCTGCGCGTAATCTCCACCTACATTACATTACCTTAATTACATTTTTTCACATAAATGCAGCTGTTTTGAAAAATGTCTTCCTAGGCGCACATGGCTAAGGTTAATTGTTTTACTTTTTTTTAATCAAATCTATATGATTTTCACTATACCACTTCTGATCAATGTCGGAAATTAGTTTGTGTGCGAGTTTTTATTTTGTTCTGGAACTTCAATATTTTAAAAGATGCAAAAATCAAAGCTAGAGCCTCATTCAAAGTAAATTCATAAATTGTCTAGTTCACATTGGGCGCCACTCACAATCTTTGTTTAAATAAAAAAAAATTTTAAAGTTATATTCAATTGCAAAAGCAGAAAAAATTAAGAATCATTATATTTAAATCAAGATTTTCAAATATTAAGCTTAAATCGCTGAACCAGCTCCAAGATCTCAACTAAAAAAAAAAAAATTTCTCTATTAAATCTTTGATTTAAAAGTTTAATATGTGCATCAGTAATTTTGTATGTCAAGCTGTATAGTATAATTTGAGCTGTTAACATGTTTGGGAAAAAATATTCAAATTTCACCTGGGCGCCATTTAAAATAAAATAAAATCTTTTGAGTATGTCTTATCGGCAATTTGAAGGCAAATATGGTATTTAAGCTCAATAAGTTTCAGTATTACAAATTTATGTTTAAGTAATCCTGAGAAGACATTTTTTAATGCAACGGTTTTGTATTGGGCGCCATTTGTCAGTCTTCATTTGCTGTGTCTAAAAAAGGTTTTTTTTTTGTTTTGATGCAATAAGCTTTTTGAAAACTGATTTTTGAACTATCACAAAATTCCCTGTTTCTTAAACTGCAACAGTTGTGACAGCTAAATTAACTCTACACACTTAACGTTGGGAACCACTTTAAAATTATATTTTCCTTAAAAGTTAAAAGCATTCATAGCGGTTATTTTAAATAATCTAGATTTTGAAGAACAAACTATAACTGAAATGTATCGAAATTACTTATGTAACAGCAATGCATTATAGGTAGTTAATAAACAATAATTACAAACTTCACTTTAAAAAAAACGGTGGATTTGTAAAAAATAGATTTCAATATTTGAACACGACTTAAGTTTTTTGCAGTCAAAGATTATCGTTATCTTATTAACAACCGATTTCTCTCCTTTGTGTTTAAACCAACTTTAAGCACACCATTGGGCGCCACTTTAAAAAAAAAATATTTTACAGCGAAAATTTTCGGTAGATTATGAAAAGTAAATCTCATTTTTTTTTTACCAGTGCCGTGATCCCAAATTCACGGATCCTAATTTCTTTGATTATAATGATAAACAAAATCTCCAGGACTTTAAAAAAAACAAAAAGCTATTACCAATTTTCTTATATAGCTATTCAAGAAAAGAAAAATAGGCAGTTTAAGACAAACAAGAAAAAAAAATTAATATGAGTGATCCTCCAAAAAAGGACTCTCACTTACAGACAAATAAAGTTCCAAGCGTAATTTTAAATCTCATCTCATAATATTTTTTGTTTTTAATTTTATTTTAACTTTCTTTAAGTTATTTTTAATTTTTTTTTTTATTATTTTAAATAAGAACAAAAAGTATACATCTATTTTTATTATTTATATTTAATGCAAATTTCGCATATAAATCCATTTATTATTTTTTTTTAACATAGAATTTTACTTGAAACACACACAATTTATGTGTGTGTGTGTTTTTATTTGAATAAATTATTATTATCATTTTACCGACAGAGAAAGCAAACGTTATAACATGTCTTTTAAATTAAATTTAAAAAAAATATTAAAGCCATTGTTTTATTATTAAATTTAAATTTTTTTTATATATATAAATAATATTATAATTTAGATTAAGGATGTAAATTTTTTTTACTATTTTTAAGGCATGATTATTGTTTAAGTTAACTAATAGTTAAATATTAGTTCTCGCTATGTACCTTAATTATTTTTTTAAATGAATTTCTTAAACAAAAATAAAAATACAGAAAACAATATTAAGAAGAAAACTGAAATAAAAATAAATTAAAATGCTATTTTTTGTTTAGCTATGTGTACTTTATTTTTGTTAAATTGCATAAATGTTGTGATCAGAATTTTTTTTTTTTGAGTGTTTGAATGGTTTGAAGGGGGATTATGTTGGTTGTTGACATATGTGTAAATCTAAGGCATCTCTACTAAAACAAAATAGACACACAAAAACAAATAGATTTATTTTGAGATTCATCCACTAATTTACCTTTTTATTATTAGCTTAGCTTCAAACTTTGTTTATTTTCTTTTTAAATTTAAATTATATTTATTATTATTTTTGTTGATTTAAATTTATTGATTGATAAAAATCAAAAATAAATCCCCTTTACTGCCATACATCGCACTACCATATAAACGAGTTACTTAACGTTCCACAAAACACAAACTTACAGTGTTTTGATAAATAAATACAGTAAATAAAAAGTAGAAACATAACAATTACTTAACAAATATATACATATATATAAATTTAAGCACGTCATTGTACATTCATCACATTCGCCATTTTAAAATTTTAAAATTAAAAATCTGAAATAACACTTTATAAAAAAAACATAAAACAACTTACAAAGATCCATGTATTTAAACTTATTTTAGTTCAAATAAAATCCTTAATAAATTAATTAAAGTTATGTTTAAGCTTATTTATTATATACACTTAAATGTTACTAATAAAGTAATATGATTAGATAAAATAAATAACCCCACACAGATACTATATAGTTCCCTTCTTTGCTAGTTCATAAGAATATTAAAACAAAAAAAAACATCAACTAATATTTTTAAATGCAAACAACAAAATATATAAAATAAATAATTTAATTTAATGTATAATGCACAAAACAGTATTTTGCTTATAAGAAAATATCTATTATAATATTATAAACACGAAATAAAGTGTTACACTACTTAAAAAGTAGTTAACAATACTAACGAAATTTAATGTTATATTAAAATAAACTTAAACGAAAAGAAATAAAATAAAAATTAAACTTAAATGTTAAACATTTTTTCGCTAGCACCAGCTTTTACAATTATATTTAACAAAATAAAAAAGAAAGCAAATCATAAATTTTTAAACAACACAACACTGAGATTTTTTTTAGTCTCAAATTTTGATTAGTTTTTTTTTATATTGTTTTTTTTTTTATTCGCCAAAAATTAAAATCACATCTAAAACATCATGTGATACAAAAGCGTTTCAAATTTCATTAAAAAAAAAAAAAACTAAAATTATTATGATCAAATTATGCACCCATACACATACACACACATATTTGAAAATTATATTTCATGACATTTAATAATAATAGTGATGATTTATGTACCACCTTTTAATTTAAATTAAATTAAATAAAACGCAGATAAAACGAAAACAAACAAATTTATGAAAACTAAATTTTAAAAATGTGATTGAAATTATTTAAACAAAAAATTAAGTTAATGATTTAATTTTTGTGATTGATTGTTTTTTTTTAACAAAATGATTGTCTAATTTACTATTTGTTTTATAATTTTTTTAAGACATAATATTTTGTTGGAGAATAATAAATTTAAAAAAGAAAAAAAAACGAGAAAAAATGAAAATTTAGCAAATACACACAAAAAGTGAAAAATGCAAAAAAATCGAAATAATAAATATAAAATTATTTTAAAAAAATTAAAAAACTTCGTTTTTAATTCTATATTTATTGAGTATTGGTTATTTGTTGGTGGATTCTATTACTTCTATTCGACTTGCAAGTAAAAATAAAAGTAAACTAATTTGTCGCTTGAAAGATCGAGGAACACCAACGCCTAGACATGGCTAACACTCTCCACAATTTATGTAACGCCTTGTTAGTATAGTTATTAAAAATGGAAGAATCATTCAAATTAAAATTAAATAGACGAAGAAGTTTTAACATAACTGTATGAACTGAGGTTAAAGTTGAAACAATTATTGAAGTCCGAATTAACCCACAACAGGAACGAAAGGTGCGTGGACAAATTGAAGAAGCGAAATTTTCTTAGATTAAGGTGGCAGTTAAGCTACGATTAGACGTTCAACGTAAATGTTAAATGTTTAATTGACTCCTTGACGTCACCAAAAATATCATCAATATACTGTTATAGTAGACTGTGTCAACGTGTTTGGGGGTAAAATAGTTAGCAAACCACTCTCAAAAACCTTGATTTTAAAGAAAAAGCCAACAAAAGGCGTGTTTTTTCCAAGCCTGAAGGAAATTTAATAAAAAAAAAAAAATCGGGGATAAATAATTTACATGTTAAATGCAACAGTAACTAATCCCCAATGGGCTTAGCTAAACCCAGATAATTTTCGAGGCTTAACTTAAGCACGGATAAAAAATTTATTACCGGCGGGAATTACATACTTGTTATCGACAGTTTATATAGAAACTCCTTTTTTTCTGTAATGGCGTCGCAAATCCCCGATATCGTTTTTTTCAAACTGTTCCCTCCGGGATTGGAAAAAAAAAACACACCCACCTAAAGTAAGTAGAACGTTTGCAAATCTGGTTAAACAGTGAGTTATATTTATTTTGCCCTTCATTTAACATTCTTTTATTTAACAATAAAAATGGTATAATACGACGTGAATTTGACATTAATGGGGCACCAATGGGTGCATCCAATTTGATATGTAGCATCCAACACAACGCAAGAAACGTTGACGATGACACGAGTGACACCAGTCGGTCAATGTTGTTCCAAAATGCGTTGAGCGTGTTATTTGTGTCAACGCGTTTTTTATCCTTTGGTCTTAACGCGTTTACATGTTAACCTGTGGACGATGATCACTGTTCAAATTGGACTGCCTCCGCCGACTTTTTTTTGACGTCTCTGTATACTTATCTCACTCCCACTTCCTGGCGAGAAAGAGGTGGCCAAGAAAGGCATCTCTTTCTCGCCATTAAAAGGGAGTGCGAAAAAGTACAGAGAAGAAACACCGTCATGAAGATCACACGACTTGACGACTTTGGTCTTTGAGTGTTGACGCTATGTTGACAAGATAAAAATTAAACAATTTTTGCGTTGACGATATTAAATGTACGTTAGTCAAATGGCGTTGAAGGATGCCTACGACGCGATGCGACGTTAATAGATTAAAATCCTCTAAAAAAATCGAAATTTTAGATTAAAAGTGTTACTCCTGAAAATAGGGGTTTTTAGGACTTTTGGATCACATTCGGATGGAAATATTTAACATACGTAAAAATATACATGTCGGTTAGGAATTCGCAATACTAGGTCTGTTTGGTATCTTTTTTAAGAAAAAAGTGTAAAACCTGTCAAACTTTGAAAGAAGGAGAAAATACTCTCAGAGAGGGAGAACAAACGTACTGAACCACTTTTTGTATAAAATGTCACTTTTGTGTATACAAGACGTAAAACATTGACATATCATTTTGAACCCTTGTAATTTTTAAATTGTAAAATAATTTTTAAACTGAAAAATATCGAACGAAAATGTAACACCAGTTTTGATGGACTTATCTGAATCTTCATCAAGTGCAGAATGAAGACAATCTGAATCAATATTTTGTAAATTCCTAGCCGACATCAAGTAACAGACACTGACATCTATGTATTTGACAGTTTTTATACCCCTTGCATACAGAAATTTGTGTAGCAGAAAATTGCAAGTTATCCAATAGAGGGGAAATAATTTCATCTCTCATTGTGCTCTCTCGTTGCTACTTTTTTGAGTTAACAAGCAGGAATTAGTATGCCTGTTTGGTAACTTTTTTTTTCAAAAAAATTTCCCAAAAACTGAGTTTTTTTTTCTATGGGTTTTGACAGCAATTTGTGAAATTTTGTGAAAATGTTTGCAAATTCGCAAGAAATTTCACGTTACCAAACAGACCAAGTGACAATTTGTGAAAAATTGTGAAAATTTGTACAATTTTGCAAGAAATTTCACGTTACCAAACACAGCTCTACTTTTTCCGCAGTGAAAAAGTGAATCGAATAATTGGTATTCACATTCGCTTTCATGCTTTGCTTTCACTATTTCGATTCACTTGGTGCAAATAAGCGATTCTGGTTCAGTGAATAAAATTCTCCGACGAACTATGGTCTATGTTACCGATCCCGAACCTCCTTATCAATTACCCTGAAATCCATGCACAATCAGCCCAATTCTCTCATTTTTTGAAGAGAAAAGAGAAACGCATGAGATAGAAAGATTTTTTTTTTCTTCATGAATAGGACAGAGAGGGACATGTGGTTGATTAGAGTTTTGTTTGTTCGTATTCACCCTTTCTTTTCACAGATTCACAATAAATTCATATAAATGTTTTTTACGTTCGATTTCTCAGAACAACAATCGGATTTAGTGTGAACGGGTGAAAGGGTGTATTTTCCAATTCACTTTTTCACAGAACCGGAATCGGCCTCCTGGATTAATCGAGTGAATAATGTGGCGGTTAGTTTATGAGAAATTTTGTGCTTAAAATGGTTAAGACAACATCGACTAAGAGGGTAGAAGAATACAATTCAACATAAGAGAAACCCATGTTGTCTCTGTATATGGGAAAGGAAAGATTAAGAGTTAAAATTTCAAACTTCATATAAAAACTTTCAAAGATCTTGGCGATACTTTTCAATTATCGGACTTTGGAACCTCTATTTGTATATTGGGGTTATAAAATTCTTCTTTAAATTGGGATAAACTGAAAATTTTAGATAGGGAAAATTCTTTATAAATCAATTTTCTCAATTTTTCAGATAATTCTACTCGACTGTTGATTTTTTTTCTTTTTATACTCGAGACGCTGTATATAATAGGTGACCTTTTTTGTTTGAATATTTGTTGGTTGATTTGTGGGCTTCAGGTCAAAGAAAAAAAATATAACAAAAAAAATGTTTTATTTTGACATGAAGCCCACAAATCAACCAACAAATATAACTCGATACTTAACTGGGAAAATCTTAAAACAATGAGTTCAAAATTGTCAAATGGTATAGATACATACGGTATAGTTACATAGAGTACAACATTTGAATTAATAATAATTTTCATCGTCCCTTAAAATATGAGATTTTTAAACCCACTCTTTTAAAAGATATAAATCAAAATCTACCAAAAATTGACAAAAATTGCCACTGGAAAAAGTGATCTCAAGTACCTAAATCAAAAAGTGTTTCATAACTTTGCCAAATATTTCTTGATCTTCATTAATGATATATCTACCAAATAAAAGATTAGTTATTATAAAATTTAAAATCTTTTTATCTAAGAACCAATCTAATATAGCAGACCAAACCCGCATTTTTGCACATCAAAGCCTTTGAATATGAAAAAGGAAATACCATTTTATTTCAACACGTTTAACTAACCTCTATTATCACTGATGTAAAAACCAATATAATTTTCATGCCACTCCAAGAGTCTCTTTTTTTTTTTAAATGAAATAAAAGAAAAAAAATAATAAAAAAAAAATGTGACAAGTTGATTGTGCGGCTTAAGAACAAAGCTTGGTTCGATAATTTAAAAGCAATTCGCGCTTAACAGTGAACACAAAACAATGCCAACTAATTTTCTTCACTATAACAATTGACTGACTGAATGAATGAATGGCTGCAGTGTGTTCTTAATTAATTCATTGACCCACAATCGTACGTATACATATATGCACATAAAATACTCGCAGTATAGACATTCCGCGATTTCATTGAATGAATGTCGAAGGCTTCTCTCTAATGGCTTTAACCATGTTACCGCGCGCGTGCATTTCAGCCAATAGACGGGAATGCCAATTCACAGAATAAAGACATCTTATATACCCGAACCAAAAAAAAAAAAAAAAACCATCAGTACTTACCTCAACCATATACACTCGACATCATTGAATCAGATTTGAAATGCCTGTATATACACCATGGCCAGTTGTTGAGTTCCTGTAATGTTGTCCCGCGTCCTGTCACATCTCATCCCAGATAATTTTAATCATCTCTAACAGAAATGCAATTAACCGAACATAAAATTGTAGCTGCACGCCGCTGAGCACGTTTTTGATCGAAGCAGCAGCAGCAGCAGTACCCCTCTAGCCCAAACTCAAGGATGCAAAGGTGTATTTCAACGTTGCTTTTAATTTTTCGAAAAACGATTTTGATTAAACTTTATACGAGTACGCTGTGCTTTAGTACGGTCATCCGTCAGTGCGTCTGTGTGTCAGTAAGTTTGTGCGTCAGTACGTCTGTGCGTCAGTTTGTTTGTACGTCAGTTTGTTTCTGCGTCAGTACGTGGGTGCGTCAGTTCGTCTGTGCGTCAGTACGTCTGTGCATCAGTTCGTCAATGCGTCAGTACGTCTGTGCGTCAGTAACGTCAGTGTGTTCAGTATGTCTGTGCGTCAATACACTTGTGCGTCAGTAGGTACGTCTGCGTGTCAATGCTTCTGTACGTTTGTGCGTCAGTATACGTCTGTGTGTCAGAATGTCAGTGCGTTCAGAATGTCTGTGCGTCAGTACGTATGTGCATCAGTAGGTACGTCTGCACGTCAGTTAGTCAGTGCTTCTGCTCGTTTTTGCGTCAGTATACGTCTGTGCGTCAGTACGCCTAAGCGTCAGTTCACTCAGTACTTCTGTGCGTCTGTATGTCCGCTGTAATTTGAGCTAGAACCTTCATAATTAAATTAAATTAAATTTAAATTAAAAATTAATTTAAATTTTTGTAAAGAATTTGTCATATTTTGTGTTTATTTCCACATATCTCGTTAATGCGAAGACTGATTTTGTTACAATTTGGAAACAAACAAATTTTATTTATTTTTAATTTTATTTTCTTAATTTTAATTCTTAGAGTGAAAATTCCGACCAAATTTAAAATTATCTTTCTGCATTAAATTTGGTGAAATTCAACCTTGTTGCCCCGTGCTGTTTGCATTGGCAAAGAAATTAAGCGTCGTTAAAACGCATATCTGCTCCTCTTTTCTTATTTTTTTTTTTGTTTTGTTGTTGTGGGTAAGTTGATACGCGGATTTAATTGCCAACAATAATCATAAAAATTTTCTATCGACTTGTCGGCGCAATGTCACCAGCATCATCGATCGAATATCAATGTCCAAGGATAGCTTTTTATGGAATAGAGTCGAGACGGGGACGCGGGCGTAAGGATGTGCATTGGACATCAGCAGATACCAATAGGTATATAGGTACTAATGCTTGCTTTCATTATAATGTGGGCATCAAGTTCAGAGAGCTGCAGAGATTCGAGGTGATTCGATTCGTATCCTATATAAAGTCTTGGTGTCGTTAGCATCAGGGTTAGTCTTTGTAGTGATCTGGTTTCTGGTTTGGCCGTGCGTCGGTCGGTCGCGTTGGTTGCGTTGGCTGCTCCAGCTCCATCAAACACAATCACAGACTCAGACTCTGCGGTTCCATCTTTGGAATGAATTTCTGGGTCTTTCTTTCATTCTGCGCAAACATTCCACGATATATAGCTTGCATCTGGAATGATGGTGGCTGGCGCAAAAAAAAAATGAGAAATGAGAAGAATTAATGCAGCAACCGAGGTGAAGTAGATGCCAGCCAGTCAGTGGCGAGTTGGTGCCTGTTTGCCTGGATCGCTGATGGTGCAGTTACAAACTTGCAAGCTGCAGGCATAGAGAGAGATTCATTGAGAAAGGAGTGCTTTGTTGACGTATAGATATCGAGTGCATGGGTGAGGGTTTTTTACGCACCACAGGCTTGAGAAGTGCAACACATAATGTGCGTATAGATAAATACCTACCTATTCACATATGAAATTGTATATGTATACCGGCTCTGTGTGGCTTTTAATGAATGCGTCCAACTGTTGATCGTTGTTTGCAATTTTGTTTGCCTAAAATCATTTAATGAGGACGACGCAACCGCGACGCGACGGTGCAATGGACAGGTAAACATCAGGTTCTTGTCGCGATCCGATTGTGCACTGTACATATATTGCATTGCACTGGCACTCATGGCTATTGAGACAAAAAACAAATCGTTAAAATTCCACATTGGCGGAGACATTAAGGCTATTAATTATTCTTGTTTGTCATTTTATCAAGATCATACATGAGTAACTTGGGACAGTGACCTTTCCTAAGTTTTATCTAAAAATTGTTTGAAAAATCTTGTGCTTTCTTCATCAATTTAATTAAAATATAATATTTATTTCCAAATTATATCTTTTTTACATTTTACTAAAGTTAAAATAAGTTAGTAGCTTTGTTCCCAACATTT
Source organism: Epistrophe grossulariae (assembly GCA_929447395.1). Lineage (NCBI taxonomy): Eukaryota > Metazoa > Arthropoda > Insecta > Diptera > Syrphidae > Epistrophe > Epistrophe grossulariae. The sequence continues at coordinate 139,263,179 of OV839566.1, forward strand.
CTCGCACTAAATCTGGCTAAATGTCAAATTTTGAAGAGTGGGGATGAAATGCTCTCAAAGACGATGTTCACATTGGACTGCCTCCGCCGACTTTTTTTGAAGTCTTTGTATATTTTTCTCAATTCCACTTCATGGCGAGAAAGAGGTGGCTAATGAAGGCATCTCCTTCTCAACATGAATTGGAAGTTAGATAAATATACAGAGACGTCAACAAAGTCGGAGGTGAAAGTCCAATTTGAAAGGAGAAAGAAAACTGTCAAAAAGTCAGGGATGGTCTTTGCACTAATTCGGACCACTTTTAAACTATTAAACGTCAACAAATTTACACGACTAGAGTTGAAGTAGATCAATGTTCACATTGGACTGCTTCCGCCGACTTTTTTCGAAGTCTTTGTATATTTTTCTCAATTCCACTTTATGGCGAGAAAGAGGTGGCTAATGAAGGCATCTCCTTCTCAACATAAATTGGAAGTTAGATAAATATACACAGACGTCAACAAAGTCGGAGCTGAAAGTCCAATTTGAAAGGAGAAAGAAAACTGTCAAAAAGTCAGGGATGGTCTTCGCACTAATTCGGACCACTTTTAAACTATTAAACGTCAACAAATTTACACGACTAGAGTTGTAGTAGATCAATAATATTTTCTTTACAAATTTTCAAAAATCGCAACAGTTACTAAACTAAAATTAGATGCGGAACAAATTAGAAATCGCATAGATAAAAATCGTCGAAAAACATTGAAAAATAAAACAACACTCATATGATTGTTTCAATTTTCATTGTTTCTCAATGAATTTTATCAATGCGGTGGACCCAGGTCGGTGCCTACGTTTTGTAACTCTCGATACTGTTTTTGAAAAAAATACAACAAAAAGTTTTTTGAGGTTAATTTGTAAATCAATCAATTAAAATTTGTCTCCCACAAAAATGTTAACTACTACTAAAATTACCTTTGAATTTTTATTAACCAAAGAACAGAAATATAATTTTATAAACAATTATTAAAACCTAATAATAAGATATTTCAATCAAAATATAGTTAATGGTCATACAAAAGAGAGAGTAGGAGATATTACGGAACCCTGTGGTAAACCAGTTTTTTTTTTTTTTTTTTTTTAATTCTTGAGAAGTTTGTTTTGAAATTTTTGATTATTCATTCTTACAGAAGCTAAATTACTGTTATTTAAAATAAATACATAAATCTATTATATATCGAAAAAAAATTCACTTAATGCAATAATAATGTTGTTGATTCAGTCGGTCGTTACGCATTTCCATGCCTATTTATTGTTCAAAAAGCGAGTGTAACTTAGTTCCTATAGCTATATATAGTGTCTTGCCTCTCAATTCTGATTTTTTGGTGTGGTTGCTCTAAGAGGGAGCCCGTCCACATACCACCAGCTTATGACCCATAGATCGTATGAAGTTATACATCCTTGGTAAACACGTCCCAAAACAAATGCTTACCTTCCTATAGGAAGTGATGTTCTGTAAATATTAAATACTTACTTTGGCTTTCCTATATCATACTTCATAACGTATAAATTTATATTAAAATGATCAGTCAAAATCGATGAAATATAACTAAAAAAATACAAACACGGAAACAAAGTTCCATGTACCATCACCGTAAGGTTACTATTATATTAATTCTAAATTGTCACTTCCACCGCCACATTCTTCAAGCGGAGAAAATCATCCTAAAATCCAATGTACATAAAATAAAAAAAAGGACAAAAGCATGAAAGGAAAATCCAATAACCAATTCTTATAACCAACGTGAAATTAGAACTCGTTTGTTTTTTTGGTGGATGTATTTGAGATTTAAATCAAAGACTAATAAAAAAAATGGCGTTAGGCAATAACGCCCAAATCGATGTGGAAATATCGGCCGAATTTCTTTTATCGCCCAAAAAAAAAAAATTGGAAATACCGCCCAAACTTATATCTTTCCAAATCTTAAGTTGGAAATATCGCCCAAATATTTTCAATGTGAATTTATTTTGTAAAATTTTATTTCTTCAATTTTGGGCGATATTTCAATGATAAGATTATCTTAAAAAAATCGCGGTGCATAAACAGTGAGGTATGTATGGGGGGCATGCTGCCCCCCTGCAAACTCCCTGGACACGTTATAGGATTTGAGGTAGGTGCGAGGCTGCGTGTATGCAAAGTCTCTTTTGCATTTAAAGAATCTAGATTTAAAGAAACTTATATTCATACACCCAGCCTCGCACCTCCTCGCACCCTGCAACATGCCCCCATATATATACCTCAGTGTTTATACGCCGGTTTAATATTCAAAAAACCCTTTTTTAAATGTTAGTACATATTGAGTTTTATTATTATTTGGGCGTTAATTCCTTTTTTCTGAATTTCTTTTGGGCATTATTTCCAATTTTGGGCGTTATTTCACATTTGACTTTTAAAATTTTTATTTTGGAGGTTCTTTCCTTCAAAAAAAAAATTTTTTTAATTGGAAATAACGCCCAAATCAAGAAAAAAAAAAACAACAATTGTTCAGAATTTTTTTGGGCGATATTTCCAAATCGATTTGGGCGTTATTGCCTAACGCTAAACAAATATTAGTAAGCCTTCATTATCTTGAACCTATTTCATTAAAAAAATAGTACGTATACGCCGTACAATATTTTTTTAATTATAAATTTGTAAAGGGTTTCCTAAATTTGTATATAACATAACACTATTAATAATTGATTTTTTTGATTGAATTTATAAGTATTAATTTTTCAGAAAGAAGATATACGAACAAAATTATTTAAATGCATATAAAGAAAACCGATTTGAAAAACTGTGTTTATACTGTTTTTGAAATCAATATATTTCCGAAATCTTACTGAATTGAGATTATTTTTTGCTGCATATTAAAAGATATTTTTAAAAGCTCCCCCAAACGAACGCCAAGCAAACCTTAAATAAGGTTTTCACATAATTATAAAATATTGCGACAAAAAAAAACCTAAAGAGTCGAAAAAAAAGTGTGTGTCAACATATTTTACGAAAGGATCTATTCCTCTTTTTTAAGTTGTTATTCGCCAAACTTGTACCACACATCGTCTTAAATTCTAAGGTCGTCAATTATCTCTGTAATAAAAATAAAGCATTTTTTATTATTTTATTTTTCAAAATAATACAAATGTCATTTCCACAGCTATCTTTTTGACAACGAATGTAGTAGATTTAGTAATAGAAAGCTAGTTATAATAAAAAGCATGTTTAATTTGATTGTTTGGTAAACACACAAATTACTTCGTGTTTAAAATTTAACATGGCGTTTATCTAAACACGTTATAAAAGAATGGTTACTGCTAAGGCCAGCTATATATCCGTTTTCGAAAAAGTCAATTTGCTATATCGTTCTGCTGGCACAAAATCTGTTTAACTAAAGCTTTAATCAATTTTCTTGCAAATGCAATTGACGTTTACGAACATGCTCTCTGGCTTTTCAATATGAGGCGTGTTTGTTTTGTGTCCAGGCCCGTAGGGAATTGGAAAAAAAAAAGATTCGGGAATAATCTGTTTATTATACTAACAACTAATCCCCATCGGGCTTAGCTAAGCCCAGAGAATTCTCGGGGCTTAACTTAAGCGCGCAAAAAAACTGTCTTACCGATTTGAATTAAATACTTGTTATCGATAGTTTGTATGAAGACTCTATTTTTGTTTTCTGTGATTGCGTCCCTACTATTTCCCGGTGTCTTTTTTTTTTATTAAAAGCCCTTCCACACTATCCCACTGAGTATTAATGCAAAGTGGAAAAGAATTCCATGCTACTGCCAAATTTGTGAGAGAGAAATTTCTTTTAATTTTTAGACCACACACAACAGTTTAATTTAACCTCAATAAAAATTTGATGAAATGTGTGACAGAATTAGAACCATTTCTAATAATTCTCATGTATTAACACATGTCATATCGTGTTGGCTGGGAATATAATATTTTGTTTTCACACTATTATACATGATTTGTTCCACACTTTTTTGATATGTATTAATACTCAGTAGAATAGTGTGGAAGGGCTTTAAATAATTCCCTCTGGGATTGGAAAAAAACACACCGATATTTCAATTTTTTTTTTTAACTGCCGAGTTGCGCCGCGGCCACAAATGAAGTTATCGAACATAGTATAACTTTAATTGTCTGCGTTGTCGAAAAAAAATTGATTTTGAATAAATATTTGATTTGAAGGGTTTTTGAACAGTTGACTATTGCAGTTTTTATTTAAGAATTACTTTCCAATTGCATTTGCCAGTATTCAAAGCTTTTTGTATGCTCTATCGCATTAGATATAATTAATCAAACAACAAAGCAAAGATTTTTTTTTGTAAGAAGTTTGCCTGGCTATCCCCTGACAATTCACATGATTTTTCAATAACATTATGGATAAATCATAAATCACTTATTAATTGGCTTTCAATGTTGTAAACAAAACTGTCAACACTTTGTTTCACACTCTGGACATGGATAATAATAATAATCAATGAGGAAATACAAAAATCAAAATCCGTAATAATAATGAACTTGAAAACCAATTATTTACGACCAATTGCATGTGCCTTGCATTTTCTTTCTCAATCCTGTCCTGTATTTTACTGCACTGTCTACTATAATAGTGACCACGACCAGACACTAGAGGAGAGATATATGTAGTAGAAAGAGAGAGCCACAATGAGATCATTTAAATCTCGATCGTAGATCACTTTTATCGAGTGTTTCATTCATATAATGTCACATATCACGAAGTGTGTGTGACAATAATGCAAATGACGATAAAACAAATCAGTCAGTCAGCTTCCACCCTCAACTTAGTTAAAATTAACGCTCTGTGAAGACCATAATGTCCTTCTTTTTTTTTTAATTCTTCATAAATGTGATTTTTTATTATGATGACGAATCAAGTTTTACTCAAAATCGGGGGCGGTATGCGGAATATTGAATTTTCAATGTATACACTCATATAATTTCATATAATGCGTCCTCGTTGGAGTTTCTTGTTATGACAGGCGGTAAATCATATCACTTTGCATATACTCCCTTCCACAAGTTCTTGCTAGCTAGCTATAGCTGGCTGACTTGGCTTGGTGAATTTGACACGCGACTGTCATTACAATTGTGAGCGATGTACATAAATGTACCTACATTCCTCCATATTTTCTTCCATCGTATACTTGCTATATAGCTTTCGCTGTCAAAATGACACTTTTGAGCGCAGCAGACTCAAGATTGTCATAAAACAATGCTATTGCAATTTTTTTAATGTTCCATTTGTCAATAAAAAATAATTTGAAATGTAAATTGTTTAGGCGGACTTGGTAATTTTGCTTCCTAGACCTAAGCGATAGGCGAATATATATACCTACTCCTATATATGGTGGTGGACTGGTGAGTATATGCTGACATGGAAGTGTCCGATCCGATCAGCAGAGCCCAAGCTCGTATTTATGTAAAGGAATGCGTTTGTTTCTATGAATAAGATGACATTCAGCAGCAACAAACTGTAGGAAATTGTCAGCAATTTATATTCTAGTACCTACTTTTTTTTTCATCATATTGACATTTCAATAAATAAGTAATGTGGCTGCCCCTTTAAGATTATTACGATCGACAGTTTGACATTTACGTGATTTTCGATAGTTAAAATGGTAAGTCTTTTATTTTCTGGAAACGGGAGTTGTTACAGTATGGTTGTGTGTGTGGTTGGGGGCAAATTCATGTGAATCGCAAAACCTCTAATCTAGAAACAAGGTTACCATGAATATTAAATTGTAATTAGACAACAAGAGCACATGCCGACTGAAATGGTAAAATTATGGCTTTTGTACATATACCTATATAATGCGGTTTTGCTGTTGTGCAGGGGTCTAAAGGAGGATAGCCATAAATTTACTTTTTTGGACCGGTGACACACCTCGAGACTTGAGACACCTGGTAAATTGATCGTTATCATTGTTTATGATTGTGCTCTGCAATCGTGGTGGTGGTTGTTGTTACAAGCTTACAACAGAGTTTCCTTAAAGGAGTTCGAGTCTTGAGGTAGGAACATTAAACTAGGTACCGTCTGCTAGTGGTTTTGCCATATATTTTTTTGTTTTTATTTTAAGTTGTTGATGATCTGGTTTTTTTTTGCTGTTGACGAGGTGCTGGTGGTACTGAACTGATGCAAGTCAACCAGCCAGCCAACCAGAGATTCAAAGTTATAAGGTACTCTAGTCTACTCATGTGTCATGCGCTTTGTGTAGCTATATTATATTGCTGGTACAGAGTTTTTGACCTTACTTGTTGGCTCAAATTTGCGTGTAGGCTTGATGCGTGGGAAACGAACGAGGTTCATGTGAAACTTTATGCCTACTGCGCATATTTTATAGTGTGTGCAATTTAATTGTATAGAGTTCACAATTGTGTTAATGGTTGTTTAAAGTTGTTTTCTGAGTTTTAAGTTGCATTTAATATTTATTCAAATTTAATATTTGTTTGAATTTATAAAGAAAACATTTTTCTAATTGGAACACTGTTGTTTTGTGTTAACAAACAAAAAGTGGAATATACCTAAATAGCAGGTCAATTTTTCAATGCCTGAGTTAGCTCTAAATTAAACCAGAATTAGTTAATTCTGGAACATAAATTGAACCCAAGTTAATGCAGAAGCAGTTTTTCAGTGTACAATTAACTTCAACTGTCAAAAATGTATCGAAATCAGGAAGTGCAAACTGTGGAAATGAGCTTTCCCTTTCCGAAGCACAGAGGGCGACACTATACGACACTACGAAATGGGCCATTTACAAAGTATCGCCCTCTGTATTTCGATTATGTTTTGATATACATCTGTCAGAAATATCAATTCAGAATCTACATTGACTGATAACAGGCGTATTTTTTTGCAAGTCCGGTGATGGGATGAAAAAAACGACGTCGGTGCTAAAATATTTTATAATGTTTAATGCAACAACAACTAATCCCTTGCGGGTTTGGCTAAACCCAGAGCATTTTCTGAGCTTAAATTAAATGCACAGAAAAACTGTTTTACCGACGTGAATTACATACCTACTTGTTATCGATAGTTTGTATGAAAACTCTGTTTTGTTTATGTGATGGCGCGCTTATCCCCACTGTGGTTTTTTTTTGCAACCAATAGTCCTAAGGATTGCAAAGAAACATAACTTACATTTTTTAGTTAACTCAGGTTTGTGATCTGCTTTTTTCTGTCCAGCCGAGGTTTTGCTCGCCGATCTCACCAGGGTCGGCCTGAAGAAAAAACACGAAACTTCAGAGTAAAAGGTCTTTAAAACCTTATTGTAAAATTTTTATTAAAAATACAATTTTTAATTTTATAACAAAACGGCATTTGAATTTTAGGGCTGCCTTCGGTCCAGTATTCCTGGCGATCGAGAGATTCGCTTATCCTGTTCAATGAGAATCCGAATATATTGTTTCCTATGAACTTTGTCTCTTTATCGGGTCTTGTGGTTTCTAAAAAGTGCGTCTCTATAAGTGTTCTGGTATCGGGTTACCTGTCTTCACTCACAACGCTTCCAGTGGCACTATTCAGCTAGTACAAGGCCCCTGGCAAGTGGCAGCACTCGACACAGCAGGCTTTGGTAGATCAGTAGGTACTACTCCCCTATTCAGCAGGTACTAGGTCCCTGGTGGCACTCGACACAGCAGCCTTTCGTTCTGGTAGATCAGCAGGTACAACGCCCCTGGTGGCACTATTCATCAGGTGCCATAGGCACTTGGTGGTACTCGACACGGCAGGCTGGTAGATCCGCAGGTACCGAAGTTCCTGGCGGCACTCGACACAGCAGGCTTTCGCTTTGGAAGATCAGCAGGTACTATACGCCCCTGGTGGCACTATTCAGCAGGTACTAGGCACCTGGTGGCACTCGACACAGCAGGCTTTTGCTCTGGTAAATCAGCAGGTACTTTACACCCCTGGTGGCACTATTCAGCAGGTACTAGGCCCCTGGCGGCATTCAGCACAGCAGGCTTTACGCTCTAGTAAATCAGCAGGTACTACGACCTGGTAGCACTATTCTGCTGGTACTAGGCAGCAATCGACATACCAGGCTTTACGCTGTGGTAGATCAGAAGGTACTACGCACGTGGTGGCACTATTCAGCAGGTATCAGACCCCTGGTGGCATTCGACACAGGAAGCTTTCGCTCTGGCAGATCCGCAGAAACCGAAGCCCCTGGTGTCATTAAGGCGTTTGTCTTCGAACCAGGGCCCCTTACCATTGTTGGGGGATGCCTTCGTAGGAAACATCTGGAAAAAATCTCGCCTACCTAAGATGGGCTTTCAATGAAAACCCTTACCACTGGTGGGGGAAAGCTTTACGAAAGTTAACAAATGAGTATCACGAGGTGGGGTGATTTTCGTCTACCCGAGCAGGTCCTCTTGTGATATTGATAGCTAAGAGTGAATGTGAACTGTTTTAAGATGAACGAAAATAATATATGGAAGCATGGTACACTTCGTTACAAATTAAACTGGTATGATCTCACACTATAAAACTAGACCGAAGACAAGAATTGTTTTATTTTATGTTCTTTTCCCTTTTTGATCTGCCTGTCATCCTTGAGCTTCATTTATTTTATCTGACCTTAGCAGGCCCTATAATTCATTATTTATTTTTTTATAAATAAGTTAACCTTTAGATTTATTAGCCTTCATTATTAAGTTAATTTTTGAACTTTAACCCAAGTGGATTCATCTCATATGATGTATATTCATTCCATTTGAAAACAAACATGGCACGAGCTCTCATCCCGTCGGCCGTCATTCACCTTTTGACCAGACTCATTTAATCCGTAATGAATTTTCCATCACGCACGCTCACAATAATATTCTCGTTTGTGCGCGCAGCTCACAATAATTGTAGAGTGAAGCGCGCGCGATAAACGATTACGTATTCCAGTTGTGTGATCAGTGCGTGGCAATGATGCTCTCTAGGGGCATCCTCGCGCCATTCTCCGAGACAAGCTAAACTTTTTATTCTGCTGCCGGGTTTTTTTTTGCCAGACGCGTATATTACTCTTTAGATTCCGCGTATATCGTTCTGGGCATTTTACAATGTACACTGGCAGACTATGATGGTTGATGGCAGTGTGCGCGATCTCGTGTGTTGTGGTGCACCTCTCCGCAGAGATAATCAACAAAGATATACCACAAGAATGACACGTTAGGCTGGCAATATTTTCCTCAGTTCTCTCGACTATTAATTATATTTTGCAACATTTTTTTTTTTACAAACACGTTGCACTGGACAGTGGACACTGAGCGAGCAGTGAACACTCGCTGGCTGACTTCACTATTCCTTGTGTGCTTCTGGAATTAATTCCATATCGAGTTTTTTTTTTGTATACCCTCCTCATCCGAGTTATCTTTAATAGAAATCCCATTTGCAGATGACGTTCTTCTGATGGAGAGAGAACTTAACCAACAAAAAATATCGTCATTGTCGTCGTCGTTCTTTGCGCAGTCGGTTGCGATTTCTTAAATCGCAATTGTAGGTCTGTACGTGCAAGATGGTACATTACGCGAACAAAGTCCGAATGTCTGAAAGAGTGTATCCCAGTTGGGAATTGCGCACTTTTTGCCAATGAACATCTCAATTTTTTTTTCCTTAAATCATTGTTGGTTGCCTGCCTGCTTGCCTGCCTGTGCTGGCTGAGGATAATAATGATGGCTGGATGTAATGTACAACTTCCGTGGCAAAAGGGAGAACAAATTGCGAACTGGTTGCTCTTGTCGGGGTGATGTGCGGAGCGGATGTCTCAGGTGGCACATTGACATTGATGCCATGAATGGACGACGATGACGATGAAGAGACGAAGATGGACAGTGAGTGGTTGATAAAAATCAATGTTTCATTGAACTGATGATGAACTAGGAACATTGTTTTGTTTTCCTGTTTTCTATATACAACAATAAACTGTGAAAACTTTAATTGCAATGTTATTAAAACAGCATGTTTATGTTTTTTTAACATGCACTTACTTAAATAATTTCACAAAAAATGGACACCAGTACCATAATATATGGAGATCTTGAGAAATGTTTCACTCTTCTACTTCTCTTACAAGACCAAGATTTTAACATGAGTAGGTACGATGATTTACAGAATTTTTAAAAGCACGGAAATTCACAAACTGTCAAATTTTGAAAAGCAACGGAAACGCAAATTCATCCAAATTCACACGTGACGTTAAATTTGGTTTTCATCCATTTAATCTCTGATATTTTTGTGAACTGTAAAATACTATTCGAAGAAATTTCTTGGGGAGAAAATCACAGATATCCCGCCATGATGTGCGAGTAAGAAAAAGTACAGAGACGTCAAAAAAAGTCGGCGGAGGTAGTCCAATGTGAACACCGCCATACAAATTTTGCAAGTTTGATAGGTAACAATTCATAAAATGACAAATTTCTGACATATAAATAATTTGAAAATTTTGTGGTATTATTTGGTGAGTTCAGAAAAATGAGATCTCAGAGAATTTTCTCACTCAAAAAGTGAGTAAGCGAATCCAAGATTTTCACCAATTTTATCGATGCGAGAATTACAGAACGTAGACACAGGTTTCTAAAGACCTCTATGATCTCAGATATCTCAACAATCTCAAAAATCTGAACGTAATTCCTCAGTGAGATTCCTCACTAACATTTTTTGGATTCGCATGCTCAATTATTTTTTGTCGCAGTTGATAAATTTATAAAAAAGAGATAGAGAGTGCTTTTGACTTTTAAAGGAGAAATCTTGTTCAGGTTTCTCATTCTGCTAAATGAATCTGATAGAAGTTTGCTCAGTGAGATCTCAGAAACCTGAACTAGCTAATTGGAAAATCTGACATAAGCATTTTTGTTCGGAATGACATTTTGGTAATTTCTAGAGGATGCTTCGGTTTTGTTTAAACTATGACGATGATTACACGAGTCTTTTTTCGGTCGTTTCGTCTTTCGTCTTTTTGGCAGCTTGTAGAAATGTATGGTTTCGTTACTTCATTCCCCTACATTTCTGCACTGCTCACCGGAGTTGTCAAAAAGACGTCTATCTCTATTTTCCACTTTAATATTTTGACAGTTAGTAGAAGAAGGACATCGCAACAATGTGACATTGTTCAATGGAATTTTACACTATATCTTGACTGATAGGGGACGAACTTTTAAGTTATTAGTAAATCTTAACGAGATTCACTTCTCACAAAGTGTAAATCTGTCCACAAAAAAGGGCGTTTTTCTTTTTTAGTTCAGAGTAGAGCTCTGAACAGAGTCTGAACACTCCGAACATACTCTGAGCGATCTCTGAACTGAGCGTGCTCTCCTCTAAGAGTTCAGATTTATTTAAAGGAACACGCTTCACTTTTTTATTTGTTCACATTTGTCATTTTCTTTGTTTTCAGCTATTCAACTCCGTCTGCTCTATCAATTTATTCTGAGCTCATAGATCGCGCTCTGAACATGCTCTGAACATGCTCTGAACATGCTCAGAGCGAAAAAAGAAACACAAAATTGGAGCTCTGAATGCTCTGAGCTAAAAAAGAAACACGATCTTTTGTTTGACAGTTCAGGCTCTGCTCTGAACTAAAAAAGAAAAACGCCCAAATTGTAAACTGTTGCACAGATACTATATCATTTGAGCTTGTAAATAACTATGGGTATTTATTAGATTTCCTTAAACCACTTTTGGTTAGTTTTTCACCTAGCCACTGTCTAAATAATTTGACATCTCTTTTTTTATAATCACATTTTAGCAGATGTTTAAATATGTTCTCATATACTCACATCTCTGTAGGTAATCTGTCAATTTCGCGAGCATTTTGATACTTTCAATGACCCTGTTTAGATTGGGAAGATTGAGTCCGGACTGGTGCAGAGTGCCATCGTGTTTACATTTGTAACTTTGAGGCGCCTCAAAATACATTGAAACAACAACAATTTCAACATTTCACACACTGAAACAACAACAAAGTAGACTCAAAATCCAGCGTTAATGATCATTTAATTAATTTCGAGATAACTTTTCAATTCTTTGTTCATTGAAAGTAGTCACTTTAGAATAGTTTTGGACAGCCAACTGCTGTGTTTAAGTCAGACTATCGATGGAACATGTTTATAAATAAGGTTTTGCAGTTGAACAGCTATCCAAAGTTAGACATACTTTACAATGGGTTTATAAATAAGGCTGAACATTAATTTGCCTCTATTTGATTTGCTTTTTCGTTTTATCTCTAGTCATTGGCAAAAATATCTTAGATTTTTTTAATTCACCTACACGGTTGAATTTGCTAATTAACATAAAAAAAACTGTCTGTTTTTTTTTGTTAATAAAATTTCGTATTTAATTTACTGATTAAAAATAATTCATGTTTGTTTTTGGTTTATTAATAGGGGAGTTAAATGTTTAAATTTCCACTCGTTATAGTTTACGATGTGAAATTTCTTAAAATTTGGGACGAAAAACATGTTAAATTCTGACATAATTTCAATTGATATTGTTTTTTAGTTGATATTATATATATAGATTCGAAAACAGTCATGACTGGATATTCAAATGCATACGATGGTAATGAATCTTCTCCCACTAAACTACGAGTATAAATTTAAAATTCCTTGCCAAATAAATGATATTGAAAAATATACACCTACGCAAAAGTTTCTTACAAATAATCTTCAACCTTCTAGCTTCATTATAAAATTCCACCGTCAACACTGAAATCACAATGCCGAGTCCTTTGAAAATGTCAACTATTAGAAAATGAATCATAAATCACATTTTATTCCAAAAAAAAAGTGAAATATTTCTTTTCTAATGCGAGTCGACAATCTAAAAAATACATACATTATTTTATGCAACCAAAACTTACAGATATTGCCGAAATTATACATGCAAAAACATATAAAAAAAAAACATGTGGGCTGTCCAAGTGTCCTGTTGCCATTTGACTCATCAGCTATAGTTGTTATAGATATAATCTTATCCTTATGCCAATAAACTATCGCTATTTGGCAGACATCTCCGGTTCGAATTGCTCCCCAAATTTAATGTCACCAACCTCATATACAGTTATCCTTATCGCATCCTACGCACAGAAACACAACGATTCAAAAATATCATTCAATGCCCACAAGGCTGTCATCACCATAGAGAGTACGTATCATCATCGAAAGTTTGGTCCGGATTAATAGCTTTCCTAGAGATGAAGATGCTTCGATGCTCGACGATATGTTGTTGTCCGGGCAAAAGGACCAAGGCGTTTCCTTTGAACAGTATATAATTATCGTAAAGTTGCGTTGGCGAACGAGTAATCTTCGTTGCAAAAAAAAAATATTTAATTTCAATGTCATTGTGAATAACTGTTTATGATGTGGCAAATAGTATACACTAGAGAGAGTGGAGGCACTATAAATTTTGCCCTTCAATGCTTGTCCGAAACAACAAAGGACTAAGGACCCAGCACCACCCAGTATCCAGCGACCAGCAGCAGATTATGATCTTGATGGGAGTTAATATATGTATACGCATATTATTTTCAGGGAGCTTCTTTTATGTTTGGTGTGATTTGAACGACATGTATTTTAACCAATTCTGTCCTTGGATAAAGCTTATTATCCAAATAAGCATAAGAAAACATAAGATAAACAATTTTAACCCACACAAATATTTGATCAAGCTTTGTGTAAAGATTAAAGAAGCTACATATTATATATGTTATTTACATACATACCATTGTCGTTCAATGGAAACTCATTAAGGGCCAGTGTTTCAATAGCATGAATTAACTCTGAGTTAAAACCAGAATAAGTTAATCCTTTAATTTAGAAGTCGTTTTTCCTAAAAAAAATATTGTGGGGGGCCTTCAACCTCCCCTAAAATTTGTAGCGGCGCTCATATCAATGGGGACTTTTGACAGTTTCTTAAGAACACCATGAGGAGGCTTTATACCAAAATTCAACTTTCCGGTGATTATTTCCCAATTAGGCTGTTTTTTTGGCTTTATTGACTAGACTATGTTGTCACTTTACCACAATAATTTCTATTTCTTTAAAATGAGATTTTCCTTAGCGGTTCTTAAACATTTGTATGGTAGGTACCGTTATTTAAGGTCGCAAAAAAAAGAAGAAACAAAATTGACGCAAGTAAAATACGGGTCATTCATTTCGTCGTTTCAAGTTGGTAACGCTGGCATTTGACACCAGCTGTCAAACTCAGCTGTCATTTGAAGTGTCATAATATTAGTTGAATGTTTGCCATTTACGATAATGGATCGCTTAACAATCGAACAACGCGTTAAAATTATTAAAACTTACTACAAAAGTGGTGATTCAAACATAGCCACATTTCGAACAACATTTTCTTCAGCGATGAGGCACATTTCTCACTCGGTGGGTATGTAAACAAACAAAATTGCCCCTCAGAAAACCCACAAGTAATCGAAGAGTTGCCGTTGCGCATTCAGACAAAGTGACTGTTTTGTGTGCTCTATGGTCGAAAGGTGTCATTTGTCCGTATTTCTTCGAAGATGCCAATGGGCAGACAGTTACAGTCAATTTGGAGATATATGGTCGAATGATAACCGTTTTTTTTTTGGCCGGCGGCGATTGAAGATCATGACTTGAACGGGGCAGCAAGCTACACGACACAACCAAGTATGGCTTTATTGCGTGAGAAGTTTCCTGGTCACGTAACTTCACGTTTTGGCGACGACGTCAATTGGCCACCAAGATCATGCGATTTGACACCGTTAGATTTTTTTCTGTGGGGCTACGCAAAAGACCGTATTTACACGAATAATCCCCGAACTCGAGACACATTAAAAAAAACCAACATTTCTCCAGTTATGGCCGAGATACCACCCGAAATGTGTGAAAAAGTGGTTAAAAATTACCTGAATGAATATCGCATGCTGAAAATCTTCCCGAGGCGGCCATTTTAATGATATTATTTTTCACACTTAAAGGCAAAGTTCAAAATTTATAATGCAATAAAATTTTCATCAAAAATGTATCGCTGTGTGTGTTTTATTTAGATTTACTTTCAAAAGCGAAAAATTAATATGCAAAATGGCTTCATTTGACCCTGTTTATATTGTGACTTTTCACTACGCCATGACGATGATTTTGTAAATGTGAGCGGTGAGGATCTCTGTTCCCTTCACTCATCTTACCAACAAATCGATCGTTATAGATGGCGTAGTTAAAAGTCAGAATTTAAACTGGGTCTTTGGTACATCTAGGAAATTCTTGCCAATTTATGAAAAAAATTTACGTTACGAGAGACGTCAAATTTTGTCGAAACTACGGCAGATGTTCTTTTTATTCACGACATTTGAGATATGTATCTTGATAAATTGAATAATAAGATGCTCTTTTTCAAATGCTGGGGCTTTCAACATCATTTCATCGCCATGCTCTCAGGAAGCTAGCTAAGGGCACCTCCAAGCTTCTCCCCTTAATTATTTTTTTAATAAATTCAATGTCTTTTGACATCATTGAAAGTTTTATGATTGATGAAATCTCACAACACAAAATAAAATTTAAGATTTCACAATAACAACAAAAACTCGAAGCAAACATAATTATGAATTAATTAGTCGAATAAATCTCTGACACCCTCTAAGAATAAATAATTTTCTATCAAGTCATTTCATTTCTTCTTCCAAGGTTCATAAAGTGCTATCAAATTCATTATTCTCCTTTTACGTATACCTATACGTCCACGTACATATATACACGCCAACAATCCATGTAACTATGCCCAATCATGTACTTATAAACTTTTTGGGCGGTTATAAAACCCTTAGAAACTACTTTTTCCTTCTTCCGTTCTAGCTTTTCCTTATACACCATTCATCCCCTTTAAATGGTTATATGTGTATTTGTATATATATGTATAACTTGCACAAAGTCCGTGTTTGTTACAACTTGTAAAATGATAAATTGCTTTATTGCACAGTCCTTGCGTCATTTAAGGTTTCGTCCTTAAAATATTGAAATAGCTTCCTCTTCAATCTTTTTGGCCTTTAGCACCCACACATAAGATCACAACAGAGTTACTACCCTCAATTTAGCACCCAACTCACACCAAGCCTCCCCCATCTTCACCCCACAGGAAGGGGATCGTATTTTAGTGTCTTTTTGCAAACTAAGAATTTTATCGTTACGTCTTTTTGCATAATTTTCTTGGATTAAAGTCAACGATACCCTAGAGCCCAGATTATATGTATGGCTATATATGTATGTATGTTGGAACAAAAAAGAGATGTCACTTCCTTTGACATAAAGTCCTGCGGGGAGGACTTAAGGAAACAACCCACATGGATGATGATGATGATGGAATGGGTGGTGAGAAAAGTAAAAGCGTAAAAAGTTCTTATATTGTTATGATATGAATGAAGTTTGTTTTATCATGTCAATGCGCTTGTCGTGTCCTTGGAAGAGGGCAGGAGGGGTAGTTGTAATCTGTAATTTAAGAGTAAAAATATGAATGAGTCCATTGTAAATCTGAATAAAAAAAAATATATGAATGTATGTTTGTAAATCTCTTGTAAAGAGTTTGGCGGTTATGTACATATATAGAAAAACATTCATCTGATAAAATGTATAAGAAGGGTTACACAATTTAACCATAAAGATGAAATCCTCTTGCTATGCACGGGGATCTGATTCTGAATGGCGTGAGTTAGGACTTTAAATTGTTTTATTTCCATTTGTGAATTACTACCAAGTTGACAGAATAGACGTGCTGGGTAGCTATGCAAAATTTACATAGTATTAATAAATTTGAAGCTTATGGAGTCTGGCAGACAATAAATGAAATCTTTATACATATGTATATGTAAGCTCTTTCGACAATGAACTCAGAGCAACGATTTGCCTGTTCATGATGCGGAAAATTGTATCCTTAGAAATGTTGTTTGTTGATGTCATCGAAAACTGTCTTAGATGAATATAGTTTGCGTTTTTGTTGATTTTAACAGTAAACTTTAAAATATATTAAAAAAAAAAAACTAATTTCATCTTGCAAATTAGTCGACAATTTTTCCTAGTTTTTTTTTTTTTTTTTTTTAATGTGAATCCATTGAAATTTTAATGGTAGGTAAGTATAACGGGTATGCTCGTATCACCAGAATACTCAAAATACGTTTTTAATTTTAAGCCAAATATTGATATCGGTTAATATTATTTTTAGATAAAAAAAGAGTTTTAAATAAATTGAGGACAATATTTCCTGCAGTTTTAATTTATTTTTTTTTTCTTCAAAATTTGGAATATCTATTTATTTTTTATAAAATAAAATTTAGGAGTGTAAACAATTTTTTTTTTTTTTTTTTTGAGTTATAACAGAAAATTTATAGAGGGGGTTCACATTCATCAACTAGCGTTCACATTAGGGGTGTCCTACAAAAAAAAATTTCACTGAGAGCTCAATGTCGATTTCGTTTTTATTTTCTATTAATTATTTGTCGGTTTCGTATATCACAGAAAAAAAAAAAAACAAAAAACAGCTGTTTGGCTGAGAAATTGAGAAATTAATCCAAAAATTTTGTGTCTCTGAAAAAGTGAGACTTTTTGTCCAACTTAAAAAATCTCTGAGCATTTATAGCTCGTAAAATTCTCTACAAATTTCATATACATATGTTTGTCCACACATACTTAGTATTTTGAAAACGTTACAGAAAGTGCTAAAATTAGCAAGCGTCAAAAGATGGGTTTCCAAAATTCTTCATGTAAGAACGAGGAAGATACTAAGGGTATCAATTCTTCTGGGGCAATGGGAATAGTATAGTTATGTATTTGTTAATAGTTTAATTCCCATTTCATCTTCAACAAAAAAAGCAGTGAATGTTTTCGTTCATGTAGGGGTCTTAATATTTTTTGCGAAATTTAGCCCTCTTTATAAGCTCAAACAAAAATACTACAAAAATAATTTATTATTTACGGGTCAGATTGATGATTTCACGATAAAATTAAAAAATTCCGTTTTCACTGGCTCCGCGAAATTAGGAAATAAAACCCCAAAAGTTGAAATGAAATAAGTGCCTAAAATTTGGGGTAATTTTTCATGGTGAAATTAATCCCCATGTAATAAGAACTCAACCAAATGAAAAAAAGGACCAAAAATAAATGAAATAGGAACCCAATTTAGAAGGTGTTTTTGTGTAATAACACACTTGCAGTTCAGCTGCCATGCTTTCGCACCATCTTTGTTTTAAAAATATTTATATTTTTTTTTATTTAAAAAAGAAATAATACTACCAGAAATAATAATACTATTTGATTTTCTTCATACTAAACTTTATTTTCGATAGTTAAATTATACCCCACCCCGTATACAAATACAGTAAAACCAGCTTAAGAGAAACCCGCTTAAGAGAAAAACCCGCTTATCTGAAACACTTTTTTCATCCCCGAGTATTTGTCGACCAATTACCTTTATAACACTCCGCTTAAGCGAAACTCGCTTAAGTGAAAAACCCGGATACCTGAAACATATTTTCAGTTAGATTTAATATTTTTCATTGAAAAAAACTCTTTTAAGTGAAAAAAAAAATTTAATAGAACAGAACAAAATTTTTCTGAACGCTTTTACTTCTTTTTTATTTTTCACCTCCACCAAATTTTCATCACGAAAATGACATTTGAATTTCTGATATGTCAGAACCCTTTTTGGAATTTTTAAATCCGCTTGAGTGCAATTTTTTTGCCACTTATCCGGACTCCGCTTAAGTGAAATTTTTTTTCACTTAAGCGGGGTTCGTTTAAGTGAAAAACCCGCTTAAGTGAAAGAAAGTCTATGACATTTTGCAGTTTCTCTTAAGCGGGTTTTACTGTACTTGCATTGTAATTTGTACAATTTGTATACAGCGAGGAAATTTGTAGTTCTGATGCCCTTTAGTAGCAATCGATTCGACTTGAATTTTGATGGTGCACAAATTTTGTTTACAATTTTTTTTACAAAAATGTGTTGTTAAGTAATTACTTTTTACTTAAAATCAATATTTGCCAAACTTGACAATACGATGATAACGAATTCCAAAAAAGTGAGTCTCGCAATGCTGTCTGATCGATTTTCTTTAAAATTGGTTTTTTGGGCATACCCCGACAGTTTTTTTTTTTTTTTTTTTTTTTAGGACCAGAAATAACGTTACCTGGTTTATACATTTTTAGCAAATAATGAAAATCATATTTTTCTCAAAAACGTGCTAACAACTTTTTTTTTTTAATACAGTTATTTTTTTACAAAAGGATCACCATTAAAAAATGTCCAAAAAATGGTTATAAATGGTAGGTTGAACTATATTTTTTATATTAGATTTTCTCAAAAATGGTTCAACTGATTTAGATCAATTTTTGTATAGAGAATCTTTCAAAAAGTTTTTAAAAGTGTATATCAACATTTTCTTTATTTAATTTAAAAAAAAAAGCTATATATTTTTTTTGCGAACTTAATAATTCGAAAACGATTTGGTTATTTATATTAAACTTTACACCCAGTTTTTTAACATTATAGAGGGTGTCCCATAAAATCAATGGTCCAAACTGAAACTGGTGATATGTATGTAGGCCAGGTCATGACCACTCGGAATTTAGTAACTTTTTTCGAGCTTGCACAAGTACAGGAAATTTTGTTGAACATTTTTTTTTTAATAAAGTAAAAAAAAATGTGGACCAACCATAAAAATAAAAATTAATAAAATGCTATTATTTAAAAAAAGAGATTTATTTATTTGATTGAGTTCAAATTATTATAACTTTTGATTTCAGGTGAGTATTGGTAAGATTTATACCTTTTAAGAGTCTCCCACTCTCTTCCTTATTTTCATAAATGATCTTTTGTCTGAAACCTCTGATCCTTTAAATTGTTTTACTGACGATAGTATACACTCAGCTTTTCATATTCGTTCTCAGATTTCCATCCCTGTTCTTCGGATGTAGAACTAGAATGGCAGCGTATGATAAACTCATTTAATTCTGACCTTGAAAGCATTGTCCAATGGGGAATTTAAAACCGCGTAAAATTTGATGCTTCGAAAACTCAATCCTGCTTATTGTCGTTAAAGCGAAACCCACCTCCCATGCCACTATCCATGAGTGGCACTTGCATCGTAGAAACTGAACAGCTATCAGTTCTCGGTATGTGCATCACAGACTACCTTTTGTGGAATGATCACATATTCGACGTCGCGGTCGCCAAAAACACTGCTAAGTGTTTAGATTTTCTACGGCGTTGCAAGAAATTTGTCTCCCCTTCTGATCTGGCTATAATTAATAAAGCCTTCATCCGTCCAAAGCTTGAGTATACAACTCGCACATCTGGGCAGGTGCTCCAATCACGCATTTAAGTCTTTTGGATAGAATCCAAAATAGAGCGTTGAAAATGATTGGTGATAGAACTATAACGGAAACATTTTCTTCTCTAGAATACCATCGCAATGTTTCCTGTCTATCACTATTCTATCATTATTTCAATAGACAATGTTCTAGTGAGATAGCCAGCTGCATTCCTCCCCTTAAACAATTCCGCCTTAATACTAGTACCGCTGGGAATGCCCATCAGTTTACCCTTGAGCCCAACTTCGGAAGTACTGTTAAGTACAGAGATTCTTTCTTTAGCCGCACTACACGAATGTGCAATGCTTTACCCGGCTCGATTTTTCCTACCCATTGCGACATTCAAAACTAATGTGCAAATTGTGCATCGGTATCTCCTTTTAAATCCTATCCCATTTCCCTAAACGTTCGTGCTGTGTTAAAACATTTTAAGGTTATTCATATCCCCTTTAGTGCGCGCAAAATATAAAAAAAAACATGGAAATTCTTTAAAACTAAAAACCAGTTATGAGTCAATCGATTCTTTTTTCAGGATAATTTTTTCAAAAATTGAAATAAAAAAAAAATTCATCAAATTCAAAAACAAAAATCAATTATGGACAGGGTGACCAAATACCTGGTTCAAAGAAGGGGTTTTTGGAAATTAAAAAAAAAACTACCGTTATGACCTGGCCTCTCACTAGTTTCAGTTTGGATCATTGATTTTGGGACACCTTGTAACCTTCACTTCGCAGGGAATTTTTTTTAAGGTTCAATATTTGATTTGATGTGTTGACGATTTTTTTTCAAAATTAATTTTTTGACTCCGAAATAATTAATTCTAAAAAATTGCTTAGCAATTTATTTTCTTAAAAAAATGTTTACAAAATTTTATACACAAATATTTGTTTGAAAAACCGCCAAAAAATTTTTAAATTTTTTGTCTCTAAATTAAGATTTGTTTACGAAATCAGATGGTATATATCTACATTGCGTTGGTGTCAAAACAATTCCTCAATCACGGCAAAAGTTTTTATATAAATAAAATTGAACAAATAGAGACCAAGCGCCACAAAAAGGAGTCTGATTGGTCGGTTTAGCAGTCGTGAAATAGCTTTAACTCCAGCCCTTAAAAACTTGGTGGTAAAGCTCACCCAAGTGTGGTTGTTTCTTTCAAATCTTCAATTTTAGAGGTTGTTTTATTCACTTTATTTTTAATCTATTCATATTGATTTTCAAGCAATTTTTAAATTTAAACTGTAAATTCAAGACATGCACAGTTTACGCGCATTGTTAAACGGAGGTTTTTTTATCAAGGTGTCGAGCACTTCTGACAACTTCTAACCAAGCTTTCCCAGATTTTTTTAATGTTAAGCGTTGATAGTTCTTATGTGGCTTTATAGAATAATTGACTAAAATCAGCAGATTTTTAGTTTTGTACAAACCATTTCTCATGAAAAATTATTTCCACCACCATGTAGACGATTGGTATTGCAAGTCATGTCTCGACTTAATTTGTTTTTATTATACTCTACTAAACCTTGAATTAAAGTCAACAACTTGAAAAAAAACCAAATAAAAACGTAATAGTTTATGCCTAGGTGTGTGTTCTTGTTTTTATTTTTATTTTTATCAAAACAACTCCAACAATGCTCATAAATATCATAAATTTATTTCTAACATGCATAATTTTTGGAATCGCAAGGTATAGGAGGTAGGTTAGGTATAGGTATATAGGAACCTTTGCATTATTGTTTATTTTATTATCTGCTACCCAGGGTATAAAAGCTTGAGCCTTCCGTTTTCAATGCAAAACCCATTTCTTGAATTATTCACATCATGACTCATTGTATAAAATCCAAGAAGTTTGTCTTCCACAAAAAGAAAACAAAAATAAAAGCAAAAGCAAAAGCAAAAAAAAAAAAAATCAACCGCCAAACAATCAAATCTCAACATTTTGACGAGACTTGAATAAAGCATGTAACAATCCCACAATCCCACGGAGCAAATAAACCAAAATTTCTTCCTCTTGGACTTTGCCTCCTCTTTTATGAAAATAGAGTTAATGTGGATCTGGACTGAGGATGGGGTTGGGGACACAAGAGTTATATATGCATGTCGGGTGGGATATAGGGGTTGAGGGGGACTGAGAAGCTTCGTGCAGCGCACTCACTGTCGACGAAAATACAATTTGAACAATTTATTGACATTGCCTCTGTGCCACTGCTCTGCGTCTGTGATGTCTATGATTGTGTCTTATGGTCTGCATGCATTTCGCTCCTTCCAAAGTTTATACCCATCTCATCTCTTCGACTCCCTGCCTCCCCCCCCCCCAACATCAATTGCAAGCAACTGAATAAATGTTGATGTACACTATTTAAATTACAAAGGGAAACATGATACTCGCCGAGTACCGCACAAAACCCAAACATACACCAAGACAGCTGAGGAAACAAGGATCCAAAGAGGCAGGAAGAAGCAACTCCCATGCTTTGGTTTTCTGATTTCTGAATCTGAATCCCAATTCCCAGTCCTAAACAATGCATGGTTGAAGGAAAATCCTGACTGCTGGTGGGCCAAAATATGATTTCGGGCTAAGAGAGAAGACAAAAAGGCAAAGTGGCAGCAGAGCAAAATATGAGGACTTGTGTGCCCGAAACAAATCATTTTAACGATTCCAAAATGCCACCATGAAAACGGGGTCCGTGGGTTCAATTCAATGGTGCAGCAGTCTCAGAACTGACGGAGAAGTGGCGGTGGCACTATATAGTGATGGTGGCGGCGGTGGCGGTGGTGTCCCATGCAGCGGTAGCTGCCGCCAGGCGTGGGAGTGCGCACTCGTTCCATTGTTATATGCTTTAATATAGTGAATTTATTTGCTTTTATTGTAGCAGTAGCAGCAGTGCAACAGAGTCTCCAGAGTCGAATGTCGAGTGTGCCTGATGTGCATGGTATTGTGTGGTACATTTTGGGAGCACCGACTGTGGCGATGGCGATGGCAAAGAACAGAAACAGAATTGGCGAGATCTCCTCCAGATATGACATGATTCCCAAGTGCTAACAGTGGAAGATATGGTTTATGGCGGATTAGATGGAATCATGTTGCCATATGATCTAAACATGAGCTGCCAGCCAAATGTACCTTACCTATATACAGTACTTGTTATATCGCATTCGGTATTGCATTGTATTTAGTTTTACAATTTTGTTTTTTTAAATTATTATACATTTTTTTTGTTGTTGTTGGGTTTGAGGTTATGCGGAATATGGCATTAATGTGATGTATGGGGCGGATAATAGGAGGACATTTGTTGGATTTTAGATTGTTTTGGCCATTTAACAATATTTATATAAATGTATGTACAGGGACATCAGATGAATGCGCTGCTTAATTGAGCGTTTAGACTATTGGCAAACACTAATGACTTTCATTGTGGGTTTTATAGAAGTTTATTTGTAAATAATGTTGAATTTTGTGCATATTTTCAATAAGGATAATATTTTGTGTACAAAGTAAGAAGGGCGCCAAGCCTTATATATGTTATTTATGTTATAGGTTATGACTTTTGAGTTAATCTTATTTGCCAATACGTCTAGCTAAAAAGAATTTGAATTAAGTATTAGAGAATATTATAAAGCTTGACTGCGAGCATTGTTGATTGAGCATACAAATGAACATATTTCTAATATTTTTCTGTGTAAAATCTTGGAATCCATGTTTTGCAACAAAAACAAAAAATGTATTGACAAACTACTTGTGCCAGTTAGCAACGTTCAATTTGTAAACGATGGAAGCATAGCTTCCGAAATGCATTTAAGTAAATAAATAAATAAAATAAGTGTTTTTAAGTTATTTAAAATAATATCTTTTATTTATTTCATGAAAAAACACGTTAAAAATCCCCAATATCAAATCAGTTTAATTAAAGTTAAAATCACCAAATATGGTACATATTTAATTTTTTTAGAATCATACTAATTTCAAATGTCAGTTTGACAATGACAAATTTGAAAATGATAAGTTTGCTTACTTTTTTCCATGAACTGTCATTGTTTTGAAGTGTTCAGAGATTATCAAGAACATAGGTTTAATTTAAGTGGAGGCAAAACCCCCATTTATTCGTCTTAATTCAAGCTAATTGACTTAAAAAAACTTGGTATCGTCGACGAACAATGAGAAAGAAAAATGTTTGATGAACATTTGAATATCATTTAAAGTAAGAATGGAAAGAAGTGGACCCAAGTGGCTACCTTGGGGAACACCGGAAGTAGCAACGAAAGAGCTAAAAAGGGTAGATCTAAAACAAACACTGTAATAACGGTTTTCTAGATAAGAAGAAATCCATTTCAACAAAGAGGGTTCAAAGCCGACAGTGGACAGTTTGAAGAGTATTATTAGTCAATGCGGAATTTTTTTCGAAGACCTTACTTAAATCGATTAAAACGATATTTAATTCGCAGCCTTTTTTTAGACCGAGAGGGAGACATTCTGCACCAGGATTAAATTAATCATTAAGTCGATTTAATTTGTTTTCGATGAGACAAGTGTTGATAGTTTGAGGGAAAAATGGTCCATGAGAGAAATTTGGTAAATAATCGAAATAAGCAGAGTCAGGTACAAATGAATCATTTCTCCTTAATAAAATATTCTTTAGATGGAAATTCGCATGTTTGAATTTGGTCAAATAATGTCGGATGGAATTCAAATAATTGGCGTGTTCAGAAAAATGAGATCTCAGAGATTTTTCTCACTCAAAAAGTGGTCAAGCGAATCCAAAATTTTTTTTTTCCTCAGAGTTTTGACAGCAAAGCTGAGAAATTTTGTTGGGGAATTCTGTTCAGGTAACTGAGATTGTTGAGATCTTTGAGATCTCATTTTCTTGAACATGCCTAATAAAAAAATATAGGTATTCAAAAATATATAAAGCTGTTGAATAAGAGTTTCCCACGTGCTACTTTTATTTTTATTTTTGTAGATGTACAATTTTTTTTATTATTTTATCAATTCATTTTCATAACATGAACCTTTCATTTATAGCAAGACTTTTACAACAGTTAGGCAAGAGAGGAGTGTTTACAATTCATGAATTTGAATTTCTGGTATATTTTATTGCTTATTTGAAAGTGGAATAAATTTTAATTTTTATAGTTTAGTGCTAAATTGAAGAAAATTTTGTTTTTAAATTTTTGGAAAAATTTTGATAATTATTTATCAAATATGCGTGGCAGCTCTGGTAAGTTTTGACGTTTAAAATATGTCACAGAAATTCATAGGCCTGTTTCTTTATTTCCAAAACTGCAACTTTCTACACGTTTTAGCCCAAAGTTCTGTCAAAGCCCATGTATAAACAAAATAAAATTGGACTCGAATTTGTCAAAATTTGTAATTTTGGGAACTAAAGAACCAGACCTATTCTTTGCCCATTTTATATAGGTTTTTATTTTATTTCTACTCCTCAAAACAGATGATTGCCAATTTCTCATCAAAAAAGTATTTAACTGTGATATTCACATATACAAATTTATTCTGACCAAATCTGACCTTGAAATTGTTCAATAATCAACCATCCTTTACAAAATTTTGATGGATTTTGTTAAGGTTAATTCAACAGGAGACACCCTTATATAAAAAGTTATTCGCTGCAATATTCACATTTTATTTTTGTATTTTTGTCATTTGTTGTACCATATACAAAATTTTAACATGTATGTGCATACATATATAAAAATGTACAAAATTGAGTGCTACAAAAAAAAATATTTTTGATACTTTCTGGCGCAAATGAAAGTTGGATAGTAACTTTTTAATGCAAAAAGTGTTGCCAAAAAAATGTTTTTTCAGAAAAAAATTTAGAAAATATGCCTCTTACAAAACTATGAAAAAATACATAGAACAATAGGACTCGAGAAAATCGAATTTATGCATTATAACCAGGGTTGGCCGAACCGTCGCAGTTTTTAGAATTGAGAAAACATTTGTTACATTTTCTATACGTAAATTATGTAGTTAAATGTAGTTAATGCAGCAAACGTAGTGTTAAATGTCAAATGATCTGTCAGTTGTCACGTTGAATTTTTAATTTTTAGTTGAAAATATTTGTTTTTTGAAATTGAAATTCTATTATTTTTCTAGAATGACTATGTATGTATATATGTAAGTATATAGCAGACGTAACAATTTGTAGTAAATAAGGCGTGTAGAAAATGAAGTGTATTTAATTCGTCCAACCCTGATTATAACGCCTCCATTTTTAATGGTGGACAGAACAGACATTTTGTTTTAATAGAACTGTTGAATTAAGTCTCTCCAAAGGCTATAGTCATTATACTCTTTTGGGTAGATATTATTGTGCTTATTTTGTTTAATTTTATGGGATAAATCATTCCACCCAATCACATAAGACGCAGGTGAACCTGACATGCCATGACTTACGGCCATATTATTATGGATTTAAGTGAATTTTAAATCCAACCATCCGAATTTGTCAAATCTAAATCTTGGTATGTCAATATTATTCATTACATAAAATGCATTAAATCCAATGAATCTTATAATTGTTTTAAATTCAGGTATAAAATGCTTTGATGCAAATGACAATAACATTCTTTAAAATGAAAATTAAAAACTCTATAAAATGAAAAAAATAAATAATTGTTAAGTGGGTCCAACAGCTCACAATACAAAAACCTAATAAAATATATATTGCATAGGTTGTCAAAATTGGAAACTTCAGAAATTAAAAATGGGTATCCACAAAATTTCTCACCGCATTAACTTTCCCCCACACCAACGCGAATTTTCGGTGGCGACGACGAAAACAATAATAACAACATGTTGTTTTCATTGGGCCTTACTAATAACCAAACACTAATGTCGACTATTAGTAAAGTACAAGGTTAAAATAAAGTGCGGAGCTTAAACGGAATCCTACTAATAACATATTTAACCTTCTCGTTAACAAATCCTCACACTTTCCTTGAATCTACTACAATTTCCATCCAGATGTTGTCAAATAAATGTCAAACTTTCTCGGATTTTCAATTTCATTAATTTCGCGTCAACAAAAACAAATATTAAGAAAAATGAGTTGTAACAAAAGATATAAATTTATTCAAGGAAACTCAAAAAATTAGAGAAGCAAAATTAAGAAGCGATTCCATCAACAAATGCACGCGGGACTGGGTATATAGAACGCAATTTATAGGAGCACTTCTCATAAATTATATATTTTTCATTTATTTGTATGTCATAAATATGTATTAAGTAACAACAAAGGATATGCTAAAAATAACTACTTAAAATAATCAGACATTTCATTTTAAAGTTATTACTTCCAAAAAAAAATAAGAAAAAAAAACTAAAAACTAAAAACAAAGAATCTTGAACTTGGTGTTCGATGGGTTCTTCTTTTCACAACACGCGTATCCAATCTGCGGGATGCATTTAGGAATTCCTTGAATTCATGAGTTTAGTGTACAGCTTAAAGATGGATTTCCATGTATTAAATTTTAACGTCTTGCTAGTGAATAACCTGGAGACTAAATTCGTTATTAGTAGTTCTGTAATCTGGAGATTTTCGTTTAACTATTTACTAAATTTGGTTATTAGTAAGGCCCATTGACAACCACGTGTTGTTAAGCTAAGTACAGACGATTGTCAGATCTAACAATATTGTCAGATCTGTCTGATAGACATGCCTAGTCTTGAGAGCAGACGCTTGTATTTATCTTTTGTCTTCATTGTGAAACTTATAAACGGAAACATAGACTCTTTGCACCTTCTGTCTCGCATAAACTTTAATATTCCCCAAAGGAGTTTGAGGAATTTGTCCGGATGCATATTTATTTCAAATTATCGGACTAATTACGAACGATTTTCTCCTCTCAATAAAATGTTTAAATTATTTAATTTTTTCAACAGTAAGTTGTTCAACCAAACTGTTAATACTTCAATTAAATTTAAATCAACTTTTTTTCAATTTTGTAACATGTACATATAATTATAACCTTTAAAGCTAGCAATTAGCTGAGTTAATAAATAAATAAATAGTCTGTCAGTGAAAAAACTGTTCCAAATGTCTTACAATCGTCTGAACACACAATTTTGTCTGACAATATTGTCAGACACGTCATTGTCAGACGACAATCTGACAAAAAATTGTCAGGTATCTTACAATCGTCTGAACACACAATTCATATCATTGTCAGTCGATTAGGACACTGTCGGACTCATTGGTCATTGTCAGATGTTGCTGACAATTGCTGACAATTTCTTCATTGTTCAAAATGTCAATCAGTTGGTTAAAGGGAGATACAAAAATAGCTGACAATCAAATTGGGAAGAAATCTATCAACCGTGTGAACGGTAAATTTTTCATTGTATGAAATATGTCAATTGTCAGCTTATGGTTAGCTATTGTCAGACCATTGACAGTTCTGACAATATTGTAAGATCTGACAATCGTCTGTACTAGATTTAAAGATTCCCCACACCAACGCGAATTTTCGGTGGCGACGACGAAAACAATAATAACAACGTGTTGTTTTCGTTGAAAACCATGTGTTGTTATTGTTGTTTTCGTCTTCGCCACCGAAAATTCGCGTTGGTGTGGGGGAACCTTTATTGTTGTTTTCGTCGTCGCTAGCGAAAATTCGCGTTAGTGTGGGGGAACCTTTATATGAAACAAAAACAAAATATTTAAATAAGACAAGTGAAGGGGTGGCAATAAAGTTTTCTTCAATTTTGACATAATGCGACGTGGATTTAACGAGTGAATAAAATGAAATTGGATTGGATTGAAAGTTTTAATCTGGATTAATATGAGGGTTTATGATGAAACAACTTACAGAGCTCGTTTATAGCTAATTTTTAAGATATTTCTATTCTCTCATTTTAGATTGAATGAAAACATAAAATCATCACCTTTTTCAAGATGGTGGCTTTTTCCCTACAGTTCTATACAATGAGAAAATGTGCAAAAAATATCATAAAACAAATTTTTTTCCTTCAAAACTTAAGATTTCATTAATATTGTATTAATATTGTAAATTTATTTCACCATAATCGTTCTATAGCCCGTTTTTCTCAAAATGTATGGAGGATGAAAGCAGTGAAATTATAAGCAATCAATTTTCAAGGATATTTAGTCATTTTTGGGTAAAATTTCCTTAAGTTACAAACAAATACCTAGTGTGAAACTTAATTTCAGAACACATCTTTGAGTTTATTTCAGAACATGCGTTTTTTTTTTCTTAATTAAATATTTAGGTATATAGTGATTACCCTATTGTAAATGTTAACTTTTTTGTCCTTATTCAAGTAAACCGGAGTGTTTATAATTAAACAACTTTCAAGTAACAACTGAGGATATAGTTGATCCAAAACCGCATTTAAGTTATTTATCTAAGAAAAATTGTGTCACCCAGTGTTAATTTCCTATGTCGCCTTTAAAATTCATTTTGCAAATGGTCCTTAAATGCGAACATCTCTTTAATTTACTGACAAGAACCTATTTTATTAAAAAAAAACACAAATGTTTGTTATAATAGACAGCTAACAGGTCTTTTACTAAACTATTGAATGTAGGCACTATAGAGGCTGAAAAGTTAAAAAACAAAGTTTCATATTTCGCATTATGATGCCAGTCAGCTTTTGCAACTTCATTCTGAGAATTTGTATGCCGACACGGTTGACGGTAAAACGAAACGGTCGTTTCCTGCAGGACAACATAAATCCATCTCGATTACCATCAACTTTTGTCTTCGTCATAATTGTGAATCAGGAATCTCTGAAGAGATGGATTCCCTATTTGGCAACATACGAGGCATCTATATACATATATCTACCAAATACCCATCATCCGTTTAAAAAAAAAAAAACACAAACATCCATCCATCTCATCCGAGTCAAGTCAAGTCTTTTCATCCGCATTGCGATTATATGGCAGCGTTCAAGCGCCACATTTGATTAAAATTGAAGGATAAATGTCAGAAATGGGAACAAAAAAGTGACTCCACACACCGCAAATGGGTATAGCACGAGCGCCCAGAGACTTATTCTTTTGAGACGCCATCCATCCAACTACTGGTTAATGTGCTAGGTATACCTACTTATTGTTAGTACCTATGTGTTACCAACTGGATCCTAGATGTCTAGTTCTAGTTCCAAACAAAGTTAGAACAAGTTTTTTTTTTTTTTTTTTAATGCGTTTTTCTTATTTATTTTCCTGGTCACTTCTCGGACAAAGTTGAAGAAAAACATCAAAGAACACTTATGACACGACGATGACTGCGGGTACGGATGTTCGATGATGCTGCAGCGACGACGACGACACTGCGTGCACATTTCTAATTCCAATCGCAGTTAAAACATGAGGCTGTGGCCAAATTTGGTCTACTGGCGCCCAGACAGAATGTGCATCTTGTGTGCGCAAGATGTCATGCAGCGCCAATTACGCACTCTATCGGATGCGTGCCTATTGCCCGTGCGTCGCGTAAAAAAAACCAACTCATTCATAGAAACGTCTGCCTATATGTATATAATATAACGTCTCCCCTCGTCGTATTTATAATTTTTTTTTTTTTTTTCATGACGAGGATGAGTGGTTTCGTATACCATCAATGTGCTGTGCAAGACTTCTGCGAAGCAGCAGCTTGAGACCGTCATGTAGGCTATGTCGGAATTGTCGCCTACTCGACTGCCTACCTGATTATAAAGTTTGATCTCCCCAATAAGGATTAGAAACATGATTTCTATGATTCTTTAAGAAATCTATGCAATTTGTGCACCTACATTTTTGTAATGCAAGTCGACATCATGTCCGATACATGTGGGTATATATGGGTCCAAATATGGATTTAAATGCAATCTTCGATATAATGTAAGCATAGACAAAAATTGTAAATCTATATGCATGCGTCGTACTATAAGATATCATTAAGCCTGATTTTTTTTGCAAGTTCATATTATGCAGTTAGTCGAAAAAAGGCGTGTTTTTTCCAAGCGCGGGGGGAATTGGATGAAAAAAACGACGTTGGTGAGAAATTAAAATTAACATGTTTAATGCAACAACAACTTATCCCCTTCGGGCCCTCGGGCCTTCGGGCTTACCTAAGCCCAGAGAATTTTCGAGGCTTAACTTAAGTTCGCAGAAAAACTGTATTACCGTCGTGCAGTACATACATACACCTACTTGTTATATACGATAAAGTTTGTATGAAAACTCCATTTTGTTTTTTGTGATGGCATCGCTAATCCCTGTTGTCGTTTTTTCAATCAATTATCCCTTAAACCACATCGGGAATTAACAAAGTCCAATCGAAAACGCCATTTGCACTTTTCGGTGACAGTTCGAATTAAATATGTACTGTATATAAGTATATACCAATTATGCAGTTCGTTCCCTATACATGTCAAGTAAGAAATAGAAAACCCATCAAAATTTATTTTTCGCCTGGGAAAAAAGCAATTGAGCGCTTTGCAGTTAATTAGCAATTAATTGTTTATAAATAATAATTTCGTGAATTAATTTTGAATCAACATTTTAGCTGGCTAACCTAACCTAATTATCAATTTTAATAATTAACTCCAGAAAGTAAATTCATATAAACCAGAGCTATTCTGACGTTGTGAGGGCTCACAACTCACAAGTTACAAGGTCTTGTAAGTTGTTGAGATTCGAGAACATTTTCAGTATTCTCAGATAATTTTCACAAGAAACCTCAAAATAAACTCACCACAGCAAGGTGATTTTTTTTTATTTGATTGTTAAGTTCTGAATTTTTGTTGAATTTCTGTTTTTGTGATTATGAAGTGTCAAACTTGTGAGTTATGAGCTACTCAAAAAGAGATCACAATTTCGAAAGTTCTTGTGAGGCTCACTAGTTGTGACGGTCCTACCAGAATACGAAAACCTCAAATCAATTTTACGTCACCGTGTGAGGGTGTTGTGAGATATGAGGTTTGCCAGAATAGGGCTGTTAACTTAAATTTTAACTTTAATCTCATAAAAAATTTACAGATCAACAAGCCCAATTAACTTAAACATCATAGAGACTTAAATAAATTGATCAATATTTTACAATTTAAATTTAAATATAAAAAGTCAATAATACGAATGAGTGATTTTTATTTCTCGTAAAATAACTTCTCCTTTATTAAGAAAGTGGAAAAATACGTGATGATTTATTGTCGTCGTTTTAAAGAAAACCATAAATGTAATGAGCTTCCTTTTATGTTTCAACAACAACAATGGTTATGGAAATACATTTAACTCTGCTCTTTCAGTGCGAATAAATGAAAATGGTGTTAAATGAAAGTTCTTATGGAGAAAATGCGTTTTTTGTAACAACAGAAGTAAACAAAATCACAAGTTAATCCTTAAATTTAAATTACAAGAATGAAATGTCTTCACATTAAAGACAAACAATTTCTATTAAGATTATAGGAGTTCATTGAATTACAAAAAACCGCTAAGCCGACTTTTGCTTGTGAAACGGTGTGAGTGATAAGGTTACCATTTTATCCTATTTTTAAAGAAAACATTTTTTTTATATAATTTTTTGAACTTAAATATTTTGATTTTGTTCGAAAATATTCCGACAGTGTATAATTGAATTTTGGTGGTCAACTTCATTTGTATTGCAGTGTCCAAGGTCTTTTGATTTTGTGGGTTGAAAAAAGCCGTGTTAACTTGGCCCCAAAAAGTATCAAAAGGTTTTTTTTAATTTTTTGTAAAAGATGAATAATTAAATGAACCATTTTTGACCACCCATTAACTTTTTTTGACCAACTCTAGAAATATATTATGATACTGTTTTTTTTTTCATTTTTTCTCCTCAAAAAATATTTTGGAAAACAAAATTACCTTCCTTTAGAATTGTTCTAACTTCTCAAAAAATATTTTTTTTTCAATTTTGAAAGATGACCATTTTGAAAAACAAAATTATTTGAAAGTTCGAAAAAATTTTTGATGACTTAGAACACTTCTAAAGGATGATTTTGAGATAATTGTGTTTTTCAAATGGTCATCATTTTTAATTCAAAAAACAATTTTGAGGAGTAAAAAGGAAAAAACAGTATCGTATATTTCCAGGAGTGGTCGAAAAAATTATTGGGTGGTCAAAAATGGTCATTTAATTAGTCATTTAATTGATCATATTTTTCAAAAAAATCGGACTTTTTTGGAGCAAAGTTAAGGCAGCTGTTGAAAGAAGCTAAATTTAATTTTCTGCTCGAAAACGACGAATTTTTTTGGAAGAAAAGAATCACAGCGCAAATTTTTTAACGCACTTATACCGAGAAATTGAAAATACAAAAATTATAACTACAAATTTGACGAAAGTTTTCAAGAAAAATACCATTCATAGGGTTGTTAACTTTTAATGATTGATGATTAATGACATTTTTCTTGAAAATGTTCGTCTATTTTCAATTATATTCTTTGATATCGATTTTTCGGTAAAAAAAAGTAGGTATGTTTACAAGAATTATAAAGAATTCAATTTTACCCAGAAAATAGTTTTTTATACTCACAAAACGCCCAGGGACATAAAGCCCAAATTTTATTTTTGGGCCCAAGTGGGACCCAAGCCCCAAATAATTTTTTGTTAACAATGTCCCAAAGTTTTTAGAAGCATAGAAGATAATAATAATTTGTAGATGTTTTTTTTGAAAGAAAATTAGTACAGTGCTAGCACCCAGCATTACGGCGCGTAAAACAGTGAGGCCCAAATTCAATTTGGGCTTTATGTCCCACTCAAGTGGAAAAAAAAAATTTGGGCTTTATATCTTGTTCTTTTCCAAAATGGGGGCGAAAATGGGGGTGGGGGCTTTTAACCCTGAAAGTGTTTTGTCTTGTAATGTCCAAAATGCATGGTTCGACCAAAAATTTGTAAAATATATCAATGGACTAGCAAGAAATTTAAAAAAAGCCTCAGTTGCAAATTTCTCATGCAAAATAGCTGTTGGGAATAAATGAGGTATCGCCTTATTCCGTATTAATAATAAAAATAACATCGGAACTAAGAGCTTTACACGTAAATAAATACAACAATAACTTTAGTTCATATGGACTTAGGTAAGTCCAGATTATTTATGGGACTTAACTTAAGCCCCGATAAAAACTGTATTATCTGCGCTTATTATCATTTTAATATCGATAGTTTGTATGGAAACGTCAAATATTATCCGAGTCATCGAATGAAATCATTATTGTCTGGAATTTATTTTGTATTCATATAAATGACTTGAAATTAAGATCTATGTGTTTATTTAATTTATTTATTAAGAAGGGAAATAATTTTCTATGTTAGTTTAATTTTTATTTTAATGTGGCGTGGCTGATAAGGTTTTATTTTTGTATGCTCAATATAAAACTGAAAGGGTAGTGATGACATTTTGTAACAGTAGATGGGTCGTTTTCATACGCCTATTATAAAGATTGTTCTAAAATTTAACGAAAGATTTGAATTTGCCGCCATTTGTGTAATAAAGTGTTGTCAACCCAAAAAAAAGAACTTGACAGCTTTCAATGTAAAGTCAGTAAAAATAGATCGTTACATTGAGAGAAAAACATTTTTTATTGTTCAAAAATAATGAAAGCGGTCACAGTTCTAAAATTGTATACAAAGTATGGTCGGAATATTGATTTAACCTCGTCAATTACTGTTAAGAGAGTAATTGCAAAATTAAAAAAAAAATTAATATATATGATTAACTATATATAATGATTAACTCAACTAATAAGTTCAAGTGACCTCAAATCCAAAGATTGCGTATCGCCCAGGTACGACATTTGGGCTCATCAGTTAGATGCTGTACCCTTCTACCTAAACAGAAGTAGTTTTCTAATTTTCTTCACCTTCGTTATTATTATGATTAACCACAGTACACATAATAAAGGTAATAATATTATAGGTAGTGTTTTCGTTTTTGTTCAGTTGTGCGCATCTGTCAAAATCAAAGAAAATGGTAGATCCAGTGCCCATTGTTTAATTTCAATATTTTGTTATTGTTTCTAAAGATGCGATGAGTAGTTTTTTTTTTTTTTCGGACACTTTCAACTTTGACAACCTATTATATTACATTTAGATTTGTGTTCTATGTGCATGCAAAACACTTTGGTCTTCTAAAAACAAGCCGTTCAAATGTCAATATTCAAGCAGTGTCTACAATTTTGGTGAAAGTCCAGAAGGTAATTCAACGTTACATCAACAAAATTTAGCAACATTTACGTGGTCATGCAAAATTTCGTCAAAAGAGTGCGTATATGCCATCAAAACCGTGGAGGCCTTGTTTGGGAATAAGCGCACAGAAGTTTTAAAACTAAGATAAACTCGGTTGTTGCTAAAATTCGTCAAAAATGGTCACCCTAAATTTGTCGCTTATGTGTGATGTTACATTTTTTGTTACACGTAAAATAAATCGTGACGTGACAATTGTATTTGAATTACATTATGCGCTGTGTCTATGTGTAGTCAGAAACCAAAATAAGCGTAAAACTGCCAACTGAAGTGTAAATTTTTCAATAAAATCAACAACAAAAATGGACATTCCACGGTATTTTTTTGTGTTTAAACAAAAAAAGCCGCCTCATATAGAAAGCCAGAGTTCAGTAACGCACTATAAAACTAAGACTTCACGCAGAAAAGAGCTTGTTTCAAAGATCACATTATATTATTATATTGGTATGGAAGAAGAGATTGTGGAGGACGTACAAGTACATACATATATGTAGTTATAGTTTCTGTGGATGGAGACATTTTATGTGGTTTGCCTACTAGACATGTTATTTATTTTACCCTCATTATGCAAACATTGCATTCCAAGTCCAAGAGAGTCTTTTCAATATAATAGACCTACTTATACTTCACACCAAGCTAACTTAAATTTTTGTTTTCGTTTTGTTGCCCTGTGGTTTTGTCTGGCAAAAAGGACTTTTGATAGATAGCTATAGACTAAAATATATTGCTTGGCTGCGCCATGCTATCTAGCTCTTTTTTATTTTTTTTTTTTAATCCGATGTTTCACTTGCTCTCAGCTATCTCAATGTGGATTTCTAAATAGACCAGAAAAAATAGCTCGAATGCAAACCGATCGACTATGTTTATGACAGATGGGACGATAAACCTCGTTACGACTTTACGAATTATGAGACTTATTTTTTTTATAATATGTATCACCTTGACGCGGACTATGGCTTCTTTCTGGGGGAAGACGAGCATTTGTGCTGGAAGTATGCTCTCTCACCAGACACACAGTCTGGTTCAATCCCAGATGCGTATCTTTATTTTCTTACATATAGAGTCAGTTTCTTGTCTACATTCAGTGCGCAATGCGCACACGCAGCTTGGTATGTCAAGACACTTACCCTTTGGATTGAATTGAAATCTACACCAAACTGTCAACTGTCATAGGAAAATCTACTAAAGTCATAGCAGAACAAAATACATGAATACATACGTAATATGTACCTACCTATACAAACAAAAATTTCAGAATCGTCTTCGTTATCTTTTTAACTAGAGATAAAGAAAGAAACTATAAGAGCACATGTTATGTATTTGTAAGAAAATATAAACACGCTAGTTAAATTTTAAAACTACCGACGATTAAAGTGCAGAACTTCGTAAGTCGTTTTTGCATGTTTTTTTTCAGAAATCAACAAAAAATAGAGCCATCTATGGTAAGAAGTTTTGAATTCTATCTTTTTCTATACAATGCTCAGAACATTGTTCAGTTACGCTGAAATTGACAAAAGATGGCTCTGATTTTGCTAATTTTTTGCATTAATATTATTTTTTTGGAATTTTTTGAGGACCCCCACTTTAACCGTGCGTCGATATGTAAATATACTCGTATACCAATAAAAATCGGTTTTAATAAAATTTTAAAAATCTAAAAAAGCAAGATCGTAAACAAATGGACGGATTGGCTTCAAATTATGGTACAGAGCATTTTAATTAAAATCCATAGAGGATGTTTTCAAGAGATTTTAAAATTCAATAAAACTGCTTTTTAGGTTTTTTGCTATAAACAAATTTACATAATGAAAAAATTGTTTTGAAGGCGCAGGGTAATATAAGTCCATGGCCAAAAGTCCACAATGGACTTTTCATCCACTTGAGTGGGTTACAAGTCCACAAATCAATTTGGACTTATAACCCTGCACCCTCTTGAGCCAGAAGTCCACAAAAAAGTGGGTCCATATTCGATAATTTTAGAAAGGAAGTGGGTTATAAGTCCACAAATATTTTCTGGAATTTCTTTTTAAATTACCCAAGGAACTGTTTAATAAGAAAACTGTTTATATTGGCGCCTGCCTGGCGACTGGATATACCCTAAGCGGAGCAACGGAGTTGCGTGAGGGGTACAAAGCCCCCCAAAAAGGGAGTTAAAATCCTTGGAACCCGCGAATCGGCCACCCAAGGTACTGCAACGGAATTGCGTGAGTGGTAGATAGGACTCAAAAAGCAAGGGATGACCCTGCCCCTATTTTGAAATGTTTGCCTTTTATACTTATTTATTCGGCTTCAACTGTAATAATGACAGCTATATTTTAAAAGTAGTCTTACCTCTGCGACAGCAATATGAAATGGATCCTTTACTTCCGCTCAACATTTTAAAATTATTTATTTGTTATTTAAAAAAATATAAATTTTTAGCTGTGTACTGAATTTCACGAAAGTATTATTGTTGTATTTAATCATTGAAGACCCAATTCCACAAGCCTGAATAAATTTGTCTACATAGTTGTGTTTACTTTAACTGTCAAACAAATTTAAATTCACTGAAACAGTACACTGGACGTCCATTATAACGAATGCCGATATAACGAACGTCCCAGTATAAGGAATCACTGGGCGTTTTTCTTTTTTAGTTCAGAGCAGAGCCTGAACTGTCAAACAAACGATCGTGTTTCTATTTTAGCTGGATTCCGAGGAGGCAACGAAGCAGGTTGTGTCGGCACAACCTTGCTGAAATAGTTTTTTTTTAAACACAAAAGTAAATTATTTCTTAATAATTTTTTTTCATCGAAAGTTGGTACTCTGTGGAGAGAGGAGTCCACCTGGGTGATAACAGGAGTTGTACATACACTCCAGCAACTGAAAAGCTAGTTTACAAGCTGTGCCGCTTGAACTAGACTTTGAGCCTATCCCGTTTAAACGGGACTCTGGCGTGGTATCACATTACCCACTAACAACTGTGTCATGTGACCGTGACTGACGTGTTGCCCACATGAAATCCTAGCGTGGAACTTCTCTGGGGGAAGGATTCCAACAGGATCAAAAACCGGAGTTGATCATACACTCCAGCAACTGCTAATCAAGCCCCCAGACTACCAGCACCCCACAAC
The DNA here is from genome assembly GCA_929447395.1 of Epistrophe grossulariae. NCBI lineage: Eukaryota > Metazoa > Arthropoda > Insecta > Diptera > Syrphidae > Epistrophe > Epistrophe grossulariae. Next base: position 139,301,867 of record OV839566.1, read on the forward strand.
CTTGTGCTAAAAACAGATGACAAACCTTCATCACAATATTGGACAAAGGATGACCGCCCTGCATCATACCAAATCTATGAGACGACCATCATATGATAAAATTTCTTAAAGTGTATTACATCTTTATTACTGCTCATAATGTGTTAGAGTTAAAGTCAATTATCTCTTATATTCAATATTATTGTTTTTAGTGTTTCTACTAAGTTATATCCTTCACATATTCTATATTCATTTTCTTTTGCCGCTAAAATGTGTCTTAAAATCATTAATAACAATTCGTAGAAGTGAATTTATGTAAAAACAGAATTGTCTTAAATTATTCAATGTACCTATTCATGCAAAAGTGATTTCATTAAATTTGAAAATTCTACATAGAGCGCTCTCGCTCTATAACACGTAATTTTATGTATATAAATATATTCTATGGCATATTAGTTTTAAGGTATTTGTATTTGTAGGTATTGTATATATGTATATTTTTTATCCGTTGCATCAGCCAACACGTAACCGAAATATTGCTCCTGAGCAAGAGCAGAATGACTATATGTTTTTATATATATATTATAAGTGACAGCCATGAGGCTTCTAAAAAATGTAAATAGATAGAGCAGGCAATACATTATAGCCGCAGTTTAACATAGCTTTGCTAAGTAAAGCTATTTTGTGAATTGTACCCTTTGTAAAATTTTCTAAAAGTCTCAATAAAATTCAATTCAATTCAAAATTCTATTTTAGCTCAGAGCATTCAGAGCTCCAATTTTGTGTTTCTTTTTTCGCTCTGAGCATGTTCAGAGCATGTTCAGAGCGCGCTCTATGAGTTCAGAATAAATTGATAGAGCAGACGAAGTTGAATAGCTGAACAAAAAGAAAATGGCAACTGTGAACAAATAAAAAAGTGACAGCTGGTGAAGCGTGTTTCTTTAAATAGATCTGAACTCTCAGAGCAGAGCACGCTTAGTTCAGAGATCACTCAGAGTATGTTCGGAGTGTTCAGACTCTGTTCAGAGATCTGCTCTGACTAAAAAAGAAAAACGCCCACTGTTTGAAGTCCATTGTGATTTATATCTCTAAATAACGAATAATGAAAAATTTTACTACACTATATATACCTAACGAATATTATGCTGTTCAATTTCAAGGTAAAAAAAACAAAACAAAACAAAACACAAGGATCGTTCTTTTTTTAACAACTTAAATGCAATTTTAAAAAGTTGATACAATATAATAATTTTTTTTTAAATCTCTGTAGTAAGAAACTTCATGGCGTTATTATCTGTTCAAAAAAAATATTTGGAGTCAATATCTTTATTCGCTCTCGAAATAGGGTGAACGAAAAAAAGTATTACGAACGTCCGAGCGTAAGAACGTACGTACACACACACAGATAAAGACATCTCTATATAAAAACGATGATTTCGAATTCTTGGGACCTCGAAACGTGGAGATATGTCGAAGTTTTCGATTTGTCAAATCGGACCAATTACAATAACTTCCAATAGGAATTGATATAAAATTCAATTTGAAAATCTTTAAAAACAAATTTATAACTAAAAAGTGTTTGAAACTGACAACTGTCAAATTCATTAAACATTATTCTGACAGTTTTCACAAATTTGTGATCTTCTGCTCTGTTGTGATTTGTTTTTCTTCATTAAACACAGCTTATAGTTTCTAAATACTTTAGAGCAAAAGAACTTACCACTTTTATTCAGCCTGTCAATATTCACAATCTTAATTTATGCATGTACTTATACAATAAACCATTACTTTTTTCAAAAAATTTCAAAAGTATTTTATACAAACGAAACAGCAGTGAAAAAGTTTCTTTGAACGCACTCTTTTGTTGAAAATAAAAAATGTGACAATATGTTAATTTATAACAGTTTATTAAGGGCGGTATTCACCAAGCGCTCATAAACGGCTCTTAAGTTTATGAGGCTCATAAATAAATAATATTTGTGCTATTCATCAAACACTCATATTATGTACATAAGTATTTTTCGTAGTTCGAACAGTGCCGTAGCAACTCTGTTTTGTTTAGGGGGGCAGAAAAACTTTACTAAATTTAACGTCTATTTCTAAAAAATTGCCATTCGCCAGCACATTCGATAATCTGAACAGAATGAACACAGATACCTACACTCATTGACGTAATATAATATATGGACTGCTAGTAACCAACTTCACACGTGTTCCAGTTTACAGCAACGCTCTTGGTCTTGGTGGTCATGCCATGAAACTCGCCATTACGAGCAGCCAAAGATACTCTATTATTAATTATATATTTGGCACTATATTGACAAAAAAACAATGGGAAAGATTAAAAAGAGTAAGTTCGATCAAAATTAACAAAAATTGTTCAATTCGTTGGCCAATAACCCGAAAAAACCTAAAGCAAAAATGTCTTTTATTCAATTTAAATAAAAAACGAACTTTTTCGAATGCCATCTACTGTCAGTTCTTCTTAAATATTTGAATTTTAACGATTTTTTTTAGTGTTTGGCGTCTATTTAGTAACGAATGTGGGCGCTCAGTCCCAAAAGCGCTGAGATATCTTGGAACATTTTTCTGCGCAGGAAATGTATGGAAGTGACAAGTAACTAGCAGTCCATATATAATACGTCAATGCTTACACTCGAATACAACCATGAGGCCTCAACGTATTAACATGTCGACTGAGAGACTCAAAAATTTATCTTTTTTGGCAATCGAGAACAAGATTTGTTAGACCTGGACATGGCTTTTTAAAGATTCAATGCACCTGCAAAAATTCGCAAAGTGCAATTATTACAAAAAAAAAAAATAAATGTTGTTAAAAAAAAACATGAAAATTGTGAGCGCAGTTCCCATTATCCTAATTTGTATTGTCTGTTAATTTGTGTTCTTTTTTTCTAGTATAGGGTACGGTGACCATCCGTTCATTATAATAATGAACAGTTCTGCATTTGAAGACGATGTTCATTATGAATTATTTGTTATACAAAAACACATAAATGTTCTGTATTTCAGAGGTTGTTCATTATTTATTCTGTATTTCGAACAAATTCTTAAAAGTAATAACATAAATATTAAAGCAAAATTCAATGACAAAAAAATAATAATGCTAAAGTGCCCTAACCGATTAAAAGACCGAACAATTTTATTTTGTCAAATGCTCCTACAGAAAGAGTTTTTTTCTATTCTAAATAATATTTGGACAAATTAAAAAAACCCAAATGAAGGTCGAAACTGTAAAATATTTGTTGATGACTTAATACAATTAAGAATTCAGTTGTTTAGTTCAAAGAATAATTTAGAAAATAATTTAGCTAAGCCCCCCCCCTAGCCACTACGTTGCTACGGCGCTGAGTTCAAAAATGAGAGCGACCTTCTCGTAACCAGGCATACCCAAACTGTGAAATCAAACATTATTCCCACAAATGCATCTCACAATTTAGTATAATAACAGTAGCAAAAACAACAAGACCAATTAAAATTTTTTCAACTTAATTGATAGAAGAAAAAATTTTTTAACAACGAAAAAATTTAATGAATATCAAAAAAAATTTTTAAATAAATACAAAATTGTGACAGGTCGACAATTTGAAAGAAAAAAAAATTAGTTCAAAATTTTTCGAATAAGTTTTCGGAGAGAGCGCTCATAACTTATTAGTGGTCGACGGGGAGCACTCATAGATATTCACTATTATTGCTTGGTGAATAGATTTATGAAGCTTTTAAGTTATGAACGTTCGGTGAATATCGCCCTAATTTATATTAATTTATAAATGTACTGTTTATGCGTCCTCGTAAGGCCAGAGCATTTCATCGATGGGCATACACCATACAGGTACCCAGAGTTGTTGTTTTTTTTTTGTCAAGTTGTGTGATGCTCGCTAATGCACATACACCTTTAATGGCTAAAAACTCTTATAACTGTTATAAATTGGTGTTTCTTTAGTTCTTCCTCCTAAATCCCAGAAACAAAATGTTAGACGCTGATTACACCACTCGTTTTTTCAGTTGTTTTTCCTTTCGTCTTTTTGACAGCTCCGGTGAGGGGTGTAGAAATGTAGGGGGAATGAAGCAACAAATCCATACATTTCTACAAGCTGTCAAAAAGACGAAACGACAGAAAAAAAGACTCGTGTAATCAGCGTCTTAGTCTTGAATTGATACGATTTAAAACGATTTCATCCTAAACTGAAGTAAATGCAAATTCTTACGACCCAATCGTGCATCTTAAAACGTATATATTTATGGAAATTTAATCCAATTCTAAATATTTTAAAGCTATATAACATACCAACCTGGGAATCTGTGGTAAATGCATTCCCTGAGTGTGAAGTGAAGCGTTGGACATTTGCAGAATTTTCAGCTTCTTGAATCGGTTTTAATTTCTCGATTAACCAGAAAAATCATTATAAATAGTTACTGAATCCTGATGCCTTCAGGTTAAGCTTTAAATATTACATTTATGTATGTACATTTGTTCATATAAGATGTATGTATATATGTTTTCACCATGTAACATAAATGCGCGTGAAATGATACCAAGCGAGTAATGCAGTCCAAAAGGAATAATATGAATTCTTTTAATGTGGTCTTGGGAACTCACGCGCAATAAGAGAGGTATTAAATGACAATCGACGCATTGCCATGTCATACGCGCAGCAGAGAAAGGAAAACAATGCATTTGGATACTTTTTTTTTGTATGAATATATGTGGCTTGATATACACGCAGATTTATAGAAGATTCAGTTACGTCGTCGTTACCTTTAAAAAAAAAAAAAGAAATAAAATAAAACAAAAAAACTAACCGAGAATGGAATGCGTGGAAACAAGGCCAGAATGGGTTAAGAAAGAGTGTTTTTTTTTTATTTTAAAAGATTTTTAGTTTTTAGTGGAGTTGCATATTTCTGATGGAATGGAGAATGTGGCATTCAGTTATGTTGACAACAATAATTTCCTGCACACAGGTAATGCAACCGGATGCTTATGAATGAAGAAATTGATCTGATTCAAATGGTTTAGAGCATCTACAAAGCATACCATTCCAATTCCAGGCGTATAGGTTAGGTATCTCTTTGTATGCAATGGGCTAAAAAATAGAAATTCCTTTGGTACGATGGCAAGATATAAACAAGAAAAAGATAACTTGTTGAAAATTTTGTACTTTTGTGCTTTATCATATCTTAATAGGTGTGTTCCTTAACTTTGAAACTCTGTGCATTTTTGTGAATTTCTACACATTTTGTTTTCTTAAATGAACTTTGACAAACTTTTGTGTAGAAATTCACACAAATGCACAGAGTTTCAAAGTAAAGGAACGAGGCTATTTTTTTGCTTACCTACTTCTCTAAACATTTAAGGTTCCTCCACACCAACGCGAATCTGGCGACAAGGAAAAAAATAATAAAAACAAGTGATTTTCAATGAAAACAACACGTTGTTATTATTGCTTTCGTCGCGGTCCTCGTCACTACAGATTCGCGTTAGTGTGGGGGAACCTTTAAACAATAAGTCGAATTTATTTTTTTTAAAGAACTTGGATATTTGGTTATATAATTGTCAAATTATTAAATTTTATGTTAAGAGAACCATCAGTATAAATGCAGAGACCAATCAGACAATTTTCAGATTCTGTCAAATAAACATTAAGTACATTAATATTGTAAAATGTTCCACATACGCCACCCCACACCATTTATAATTAATCTTCAGAAAATTCCTTATTTTGTATCCACGACTTGGTCGCACGTACTTGCTCTGATGGTTCAGGTCGCTAACTTAATGAACTATCTGGTCCGCCCGACTTCGCTCGGAATTTTTTTTATCATTTTTAATGAAAATTAAAACAAAGAACGCTTTTTAATTAATTTTTTGTCACGCTCCAATATTTTATGTACACAAATGTAGCAGTCTGACAGCACATAACACCATCTTTTGGCAGTTCCATTTTCAATTCCATGGTGTTTTTCATTCATAAGTCCCTTTCACACGAGAAAACAAGTTACTGTGGAGATTTCTTGACGTTTTCTTTACTAATCTCCATAAGTCGTATAGAACGTTCAATCCTATTATTTGTTGCTCTTCTCACCTAAAAACTGAAAGTTGCTTATTACTCAATTTCCTCGTGTGAAAGAGAACTAAGAATCAATATTTTCTCATTTGTCATACAAAATGAATTATCACATATCACCAACATTCACCCCTTAAAGTATGCAATTAAGAGTTTTCACGATTTTTCTACTTTTTCGGTAAAAAATTCTTATTTTCGGATCCGTAGTTTTTTTAACTGTTTCAATACAAATCCAACAAAAAAAATCCCCATGCAAATCGTATGATATTCAGCCGAATTATGAAGTTCAGCTAATGAAAATGAATTGATTTTTTGTTCGTACTCGTTTGAACATCATCCGATTGTGGAGTTTTATGTTGGAAATGTATTAGACCAGAGAAACAAACTATTGAGGCGAAAATTTGAAATTTCTATCGAAAAAGTTCCAAAATCGTTAAAACCCGAAATTGCATATTTTCAGGGTTTGATGGGGGCGATATCTAAAAATTCCAATTTGTAACTGAAGGAAAAAATATTAATTCTAAGGAATGACAAACACTTCGGAATTGACAATCGTCTAAATTTGTCCCTCACGGAAATGGGATCGCCAACAGATGGCGTTACTGCACTCTCAGACTGCTTCATTTGTGTATACAAATTATCGGAGCAAAAAACAATCATTATTGGGGTTATTTTTGAAGCCCCTTACATTTCATTTGCACTTTTTAAAATGCTTAAATTGGTGAAAAACCGGCTAATTTTTTGTATACCAAAATCATAGGAGTCATTTCTAAGAAAACTTTAATTTTTTTTCCAAGAAATTATTATTTGAAAGCGCCTTTTCCACTCAACATTCCCCTTCAAATCATGTATATATATGTATATGTATGATAGGTTCCTTTTTGCTGACAAAGAATTAGATCTTTAAAATTAAACAAATAACATAATGTATATTTTTATTTAAACATTATCTTTTAACAAAATATTTGCTAAAATATTACTACTTTCATTAAAACCATTATTAAGCCAATCACTTTCAGGTCGTTTATTTAAATCAGATCCATCACCATCGTCTTCTTCTTCATCATCTTCTAAAGCTTCTAATCTTTGTTGTTTTTTTAATTTAATAGATTTCTCCTCTTCGTTGTTATTATCTTCCACAGAAAATTCATTTGACTTGTTTTCTTCTGTATTTTTTAATTTCTTTTTATCACAATTTGATGCTAAACGACAAACACGTTCGAACAATGTTAAAAAATGACGTCGAAAACGATCATATTCAAATTCCTCATGTGAAAAATCTGTATTTATTATTTGACTTTCACCTGATTTCGATCGATTTAATGGACCATAATGATGAAGCATATCAATACCAGGTGCTATTGCTTGTTCCCAACTCTTTATTAAATATAAATAATATAATATAAACTTATAAATATCTATGTAAATAATATGATCTTACTAAGTCTGTCCAGTTTTCCACTGGTGTTGTTAGAATAGATGTTATTAGATTAGAAATTTTTGTTTTAATAGCTAAACAGGATATCATAAGTTTTCCAACAGCAAGTGCACAAGAAAGTTTGTTGCGGTGTCTAAAATATACGTGAACAAAAAATTTATTAATATACAAAATAACTAGATGAAGACAAGATGCATTTATAAATGTTTAAGTTTTCAGGCTAGTTAGTTCAAAATATTTGGAAATATGATTTATTTAGTTTAAAATAAAATGTTATACTAGTCAAGGTTAAGACAACCGATTCTAAGTTAGATTTCTCTTAAATAACAATTAAACATATTTATAACTTGTATAAATATATATATATAAGTGTCCTAACATCAATCTTTTTTAAATTCACGTTATGGAAATGGAATTAAAATTTTTTTTTTCGGGGGTTCCTGACAATATTTTCTTAAAAACACATTTTGATTTAGAATATATTTTCTGTAATTATCATTTTTTTTTTTGGTATACGAATGAAAATGTTGGTGCATCGCTTAAATTTTTTCGAGCACTTAATCAGTTTCTTGAATGGAGCACCTATACTCTGGGTACGTGCTCTGGTTTATTTAAACTGCACTTAGAAATGCCATACCTTACCGACGCATCCCTATGTCCCCTATTACACGATAATTCTTTGCGTCTGACTCTTTTAGAACATAATGAGCGCGAAAGAGAAAAAAGATATGACGGAAGACTGCAGTTGCCCTGTGAGTCGTGGGCCAAGTTTTCCGAGACTCTTTTTTACGTTTCTTTTTATATGACTTTATTTTGATGATTTTCAAAGAGAAATTCGGAAAAAGAGTCAGACGCAAAGAATCATCGTGTAATAGCGTGCGACTCACAGGATGATTTTCAAAGAGAAATTAAAAAAAAGAGTCAGACACTAAGAATCATCGTGTAATAGGGGACTATAAAAAAAATCCAATTCTGGCAAATCTCACTGATACCTCAGATGTCGCAAAAACCTCACAAGGTGAGGTTAAATTGATTTTGTGAAGTTTTCGTATTCTGGCAGCGCCCTCACAACTTGTGGGCCTCACAATAACTATCGAAATTATGATCTCCTTTTGAGGACAGCACATAAATCGAAGATAATACTGAATTTAAAAAAAAAAATTGTCAGCACGTTTTTGAGAAAAATAAGATTTTCATTTTTTGCTAAAAAAAATTTTGTACGGCTTGTACCCTAATTTTTGGTCTTAAAAAAATGAAAAAAAGGCTTGGGGAATGTCCAAAATACGCTAGTTACCAACTATGAAGAAAATCGACGAACCGTTTAGGCTGCATCCGAAAGGACAGACAGACAGACGGACAGAATTGCGAGACCCACTTTTTTCGACTTCTCTATCATCGTAATGTCAACTTTGATCAAAATCCCGAGTTCTATTTTTTTACGAATCCATAACTTGCGCAAGTAAAAAATGTTACTGGAAGTTGAAAATATTTTTCATTAAAAAAATTTTAATGCATGTTTAAAATATTTTGCATTGAATAAAATTTTTAATGCATGCTGAAAATATTTTGCATTTAAAAAAAAATGCAAATTTAATTAAAAAATTATTTGCATTAAAAAAAATGCAAATTTTATTCGAACATTTGTTGCATTAAAAAAAATACAAGTTTTGTTCGAACATTTTTTGCATTAAAAAAATGCAAATTTTGTTCGAAATTTTTTTGCATTAAGTCTATTATTCGAACACCATTATCCAGGAGTTGTTTTGGGAAAAATATTTATTCATTAAAATAACTTAATTTAAAAAGCTGCTTTAATCACCCTGTATTCTATTTAGTATCTATAGACTTATCCGAGATGAATATTTTTTTAACGCCTACCCAAACGCGTTTTGCATTTTTTTTAACACAAAAATGCTCGGACGAAATTTGCATTTTTTTTCAATGCCAAAAAATTTTCAACAAAATTTGCATTTTTTTAACGAAACAAATTTTCTAATAAATTTGCATTTTTTTTAATGTAAATAGTTTTTGAATTAAATTTGCATTTTTTTTAATGCAAAATATTTACAGTTTACATTAAATTTTTTTTTGAACGCAAAATATTTTTAACTTGCATTAGTTTTTTGTTTTTTTTTTTAATGAAAATAATTTTCAACTTATTAAATTAAATTTTTTTTTAGTGCAAACAATTTTCAACTTGCATTAAAAATTTTGTTTAGTGAAAAATACAGTTTTTTGCATTGAATTTTTACAAAGCCTGGTTTGGAGGCACAGTACACAAATCTAAGGTAATATAATGAGCAGGTTGTCAAAGTTTAAAGTGTCAAAAAATTTAAAATGGCTGTTCGAGTGCCCACAGGAACTCAGCATGCATCATTAGAAACAACAACAAGATATTGAAATTAGAAGAGTAAAAGGGCACTGGATCCACCGTTTTACCACCATAATACCTTGTTTTTGACAGATGATCAGAACTGAACAAAAATGAAAATGCTAATGATATTACCTGTAATATGTGTACTGTGGTTTGGAGGAGCCTTTATGGAAGAAAATTCTTGTTGACTTGACGAGTACGACCGTCATAGAACAGCATGTTGGGTAGGTACAAAATCTTTTTCGTCGTTGATGAGTTCAATGAGAGCGTTCAACAAAAAAAATCAGCGCCCTTTAGACGATACAATGGGTCGTACAACAGGAGTTGATCCCATATCAGTGCAACCATTGTATGTAGTCTACACAATATAGAATCCACTGACAATTCGCTGCCGACTCACAAACCTCCTCACAATCATAGCATGCAATCGACAAGGCGATATCGGAACAGCCGTCGCAACTCGCAAGATCGGATACACACAAACAAAAGTTGTACGGTTGTTACAATAACTAAACTACGTTTGTATCGTCTAGAGGACGCTTTAGGAATCCAATAAAAAGTTAATCTTGCTGTGGTGAGTTTTTTTGTGAGGTTGTGAAATCCTTCGGAAAAGTGTAGGGGAAGTGGGGGCAAGACCGCTCATGGGGAAAGACCGTTTTTGTACTATGTTGTATGAACAAAAATAGAAATGGCAACACTTAAAATGAAAAACACGTGGCCTTTGGTATGATCGATCATGTCTTCCAGTATGAGCTAATTCGGTTGAGATGGCGAGAAGTTACGGTAGTTTTTGTGATTTTTCGGCAAAACGTTATCGTTTGGGTGTAACTTAAGTTGCGCTTTTACCAGTAAAATACTTAAAATTATTAACTTTTTCTTTTTTTTTACTATAGAAAGTGGATGTTGAAAATTATTTGTTGTGAAAGAAAAGAGACATAGAGAAAAAAAAATCATAAGAAACCCCGAGAAATTCAGGTAAGATCTGATGGGGGCAAAACCGCGTATATGGGCGATCTTGTCCCTATGCAGTCTTGCCCCTATGCGGTCTTCCCCTATGCCGTATGCGGTTTTGCCCCCATGTTTTAGTATGTGTTCAATTTTCCTTAATATTTTTCTTTTTACTATGTTTTATAGTCAAATATGGTACGAAATCCAATCGAATCCAACTGATGGCTGGATTAATACACCAAGTCCCCTGGGTGAGCTTACGAAGCTTGCGCTGGAGTTGGAGCAGATGAAGGCGTCATTATATCTGTGACTTTTGTCAATAGGTTGCATTTTAAAGGAAAAAACGTTCTTGCACCCAACAAACTTTGATGGGGCGGTTTTGCCCCCACATGGATGCAAGACCGTTTTTTTAACGATGTTTTTTAAAAGTTTATTATCTTTTTTTGAGTAATTTTTTTTGTTATTATTATAATTAAAGTTCCTTAAAGAAATGTAAGACTAAGTGAATAAAGAATTTATTTTTATCAAAAGACGTTTTCTAATGGTTTTTAAGGCAGTCAAACAGTAAATGTGCGGTCTTGCCCCCACTTCCCCTACCTATTTGATTTTTTCGGCATAAAATTTTGTGACCAAGTGATTTGAAGTTTAGAAAACATATTTTTATGGTTTTGATAATCTGTCTGTTTTGTAACTGCAACTGCATGCTACAGTTTCCTACTTGCCATTTGACAACAAATTATGCTACGTATAATATAGGACATCGTACAGTGTTTCAAGTTACCAAGTCAGTTTATAACCGATTAATAGAAATTTAAAGTTTCCTGTTCCTCTGTCTCTCCCGAAACACTGAATTTTTCTGATTGTCAGTTTTCTTCCAGGCCATCAACTACGACATTTCCATTAAGAACATAATTTCTTAAGGTATTAATATTTTGTTTTAGGTTATAAAACCTTATAATTTAAATATGTAAACCAAGTAATCATACAAAATCACCTACTTTATCAAATATTACATAAATCATAAACATAAAAGCTATATGCTCGTTACCTGAAAACATTTCCATGTTTTCGTTTCCTTAATATTATTCAGTAACAAGATATTTTACTTGCAATACTTATAATAATTTCAGAAACATTAAGAAAGTACTCATATCATACAATATGACAGGAAATATAATATACGCAGGTGCACTTACATGGTTTTGTAATATTATTTAACAAGCTCTTATATATTTGCCAAACAAAACATATAACCTACCCTTTCTCAGCACCTCTTAGCTCTACCAACTTATCACCTTCTAAAACCAAGTCATCGTAGTTCTTCTCAATCAGCATTAATAAACCGTCTGTTGGCTCACCATCCGCCTTCGATTGGAGCGAACGTTGAAATAATTTAAATTGATTCCAAAGTGCATCCATTAGGGCCTGTAAAATCCACCAGCTAGGAATTATTGAATCTTATACATACACCCAGTCTTGGGATAATATATACATATATATATATTATATACCACCCTCGTCGCTTTCACATCATCATCGTCGTTTACTCACCATCTGTTTGTGGATGTCATCCTGAATCGAATGATGAGCATCGAGTCGACTTAGAATCTCAACCAACGGGATACTGGGACTTGCTATAACTGCCTTGGTACTGATTCCATCGTCAATGCCAGCCAAAAGTGTCTTTTTGGTTTTACGTCCTTTCCGAGTGATTGCGTCCTGCTTCTTCACTTCCACTTCGTTGATTCTATTTACAATTCGTTCTAAGACCAATGGCAGTGTCTCCAAACTATCCGACTGTATCCTTAATTTGCAAATAGATTGAATTTTTGAGAACACCCAGACAAAAACACCCTACCCTATAACTCACAACTCACCGAATCCTATTGGAATTCTTTGCGGTGACAATTGTGACAGTCGCATTGTCATCAGACAACGACTGCTGCTGCAGCAGAGTTAATCCCAGAGCCTGGACATCATTATCACTGCTGCAAAATTCCGGAAAGAAACTTGACAATTTCGGTGCAATTGACTTGGAATTGATGTTCAGTGTGACTTTCACTGAAGCTGTCTTCTGGGGCTGAGTAGTCTTGAAGAGCATCGCCAGCGGGAGATATCCTGTTTTACTCAATACCCGTGGTATACCCTTTTAAACAAACACGAATAAAAAAAAAAAAAAAAACTTCAGTTCGTTTGCACAAGAAGCCAAACCACATCGCACGAGTATCACCTGTTTATTTATGAACGATACCAAAAACTCAATTTTGGATGTTTCAATATGCAAATTCTCTGCCAGATAAAACTGCATTAGCAAGTCTTCTTCAGTGTTCGCAGTGACTTCATTATACGTCATCGTATCGAGAGAGCAACGTACACCTTCAGGTGTTAGGATAGCAATTTGAATTTCTTCCAATGGTACAGTTGATTTAAATTTAAGACATCCAGAGCACATGGGAATACCGTTGAGCTCTTCGGGCACTTCGAAATTGCATTCGTTTAATTCGGAGCCGATTTGAAATTCAAGATCCAGATCATTCTCTGCCATTTGATTAATCACATCGATGTCACCCAAATCGATTGCTTGTTTAATTTCATTCTCTAACTGAAGCAATTCTTTGTGGGCACGTTCGAAATTTATATCTTCGACATTTAATGGAGGAACTTGGAAAACGTGCTGTTCCGAACCAAGATATGAGACTTTCAATAAGCCAGTTGGTCCTAAGGTGACAATGCCACCGGGCAGATTGTTTAGATTGGAACGTTGCAATGCAACTGGGATATCTTCCAATTGAGCTGCCCATGCCAAATTTGGTCCTTGATAGATGAAGAGTTTGGAATTTTCAGATATAATTGCAGTTAATAAACGTGTGTCAGGTTCTGTTGGTGCGAAAAAAAAAAAAAAGAAATTGTTTCAAATGGAAATGGTTCTTAAATATACGATACGTATGTATATTATGTGGTTTACATTTGAGTAAAACTTTTTGAATAAAAATTAAATACAAATGAAATAAAATCACTGGACTGTAGGAATTTCTTGATATTTTTGAGTGACTGAGAATTTAAAAAATTTTATATTATTACATTTATTTTATATTTTGGTCATACCGATGATAGCGAAGACAAAAAAAGTGGGTCTCGTGATTCTCTCCGTCTGTCTGTCCGTTCGGTTTCTTTAAACTTGGTATCATAGCGTTTTTTGCACATTCCAACGAAACGTTGGACTAAAAATAACGGTAAATGTCATATAATTAGATATTATTAACATTTTCAGGAAATCATCAAGCTTTATTTAGAAATAGGAACGAATAGCTAATTCGAATCAACTTCGTTTTGTGTTCGACAGAAAAATATTCATTTTCAAATGATACTAACAAATGAAGCTAAATGAATTCCATTTTAGAAATCAGCTGTTTGACATTTACTGACATTTTTATTTTATTTAGTATGACCAAGCTGATTTTTTTTCACAGACTTTTTTTTATTAAAAAAGTGGTCGGAAAGTACATCCTTATTATTAGAGAAATATAAAGTAAAATAAAGGTTTCTTATAGACCTGGTATTTGAAAAAAAAATCATCTATAAAAACTTATTTGAATTTCTGAACAACAACAACAACTTAAAGGTGCTACCACCAATGGTATACGAATTAATTTATAATTCGTTTTAATTAATTATTTGGCTGGAGATACAGCTATTTCAAGGGGTGCCAAGCCCTATCATCAGTCTCCTTATTAGTGGTGCTGAGCTTCAATCCAATTTTACTTGAAAAACTTTCTACATGCACACCATAGGGGTCGAACCTACGCATATCAGATTACTCAGTCTTAGAAGTCGTATGCACACGCATTCCACCGCTTAAGACCACTGACGTCACAGGTCGAAATGTGTTGTTTGTTTGTTTATCAAAATGCATTTGAAGCATCAGCATTTTTCTAAGCGCCTTCAAGTATGCTGTCTTGTTCCGCCTCCATTTTTCTCAATACCTTATTTCGATAGACTATAATTCGTAGTACGTATCAAAGGGGGAGAGGTTGGAAGATCGGTAACAGACCAGACTATTATGTTATTATAATTACTAGTACGTCCAGCCCCCGAAACTCGAGTGCTAATAACATTATCGTCTAATTGAAAAACAACTCCTAGAAAATATATTGTAATTCACATGAAATTCTAGAAAACTTTATTTTTCGATGCATACGATTTTTGGATGCGGATACTCCAACATTAAGTAAAAAATCGCAAGAATAATTCCATCGTTTAAACGCAGTCTTGAGCGTGGAGAAAAACTGAGCTAGTTATTTTATATGAGCTACTTATTATTATTATTTCCTGCTGCACCGAACGCTGCCGGGTTGGGTTTAGCCGATCCCAGAACCACTGGTCCCAAGACCATCCCGGAAGTAGTCATAAAGACCAATTAAATTTATATCGAAAATAAAACTCGTTAAATACATTGATTCGTGTATTTAATATATCTATTCGTTAAGATGGTTAGTGAATTGGAGCGAGGAATATAAATAAAAAGTTATTGTTCCACGCCTCAGCTTAAACATCCCTCACACTACATCTACAAATTGAAAGCATTCTTCCATTTTTGCTCACATTTTATTTCAATTTAAAAAACAACACCCAATGAGCGAGGGACACAATAGATTGCAGAATATTTCCATGCAAAACCAATATACCTACAACTATACATAATTTATGCTTCCTCGCATTAAATCGACCAATGGCCGAAAATCCAACACAACAGAAAAAAATCCTCAGAAATAAAATTCTTCGCACAAAAATCCCTCACTCGAATTCAATAACCATCTTAACGAATATATTAAATGCACGAACCATTGCATTTTACGAAAATATAATAAGTGTCATGAACAAATACTCGGTCTCGCTCTGGATCTTGCTCTGGTTCTCGCTCTCGCTCGCACTTGTAATGCAATTTTACTTTATTGTTTTTTAGTTTTTGTGGTAAAATTATTTAATAAATTTTTGGTTTGTGCACTTCTGTGCAGAGAAACCTTTCAATTGATATATAATTTATATACTTTCGGCTTTTGTAGACCGTTTGTCGTTTTATTATATTGATGATTTATTGTATTATTCATACTAGAATGTCAGTTCATTAGACTTGACCATTATTTATTCCGTCAAAAAAAATTATTTTTTATTATTTGAAAACATTAAGCAAACAGTAGTAAGTTAATTGATAAGCAATAGAAGCAACATAACTGTAAAATGTTTGTATAATAAAGTACTTCATATATTTTTATTTGTCACTTTAATTCAGTTTAAAAAAATTTAACAAAAATAACAACTATTCAGCATGAATCTTCAAAGTCTCTATTCACACCTTTGAACTGTCAAAATCAATAAAATTTGCTCAAAGATGACTTCAAGAATTATTTTCAAAATTTTTAAATGCAATTTTATTTAATTAGAGAAACAGATTGCAAAATTATAACAAAATTGGTCAAACCATTAAAATTCTAAAGCTGAATAACTGAAAAATAAGTTAATTTACTCAAGTTTGAAGTTCAAAATCCTATTTTCGTTATGCGGATTTTTTTGGTAAAAACTTGGAACAAAGTTTTCCTAAAATCACTTTGGTCATAATTAAATAGTTTTGTGGCAGCTCTAGCTCTAGCTCAAATTACAGTGGACAAACAGACTGACGGACGTTATGACAAAACCTAATTTTTTAGACTTTCCTATCATCGTAGTGTTGATTACAAACTCGAAATTTGGTTTTACACGAAACCAATACTTGCCCTTTGAAATAAGTAAACAGCTTAAAAGGTTTTTTTTTTTTAATTCAATATGCATTTCGAAAACGGAAAAAAATTATTCTTTTAGCCGGAATTAAGGGGCCAGTTATAGCTTTCATTGAAACTCATCATTGAAAATTTTAATTTTCAGCTTTGAGTCCCAAAAAAAGCGATATCAGTGATTATTTTTATGCCAGTAAAGAGCTGATGACTCGATTATTATTTCTAGTCAAAAAAATATTTCATTTTGGCCATACTTTTCACATAAAACGATTTCTAAGATTTCAATGATCAATGATAAGGTAGTTCAATCATTGAAATAAAGAAATCCATTTCCTGCGATAGGCTGGGACAAAATAAAATATTTTTTTGACTAGAAATAATAATTGAGTTATCAGCTTTTTATTTGCATTCAAATAATCACTGATTTCACTTTTTAAGTGCCTCAAAATTAACAATTAAAATTTTCAATGATGATTTCCAATGAAAGCTATAATTGGCGCTTAAAGGGACCTTCAATACAACTGTTTAACCATTTTACCATTTTGATCAAAATTTGTCTGTGTTCTGATATTGGTATATGATTTGGCAGTTAAAAAAGAACACAATTTACATTAAGCAATTATTAACAGTTTACCTACAACTTTCATGTTATATTTTTTTAATTAGCTTAGCTTGGTTGAAAAGGTTTGAATTAAAAGGTTTGAATTAAAAAAAAAATTAGAAATTACTTTATATTTGAAAATTCGTTAAATTCAAAATGGGTAGATAATTTTTCTTGAAATTCAGTTTTTAAATGAAAGTTTGTTTGTCTGTTGATCTTTTTATTCCTCTTAGGGTTTGTTTCACAAAGTCTGATTAAAGTTCCAATTAAGCTACATGGAACTTATTCGACAGTTAACAACCTCATTTACGTTTCACAATGTCTGAATACGTCTAATTGGCAAATAAAGTTCTAAGTATTTTACTGGCAAGATGAATTGCCGATTAGAAAATTAAACTGACAATTAAAAATTCAAAACTTTCTTCACTAAAACTCACACTTCAATTCAACACGCTTAATACCTCTTATTATTCACATCTCTTTGAAACAATCCTCTCGACACTTTTAACATGTACAATAAGATGATCCACCATGAAAAACTAACTATTTGATGAATACAAATATTTTTTCTTCAATGTTTGACATGAGTCAAATTCAATTTGTCTGGAAAACTGGAATAACGAACGAATAGCTAATTGATCATTGTGAAATGCAAAGATTTTTAATGGGAGGATTTAATTTTAGGATAAATTAAATGTCGGATAACTAAAATTTACTCAGACATTGTGTAACAGACCCTTAATCTCTGAAAATACTTAATTGATTAAAATGAAAATTGGTAGTGCGAGAGTTTGGAATTTGACGATGGACATAGTTTTTTTTTTTTTTTTAGAAAATTTAGACAAAACTAAAGAAAAAAATAAAAAAGTGACAATTAGTTTGACTGTATGTATGTTTGTTTTTTCAATTCAATCTCTCAAAATACATAAGTGATTGTAATAAAATTTGGTTGTGCAGGGCATGGAAAATTACAATGGACATTATTTATAAAAAGACAGTTTATTTGTCTGTCTATTTCGGACGAAAAGATTTACTTTAGTAGTGCACTCGGGCGTATACGTACTTTTTTGTATTTAATGTAAAATATATAATGTTGAAGCAATATGCCATAGGTTGGAACTTGACCTATACTATTGTTGTAATTGACAATGTTGTTTGATAAAATTACTGATCATGCTAAAAAAATATATGTACCTACCAGAACATATTTGAAAAAGATCAATAAAAATAAAAATATTTTGACAGAAGTCACACACGAAATATATCAAGAAAAATAATAACGTTTTGTAAAATGTTTTTAAGAGATAAATATCGTACATATATACATAAGTGTATATTTATTTTTAACAGATTTATCACCGCTATATTAAATACTTTCGATTGTGTACAATAGTATCTATACTTCCATCACTTGGTTAACCAGAAAAACCACTCAAAAATATTCTTTTGTGCGGTTCTGTTGAATCCCGTAGATTTTTAATGCGGAACCTCGATATCCCTAGTGTAATGGTAATCGGTTACATACAACTCACTCATTACAATTTCCTTTGAAAGTAGCATTTGCAATGACAATTAACAAGACTCAATGACAAACACTTAAGGTGACAGGAGTTCATTTAGAAAAACCAGGTTTTTCACATAGGCAACGATATGTACATAGCCTGCTTACATATTTCCAGCTCAAGAAATCTCAATGTCTTGGCAGATGATGGAAAATCAAAAAATTTGGTTTACAGAACTGTTTTAACTGAAATTAAATTGGTATGTTATTGAATTAAATGTTGGAAGTTTATAATTTGTGTTATTAATATTACCTATAACGATAGTTTTTTACGAAATTATAATTTAGCAACCCGTGCCATGCCGGGGCAGGCCAGCTAGATTACAAATAATTTGTACTTGAAAAGGACGTACCTGCAATTCTTTTCTTAAAAATATCTACAAAATTTTATACATAAAAGTAATTTTTGACAAGGCCCTCATTAGTCAACTGATGAGTCTGAGTGAGATCGCCGGGACGAAACGCCAATTTTTGTAGGACTTAAAGGCAGTTAAAAGCTATTTTGAATTAAAAAGATTTTTTTTATTCAAATCCGCTCTAACGATTTCTTTAATTTTTTTCTTATAAGTTAAGATTTGTAAAAGAAATCAGATGGTGGTGTACAGCCTCTATGGTGTCAAAACAATCAATATACAGTGGTGGTCCAGTATAACGAATGCCGATATAACGAATGATCGACATTATGAACATGCAAAGAAGAAATGAAGAAGTTGCAAATTTTTGTCCTGGACACAAGATGAAAAAAAATATTGGGTAAGTGTATACCTTCAAATAACTTAGGTATGTTCTTTTACAGACACGAATTGAGAAACTTATGTACGTAAAGCAACTATTGACTGGAGATCAGAGATTATGAATTATAAAGATTGGAATCCTCAGCTGTCATTCTAGTTTGCCTACAAGCTAAACAAAATGGCGGATGGTGGTGAATTCATATTTTTGCACTAGTATTCATGTTTTAACGCACACTAGTGCAAAAATATGCATTCACCACTGCATAAATTGTT
Organism: Epistrophe grossulariae; assembly: GCA_929447395.1. NCBI lineage: Eukaryota > Metazoa > Arthropoda > Insecta > Diptera > Syrphidae > Epistrophe > Epistrophe grossulariae. The sequence goes on from OV839566.1 coordinate 139,321,629, forward strand.
GTTGCAATTCACATCTATTCATCGACACGAGATGAAATTACAAAAACAACAATGTAAATAAATGGGTTTTGGGGGATGGAACGTACGAAAGATTCCAATCTTTATAATTCATAATCTCTGCTGGAGATATGATAATCGCCCCATTCATAGCTGAAGCTGGAGCAGCGATGCCAGACCGTGGGATTTATCCCAGCTTTTTGTGGGATTTTCACTTTAAAAATAAGCTGAAAAGGAAAAGGGGATTTTTCGAACTTATAATATGATTTTACGTTAAATTAATTTTTTTTTCCTAAATTGCTCATAATAGTAAGAAACTAAATTTAACTCAATATGATCGAATAAAACCAAAACCAGGCCAGTACCCGAAACTTTCAACTGACTAAAATAAAAAAAAACAGTTAAAAAGTATTGCAGTTATATGAAAAAAACTTTTAGTCAATTAGCATGTTTTTGTCAAAATATTAGTATTGACTGCTGACTGTGTATTTCACAGTTAAAGTACCTAGTCAAAGTATAAACTTGCATTCAATTGTTGAGTTAATTAACTGCGACTTTAATGACTGCGTTACCAAAGTACTGCAATCTATTATAGTTCTGATTTTTAAGTATAACTTTGGGAAAACATGCTCCGAAAGTAGGAATTCCAGATGTCCCATCAGGAGCGGTACCGTCCCGCAAAACGACTTTTGTCCTGCAAGTGCCCCGCCATAAAATGATAAATCGCAATTTGATATAATGTCCCGCTGGTCCCATACAAAAGTTTCAAAAATTATCCATAGTTTGAGAAATATCTCCAAATTTAATATTAATTTATTACTTCAAGAACTTTTGCAACTTAAATAGTTTTATACAAAAGAAATAAAGAAATATAAAAACGGAAAATCTGTCGATATTTGGGTAGACTTTAAAAAAAATCAGTCCCTTACTTTGAAAAGTTATGTGATTTTCAAAGTTTTCGGAAAAGTGGTTATGTTCTCAAAAAAAATTTTGTCTCGCAAAGTAATTTTTCAAATCTGGCGTCCTTTTCCCAAAGTCTGGCATCACTAACCTGGAGGGGAATTTTTAGTCCAAATAATTTTTTTTCGTTTATATGATATCATCAAACAGATGCTAAAATTTACTTTAACTTTATTTTGTCTGGAATATAAGGTAACTATAGATGAAGGTATCTACTAAATTTCTTGATGATGTTAGCAAAATGTTATATTATATAATATATTAGATATTACGAAACCGCCCACCGTGCCGTGGCGTGGCATCAAATGACATAAGCATACTAATTTCCCACGCCACTGTGCCGCAATACCTACTGGTATTTAATATGTTCTCCCTTTTAGAATTTCAACCTTGAGTAAGAAACTTCTTTAAAGTGCCACGTAAACTTCTTTTAATGAAAAAAAAAAAAAAATCATTGAATAAACAACATTTCTATTATTTATTTTCAATTTATCTTAACTTTTGTAAAAGAAAAAAATATTCGATAATTAGAAAAAATGACTTTTTTCTAGTTTTTCTTTTTTTATTCATATAAACTTAACAAAAGTAGGTATCAACACAAATAAATGTACAAACTTCCAAGTAACTTCCAAACTTCATAGCTACTAATTCTTATATTATAGGCAGTTTGAGTCTTTTCATCTCAAATAAGGTACATTTATATATCAAGATATTTATTTATATGCATATACAAGAAAAAGTTCTATTTATATATCTAGGTTAAATATCAATACTCACCCCAATAATATCCAACAACAAAAGAACAAAAACACTTGGGAGAAAAATCCAATTTCATAATAAATTCAACATCTCCATTATCATTAACAGCTATAAGGTTTCGTTCTCCAAGAATCATAATTGATGTGGATGCTCTTCAAATAATATTCCAAACTTTCAATAATCCAAAACAAACAAAAAAAAACTTCTTCATATATAATTAAAATACTCACTCCTTGACTTTTACCGGTATTATATCCAAAACCCCTTCCCCCAAGCAGAAAGACCAAACCGGAGATATATCCGAATTATTTATGGCCGAGTGTGATAAATCCTGATAACTGAATTAGAAGAGCATGAAAAGTTTAAAAACTAGCTAAGTACTTATTGTTGAAAAATGAAAACTATAAAAATTGCTATATATTTCATTTTTAGGTACCTACTTCCCCAATAACACAATGACACACTCTTTTCTGCAATTTAATAAAAAGGATGGCCAAAATATAAATCTAACAAATTGCCATTCTAATTCCGTTTGCTCTCGGAACTGCTATAATAATCAAGTGAATTAATTAAGCAGGATTCCCGCCAAAGGACATCGGTATAGATATCACAATTTAATTTCACAATGCTGCCGCCTGCCCTCGTTCTGATCCATGATGCAGGAATGGCAATTGGGAATGTGAATGGCAAGAGAGAGAAAAACTTTTCCGTTTTGGCCATCCTTCCGGTCGATTGAGAAGAAACAGAGCAAAACGACCAACTTCTGGCAAAATGCCAAAAGTTTTTCAAACGTTTTTTTTTTTTTTTTGTGTGTGTGTTTGTCTTTTATTTTGTGAAGAAGAGGACGACAAATTAATTAAAATTCACCTAAAACTCTCCAAATGCCAGGACGAGTTGATACGCAGAAATGAGTCGGTCCGTTCCACATAAACTAACGGACTAGGCAATGGCCTTGGTCCTGGCAAATTGCATTCGTATGAGATGCCATCTTGCTCGTAAAATGTCAGACTTCCGTCCAAATGTCCAATGCACAAAAACTCACGCCCTTTTACTTGACCAAAATGCCCTTTGCACAAAGAGAATGCAGTTCGCGCGAACGTATGCTCCACTACGGTCTGTAGCTGGGAATGGTCGCCATGGTCAGCAACTCCGTCCACAGTCGTCAGGTTGTAAATTGCCAAATTGTTCGGATGCAAAATTGCAATTTGATTTGTATTCTCACTGCGGAAGGTCCTGTGGTCGAGTTGTGAGTCGAAAGTATAGGATGATGATGTTCATGTTTGGTGACATGGAAAACGTGGAGTATTTATTTTTTTTTTGTTATTCGGTTAGAGCGAGATAAGGTTACGAAAGATTACTTTTTTGGCAACTGGACAAAAGGGTATGTCCTGGATGCCTGAATGCTAATGCTTACCCAGAGAAACGCCCGGAAAGAACTGCTAAAATTTGTGCCTTCAACTGACACTCAAGCAATAAATCCGTAGCTTGGAACTGTTCATAGTTGTGGTTGGAATCGAATTCTGCAGGGCGGTTTGGATAGAAGATACTTAAAAGACCACTGTGGGATCCTATCACAATGTAGTCCTTTTCAATGTCTTCAAGGCCAAAACGGGTGCACAAAAGACTTGCAACGTCGTAATTTTCTTCGATATCGGTGCATTGAGCTGTCCACCAAGTTCTCACTTTGAAAAGAGACATTTTATTTTAATCCAATTGAATTACTTTAATAACAACAATAATTTGTAAATGAACTGAAGGATAAAACAATTGCAAGAGTTTGTTTGTCCATTTGGTTGCTAAGGACCTAACTTTTATACGCACACAACCGAATTTTTATGTTTCGATTTTTGTCTGCTTATACAGAGCCTTGAACAAACCTTCTTTATACCTATCATAATTTATTGTCTGCCAGACCGAACTGGCTCAGAAGAATTTTATTTTCCATACCTAAAATTCAAAAAGAAATTTTTAAATCAGATACCTGCGTCCCATATAGTATAGGTACTCATATTTTGGGACGAAACTTAGAAATACGGATTTGTTCAGACATACCTGAAAGAGGTCTATTCGATTATATTGGAGGAATTCGCCGTTTTGGAAAACGAAAATTCCGTTTTAGCGGGAAAGTTTTTCGAACATAATATGTAAGTTGTTGTTGTACAAATATACATATATTTTCTTCGATAAGTATTGGTTTCGTGTCAAAAAAATGATGATCTAGAAGTGTTAAAAAATTAATGGATTATGATATTTTTTAAAAGATTTTTTGCTGCATGGAAATATTTTCGAAGTTATTGTCGTTTAAATTTGTAATTATTGTACCTTTTCTCTTTTTTCGTTCCCTTTCGTAAATAGTTCCTGTCTTATAAAAATTTTAGTGCACGGACTGTTTCTAAACTTTAACCGTCGAAAAATTCCCAAAAAATTATTAATGCAAAAAAATCATCAGAATCAGAACCACCTTTTAGTAATTTCAGCGTAACAATAGCTGCATTTTACTATCCACATGATCGGATCTGCATCAGATCCTAGTAAAAAAAAACAAACAGGATCACACAGACAACAAATGGTATATATAACCATCTCTTTTTTCACTGTTTGTATATTTTTCATGTGTTTGTTGGCTCTTTCCTTTGCACTGCAGTTTACACTACCTTACCACGGGCGGACTGGGCCACCGGGCAACCGGGATTTTGTCCGACCCCTAGGAGAATAAAAAGAGTGTGAAATTGACTTATTCTACTATCCGATCCGAGCGAATTTTTCGATTCACGTGAATTGTTTACTTAATTTGTTACAAATTATTCTTTTAACTCTCCAATATTTCGAGTTCAAATCTCTATCAATAATTATTTTTGAAGTTCTTGAGAAAATCTATAAATAGTTAAAATTTTATTTTTAGCGCAATTAAATGCTTTTTGGAAAGTTCCTTTTCCTCCGAGGGATAGCAGAATCGAACGTTTAGCAGAATGGGACTGAAAGTCTCTGCAGTACTTTCTGTTCGTTTAAAAGAAAACTTTCTTATACAAATGGATTTCTAAGGGCCTTACAATAAATATACAGCTTTTGACACTAAAAGAATCTAAGGAAGCCCACACATCTCGTGTAAGGGGACCACACAATGAGCACAAAGCTGTTGCATCCCAATTTTAACGAAAACTATAGCTAAGCTGGTGGGGCCTCATACTTAATATTCTTGAGTTACTCTGACCGCATTGGTAACCTAGGGAAGCCCCCAAATTACTCTTAGTAAACCTTATATAATTCTATAAGTTTTTAAAGTACTTTCAGTTCATTTAAAGGAAAGCTTTCACACACAATTTTAGGAAACAGAATAAAAAAGTATGTGAGTATTTTCGAAGTCTCGGTAGAAGTAGATAACATCAGTTATAAAATTTGCATTATAACAGTTAACAGGACCTACTTAATGTTTTCAAAAATCAAGTTAAATTTTTTGTTAACTTGAAGACATAATTTCAAAAATCAAGTTACATTTTTTGTTAACTTGAACAATAATAAGCCTTATTGTGAGTTTCGCCCGCACAACATTCCACCCGGAAAATTTGGTATTTCACTTTTCGCCTATTGTGAGTTTCACCCGAAATTTTATGTTAAAAAAATTCCCCTTATTGTGAACATTCATTTCGGGCGGAATGTTATTGACAGCTTAAATATTCACTTATTTTTAGTAGGCGAACGAAATTTCGTTCGAGCGAAACTCACAATAGCTTTTAAAATTCCGAGGGAACAAAAATTTCGGAGCAACCATTTTTGGCTTCAATTACACAAAATTTTTTTATCGTCGTTTTCGGAACTTATTCTTTTTCACTCCTGCTAATTTTACTATTTCGTGGCCCTTGTCTTAAAGTCCTGGGAGGCACTTTGACTCCCAGTCCACCCCTGTACCTTACCATAGTATTAAAATAAATAAAAAACTACTAGTTTTCGGATATTGAAATAGATCCAGATAAAAAGCAGGATTACATGTTGTTTTTGTATTTACGTGTTAAAATTTGATCATGATCAGAGATCATGTGAATAATAAAATGCAGCAAATGTTTTCTTTACGGATTTGTTTTTGTTTTTTTTTTGGTTTTTTAAATTAACAGATCTTAAAAGAAATAACGCGAGAATCCAAAAAAAATTTATTCATAAGTCGATAAAGTTCTAAATGTGTTTTTTGCAGTTCGAAAGTTTAACAGAGTAGGGGTGTAAGGCGTAACATTTTTTACTTTGGAGATTCCTGCTCTTTCGTTTGGAGGAATAACAGAAAACGAAATAGGCTAGCTTATCCCCCGTCAATTTTGTCCACATTCCCACATTTTTCGAAAAAATGTAAATAATTTATGCAGAATATTAGATTATTTGAAATGATGATTAGCTATAACAAAAGAATATATTAAAGAATGCTTGAGTAGAAACTTGTCTTAAAATATTGAAATTTAATCCATTTTTTTAAATAAAAACCCGCCAGCCAAACAAATTTCAAATGATGTACTTTTTCTTTCTTTTTAATTTGGCAAGTGCGCATCTCACGATCAACCGAAAACAACTGGCTAGTATAAAGAGAAAAGTTAAGTTTGATACAAGAAAACGTTTCAACACATTTATTGAGGCTGTGAATGGGCTTGTTACTTTCATGAATCATGACGTGTTACTTTTGTCCCCGGCCTCCCCTACAAATTCAAAAGTGGAAGGAATAGCACTTTCAAATAGCAGACTTTCGGAACCGTCCATTTAAAAAAAATTCAAAATTGTTCTCTCAAAATTGACAATATACCTATGGGTATTTTTTGAAAACTGATAAAGCATCGATCATTTTTTACTGTTGCATTGAACTAATACCTCAATTATCTCACGTTTTATCTGGCAATTATAAGATTTTTTTTGCAAAATTCTTCTTGTAATTTTTTCTCAGATTTTCACTTCCTTTTATCTCTTAATAATGCCAATAATTCTGCATCCAATTTCATCTGCATTTTAATTTTACTTTTCAAATAAATTAAAAATGGATGAGCTTTAATTCACAGATTATGAATTATAAAGATTGGAATCTTTCATACGTTCCATCTACCAAAACCCATTTGTTTACATTATTGTTTTTGTAATTTTATCTCGTGTCGGTGAACAGATGTGAATTGCAACAACAATGTATGCAATATATGAAATATTATGCAATTTATGAAATATGAAATACCATCCGCCATTTTGTTTAGCTTGTAGGGAAACCAGAACGACAGCCGAGAATTCTAATCTTTATAATTCATAATTTCTGCTTTAATTTTGACAGTTCGAAGTACAGTAGAATCTCAAAAAGATGAACATCTTTTCGAGCATCAGAGCACATTTGTTTGAGGAAGAAGATATAGTTATCAACAAAAACATTAAATGTAATTAACATAACAAGTTAAAACAAGTCCGAAAGTACCGTCAACAAATCTAAATAACGTTACATAAATATAATAAATAAAGCGTTCATCTTTTCGAGTACAAAATTTCCACCCGTTTATCTTTTTGAGCACTGGAGGGTGAAAATATTTCGTTCGTCTTTTTGAACTGTTATTTTATATAACCGTTAATTTTTCCAAGATTATACCGTAATTGGGAAATTTTCGAAAATGAAAGATTTGTAGAGCATAGAATTTCATTTCGAGTGAAATTGAAAATCGATTTCAATAGGATTTCTGACCAAATGCAGAACATGGGTGAATTTTGCATTTTTACTATACCCCAACCTTATTGCAGCAGAAATAATACAACAAAGTTAAACTTGAACTCGCAAAAATAAAATTTCGCAATTTTACCGGATCGTGAATAGCCCTAATTGTTCTTCTGTGTTAATTAAGCAAATATCTTATATACTATTTCTATAGTCTAGACTCACTTTCCGACTCTCATAACTACACCGATTTTGACAAGTGAGGTGCCAAACGAAGCGTAATTACTTGCTGATTAACCGAATTATAATTTTATTTTAAAAAATTTAATAATAAGTTCGAAAATTGCATTTGTTTGTTTTGTGCGTCTTTTATTTTTATGTAATTGCGAGATTTCTCGCACGGGTAAACTAGTAATAGATATATTTATGTGTAAAAAAATAATCGATTTATGTGAACTCTTATTTCGACCCTTTGAAACACTGGGATTATAAAAAATCATCCAATCGATGACACTCGATCGTTTTAGTTTTACGTTATAGGATCCTGATCGCTTAAAAGAGGACCACTGGAAGAAAACTGAGTTTTAAATCCTTTAACAGTATATACATACCTGATTTTCTAATCGAGGCGTAAGAACTCAGTATAAACTTTACTAAACTGAAAAGCAAAATGCTCCACACCAATAAAAAAAATATATATCAGTTTTTGTTCGTTTTTAATCACATTTATTTATATTTACTATGTTTTTAAATATATGTTCTTTTATTTATTTTATATTTTTGTTTTGTATTATTGTAAGATAATATATACATTTAGTGTACAAAAATTAAATTTAAATTCTTAAAACGAAGTTAAAATAGTAAAACAATTAGAAAAAAAAAAACTTTAAACAAATATCTACTTCATTACAATGTATTCCAACATTTCCATACAAAACAATTATTATTATTATTATTATGTGTTTGTTTTCTTCTTAAATAACATTACTTAATTATATGTAATTTACACTTCTTTTGGAAAAAAATAACATCAATTAAAAGAAAACAATTAAAGATTTACATAATATTATTTTTCTATTTTGGTTTTTTTGGTTAAGAAGAATTCAGTTTAGCCATACAAAAAAAAACTATTTGATATATACTGTTCTTATGTATAAAAATTAAATTAAAATTATTTGTTTTTATTGTTTTGGTTACCAAAAAATAATTAAATAGCTTAAAAAATTACCCGTTTTTTTTATTTTTACTTATAAATTATTTTCTTCTAGTGGTGTATTTTTAATGGATTTTATATAAGTTATATATTGTTGGATTATTTTTTTGGAATATAGTAGAAATAATGAAATAGTTACTTTTATTTTGCTTTCTTTACATAAATATTTGTTCTAATTTTAACTTTTATATCCTAGTAATACTTACATTTTCCATTTTTTTTTTATAATTTTAAGATCAAATTTTCAATTTACTTCAACACCATTTTGCGTTGTTCAAATAATTTATAAGCCCGTGTTTTTTTTTTTTTTTTGAATTTATATATTATATAGTTTAACAACTCTGGCTTATCTAAAATTCTACATTATTTAATTCCTTTTAAGTGTAAGTTTAAATAAAAATAAAAATCCCTTGTTTTTGATTGAAAGATATCATATAAGTTGTTAGTAGATTAATCCGGTCCTCAATATTAAGAGGTTACAGTTTATTTATTTATATTATTATATATGAAATAACACTTTAAATTATTTATTATGTTATTATCATTTGCTTAAGTACTTGTTGAATGTCCTGTGTTGGTTGTTCTTTTCATTTGCAAACGCATATAATTAAAGGTTTATTATATTTAAGCATTTTTCAATTCATATAGTTGACGACACGATGTTTTAATTTTTGTTTGTATTAATTTTTAATTAATTGGTTTTTTATCCATACGGTTAGTGGAGAGAGAGGGAGGAGAGAGTGTATATTTGGGAAGAGATTAAAACTGAGAAGAGATTCGTTTTGTTTTATTTATTTATTTTTTTTTGGTTTGCAATTAGTTTTGGCATTTTTTTTATGTAGGCTGAAAACCAACCAAAAAGAAATTTAAAAGAAAGCATAAGATTAAAATTAGTTTTAATTTTTTGTTGTTGTTTAATTCTGTTTAAACTTAAATAAGATATTTGATTTATTTTTGTTTAATTACAAAACACTTAATGTACACTATTAAGCTTGGATTAATTATGTTTGTTTACATTTAAAATACAATGGTTCTAGATTTAAGATTTTGTGTTGAGCGGTTGGAGTTTTTGAATTGCAGGATCAGTTTTTGCTTTAAATTTAGTTATTATTTAGATACCAGTTTTTTTTTATTATTAAAAATAAAATCTTAACTCAATGATGTTCTTTAGAGATGAAACAATCTTTTCGTGATAATTAACAAAATACATACATATGTATGTAATGTATGAACATTAAATTGTTGTATGTACATACAACAAATATTATAAAATTTTTTGAATACAAATCGTAAACCTCTTCATTTAAGAAAATATTTCAAACGCGATTTTTGCTTGTAAATTATTTCGGAATGTCTGACGCATGCATTTTAATTATTCTTATTGCTTTTGTTTTTCACATGGAAGGAAACAAATTTTAAACTTCCAATAAGCTTCGGATTTTGTTAAACGAACTGCAATAAATGATCTTATCTATGTCCAAATTATGTATATGTTGATAGATTGTTACAGAGATAGTAAGGAAAAAATACTGAAATCAATTTTTTAAAATAATTTATTTCATGAAATTTGTGGACTTCATTGGTAATTTACATTTTTCATTACGAATATTTTGAAATGAATTATTTTTTGGGGAGACAAGAGGCAAAGAACAAAGTCCACACAACAAAAAATCAAGAAAATTCTCCAAGAACAGTAAAAAAGACAAAATAAAAATTCCACAAAAGAAAAAAATATTTTACGAACGGATAAAAGGGAAAGAATGCAACTTTTTATTTTTATTTGAGAATGCGCATAATACGCATTTGAACAGCCTTAGCATTCTAAATTTTATTCAGAAGACTTTGAAATCGCTCTAGCAAATTACATACATAATTTTGTATTCCAAAAATTTCGAATAATTTCTTTTAATTACGAAATTAGATTCAAAATATTTGTATAAATAAATATCTTGTACTATAAAAAATTGTTGATCCATAATTTGAATTTAAAAAAAAAAATAAAAAAAACTTCCAACAAACTCACCACTTTCACCATCTCATCTCATCTTTCTTTCAATTAAATTTCTTAAAAAAAATTTCAGCCAATCAATTTTACAAATTTTCCAAATACTTAATATTTTTTTTAATTTTTGTTAAATTTTGTTTTCTCTCGACACTAGAACCATTTTTTTTGTGCGTAGTTAATTTCTTTGATACACAAATAATTAAAATACACAGAATAAAAATGAAATAAAAAAATTTCAAACTAAAAATAAATGATTATCCTGCATTTGCAACTAAAAAGAAATTAAGGAATGAAAAAAAAAAAAAAACTAAAATGCGCAACATTTACAAAATAAAATAAAAGCAACGAGTTTAAACATGAAACATGGAATAATTAAAATGAGCCAAAAAAGATAACAACAAAAATTAATACAAAAGTAATAAAAATGCATTCCTTACTCTTTTTCAATACGAGTCTGCATAATTTTCTTTTTGACTAATGTGCGTACCTGTTGTTGTGTAGTTTGTTGTTGTTGTTGTTGAACTTGCTGCTGTTGTTGCTGCTGCTGCTGCTGCTGCTGCTGCTGTTGCTGAACAGATTGGACATTCTGCGATTGAGTTTGTTGTTGTTGCGTAGTTATGGTAATGGAGCCCACTTCTGTTGTTTGCCCGACAGATGATGCATTTGTAGTAATTCCTTGCACATTACCACCCATGTTACTCATTGAAGAAACATTTACTTGTTGCTGTTGCATACCTTGCGATTGTTGGACACTCACCGCAACTAGATTGCCACCAGAAGTGTTTTGAAGACGGGCTGGACTAGCATTCTGTCGCTGACCTTGTTGGTTTTGTATGGCATTGAGAAGAGCTTGCTGGGTTTGAGCTTGAGTGGCTCCTGGAGCTACCTTTATGGTTCCTGAAATATTTTGACTCGAAGTCACATGAGCTCGTAGATTTCCTGCGGTCAAACCTTGTGCGGAAGATGCCGAGACAACCTTCAAAAAAAATATTTAAACCCAAAATAGAATATAAGTAATATCCAAAGAAATTTAGTTTGAATGAATTTTGTGACAAATTCAAATTAAATTGTTTATTTATAAAATATGTTGATTTGTTGTTTTTTGTTATAAACTCACCTGAATTGTTTGGCGTGCATTGGCTTGCGACGCCACCGAAACTGGAATAACTCGACCCACACTTGTCTTTCCTAAAACCAAACTAGTAGCTGACAGTGTTCCCTGCTGCCCTTGACGCATCACTTGCTGAATTTGTTGTACAGTCACTGGTAAGGTTTTCGTGTTCTGTATATGCACCAATTGCGTCTGAACACTTGGTTTCTGGCCAACTTGTCCACCCTGTGCAATTTGAGTCATTTTACTTAGTTTCCTTGGCTGTCCTATGGCCAAATGTTGTTGCACATGCAACTGCCGCATTTGTGATTGATTAGCCATTGTCACTTTGATTTGACTGCCGGGTTTGACATGTGATAGCGCCATATTTATGGTGCCGCCTTGAGATGTTGTGGTCAGATTGCCAGAAGATGTCTTTACCAAAGTGGCCATCTGCTGTTGGCCAGAGGTGCCAGGCTGTTGTTGAATTTGTACATTAGCCGGGGTCAATATTTGACCTTGTTGCAAAACCTGATTTTTTGGTTGTGCTATAACTTGTCGCTTGACCAACAACATTTCGTTATCATTCACCTGCCGAGCAATTGTTTGCTTGCCTCCTACTTGTTTGATAAATTGCGTGCGACCTTGATTGTGAGCCACTTGAACAGTGGCTACTGATGTGACAACACCAGGAGCTCCTCCAGGAGTCACATTAGCTGCACTCACTGAAGCAACAGATACCTTTTGACCTTGCACTTGAACAGTGGGACCAGTTTGAACGACACCACCTTGTAGTATTGTTCCGGCTGCGTTCACCAAAGTTGTTTGTCCACCAGCAGTCTGAACAACTTGCCCACCTTGACCAGGAGTTTGCAAGACCTTAAGCTGTTGTCGCTGACGATAGAGTTGAATCTGAGCAGGCTGATTGGTGATTTTACCAGTTTGCTGTAATGAGCTCACAGGGATGCTTTTTGTGACAACTTGCTGTGAACCTGCCATGGACAGTCGCAGTTGGGCTCCCTGGAATTGAGCTTGCGTCACAGTCTGCCCAAGACTATTCATGGATAAAATTGTTGGACTTTGGGAGTTCGGTCGTTGCTGCAAAACTACATCTTGCAAGCACCCAGGAGCTGCCACAATTCTTTGAGCCCTCAGTGCAGATGCATTCAAAGTAGTCACAGTTGCATTTGGCTGCATGTTAGCCGAGGTGGTAAGAACTGTGCCAACTGTAGCCAACTGCGACACCGATACCACTTGCGGCATACTCTGTGATGGCAAGGTCTGAACCAGGGTTGCCATTTGCGACTGCGACGACACCAAAGATGCCGACGAAACTATACTCTGAGGTTGGATTGAAACAATCTGCGCCGATTGAGTGCCCTGGTGTTGGACATTGGACATAGTTGACACAGGGGTTGTAAGAACCACAGATACAGATGAAGGGGTGACCATATTTCCAGATTGCTGTAGCTGAATCTGTTGTGCCCCAGACTGCGTCAATTGCTGAATTTGACCGTGGAGCAAGCCCGATTGTGGTGTAACAATTGTTTTCACAATCTGCGTTGTTTGTTGGTGTACTCCTCTTGTTTGCATTATTTGTCCACCTTGCTGTTGTATTACATTTGGCATCTGCTGTTGGGTTTGCTGAAGCACAATCGCCGTTTGCTGACCGCTAGATGCCTGTTGAACTTGTATCTGCTGGGGAATCTGCTGTGGTTGTGATTGTTGTTGCTGTTGCTGCGGTTGCTGGTTTTGTTGAGGTACAATTTCTTGATTAGGAGTTGCTACGGGAACTCCTCGACTTTGTGCAGGCATTTGCATGGTGGTACGTTGTTTTTCACGCATCTTATTTGCCTTGAGCACTGCAATTTTGTGTGGGCTCAAGGGAGTATCATAGTTGGCAATTCCGAATTCTTTCAATACTTCAGCATGTTTGGGATTCATTGGACTAGGCGCGCTAAAGTGCCTCTTCGGTGGCGGAGCTTTTTTCAAGAACGCCGTTTTAATGCCATCAAATTTGGATTTCATCAATTTGCTGAATGAACTATTATTGTCCGTAATGAAGTTTTGCGATGTACGCAGTGACTTGACGCCCCCTTTAATACAAGCTTTCATAACTGACTTCATCTTCTTTTGCTTTTTAGGACTTTCAAGGAGTTTACCCTCTTCACGAGGCACAATGACAGCTTCATAACGCCAACGACAATGCTTAGGAGAACGATATGTTTTTGAATACATATTCACAATCTCAGCTACTAAATCCCAATTGGGAGTATGCCCCGGAGATAGAAGCATCAAATTAATCGGCAGACCTTGTAAATTTGACAAAACATGCACTATGGCTATATCCTCATAGATACTCCATTCAACCATTCCTTCAGGCTCCACAAGACTTTTAGTTGTGGTTTGCGGCTTCAAACCTGGTATTTGGACATTTGGTTTGAATATACCACGGTAGCGTTGTAATTTGAGATCACGTCGAATCTTTGCTACTGCACCCGATGGTCGATCGAACAACGATCTTGGGGCAATGAAATTGTCGTCTTTGCGAATCTTCGGTGGACGCCGTCCATCGAGAAGGAATCCAGCTTCAGTGCGAGAACGTTTGTATTCCTTCTTTACATAAACCGGTGGTAGATGCGATTCAGTAAGGACTTCAGTATCATACATAAAACCTAATGAATGATCAATGTAGATGTCATTGTCGTTTTGCGGTGGAGTTGGTGGACACCACATCTAAAGAGAAGAGAATTAAATAATAAATAAGATGTAAGAAATGTATGTAGATTATTCGACGGCTCCAATTTTAAGTGTCGAAGATGGATTTTTTTTTTTTATAATGATATTCTTGGCTTACCGGCATTTGTTCCATCGTATTGTCAGAAATCCAAATCTAAAAGCAAGAAAAATTGTATGGGAAAAAAACTCATTAAATATCTCCTTACTGATGTGAAATGTTATTAAAATATCTGTTTTGGTATTTTTACGTATTATAAGGCTGGCATTTATTTTGTTTAAACATTTTCAGTTACTTATATAAAGTTCATTTAATTTATATGTATTTCAAAACGATACAATCAAATAACTACAATATTTATAGAATGCTTTATTTCCTATTCTATCCTTTAGAAATTTACTAACTCGATCTATATTTCCTATTAATTTATTTTTTTGATTTTAGAGTATGGGTCTTACATGAATGAAAAAACAACAAAGTCGCAATGATATGATAACTTTTTGGCAGATCTTGTTTTAAAACTGAACTGAATTGAAACTGAAACTGAGGCATTCGAATTTTTCGAGATTTTTTATCTGAAGGCAATACTGTCTGCGTCACTTTTAAAGACCACTTTTTCTTTATTTGGTTGGTTTTTATATGATTTGTATTAGCGCATCGTCGGTTACAAGGTCGTTGATTCGCCGTCTATAACGACTTGTTCGATATAATCAAGAATTTATGAAAACATTCTTAGTTATTGTCATTTAAAACGACAAGATGAGATGAGACAATGAAAAATCCAAACACAAACCAACAAAACCGAATTTAACTGCAAATACAGATTAGAATGTGTTGCAATAGGAACACATTCTTTTCTTCGCATGTGAATCTAAAAGGATTCTTTATTAATCTGTTCCTAAAATTTAAAAGTAGGCATTAAGTATTTTTTTTTATATTATTCCAGACCAGATTTGGTTAATCCGTTGACGGTCGTTTATTTATTGTCCGAAATTTATTTAACCTAGTTTTATAAATACACAAAAATTCCTCCAAAGCCACGCGGTTTATTAAAAATTGTTTAAATTAAAGCTTTAGATATTTGTCAGAATATGTTTTTCAAGTAGGAATTTTCTACCATGAAATTTGGAACTCACTGTCTATAAATTTTTCCAAAGAATATAACTCTTGTTTTATAGTCTTTGGATGATTAGATAATATTTTTTTAAATAGTAAGCGGAAAATTTGATGTGATGATTTCTTTTATGATCACTTATCGTGCCTGAAAAATTCATTAATTCGATATTATGATTCAGATTCTACCGATTCTACCAAAATCTACTATAATTTGAGTTGTTTATCATCTGATTTCGGTTGATTAGCACCATTCGATAGAACCTGTGAAAATTATGGTTTATATTAAACGCACTTGGAATAAATTAGCCCTTAGACTCTTGGGCTCATTTGATGAACTTTAGTATTCGAGTTCAACAAAAGAACTTGTGTGACGGTTTACGCTGAGGGAAACATCATATGCGTGTAGGTTGAACTTAAATATTAAAGTTTCGTATCAACAAACAAACTAATAAGTAGTTTAAACTAAGTCTAACCCATATTAAGCGCATAAAACTAATATATAGACAAAGATTGTGAAACTTTTACTATAAATGAACGTTTACAACAAGGATCAACTGAAAAAGCTTAAATGTTTAAGATATATGTAAGTAAAGAAATGTCAAAATTTTTTTGAATAAATAGCCCTGAATCAATAGATAGATAGCGAATCGAACGATTGACTGGCCTGTTGTGTTGGCCAATTGAGAAAGGATTCCCAGACTATTTTTTTAATTCAATCATTGAATGACAGACTTTGATAAATTGATTTGTTCGATTTAGCTTGATTATAAAGTTTCTTACTCAGCACAAGCTAGTAATATGATTGAATTCCTAGTACCAATGCCGAACAGTTGAATTTTTTTTTTAATACATAGTTCGATTTGCTATACACTATGAGATTTTTCTTTCTTTCATCTCAAACAACATCATCAAACAAAACTACTTTCCATGCGCCTGTGTTTATTTCATATCAAGTTGTGTTATAAAATTTTACTTTTTTCTCTAAATTATCATTATTTATTGATTTTTTTTTTAGTTTTGTTTTTATTTTAAAGTCGAAAATCAATGTGAACGAAAACGTAAATAGAAACAAAAAAAAACACATATAATTATCTGTAGCCGTTTGGAAAATGGCAAATATTTTTTTTTTGTATTAATAAATAACATTTAGACTAAAAAAATAAGGCTGTTTTGGTGCCCCAATAATAATAAATTTATCTACATAACAACAATAAAAAAATGTAATCAAACAATATTTTGTATATTAAATGCCCGCCGTTTAAGAAAACATAAGAAACATTTGCCATTTCTAGTAACCAAACTTGACAAATTGTTTGTAGAACAAATTAATTTATTATTTTTTTTTGAAATTGTATTTGAAATAAATAAATGAAAAAATAAAATAAATTCTAAAACACAGTAGCAGGAAATGTAGTTTTCTTTTCTTTTTTTTTTTTTTCTTTAATTAAATTTTCTTTTTATTAATAATTGTCATTATTTATGTAAAAAAAATTTAAATTCTATATGAGACACCAAAACAGATATTTTAATCATCATCTTGCCCGATGATAGTTTTTTTAAAGTAAGGAGAATTTATTTGTTTTTTTTCCAAACGATGCTAAAAACGCGCCAGAGATTATGTATCGTATTAATGCAGAGAAAATCGACAATTTAAAAACAAACAAAAATCAATCAATCGATATAGAGAGGAAATTGTAAAATAAAACAACACAACTTTAATTTCTCTTTTGTTTGATTTTTTTTTACAGAGGAAATATATTTTTATATATATTTTTTTTTTATTGTATAATATTTCCATACATATTTACTTATTAAACATCTATTGATGTTTTTGTTTAGTTTAAATAACGGCGATGTATTTGTTTTTTTTTTTTTTAGATTAAGCTTAATACTAATAAATTTTGTTTTTTTTTTTTATTTTATTTTTTACTTCACCTTCTTACTCAATGGTTTAATGTGGTTAATTTATTATTACTTTTTATTTAATTTAGTCAGTTAAAAAATAATTTATAATTAAATAACAAATAAAGAACTATAATTAGTTTTTTTTCGCGGTTTAGATATTGTGTTTTTGTTTTGTCTAATTTCTAGGTCACAGTTTAGTTTTGTACAGAGATGTTTTTTTTTTAATTTTATTTATTTTTAAAAATAGGTTTTGAAGAAGCCATGATGCCTAAAAATATTTCAAACTTCTGTGTGGTTTTCTTTTTTATGGATTTAATGAATTAAATATAGAATTCCTATTGCTAACTACCAACTGAATATATATATATATAAAAAAAAAACTATTTTATTCTAAAAACTATTAATCCATAGGAATTAAATGAATAATGTAATCATTTACGAACAACATATGTGTGTGGTTGTATTTACAGAATTTGCTTAACTGTATTAGTTTGATTTTCAGTGGAGAAGTAGAGAGAAGTTTATATTACATGTCAGCACTCTCTGGCTGCAGAAATGACGTAGCAGCACATTGAACCCAAACATTTCGTTGCGAACCTTTGCTAATTGCCCATGTCTCTAATTAGACACGCCTTACTTAGATCAGGACGGACCGTTTGAACTTTGACGAGTTCTCGTTGGTTCCGTAGCAGTAACAGCAGCAGCCGAGTCTTCATCGTCTTTTTGTTGATTGCTTACTTTTTTGTCCATATCAATTTGTTTGAGTATTACTTTTGGACTTTTTTTAAGCAACCAGTGATCAAGTGTTGATCTAGAATTCAATTTAGCAGGTCCACCTCCACCAACTCCACCAACACCGCCACCTTGAGATGGCCTCTTAAAAGCTACTCGAGCTTTAGGAGTGTTTGTTTGATGTAGATCATTGGCCTGTTTTAGAGTTTTGTTGGATTTTGTAGGGCTTTCGTTGTTCTGCGATGTTGATGATGGTGGTGTTGATGGAGGGGGCAGTGAGGAATTATTATCATTAGAATCATTGTTTGTATTCTCTTTCAGTCGACTTGTCTTATTGGTTGGTTTTACCCCTGGTAGAATTGGACTTACATCAAGGGTCCAGAGATTAATTTTCACTGAACCCCTTGATCGGGTACGGGGACTATTAACATCTACGTGATTTTCTTCAAACACATTTGGTTTTTTTCTAATTGCCGACATAGCATTGTCCTTGTCATCGTCTTGAGAATCATCATCGGTGTCCGATTCATCCGACACATTATAATAGGTGGAGGTCGTCGTAGTTGTATCTTGATTTACAGCATCGATAGTCCATTCTTCGACGTCCATTGAAGGGCTATGATTAGCTTTTTCACTATCATCACTATCGCTATCAATTACTTCTCCGTCTTCATTATTTGCATTACCTTCATCCTCATCATCATCTTCATCATCAACTTCTCCACTACTTTCTTTGTCATTATCAGTATTTTCGTCATCAAGTTCTTCAGGAACTAAAGTGTTGTCATGTTCTTCATCCGAACTCACATCTGATAAATCAGATTCTTTAAAATTATCATTACCCTCATCTTCTTCATCATCATCATCGTCGACCGCATTGTCGATTGCCTTCCCACTTCTTAAACGTTTTCTATTTGTGTTTATATTTTTTCCACGACTGACAGATTTTTTGGGTTTTGTTTGTTCAAGTTTTTGTCTTTTTTTGGCAGGCCCATTCATTGCGGTGGCTGCTCGAAGTTTTCTCGATCTCAGAGCTTTTGCTCTAAGCAGCACCTTTTGGTTACGATTATTGCTTTTGATTCTGAGCGGCTTTTTCGTTGTTGGTGTTGCTTTTATTTCTTCAATATCTTCTATGTCTTCCTTATCTTCGTCGTCATCGTCGTCCTCCTCCTCTTCTTCTTCTCTTTCTGATTTTTCTTCTTCCGCATCCTCCTCTTCGTCCTCTTCTTCTTCATCTTCTTTTTCACTACTATCTTCCTGCTTGTCTTCTTCATCACTTTCATCAACTGGTTTTCGTTTCTTTTCAGATCCAGTTTTCGTCTTTTTCTCATTTTGAGACCTATTATTCCTAACTGATACTCTTCTTGCTCTAATACTATTTCCATCTGCTTTTGTAGCCCTATTCTTTGAATTTCTATTACGTAATGTTCTATTTCTATTTACCCTACTCTTTTGAAGTTCTCTGCCTCTTCGGGCATTATTAATTGTTCTCTTATTTACTGTTGGCTTCTTTTTGTTAGTTTGAAGGGATTTCTTATTTTTATTATTTCTATTATTTTTACTATTATTACGATTATTAACCTGATTCTTGGCATCCTTCCGGCTGTAAGTGAGGACTTCATCAGCTTCAGCTTCTGCCTTAAGCATTTCTTCTTCTTTTTGTAATGCAGCCAATCTATTGGCTTCCCATTCACGTTTTTGGGCTTCAATTTCAGCTTCGGCAGCGCGCAATTGTTCAGCTGTCCACGCACCACCAGTTGCTTCGACAAATCGCATTGCATATCGTTCAATTGGACTTAACTGAAAGTAAATAAATGAAATTCAATTTAAAAAAAAATTCAATTGTATATATTGATTGATAATACTTTTACATACATACCTAATGTATGTACAAGATACATACATATGTATGTATTTAGGAATATAAAATAATTATTTGACGATGAGTGATATAATCCAACTAGAGACCACATTGAACTATGTCTGAACGTCATGTTTTAGTTTGGGCCCTAAATTCTTGGCAGAGCTACAATTGAAAAGCTTCACTCAAGAATTTTAGAGCCTAATGTTGATTGTTACTTGCTGAGGTAGTTAAGTCGAATATTTTCGACAAACTTCTTTTCTTTTTTAATTGCGATTCTCTGGTAGCGAAACGAGTTTTATTGTAGAAAAAGTGCTAGAAACTGTTATTTTAATTGATAAATATATTCAAAACTTTTGTTTGACGATGAGTGATATAATCCAACTAGAGAACAAATTGAACTATGTCTGAACGTCATATTTTAATATAGGCCTTTAAAGTCTTGGCAGAGCTACAATTGAAAAGCTTCACTCAAGAATTTCAGAGCCTAATGTTGATTGTTACTTGCTGAGGTAGTTAAGTCGAATATTTTCGACAAACTTCTTTTCTTTTTTAATTGCGATTCTCTGGTAGCGAAACGAGTTTTATTGTAGAAAAAGTGCTAGAAACTGTTTTTTTAATTGATAAATATATTTAAAACTTTTGTTTGACGATGAGTGATATAATCCAAGTAGAGAACATTGAACTATGTCTGAACGTCATATTTTAATATAGGCCTTTAAAGTCTTGGCAGAGCTACAATTAAAAAGCTTCACTCAAGAATTTCAGAGCCTAATGTTGTTTGTTACTTGCTGAGGTAGTTAAGTTGAATATTTTCGACAAACTTCTTTTCTTTTTTATTTATTTATTTATTTATTTATTTAATCTTCAAGCAATATTACAGCTAACAAACATCAGCACTCCAAGAGCAAAATTAAAGAGTAAATAAATACAATATCTCGGTTTTAAATTTATTACGATTAAGATTAAATAAATCAATATTTGAGGATAATTCACTAAAATAAACAATAGATCTTGATAACGTTTCGTTATTACCATAATTTGTCATATGAGTTCTTTGGAATAATAAGACTCTAGCTCTCATAGACCTACAGGGAGCATAAATTGGTATTAAAGCAAGGAGTGATGGACATTTAATATGGTAGCATAGTAATTGCGATTGTAATTCTCTGGTAGCGAAACGAGTTTTATTGTAGAAAAAGTGCTAGAAACTGTTATTTTAATTGATAAATATATTCAAAACTTTTGTTTGACGATGAGTGATATAATCCAAGTAGAGAACATTGAACTATGTCTGAACGTCATATTTTAATATAGGCCTTTAAAGTCTTGGCAGAGCTACAATTAAAAAGCTTCACTCAAGAATTTCAGAGCCTAATGTTGTTTGTTACTTGCTGAGGTAGTTAAGTTGAATATTTTCGACAAACTTCTTTTCTTTTTTATTTATTTATTTATTTATTTATTTAATCTTCAAGCAATATTACAGCTAACAAACATCAGCACTCCAAGAGCAAAATTAAAGAGTAAATAAATACAATATCTCGGTTTTAAATTTATTACGATTAAGATTAAATAAATCAATATTTGAGGATAATTCACTAAAATAAACAATAGATCTTGATAACGTTTCGTTATTACCATAATTTGTCATATGAGTTCTTTGGAATAATAAGACTCTAGCTCTCATAGACCTACAGGGAGCATAAATTGGTATTAAAGCAAGGAGTGATGGACATTTAATATGGTAGCATAGTAATTGCGATTGTAATTCTCTGGTAGCGAAACGAGTTTTATTGTAGAAAAAGTGCTAGAAACTGTTATTTTAATTGATAAATATATTCAAAACTTTTGTTTGACGATGAGTGATATAATCCAACTAGAGAACAAATTGAACTATGTCTGAACGTCATATTTTAATATAGGCCTTTAAAGTCTTGGCGAAGCTACAATTGAAAAGCTCCACTTAACAACTTCAGAGCCTAATCTAGATTGTTACTTATTATGAGTTAAAGAGTATTGTAAGGCGAGGAGTGATACAATTCAAGAATTGATAAAATTGAACTATGTCTGAACGCCTTATATTTTTTTTGGCACCGAAAATTTTTTCAAAGCTGCAAGACAAAGCCTTTTCAAAACGACCAATGCCGAAATACAAAAAATAATAACATTCAAACAAACAACTCACCTGCTTTACAAGATTCTGAACTTCCAAGTCGGCGCGACTCATCTCTGGTCCCGGCTGCTTATCCGTCTCCTCTAAAGGTATCGTTTCATCGAATTCTTCCAGATCTGCATCAGCTTCGGCAGTGGCTATTTTTGTCGCTTCAACATCCAAATCGTCTTCCACATTAGCCAAAGCAGTCTCGAATGCTCGCAATGATTGTTTCTCTTTATCAGATTGAATTGGCATCACAACAGCAGGTTGGCCATCGGTGACATGTTTTGATGATGATGCTTGTGGTTCACTAGTTGAAGTGCCCTCCGCCGGATCAAGGTCAAACAAATCTTTGATGGTGGTACTCTTGAAGAATGTAGTGGTAAAATTACCTCCTTCGATTGCCATATCACTAAGCATTCGCTTTTGATTGGCCTTCTTGAGAATATTCACTTCGATAGTTTTTTCACTGACCAGACGATAGATGTGTACATCTCGTGTTTGTCCAATGCGATGGCAACGATCTTGCGCTTGAGCGTCCATTGTTGGATTCCAGTCGGAATCGTAAAATATCACAGTATCAGCGCCGGTCAAGTTGATACCAACACCACCGCTACGCGTTGAAAGAATGAACACAAATATTCTCTTGTCGCCATTGAAACGCTCCATGAGAATTTGTCGCTGTTCGACTCGTGTAGAACCATCGAGTCGCAAATAGATGTGCCCGTGATGAGTTAAAAACGCCTCGAGAACATCCAGCATCTTGGTCATCTGAGTGAATATGAGCACACGATGTTGACCAGATTTAAGAGTACGCAGGAGGCGATCCAAAGTTTGTAACTTTCCACAATCGTACTGAATCAGCCGAGGATCCGGGAATTGTGTGTTCATCGCCGAGATAATTGGATGCAGGAGTGACAATTTAGGTGACATTTCTCGCACGATCGTCTGATCGCGTATACAGTCTGCATTTATCGTAGACGGATGCATATGATGAACATGCAACTGTGGCAGCGGAGACGATACGGGGGGCACAAATATCACAAAGTTGCTGAACATAGTCAAGAGCTCTTGTGTTCTGTCCACATAAGACTTTATTATTTTGGTAAGAGTCCAACTGTCACGTCTGCTCATCGCGGTCTGACAATTCGCAAAACTACTTGTTTGCCACGTACTGAAGTCTGTCTTTCTGATGGGTTCTCTTGCATTTGATATCGTTTGCCTGCAATCCTCTCCGTAAATAGGAGTCGCATCACAACGACGATGATTTATCCGAGCCATTAAATTCAAGCGACTCTGTCGCCGTTCCTTTAGAATTTGCTTTATTGATGCCATGTCGAAAGCTGGATCATTTTCTTCACCATCTTCTTCGTCAACTTCCATTTTTTCAATTCTCGCAGCTGCCGCACTCTTCAGCAACGCAGACTGGGCTGTGGTTTTGACCTGCTGCGCCAGCGCTTTAACCAGTCCTGAGTCTACTGCCCCGCTAACTGAAATTGGAGCTGCCGTCGTCATTGTTGTTGTCATTTTTGACACCACACTGGTGGCTGCGATTGCTGACCGCGCCACCAAATTGTTCGTTGTTACTGCACTTACTGCTGTTGTCAGTGGTTTCCCACATGATATCACATTACCCGTCGTCACCAGGTTGTTTCCCGTCTTACACACTAGCGTTATTCTATGACCACTACCTCCTACGCCTGGTGTCAGCACAAAATGTTGTTTTCCGCCCCTCATTTGAACGATTTTAGCTATTTGTGTTGCACCTGTCGCAGTTGTTGCAGTGGCGGTGTTACTACCATTCACCGGACGAAGTAATGGATTGACCATTCTGCCCCCTGATGATGTCACCACTGTAGTTGCTGCTAATGCCTGATTACCACTTTCGGACGTTGACAATTTTATCGGATAAGTTGGATTAATACTATTGGTTTTCTTTAATTTATTTTCTAAATTACAAACTGGTACTAGTTTGTTTCCTTCAGTCTTCATGGCTGGACTTGTGCCCACTTTAACTGAACCACTATTACTGCTGTGCGTGGTTATACTCTGTTGCACATTAGTATCACGTATTCGAATGTGGAATTTGTATTTTCCTGTAGGACAACGTGGTGGTGGTTCGGGTAGTTGATCGACTTCTTCGATAAGCTTCCTTTGGGGTGCAAGTAATCGAACTTTATGCGACACATATGCTTTAAGTGTGATCTCCAAATTGATTAACATAAGATTTACGGAATTCAAATCAATTTGCTAGAAAATTAATTTAGTTAGATAATTGCGTACATAATTTTCATATCATTCTTGTAAACTTACAGTAAATGGATCATAGTCCATAATACCATATGCTAGATTTGGTGCTGCATATGTTATTCCTTGCATATGAAAGGGTGATATCGTTGGTCTAACTTCAAATAGATTTGGATGATTACACACCTTTCGCAGTTGCATTAGGACATTAATCACACTAAGGAAATTACCCGTCGATAGAGTTTCACGTGTTCTGAAAATGAGATAAATTAATTATAGAGATGATTAGAATAGTTCATACATAGGTAAATTGTTTTGTTATTGAAAATATGTATAATAAAAGAAGAAAAAGAAAAAAACAAAATACAAACTCACTTTGCGCGACTCATAAAGTCTTCATACAAATACCGCTGCCTGTTGGATAATCGACACATAACAACATGTTCGTATTTTTTCGGCATTTGCTTTTCGACTTCTTTTTTCAACCGACGAAGAAGGAATGGACGAATTACCTGAAAGAAAAAAATAAATCTTTTATTCCTTGTACATTTTTTTTCGAAAAAAGGGAAATTCTGAAATTATTGGTTTGTTTTGTCAACTTAGAAATTAAATTCAAAAAGTTTCGAGGCTGAGCGATTACTTTCCATGTCTTATAAAAGATTTTATTGTACTTTTGAAAAATATAAGACCTTTAAGTTGACAAAACAAACCATACAATTTGGATAAAATTTCTATATACATCAGACAAATGCCTCGCAAAAGCGAACATCCTATTTAAATCGAACTCTTTCAAAAATAGATTAAGTTCAACGTTCAGTGACATTTTATCATCATATGTATGTCGCTCACAAAATAAAAATTTCAACAAAAAAAAATAATCTTTACCTTATGCAAGCGGCTAATCAAAGTCTCGTTGTATTCACAATTTCCTTCAATCATTCCTGTCATGGGATTTGAAAACCAT
Organism: Epistrophe grossulariae; assembly: GCA_929447395.1. Classification (NCBI taxonomy): domain Eukaryota; kingdom Metazoa; phylum Arthropoda; class Insecta; order Diptera; family Syrphidae; genus Epistrophe; species Epistrophe grossulariae. The sequence goes on from OV839566.1 coordinate 139,347,029, forward strand.
TCTTTGAATTCACGATGGGATTGGAAAACATATGGCATTAAAAAATGCATTAATGACCATAATTCCATCAAATCGTTTTGCAATGGTGTTCCAGTTAATAAAAGACGCCTTTAATAATCAAAAAAAAAATTATTGAATCAAAGGAAATACAACAAAAAAAAAAACACCTACCTTTCAGTGGAAAAATTCAAAAGCAGCTGCCATCTTTGTGACTTGAAATTCTTTATGTTTTGTGCCTCATCCAAAATCAAGTATTTCCACTTTTTTCTGCGAAAACTTTGTTGATCTTGCACAACCAACTTATACGAAGTAATACACACATGAAAAGCATTTGGTTTTGTCCAACCAACACGTTTCAATTTGCGTTCCTTTTGTGCACCATAGTAGGTGAGAATTTTAAATCCTGGACACCATTTTTTGAATTCCATTTCCCAATTTAACATAACAGATGAAGGTACAACAATCAAATGTGGTCCCCAATTACCTTTGACGCATGCCAAATGGGCAAGCAAAGCAATGGTTTGTATTGTCTTGCCAAGACCCATTTCATCGGCAAGTATGCCATTCAATTTGCGATCGTGCATTGTCACTAACCAATCTAGGCCAATGTGCTGTTTTAAAGAACAACAAAATATAAATTAAATTTCACAGAAAGTCCAAATTCAGGTTATATAAACTTACTTGATACTCTCGCAGGGTATGCTTTAAAAGGAACGGCACCGGTGTCACAACATTTGTGGAAGACAAAGTATTACCTTTCGGTTGTATACTCTCGGCCAGAGCAGCTGCATCTTTGAAAATGTCGTCTTTATTTTCAGTCTGAATTCGCATAAAAATAAAAAATTAAAACATTAGTAAATGTATAAATAACTATATAAAATAATTAACTAAATATTTTATTAATTTATTTGTAACTTAAATATTCAATAAAAAAGTCTCTGTGATATCAAGCAACATTTTTTTTTTGTTTCTTAACAGCGTTACAAATCCGCAAAAAAAAAATCGCACATTCATAAAATTAACCATTAAGAAATATTTCTATTAGCACCCAAGCGTAGTTATCATTCTATTGAATGAGAATAACAACTGATTTTAGTGCAGTTATTGAAACAAAACCATTGCACCATCTCAGTCAAATCAAAAATTGGTTTATTATAATTTGGAAATATTTTCTATATTATTTTTAGTCCTAAGCATTATTCAACACTGAAAATATGACAATAACTATTAATTGTTTTTCTAGAAAAATACATAAGAACAAAATTTAAAGTCAAAAAAAAAATTAAAAGAAATTTTAAAACAAATTAGATAAATTGTTCTCTGCAAAACATATTCACACATTCATAAAATTAACTATTAAGAAATAATCTTAGATTATTATTTTCAGCACCCAAGCAAAGTTATTATTCTATTGCATGAGAATAACAACTGGTATTGGTGCAGTTATTGCAACAAAATCATTGCACCATCTTAATCGGAGTTAATTATACCATTGAGTAAACTTAGTAAACTATTTCATTAATTTAACAATCTGAAAATATTTTGTATATTATTTTTAATCCTAGGCCTTATTTAATGTTCAATTGCATGACTATTCCTATAAACCTGTCTAAGAAGTGTGTGTTTCAAGAAAAATATATAAGAGTAACAAAATTTTAAGTTATAGAGAACTAAAGAAATTATTAAACAATTTAGTTCCATTGTTTCTTAACGATGTTACAAATCCGCAAAACATATTCACACATTCATAAAATTAACCATTAAGAAATATCTTACAATAATTATTATTTTCAGCACCCAAGCGTAGTTATTATTCTATTGAATGAGAATAACAACTGATTTTAGTGCGTTTTGAGAACACTATCAATTTATAATCCAATTTCATTTTCATTGGAATCCACTTCACTGTTTAGCGAACATCCTTATTAGTCGGACTTCCTCAAAAATAGATCGAGTCCAACATCCAACATTCAGTGACATTTTATCATCATATGCACAATTATTACACACCAAAACATTTCATTATTCAAAGACACACATTGTCAGAGAAGGGTCAAGACTGTTTTGACAAGGATCTCTCAAATTAAGAGACTTGTAATCAACGATCTAGAATGAGTAGGTTTCTTGATTGTAAACACTCATTTGGCATACATCGAAATAAATTATTCTAGCACAGTTTGGAAAGAATCTTCAAAAATACATATTATAAGAGAAAATTTTGGAAAAGTGCAACTTGATTAGGAACCCAACACAATACAATTGTGTGAACAAAGGAGCTTGTAATCAACGATCTAGAATGAGTAGGTTTCTGGATTGTAAACACTCATTTGGCATACATCGAAATAAATTATTCTAGCACATTATAGGAAGAATCTTCAGTAACACGTTTTGTCAGAGAAAATTTTGGAAAAGTGCGAGAGTAATGATTGTTTTATTTATATTTTGATTTAAGAACATATTTTATAAAAGACCTACGTTTCTCTATAATTGACTCGAATTGTTCATCATTACATCAGACAAATGCCTCGCAAAAGCGAACATCCTTGTTAGTCAGACCTTCTCAAAAATAGATCGAGTCCAACATTCAGTGACATTTTATCATCATATGCACGATTATTACACACCAAAACAATTCATTATTCAAAGACACGCTTTGTCAGAGAAGGGTCAAGACTGTTTTGACAAGGATCTCTCAAATTAAGAGACTTGTAATCAACGATCTAGAATGAGTAGGTTTCTTGATTGTAAACACTCATTTGGCATACATCGAAATAAATTATTCTAGCACAGTTTGGAAAGAATCTTCAAAAATACATATTATAAGAGAAAATTTTGGAAAAGTGCAACTTGATTAGGAACCCAACACAATACAATTGTGTGAACAAAGGAGCTTGTAATCAACGATCTAGAATGAGTAGGTTTCTGGATTGTAAACACTCATTTGGCATACATCGAAATAAATTATTCTAGCACAGTATAGGAAGAATCTTCAGTAACACGTTTTGTCAGAGAAAATTTTGGAAAAGTGCGAGAGTAATGGTTGTTTTATTTATATTTTGATTTAAGAACATATTTTATAAAAGACCTACGTTTCTCTATAATTGACTCGAATTGTTCATCATTACATCAGACAAATGCCTCGCAAAAGCGAACATCCTTGTTAGTCAGACCTTCTCAAAAATAGATCGAGTCCAACATTCAGTGACATTTTATCATCATATGCACGATTATTACAACACCAAAACAATTCAAATTATTCAAAGACGCATTGTCAGAGAAGGGTCAAGAGTGTTTTGACAAGGAACTAGGACAATAGAGAATTGTTATCAACGATTTGGAATGAGTAAGTTTCTTGATTGTAAACACTCATTTGACTACATCGAAATAAATTATTCTAGCACAGTTTGGAAACAATCTTCAAAGACATGTTTTGTCAGAGAAAACTTAAGAAAAGTGCGAAAGAAATGGTTGACTTATTTATGTTTTGATTTAAGAACCCAGTTTCAATTTTTTTTTAATAATTTAAAAAAGACCTACGTTTTTCTTTAAATGACTCGAAGTGCTTATTTTGTTCATCATAACATCAGACAAATGCCTCGCAAAAGCGAACATCCTTGTTAGTCAGACCTTCTCAAAAATAGATCGAGTCCAACATTCAGTGACATTTTATCATCATATGCACGATTATTACACACCAAAACAATTCATTATTCAAAGACACGCTTTGTCAGAGAAGGGTCAAGACTGTTTTGACAAGGATCTCTCAAATTAAGAGACTTGTAATCAACGATCTAGAATGAGTAGGTTTCTTGATTGTAAACACTCATTTGGCATACATCGAAATAAATTATTCTAGCACAGTTTGGAAAGAATCTTCAAAAATACATATTAAAAGAGAAAATTTTGGAAAAGTGCAACTTGATTAGGAACCCAACACAATACAATTGTGTGAACAAAGGAGCTTGTAATCAACGATCTAGAATGAGTAGGTTTCTGGATTGTAAACACTCATTTGGCATACATCGAAATAAATTATTCTAGCACATTATAGGAAGAATCTTCAGTAACACGTTTTGTCAGAGAAAATTTTGGAAAAGTGCGAGAGTAATGATTGTTTTATTTATATTTTGATTTAAGAACATATTTTATAAAAGACCTACGTTTCTCTATAATTGACTCGAATTGTTCATCATTACATCAGACAAATGCCTCGCAAAAGCGAACATCCTTGTTAGTCAGACCTTCTCAAAAATAGATCGAGTCCAACATTCAGTGACATTTTATCATCATATGCACGATTATTACACACCAAAACAATTCATTATTCAAAGACACGCTTTGTCAGAGAAGGGTCAAGACTGTTTTGACAAGGATCTCTCAAATTAAGAGACTTGTAATCAACGATCTAGAATGAGTAGGTTTCTTGATTGTAAACACTCATTTGGCATACATCGAAATAAATTATTCTAGCACAGTTTGGAAAGAATCTTCAAAAATACATATTATAAGAGAAAATTTTGGAAAAGTGCAACTTGATTAGGAACCCAACACAATACAATTGTGTGAACAAAGGAGCTTGTAATCAACGATCTAGAATGAGTAGGTTTCTGGATTGTAAACACTCATTTGGCATACATCGAAATAAATTATTCTAGCACAGTATAGGAAGAATCTTCAGTAACACGTTTTGTCAGAGAAAATTTTGGAAAAGTGCGAGAGTAATGGTTGTTTTATTTATATTTTGATTTAAGAACATATTTTATAAAAGACCTACGTTTCTCTATAATTGACTCGAATTGTTCATCATTACATCAGACAAATGCCTCGCAAAAGCGAACATCCTTGTTAGTCAGACCTTCTCAAAAATAGATCGAGTCCAACATTCAGTGACATTTTATCATCATATGCACGATTATTACAACACCAAAACAATTCAAATTATTCAAAGACGCATTGTCAGAGAAGGGTCAAGAGTGTTTTGACAAGGAACTAGGACAATAGAGAATTGTTATCAACGATTTGGAATGAGTAAGTTTCTTGATTGTAAACACTCATTTGACTACATCGAAATAAATTATTCTAGCACAGTTTGGAAACAATCTTCAAAGACACGTTTTGTCAGAGAAAACTTAAGAAAAGTGCGAAAGAAATGGTTGACTTATTTATGTTTTGATTTAAGAACCCAGTTTCAATTTTATTTTAATAATTTAAAAAAGAGCTACGTTTTTCTTTAAATGACTCGAAGTGCTTGTTTTGTTCATTATAACATCAATCAAATGCCTCGCAAAAGCGAACATCCTTGTTAGTCGGACCTCCTCAAAAATCGATCGAGTCCAACATTCAGTGACATTTTAGCATCATATGCACGTTTTATAAAACTTATTTAAACAATTCAAATACATAATTAAAACAAAAAAGAAAATAAGAAATATGCCCTAACTAAAATAGTTACAAATTTGGTGAGTTAGTCTAGATTTATATTCCTTAACTTTTTCTTTTACTCATGTTTAAAAAAAAAGTACTTACATCTTCAATTAAACTTTTTAAGCCGTCCTGTTCGTTATCTTCTGACGCTGAAGATTCTGCTGTTTCATCGGCCATTGCTTCATCTTCCGATTCTTCCGTTTCGACATCATCTGAATCAGCAGCTAATTAAGTTAAAAAGTTGTCAATAAACAGACTTGTTAGGATATAAATTATTGAAAAAAAATATCCTTACTTTGTTCATCGTCATCAGAGTCCAACTCCATTTTTGACGTAGAATCCATCTTCCCAGATTTGTATTTTTCTATAAGCTTCTCTACGCTCATTTCGTTGTCAGCCTTAAATATAAAAATAAAAAGTTAATAATATGTTTTCTTAATATAACGATAAATATGACTTACTTCCAATTCATCTAATTCCTTTTTATGATCGACACCTGCCTCTTCAGCCTCCTGCTTGCTTATGGTATTCTCATCGTCTTCGCTAGGCTCATCATGAGCCTGGAATTCCTGGTCATCTTCGTCATCTTCACCCTCCTCATCATCCTTTTTGTTCTCTTCAAGAACAATTTTATCACGATTCTCAAGATAATCCTTGGGCAGACCTTTTAAGAAATCATCCAAATCCATTTGGGATTCTTTCTCTAAAGCTGCGACTTCTTCATTAACATCTGCAGCTTCTTCTTCGGCCTTGGCAATGGTCTCTTCGTCATCCTCAGAACCCTCTTCGCTTGGCCGAAATTCATCTGTAAAACAAGCCCTAAATGTTATAGAATCATCCTAGAACAATGACTTAACATAATAAAAACTTATAAGTCAGACAAATGCCTCGCAAAAGCGAACATCCTTATACAGTCAGGTTTTCTCAAAAATAGATCCAACCAACCGATCAGTGACGTTTTATCATCATTCTCATTCAATAAAGACAAACATTTTAATTCAATAATAACTCACCATCAGATGCAGCTTCCCGTTTTGGGGATGATATTCGACTGGAATTGATGCTGGGCGCCGCACTGGTTTCCATTACACTCTTGTTCATACCAACTGCCAGCTGCTGTGAGAATTTCTCTGTTTGATCGACAATAAAACTCAAATGCTGATCCAGGGCTTTTTTCCGCTTTTCTTCGAGTTTTGTGTGATGCTTGTACTCAACAAGCTTTTCAACATTCGACCAGAACATCTTGACCTCTTTGGATATAAAAGCGGCCACTCGCTTCAGATGCAGCTCGTGGGCTTTTTCGGCCTTTTGCGCTGCATTCGCTTTGTCTTGGAAGTATTTCTGCACCATTTTGGCACATTTTTTGGCCGCATTCTTCTTCCATTTACGCTCCTGAGCGAAATCAGCGGCCAGCCATACCATTTCTTCTAGCAAGTAATCCCAATGAGCTTTGGGCCGGCTGGGTTCTTGAAGTTTTGGCAAGCGTTTTTCAGTCCATAGTCCCTCTCTCTGTAATTCAGATATTCGCTGCATCACGTACACCTCTTGTTTAGCTTTAAAGGAGAATTCTTGACCAGCTCCATTGCCAGACGTTGCGTTAGGTGTTGTTGGTGGTGCGGGTGAATTTTGTGCATACGAAACTCCCGACGCACCTGTTGCAGCAGATGTTGTTGCACCATTGCTTGTGGTGGTAGTAGAGGTTGCTGCAACTGAGGTTGCAAGAACTGATGTTGATGGTGCCGATGATACTGTTGAAGTTGCAGACGCAGGTGTTGTTGTTGACAATGGTGTGATAGCTGTAGCAGGACCAGCATTTGAAATTGATCTACGTTTCTCGGATACGCTTGAATTACCAGATACACTAGGTACAAGTGGGGTTCCACCTTTTAAAAAAAAAAAATAAAAACAAAAAATAAATTAAATTTGAAGTTTTGAAGACAAATCAAGGCAGTATTTTGTTCTTAAATTTTATCACAACAACGACAATCATGCGTTAGTTATTTGTTTTATAGCAAAACTTCACTGTCAGCCTTTTTCATTTCGAAAAAAAATGTTTTAATAGGTTGAAAAGGCATTCCTTGAATTTTTTTTTTTTATAATTTAAACCAAACAAAAATAAATACGAAGTAAACTGTTCAGGCAAAACTAAAAGTAAAAAAAACGCGTGATGATGAGATGACATTTCTGAATAGTTGGAAGTCATGTATTTTTTTTAAGGGCAAAGGTGGGTGTTATATGTTTTATATTATTATATTACTGTAATTTACCACTTTTTATAATTTAATTTACTTATGTACTTCCTTATAATATGTCAGATTTCAAAGGCCTTACAGAATATCAAGAACTAAAAAGCGTATTTGAACAATTAACTAAAAAACACTTTAAAAGATTCCCTTACAAAAGATTTGATAAGAGCCTTTCACATTGCGAACTCGTGGCGCTTAAGTCGATTCGCAAAGTTGTTATAATTTTTTTTTTCAAACTACGAGTCAGTCAAATAGTTAGCGTTCGTTTTGAGGAAAAAAATGTCTATGACCTGAAATTTTTTGTGAAATAAACAGTAAATTACAAATACAAGCGGAATCTCGTCGCGCTTTGAATTTAAAACAGAAATATTTTAAATTATATAAGAAAATCATTTTTATTTATTTTTTTTAGAACTCGTCTGAAAACAAAAAACATTCATATTAAAGCAAAACTATTAACCTATTGAGGAATTTGGGTACCGATGTACACACGCATTAGTTTTGGCATTTTGTAGATGTTGCACTATTTTCATAATAAATCCCTACAATTTAAGGGACAATTTAAGATTTCGTGCTGTACTTTATGTAGCAAGGTTACAAATTGTTTTACAATACTATTATTTTCTTGTAACACAGAGTGCCCTTGCAATGATTTAAATTGTATCGGCAGACAGATTTCCTAATGAAACAAAGTGCTCTAGCTTATTAATTAAGCAACTGATAAAACAAAAATATAGAAGATGAGGCCGTATTTGGGGAAAATATACTGCGCGACAATAGGTTTGTAAGATGGCAGGAATTTACGAAGGCTCACTTTTCCATTTTGTTCCAAACATTTACTGCCTACATTGACTCATTTTGACTTCTCAAGATTTCATTTCGCTTTGAGGAAGAATTTTTTTTTTGCAAATAAGTGGAACCGAGAAAAAATAATGAGACTTCAAAAAAAGGCTATTCGAAACTAAAAAAAGGAAGGTCATATCAGAAACAGTGGAACAAAATTGTTTCGAATACATCAAATGGGGTTTTGATGAATAAAAGAAAATTATGCGTTTTAATTTGTATCGTAGTTCAGTTGCTTTGCCGGTAGAAATAGAAACCGTCTATCTTTCGTGACCATTTTACATAAAACCAGTCACAATAATAATAATTAAAAGAAAAAAATTTAAAGTGGAAAATAATAAAAACCACTATTTTTATTCCATCACTATGAGCACTAGTACAAGACGACTTTCGTTATATATTTTCTTATTGCAAAATATCTTTCGTTAAGTTTTTATATAGAGTTTTAATATATTCTCATATAACATTGACTGCAGAGCTTCACACTCATGCAGTACGATACATAATTTAACATTCTGGGAACTTTATTGATACATTTGTAAATTGTTTTTTCATGACAATAGGTACTCTTTTTAATTTTAGAATTTGACAATATGTAGTTAAAATTCTGTTTTAAGGTAACGGAGGTTGCCATTCAATCCCCAGACCTTCGGCGTGACAGTCCTACGCATTTTAACAGTTACGCCACTGTCTGGTACTTAACACATTTGCTGTAAAATCAAGTGTTTCGAAACCGCGAAAGAACACAAACATGACATATCTCCCTTATTTATTATATTTACAATTCCGACGGGTTTTTGAATCATGTACTTACTAAATAATACATTACATAGTAAATGTACATACTATTTTTCGATTCTATTTTAAAAAACATCTTAAAAAATTCGTTTTTGTTGTTTTATTTTTTAATAATTCAGTAGAACTATCATCATCACATGCATTCTAGATATTTTGTATGTAAAAAAAAACATTCCTAAGCAAATCATTAATCTCTACAAATTATACAAACAACAAAAAATAAATAAAAAAAAAAAACAATGTGAGAAAGCTTCTGCGTAACATTGTACGTTTTCCAACTGCAAAATATAATCTCAACTCACAAATAAATATAAAAATAAAAAAAATATCATAAAAATGGAGGACAAAATTAAAACTTTTGATATTCTTCGCATATCCAATTAAATAAATTTGTTTTTTGCTTATATTATTATCGACTCTATTTAAAAAAAAATAAAATTGAAAACGAATAAACTATGAGAAATCAAAAATTAAAGGAAAATCAAATGACAAAAAAAGAGAGAATGATCGTTTGATTAGGCACCTGGTACAAGAGGTACGGAAGAGTTTCCTACAGCAGGTGGGATGTGAATTTGACCAAAGACCATCCCGTGACGACCTCCTAAAGGTCTACCGGGTATGTGACCTATGGGAAAAATATGGAATCCAATAACAATTTTGTTTGTTTTTTTTTTTTTTGTTTTTGTTGTTCTTAAAAAAATTATACGTTCGTCGTAGGATTTTTATATAATGATTTTTAAATAAAATATAAAACATAAAACAAATTCAAGTTTTTTCTTTTTTTTTCTAATTTTGAAACCAATTTAAGTTTTTTTTTATGTGGGAAGGGGAATGAAATCAAACTGAATTTTTATATTATTTTCTTTAGTTTATAATGCACTGAGATTATTGTGAGATGGATATATGTATGTAGACTTAGACATCTTTAACTAGATTATATTATATTAAATTTACAAGTACAAAGAAGTTTTTAATATTTACAGCCAAACGAGGATTATTAAAAAATGAAATCAATCAAAATTATTGGAAAATAAAAAACATAAACATAATAAACATTTAAAATTCAGTGCAGTTTAGATTATAACACATAATGTAGGTATGTTTGTTCGTCCCATACGTATTTTATTGGTTTCGTTAAAAAAAAAACGTTTTGTTTATTTATAAAATTAAAAATTATAATTGTAACAGTAAGTAAAGAAAATTAATAAATCGAAAACGAAAATTACCTTGCTGCGTCAACTGAACCACCGCTGCTGGTAGTTGGGTTGAAACTGCCACAGGTGTTGCTCCAACAGCTGGAATTTTTATTTCGGCTCCTTGAGGGAAACTAGATGCTACTGTTGATACTAAAGATGTTGATTGCGAGGATGCTGCGGTGGATGGTGTTATCAACGATGGAAGTGTAGCTGATGAAGCGCCCTGCTGACCTATGTTTTGAGATTGCGTATTCTGAAGCTGAAACAATAATAATAAAATAAACAATTGTTAAACTGTATTCATAGATTGATTTAGAGAATAAAGATTTAATTTTTTTCTGACTATTTACAAATAAATCCAGAATCAATCAGTTAAACGAGTCTTGTCTACGAGTTTTTTTTATGTTAAAGAATAAGATTAACAAGGAGGCGTTCCTTAATTCAGGATAATTTGTTTTCTCGTTCAACCAATAATGTTGTAATATCTTTTCAATAATACTAGACCTTTTAATTTTCACAGACTAGCGATGCGAAGTATTGTGGTTCTTATTTTAGTAAATCGTCTTCTGAAATAATATGTTCTCAGGAAAAGGAATAAACAGGGAATGTGTTTCTATATTCATTCGGAATATTTAAAATCGGAATAAACTTTCTGCGTTTATCTATCCGGATTAACTATTGATTTTTTTTTGTATTTAAGTAACAAGCTAAAAAAACCAATCGCTGCTAAAGTTAGGAAACAAATTAAGCATATCAACAAAACAAGATACTCCCGTATGTAGCCCTAAGTCTTAACCTGTTAGACTTCAATGATTGAGTAATGTTTATTATAATAAAAATACTATTCCCATCAGACAAATGCCTCGCAAATGCGAACATCCTTTTTAAAGCCGATTGAAACAAAAATAGTTTCAAAAAGCCTTTCAGTGACATTTTATCATCATTTGGAAAGTAAATGCATATGTACATAATTGTGCATAATGGCGTATGTAGATGATTGTGTTTAATTTTGTTATAAAAAAAAAGAAAGAACTTACCGTTTTAGTCTCCTCGCTGACTAATTGATCTAACCGATATGCATTGCTAAAGCTAATAAACTGCGGGCTTGGTGGTTTTTTTCTCCACGTGGGATAGTCCATCATATTACCACCGCTTTGTAGATAAAATAATTCGGCAACATTTTCAGAGTATCTGTTAATGATAAGGAATTGATTTTTAAAATCTATAAATTAAATTGATAAATTTTAAAACATACTTTTCTTTTAAGCTTCTTATGCGAGAATATTTGTGTTCCAAAATTCGGTTCTTCAGAGCGCTGAAATCACTTGGAATAGAGGGAACGGCAATGGTAGGCAGGGACGTTGACCCCGCACTACTGCCGTCCGGAAACTCTAGCTTGATGCGTTTACTTAATGGCGATTGATTTGGTGACTGCGCCGTTGGAGAGCCGCTATATGTTGCCAATGAAGAGCCAGTAGGTGTTGGTGTCAGATTAACGTTGCTGCTAGCAGGAAGTCCTGCCCTTGATCCTGGATTACTACTACTACTACTACTCACTGAACTGTTATTATTGTAGGAACTATTTAACGCCGTTGTTTGTTGTTGTTGCTGTATTTGTAAAATACGTTGATGTTGCTGTTGCTGTTGCTGTTGCTGTTGCTGTTGCTGTTGCTGCTGCTGCTGCTGCTGCTGCTGCTGCTGCTGCTGCTGTTGCAGTTGCTGCTGCTGTTGCTGTTGCTGTTGCTGCTGCTGTTGCTGTTGCTGCTGCTGCTGATGTTGCTGTTGCTGTTGCTGTTGCTGTTGCTGCTGCTGTTGCTGTTGCTGTTGCTGCTGCTGCTGTTGGTTATTAGAAGTGTTCCCTGGTGCTTTTGCAAATCTCAATGTTTGCATATGCTGTTGTAGTTGTTGATATTGTGACAAATTGGAATTAATTGCTAATGATGACGTTACCGCAGATCCACTACTTGTTGTTGCTGCTGTTGTTGTTGTTGTTGTTTGATTTTGTATGCCAAGTTGTTGATTAAAGACTTGCTGAAAACTAGATGATGTTGCTGTTGTGTTATCAGCAATTGTTGAATTTTTTTGAGATGATAAAGAGATCAATGAAGATGATGATGTAGACAAAGGAGACGAAAGGGGTTGTAAAGTTGCTATTGAAACTGTTGTCGTTGGTATAGTTGATCTGCGGTCTGGCACAGCAGGAGGGGCCGGGCTATGCCCTTGCTGCCCCCCTCCTGCTGAATCACCTTCATTCATGTTTGATGCATCTAAAAATACAATCAAAATATAAATCTTTTCTTTCTTTTTTTTTGTATAAATGATGTATTATATAAATCATTGGTGACGTCTTTCAATCAGACAAATGCCTCGCAAATGCGAACATCCTTACAATAGGCAATTATTTCAAAAATAGAAACGAAAGCCATAATCAGTGACATTTTATCATCATTTTAAAAGTTCAACTCATGTGTATTATGTAACTAATTTCAATTGATAAGCTAGAATTCATTCATCAAAATAAACTATTATTTTTTTTTTTTAAGATAACTCACAAAATCGTCCTGTTAAAAGTTCAATTCATACAACCTATGTATATTTTAATTATAAAGAATTCAAAACAAGTTATCTATCGATATTCGGTTTATGATGACACATTAATTTATTAGAAATATATGTATGTATGTATGTATTTATTTAAGTAAATACATACATAGATATTTAAAATTAAAACACAAATAAAAACCAGCTTGCTGCTAGTGTAAGCAGTTCTATCATCTTGCAATTGAAAGAAGTAACACGTCATTACCGTCTGGTTTTTTTTTAATTGAAAAAAACAATGAGACTGGAAAATCATGTTTCAATTTTAATAATTAATATATATGAACTTGTACATAAATACCTACTGAGTATGAGATTTGTTCAAGTTTTCATTTAGTTTCAGTGTGTTTCGTGTCACATTGAACACAAGTAAATAATAATCTAGCGGCCAGCAAACAAAACATTGCGAGTTATCTAATCTATTGATAGCATCATTTAGTATACCTAATCGCAATCTAATACATATTAATGTTTTCGAAAATAACAAAGCGCGTTTATAGTTTGGAATTGGGAAAAAATGATTTAGGGGCCTGAGACAAAACAATTCTAATAATTTTTTTAAGTAGCACTGGGGTTCATGGGAGGCTTATACACGATACCATATAATCGATACCATACCATATAATCGTTACGAAAATTTATTACAACTAAATCAAATGTATTATGTAGCTATATAATTTATTTTATTACCTTTACTACCTACCTTTACCTAATTATTGTATGGACATATGAAAATAAATAGTAGGTGCAAAAGCCATTGCATGGAAATTTAAAAAAAAGTCTTTTTTGTAAACCTTTTTTTTTTAATAAATAATTTTGTGAACTTTTTACTCATGAGCGATATCTTGTAGGTAAGTATATTATCATACAGAAAAATAAATTATTTTGGAAACCGCGACTGAGAATTAAACTTAATTCAGGCCATTTTACAGAAATGTGATGACAAATCACAACAAATACTCCGTTGAACGTCTTGTTTGATTTTGAAATAAAATAAAACGACTGGATCCCAAGCAATTGCTCTTTTGGTTCAAAGCTGGTCAGAAGGAATTATACATATCATTATGATAATTCAGTTTTAAACATCCTACTAAAAATTGATATAAATATCAAAAATAAGAGGAACAAAAATATGACTTAGGTAAATATTTAATTAATTTTTTTTTTAATTTTGAGTTTAAAAATGATTTTTTTCAAAAAACTGGTTCACAATTTAATTTAAAAACGCAATAAAAGAATATATACATACATACATATGTATTTCTGGCTTTACAGAAAATTTTCGTTTGTTGTTGTAAGAGGTGCCCGTTGTTTTTTTAATATTTTATTTAGTTATATTTTTTTTTAGTTTTCCCTTTTTAGTAAATTTGACATTTTAAACGGAAAAAAAAACCATCATTATCATCATTTAATAATATCTTTTGAAATTACTTTCAAAACTTGTAGGTAAGGCACCACATTTCCATTTTAAAAATAAATTAAATATTCATGTCGATTATCGAAAATGCAACTGGATCCGCATTGATTCTCAGTACGGTATTCTCTTTTCTTATCACGACAAATGGGTAAAGATATATTTTGGTATATCTGCTGATACCTATGCTGTTCAAAAATAAATTTCATAAAAATCATCAAACCGTTTTTAAAATAACGAAATTCAAAATTCTTTTTTTTTTTATTTACTGAACAAGAATTGAGCTTGATGTGATCAATAAATATGAAGGTAGCTATGTAAATAAAAATGTTTCACTACTTTCTATTTGATTTCTTGCGAAACAGAAGACAAATTAAAGTTTTGTGATATTTTCTTCTTGCAAGGTTACAAATTGTTTTACAATATAATTTTTGTTTCTTGTAACACAGAGTGCCCTTGCTTTACTTGGTACTAACGTTAGAATACAGACAAATATTTTATCAAAATCCAAGCAGCCTTTTTCGATTAGTTTAGTTGTTTATTTCATTTACAAGTTCTTATAGATTACGACTTATTAAAAAACGGAATTTTCTCTAAGCGGGTTTTTAATAGGTCAGTATTTTTGAGAAGAACAGAACAAGTCGTTGGACGTGAACAAGAACAGTGCTCACGAAAAAAAATAAATACAAATGTTTCACTACTTTCTATTTGATTCCTTGGGAAACAGAAGACAAATTTAAATTTTGTGATATTTTCTTATAGCAAGGTTACAAATTGTTTTACAATATAATTTTTGTTTCTTGTAACACAGAGTGCCCTTGCTTTTACTTGCTTAGATGGTACTAATTTAAGCATGCAGAAAATTTTTTTATTAAAATCTTAACTGTCTTTTCAATTAAAACAGGAATTTTTTCTTAACGGGTTTTTAACTGATGGATGTTAAATACATACATATGTACTAGCCCCGTTACTTTTGGTTATAAGAGTTTGTTTTTATTCTTCTAGATTTGTATCTACCTACATACCTAGTAATTAAATGTTTCACTACTTTCTATTTGATTTCTTGGGAAAGAGAAGACAAATTTAAATTTTGTGATATTTTCTTATAGCAAGGTTACAAATTGTTTTACAATAAGTATAATTTTTTTCCTTGTAACACAGAGTGCCCTTGCTTTTACTTGCTGAGATGGTACTAAATCTAGTATATAGAAAAATATTTTATTAAAATCTTAGCAGCATTTTTCGATTAAACTGGATTTTTTTCTAAACGAAAACGGATGTATGTACATATAAACGTATGGTAAATATTTAGGTTCGTTATTTTGGTTCTAAGAGATTGTTTTTATTCTTCTTCTTAATTTTGATAAAAACAGAACAATTCGCTTGAACAAGAATTGAGCTTAATGTGGAAAAATAAATACAAATGTTTCACTACTTTCTATTTGATTTCTTTGGAAACAGAAGACAAATTTAAATTTTGTGATATTTTCTTCTTGCAAGGTTACAAATTGTTTTACAATAAGTATAATTTTTGATCTTGTAACACAGAGTGCCCTTGCTTTAACGGATTTTTTAAAAGCTGTGTGGTTAATATGTAAGATCGTTATTTTTGGTTGTTACGAGTTTTTTTTTTTATTCTTTTAGATTTGATTTGCTCATATGAGTAAAAAGTAATGGTAGACGACGTAGTGTCAGACCAAGCTTTCGCTGGAAGGATGACGTTAACCAGATACTTAGCCACAAACAATAAAGTGTGCAACTAGATGACATCGGTTCTCGAATAGTTTAATTTAAAAGAATTGGTCCCGTGAGGCTACCTTGAGGAACATTGAAAGTTCTCCTCGAAAATATTCAAAAACTGTGTCCAGAAAATACATATCACCCTTATTATAATAGGCGTTTTTCTTGAACGAAAAATCTCATTTAAAAAATATTTTATTACGAATGGCGTTATGGAATCGTTTTAGTTGGCGTAACGCTTAACTTGCATTGAAAACGACCGATAAAACTTTATTTTTTTCGAATACAAATTCTTTACCGACTGACCTTTGCCGGGCACTAAAAATGTAAGTTTTCAATAAATTTTTAGAATTTTTTATTTATTACAAAATTTAAATTACTAATTTCGACCAAAAAAAACGTCTCGTAGAGTTGAAGGAAAAAAATCCATCACTAGCAACGGCTCTGGCAAACCGAGAAAAAAGAAACAAATGAGAATCTATGTATGTAGTATGTACATGCTTCGCATTGAACTTCTTAGGACCACCAGTTATAATTGAAAAAAAATAGCAGAGTACAGACATAAAATCAAACAAGATGTTCAAGAAAAACACTCATTGTAATAAGGGTGATTATTGGTGGTATAAAGGTGTATCAGTTAGATGATTAGTAGTTCAGGCTACAGTGTAGCCTTTTAGTAACTTATACGTCTTAAACTTTGGTTGATATTAAAATTATGAGTATGTCTAAAGGGGTTGGCTACGTTTGCCCGCGGCACGTTTTCCCGCGTCACGTTTTCCCGCGTACGTTTTCCCGCAAAACGTTTTCCCGCAGAACGATATCCCGAATCACAGTTTCCCGTGTAACGTTTGCCCGTCGATTCCTACTTTTTCAATACTAATCGACAGCACATGAACAAAATTCATTTCAATAGCAGTTTTCTTGTACAAAAGTCTTTTCTTGTGTCAAGGTGAGGTATGTATGGTGGGGCATGCTGCCCCCCTGCAACCCCCCTACTTGGCACACTATAGGATTTGGGCTAGGTGCGAGGTTGAGTGTATGAAAAGTTTCTTTTTATCATTTGGTAGTTTTTTTTATGAAAATTGCCAAACAGCCCTTTTAACCGTATGAAATAAAAAACCGCTTAAAATGAAAAAAAAAATTAAATATTTTAACAAACAAAATATTTATTGCATAAATGTAAAATAATATTGTCAAAATGTAATAATTAGTATTGCCTATCCCGCCACCAATCCCGTGGAAAATTTTATAGAGGCAATCGTTCCGCGGGATATCGTGCTGGATTGTAGCAAAGAAACTACCTTTCAATTGGCGGGCAAACGTTACACGGGAAAACGATCGCGGGAAAACGTAGTGATCCCTGTCTAAAGACCCGACAGCGCGTACGCCAAAAAGGCTTCTCACTTCCGTTTTTTTTTGCTTGCTTACATAAATACAGTGCTAGCTCCCAGCATTACGGCGCATAAACAATGAGGTATGTATGGGGCATGCTGCCCCCTGCAACCCCCCTGCTTGAGCACACTATAGGATTTGGGGTAGGTGCGATGTTGGGTGTATGTTGGAATCTATATTTAAAGCCAACCTCGCACTTACCCCAAATCCTATAGTTTCGCGTACGCGCTGTCGGGTCTTTAGGCAGATTCTAAAATTATTGGGTGTTAATTCACACGCTCGATCCATTTGGGTCGTGGAATTTGACTTGCTGAGATTGCAAATGGATCGACGAATCCCAATCACCCGATCGTGTATGGCCAGCTTTAGGTTAGGGCTGGACACGAAAACAATTACCCTTATTGCGTTAGGCGTTTTAGTAAAACGCCAGTAAAACGACAAGGCTCTAGAAGCGGTAGTTGGAGTTTAAGTAAAACGACTACCTATTGTTTTAATGGTTAGAGGGGTGAATAAAGAAGAGAACGGGAAAGGTTTAGTTTTACTTAAACGCCGATTAACGCTTTTGGAGCCGTGTCGTTTTACTAAAACGCCTGACGCAATAAGGGTGAATATAATACAAGGTAGACAACTTTGCAGGTTAATTTCGAGCAAGTGCCAAAATGAACTCGGTGAAAAATAATATACTGCGAAAGTAGGTACTACGCAGAGCGTATGTTGCAGACTCAGAATTAACGGCTTTTAGAGTGCGTAGGTATCATTATAGGTACCCACCTAAAGTTATTTTGTTGCTTTTATTAAGAACTATTTCATAGGTCTTCGACATGACTTTTTAAATTCAAAATCACCAAGATCTAGTGTTGCACTATTTTCATAATTAATCCGTACAATTAGGTAGGGACAATTTAAGAATTCGCGCTAAATTTAATGTAGCAAGGTTACAAATTGTTTTACAATACAATATTTTCTTGTAACACAGAGTGCCCCTGCATAGATTAATAATTGATTTCATACAAATGTTGCATCAGATTAAGAGTGTCCATTTATAACTCAAAATACAACATAAGATATATTCAAAAAAAACATAAGTAGGTACCCATTGCAATATTTTCGCAACGTTTTAAATTGTTTCACCAGACTAATTTTCCGATGACACACAGTGTCCGATTTAAAAAAACAGTATTATTAATCAACAAAATACCCACTCTACTACTAAATTGGTAAATTAATTAAAAAAAATAATGTGCTCGCAAGTCGTTTAATTTAACCTCAAAAATGTCATCAAAACCACGTATGTAAGTAGTATATAGAAAGATAAACGGAAACCGAACCGGCAAAATAAAACTTTTTTAAAATACAAGAAGCGCGAATGTGGGGAGTTTTGCAACTTAAAAAGAAAACTAGCCCAAATATAAGACACTTTTGCTAAACTGCTTCTGCTACTCCCGCGGCTGCCTCTACCCAGTAAAAAAACCAAATTATCATCCAACATCCACACCACATCCCGTATTCAACTCTAACCAACAAAAGCAGCAAAAAAAAAACTAAAAAAAATTCTATGAATTGAGAAGTACTCCCAATCGGTTCGATCTTTCCAATACAAAAAAAAATATATTAAAAAAAAACATTCTACAGACTACCATTTAATTTTAAAAAATCCATTTAAATTATCGTAATCTTCGCATTCATTCCTCAGCTTTAAAAATAGAAATTATTTAATTTTTTCCAAATAAAATTCAGAACGAAATCAAAGTGAGTACAAAAGAAAAAAACTTCACACGGAAAACGATATTTTTTTTAAACACACAAACGAACCATCTCTATCCACTGAAGCGAGTGTATAGTTATCTTACTCACTCTCACACTATTTCACCATTTTGTTTCGTTTTGCAAAATAACCAAAAAGGGGTAATTTTTTTTTTATTTTTCACCAAGCCGCCATTTGGCCACCATATTGGATTTTCTTGCTACATACCTCAGACAAGAAAAAGTTTTCAATCACAAATTTTCCGCCTGCAAATGTGCCATCGGTTATTTTAATTGTGAAAATAATTTAATTTAAAGTTTTTAAAATAATTTACGCGTAAAAGTTTTCTTTAATTTTAATGATAAAACACACAAAATCGTTTTGACATTATTTGCGAAATTCACTGAATCGTGTTTTCTATACTCGGGAACAAAAAAAAATTGTCCGTTGTGTTAAATTTCATTTGTGTGAATGCGACGCGCCTTGTTAAAAACTGCCCGATTTTCTATTAAACCACTACCGACGAGAACAAGACGGAAACTGAAACCAACTGTGGTGTAAAATATTTTTGATTCTACCCGCTACCATCGTTCACTGGGATCTTCGAAAAAGTAATGCCATTGAAAATTTACTGCAAAGAGTGCTGCCAAGATATTTATATTTTTGAACACGCAACTCGTTTTGGTCTTTCGCGTCTCTTCACAATTAAAATTTTAAGAAACTTTTCGTAACAAAGACGAAACATTCGGGGTACTTTCGGTGAGGGTACTCTCAATTACCGCCCTGTAAATACATTATGACAGGCGTAAATTTCTTCGGGGTTCTGGATAATTATTGACGTTTGTTTGCGAGAACTCATGAAAACCGAAAATTTCGTTGTCGTTCTGAATGTTTTGCGTTGGTTTAGGAAACTTTTAATGAGAGTACTCACACTGGCGCGCGGTGCGAATCTGAACATTCCTTGGTCGTCGCATGTGTGCTTATGTTTCGCGCCTGTTTTGGCGGATAAGCGATACTATTCACATTTGACGATTAACCAGTTGTGATATCCTTTTTTTTTGTTTACAGAACATTTTAATTATAAACTTATTTCACATAATATAATTCAACAAAATGTCTCAGTTAAAATCGATCGATGGAACTGAGCTCAATGAATACGTAATAAATTTGTTGCATAAAAATAACATTAGTACAGCAATTGAATTTCTTGGAGTTGAAGATAGCAAATTATGCAAAATAACAAATTTACCAGAGAGTCAAATTGTTGCAATCAAAATAAAGTTGCGTCGACTTTATGGTCCCCAAGTCGTTGATGCCTTGTACTATTGTAGTCCAGTATGGAAAATTAAATACGTCACCGGAATTGAAAGGTGAGTTCTGTTGTTTACCATAAAAATACACTTGTGCTTTTCCACATAACACCTGGAGCAACCAATGGTTTATCATAATTTTTCTCAGCTTGGATTTACTCATAGGAAACGAATTTCGTCCGGGAAGGATCTATGAAATATGTGGCTATTCAGCGACAGGAAAAAGTCTATTCTGCACTACTATTGCCTTAAATTTTGTTCAAAATCATTCAGCTGATGTCATCTATTTAGATACAAAAAGGGATTTCTCCGGAACACGAATGCATCGAATGCTAATTGCAAGAAGAATATCAAAAGATGAAATCGGTCGAATAATGCAAAAAATCATTGTCCAACGATGTTATAATCTTAGAGAATTGATTGATGTTTTGGAGAAGTTGCTGGAAGGCTTAAATAATAAGAAACTTACAGCAAGGCTAGTTATAGTCGATTCATTACCTGCAGTTTGGTATCTATTTCACGGTGAAGATGGATCTATGAAAGGTAAATGCGATCAGCTTCAGAATATTGATGATGAATTTACAGCCTTTTTTTATTTCTTGTCCAGGTAAATCACTATTAACCTATTGTGCCAACCTCCTGAAAAAAATAGCCAAAGAACATCAATTACTTGTTATATGTGTCAATGCAATGGTGCGAAACATCTCCGAAGAGGAACCAATCACCGCAAGTATGAAATTCCCATTGAACTTGTAAATTTTGAAATTTTCTCTTTCAACTGATATCTCGATTTCGAATATCTCGTTTTAATCATTGAAGTTTAAATTCAATCAAAAGTCTGTTCATTGCTAATTTTCATAATCTACATTCCCGTTTTAATTTATTGCAAATCCTCTTAAAATTGTATAAAAAAATATTGACAATGAACTAGTGGACATAGAAGATAGATTCGATTTGGCCGGAAATCAGCTGCATCAGCATCAACAACAACTTGAACAGCAAATTGTTTCGATGTCGAAGCCATCGCTGGGCAAGTGTTGGGATGCTGTGCCCACAATACGCCTTACAATTGAAGATCCATTCTACGAAGCTATGCTAAATGAAGTGTCTACCACAAATCGAACTGGCGAAGCTCGGAGTTCAGCTGAAGGAATAAACAAGAATCAACGCATATTGAGGGTGGCGAAGAGTTGTTTCAGCTCAACTGGATCCGAGTGCACAATTACTGTGGCCGACACTGGGATGCACTAGGTGAGTTTTCTTTGGCTATAATTACTCGAGTTCTGTTTCTGATGAGAATATGCTTTCAGAACTCGTTTGCTTGGCACTACGGTCTCCGAGAGACCAGGACGATTGCGTTTCTTGGCGCAAACTGTCGTTGCAGACTCTTCGGGGGAGTTAAAGCTATCGTTTGTGGTTTGAGTTCCTCCATAGAGGTGTTGTTGTATTTTTGTAACTGCTGGAATTTTTTCCTGCAATCGAGAGATCTCATTACATAAAACTTTTTTTTTATACTTTTGTCCGGAATCTTGCCTGTTTTCCTGTATTCTTTAAAGCTTCTGTATTATTTTCAGCTATAGTTGGATTTTCATTCAAATCAGAGTCATGGGCGAAAGAACAATTACTGCCGAATCTACATCGACCTTTACGATAATTCCAGCAGATCTTCTTGCCATTTTTCATTTTCAGATGTTCGTCCGAGTTGACCATCTTAACGTGACGTTCTAAGAGAGCAATCTTGGCTTGTTCTGCTTGTTTATATGGATTGCTGAAGACTTCTCCAGGCTTTCCCCCAACAGAACTTTCAAACAAAAGATTGGCACTTGGAAGTTTTGGTTTCTCAGCAGGTTCTCTAAAATGGGAGGTGAACAAAATTAGATAATAGAGTTAAAATTCGTCGTAAAATCTCACGGTAATTGAGGGGAGGTTTCTTCTGTTGTGCTTTCATCGCTATCTGAGCTGTAATCAGCTACAAGAGACATCATTTATAATTAATAGGAATGTGTTAAAGCTTCAATTTTATTTAAAAAAAATAAAGTTTCGATTTTTTGTAAACAAAATATTTTTTTTTGACGTAAATAAATTTTGGCAAAGCATGGAAGTGATGCCAATAAATTAACTTTCGAATTTCATATCTTCGAAATTTTGTGGTGAGTTTGAAAACTGGTTATTTTCCATTTAAGCTGCTTGCACAAGGTGCACATTTAATGGGATGACACAATACCCGTTTTTTATTACCAAGAATAGATCCATATAAATTATCAAAAAATGAGCCAAATGAGGTAATTTCGTTGAAAATTTCCAAATTCGATTTCCCATACAAATTCACATTTCGAAATGAGGTAATTTCAACCAAATCTGAAATTACGTAAAAACTTTATGAACACACCCAAGTGGAATGCATACGTAGTGGAAACCCATTGGAAACCATTGGGCTTTTCCCAAAACTTAACTTTCTAAAAAAAGACTTTGAAAAAGTGTTTGTCTTCCCCCCAACAAGGACGCTGATTACACGAGTTTATTTTTGGTCGTTTCGTCTTCGTCTTTTTGACAGCTTGTAGAAATGTATGGATTTGTTGCTTCATTCCCCCTACATTTCTACACCCCTCACCCGAGCTGTCAAAAAGACGAAAGGAAAAACAACTGAAAACACGAGTCGCGTAATCAGCGTCAAGGTTTTTTTTGTTGCTTGTGTCACATTAGCTGCGTTTTATTAGCCGCGTTTTATTATCTACGGCTCTGGGTCGGGGTTATCTTTTAACACGTAATACAAAAACAAATTTGGATCTAGGTTTCTATCGGGGTTTGATTTAATGGAACCAGAAAAAAGTTCTTATTCTGGCGGGTAGACGGCTCTTCAGTCGGTAGGGAGTACAAACTGTAGTGAAAGGAAAAAGGACAGCATCTACATGAAAAATAAACAAACATAAGACAAAAAGAGTTGAGCATACAGCACTGTTGTCATTAGGATCCGTATCGTTTTATTAGCTGTGTTTTATTTTCCCCGAGATCCGAACCAGATTGGATTTGCTTACGAAAATACATGTATTACAAAAACAACACAAGATCCAACTTTGTTTTGGATTTAGATTTCCAAATCCGTTTTGAACACACACCCTTAATTTGTAAATGTCGTCAGTAGTGTAAAGAAAAAAGACAACGGGTGTATACAAATAAAAAAACAAAAGGAAAAAAGAGTTGGGTATATAACAAGTTGTCACTGAGATCCTGGGTTGTTTTATTTACATGATCTGATCTGGATTGGATCTGGGGGAAAATAAAACGCTGCTATTATATCGGGGTGAACCATTTGGGTTATTGGCGATAATAAAACGCGGCTATTAACGTATGGGAGAACTTCGGAATTGAAAATTTCAAAATTTGAGGTATAGAAAACAGAAAGAGAACACAACGAAAAGAAGCTATTAACTGCCAAATAAAATTCAAAATGAAATTATCTGTCAAACCAAATTAGAAAATTTGCAATGAAAACACTTTTTCTGTAATTAATGAAATTACCCCATTTCGGCTCCAATGAAAACGTAGTATTAACATGTTATATGAAATAAAGTTACATTAACAGGGCTATTCTGGCGTTGTGAGGGCTCACAACTCATAAGTCACAAGCCTTTGTGAGGTTGATTTCTTGTGAGGTTGTTGTGAGGTTCTCAAAAGGAGATCACAATTTCGATAGTTTTATTGAGGCTCACAGTTGTGAGGGAACGAAAACCTCACAAAATCGATTTCACCTTTCCTTGTAAGGTTGTTGTGACTTGTGAGGTATCAGTGAGGTTTGCCAGAATAGGGCTGTAAAGGTACATTACATGAGATTCGCTTGCAACTGCACTTCACGGCGCGACACTATGCGACAAAGTTGATAATCTGACCAACTGTGTCGCGACGTGAAGTTTCGTTCAGTTTCATGCGAAAGTGTGCTCGGTGTCGTGGAACTGAATTTCACGACTTATTTCTAGGAAATTGTTTGATCTATATCGCATAAGCAATGCTTAGTAATCTGTCAAATTACATGAAAATTGTATGAAGTTATAGCCGCGCTCAGCTTTGTGCTCGATGTGCTCGGTCATTTTTTTCCGAGCTCATCGAACGAGCCCCGGTCGAGCTCTGAGCTAAAAAAGAAATGTAAGTTGAGAGCTCGGAGCGCTCCGAATTAAAAAGTAACATAGTTTTCTTTTTGACAGCTCAGTGCCACGCTCGGGGCTAAAAAAGAAAAACGCCTATTGTGGATGCCGCACTCGTAAATCAATTTGGAGGGGCACACATCGACGCGATATGTAGATTGCGTTCACGTAACACTGCTGCGTTCAGTTACGCGACTTTTCTTGAACGCAGCAAGCACCATTTAGCTATGCGCAAACCGGCACGATGCCGATTGCGATAACTTTTATCGCGCGATAAAGATGCGTTCAAAAACCTGCTCACATCAACGCGATATATTGTGTAGCGGGCTAAGTTGTCAGCGACAATACAAACGTTTAATTTTTGAAGTTTAATAAAAAAAAACATATAAAATGGAATTCCCCCTAATTTTTTCTATTAAGCTACGCGCAAACCGACGCGATGGCGGTGGCGGTGGCAATGGCGATAACAATGTGGATGCCGCACACGTAAATCAATGGAGGGGCTCACATCGACGCGATATGTGGATTGCGTTCACATTCCACTGCTGCGTTCAGTTACGCGACTTTTCTTGAACGCAGCAAGCACCATTTGATCGCTATATCGCCTGAAGAAAAATGACAGTCTTAAAGCTATGCGCAAACCGACACGATGGCGGTGGCGATTGCGATAACTTTTATCGCGCGATAAAGATGCGTTCAAAAACTTGCTCACATCAACGCGATATATTGTGTAGCGGGCTAAGTTGTCAGCGACAATACAAACGTTTAATTTTTGAAGTTTAATAAAAAAAAATATATAAAATGGAATTCCCCCTAATTTTTTCTATAAATTTTTCAGTTTTTCAAATTTTCTTTTTAGACTGTCATTTTTCTTCAGGCGATATAGCGATCAAATGGTGCTTGCTGCGTTCAAGAAAAGACGCGTAACTGAACGCAGCAGTGGAATGTGAACGCAATCCACATATCGCGTCGATGTGTGCCCCTCCATTGATTTACGTGTGCGGCATCCACATTGTTATCGCCATCGCCACCGCCATCGCGTCGGTTTGCGCGTAGCTTAAAGAAAATTTGAAAAACTGAAAAATTAATAGAAACAATTAGGGGGAATTCCATTTTATATGTTTTTTTTTTATTAAACTTCAAAAATTAAACGTTTGTATTGTCGCTGACAACTTAGCCCGCTACACAATATATCGCGTTGATGTGAGCAGATTTTTGAACGCATCTTTATCTCGCGATAAAAGTTATCGCGATCGCAACTGCCATCGTGTCAGTTTGCGCAAATATCAAATTCTTAAAAGCTACGCAGCCAAATTAATAAATGCGGAATAGCGAAGGCAGGTCTTATTCTGTGGACGTGCAAAATGTTAAATGTTACGAATAAAAGCTCTCCCAAACCAACGCGAAACATTCGCCGACGACAGATTTTTGTTGTTGTTAAGCGTTGTGTATTTGCCTGTGTTAAGGCTTAACTACATAAGCCAAAAAAGTGAAAAAGTAAAAAAGTGAAAATTTTCAAACTCATTTTAGGATAGTGTTTCTGACTGGAAAACTTATAAAAATGATGCAGAAAGCTTAAATTTTGGTTTAAAAACAAATTTGTGTATTCTTTTTCACAAAACAACGGCGCTAGCGGTAAAACAAATATTTTTACTTTTGTACTTCAGTACTTTTTGGCTTATGTAGTTAAGCCTTTATTGTGAATGATTCGCTACGATTTCGCGTTGGTTTGGTAGAGGCTTAAAACAAAATTTCTACTAAGTGATGTGTACTAAGTTATAAGCCACCGAAGACGGAGGTTTAGCGAAGGAACTTATTCTGAAATTAAAAAAATATTAAGTGAAGATTGCTAATTTAATTTTGAATAAAAATGATAATTTCTGCTTGATTTATCGAGTTTTTAAACCATTTCCATTTCCAATTATTGGACAATCAGCCATCAACCACCAGAAAAAGAAAAATATACGAAAATAGATCTGATAAGAATTCAGGAAGAAATATAAAGGAAAATATGAGGAAACTCATTGCGGTTGTTGAAGGTGACCTAAATGAGAACCCAAGAGGTGGACATATCCCTGTCGGTTTGCAAGTTATTGCTTCCCTCAGATAAATTCCATAATAAACAAAAACAAAACAGAAAACAGACACAACACAAACAATTGAAAAATGATAATAATTTTGACAGAAATAAATTAACGCAAGAGAACAAGAGTTGGTTGTACAAATATTTAAACTGTGGTTCAGCAATTTTTACCCACAGATATCGGTGGATTAATGGCCAGTTCCCTCGGTTCAAGATTTTAACTTTCGGTGGTTTAAGTATGTAATTGGTTTTTATCACATATTTGAACAGCAAACCACTGTTGAAACTCAATTAATCCGCCGTATCACTTATTTTATTTTATTATTCATGTCGATTATGGAATCCGCAATACTAGATCCGCAGTGGTGCTCAGTTCAGTTTTCCCTTTTCTTTTCACGACAAATGGGTAGAGAAAAAAGAGTGTACTGCTCTGCGAATCACTGCGAATGCAGTATCGCGGATTCCATAATTGACATGATTATTTATTTAACCGGGATTATCTTATTTTGCAAAAAAAAAACTCACAAAATAAATATGATTCATTCCTGAATGCAACCATTTCAAAATGACAAGCCAAAACAAACCATAAAATTCTTTTTAACATCCGCAACGATGTCTTCTAACGTGGTGACAACAAGGAATTAACAAAAAACAACATATGGTTTTTCCCCACCTTCAACTGTTTTTCATCTTTTCTCTTTATACACTCTTCTTTTAAAAAGAAATTTCCTTTTCTCACTGCCTTGCTGCTGCGCTGTCTCACTTTTCTTGTCTTGTCACTTTTGTTCATTCATCGGCCACGGCAAGTAATCCAGCGACAGTCTGCAGCGATTTTTTTCGCCATTGTGCACCATTTAACAGTATTGTTACATATGTATATCGAGAAAATCCTATCTCCGAAAAGCTTATTTATAATTTTTTTTAAAGTGCAACACAATATATTTTATGGTTCTTATCTGATAATAATTAATTAAAGTGGATCCAATCTTCATTGAGAGATAATTTTTAATTGAAAAGCTGAAAATAAAAAAAAAAGAATCCCATTATCTGCATTTTTCTTTCGCATCCTGTCACCACCGCTGTTCCCTGCTGGTGCAGGAAAATTTAACACCACCCAACAACCCACAGTGTGCCATAATATCGGGTTTTAAAGTTTTGCGTCCTTTGCGCGCCTGTGTGTAAAGTGCGTGTACGACGGTGTCGCTGTCCCTTGCGTACACCCATTGATTTTTCCCTAGAGTTCACAACTCTCGCGGAGTGGTAAACAAAAAAAATTACTGTGCTTTAGAAGAGAAGACAAACTGTTTTCATTGTTTTGTTCATCAGACATTTTTCTACGATAATTTGGGTTTGTTTTGGGTGTTAATTCTTGCTATGTTTGTGTTTATTGTTAACAACGGTTGAAGTTTAAGTTCAGTTTTGAAGTGAAGGAAAAACTGCACTGCAGTGAATGTGGACTGTGGAACAAAATTTTCAAAATATTTTCATTATTTTTGAACCACGATACGATACTTCTTAATTTTACAATGTGATTTTACTTTATTTTTGAAAATCCATTCTCGCTTCATCCCATTTGCACAATCACTTTTTGTTTTCTTTAAATTACTTGGATTATTTGGTTTTCTCTTTGCCATTGGAATACCTACCTATATATTGGACTACTGATAAGAAATCTTGCTTAAAAAAGTAAGTTAAACAAATTACAAAATATTATTTAGGTACTGTATAAAATAAACATCATCTGTTTGCATTTTGTTTGAGGTTGCTATTCTCCTTCATTATTTATGTTTTTGATTTATTTTATTTTTCTCGGCGATGACATATGAAGGTAGGTACGTATGTTGTGGTCTTGGTCGCTTCAACGGTTCGGTGATCGTTCATACAGCTTGCTGAAAGACTATTTTTGGTTTTAGAAACAAGTTATTTATAGATTTTATTTTCAAAATTTTCCATTGCGTAGGTTCTAACTGCAATAGGTACTAGGAACGTGTTTGGAGGGAAAATTAATATGTATTTCTTTGTCAATAGGTTTTGAATTGATATAAGTAGCTACAGCTTAATAGGTAGGTGTGTTATATTTTTATTAACTTTATGATAAGACTTGAAAGTCATTGACGTTTATATACGTAGCTATTCTAACAAACAAGATGGAATTGTTCTTACTGTTGCAATTCTTTATTCGAAAAATTGAATTGGAATTTGTTGCCAATCTACCTATTAAAAAAGAAAGACAAGGGCAACCAGTTACCAGTGTCAATAATTAATTAGGAAGGTAGGTACCTAGGTACCTTACTTACATTGAATTTTTCATCTCTGGAGGAATTTTTTTTTCAGAATTTACATGCCCGAATTTTTTTCATGGCAAAAAAAAGTTCTATGAAAAAGTACACCTCACCTACAGCTAAAATTCGTTACCAATTTATAGGTATTTTGTATTAATTGAATAGGTAAAAGTTTCTAGATTTTTGTTTACTTGAAATATTTTCACATGACAAACCATACAAATTGAAATTAATCTCAGAAAATTCATTTAAACTCACTTTTAGCTTATCTTTTAAATTTATTTATGACTTTATTTAATTGTTTTTTTTTTTACACAAAACCAATAGGTAGGTAGGAGCTTTTCCTGAAAATAGTAGGCAGTTTCCTATGCAGGTAGGTACCTACCAATTTTTTTTCAGCTTGATAGGTACCTACTAGGTGTATAGTAACAAGAAAACAGTCAATCGATAACTTAAATAAATAATTACTAAGATTTTCTTTAACAAATCTCTCACCATTCCATCACAATCAAAATTTTCTAAAATAATTTTTTAAATTTAAAAAATTTACATAGCTACCTACCTAGGTATTATAGGTATTCAAAGTTTAAAGGGTACCTAATTGCTTTTTACCGCATCTTGACAACAATATTCTATAGCTATAACATTCAACAAAACGATTGCAATCTTCAAACCTTTTTACACACACAGAGAATTTGAAAATAAAATAAATCATTTCTACTCACATAGGTACCTAATACCTACCTATTATTTCAAGTTTTCTAATAAATGATAGTTTGTCATGCCAAAATCATTAACATAAAGCTGATAATCATTTTATATCGCTTTAGTTTCTTTTGTTATTATATTTTATATTACGAAAGTTTCAACATAATCATTTTTTTTCTACAAAAAATGAATACCTATTAATTTAGTCTCAAACACGACTTTTAACAAAATTAGTCTGTGATTGAAGCTTTATAAAATTAAATAAAAACTTAAATACCTCTGTCCGTCAAATATGATATGGGAAATATAATTGTTATATAAAGGATTTTTTGAGAAAAAAGGGCGCGATAATTTCATATCCTGTATGTAAAATTGTTTAAAAAAATTCTATATAAAAAACTAATTAAGTACCCAACAACAAAATTAAGTGCTTTTATGTGAGCACCTAAATAATCAAATCGATTTGGGTGGAAAAAAGTTGAATAGGTACCTATATGGATATTTTTTTGGTTCATAGAACACTTTAATAGCTCCTAAATTTTAGATAAAAACTTTTCTTTTTCCTTGTTTTGTAAGTATTTTCCGGTAATCTACAACAAAAGTACTGGACCACTTAATTTTGTTATTGGATACTTAATTAAGCGCCTAATGATAGCGTCACGAAAAATTTATTCTGGTGACTTTGGTCTGCTAACTTGAGGGACATCAAATAAGCATCTGGTCTATCTACATACCTATTTTGAAATTAAGGCATATTCCCTAGAGATTCGATAGACATTCTAGAAAATTTTCAAATATATGTATGTATGAAATAAATCTACAAGCTTTAAATATTTATTTTTAGCAATTATTTAGGTATGTATACCCAAATTATTGTATTTATTTTGTTTATACATAGCAGTCTGGCGTACATAGCATAAAGTAAATATTTTTTTAATTCTTTTCTTCTATTATCTTTATTTACCTTGATTCGTATAAGCAAACAAAACACTCTTTCTACAAGTGTCAATAGTAAGTATGTACTTTTTTGTATGTATGTACATACCTCATGTGAAGAGGGACTTTGATCATATATCTTTATATTTAATTTTTTTAATATCCCATGATTTTATAGAGACAACAAAGAAAGCTGTCAGTGGTATAGAAGTGGCGAAAATGCTTTTAGCCATTAAAGAGCACAAGGCACAAGACTTCAATTGGGAAAAATGTCATAAAAATAGATTGTTAGGTATAACTTCCAAGTAGTTAAGGTTTTTGTCAGTCTAGCCTCTCAAAATGACACCAGTGCAGATATCAAACGAAGAATCACTCTTTGTCAATCGCTGTAACCTGTGATAAACCAAGGACTCCATATAAGCCATGGACCACTGTCAAGACAAAATATTCAAGAATTAAACCTGATGGTTTGCTTTCAAAAGAATATTCTTCGGGTGATATTCGGGCCAGTATATGAATATTGGATGTGTCGATGGGTATTTGAAGAGAATATTCAACGATACAGGTTATAAAGCGACATCGATTTGATAAAAAAAAAAAAATACAACGACTGGCGAAAGTTGGAGGAAGGATTGTGTTTTGATTTCTCAACGGTAATTTTATATTATTTGTTTAGTTATTTAAACGGCTGAAAACAGTACAATTTTTAAAGGTCTTCAAAAGGAACACCAACAACTTGATTGCGCTATCACCAACTTCTATACTACTAATATCTTTCTGTAAATAACACTTGAAATTAAAATTAAATATTTATTTCAATGGCCCGGCCCACACAATTTTTTATTTTTACCCTATTCCATTTAGTTTTATTTGAAGGGTAACATAATATAAAGGACAACTAACAGGTTTAAAAAAACAACTTTTATTACTCATGCGTGCGTCATGATTATTTAATTCAAATGTATATGCATTAACATTTCCTTGCATCAATGAAAAATGTTTTTAAAAAATATAGTTACATATGCATGCGGCTAGCAGACATACTCGTATATTTTGAGAAAGCTTCCGAAATGGAGATATTTTATATTTGTGTATTTAATAATAATAAGTTATTAAAAGATGCGTAAGGTACCTATAAATACATAGGTGTACCTATATAAACAAATAAGCAAAACAGACAAAAAAAAAAAATTAAATGAACAAATTAAGTAAGGATTGTCCTTAAAAAATATGTTAAGAATGATTTTATGGAGCGGGGAGCGCAATGGATCCACTGAGATCCAAGTGAGATGACACCGTACCGTATCATCACCCCCTCTAACCTAACCTAGGAAGCGGGAATATGCGTATATATATACTAAATATTTGCTCTTCAGTTTCGAATCTAGTATTTGCACCATAAACTGATGTAAAAATATGAAAGTGCGACGTTAATATTCAAATATTGCCACTTAGTTTCTCATCCTAACGGGTCATTCAGTTCGTGGTTTCAGTGGTCATTGGTCCGTATTTCTTCGAATATGCCAATGGGCAGACGGTTACAGTCAATTCGGAGCGATATGGTCGAATGATAAGCGATTTTTTTTGGCCGGCGATTGAAGATCATTACTTGTATGATAAGTAGTTCCAACAAGACGGGGCAACAAGCCAAACAACACGACCAATTATGGCTTTATTGCGTGAGAAGTTTCCTGATCGCGTAATTTAGGGTTTTGGCGACGTCAAATGGCCACCAAGATCATGCGATTTGACACCGTTAGATTTTTTTCCACGCAAAAGACCGTGTTTACGTGAATAATCCCCGAACTCTAGACGCATATTAAAAAATAAAATGTTCATGTATCGCTGTGTGTGTTTTATTTATCTTTACTTTCGAAACCTAAAAATGAATGACCCTTTATGTGTACCTACATAAGCAGACGAAGAGATAAAGAAAATACTGAATTCGGAGATTACCTAATTTTTTTGTTGTCCCTATACCCTTATAAATACCATGACAGACGAAAATAGCATAAAATTTTCATTTTTTTTTTCAAGATTTCAGACTTTTTTTTATACATAATTCCCTAAGTTTTATAATCTCATACAAAAATACATGTACCTATACCTTTTTCTAAATTGGTTATAAGAACACGCAATTCAGTTCATACGCAAATGCTGACCTTTTAAAATAAATTCCAACTCAAACCCAATATTAAATACATAAGTTAGGTACTGCACAAAAAAATTTACTCGTTTCCCAGGCTACCAATAGTTAAAAAAAAAATCTTTTATTCATTTTTTTTGTTTGCTTTTAACAGATAACCTATCAACTTTTTTCTTCATTCTCACCTGTCAAATTTACATCTTTTAATCTTAGCCAGCATTTTTTAAAGAATCCTATAAACCTTAAAAACGAGTTTCCATACCATAATCTCTCGTTTACCCCCGCATATAGTATTAATGACCACCATTAAACTTATGCACCCTCGTTTTGTCCACAACGAAAGGTCGTGGCTTCTGATGATGGATAGCCATCAGTATGCAGGTCGAAGGCCTGCGCATTATCCTTCTATAAGATTAAAGGCACACATATGTATGTGTACAAAGGCATAAAATGTATTGAAACTCTCTATACCTATAGTAGTTTCATGGGCGGATTTATTTTCTAGTCTATAGGACACCATATTTTTGAAGGGGAAAACTTCTGAAATTTGATTAAATAATAATAATACTATAAATCATAATGTTATTGGAGTGCAGACAAAATTTGATCGCAGACTTAGAAATCGAACTGACATGAGCTCGGGGTTATAGAAATTAGAAGAAGAAAAGTTCGGTCGAAATTCGAGAAGCGTAGACTAACTGCAAATGGATCTTAAAAAAAATGAAAAGGTTACAGAGATATAAATTAGTGTCGAGTATAGTAAAAGATTTTTAAATGAGTGTTAAATCTGTGGCAGTAAGACAAAGTAGCTTATGTTAAAAAACAGTTTTCGAGAAAAAAGCATTTTTGTCTACAATCTGTAATAGCAATTAATGAAAATTTTTTGTAGAAATTGTAAGATAGCTTTTCAACGGGTAATGATTTCGAAATGGGGATTGGAGTTGGAAGTAACTCTCAAGCTGTGGACTACTAACAATCGACATAAGCTACTCTGTCTTATTGCCACAGAATTAATCTCTCGCTTTGAAAATTAATTGGTACAATGTAAAAATGAAGAAAAATTTCAATCTAAATAATTAAAAAAAAAAAACATTTGCCTATATACCTACCTATCATGTAGAATAGGTATCCAACATCTAGCATTTTAATATTTTTGTGTATTGGAGAGTGTATGGGAAATTTTTTGTAACTCCATGTTACTTTAGTAAAGAAATCGCAAAAGATGAATTATTATAGCAGTTTTTACTCCTAAGGCCGAAATATACAAAACCCGCGTTTTATTATCTACGGATCTGAATCGGGATCATCTTTTAACACGTAATAGCCGGGTTTTACTACGGATCTGGATCGGGATCATCTTTAAACATGTAATACAACAACAACAACGGATCTAGGTTTCTATCGGGGTTTGCTTTATGGAACCAGAAATAAGTTCTTACTCTGGCGGGTAGACGGCTCTTCAGTTGGTAGGGAGTACAAACTGTGGTGTAAGACAGTACCTACAATTTACATGAAAAATAAACAAACATAAGAGAAAAAGAGTTGAGTATACACTACTGTTTTCATTAGGATGCGTACAGTTTTATTATATCGGGGCGAACCATATGGGTTATTGGCGGTAATAAAACGCGATAAGTATATCTACATGAAAATTAAACAAAAATAAGAAAAAAAAATAGAAGAGCATACTGTTGTCATTGGGATCGGTATCGTTTTATTTTCACAGGATGGTCCATATGAATCTTCGTGGACAATAAAACGTGGCTTTTATTTAAAATGAAACACACAAGTTTTAACGAATTTAAATTTTAATCAGGTACTAAAACAACTGGGGAATCGCTTGACAATTGGGTGTACTACTAATTCCCACTGATTTCTTTCTGTCTTCTCTACTCTCGCACGCACTCTGGTGCTGAGAGTTTGATTACTTTTAGGTTTTAACTTAAACGTCCTCCCCTGGTTTTGTAGGACGTAGATTTAATGCCACTTGTCCGTACGAACCAAAGAAGCTTTATGGACGTAAAAACGAAAGTGTTTCCTTAAAACCAAAAAGAAAAGTAAATTTGTAAAGTTGTGAAAAATGTTATGGTTTTTTTTTTCATGGGAATTTTTAAGTAAGGGATGGAAAACATCAAGCATTTCGGTTAAGCGATATATAGATAATCATGCAAATTTAATAACAACCAATATATGGACAAACAAAAGACTGAAATTTGTATGAATTCATCAAAAATGCTAATTTATCATTTGTGTATACAAAAATAAAATACAAAAAATTTCTTGAATAAATAAAATAAATTTCAATTCATTTCTTTTTGTTTTCGATTTTCATATTGTTTTCAGTGTTCTTTTGGTAATATTCACTTGTCAACTTGACCTTTTATGTAAAAAAAAATAATCTTTTTCGATTGACAATGTTGTTGTTGGTGAAAAAAGTGGGTGGATAGGTATAATAAAAAAAATAAAAAAACATGTTTTAAGAGAACTACAAACAGGGTTGTTGTACCAGATGGGAATTAATTTTTTATGGCGCCGCCACGCTAACCCACTAGTTTGTTAAATTATATTTAAATGTTTTTTTTTGTTTTACTGTCTTGGGAACCAAATTTTTACATACAGTCTATAAATGGCCGCGAAGAGATTTTTGTTTGTGAGAATATTGGTATTTAACAAATAAGAATTAATTTTTGTTGATAAGAAGAAGAAAATTGTTAAAGAGAGTGAGAGAGAGAAATAAAGTTAAAATTTATGGATCATGTTTTTTTCGACAGTTTATTTTCCATGTGTTTTAGATTTTGTATTTTAGTTGTACCTTTTTCCTCTTTTCAAGTCACGAGCTTAAATCATAAATTTAAGTTTTCTTAATTATTTCCTTTCTCAAAAGGGCTGAGAACATAATATTTTTGTTATTATCTTGATCGCGAAAAAAATCCGTCCACTTCTACGCTACCTACTTATTGTTATATTGAACATTCAATTTTTGTAATCCACCCACTTTCACGCCCCTTTTTAAAAAAAATTCCTCCTAAACTAAAAGAGGTTTTGAAACTAAAGTAGATACATACGTTGACAAGAAAGAAAATTATAATCATAAATCCTTTTTAATTAAATAAGATTAAATTCTAGGCCATGTGGGGAACTTATTAAGCATAATATTTTTACATTAGGAGAGCTTTCAGAAGAATCACAAGAATTAAAGAACAAAGACTTCAACTTACCGATATCGATGAAAAAAAATTATTATTTTGTTTTCAAAATGACGAATTTGAAAATTTATTTTCCAAAAACAAAAAAGAAAACTAACAGCATGGTTCCAAATTTTATTTTTACTCGAAATGAAATTGAATTACATACAAATTCTAATTAAATTTTCGATTTCGATTCAATTTCACATGTGCGTGGAACCAAGCTGTAAAGAATAGATTTCTCGATAAAAAAACGATTTTTTGTTGTCTCGACCCAAACTACACACTTTTTGTTTTATCTTATGTGATTCACTCTGTAGATTAGATTTTCAGTAATGTTATTTAAAGACAAATTAAATATTTTATGAAATTTAACTTTGCTCAAAAATATCTTTAAAAAAATAGACATACAAAAAAAAACAACAGTTATAAAATAATAATTGTTAAACGGACAATAGACATGTAGACGATAACGCTGAGTAATGGTTCGGTTAGGTTTAAGTTGAATAAGCAAAATAAATAAAAAAAGAATTTTGTGATAAACTGTGATGAATCTTACTTCAAATATTGAAATGAAAAACCATACAAATTTAAATTAATCTATAAAAAAAAAAATATCCATTTAATCTCACTTTTGGCTTAGAAACAGTGACTATATACATACATAAATACAGAATTGAAAGTCTTGAAAATAAATACAAAAGATAAAGGAATGTACGTATTTTATGTGTAGTATAATGAATAGGCATGTTCGGGAAAATGAGATCTCAGAGTTCTCATCAATCTTAGTTTCATGAACAGGTATCTTCAAAAAAATTTATCAGCTTTGCTGTCAAAATGCTGAGAAAACAAAAATGTTTGACTCGCTTGCACACTTTTGACGGGGCGAAATTTCTAAGATCTCATTTTTCTGACCGCAAAAACTGTTATCTACATAATACAGTAAATGACGGATATAAGAAAGTCTCATATAAGAAAAACACTCTTATAAGACAGATATTCCAAAACACACCGCACATTCCCATTAAGACAAGTGTTAAATTTAACTCTTATAAGCAACACGTTTATAAGAAAAACACTGATACAATTATTGTGATACAAAATCTCATTCATTTAATACATAGAAAAATAAACTATAATAATAAATTTTCCTGTGTAAACATCAAAATGATGCGCCGCCTAACTTTTACAAAAATTTCTGAACCCACCCTTATTGAATTGTTAAAGAAGTGACAGATTGAAGATGATCGAAAAAGAAAAAAGCCCACCACATTGACACATTCCACAATGTGTCTTTGTAACTGCCGGCTAAATATTGTATATTGTTTTTATATAAGAAATTTTCTTTCTTATATCAATTTTTTTTATAAGAAAACACGGATATAAGAAAGGAATTCTTTGGATTTTTTGACTTTCTTATATCCGTCATCTACTGTATTATGTATGTATGTTCCTACTTTCCAATTAAAACAATAAAATCCCAAATGTCGCCGAACAAAGAAAGATTAATGACAAAATGTAAAAAAAAAAAACAATAT
Source organism: Epistrophe grossulariae (assembly GCA_929447395.1). Classification (NCBI taxonomy): domain Eukaryota; kingdom Metazoa; phylum Arthropoda; class Insecta; order Diptera; family Syrphidae; genus Epistrophe; species Epistrophe grossulariae. The sequence continues at coordinate 139,384,751 of OV839566.1, forward strand.
TATACTTTTGTTGGAGAATGAAAAATTAGCATAAAACTGTAATTGATAAGCTTGCTTCATACACACTCCGCCCTGACTGGACTGAACAACTTCAATTCGAATAAAGCGCAATGAGAGAGACTCATAAAATAAGCAACAACAAAAAAACCGTCTTTATATATTTTCCTAATGGGACTGCTGTGATTAATTTAACATTCGATTGAATTTTATAACAAAGACCACAAAGACCAGATCGCAGTGATATTAAAGGTTGCCCTACACCAATGCGAATCTGTCGTGGCGACGACGAAAACAATAATAACAACACGTGGTTGTCAATGAAAACAATACGTTGTTATTATTGTTTTCGTCGTCACCACGACAGATTCGCGTTGGTGTGGAGCAATCTTAAAAGCTCGTAGTTGTTGATGTTCTTTTCCGATGTCGTAGTACTCCACACAGCTGTTTTTTGTTTGTTATTCGTCATCCACCCGTACGTTTATTTTAATGAAATCGATAGCACAGCACATTTTTGAGGTCAACGCTTTGAGAGTTATCGCACTGTATGATGTATCAAACTAATGGAACGCTTGCACTTCCGAAGTCCATCGCACAGTGGTGCACTTTGTATGGTAAAGCTGAAAAAAAACAGTTAAAATGATTTTGATGAAATTTTTAGACATTGTAAACAAAAAATACAAAGTAATCACTATCAAGGATTATTTTTCAAAAACAAGCGCGACAACAGTTATTTAGGTACACATTCCTTTTTCTTTTTTGGGTTAATTTTACCTGATTTTAAGAGGTGTTAAAATGCTAAGTTATAATTATCAGAAGTAATTAAAGAAAAAAGAAAATTTTTTCTCTTATAACAAATTTTACGACAAATTTACAATAACAATGGGTAATAATGCTAAATTGAGTGTCAAACTACCATTATCAGAGGTTAAAAAAAACAAGCGTGACAATTTTTTTTCTTTCATCATAATTTTACGACTAATTTACGACAATTATTTACACATTCCTTTTTGTATTTGGAGTTAATTTTTGAGGGATGGTGATAGCTTATTTAGCAAAACCAGGGTTTATTAAAAAAAAAACCAAATGCGACAACTTGTTTTCATTATGACATTTTTACGAAAAATTTCACGACAGATTTACGACAAATTCACGATAATAATAAAAAGCTTAAAATTTTTAAGTTGTTATGGTTACTTCAAATTCAATATGCAAATTATTTCAACTAATCAATTTTCGAGCAGCGAATATTGCATCGGTTACTTGGAATCAATAGTACCATTGCTTCCTGCAATATCTTATAATCCGATAATAATTTGAAGTAAAACCTGATTTTTGAAAACTTTTTGTAAATGAATTTTTACTTTTTGGAAAGGGTTGCCTTATTTCATGCTTAAATATCCCACTGTTTGTCAACGGGTGTAAAAAGCTTGTCATATATTGTGTGTCAGTTTGTGGTGCGGTGGTTCTGTTTTTAGCAAGATGTGGAATAGCCTCAGACAAATGTAATTGCACTCAAGTGAAAAGCGACATGAAGTTAAATTGTTAACGAGTGTCAGACTTTCGTTTCGTTTTTAATAGTATACCTTACAAAAAGAAGAGAGTGGGAGAAGGGAACTGGCTATACTGGCATATAAATTAATTGAGTATTAGCCCAACCTTTAAACAGTAATTTTGTGGTATGTTCGTACATGACCATATACAAAAGGCAGATCAATAGAAAATTACACAATATTAGTTGTGAAATAAACGTTTGACCAATTAATTCCGTTTAAGTAGACAGAACACAACCACCTTTTAAGCTTAAAGGGCATTTCAATTAAAATGTTTTAGCTTCGAAGAATTCTCGGACCTTCTTATGAAGGTATGCTACTATATGAATTAAATTTATAGATTTAAAATTCATGTAGGTAATTATATAGAATGGGTTTCGATACTCTATATATTATCACAGATGAATACCTTCAGATTGTTGTAAATGCCTTGCTTGAATAATTTATTAAATAAAGTTGTGTCCCAAATTGTTACGAGAATTTAAAAAAGACACTTTATAGGAATTCCTAACAGAAAAGGACTAATGTATCTTGAGAAGGTTTTCTTATTAATAAAAGGTTTTAAGTCAAAGTTTCATAATATCCCGCAATATTGTCGTTTAAATCTCAATGTTGCCAATTTTTTTCTTTATTTGTAAACGCATTTTTCAAAAAGGTTTTTATTATTATACCTTTTCTGCCATTTGATTGAAATTTTCGATTCACGTCAATGTTACTTTTGGTTTGGTGAAGCTCCCCACCGATTAGTTTTACTGCAATAATTAACACATATTCTGTTTGTTAACACATTCACTGAAGTGGAAATGTGCCTCGTCAGAGAAAAAATTTCTATTCCGGAAAGAGCCGTGGATCGATTTTAATGGCCGATTTATATTTCTCTACTCTTAAAAAGGGTTAGATTTTAATACAATGTTGTATGAAATATATTATATAGGTGGCGGATTTTAACCGAATTGAAAGAAAATGTACCTAAATGTTAAAAATTTGTTCAATATGAAAACACATTTATCGAGTTTATGAAATGTTTTTTTTTTAATAAGAGCAACAAAATTGCAAAGTTGTAAATTAAAACACCTTTGCATAAAAAAAAACAAACATTTTTTTGACGGCAAACAACTAAACTGTCAATTTTTTTGGAAACAGCTGACAAGAGTGGAAGTTAAAATGGAGTTGCTTGGATATATTTGACATTTAACTGAAAAAATAGGATGGATCTTTTTCGCCTATTTTCGCTTTTGGGAAGAACGCAAAGCGAAGATGGTCGAAATGCTTTCAATATAATTCGCGGGGCTTCTGGCTCCTTGGCAATATTTGACACAATGTCAATTAATTGCCTGGTTGGGCATTTCATTAGGCGCGTTCAGAAAATAAGATCTCAGAGATTTTGCTCCGTCAAAAAGTGAGCAAGTGAATTCAAAATTTGTTTTGTTCAGCATTTTGACAGCAATTCTGAAAAAAAATTTGCTGAGGAATCCTGTTCACCAAAATTTAATTTCGTTACAAGTTTTAATAAATCCTAGGAAGTGTTTTTACCTCACAAAAAATAAATAGTGGATAAACTTTGACAGTGCCTTTCAAAATGCAAATAGTGTTTCATTTTTTCTTCTTAAGTGGAAGTGATAGTTCGATTTGTATCAAACGATGGCAAAAAAAAATTAGATTCTCGAAAATGTTCTCTCGATTCTCGAATATTGTACTCAGCGCAATATAGGTGTGTTCGATTTGTAAAACTATTGGCCCTGTGAAGATTTAACAAGATTAATTTCTAAATTTATATTGTAAATCTTAGAGATTTGAAAAGGATTTAGGGTAAATCTACTTAAATCTCGGTTTAGCGGTCGGTGAAAACGTCTTTTCGCTTACTGCCAGTCTTTTGGGCTAAAAATTGTATAAATGGATAGGATTGGTGAGAAAACGATCAAGGTTAATATCATTAGCGTTTTCATTTGTTCAGTTCTGCGCAGCTGTCAAAATCAAAGAAAATGTAGGTCCCGTACCCATTCTCTTGTCTAATTTCAATATTTTGTTATTGTTTCTAGAAACCATTTTGAAAAATGTGAAACGTCAACATTTATTCAGCCCTATCGAGGTATCCGTTCGGAAGAAATTTTTCTCCGATCTGTTCGAAATCAGAGAATTTTCTATCGAGGTAGATTCCGATAAGCATTTCGAACAGATCTTCCGACGAAATACATCGCATTCCATAGCGCGGCGGCGCAATGCGATTAGTCAACAATTTTTGACAGCTATGCGTTGAATTTCTTCAGAAGTTGTCCGATGAAAAATCATTGCAACTACAAAATTGTAAGTAAAATAGTCAAACGAACTGCTTCATTTTATTTCGTTCCGCAACAGATACCTCGAAAGTAAACTGATTTCAGATCGGAGTTCACTTTCGTATCGGAAATTCTCCGAACGAATACCTCGATAGGGCTGATTGTCTCGGAGAAATTTATTGCTTTTAATGCAGAAGAGCTGTTATTTGCTCTGACATTTGACGCTATTACATTACATACGCTTATCAATTTTTTTCTTGACAACCTCTTGATGAATAGTTGCTGCGCCTCTTAACTGGCAATTAGTTTGCTGCCAATTAGTTGAGCGCAATCAGTTGCTCAAGTGGAGTGGAAGGTGTTTAGATGTAATTAAAACATGAGCTGATGTGCACAGTGAATCAAGCATTTTATGATAGGTACATATGTAGGTATATCTAGGTGTGATTGTATAGAACACATAAGAGAGTAAGCTAATCACAATAAAATGTTGCATTCATGTTAACAAATCGATGATTTGCTTCACTTCCTGTGCAAACGGGCTATTACAATAATATAAATATTTTTTGTTCAGTATTGTGTATTTTCACTTCGCATTTCTGCACTACCACGACGATTGTATACAAAAAAAGGAAAAACAAAAAAAAACAAACCATCATCTATGTGAATGAACCAGACCTATCTATAAATTAGCATTTATATACACACACATACATGCCTACATACCTAATACCTATATATGTAGAATTGTAGATACATGACATTCATACACCCGTTCTATCAAAATAAGCAATAAAATAAAAAAAAAAAACACAGACGAATTAACAAGAAATGCCGTGCAGTCTGGTAATTTTCCATTCGTCGTCGTGTATGTCTGTCGGTTGCCATCGGCCGCCGCTGCTGTTGAAGAATTACATCAGCACCAAGAGATTTGACTCCTGTTTGTCCTCGTAGTTGTACGTATAGACAGTCTTTTGCAATATATTGTTGACTCGTTTGTCTTCTTTTTATAAGTAAACCAGAGAGCCATCCCAGTCAGCTGCTATAGGTATAGGAATCCTCCTCCGTGTACATATATATGTATATGATTGGTGTTGGTGACAGTGGTGAGTGGCATGCTGATGTGGCAATCATATGTAATAATAAGGTGGCTCTTTTGTATCTAGTGGAGTGGCGGCAGCTGCCTTGTGTAATTATTCAACAGTAAAAGCAAATAAGTTTATGATCTCTGCGAGTTTTATTTTTTGCTGACGTCGCGGTTGGTGAGCTTAGTTCTATGTAAATCTCTTGCAAAAATATATTTGACTCAACAAAATTAATATAAGATAAGAAAAGTAAATAGGTATGGACCAGCAATTTTATTTTTGTAAACAAAATACAGAAAACCTTAATTTTTACTAATATTTATTTTTGAAAAAAAAAACACATCGTTTCTGCATATAATAAAATTAAAGTAGATATCAAAAATGTTAATTGAATTTATAAAAAAAATAAAAGAAAAAAAAAATAAGAACATTACACAAAAATCTCAATAAATAAAATGCACTAGTAATCCAGTCAATAAAGCCATAAAAACAGCCCAATTAGGTAATTGCCGGAAAGCTGGATTTCGATATATACATACCTACCTAGCCTCCTTCTTAAGAAATTGTCAAAAGTCCCCATCGATATGAGCAGTGAGTACCGTTAACAATTTTACGGGGGGTTGAAGGCCACCAAAAATGCTTTTTCAGGAATAACTCCCAAATGATAAGTTGTACAGAAAAAGTGTTGAGGACTAATTTGTAGCTTAGAAAATTTCCTACAAAAAACATGAACATACTTTTTTGTCAAAAAATAACCGTTTTCGAAATAAACTAATCGGAAGAGTAAAGGGTTTCACTTTCCTATAAAGTGAGACGTCTTAGTTCAAAAATTGTGCATTTTGTGGTTAAATCATCATTTTTAAATTGTTGGTACATTATATCAACATGATTTTAAGATATTGTTCTACTTTATTTGTCCGACCCTTTAGGTGGGAGGGGCAAATAAAAAAAAAAATAGAAAATAGAAAATGAATATAAAAACTATCATGTTAATTGTTATATCATGCTACAGTTATTTTTTAAAACCAGTATAATTCATTCTTTAATTATGTTTTTAAATGAAGTTATTTTACTGCTTATAGTTTTTGAATAAATTATTTTTAATTTTTCGAATTTTATATAATAAATACAGTAGAATCTCAGAAAGATGAACGGTTCTAAAAGATGAACGGAAAATGTTCACTTTTCAGTGTTCAAAAAGATGAACGGGTTAAAATTTTGTACTCGAAAAGATGAATACATACTTTATTCCCAACATAATTTTTTACTTCTTCTTTGCCTTTAGTGCCTCCTGAACAATACTTTTGAGCTTGTTTTAATTTATTATGTAAATAATTTTTAATGTTTATAATGTTTTATATCTGTTCATCTTTTCGAGATTCTACTGTAAGTAGTTTTATAAAATTTTTTAATGTAACATTACCATTACCTTGAACTATACTTAGAACAGTATATGAAAACCGATTACGTCATAGCCACGAGATATCCAGGAATAATATCTACAAAAATATGGCAATTTTCACAAAAAACGTCAAAATTCTATTTTTGTTATGGACATTTTTGGGTAAAAAACTCAAATGCGGTAGTATTTCTACTTGTGTACGAATTTTAATCAAAATCGTTAGAGCAATTTTTTTAGAAAATTTGAAAAAGAACGAAATCATTGTATGGCAGCTTCTGGTTTAAGATGAGATAAAACAAAAATTCGAATTTTTGCTCTAGGTAATCACAAAAAACTGCTCTGTACCGTATTTCAAGCACGTTAACTTACCGTTTAGTCTCTAGTAAAGCTGGACGCACGGACGAAAAAACGCACAGACAAATAAAGGGTGTTTTTTTGGACGTGTGGTTTTCAATCTGGCAATACTTTTTTCGGAATTGGTCTTTTTGACAGCTGTCACTTGATTTATGCTCAGTTTGGTTTGCCATTTCATAATGAATAGACTTACTCCTGAACAACGTTTGCAAATCGTGCAAAAATCGGGGGCCACTTACCCGAAATCATTTTTAAAACATAATGGCAAACCCTTATTATCATCATCAATCATCATCAATCATCATCAATCATCATCAATCATCATCAATCATCATCAATCATCATCAATCATCATCAATCATCATCAATCATCATCATCATCATCATCAATATAATAAAACGACAAACACGAATTTTGGGGTACCATTTACGCGGTCTACAAAAGCCGAAAGTATATAAATTATATATCGATGGAAAGATTTTTTGCACAGATGTGCACAAAGCAAAAATTTATTAAATAATTTTACCACAAAGTCTAAAAAACAATAAAGTAAAATTGCATTATAAGTGCAAGGAGAGCGAGAACCATAGCAAAAGCCAGAGCGAGACCGAGTATTTGTTCACAACACTTTTTATATTTTCGTTAAATGCAATGGTTCGTGCATTTAATATATTCGTTAAGATGGTTAGTGAATTCGAGTGAGGGATTTTTGTGGGAAGAATTTTATTTCTGAGGATTTTTTTCGGTTGTGTTGGATTTTCGGCCATTGGTCGATTTAATGCGAGGAAGCATAAATTATGTATAGTTGAAGGTATATTGGTTTTGCATGGAAATATTCTGCAATCTATTGTGTCTCTCGCTCATTGGGTGTTGTTTTTTAAATTCAAAATAAAATGTGAGCAAAAAAGGAAGAATGCAATTTGTAGATGTAGTGTGAGAGATGTTTAAGCTAAGGCGCGGAACAATAACTTTTTATTTATATTCCTCGCTCCAATTCACTAACCATCTTAACGAATAGATATATTAAATACATGAATCAATGTATTCGACGAGTTTTATTTTCGATATAAATTTAATTGGTCTTTATGACTACTTCCGGGATGGTCTTGGGACCAGTGGTTCTGGGATTAGCTAAATCCAACCCGGCAGCGTTCAGTGCTGCAGGAAATAATAATAAGTAGCTCATATAAAATAACTAGCTCAGTTTTTCTCCACGCTCAAGATTGCTTTTAAACGATGGAATTATTCTTGCGATTTTTTACTTAATGTTGTAGTATCCACATCCAAAAATCGTATGCATCGAAAAATAAAGTTTTCTAGAATTTCATGTGAATTACAATATATTTTCTAGAAGTTGTTTTTCAATTAGATAATGTTATTAGCACTCGAGTTTCGGGGGCTGGACGTACTAGTCTTTATAATAACGCTAAATTCTTCGCCATAACATTAAATTATATGCGTTTTATTTCTTCTTGAAAACCACACGTCTAAAAAAAAAACACCCTTTAGAATGGCGGATGGCTTCCCGAAAACAACATTTTTGGACTTTTCAATCATCGTGTTAGCTTTGATTAAAATCTCTATTTCTTCTGACACTTGCTCTTAGAGCAATTTTAATATAAAGAATGCAATTTGCAAAGCAATCTCATGTCAGGTCTTACCCAAGGCTAAAGAATTTAATTAAAAGCAAAATACTTTGCAAAGAAATATCATTTGAAAATATTTTTACTTATGTACCTATATATGTAAGATTGCATTATTATTTATTATTTATCTATCCTGTTTAAAAAGAGTTAATAAAAATTCCAACTCATATATACATTATACATTTTATACATCATCCATTAATTAATTAAAAAGTAAAACGCCTGAAGAAAGACTCATTTTTTGGTTTTAAAACATAAAAACAATGAATTTACTTAAGTACCTATGTACATAAATGTTAATAAAAATTTCTTTTGTTCTTTCTTTCAGCTAATTAAAACGGTTTTTTCTACTTAAAAAGGTAAATTAACAAAAAATCTTGGTTAAACCAATAAAATATTTTTCCTTCACTTACCTACCAGGAAAGTTTTCAGATCCATTTTGAACATAATATCCCATCTTTTCGGATATCCAATAAGATTAACTTGAATATGTATGTATATATAGATCTCGCTTATATTAAATTAATTTTATCAACTAGAAATTGATTTTTTTAAAAAGATTTATAATCCTAAAATACTAGTAATATAATGTAAAACGTGTTCCGTTCGCGGTCGATGGTATGACTGCCCTTTTGCGTCGCTCCTATTATCTTCTTTGGTTATGTTCCTCTGTGGAGTCTGGCTAGCGTGGGATCTTCTTTTAGACTTTCTTGAAATGTCAATGTCAACGATAACGATATTGTTTATTGTTGTGTGGTCTTCTTGTGGTGCAGGATGATTTGTTTACCAAAATGCAAGCTGTGCACTTTGGTGTCTTAATTAGATTTTGGTCACTTGTGGTGTTTATACAGATGTGTTAACTTATTATGAGAAATCCAATTTTTGGAAACCCATAAACTTTCTACATATATGTATCTACTATTAAAATTGTTTTCTGAAAAAAATTGCTAATTTTGACATATGTACCTTTATCAGGTTTTGTATTCAATCAATTCAATTTTTATTAAGACATTTAAAAATCTGTATATTTTGATGATAATCTTACGTCTAAATACAGTGGCCGACTTTTAAAGGTATGTCTGGCTGATCTAATGTAAAAAAGAAATTCATTTATAAATTTTAACTTTATCAATGGAGTGAAATTTATCACATAGATCTTTTGATTTTTAGAGTGTACGCTTGCTACCGGCATACTCAGGTTTTGTATTAGTAAAAAACAGATTTCTGAATAAAAACTTTCTTGTGAGATTTTGAATAAAAGGGATCACTTTCTCAAAATTCTATGATTTTTGGATGAAGGCTTCTTTTGATGATATGTACCTATATGATGCACCTGCTCTGAGCACATGCCCATCCAACATTAAAGTTAACCTCATCAAGATAGCCACAAAATCTACGAATACAATTATTTTGTATAAGATGTACATATAGGGACCTACTTTATTCAATTTTACTGAATTCCGTAGGTACAAATATGTATATAAGCTCTGCAAATAAAAAAAGAGCTGTCCAATTTATCTTGAATCATCACATTATGTCATATATCAACATTATTGTTATCTCTCGGTTTTGCGAATATATAATAATATAATGACGACGAGAAGGATTTTTTTTTTTATTTTTCTACATAAAAAAAAAGAATTCGTAACCCTTTTCGAAGAATTCTCATATAATTTCATATTTATATCTATATAATCACTCGCTCGTATAACATTTTGTTTCTATAAAATGTTCGTATACATATTATTTTTATCTGTGTTGCTGTGCCTAATCGCAATGGCCTGGTTAATGTGACGACAAAATGAGCTTCTGAGGCCCTTTGTGTCGCCTTTGTTGTTATAAAGCTGAAGGATTGAACGTAGACAACAATAATTTTTATTTTTTGATATTTTCATCTTTCTTTTCCGCTCAGCCCAAGTTGTTCGTAGTATTTTTTTTTTTTTTACATAACATCATTATTTTTTGCGTTCATAACCAGAAGCTTTTTTGTTTTTGTTTTTTTTTCTCGTGCTGTGCAGACAGAAATAAAAGGTTTTATTTTGTTGTTGTTTGTTTATTTCCAATGTCAACAAAACAGAAAAATATAACGTTATAATTTGATGATGATACTCATTTATATGTCTATGACATATTAATCAAGTTCCATAGACCATATTGTAATATTATAATCTAGAGAAGTTTGTAAATATAGCAACATTTAAACAAATGGATAGCACGTCCGATGCATTGAAATGAACCTGTGAATTTGTTTGTAATGCAAAAATAAAATAATAATAAAAATGTCAACAATAACGGCTACTAATGTTATAGCTGAGTGCATACCTAATTATATTTTATTGTATCTATGTATATATATCGTATGGCATTTCAAATAAACTAGAAGACCAGTACTTACGTTGCTTTGTTTAATCAGTTTCAATATTTTTACAAAATGTTGTTGAATTACGTGAAGGAAAATTCAAACCTAACTTAAAACTAAACTAAAGGTACCTAGCTAGGTAGTATACAAAATAAAGATTTGTGGAAAAAAAATTGTATTTCACTTTAAAAAGGTCTAAAGTTTAGAATTAGAGTAGCAGCAGAATGTTTTATAGATTATTTGAGTGAAACAGTGGGGAAAAAAGAAAATAAACCATATTTTTTAATATTATGTTTATTTTTTGACACAAAGAGTGTAGGTACTAAAAAAATATTTTATTGGTAGATTACAATAGTTGAAACAAAAATCGAAAATGATAGTGGAAAAAAAATTAAATAAACCAAAAATATGCAGGGTGGATAAGATGCAAAAAAGGGTTTAGGTTAGGTCAAGACAAAAAAAAATCGTTTGCGAGGGAGGGGACTATTTCTCCCCGTTAAGGTGGGAGGGGCAATTTAAAAAAAAAATTACTTGAATTAGAAAAAAATATATTAAAAGTCAACGGCAACACATACAATATCATTTATACCTTTAATTAAGCCAAGAAATCCATCCATTAATTTTGTTTTTAATTTTTTTTCCTTCTGTGGGTAGGTGTTAAAACCTTCAAAAGACTATGTGGACCGAAAAATGCGTGTTCATAGGAGTTTGAGATTCTCACTTTACAAATACCACCTCCTCCCCCCGATTGCAACTAAGTTGAAACTTATCTAGCAATTTATTTTTAACGAAGTTATACAACGTGTTGCAGGTAACTTTCCGGTGATAGTTTGCGTATTCCGCGTTTTTTAAAGTGGTTTCCCGTTAACCCCACTAAGTCAGAAGTTACTTCGCAAGAGGCGTACCTACTAAATTTGTCTCGTCAAGAATTTTGATAATAGTTCTATTAGCTTAAGCCTAGTATACAGTTCCTCCTCGAAAAAAAAATACATGTACTTCTTATGGGAGTGATTTTATCGCAAAAAAAAATGTTTGACGTTTAAAATTTTATTATCGAACTGTGAACCAAACCTAAAACTAGTTTTCTATGCTTTCGTGCAAAAGTTTTTATTTCATTTCATATCGTGGGGATCCCAAGATCTCTGTGTAGATCTTCATTTCTAATATACCACGGTGTTTTTAAATACATTTTTTTTTTTGTGAATACATTTTCAGACAAAAAATTTTGAAAAAAAAAAATTTACTGACTTCTTCAAATAAAATCCCTCTAGCACAGCTCTATGCAACTTTAGATGCAGCTGAATTTTTGGGATTATGTGAACAAATATATTTTTTTTTGTAACTCAATTTAAAGTTAAAAAAGTGTGCCCAAAGTGGTGTTTCAAAAAACGTTGAATTTGAAAGTTTTTGAATAAAAAAAAAAATAAAAAAATCATTTATTATTTTAATAATAAACAAATATGCATATCAAGTGACCCAAAAAAAAAACCAAACGCACTCCCCTCAGTTTTTACACTCAAAACTACAAACAAAAATTAAAAAAATATTTTTTTTACACCATACAAATTTGTCTACTTTGACTAGCTCTACAAGTTAAATTATTCAACCAAACGATTTGTTTTGTTTTTTTTAGGACTAAAGGCCGTTAAAAGCTGTTTTTTTTGTTAATTCAGTAAATTTAAAAGTTTTGCATTATAGACCCAACCGCAAAATTATTATAATATTGCCACTAGATTTGCATAAACGGGCCACTGTGCGCGCACCGCGCCGGTACGAACACATTAATCCTAATTGTATTTACAATCAAAATGCTTGCATCACTGCATGCAGTATATCGCAGCTTGAATACAATCGCAAATTTTTTGACATTCTATGGAAGGCCTGTTTTATTGAACATATTACCTCCTCCTATGCCGCCTTGTACTTACCAAATCTACTCGATGCGGAAGGTCATTTCATGCTCGCGTGTCAATAAAAAATATGAATATGAATAAAAAAGATATTAATACTCCTCATGATTGAGATGACGTGTTTATTAGTTTAAGAATGTTCACTCATCACTCATGATTTCCGCGAGCAAAAAAAAAGAAAATTATCCTTGGTTCCGTCGTCGTCGATAAAAATATCAAGGACAAACTACTTGATTAAGAACTTTTACATACGCTTTTCTCTGAATTAAACCTTGAAGACATTTATGAGTACATAAAATATAGACAAACGTCTTTTTAGTGATATGTATGTACATATGTATGTATATCCATAAAACCTGTGACATTAAAGAATAGACAACTTTTTTTCGACATATTGCATGCGCTATGACAAAAAAAAATCGTTTGCAAAATTATATCCTTTTGTCCTCAAAAAATATATAGTGACAATAATAAATCGTTTGCAATCTATACAAATGTAAGTTCATTATCAGCATTGTCAATGTGTCAGAATTTATGATGGTTACATGTCATTTGGTTATTGTCATAATTTTTTTTATAAAATATGCTTCCATCATGCCTGGAAGGAATTCTTTACCAAAATCACGATTTAAATTAACTTGGGCGTGTGGCCTACTGTCGAGCTGCTGTGTCTTGCCACAACTAAAATCCCTATATACTTTTAATTGGGTATGTCGTCGTATAGTAATTTGTTCGTCCTCGAAATACATAGTACAATGAAGGATTGTTTCTATGTTGACATTAACGAACACGACAAGCGGCCTTGAGCCTGCATGAATTTATATTTCGTTTGTTTGATGAACATAAATGGAAAGATAAAATATCTTCCAGTAAATTGGTTTTAAGAAAAATGTCCCAACACTCTGGTGTATTTTTTTTTTTTCACAAAATATTTTATGAAAATAAAAATATTTAAGGGAATGGTTCTCGGGTTCCTCTCTTTATATCGATTTTCTTTTATTTTATTTTATTTTTTGTTGGATAAAATGAAAACATAGGAAACGAAAATGGAGAGACATTTTGGCGTTGGTTGAAAGAAATGTCCTTTAAATAGAAAAAGGCTCAAGTGCCGCATAGGCCGGCCGAAGCGAGTCGGCTGATATTGGGTCGTTATTTAATTATTATGTACATATATATTTTTTTTGTCTCATTTTTTATTTCTTGGTCATTTAAATAAATTGTTGGAAAAGTGATTTGTAGCATAAGCTCATTAAGCTTCTTTTGGGGCGCCAAGTGACACTTAAAAAAAAAGGATATAATAATGGTGCAGAAGTGGTAATTGGATAATTTATAATGGGAGTGATTTTAGGTTACAAGGAGACAAAAATAAAAATGAATTATGTGTTGACAGGACGACTATGGTTTCAGCAGATAATAGGCTATTATTTTTTTTTGTAAGAGAAAAGTTATCTATTAGACCATTTTGACAGCTTGATTTAATTAGACTGTTATATTATATATTATCACAATATATACTTGAGTATTTAAGTTATAGGATTTGATGTAAGAATTTTTTTTAAATATAGAAAGAATAGGTATGTATTATTTACTTCGAAATGTGTGTACCTACTTTGAATCTGTACATTTGTGTGAATTTCTACACATTTTATTTTTTTTTTATATGAACTTTTACAGACTTTTGTGTATAAATTCAAACAAATGCACAGAGTTTCAAAATAAAGGAACTAAAATATAGACTACTATGTAAAATATAAAACATGATCAGCAGTATTTAATAGATTTTTGACTCGTGAGACAGTGTCATTAATGTTCTAAATAATTGCAAATACGCGCTTTATTTCAGTAAATATAATGTCAAACTAGTCAAGTTTCAGGCAACCGATTCCGTTGTTTAAGTTAAATAAATCTTAGTACAACAATTAAATATGTTTAACTTAGAAAATTGTTTAAAGTTAGCCAACGTTTATTAATACGACTGAATATATTGTATTACATAGAAAAACGTAAAAAAACATGAAACTCTTTCTTTAAATTAAATCAGATTTTTCTGAATTTTTGAGTAAAAATTTAAAAACTTGTAAGGAAAGTTTTTTTCAAAGCAATTTTGTATTATTTTTTAAAAGATTACTTCGGCTTGTTGGTTCATTTCTTTATTTCTTTAATTAGATAATTAGACAAAAGGCCTTATACTTTCGAAAAAATTCTTTCAATTCTGAATTTTGGTGGAGAACTTTATTTGTATGTCCTAAAAAGTACTATAAATTTAGAAGAGGATCACAATTTTTAGTAGGGTGAAAGTGGCAGAAATACAATTTTTTTGTAAATATTTAGTTATTTTTATTTGGAAAAAAGTTGAATTGTAGCTTCAAAAATTCAATACAAAAAAGTTTAAGATCAATAGATTGGAGGAAAAACTTACATAAATGCCACAATATTAGCTGATTCCTTACCAGTAATGGAAAATCTCACTGATACATCACAAGTCGCACAACAACCTCATAGTCCATTGAAATGTTACATTGACCTTGCATTTAGTATAGGACAACGTTTTTTTTTAATGAGTATAGTGCATCAGTGTGAGTATACGAAATCATTTTCGGGGCTGGAACACCCCCCCCCCCCATTTGGCCGCTATCTTGAACAAGGGATAAGAAGCCCCTTTTCCCAATATCTTGAGAAATAAAGGTCTGACAAAAAAAATTGTAGAACATTTTGGGGTTCCAGCCCCAAACATGATTTCGTATACTCACACAGATGCACTCTACACATTAAAAAAAAAAATGTTGTCCTATACTAAATACAAGGTCAATGTAACATTTCAATGGACTATGAGGAGGTGGAGTAAAATCGATTTTGTGAAGTTTTCGTATTCTGGTAGCCACGTAAAAACTTGTGAGTCAATTGTGATCTCCTTTTGAGTAGCTCGCAACTCACAAGTTTGACATTTCATAATCATACGAAAAAAAGTTATTCAATGGGACCGTTTAACAAAAACTCAGAACATAAAAATCAAATAAAAAAAATCACCTTGCTGTGGGGAGTTTATTGGGAATTCTGTTGAAGATTGTCTGAAAATACCGAAATTGTTATAGAATCAAATTTTGGACTTTCACCAATGTTTGTCAGTTTTTTTTTCAAGAGTTAATGCAAAAACGGCAAAATGAAATCTCTCAATCTGAATACTTTCATTTATTCATCATACTTCAATTTACCAAAAATCTAGGTTTAGGTTCGACTGACAGAATTTCGCCTTGTTTTGAATTCTGTGCCGAATCAAAATCTGAGATTTGCCAACGAAATTTTGTGCAAAAAATTTAATAAAATGCACCAAAAAAATGGTTCTATGAGAGATACCATTTCTAATCGATAGATACATGGTGCTGATATAAGCTGACTAAAAAATTTAAACAAAAGCGTAGGAGTCCATCCACTTGTATGGAAGCTAGATACCGTTATTTTTGGTTATAAGAATAATTTTTATAGATAATGTTACAAAATTGCTAGGTGCCAAGTTTGATAAAAATCATTAAAGTCGTTTTCGAATTATTAAGTTCTCAACAAACATTTTTTAAACTTTTTTTAAAAATCCAAAAAAAAAAAAATTAGAAAATTTTTGTACAAAACTTTTTAAAACATTTTTTTACTAAAAAAAGTGATCAAAATCGGTTGAACTGTTTTTTTTACCATTTATAACCGTTTTTTCGTGTTTTTTTTTTATAAATTGGTTGCTTACAAAAAAATAATGAATTAAAAAAAAACAATGAATTTAAAAAAAAAAATAATGGATTTAAAAAAAAAAAACGTTTTTGATAAAGACATAATTTTCATTTTATGATAAAACAATTTCTACGACAGCTACTGTTAATTTTGGTCCTAAAATAAATGAAAAAAAAAAAACGGGTCGGGAGAATGCCCAAAAAAGGCTATGTACCAAGTTTAAAGAAAATCGACGCTATTGAAGTTGTGTGTATGTTTCCGATGCTCTACTGTATCTTATTAATTATTTCCACAATTTAAAGGCTTGATTTATTATGTATAACTAAATAGTATTCGATTCTTTAATCAAAGAAAATTGTGTGTATAAAAGTAAGAAAGAATGTTTGATTTTTTTGCGATGAATACGCCCTCTGGTTGTGGTGGCTGTTGATCGCTTCAGTCACCCTTTCCTTTGTGGCGCATAGTACCGCCTTCTCTGTTTCGATAGGGTATTCGCATTCCCACTTTGATTTCTATAGACAATTTTGACAACGTTGACAAAGGAATGTAAAATTTATAATACTACATTAGCCGCGTTTTATTAGCCACGAAGATCCATATGGATCATCCCATGAAAATAAAACCATACGGTCCTAATGACAAATGTGTTGTATGCTCATCTCTTTTTTTCTAATGTTTGTTTATGTTTCATGTATATAGTGTCTTTTCTTCTCACACTGCAGTTTGTACTCCCTACCGACTGAAGAGCCGTCTATACCCGCCAGAGTAAGAACTTATTTCTGGTTCCATAAAGAAAACCCCGATAGAAACCTAGATCCAAATTTGTTTTTTGTCAATTGAACTGAAATGAGGTTTCTGAACTGAAATGAGGTGATTTCGCAAATTATAGAAAAAAATGTTTGTTTTCGTCGCAAATTTGAACATTTTTTGGAAAGCTTCTTTATTTAGAATTTGATTATGAGTTGAAACAGATTAAAAAAAATTAACAGAAGAAAAATATATAGTCTAAAACATTTTTATTAAAATAAAGAAGAATATAAAATATTATTCACTTCATGGAAATGGCGGTGTTCACATTGGACTTTCTCTTTCGACTTTTTTTGACATCTCTGTATATTTATCTCACTCCCACTTCATGGCGAAAAAGAAATGGCCAAGAAAGGTATATCTCTTTCGCTATATGAAGTGGAAGTGAAAAAAAGTAAAGAGACATCGAAAAAAGTTGGCATGAGGCAGTCCAATGTGAAAACCTCAAATCAATTAAATATTTTCTAAGATTATCACATACGAAACTACATAATTATTTCGACTATTAATGATAAAGATTTCGTTTTCAAAAACTTGTGTCGGTTAATGTCGTTTTCAACTTATAAAAATAATCATTAGATCTCAATGTCAAAACTGTCAA
Organism: Epistrophe grossulariae; assembly: GCA_929447395.1. Lineage (NCBI taxonomy): Eukaryota > Metazoa > Arthropoda > Insecta > Diptera > Syrphidae > Epistrophe > Epistrophe grossulariae. The sequence continues at coordinate 139,402,456 of OV839566.1, forward strand.
TCGAGTCCAATAGTGTCAACGTGAAGATTCATTGAAATTATACTCTTTTTCTGCTTCGTTATAATGATTATACTTTCGATGAATGAATGTCAAATGAACAATAATATAGACACTCACTTCAATAGGATAGATGCTTAAATTATTGTATACAACCATCACTCTATAATCATAACGCAACTTGACAGTTGACGCATTCATATAACTATAAATAATTGGTCAATATATAGAAGATGGAAATGAGGAAAAAATTGCTGAAAAGTTCCTATGTATACAGCTTTATGAAAACCTTGAGACTCAATGAATTCTGTTTTTGGTTTTTAAATTAAAGGGTATTCTTATTTGAGAAAATAATGCTAACAAAATCACTCACAATCTTATTTCACTTATAAAGACTTGATTTATATTAATCGGGTTTAAACCCGAGACTAGGATGATCTCACAAAGAGAAACTGGCCCTTAAATTATTATCAACCTTAAATCCTGTGAAAAATTTAATTTTTTTTCTTTACGTCACATATTCTCTGTTAAAATAATATCATCCATAAAACAATCTATACCCATCCCTCAGTCTTCAAGTATTAATAAAATCCGAAAAACCATTAACTCAAGTTAAATGGGTCTTCTCCATCACCGCACAAATACATAATGGGAGAAAATAGGTTATTTAAACACAGCTTAGTCTTTAAATTACTTAAGGGAATCGGTCTTATATAGTAAGTGTCCCCCATAATCCTATTTGTAAAATAAAAAATAAAAGAAGCTTTCTTAAACATGTTTGCCACACTCATTGTTTTTTTTTTTTTTTTTTTCCTCATCCACATTCAGAAAGCTTATACATTGTAAATATAGGCAACCCATTTTTATAACAATTTTATTTTTTTGTATCCACAAACTGTTCTAGATGTCACTGTCATTCACGATGGTATAACATTTTCCCTTCATTAAACCTTGGACGAAGGCCATTTATAGAATATAAGTGATCCCTTGTCAAGAAGGCATTGCATTGTAGTCGGAGAGTTAATGTTGTGTTTAGGTCAGGAAATTTTTGAAAGTTGACACACGACAGATAATTTTTTTTTTATTAATGAGATAAATTTTTTCTTAACCTTAATTTTTTTTTCTCGCGTACCTGCTGTTAGTTAAATAAGCACTATGTATAAATTATAATAGTGTGGAATTAGAATTTGAAAGCTTTAAAAATCTGACAGCTCATTTGATATTTCTGTGATATATCTCACAGAATTTGACATAGCTTTTTAGAATTAATATTCAATTTTAAAATTAAATAAAACTCATATACATATGTACAAACAAATAATGTTAATGGCTATTTTATTGAATAGATAATTTTCTGCCATCAGTATTTAAAATGATTTTGAGCAAATGGGTGCTGTTAATGGCTCGACTACAATCTGGAAGTTTAGTTTTCGAAATTGAACAACTGGCCGTATTTGTATTTATGGCCAATTATAATTTGGAAGCATTTTTTTGTCGTAGTATTTTAATGGTTAACTCGTAAAATACACTGAGTAAAAATTATGTATCTGCCACTAAGCTGTCAAATTTACTGTCACTAGAAACAGTGATGCCGATTTAAAAACTCAATTATTATTTTTTATTATTAAAAAAACACCCTCTATAAGATAATTTTAAAAATTGGTTTTAAAATCATCAGACATTTAATTTTAACAAATTAAGATGAGACATGCGAACTTTCTTTACTCTCATCCTATAACAAAATTATATTTCTTATAAGGTAGGTATGTATGTACTGTAGATACAATAAAAAAAATAAAAATGAATTTAAAATGCATACCAATCAATGAATTAAAATTTGGGAATTTTATAAAATTTTGGGAATTTTATAAAATTTTGGGAATTTTATAAAATTTATGGGAATTATATAAAACTAGCCCACCCGTGCGAGAATTCTCGCATTTAATTAATATATGTAAATTAAAGACGCAGGAAAACAAAAAATGCAGTTTTTGAACAAATTACATTTTTAAAATAAAATTAAAATTCGTCAAATCAGCAGGTAATTTCGTTATATTTGACACCTCATTCGTCAAAATCGGTGTAGTATGAGAGTCGGAATGTGAGTCTAGACTATAGAAATAATATAGAAGATTTTGGGAATTGTATAAAATTTTGGGTATTTTATAAAATTTTGGATATTTATAAAATTTTTAGAATTACATATATAAAATTTTGAAAAACAATGTATGGCAACCCTGGACCTGAGGAAATTCTCTCAGATCATGATTTTCTAACTAACGTTTAAGTTAACACACTTTTCAAATTGTCGGGTGTTATTTATTATACAATAACTTGCCCCCACGAAACCCGTCTGGCATATTTTTTTTTTCATAAACAAAATCCATAGAATAAAACTTATCGAAAAACCTTTCAGGTTAATATATTTTAATCATTTTTGTTTGCATTTTTAAAAATCTAAATATGGTGACTTGGCTCCCTGGCAACCCTGTCATAATTTAGTTTTCTTAATTAACTATAGTGCAGAGTAATTAACATATACAGAAAGTATTACATAGTCCTGTTAGTTTAATGAAATTGGCTGCTACATTTCTATAATTGGTCACCAAATGTCTCACAAAGTATGTTGACATTTTGTTTAAAAAAAAATAGTGGCAATTATGATAGGTATAAAAGCTGCTGTTTTCTTAAAAAAAAATTTAAATGGCTGTCAACCGTCCCGCTTCCGCTATTAAAAATAAAATGCATATTTGTCGTTTAAACTGAAATTCAAATGATATACAGAAATATGTAGTTTCATAATTTTTGCAACATTACCTGCCAAACTATTGAGCTCTAAACGCTAAAAATTGATTTTATATTAAGAAATTGTGATTATAGTCCCGGGACGAATACTCTTATACCCACTTAATATGGATCGTTGGGGTAAGTAATCTGCCTTCTTTGATTTCTTTGTTTCATTATTTGGTCCTTTCAATCTTTTATCGTGATGGTGTCAATTCTTGTTGCCACAATTTCAAAAAAAAACAAAAAACCTTTAAATTTAGTTACTGCTCTTTTATCCTTGAACCTTGAAAGGCTCTTGTATATTATCCTTCGAAATGAAAGTAATTTATTATGATTGCACACATTTCTCTAGGCCAATGTGGCGAATAGTCATTTAACTATATATATAATATATATATGCCCATTTCTTTTGATTCTGTTTTTTTTTCGGGATATTTTTTTTTTTTTTAACAAAGCTCTTCTTTGCCTACTTCGATTTTATTACATTTCGGGAGGACTATGATTTCATTTGAGATTGTTTCTATGTTTTATATAGGTATGCATGTATGTATATTTGTTTCTACGGTTTATTATACTGTAATAGAAAAAAAATAATATTAGTCCCCTGGGCGAAATGTTGCTTTAAATTTACGCTGTTCTTCGCCTGTGGTGCGAAAAAATTTCATCGGTTTCAGTGTTGAATGTTGATGAAGTTGGAATGTTAAATTAACGAAACTATTATCGTCCAGTGGTCGAAATTAGACCATTTAATCTCACACACTATAGAGACTACGTGTCAATGGGGTCAACAACATCTGACACGAACAAACACTCCCGCATACACAATCACTCTTTTTGAGAACATTCCACTATAATTGTATCCCTTTGTGTGGGAACAAGCACGATATAATAATGCAACGATAGCATAAAGCTCAGTTCATACAACGACGCTAGTGCGTAGTGAGAATTGAATAACAACACAACAGCAACAGCGTTGCGTGCATGTGTTTCTCGACCAATTTTGCCGCTGGCCCACAATCCACACCAAAGAGTGACTTTCAGCGGATGCATTGAAACTTGATGGAAGTCTTGTGGATTGGCATGTTCTCAAATCCGGCAAATTAGGTAGTTGACTTACTCCCGGGAGACAATAACCTTGTTCGTTTACTTGCCAAACCTACCCATTTCTACCATTTTTAGCCCGAAAGACTGTCAAAGTTCATATAAAAAAAATAAATCTGGTAGAATCTGGCAATTTCGGGCAAGTACGCGAACAGACCTAATGTATACTGTTCACATTACACAAATCTAAGGTATTGCGCAGGTTGTCAAAGTTGAAAGATTCAAAAAATTCAAAATGGCTGTTCGAGTGCCCACAGGAACTACTCACAGCATCATTTAAAACAAAAACAAAATATTGAAATTTGACAAGTGCGCGATTTTGACAGATGCGCAGAACTTACAAAAATCAAAACGCTAACGATATTACCTTTAATATTGTGGACGCTGTCCACATTAATTGCCTTCTCCGACTTTTTTGACGTCTCTGAACTTAATCTCACCCCGAGAAAAAGATGGCAAAAAAAGCAGGATTTTTAGTTTTTTGTATTTGTGGATATTTGTTATCGCTTTCTTTTGTGACATCTGTGTCCTCTGTCTGTACTTTTTCTTTGGCACTCAATAAATACCAAGAAACTATTTTTATTCAATTGGAATAATATCTACTATTTTAATAAAATATTCATTTTTATGATTAAAAGATTTCTATTCAATCCTTCAAAGAACCCAAATCTGGGTTCTTTGAAGGTCGTGGTGTTTACAGTAGTTTGTGCCTGAATAATAGAATTGGGGTTCACGTCAGCTGTCAAAATCCTGAATTAACACAAATTTATATCGAATTCCTTTCAACCAAAGAATCGATTTTTTTTTTTTAAAAATTAATCGATTTTTTTCTGTCGTTGAAAGGAGGAATACAAAAAGAATCGATTTTTTTGTGATTGTATGTGTGCCAAAAAATATTCAATTTGAAAATTATTATTACTATGAATTGAAAAACAACGCACAAATATATAATATAAAATTTACCGAAAATTCGTTGCACAACTTATTTTCTTAAAACACCGCGACATTCAATTTGACATTAAAGAAATTTCAAATCTTGCTATTGTATGTTCAAATCGGTGTAAAATCTTTTTTGAATCTTGCATAATTAGCAAGATTTGTTTTGACAGAAAAAAACTCGATTCTTTCGTTGAAAGGAATTCGACATTAATCCCAACATTTCTCGCAATAAATCTGGCTCATTGTCAAATTTTGAGGAGTCAAAATATCGGAAACGGTTGTCGCACTAATTCGGAACACTTTTGAAACGTCAAAAAAATATACTCGACTAGAGTTGCCGTAAATCAATAATAAATTTGTATCAATATTTTCCAATTGGTTTAAAACTCAATCCACCGAGCACACGGCGGTCATTTTGGTTTGCCTTTAGTGACAACTGTCAATGAACTGTCAAAATCTGCAACGTTAAATTGATAGAAAAACAAAAGGAAACAAAAAAAGCAAACAAAATTCTACCTTATTCTCAATTATCTTAATGTCAAGTTTTATTAAAATATCGAATCCAATTTAATTCATTAAATAGTAAAAATAAATCAAAATTTTTAGTTTAATTTTGAATAATATCCTGCGTTTAACGTCATTTATGATTTCATTATTCATATTTTTGAATTAAACACAGTTGATAGATTACCCTTAAAAATACCTTTGAACAAAGACCGATTTAACAAGATAATCTCAAATCAACATCACAAGAACGATGACAATCTATTAACAAATGAAATCATAAATAAAAACAAAATACAAACATAAATTCAAAAATGACATAAAACACACGAATCTCTAGAAGAGACCTTTTTTTGGGGGGTCCTATGTATATTCAATTCATGCAGACAAAAGGACAGATAAATTTAATTTATTTCTCTATACAAATATATATAGATTTATGTACATACATATACAGGAGGATATCTATGTGCTCAGTGACAAATGTTTCGGATGATTTCAGGTTCAGTTAACTTTAAAGATGGATAAAATCTATACAAACGTTTGTATGTATAGGTATTATTGTATATAGCAACCCAATCAGTTCACACTGAGAGGTCTGATAGATAAAGTTTTAATTAAATCCCATCATGAATTGAAAGAGAGATAATTTGCAGATAGTGAACTTTATTCATACCACTCACAGTGGGACAGGTTATGGGTCGCTCAAACCATTTGAAGTATCTTTACTCACGATGACTTTTTTATTTTTGTTGCCCAGTTCGCTCCGCTGAATAGATACTTAATTCTTGCCGGAAAATGCGTGACAGCTTAAGTAAATTTTTAAATTCCACCAACCGCAACACCGTGATTGTGATTATATGTATTGTATATTTTAGATATTTTTTTAATTTAAATAAAGAATGTTTTCATTGCCAATTTAAAGTAAAGTTTAATACAAAAAATATTCTAATGCTTGTAAATAAACAACGCTATTTGTACGTAAGCATGCCATATACGTTAATGGAAGAAACGTATTTTGGTTTTAAGCGCCATCTATCAGACAAAAAAATAAATCTTTTAATTTGTGTTAATTTCTTACATCTTAAGGAGTATATTCTGTATTTTTCAATTCAATCGCATGCTTAGTTTATGAGTCCTTATCTAATTTTTATATATAATTACTCAGCGCCATCTATCGAAAGAAATAGAAAATAGAAATTTTTTGATTTAAATACATTTCTCATTTTATACCAAATATATATGAAACTGTCAGTTTCAGTTCCACAAGATATTTAGTTTTTGATTTTTTAGTCAATTTTGAGCATTTTATCTTTGACGCCATCTATGAGTAAAAATTTAAAACTATTAATTTAAGTTTATCTTCTTGCTGCATAAGAATAAAATATATTCTGTAAGTCTCAGCTCAATCGGATGATTAGTTTTGAGTTTTAGATAATGTTGATATTTTGGTGTTCAGCGCCATCTATCGAAATTTTTTTTTAAACTTTTAACTGATGTTCACAACTTCATAACAAATATATTTGGCGCCTTCAGAAAAATAAGATCTCTCAGATATTTCTCACTCAAAAAGTGATCAAGTGAATCCAAGTTTTTTTTTCCTCAACATTTTGACAGCAAAGCTGAGAAATTTAGCTGAGGAATCGTGTTCATATAACTGAGATTGCTGAGATTTCATTTTCCTGAACATACCTATTGTGTAAGTTTCAGCTCCACCAGATATTTAGTTCTTGAAGGAAATTTTGAGCATTTGGTTTTCAACGCCATCTATGAGAAACTTCATAATAACTCACTAGAGAATCTCTTTAAACTCTAACCGCCATATTGTTTACTCGATTAATCCATATTAAAACTTAAATCCGGATGTATTTACATTGAATTTATATTAATTTGTATCCACGGGATATAAGTTTCAATCAAAATAGATTAATTGAGTGAATAATATCTAATAATAATGTGCCGGTAGGGTTTCAATTTTGAAGTAATTCCAATAAAGCAAACTAATACTATGTTTCTTCCAAAATTAAAGCTGAGATTAGATTCATCAAGGACCAGTTTTTTCAGTACCTGAGTTAACTCAGAGTTAAACCAGAGTTAGTTAAAGTGACTCTCAACCATTTCTATTCCTGCGTGTCTGCAGGATTGAAATTACTTTATCTTGCAAATAAATTGAACCCGTATAAACTCAGAATCACTTTTTCAGTGTAGTATTAACTTTAGCGCGGCCGTCAATGCCGCAAAAAAACCAATTTTTTTCTCTTCAACTTCTCATTGAAAGATGGATTCTTGACATAGAAAAACATTACATTCAGCACCTGTCATATTTGACAGATGTCAGATGAATTTTCCTTTTCTTGGAAAAATTTTGAAAACTTTCAGTTGTCAAAACTCTATCGATTTCACTATCGAAACAGAGAGGGCGTCACTATTTTCTCTGCTTTGAAACACATCTGTCAGAAATATTTATTCAGCTAATCCAGAGTTAACTCACCAAAATCTATATCCAAATTAACTGAAAAACATTTTCAAGGAGTTAACTCGGGTTTAACTCCGAAACTGGAATGATCTAGCACGTAAAATCTGAGTTAAAATCTGTATTGTGTTTCTACGGCACAAATTTTTGACAGCACTTGTCAAATTGCAAATGGTGTTTCACTTTTTCTTATTAAGTGAAAGTGTTAATTGTGTCAAATGATGGAAAATACGATTTTCCAATGAATGTGTTCAGCGCGATATCTATAACTGATCTGTTCAGTTATAGATTTCTTAAGCTGTATTGATCCGATGAAGATTCAAGGGTTTAATTTTAATTTAATTTTTTAATATTTTAAGAAGATTAAAGCTCTGTTTTCAGTGCGAGGTAAACTCGAGTTAAGTCACCAAATTGTTGGGTTAATTTGAGTTTAGCTATGAAACTCGGATGATCTCTTGTTGAAAAACTAGGACAAAATTAAATCCGTGGGCACCTTTTTATAAGTGTCATGTTATTGACTGTTTTTTTTATTATGATTAAATTTATTGGGGCTTACCTAATCCACTGTACACAAAACTTTAATTTTAGGAAGCTTTGTTTGCTTTTATAATTAATTGTCTTATTACCACCATCCTTATGGTGACTGTGGAAAGAAAATTCATTCAAATTGAAGGCTAAAATGTAAACAATCGGTGGCGCATTGGTGGTACTTGTATACCAAACAACCTCGCTTTAATTACTGCACCGAACATGTGTATATCGCCCCCAGTCAACAACAAACAAAAAATGAAAGTTGTATATAGTTGTCCGTTATTGAGTTTGAGATTTCAGGTTTGCCTTTATATGATGATGGGTGCAGATATAAAAAGAATTAATTTTGTATGTGACATGGATTATTGTCGGTTGGGTCCATATTTCGATTAGTAGGTTCTTCTGTGGGTATTGGACATTTTCTCTTAAATTTGATAGAATTTTATCCCCAAGCATTATCATTGCTTTTTATTTGTTTGTTGTTGTTGTTGTTTTTGTTGGTCTCTTTCTATGTGTGTCAGTGTATATACAATATACATACGTAGTAAGTATAGACCTGACTTAAATAAAGTTATTTTGTTGTTGCGTTGGTTTGGTTGGCACAATGCCAGTTTATGGCGCCGTATCATGGACTTAAATTTTTATGTGACAGTAAATTCCACACTATAAGCTTAGGTATATATGAATTATGTCAAACTAAACTGAAAACATGTGAAAAGAAAATTTTCTTTTTCTCGAGATGTTTGTGGTGAAATGTGAGAGGAGAGAGAGATTTTCGTGGTGGGCGAAAATCAATTCGAGGATATGTCGTTCTAAAAATCCACATTATGAGGCGAATTATAGGGAACTATGTTTGTATGTTTGTTGTTTAACTGGGGTACAAGGACTATGGCGATCCCATCCAGTGGGTTTTTGTGTAGGTTTTAAAAGGAAAATTTTGTGTGTCAGCATGTGGACTCAAAAGTTGTCACCAGTTGTAAACGGCAGCAAATTCTGCTTTGACATTTGTGAAGTAAACAAATACAAAATCCACTTCAACAAGACATGAATTATTATAGTCCTAATGAACGCATAACGCATAATTGTTTCAAATTGACATTTCCTGCTATTTGCAACTGGTGATAACTTTTGCGCCATCTTGTACACATAAACAGTTATTTTGTTATTTTATATTATCTTTCGTTTGACATCTTATATTTTAAAATCTATTTGATGAAACCATATCGAACAGTTTTCGGAGATAATTTCGTTTCGAATATTTCACTCAAATTACGATTTAGAACGATAACTTCCCTAATAAAAACTTCCCTAATAAAAACTTCCCTAATAAAAATAAAATTAATCAGCTGTTATCGTCGTAGTATATATTCTGTACCGCCATTGTAAAATTGGTAACGGACTGTAAATGACAAATATCAAAGATTACATTAAGATTTTTGAATAATCTTCAAAATTTATAGATATTTGATTACATTCTATAAATAGCTACCTAATTTAAGAGATAAACCATTAAAGTATTTTTTATACTTGATAAAAAAAATATTTTTTAAAATTTTAGCCATTAAATCATAAATTATTATCATAAATTTAAATGTATTAAAATTTAGAGTTAGTCTGATAAATTAATAAACAAGATAATAAATCAATTTTATGGAACTTTTTATAAAAAAGCTTTTTACGTCTGCCAATCATAATTTTGTTTTTAGTATTTTTCCATAACAAACAACAAAACAGAAAAGAAGATTTTTTTTTTAACCATTCACTAAAAATGTTTCCCGCAGCTTTTTATAATAATTAAGATAACAATGCCCATGTTCTGATTCATTTCGAATGAAATCGATTATCAATTTCATTCGAAATACTTCGAACTGTCAAAATTAAAGGTTCATGCATTTTTAAATTTTAACCAGAAGACCCGTGCGAAAATTTCGCACATTCAATAAGGTTTTGCAATTAAATTTTCAAATAGAATGTTTGAAGAAAATAAATACATTCTTTATTGATATGAACAAATTAGTTTTACAAAACCTCATTGTTAACAATATTTGATGTAATAATGAAATCAGAAGTGACAAATAAAGGTGTTTCTCCCCCACTCATTCAAAGTGCACCGAAAAAAAAGGTTTCTCCCCCACTCACTCAAGGTGCAGCGAAAAAAAAAGAGAAATTACAGAAGTAATACATATTTTTCTCTTTCACTCATTTCACAGATAAGCTGTGTCTCATATTCCACATAAAGTAAGAAATATTACTGTGCACTACGGGTGCTCAATGCATTTTAGCGCCTTGCTATCACCAACAAAAGCTAATTCGACCCTGGACGACAATTTCTATTTTGACAGATAGACACCTGACGTATCACATTTCAAAGTATATTTTTTTTATTTTCAACAAATTTGCCTTTTTTATATCAAAATGCAAAATTTTAAAGAATTCTACGATAATTTATTTATATAGAAAACATCCCTTCACATTAATTTATCTGGAATTTGAGACACAATCAGCCCTTGAAATGAAAAGATTGTTAACTCCATATTATAGGTGTTTTTACGCAATTTAACACAACACCGCATGATATTTTTTATTTTTTTTTTTAGTAAAGCATTGCAAGTTTTCACTATATTCTCAATTTTATTTTATTTTTTTATTAAGTTTAATTATCTTTTTTTCACTATTTTAACGATTGAAAATCTCGAAACACTTTCCTTTAGATCGGCAAAATGACAGATAGGCACCTTTTTGTTTCTTTTTTTTAATTTGGTGCTTCACTCACATTCAGTGCACCTATATGTAATATATACCTCTTTTTTATCTTCTTATTCTAAGGTTTATTCGGTTTTTTATAAATGAGAAAAAAGAATACAAACAACAGAAGTCACAAATATGTTTCTCCCCCACTCACTCAAGGTGCGGCGAAAAAAGAGAATTTTAAATTAAAGAAGTAATACATATTTTTCTCTTTCACTCATTAAAAGTGAGGCATTCTTTATGTCAAATTATTCATTTATTGAATTATATTGAAATTGCCGAAATTTATAGAAAATAAAGTGGTGTAACATAATGTTTTTGCGCAATGTAATCGCTATGTGTTTGACTATTTTATAAATGAGAAAAAAGGAGTTTGACAACAGAAATAATTTATATGATGATAAAAGACAAATTTGTGTGACTTTTATCTAAAAGATTTTTTATATAAATATAAAGTAATGAATATTTATATAAGAAAATAACATTTAAATACATATAAAAGTATTTAAATGAAACCACAGAAGGACGTTGGAACTAAAATGTAAAACTGACTGACATTCTTGTGTCCAGAAAAATTCTGGTATAAACTCACAGATGATCTAAATGAGGGAACGCACTCAATAAATTGAACCGATCTTATTTCACATTCCAAAATATTACTAATTGGAAAGGGGAAATGTCATTTTTAAAGGTGTGGTGAAAAAGAGAGAATATTATATTACAGAAGTATATTTTTCCCTTTCACTCATTCAAGAAATTAAAATTGAAGCCTTTTTATGTCAAATTATTCATTTTTTGAATTATTTGAAACTATGGAATTTCATAAAAAATAGTGCGGTTTAACATAAAGTTTTTGTGCGATACCATCACTACGTTGAAATTCCTATCCAGTAATACCTAAATTACTGGATTTGCGTATTTCATTAAAGAGAAAAAAGGACCCTGACAGTAGAAATAATATATATGATTGTTTTGAAAAGTTAAATTACACTGCGGATGAAGTGGATGCACTGTTATTGGCATTTTTATGGGGAAAAAGCAAGCAAGCATTTGAACGATTTTGCCAAAATAGTCATATATATTAGTTTGGCATGATAGAGTGAGACAGAAAGGTAGTTTTCGAAAACATTGCATTTACTTCAAAAATTCGAAAACTTCGCATTTACTTCAAAAATTCAATAGCAAGATGTTCTTAAACACAAACTGCCAAAGTCAACTGTTCCAAAAAGCTAAAACGAAATTTGCATGCAAAGGCATTATTTTCGATAACCCAGTTTTCTAAGGTCATACTTTCGATAACATCATTTCTAGTGGAACTCTGTAGTAAAAAAATCGAGTTGACGACAAAATTATTGAAAAGCCAGAGAGTTCTTGAACGCCAAATTTCCGTTAATCAAACAAATTTTTTGCAAGCAGAACGATTGTATATTTGACGATAGCAATGGCCGTTTTCGAAAACGTCAAATAAACGTCAATTTGATCGTCAAATCATCGTCTTTTTTGAGTAATTGTAATCGAAAAATATGCTATCGTCCTGCTGCTCAGTTTGTTCAACGTCAGTCAATTTCATTTGGAAAAGCATTTGATGTTTACTAACACTATACACTCTTCATTATAACGGGTGATTTTTTAGCTGGTTTGGTTTTGGCAACACTGGTTTTGACAGCTGACGTGTGTTTAGTACCTTGTGTCACTGTCAAACAGCTTCAGTTTGGTTTGCAATTTAGCCATGGATCGTCTTACAAATGAACAACGCTTGCAAATTATTGAATTTTACTATCAAAATTCGTGCTCGGTTCGAAATGTTCATCGCGCGCTGCTTCCATTTTATGGTCGGCATTCTCGACCTTCTGAGCAGTCTATTCGGAAGATTGTGACCAAATTTCGCACCAAATTTACTTTGTTGGACATTAAACCACCAACACGTTTACGTACTGTGCGTAGTGAAGAAAATATTGCGGCCGTATCAGCTAGTGTGACAGAAGACCGCGAAATGTCGATTCGGCGCCGTTCCCAGCAGTTAGGCCTTTGTTACAGCACTACGTGGAAAATTTTGCGGAAGGATTTGGGCGTAAAGCCTTTTAAGATACAGCTGGTGCAAGAACTAAAGCCAGCCGACCTACCACAACGCCGAATTTTTGGTGAATGGGCTCTTGGAAAGCTGGCCGAGGATCCGCTTTTTTATCGAAAAATTGTGTTTAGCGATGAGGCTCATTTTTGGTTGAATGGGTACGTAAATAAGCACAATTGCCGCATTTGGAGTGAAGATCAGCCAGAAGCATTGCAACAGCTACCAATGCATCCCGAAAAAGCCACTGTTTGGTGCGGTTTATGGGCCGGCGGCATTATTGGGCCATATTTCTTCAAAGATGATGCGAATCGCAGCGTTACTGTCAATGGTGAACGCTACCGAGCGATGATAACAAACTTTTTTTTGCCCGAAATGGAAGTTCTTGACTTGCATGATATGTGGTTTCAACAAGACGGTGCCACATGCCACACAGCACGCGAAACAATGGCGCAATTGCGAGGCGAGTTTGGTGAACAGTTAATTTCACGTTTCGGGCCGGTCAATTGGCCGCCTAGATCGTGCGATTTGACACCATTAGACTATTTTTTGTGGGGTATGTCAAGGCTAATGTCTATAGGGACAAGCCCGCTTCGATTGACGCACTGGAAGCCAACATCCATGCATTCATTCGTGAGATACCGGCCGATATGTGTGAAAGAGTATGCCAAAATTGGACTCAGCGGATGGGCTACCTGAGACGCAGCCGCGGTCAACATTTGCATGAAATTATCTTTAAACATTAAATTGCAAGGTTCAAACTATCGATTCAAATAAATATTTCATTCATTTTTTCGAATTTTTTGTGTTTTTTTTTTAAAAAAAGTTCTAAACTTCTTAAAAAATCACCCGTTATTTTTATCATTAACTCGATTTTTTAAATGCAGAGTTGCGCCGTAAATTATGTTGTCGAACACATTATAAGGTCCGTTCGCGTACTCGTCCGAAACTACCAAAAACTACCATTTTTTACCAGATTAAGTTCGAGTACGCAAATTTTGGGTAGTTTCTAGCAAGAGAGAGCGCTCATGAGAGAGACAATAATTTCACCTTCTTGTCAGTTTTTACCCGAGCAATTTCTTCGGTCAGAAACTGGTATGTTCTGTATTCTGTCAGAAGCCAGTTCGAAAGACAAAGAACAGCATCAAACATACAAAATGGCTGTTGTTGACTTTTTGTTTTATCTTGTTTATTTACAAGAATGAAATATTTTAATAAAAAGAAGTGAAATGTTTGATAAAACAAAATTAATTAATTAAATATTTAGGTAATTTAAAAAACTTTGTTTGTGAAGACGTGTAGGTACTATAATTCAGTGTATTTAGGATTAATAAAAAAAATTACGTGATGTTTCTGGTGTGTATTTTCCATATCTCAATATTACAAATATTATTTTTGATGACATTTAAAAAGTGGCAAATATTTTGGTTCAACACGTTCATGTATTTTCGAACAGTTTCGCTTCTCTTTGAGAGAATTTCACCCCCACTCATCGAAATTTGACAGTTTGCAGGATTTAGTCCGAGAAGTACCCGAACAAAGCTATTATCATTATTGAAAAACATGGATTTGCATACAAATTTCGCATTGGGTTTTCTTGCAATTACATGGGACATGTTCAGGAAAATGAGATCTCAGTTAGATAAACAGGATTCCTCAGCACAATTTCTCAGCTTTGCTGCCAATCTTCGGAGAAAACAAATCTTGGATTCGCATGCTCACTTTTTGAGTGAAAAAAATAATTTGTGATCTCATTTTCTGAACACGTCAACTTTGACGCAAATGACGTTTTCGGAAACCGTAAATATTTTCGTCAAAAAATGACGATACATTGAAGATCATTAATTGAAGTTGTTTTTACGTTTTGGAGAGTGACCTATAATTCTATATAGTTCCATAGTTCTTATATTTTCTATTAAACATATCATAAATAAATACTAAAAAGAACAAAACTATAAATTTTGCTTATATTTTGCACCAACAAATACAAAACTAACTGTAACTACACCAAATGCATAAAATTTCGTAAGAAGGAAAGTGTAGCATCTCACGTACAAGTCATGATTTGATTGAAAAGTAATAAATTCAAGCTTCCTCATTTTTTCAAACAACTAAATATAGAATTTCACGTTATATCGATTTTTTTTAATAACAACTCTGATTGGGTATTTATGCTTTGAACTTTGAGTATAAATTAAATCAACTTTACATACATGTAAATTTGAAAAACAATTTATGACAGTTAAATTGAAACATAATTAATAGGGGTAATAAATCCTAATTTATCGCATAAGCGTTGCTCCCAACTATGATGTGTCCAATCAAATTTTGATTAAAATAATACAAATCACGCTATTGCCTAAATCGATTGAGTCGATTTAAATGTTTTCTTTTTGTATTTAATTAATATCGAAAAGACCTTTGACACGGTATTGATGGGCGGTTTGATTTACAAACCTAATCTATATGAATTTTCAAAATTTGACAAATATAGATAATATCCATGAAATACGGACACAACATTTTTCATCACATAGAGAATATACAACATCTGAAGTTTTTAGTCTTATGGTGAATAAGAATTAAAGTATATACATATTTAAAGTAATTCACCCCTATTAATAAACTCAAATTAAACATGAATTATTTTTTATCATTGAACTAAGTGCTATGTGTTGGTTTGAAGACTTAACAAATGTAAAAAAAAATAATTTAGTTTTGTTGGTTTGAAATATATTTTCTTTAAAAATGCCATAACAATAAAGTTTTTAGAAAATCGTTAATTTCATTTCATGCTTGAGTTGTTATATTTTTTTGTATTGTTATTTTTAATGAAATAATGTTTATCATGTGCATTATTATGGCACATTTAACACGAACTTCACTGAAAGTTTCTTTCCTCAACTGACACCCCTTTCGATATTTTTGAAATGCATAATAACCATAAGCTTGCATAACCAGCAACGTGCCAGTGCTGGTGTCATAGCCAGTTGAGTAGAGGAAATATCAACACTTCCTCACAGCCTTCACGCGTATCCTGTTTTTCTTTCAGATTTTACTACCCCCCTGTCTTAAAGTTTAATATTCAACAAAAACTCTTTCGTGTCGTAGTGTCGTATATTGAAAACGAAAATTTATTTCTAAAAAACTTCTTTCTCATGTTTTATTTATTTTCTTATTTTTTTTTTTTTTTTTAGTTTTCAACGTTTAACGTCCCACAACATTTGCACAGGGTAAATACGACAAAAACCCACTGTGGTGGAACTATACTCTTTCGGCAGCAAAGGAAGGCATCAGGCTCGCTGAGCTGAAAAAATATTGTGTGTGTCCTCCTCATCTTCATTTTTCAACTGGAAACTCAGGTAAATGAAATTCTTGTTTTTCTTGCCTTGCCAACCTCTCGACCGCTGAAGTAGAAAATAAATCTTTTGTTTGATTAAATAGTCTTCAAAGGATTGCAGCAAAAATGAAAAGAAAAAAAAACTACTGTACTCTTCTCGTTGCATTTGCATCAAATGCGAACAAAAACGAGCTATATATGTATAAATGAAAGAGTATCCTTCTGCTAATATTTTTTTTTTCTTTCTCCGAGTGTAACTGCAGCGTTAAGTTTTTTTTTATGTTCATAATATATAAACTTGGATCTTTAAATTATACAAATGCTTGTGTGAATTAAATGTACATACGTATTAGTACATCAGTATACTATATACATATATATATTCACACTAAAGGCGGTGCTGAAAGTGCAATGAAGGTTGCTTCAGCACTTTTAAATCCAAAGGATGTGCTTTCATTTTTAAATTACAAAAAAGATTTTTTTTTGTGTAAATAACAAAAATAAAGATCTTGGCAATGGAAAAACAAAAAGCTACATAATATACGTTATACGTATGTACAATATATGCATAATGTCACTTTGGGGACATGGAAAATGTGTTTATGTCTTTTACAGCTAAGTATATTTAATTGAAATAAATTTTAAATAAATACCTTAGATGCCAATTTGTTGAAAACTAGAGAACTTGGAAAAAACACTGTAAGTGTCTGTTTAAATCAAATAAGAGTTTGTTTATGGTGACAAAGTCTTCATTAGGTACCTAGTGTTTTTAAACATCGATTAATTATGTATTTGATTTGTAAATATTTATGACGGACAGGCATAGGAAAAAAATTACAGCGTACTTACCAAGTGGTAAAACTTCTTAGATGTAGTCAGTAACGTGAAACTCTTTACGTTTAGCTCGTTTACGTCATTAAAGTGTATCATGCTTATGTCTAACGCTTTACAGCAATGTCATTCAATACGAGGTAAGACTTTTTTGGTAAAACTTTGAACTTTCCTTTTAAATGTTGAACATTTTAGACTGTATTGTGTGTAAAAATGAATTTCTTTTCATGAAATACATTTTATAGTAGTAGTAGTAGTGGTTCTTTATTATTTCTATAATTTCAGAAGTTATTTTTTTTTTTACAAAATACACAATAGCATTGGCTTTTGCCGTCAGCCGAGAATGAGTGTTTTTCTGAATAATATAATGATATTTGTATATATATGTATATAGTTAAAATGCTTCGTTTATTATTTGTTGCCGGTATTTAAGTGCAGTTCTTATGAAGTTATATAGCAGGTTCCAGTTTTCTCCGTTGAAGATTCGCAGGATTTTATCCATTGATAGCGTACTTTTTCCCCAAACTGATCTTCTTGTTGGACTAAGTATGAGGCAGGTACCCACGAAGTGTAGTATGTCTTCCCTTACCCCTAGATTGCACATAGTGCACTCCACATCTGTGTTATTAATGTAAGGCAGGTAATTTAAATAAAATAGCTCTCCCCTGGTTTTAAAAATGGTAGATATCATATCTAGGTTCAAGTTGTCATCAAAGTAGTTATTTTCGCCAAGGTCATGTTGAAGTAACTTATATGTATTTCGTGACTGACTTTGTTGGCTTTGTCTCTTAAATTCGTTTCTCGAAGACTCTTCTATTTTTGTGATTAGGTCTCCTAACTCACTCTTTAAGGGACCCTCGTTGTAATCACTTAAACTGACGTTGTGGTCGCTGGCTAGCTTGGACCATTCACCAAAAAATTGTAGGTTTCCTCTTTGAAGATACTTCGCAATTTTATGAGGTAGACGGTTACTAGGTTGAAGCATTACTTTCTGGATATAAAGGAAATGGGGTTGGAGAGTGTGTATATAAAGTGGTGGTAGACCAGTTTCCAGATGCACCATATAATTTGGGGTATTATATGGTAGTCTGAAGATTTTTTTTACAAAATATTTTAGCAGTTGTTCCACCTCTTCATATTGAAATATCCCCCAAACTTGTGCAGCATAGCACATTATGGATCTCATAACTGCATCGAAAATTTTTCTCTTGCTCAATACACCATTCTAGCTACTATTAATTGCACGTTTAGATTCTTTGAGTTTGTGTTGCAGATGTTTTCTGAAAGATAGCTTTGGGGTCATGAGGACACCAAGATATTTATACTCCCTAACTATCTCGAGGTCTTCATTGTTCCATGTCCATTTTTCGTTTCTAGCAAATCTTCCACTTCCTTTGCGGAAAATCATGATCTTTGATTTCGCAGTATTTAGTTGTAGGTTCCAGAGGTGACAATATGGAGTTTATTTATCATAAGTTGCATCATGTTCGGACTTTCTGCTAGCGTGACAATATCATCTGCATAAAGTAGAAGCTTTATTGCAACTCCATCAAAAATTGAGAATAGCACTGGACTCAGAAGGCATCCCTGTTTGACTCCTGTTTTAGTTTGAAACCAATGAGACAATTTGTACATTTTATAGTCTAGTCAAAAAAGTATTTGACTCGAAAAAAACCACCGGAAAGTTCGAATTTGGTATATAGCCTCCTCATGGCATTATTAAGAAACTGTCAATAGTCCCCATCGATATGAGTGCCGCTAACAATTTTACGGGGGGTTTAAGGCCCCCCAAACTGTATTTGCAGGAATAACTCCCAAATGGTTAGTTGTACAAAAAAAACGTCGAAGACTAATTTGTAGCTTAGAAAACTTCCTACAAAAAAGATTAAAATGCTTTTTTTCATAAAAATAACCGTTTCCGAAATAAACCAATTGGAAGAGTTAAGGGTTTTACTTTTCTATAAAGTTGGGCTAGTTAAAAAATTGTGCATTTTATGAAAAATGCATTAATTTTTTTATTGTCGGTACATTATATGAACATGATTTTAAGATATTGGACCACTGTATTTTCCACCCCTTTAAGTGGGAGGGGAAAATTAAAAGAATATTGAAAATAGAAAATGAATATTAAAAGACAACGTCAACACCTTCATCATTTATTCAAAAACTAAGCACTAAAATAACGTAATTTAAAAACATAATTAAAGAATAAATTACTGGCCTTAAAAACAGTTATAACAGGATATTATTTGGTACCACTGAAAATTATTTTTGATTTGAAGAAATTACATAAAATTTGTTTACAAAGAAACATAAAATATAATTTTAATTCAAATATTTATCACAAAAGATAAATAAAAAAACAATAAATGAATTTTACGCAGAAAGAATGCGATCGTAAATATTTCTTTTTGGCAATTTTCTTTACCTATGCCAATCTATCTGTTACTATGGATTTATAAGATTTTCAATCTTATCCATTAGGTAAAATTCAATTGTTCTTATTTGTCATTTGTGAGAAATTTTTTAAATAAAATTATATTTTTGTTTGCGTTTATTTTGTTCACGAAAATATTCCGGATAAACCATTCTATTGTTATTTTATTTTATTCTTTCTAAAATATTCGGAATGTATTTTTTTTTCATTCTATTCCATGTGAAGATTGTAATAAAAGCGATATTCTTGTTATTCCAATCCAAGCCCGTTCAGTTATGCAATTTACGTAATTATTCTCTTTTATGACAGATTTGCAATGGTGTTTTTTTTTTATGAAAACAACAAAATAACATGACTAAAGCCGGAACCACACTTATCTCGTATTGTGTGTCGTTATCGCTTCCATGTATTTTATATGTTTAGGGCTATATTTGCCTCGTGTTATGCGTTGTGGTGTTTTGTGTCGGAATCAATCTTGTTCCGATTGTGGCATATACCACGCTATGTCGGAGATTTATTTTTTCGTGGGAGAGAGAAGACAATGCTCACGGGGAAGAGAATAAGTAAATATTGCGAAAGCAAAAAATGACAGTTTGCAACACAAAATAAATGTAAATCTGCATCCATTTTGCCCTTAAGGAATATGCATATATATAACACAAAAATATTATGTTTTTATTTATTTCTGTTGAAATATAACCGAATAACTGATTGATATATACTGTTCTATTTTTCGTTTCTTTACTTATTCCATTACTGATATTCTCATAAACATTAAATAGTCTTATTTATAAATCCAATTAAAAGTATGTCTAACTTTGGACACTGCTGTCCAACTCCAAAACCTTATTTATAAACATGTTCCATCGATTGTCTAACTTAGACACTGCAATTGGTTGTGCAAACCAATTCCTAAAGCGGCTATGTTCAATGAACAAAAAATTGAAAAGTTATCTTGAAATGAATTAAATGTTCATTGAACGTATCCAAATGCTCACGAAATTGACAGATTACAGGGATGTCGTGAGTATCTGAGAACATATTATTTAGACAACTTTTGGAATACGTTTAAATGAATAATGAGATGTCCAATTTTTAAGACAGTGGCTAGACAACTGTCCAAGAATGTTCTAAGGAAATCTAATAAATCGACTGTTTGTATTTACCTATTCTATTCCTTATCCGGAATAAATAAATAAACACTATCTGTGTTTAAACAGAGATGTCCACGAGTTAAATTACTTTAAATCTACATATTGCAATTTTCTTTATCTTCAAACCAGAGATGTCATCGGGGTTTTACTACGTTTCGACCCATTGATTGCATGCATAGTATATTTCAAATGAGTTCCATCCGACTCGACATACTTTCGCTTTTTTGGATTTCTCAACCATCGTAATTTTATATGTATGTTTAATGCAAGTAAAAAAATAATACATAACATATTTACATATCGAAGATTAATCATTACCAATTCATGGTATAAAACCGTAAGAGCAATGACGTGCAGCGGTTCAATTGATGTTTTAATTATTGTTTTTGATATTTTTCCGAAATATCCAAAAAAAACTTTAGCTTTTGGTAAAAATGATTTTTAGAGACATCACATTCTGTCACAAAATGATTTACATTTAAGTGCTAATACATTTTGAATACAATGTGAAGCAAATGTATTTTGTATACATAGACGTATATATGTTCTAGGTTATTGCATTGATTGCAAATCATTGCAAATTAAAAAAAATACCTGTCTCAATGCTCACGATTTAAAAACAATAATCGTATTTCGTATATTTATTGAATGTTTAAAATTCAAATATGGTATGGACAGTTTATGTATGTACATAGTACATACATATGTACAATGTACATAATATGTAGTTACGAAAAATGTTCTTGTCATTGGCAGTTTGTTCCATTTTTGTATTGATGAGAATATCGATACTTGTACACGAGCGAGAGAGATGTGTCAACGGCTAAAATTATATATGTGACGTTGAAACTAATTTAACACCGACAATAAATTGATTGATTGGAAACGAAATTGTTTGCTTCTTAGAATTTTTTTTATATTTCAATTGTATAAATATATGTACATACATATAGATAGAAAATGTAGCAGCAATTTAAATTGCATGTTGAAATTTTTATTTGTTTAAAAAAAAATTCAGTTCTAGCAACTATGCTCTTTGACAATTTGAAAACCTGAGTATACAATTAAAAAAAATGCACGACTGTGTCTCACATATTTGCTTCTATTTAATAAACATTTGATTTTAATCAATACACTACGGCGTATACGTGTTTTTTTTTAAATTACCTAAGACAATAATTACAACTTTAAGAGCCATTTTCACTGTACACACATAACAAAATAAGTGGCAACTTAGATTCCCATACTGACGCTTTTAAGGCGCTGTTTTACCGTCCAAGTAAGTGGCAATTAAGTGGCCAACATGCGGGAGTCGTGACAGTCACTTATTCAGTTGTATTTTCACTTTAAAGCCACTTAAGTGCCACTAACTTCAACTGTGAACGGGGCTTCAATAAATTTGTGAGTAGAAATATAGTATGCACGTAATATTGTTATCGTTCAATGAAAACTATTCTTTATGGTGGATTTACATTCATCTTCATGCGGAGTTACACAAATAAAAGGGATGTAAGTTATAAAATTGACATTTGTTGAATAGAGAGAGAAGACCAAAATGCAGAGATCTTCATGAATGCAGATTATAGGAAGATGCCATAATTTAGATTTTGGTCATCACATTTTTTCTTTCTAGATTATTGGTTTCTAGATATCGTGGTAAACCCCTTTATTGTTAATGATTTTCATATTTGTCCTATTTGCTGTAATTTCAAATTGCATTTAATATTTTTCAATAAATAAAAAATCACAAACAATTATTTATCTTAAAACAAACACAACAGGAGTAACGAAGTATCCTTTCAATGAAAATGAAATTATTCTTTTGATAAAAAAAGGTCTAATCGTGAAATCGTAGTTTACAAAGTTTTTTTTATCGAAAAGATAATAATATATTAAATCAAAAAAGTCGTGCATTTTATACTCTTCATACTCATCGATTTACACACAAATATCAGATGTTTGTGTGAGCCTTTTATGATTAATTTTGAACGGATACATTAAATCACTTGATATCTTTTAATGGATCCAGTTGGATCAAAATATGACAAGTTTATTAGTTTGTATCGTAAACGTGTAACTTAGTACATTATATATCCGTACGGGTTCACCTGACGTTTACATTATTATACTAAAATATAAATTGAGTAATATAATACATTAAACTAAATATCACTTCCTATTTTCCAAAACAACGAAACATTAATTTCCATCGTTGCTTGTATATATTTTAAGTGTTCTGGGAAAACTTTACTCCCATATAGTTAAGTAACCATGAGCCATGACCTTTTCCTTTTATCATAAATCCAAGTCTACATTCAATGTTCATATACATATATAAATCACAATAAACTGTGTTTCATATTATAATAATGTGCTCCTTAACTTTCTTTGTTTTTTTTTTATATTCATGTTTATTATCATCAGCACTCAACTCACTCTATACTAAAATAAAGTTTCCAAGAAAAACAAATAAAAATACATACATAAGCATAAGTTCTTGAAATTTAAAATAATGAGAACTATATTTTTTGAGGCAAAAGTCAATTTACTTTATTTTATAACTTTACAGACATAAATAAGTTAAATATGTAGGTACCTACTTCTTCTTTTTTTTCTTTTTGTTATTTTCTAATAAACTTAAAACTTTAAGATAATATTTGTATAAATAAGACATCTTCAAAACTTTATCTAAAACTTTCAAAAAAAAAAAATACATCCTGCAAACAGAACAATAAAGCACTTTAAATAATATACATATGTATGTACATACAGTAACAAATAAAGTACTTTTGTGAACAAATATTGTTGTTTAAATTATGTTTTTTTGTTCTGTGGAGTTAATGTTAGTAGCTAAGGGGGAGCCAATATGAGTGTTTATTTTTTAAACCATTCTACTATATAGTCAAAGGAGTAAGGTTTCATGTTGGATTATTTTAATTTTTTATAGGTTATAATTCAATTATTTTTTTTTGGAGTAGAATATCTGTATTTCAAGTAGTCTGCTAATTTGAAAAAAAAAAAACTGAATTTAACACTTTCCTTTAGAAAAAAAGAAATGACTTCTCAAATGGAATTAGCTGTAATCCTATAATGTCAAAAAAGTGCTATTATGCTTTTTCTTTTGAGAAGTCATATGAGTTTTTGAGTTTTATGAGTGACTTCAGACGATTTGATGTAATTTTTTGTGACAGGTCATATGAGAAGTCATATTATTTCAATTTTCGTGTAAAATGAATTTTGGTAAGTGAAGAATAAAGATGTGTGAGGGACAGTAATTGCAAACCTGGCTTAATAAAATGAAACAAAACAAAGCTTCTATGTTTTATTTTTATTTAATTCATATTGTTTTCTCTCTATCTATCGGGTATATATGAAGGTATGTCATCTGTTTGTTTATTTTTGAATCATATTTTATTTCGCCACTGATAGCTCGTATGCGCTCAAAAAAAAATTGACAAACTTATGTTTGTCCTTTCAACCAAAGAAACGCATTTTATTTTCTGTGGTTGAAAAGAAAATGAAAAGAATCGAACTTTTTTTGTGCTTGTCTGTGTGTGAGACTTGACAGCAGCAATTTTGAAGTAAAGCGTCAAAAAAGTATTCAATTTGGAAATTATATGGTGAGTCAGTTATTTATTTATTATTATTAATTTGAAAAACAACGCACAAATATTTAATATAAAATTCAACGAACATTAGTTGCAACAAAAAACACAATTTGTTATCTTAAAACACCGTAACATTCAATTTGACAATTTAGAAATATCGAATCTTGCTAGTGTGTGTGTGTGCAAATCGGTACAAAATCTTTCTTGAATCTCGGTAAATTAGCAAGATTTGTTTTGACAAAAAATGCGATTCTTTTTGAAAAAAAAACTGATTCTTTGGTTGAATGGAATTCGACATAAGTAGAATATTTCCGCTGTACAAAATAGAACCAACTACAGCCGCTGTAAGCAAAAGGTTGTAAACAAAATTGTTGAAACTGTTGATTGATAACCGAGCAAATTATGGTGTTTGTCCTATGCTCTCAATGAAGAATATTGATGTCCGTCAAGTTAGCACTGCCACTTCAAAATTTTAAGATTCTTATAATTGAATTAATTGTGGGGAATTTGTCGTGAAAGAAAAAAATTGTCGCGCTTATTTTTATTTTTAAATAAAGGTTCCCCCACACCAACGCGAATTTTCGGTGGTGACGGCGAAAACAACAATAACAACACGTGGTTGTCAATGAAAACAACACGTTGTTATTATTGTTTTCGTCGTCGCCACCGAAAATTCGCGTTGGTGTGGGGGAACCTTAACGCCTTGTAATGCTAACTTCACAGTCAGTTAGCATTACCACCCCCAAAATATATTCAAGTGTATGTGATTTAATTGTCGTGAAACAAAAAAATTTTGACACTTCTTAAAATTTACAGATTTCACTCATAGAGTAACTATGGGGACATTGAAAATGACTTGTGTTAGCTCGATAAAATAAAAACATGAATAATCTTGGTGATTTCTAATTTGTATCCTATAGTTGCACCAAAACTTCTAAAGATGTCTAAGAAACCATTCTTCAGTCTGAAATTACAATAGGTATGTGGATATTTTTAATGTTGAATCCCAGTTGGCGGTTAAATTAATGTTGTTCAGTTCAGTTTATTTAATCACGGCGTTGATGTTGAAGAAATTCAAATATTTGCTCAATTTTGCTCAAATTGATTTACAAGTCTCTCAACTTATTGAACTATTTATATATAGGCAAGTTATTTGATTTACTGTCAAAGTGAACCCTTTTTAACGCGAGACCAAATTAATTTATAAATAATTTGATGTGTAGCTCAAACTCAATGCAAACCTGATTTACCTAATTGTTTTTAGGTATTCTATAATATTTTGCATTTTGAACTCATCTTTTAATAAATTTAATAAACTCGAGTCGTGTAATTTCTTAAGACAATATAAATGGTTTTGACAGTTAAGCAGTATTCTTTTATCTGAGTATATGAAAAGCAAAGCACCAATTAAGTTGACAGCTGAGTTGACAACCAAATTGAATCTTTTTTTTTTCATTTGAGGACCTTAAGGTAGAACTGTAATAGTCGGAAGTTGTTGGAAGAAAATTCTCTCAGTTCACTTACTCATGGAGCGGTCGGTGAGCGCTCTTCACTTCCGAAAGCAAAAGTAAAAAATTGGTCGAAACGAAACAAAACTCAATTATGGGCACGTCATATGAATTCTTTGTATTCGTTTCGTTTCGTACGACCACTTAGGTCGGCATCCGACTATTATAGTTCTACCTTTAACCTTGAACATCTGAACATTAGAACTAAATCTATATAAGTTTATTAAAGAAGTTCAATTATATTGCAGTAGGTACCTATGAATATTCTAATCGCATTGGCTTAGACGTAGGTAAAGTTTTGTAACATAAATTTATAGCCTCAGATTTTACTTGAATGCTAAGACCTTAACCTCAAAGATCCGATAATTAGAACAGAAAATAAAAGCTTACCAAGCTTACCAAATAAACCCTTTTCGATATTTATATTTAAGTTGCTTAGGTAAGTTAATCCTACCTCTAGACTGATTAACGTTAACTTAAATACCTTAACCTTCAAAAACTTAGAACTAATGTTGTAAGTTTATTAAAGAGAAACGCAAGTAGGTACTTTTGCATATTTCAGGGTCAAAAATAACATTGGTTTGGACGTAGGTCAAGTTCAAAAATCGCATTGGTTAAGACGTTGGTCAAGTTCAAAAATCGCATTGGTGTAGACGTAGGTCAAGTTCAAAAGCTCATTGGCTTAGACGTAGGTCAAGTCCCAAAATCGCATTGGCTTAGACGTTGGTCAAGCTCAAAAATCGAATTGGTTTAGACGTATAGTTCAAGTTACAAAATCACATTGGCTTAGACGTATGTCAAGTTCAATAATCGCGCATTGCCTTAGACTTAGGTAAAGTTTTGTGACATAAATTTATAGCCTTAGATTTTACCTAAATTTTAAGACTTTAACCTCAAAGATCCGATAGTTAGAACAGAAAATAAAAGCTTACCAAGTCAACCCTTTTCGATTACTACATTTAAGTTGCTTCGCTAAGTTAATCCTACCTCTAGGCTGATTAATGTTAATTTAAATACCTTAACCTTCAACAACTGGCCCTTAGAACTAATGTTGTAAGTTTATTAAAGAGATTCACAAGTAGGTATCTTTGCATATTTTAGGTTCAAAAATCGAATTGGTTTGGACGTAGGTCAAGTTCAAAAATCGTATTGGCTTAGACGTAAGTCAAGTTCAAAAATCGCATTGGATTAGACGTTGGTCAAGCTCAAAAATCGAATTGGTTTAGACGTATAGTTCAAGTTAAAAAATCACATTGGCTTAGACGTAGGTCAAGTTCAAAAGACGCATTGGTTTAGACGTTGGTCAAGTTCAAAAAACGCATTGGTTTAGATGTTGTTTTGTCACATAAATTTGTAGCCTGAGATTTTACCTTAATTCTAAGACATTAATTTTAAAGATCCGATAATTAGAACAGAAGATACCAAATCAACCCTTTTCGATTAGGTATTATATTTAAGTTGCTTCGCTAGGTTAATAATACCTCAAGCCTGGTTAACCTTAATTTAAATACCTTAACCTTCAACATCTGGCCCTTATAGAACTAAAGTTATAAGTTATAATCATAGAGGTTCAAGTATAGGTCTCAGTGCATATTCTAGGTTCAACAATCGAATTGATTAAGAATGAAGTCAAGTTTTGTCACACAAAATTTTGAAGCCTATTATTTAACTTATTTCAAAACCTTAATCTTTAAGATCCGATTATTAGTAAAGAAGTAAAAAGAGAACCGCAGAACAACTAAATCAATCCTTTTATATAAATGTACATACATAATGTCATACTAAGGGGTCAAACCTCTAACGTCTCTGAGCCATTCTGTGACATTCCAAACCATTTACCTCCACAGATCCAACGAGTTATGGTAACAAAACGGCGCACTCTAGCGCTAATTGGGTCAACGAGCTAGGTTGCTCGTGATCGCCATTTCTACCTACCTACCTACATACATAATGTATGTACCTAAGATACGTAGGTATATGAATTTTGTTGGCGAAACCAATTTTGTTATTCAATTTTTCAATTTTTGCAATTATTTATTTTGATGAATTAAACCTAAACGTTTTTCACCTACACTTTTATGTTATTTCAATTATTTTTTAACTGAATGAATTAGTTCGATATTTTACCTTCATTTTAAGACCTTTATTTTAAATATCCGATTGTTAGAACAGAAGTTATAAGCCAACCAAACCAACCTAATCGTACCATCACGAATAGTATTTGCAAAATACCTACAACAATTTAATCCACATAACATTTTACAGACATACCTAACCTACTTAATAATGTAACTATGAATGTATGTATATCATTTTTGTTCCCGATGCGAAGCCAAATTGTGTCTGCCCCCAGCCACAGTGCAGTGGTGGTTTTTTATTGCACACATTCCACTCCAACCAACGTCTTGCCCAACCCTTACAGCAATGTATATTCTTTGTGGGTACGTTTTTTTCTTTTCTTTTTGTTTTCTTGTTCCTCACGTCATTTGCCGTGATGAAATTAGTTCTCAAAAGCCAATCTTTCACGTTTTTAGTATGAAATTTTGTAAGCTTTTGCAAATATTTTGATGCTGATTTGTAGCCTGTCATTTTATCTTTAATTATCTATCTTAATATTAAGCATCCGATAATTATAACCTGAGTAAAAGGCTTCTATGTGCGCTCAAATCGAGTGATTTTAAGATTTCATACAAATTCAACTATCCTCCACTGAAGCTCGTCGGTTGGCGACGATCAACGTGTAGGTACGATTCATCGCTTGTGTATTTAGTTCATTTTGGTATTTTCTTTGGTAACACCAACCAAAAATTCGATCCTGAGCCCCCTATACGCTAGAGTTCATTTCGTTCATTTGTTATATATTCATTTGTTCATTTAATCATTTTGGTAACACCACATTTTTCTCAAAACGACCCTATAAACATTTTCAATGTTAAAATAACCCCTCGTAAATATTATTTCACAGTCAAGTTAGTATTACCACCCCCAAAATTGATTCATGTGTTAATTGTCGTGAATTTGTAGTAAATTTGTCGTGAAACAAAAAAATTGTGACGCTTGTTTTTCTTTAAATAACCCCTGGTAAATCTAACTTCACAGTCAGGTTAGCATTACCACTCATCGAAAAAGGCTAAAATTATCTCAAAACAGAAAAAGAAATATTTAAATAAGTGTCGTAAATTTCTGGTAAAAGTGTTGAAAAAGAAATAAATTTATCTCACTTGTTTTTTTTTTTTTTAATAACCCCTGGGGCCTATTTCACGGAACATAAATCACATACATCACATAAATATATGTGACATAAAATAGGCCCCATATGAGTGGGCGTGAATTTTAAATTGTTTTTAAATTATGCGTGTTCTAAGTTGACGCATAGTTTTTCTAAGAATTCTAAATTTACCTTGAGCCATCTAATGACGACTACTTTAAGGTACTTACATTAATACAATGTATGTGATGTACTTTCCGTGAAATAGGCCCCATGGTAATTCTAATTTGACAGTTAATCTTATAGCATTACCACCCCTCAAAAAAGGAAAAAATAACTCAAAACGAGAAAGGAATATGAAAATAACTGTCGTACAATTGTTGTGAAAGAAACAAATTTGTAGGGTTTTTTTTTTTTAATAACCCCTAATGAATGAAGCAACATACATTTCTGCAAGCTGTCAAAAAGACGAAAGGCGAAACGACCGAAAAAAAGACTCATGTAATCAGCGTCAAGTTCACCATTTATGATTTTATAGAAAAAACGGTATTTATGACTTTTCAATTTTTTTTAATATAATTATTCTTTCAAATGATCGATTTTTTATTTTTGTTTGGAGTTAAAGAAAACAAATCAAGGTTATACTGCAGAAATATAAGTCTTCAATCAAGTGACACAGATGACAGAGTGTAATTCATTTTTATTCAATTCAAACTTATAACTATCTTAAAGCTGGACAAAAATTCATGAAAAACTAGCCTACTTATCAATAACTTACAACTAACTTACTGAGTAATCATAAGCATATAATTAATCGATTTCCGACTTAAATTGTTTTGAATTTTTAAATAATAAATGAAATATTGATATAATACAAAAAAAAACCATAAATAATAAAAAAGCAGTGGGAAGTGTAAAAATACGTTTCGAAAATAAAAAAAAAAAAAACATCTGACAAATTTCTTGTTGGACTAACACTTTAAACTATATAAAAAAGTTCCAGCCATACCTAACTTTATTTATTTTCTTTCTTGTTTATTTTTTTCTATTTATTTCTGTTTGATTGCTTCACCTACAATAATAATATAATCCTTGAAGTAGTTCAATGACTGACACTGATCCTACACAAATAGTGCTACACATAGTCATTCGTGTTTCTCTAGACATTTTAATTAAATAAATTGTCCAGGTGAGTACATATAGCCTCGCATAAGTTCACTCGCTATATATGAAGACCCATTGGACATGAATGTTATGTCGTCTCTTGTTTACAAGTTGAAAACTATTTTTAAATTTGTTCGTTTTGTTTTGTTTTTTTTTTTTTTCAATCACATGAAGAAAAATGAAGTGTAAAGTGTACACCATCAACATTAAATTGAATTAGTTATACCAATAACCACAAAACTATTACATGCGCATCGATTCACGACTAACTCAAATGACCCCGTCTTCATCGTTCGGTAATGTATATATAGTTTTTTAATTCAATAATAAAGATGGGTCGATGGGCTTTTAAATGGAATAACCACTTTACGGAAACAAATCGTTTGAAATTAAAATGGAGGAAAAGCGAAAGAAAAAATAAATAATATTTTACGCTTAAGGACGTTTCCATTTATAAAAATTGAATTATGGAATCACTTCTGATGTAATAACTAGAAGGTACACCTAAGGAAAAGATATTTGCGGAAGATTTTAACAGGCTGATTTTAAGGCTTTATTATTTTGTCTTTTTAATATAATTATTTAAATTGTTATTTAGTTAAATTTATCTTTAATTAAAACATTTGTAAGTTAGTATCGTAGTCCTAATTGATAAACACGCCTTAAACAGTGACAGTTCGTGAAAAAAAAAAATGTCGAATGGATATGTATTTATTATTATACTTAAAAGATAAAATAGGCATTGGGTGATTTTAAATAAAATAAAATATTGAAATATTAAAATTAAGATAAACTACGAATTTTAATTGACAAAACAAAATTATTTCTTTTTTTAGACGTGTGGTTTTCAATCTGGCAATACTTTTTTCGGAGTTCATCCTTTTGACAGCTGTCACTTGATTTATGCTCAGTTTGGTTTGCCATTTCATAATGAATAGACTTACTCCTGAACAACGTTTGCAAATCGTGCAAATTTATTACCAAAATAATGGTTCGGTTCGCGTGACGCATCGCGCGCTGCGTCCAATAATCGTCCCGAAATCATTTTTAAAACAATGGCAAACCCTTATCTTTATAATAAAGCTTAATTCTTGGCTATAACTGTAAATTATATGCGTTTTATTTCTTCTTGAAAACCACACGTCTAAAAAAAACACCCTTTATAACACACAACCTGAATACAAAAAAGCCATAAAATGCAAAAAAAAAATCATTTTCACATTTTCTGTGCGAACTGTCAAAATTATAATTTCGAAAACAACAATAGGTTTGTTTGTTTGCCCAAAACTACCAGTTTCATTATTGTATATGAACTTTGAAAAATTTCATCTCCACTCAAAAAAATATGACAGAATACTAAAAAGAGACAGACCTTATTTAACTTAATTGACGAGTTTATATTTCAGAGCGCTCAGTAATTTTCCTCCGTCTCTTTGACAGAGCAGGAGAATGAAATATAAACACATTGCATTGTGTTCAAAGGAATTTAAGAAATCTAGCGACGAATCCAAGAAATTTCAGTCTCACTTTTTGACAGCTAAAGTGTGGAATTTTTGTGAGGAATCGTGTTTATATTTGTGAGGAAGCGGAGATCTCTGAAATATAAACTGCCCAAATGTTTTACATCATACTTCAGAATTGAAGTATTTGAAAATATCAATAACTTTATATGACTTTTTTCAGTGTACGATAAAGCAAGCAAATATATATGCCTATGATGCTGTGGTAAAAGTTAGAAAGTTAGTGATAGTAAAAAGTTTGAGAAAACTTTTTTTTTGTTTCCTGTTTTAAGTGGACAACACATTGTTGTGGACAAATATAATATACGCTTTGAAGTTTAAAATTGTTGAATTATTTTTATGTCCATATAAAGTTTTTCAAACTGAAAGAAATTTTAAAATAATAATCGTGAAAATGTATAGACACACACAAGAACTTTTGCTGGATCCAGGAAACTTTTAATTGAAGTCTTCGCTGACAGGAGATTGTTTTTTTTTTCTCTTATTTACCCTTAAACCCAAGCAGAACATACAAGCTTAGAATGTACGTATTATGTAGAAGTAATAGGCGCATGAATAATTAATTTTTAAAACTAAAGACTTTTTTTAAATTGTTGTACCAAGGTTGGCTGAAGTGTTGGTGTTGAAGTGTTGGCTGAAAATGATTTTTTTTAGGGTTTTATTGCATTTTGTTTTCTTTATTTATTTATTCAGCCTTATTATGTGTTTCAAAAAAATAGTTAACCTTAAAATTTTTTGTTCACCAAGAATTTTTAAAGTTATTGTGATTTTCGTCCGAATGAAACTTCGTTGCCTACTAAAAATAAGAGAAAATTTAGGATTTTATTCTGCCCGAAATTAATATTCACAATAAGGGGAATTTTTCGAACATGAAATTTCGGGTGAAATTCATAACATAGGCGAAGTGAATTGTCAAATTTTCGGTGTGGAATGTTGTTCGGATGGAACTCACAATAAGGCTCATTATTATATTATTAACAGTACCTACAGCCAGGTTTGTTGTCGTGGCTTCTTCTTCAATCTCCGTCTTAACAGGCTGGATCAAAAATCAAGTAACTTGACAGACCTTTAAAAAGGTTGTGCTTCTATTGTTGTTGTGTCTCTTTTTTTTGACATCAAATGGCTAATTCGTCAAGAAGAACTTCAATCGACCAATTATGCCTTTAAACCCTTTTCTATTACTTAACTTCGCTAACGTTTGCTTTTGTTTTTTTTTCACTTCTTTGTCTTCTAGAAAATACAATTTTAAGATTACGTATATACATGACTCTTAACATTTTCAAGGCTTATAATCTTTAAGAGACTCGATACTTGTATTTTTACCTTCAGCTATACAACTACTTTACAACTTACACTAAAAAGTATTTTCCATCCTTATATTATGACTTATCCAACCAAATTCAAAATTACTTAAAAAAAATGTCAATAATTTCGTCCTTGAATAAAAAATTCTTTCTTACTATATTGTGTGTGTCTGTGTGAAGTTTGTACGAGTATGTATATCTACTTATGTTTAGATGTCCGTATCACCTTTCATTTGTATAAAGGTATTATTATTATTATAATTTCTTGTTTCTTGAAACGAATCCATTATTCAGAATCAAATCACTTTACTTTCATCCATGCGAGAAAATGACGATTGCAAGGAAGGAAATACCCATAAAATCATCCTGTCACACTATGTATGTATGTATAATTTGTGCGCATTTCATTTATAAACCACCATTAAAAAAAAAAAACCCAAACGAAAAGTAGAAACCCTTGACTCAAAAAAGAGGACACATTCGCATCGAGATTACCCGCACTTGGAAACAGTGAAATAAGCTTTTAAGATCTCTCACAAAAGGATAAAAGGATTCAACATTTGTAACTGGTACCTATCTTAGTCTTACACCAAGATTCAGTATATCTAGATATGTAGGTACCATACTCAAAAGAATATCTTATGCATGAACAGTTGTGGATTAAAGTGTTAAAGGGCCCCCAAGCAGAAAGATTTGTAATGCGTATGACTTTTAATGGTACCTTACCTATATAGTATATAGGCTTTTTAATTGGGATATTGAATGGATATGTATGTGTATGTTCAATTGTATACACATCATGTGAGGTGTATTAGATATTCTTTAAAGTGTGTAGATGGCAGCTTTCTTTTTTGACAGGTACGGTAGAGGAAGTTGTATAACCATCAGGTAAATTGAAACGTCACGAGTTTTACTTAATCTTTTTATTAATTGTTTCTTATACAGAAAACCAAGTAAAATTAAAGTTTATTTTTATGATTCTATTCTACTTTATAAAATTCTGTAAATAATAATAAAAAAAACGCGCTCCTTTTTTGAATTTTGAAAATGCAGAATTTTAAAAAGTAGAATTTCGACCTACTTCCGATTTTTATATTTACCCATAGGAAGATTGACTTCGAAATTTTTGTGTTTTTCAACAATTTCCTATAAGCAAAACAAAAAACGCATGAATCGAAAAATTTGTAAAATATTTTTCTATTCCTTTTCCAACAAAATTGGATTAGCTCCCATCTGACATCATCTTAATGTATGGCCTGGTGACTTACATAACTGCCAACCATTCCTGTGTGCATATGTTTTCGATAAAAAAAAAACAACATTTTCTCCTTCCTCTCCTCGGTTTAAAAAATTTAAAAAACGAGATCACTCAAACTTAATCAATATGACGGAAATCCTACAAATGCTTGACGAATTTAAGTTTCGTTTAAAGTGCCCTTATTATAGCAAATACAAATTCATACCCAAAAAAATCTGACTAACTTTGGATTAATTTAAGGCCCCACCCATAGAATCAGTCGCTTGCGTTGCGGCAACTCATCCGTTGCCGGATGAAACAGACAGGTAGTAGCCTATTGAATCCGATGCGCTGTTTGACATCTTTAATGCGCACGAATTTATATAGTAAATTTTCGGACATGACAAACTTCAAATTACTGGGCTTACTACCTATTTTTTTTTGTGTTAGGGTGAATCAAATAAGTTTAAGATTAATTCTGGAATACCACAGGGTAGCCATTTAGGTCCCGTCCTATTTATTTTATTTATCAATGATTATATAAATTCGCAGAGTACCGTTATATCTTTTTTTTTAACTTAACTTATTGCCAGTTAACTAGGGCAAACAAAGATGCACATAAAGCATACGACAACGAGTTAAGAGCACAATGCATTCCAGTCGTGAAACAATCCTATTATTGACAACTGCGTTGCCTTTGGGTCGCTTCTCATAAGAACGTGTGTATTTAATCGAGCTGCCAGTTGTTGACGTGCGTCGGCGCAACGCAAGCAGCGGATTCTATGGGTCGGCCCCTTTACAAAAAGGAAAAGCTTCTATTCTCACGGAAGATTTTATCTATATTAATTTTTTTTAAGATTCCACGTACACATTATGTCTATCTACATTGCTACAACTGTAAAAAGTTAAACTGTCATCGGCTTGTGACTGTCGGTGAGTTTTTCGACTGCGTAGTATGATTTTACTATATTCAATTTAATTGTATGCTTTGCAATGACATTTGTCAAAATCAAGGCTATCGAAATAATAGAACCAAAGCGACTCTTTTGCGATATAAATCTCATATTTTCTTTATCTTCCGGAAAGTAGTAAACTTTTTTGGCCATAGAAATGTTCTTTTTTTGTGAAAAAAATAACTCAAAAATAAACTGTAGCCTTTTTTAAATTGTTAACTCTAGAAATACTCCGGCATAGACGTCGAATTCGTTGGGAAGTAACAACCATATTTTTGCTGTGATAGTTACTTAGCTATCAAATATGATATCACCCTAAACAGATTGAATTGGTTGATTGTGACTGTCACTTTTTATAATTCACCTTACCGCATTCCACCCCTGGTAATTGAATTTAATCCACCTTCAACACATTCACCACACAGTCTTAAAAATCATCCAGACATTAAAGTTTTGCCAAAATACGCGCAAGTAAAAACAAGGTTTTCCGATATTTTTGACGTTATGTAACTATTTTTGAAAAAAGTCAAAATTTTTGAAAAAGTTGAAGAAAGACGAAATTTCTCATTGAAAGCTAATATAAAAATAATGGGTCCTAAGTGACTTCCCTGTGGAACTCCTAATTGAAAAATGAAATAAATAATCAT
The DNA here is from genome assembly GCA_929447395.1 of Epistrophe grossulariae. NCBI lineage: Eukaryota > Metazoa > Arthropoda > Insecta > Diptera > Syrphidae > Epistrophe > Epistrophe grossulariae. The sequence continues at coordinate 139,438,515 of OV839566.1, forward strand.
GTTAATTATTGCATCCGCAATGATTCGCAGTGCAGTGCTCTCTTTTCTCTTTCATTTCATAATCGACATGAATAATTAATGATTCCTTTGAAGAAATGAAAATGTAGGGCCCCAAAAATTTTTCTTAATGTGCATAATATATGTCAATCCACAACTGTTCATGCTGTGAATATATGTAAAAAGGAGAAAGGCCTAATCCCACTGAAAAAATTGAGGCAGGCAAAACTACAACAATTTGTTTCCCCCCTCCCTCATCAACATCTGGTACATCAGCACCCTAAGCACTTCATAAGGCTAGGATTTTGTGGTAATAGGATACATGCGGTGATGTGTTTATTTATATAAAGTCTGGGAACGACAATTTTTCAATGAGGGTTGAAATAAATTAAAGAATTCATAATAATTTGAGAAGTAACGTTGCTAATTTAAAAAAAATAATTTTACTGTAGCCGGATTTTTTTGAAAAATTGAATTCGATAAACTGGAGTTTAAACATTTAACATAAAAATAGTGCCGCACTTAAAAGAAATCAATTAGCCAGTTCATGTTTCTGAGATCTCATTGAGCAAACTTCTGTCAACTTCATTAAGTAAAAGGAGAAACCTGAACAAGATTTCTCCCCTAGAAGTCAAAATCACTCTCTATGCGCCTGTTTACATAGGAATTTTACTGAAAGTCGTTGTAATGAAAGCATGTGTACACATAAAAAAAACCCTTTCAGTTCAATCTACCTTTCTCTATCTCACAACCTTAAAATTCTAAAATTCATGAATATCTCACTCACAAAAAAAATGTTTCATGTTTCATCCGAGACTATTACTTGAATCTGGCGCATCGGCGTGTTAGGCTAGATTATTTTTCTTTTATCATTTTAGTACCATCTACTAACTCCAAATGTCACTTCCAAAATTACAAATGTGAAAATTGTATTTTTGCTTTTTTGCATGAACTGTCACTGGTTTAAGGTGTGTTCAGCTGCATTTTTGTTTTAAGTTTCACAGTGCAATATTTTATTCTAATACACAACATGCACTTTTGCCGTTTCGCTTCCCAGACTATAGTATCTTGTGACAGGAATGTTAAGTTATTATGAATGTCAGTAAAAGTTTAAATGCGTAAATAAATAAAATATCTAATCTCGACATGTTTATTTTATTAAATAATTAAATTAAATTAAATTTTGTCAATTTTTATGATTGATGATTCAATTGAAATGTGGCTAAATATTTTGACGTTTATTAATTAATCGAGTTATGATGTGAAAAAATCCACATTTGAGTTTTTTATCTGAAATTATATGTCATAATTTAATGATTTCCTTAGAAATGTTCATTCAAGTGTACATAATGTGTACATATAACTGAGTTAAAAATAAGTGCACGTTTTATGTTTTATCAACATTTTGAGTACCTTGGTATCTATGTATGTAAATCCTTTTGTGATAATAATTTATAATATTTTTAAATGATAACAAAATCAAAATTGTGTGATTTTGATTTGTTCGAATATTTTTTTTAACCACATCAGCTTGTTTAAATCACTTCGGGGAAACTATGGTACAAAATAAATAATATTTACATAATGTATAGATGTGTAGTGTATACTGTATACTATATGCGTAGGATATAACGGGGATAACATTTTTAATATTCAGGTTCATTATCATCAGATGTTACACATTACACATTCAGCGAAGCAGTTTTTCTCTCCGGGCAATACGAATCGAAATAAATCGATTTTAGCTTAAAAAAAAGGTGTAATCACTGGGTTAAGAGTTTATTATAAGTTATAACACTAATTGGTTATGTTATTATTTTTTATATTTACGAATACAACAAATCGAAAATCAATTGAGTTTTAAATTTGTTTTATCAGGAATAATGTTTTAAATAAATGTGATAAATACACAGAAAAAGGATTTCTCTTAGAACAGAGATTCAATTAACTGAATTTAGAAGATTCTAACGGGCAATATTTTTACACAATTAACTGATCTCGACATAGTTTTATTCTTGTAATTAATGAACTATTATTCTCGTGTGTATAAATAAACAAACAAAGATTATGTAAACAATGATGTCTATTCAACCGATTTAAATTGACAATCTCAATTGACAACAAAATCGTGTTCGAAATTATAAAAATTATTTTATTCGATATTGGTTGATATAGCAGACATCACAAAACTTCAAAGTCTTTAAATACATTTTTGTAGCATTTTTTTCACACCACATTGCAACACTATCGACATTAAACACGACACATTAAAGTTTTGTCACGCAAGAGACATCTCATTTATTTTTTGTTTGCCTCTTAATTGATGAGATTGAAACGTCATGAATAACTTATTGACAAACAGCTATGTAATTTTACCAAAAAAAAAAAAAATTAATATTGGTATATGGTACGTAAGTATATGTAAATAAATGGTTTATTTGCATTTCGTGATTGCTCTCAATTAAGAATTAACATTGTGATCAATTTATTTAATTTTGGTTTTGGTAAATATTTGAAGTAGTAAACAAAATCTTGTACTGAGTTGAAAAGGTTTTATGCATAAATTTTATAATACATTTTTTTTTATTTATAACGAACATTTATTTCGTTTGATTAATATGTCAATTATTATTGTGAATCATACTCATTTATTTTCATTTATTGTACAGGGTGGATCAAGTCAGCTGTCAGACGAATCTGTTTTAAATTGTTGTTATACTGCAGGAATGAATTGAATTGGAACAGTTTTTTTTTCTTTTTAGTTTTTTTCGTATTGTACACAGAGTTGCTATATTTACTTGATTCCAGTCAGATTTGACTGGAATTTATCGCTGTTAGCTGGAATGAAATGTTATTCCAGCCAACTGTTTTTTTTACTGGATTCAATAATTCAATATTAACCTTAACTTAAAAAAAAGAAAAATGACCCGAATGAGTCCATTCGCCATCGCGGGCAACAATTGGAGCTGTCCACTTTATGGAAGATTTTGCCAAACGCGGCAGCCACTTGCCCGAAATCATTTTTAAAACATAATGACAAACTCTTATCTTTATAATAAAGCTAAATTCTTGGCCATAATATTAGTTTATACCTATGCATTTTATTTCTTCTTGGACACCACACGTCTAAAAAAACCACCCTTTATCTTTTATTTTTAAAGTGATTGCAAGTAAACTAAGCGAACAAAAGAGCACATAAAACACATTAGAACTAGTTCAGAGCACAATAGAAAACCCAATGCATTCCAGTCATTGAACAAGTCTATTATTGTAAACTGATGTCAACGAACCTGCCAGAGAGAAAATTAAAAAGTTTAGCTACTTTTTGCATTGTGTCCGGCGCGGCGCATGCGTTACCTATGACGCTGTTTAGATTGGGAAGATTGAGGCCTCACTCCCGTGAGGGACAAAGAAAAGATAAAAACCGGACTCATAAGTCTACTTTGTTGTTGTTTCAATGTGTGAAATGTTTAAATTGTTGTTGTTTCAATGTATTTTGAGCCGCCTCAAAGTTTCAAATGTAAACATGATGGCACTCACCAGTCCGGACTCAATCTTCCCAATCTAAACGGGGTCTATGGCTCACTTCTCAAAAGGTCTGTTCGCTTACTTGCCCGAAACTAACAGATCTAGAAGTTGTATTTTTTTTTTATATGAACTTTGGCAATCTTTGGGACAAAAAATGGTACAAAAGGGTAGGTTTGGGAAGTAAACGAACAAGGTTATAATAACGTGTGTGTTTAATGAAGCTGTAAGTTGTATGTGCGTCGAAGCAAGCGACAGATTCTATGGGTCGACGCCTTCAGATCTTTTTGGAATTTCGAAATGTTCCATTCATCGGATCGTGCGTGAACATCTTCATAAGTACTCGTATATAAAATGACAGTCGTCCAAGAACTGCTGCCTCGTGATTTTGAAGTCAGACAACTTGCTAGTGTGGCCGGAAACATTCTTGGCGTGCGATCTAAACTGGCTGGAGAGCTTGTTCTTGATTTTACTCGTTAAAATTTTGTCCTGTGGGGCTAAATATAATCCATTTAATTATAGTTATCCCATGAACCGTAGAAGCCCTAAAACTCCTGAAAAATTAAATTCCGGTGTAACAGTGCTCGAAAGAGTGCACGAAAATGAAAAAAAATCTTCTACTGCATAGAGGGTGCCATTTGACCTACAATTTATTTAAAAATTGTTTGAAACAATCTTAAGCGTTGAGAAAGTCTGAAATTATACAGAAGAATCTAAGCACTTAATTAAAGGTCCTCCTTTAATTCACGTTCTGATTAAAGCCACGTTTTATTAGAATAGAAAATCTTTCTAGAAGGTTTTGACATTTTTGCTTTCTTTGATATTTCATATGCCACATTTGAATTGAGACAAGGCTGCCATTTATGATTTTATTTTTAGTATTTCTTAACAAAACCAATTTAAATAAAAATTCATAAAGTTGTATATATTGGTTCAAATATAAAGTCATAATGTGAATGTGCCATAATTTTTTCATATTACTTATACATCAAATGTCTATAAAAAAGTTGCTGAATTGGTTTGTCAACATTCTTGGTTCAAGCAGAACGAGAAGCAAACCGCTCTGGCAAACATTTCTGGTTACTCTGCCTCTAATATCTAGTTTCAATGTTGGTAAACTATGGCGCAATTTCTATGTCAGGAACGAAGTTGACACCAATAAATAAGTACCTTCTAAATTTGTGTCTATAATATTAGGTGTTGTTTTTTTTTCGTGCTTGCGATTTCGGTCCTACGATTAATCAGTCGCAAAATATGAAACGTATTACATTCAAAATAAAATGAACGGCACATAAAACTAAGAATTTATAGCTTAGTGACAATTAGACACCGTTCAGACGAGAAACAATTAAGTTCCTAGATATTTTTTGACATTTCCTTTATTTTCTTTTAAACGAGGAAATCACCAGATTTGTTTTTTGTAGATTCCTTTGTCCCCTTTCACACGAGGAAACAAGATACTGGAGATTTTTTGACGTTTTCTTTTAATTTCCTTCAAAATCTCTTGTACCTTTCACACGAAAAAACAAAATCGTGAGCGATTTTCTGTAGTTTCACACACACGACTGTGTGTGTGAAGAGGAATGTCAAAAAAATCTCCTCAAATCGTTGATCGTTGATAATTTCGTTCACTCCTCTTACTTCGTGCCTTCTCACCAAGCCACCTAAAGTTGCTGGAAACTCAGTTTCCTCGTGTGAAAGGGGACTTTTTTAAGTCTCTTAGTTAAACGCACATTACGTAAAGTTTGAAAAGAATGTCCCCTTTCACACGAGGAAACAAGTTGCTGGAGATTTTTTGACGTTTTCATTTAATTTTCAATTCCCACTAATCTTAGACCGTTCAATCCTCTTACTTGGTGCCCTTCTCCCCAAAAACTGAAAGTTGCTGGAAACTCAGTTTCCTCGTGTGAAAGAGGACAATGTCAAGAAAAACTCTTCTTGCTCCGTGCCCTACTCTTCTAAAAAAAAGGTGCTTGAACCAAAAATCTCTTTGTAGGAAAGAATTGATAATTTACCGTTGAAATATAAAAAGAAAATGTACGAAAATGGAACCTCATAATCAAATGAAGCTGTAAAAGTCAATTATAACAACACCTATAAATACTCCATTGTTGTAACTGAAACAAAATAATCTATGACTTTTGTTCTGTACCTCACAGTTGATAAATAATACTACTTTGATTATAGTTTTTTTTTTTTTTTTTTTGTCCTCTCCTTCTTGACGAGTATAAATAGTTATCTTCCTTTTTATTATATTCTTATATACCTACTCTTCGTCGCGTCGTGTTAATAAAACAAAAACAAAAAAAAAGATTACAAAAGCTTTTTCGCACTTAGATTAATTATATTGTCGTTTGTTGGATCTCCTGCGATAAGGTTTTTACAAACGTTTAGCTATTATAAATGCGTTGCCTTAGACCATTTCCAGAGCTATGGACAAATTTAGTCGTAATCTAAAAAGGCTCTAGAATGGAGTTGGATTTGACAATAGGTGGCCCAGACGCGTTCTTATGAACGGACTTGTCTCATCTTATCGTTCTCGTGTGATAAAAACAATTATCTATATAAGGACGAATTTAATAAAAGTGATAAATAAAAAAAAAGAGAAATCCGCGGAAATAGATTAATTTCGAGGAGGAAACTCCTCTTATTCCTTCACGAACTACATATGTATATACCTTTTCCTTTTAAATATAGATAACCACACTCAAAGGTTATAGATATTTTTAATTTTTTTTTTTAATTTTTATCATCTCAGTGAAAGTGTATTTTCGGATATTTTTTTTATTTGGTTAATGTGTCACCTAGTGTTAGATTGTGCATCGGTGCATTGTTATCGAAGTCGTTGTCTACCGGAGAAACGGTCATTCAACTTATCGATTCGATAAGTTCAGAGACAATCTTTACCGTTTTGAATATATAAATATCTGCTGCTATATCGAGGGAATTCTTCAATTTTGTTTGAATGGATGTTTTTGTTTTTATATGAAACAGGTGAGTTTTGTGTGTGTGTGTTAGATATCGTATCGTACGTGGAATCGGAGATTATGTGTACGTAAAATCATTAACTAGTCAGTAATATCGACATAGTCTTACATAAGGCTAGTTTTATTGAAAATTTTTTCAAAACTTCTAAGTAATAGAATTTGAATCTTTAGATGGGCTTAAGGTCAGAATCCATTTGAGGATACACAAGTTATAATAAATACAATTAAAAAAAGTCACGAAAAAAGAATAATTAGAATAAAAATAGTTCAATGGAAAAACTTGATGGGTTAGTACAGGTTTTGTTTGCATTTTTTCCAATTGAGTTTAATATACGCCATTGTTGCATTCAAGCGTATCGAAAGCACTTTTCAGTGCATTTTTGGGTTACCAATACTACAGTATCTAAGTGAGCAGTGCTAACATTTGTTTCCTATCGGAAAACCCCTCGTATAGGTATATGACAAAAACAGTGTAGGTCCCGGAACACTTCCTTGTAGTACACTACACTGACTACAGTATTCTTAAGTTCCCAATTTGTATGCTTGCTAGAAGCAATTCATAATCGCGTTGTTAATTAAGTAAACTACATGTCTTATTTAATAACAATTGTTACGTAAATCTAGAATAATAATAGAATTTTAATAAATAACTTAACCTTTCAACTCAAAATTCAAACTTCAAAGAGACAGCCGACTGTAGATCATTTGTCACGTTTGCTACAATTTGTTTCATTAATTACATTTAACTACGTTTAATTACATAAACTATGTAACAAATGTAATTTATTCTTAAACCTGACAGTTCGGTTAACCCTGGAGGCTACCATTTCATTTGGATAAAACCATATCGATCAGAATTACAACACTGTTTTTACCTTGTTTTTGTTTATTTTTCATGTATTTGTTGTTTTTTTTTACAACACAACTGAAGCTATTTGTAAGACTAAATAGTCATCTAGCAGCCAACAGTACAAACTAATTTTTTGGATCATGAAACTCGATCCTTATGTTAAACAGGAAGATCTCGTATGGTTGGTAATGCTTGCTAAAACAGGTCAAAGTTGTTTACACTAAAAGATTCTAAGCGAGAAAAATAGACATTTTCAAGCGTGTCGCCCATGTTCTACATTTCGAACAAAATCGATTTTTGATTTCATTCGAAATGAAATTCTATGTTCTACAATTCGTTTGTTTGTTTGTTTTCGAAAATTTCGCAATTACTTCGAATTGTCATGCTTTGAAAGGTGAAATTACGCTGCGAATGAAAATGGATGCAAATTATTTGCATTTTTAATGGATAAAAGAAAGCGAAAATCTAGAGAAAAAATTAGACTTAAGCCTCAACTAAATTGGCCATTTTTTGCAATATTACAAAAGTTATTTTGTGAAAAAGAGTATACAAATTGTTTTTCAAACCAAAATTTAAGCTTTCCCGGCTTTCTAATTTTTTTTTACAAATTTTTGTCTGTCTTTTTTTTTCCATTTCTTATAGCTTTCATTGAAACTCATCATTGAAAATTTTAATTTTCAGTTTTGAGGCCCTAAAAAAGCGATATCAGTGATTTTTTTGATGCCAATAAAAAGCTGATGACTCAAATGTTTCATTTTGGCCCTACCTTTCACATAAAACGATTTCTAAGATTTCAATTATCAATGATAAGGTAGTTCAATAATTGAAATATATAAATTCATTTCCTGCGAGAGGTTGGGCCAAAATGAAAAAAAAAAAAAAAAAAAATGAAAATATGGTCTGAAAAAAATTGGAAAAAAGCCAGAAAATTTCTGGTGGAAAAAAGAGCCAAAAAACATTCCTGGTGGATTTTTTTATTCTTGATTAAGAACAAGAACCAGAAAACTGTATTTTAATTAAATTGTTGTAAAAAAACAACAGTTATGTATGTATGTTAATCATTAGGTACTAGTATCGCCCTGTGTCGAAATTCGACATTTTTCTTTTTTAATTACATTTTTTTTTCGATATGCACAGTGCTCGACAGTGCAAAAACAAAAATGACCCACAGTGTGTAAATGCGTGTCTCAAGCATATTCTGCACATCTCCGCAATTGTGGCTTTCCAACCATATAAAATTTATCGAAATCGGTCAAATACTTTTTGAGAAAATGGTACCACAAAATTTATTTAAGGTTATTTAATATTTATATATAGATGTTTGGTTGTAAAAAGTATAACTAAGGCATTCAGTTGAATTCGATCGTTTAGCAGTGAGTGTAAACATAAAGTAATAATTTTACATTTAAACTGTTTCAGACTTATGAAATCAACGCGAGGGGGGGGAGGAGGGTCGCGGTGTATGGGGTAGGCGTGCGATTCTTTTCTTCAGGTTATAATAATTGTTATAGTTGTTTCTTTGCTTCACTTTTTAGGTTTTTTGATTGAATATACAAACAAAACATTTTCAGGTCTTTTTTCCAAAATGAAGTTTGGAAATTAGGCCAGAATTTATTTTTTTTTTGGCTTTATTTCCATTTCAATTTCTGGTTTTTTTTCCATAGGTATCTGGCACAATTTCCAAATTTCTGGCTTATTTTCCAATTTTAAGCCAGAAAAAAATTCTGGCGTTTTTTTTTTTTTTTTAATTCTGCCGTAATTTCCGGGAGCCTTGAATTTCATTTCAGCAAATGGGCACCTAACAAGCGATAACGGATATACCTAATTAGATATAAGCAAATTCCTCGTTGTTTGTTTGTTTTCTTTATTTACCAAACTGATTCAGATTGATCTTCTCAAATATAAAATTCGAGTTCTAATTTCATGAAAAAAATATTTCATGATAAGCAAAATTTCATTGCAAGAAGTATTTAAAAGACAATGATAGGATATTAATAATATGACTCTTATTAATACAGTCCGTAGCATTTGAATAGAGATATAAGATATTATTGGTGAAAACTACGATAAAATTTGATTTAGATTTTATGAAGAAAAGTATCAAAATGTTTTTTTTGTAGGAAATTTTCTAAGCTACAAATTATTCCTTGAAATTTTGTCTGCAACCCCCCCGTAAAACTGTAAGTGGTGCTCATATCGATGGGGACTTTTTACAATTTCTTAAGAACAACATTTGAAGATTTTTTCGAAGTCAAATGTCTTTAATGACTATAGATTTTGTCTTTTCCATAATGGTAATAAATAAATTAAAAGTATTAAACATATTCTTTTCATAACTCAGATCTCATCTATTTTATTACGACATTCTCATTTCGAACAATTTTTGTAGAACAACATTGCTCCTTTTTTAATAACAGCTATATAAGTATTTTTGTTTAAACGTATGTAAGTACAATGTACATAGTTTAGTTAGTTTACCTTTTTTTAGTTTTTGTGGCAAAAGCTCATTAAATAATTGTTGAAATTAAAATTATCTTATCGGATTAATTTAATGATACAAATCATTAAATAATGATACAAATCATTAAAAAAATAACAACAAAAAAAACTTAAAACCTCGTGGATTATCAATTTAATTATGTTATTATGTTTTACGGCGGCGACGAATTTTATAATACGCCAGCACTATAAATTGTGTGTGCGTGTAATAAAAGTACCTAGAAAATATGTAATAAATAAAATTCATAATATATGCACAATGTACATATATTGATAAATTTTGTTAACAAATTTAGTTTTGTTTACGTATGCGGTGAATTTAACTTTATGATTATGCCGTGCTAATTGCGCATCGAATTTTCTTGTATCGATTAGCCAATTGTTCAATTATAGGCGTTTTTCTTTTTTAGCCCCGAGCGGGGCACAGAGCGGAGTTTTAGCGAATAGAACTCGCTCCGAACCGAGCGTGACCTGAACGCACCGATTCATTCAAGAAACACAATTGAACACTGATTTTTAAATCTGTCAAATTACATAAAAATTGTATGAAGTTAGCCGCACTCAGCTTTTTCCTCGATGTGCTCGGTCATTTTTTTCCGACCTCATCGAGCGAGCTCCGATTGAGCTCTGTGGTAAAAAAGAAATGCAAGTTGTGGGCTCAGAGCGCGACGGGTTAAAAAGTAACACAGTTCTTTTTATGGCAGATCAGTGACCCGCTCGGGGCTAAAAAAAAGAAAAACGCCTTATGTGGTCTCGAAATTAATGAACGCTGTTGAATTGGTATCCGTTTGTTGGCATATAGACACTCCTGGCCAGTATTTCCAAGTAACTCCGAAAAAAGTGCTGTAAGTTTGCAGTCGGTGTAAAATCGTTTCTTAAAAATTCTGAAATTCCTTATTAACTTTTAAATTATGAAATGTCGGGGTAGTTGTCATACAACGATTCCCGTTTCTTAGAACTTTATTGAAAACGGCTCTTACGATTTTAATTCAACTTCTTATCTGTGTGGTGGTAAAAAGCCGGAATGAATTTTGAAAAAAAAAAAAATATTTAGGACTTTTAATTATGTTGCTTAATAATTCTAAATTTCCTATTAAAACCAATAGTTTTTGGGATATAAACTATTTCTCTTTTGCTTATACGATAAGCGTCTCGAAAAATTAGACTTAAGCTTTTCTAATATCCATTTTTCGGATATGGAATAAATCTTTCCCCAAAATGGGCGTTTTTTGAATATCTTTTCCGTACTCTAAATTCAATGCCAAATTTCATAATAAAAATTAAATAGTGGCAACACTTTTTGTTTTGAAGGGCAAAGATAAAGCGTGCGCATGTGTGTTGGTACTTAATATACAATTTCATAATTAATTTCTCTTTCAAACCTTATCTCATTGAAGAATGAAGCTTGTTAGATTGAAGTAAGTCCACTCTTGTAAATTTATATACTCAGACAGTTGAGTGTTAATGTGTTAGTTGTAAGCTTCTATGCACATTTTGCTCCTATAAGCAAAAAAAAAACATTTTCTTTGTAAAAATTTAAAAGTGGTTCCCTCGCAAATTAACTTCATACAATACTTTTTTTTCAATAATTTTCTAATACTACTTCAAATCATATAAAATGTATGTACAAATGTTTCTAATTTTTAATTCCCTGCCTTATTTTTTTAGTAATGTTTTGATGAGCAAAATTCTTCTGTTTATTTGAGGAAAATTTTCAAATCAAATTTTAACCACCACGTGCAACCTCTTAAAGTAAAAATAGTCGCTCTTATCGTTTATTTAATTATTATTTCCAGACATTGTATCTTTCTATAGCTACATACATATATTGATTTATTGCATATAACTTAATGACAAACTTGTTGGCAAATACAAAGTACAAAAGTATATACAAAGCTTGCAATTAATTTTATCTCATATCCACGTGAATCTATAGTAAATTGTGTTGCAAAGTGTATGTAATATTCATAAAAAATTACAGGTTATTCTGATGTGTGATTCTATTTAAACAATTTCTCTTATCTATCTTAGAAATGTTAAATTTTATCAATAGTAACCGCTTTTTAGATTAGATACATTATTTCCGATTGTCATATACATATGTACATATACGAGTATATACCTACAATACTTGCCTTACCTTGTTTTTTACTTGTTTTGTGACTTTTTTAATAAAACTAATTAATGGGTATAATTAAAATATTTATTATTCAAAAATGATTACTGAATTGTATTTAATATTTTCGTATCTTAAACAAATGGTCGTGGCAAATGCAAGTATTCACTTTGAAATTCTTATCAAGCTCAAATCAGGGTGAAATTGTAAGTTTCAATGAACCCTTAAATTATATTATATTTTCAATGAGCCTTTTACTTTATTTTTAGTGTTCCAAATTTTGATAACAAAAATTTAAGATTTCGTTTTTAATGCGATTATTAATTAAGGAATTTGAGATATATCTGCCCAATTTTTTTTTTCCACTTATTGTGAATTCACATGACGAAAATGAATTGGGGTGTTCTACAGTTCGTTTGAAATGCGAATTGTGAATTGGAATTTCGAAAATTAAAATTGATGTTTTGAATTTCTTTTCATTCCATTTTCTGAACGAATTCCATCCATCTTGTTTATGCTTTATGAATTTGGTTCAGTTGCAGTTAGTTTTGTATTTTGGTGAAAAATGTAAGCAAACTTTATATTTTAGTTTTTTTTTTATTAAGGGTATTCATGCAACGCCGCGCCGTAAGTTTACAAATTGTGAAGAATTCATTTATTCATTATTATTTGGTTAAATAATAGAATTAGCTGTTCGTTAAACGTCAAATTTTAAACTTCAAAATATGAAAACTAATAAGCGTGTTTAGATTTCGAAGTTATTTTTAAATGAATAACCTCTCCCAAACTAACTTGAAATCGGAGCAGAATGTCTCGGAACGGAACAAAATGTAAGATACACGAAAAAACAGGTTTTTTGTAAATAGTGCTAATTCCTTTACTTGGCTAAGGTATTTCAGAAGTATATAGACTTAATTGTATTATTAAAAAAAAAACCTTCGCTAAGTGGAAAAATTCAGTAAAATAAAGAAAAGTGCGCATACGCCCGAGTGTACCATCGTGTCTCCAATGTTTTTATGTAAAATATGCTGTATATAAAATTAACGATAAATTAAACAAATTTAATTTTTCGCAACTGGAACTGCTTTTCTATGAAGTTAAAGCCGAGTTTACATTTCCTAAAATTTATTAATTCATCGAAATTTCATAAAACACTAACAATTAGTAATGAAAATTATGTCTTAATATTTTTATTTTCATGTAAAACAATAAAGTTAACAATAGTGTGGTAATTTATTGCATGCAAATAAAATTTATTTATTTTTCTAGTCGTTTAGTTTCATCAGTTAGATTAAGCATCAAGCAGTTAATTAAGCATTGCTAGAACGACTTTTCTTTTAGGTCATCGAACTCGAGATTTTGTTTAAATTTGACATTACGATAATAAGAAAGAAGCAAAACTTCGATCGCGAAATTCATTCATTTATTTAAAATAAAAAAAAAAGTAAACGAAAAAGAAATAATTTTAGTTCTTTGAATGTAAATTGCTGATTGCTCTTTAAGGGGAAAAGTATTGGTCCTGTGAAAATTTAAATTGAAAAAATAGTTTGTCATAAACCAAAAACATTAATTCCCAAAAAATTATTTAAAATGAAAAAAAGTAAACAGAAAAAGCATTTTAAGTATTTTATATGTAAATTGCGAATTGGTCTTTTTTGGGGGAAAAGCATTTCCCTGTAAAAAAAATTGCATTAAAAAAAAAAATCTGTTGTAAGATTAAATAAATATATTAAGGGTATTCATGCATCGTCTTAAACTTTACGATGTCGTAAAATCGTTAATTTTTCGAAACACGTTTCATGAACGAACCAAAAAACATTTTGCGTAAATGTGGTAAACGATATGGTAAACAAATCAGCTGTTCGTTAAACGTCAAATAGCTTAAAATATTTTATTTAATTTTAACATTCGTAAATTTGTCATCTGCAATTTAAAAATACCCAAAAATAAGCCAAAAAAGTAAATTTATACAATTGTATGAACAAATTGCTTTCAATGATCTATTAATTCTTGAGTTATTTGGCGAAAATGATGGCAAGTATGTTTATTGTTGTGATCAACACATAAGTGCATGTGTGAATGCATTTGTGTTTGTGTAACTCGCACCGTTTTGAAAAAAAAAAACACCTCACTTTTTCCTCGATATGCCCGTTCTTCTATATCTTCTTCTAAGGTTACAAGAGTTTACCAAGTTCCGATCTTTGTTTAACACACAAATTTGTGTCTTAAAGCTTAAGATTTGTTTGAAAAGATTTCCCATACAAATTTTGACAGTTCGTTTACGACGTCGTAAACTTTAAGACGTTTACCACGTTTACGATACTTTTCCGACGTTGCATGAATACCCTTATTGTTTTTTTTATAAAAAAGACAATTACCATTATTTGATATAAAAAAAAAAAAATAATGAAACATAGAAATTTAACCATCAGAGCTATAAAATATTTTTGGCCAGGTTTTTGAACCAAATACCACACTGTGCGACATGAAAGAAAATTATTGACATGAAAGTTTTTAAGATTTGACATTTTCGCAGAACGAGAATAGAAATTAGTGTGTTTCTCTTGTCTCTTTAAACTACAACAAAAATGAGAGAATTCCACATGCGCTTTAGGGAAAGTGGTAAGGTGGTTGGAGGATCGATAATCTTCATTTATAAAATCAGAGTAGCAATTTTGCACCGAGTAAATCGAATAAGACAAAGCAATGCGTAAATTATAAGGTTGTTCGATGTTAGCACTGTTAGAAGTCAGAGCTGTTGAAATTCAAATTAGCTGTTGGAATTTTCGCAAAAAGTATAGATTCAACAAGTATAGGTACATTGAATTTTGATGATAAATTTAGATGTTAAATATGAGATATTTCGTTGATAATTTTTTATTTTTTTTGTTATATAATTAATAATAATTATAGATGAAATTCCATAACTTAATAAACAATAAAAAAGGAAATTAACGAAAAAATCAGATGGTGAAACTTGTAGCACTTAAGCGTTCAATGTAAAATAAAAACCCTAACCAGCTCTGAGTTTTTTGACAATTAATTGACATTTCCTCAGGTCTCACTGGGGCAAAGAACATCGAACAAACCTAATGGCCGCGTTCAGGTTTCACTAGGATATCCTATCTAAGGTACTCGAGTATCCAATATGTTTCTGAACGCAAATCAGCTGTTGTTGAAAATTCTCATAAGATAGATAATTAATTTTTTGGCAACAGCTGCTTTGAAATCAGCTGTGATTTTACAAGGGATTACAACAACATAAAGCTATCCAGATTGCTTTGGATACAAACCTGAACGCGGCCAATGTGATTCATTCGTTCACAAAACAACGATTGGCGCCAGCTGATTTTGACATTAAAAACTCCTCTAAGTAGGCACCATTTTAAAATAAACTCAACTGAAAGTTGTTGTCTTCCATATGATACGTATAATTTGTTTGGCTGTAAAGTTAACTTAAATTCAACTGAACTAAGCTGAGTTGTTATCAATATTAGGCAATTTTCTTAAATTATATAATAAATCTAAAAATATATTTAAATTATTTCCTTAAAATTCAAAGCTTCTATGGGATATAGAGAACTTGCGACCCAATTTTTAAACTAAAACTAATTCAAAGCACAAAGGTTGACATCATTTCGTTATCAATACCTACCATTCTTCAATAGTATACATATATAAATAATATAAATAACATTGAATTTCAAATACATATTCCCAAACCCCCAATTCACCTATTTAATTTAATTAGAAGAAAAATCAAATTACCATACTTATCCTTGTTTCTATTTGTCTTGTTTCATTTCAGAATAAAAACAGCACTCCACATAATTGGCAATCGTCACCATTTAAAAATAAATAAATAAAAATACAAAGAAAACAAAAAAGGACACTAGCCTTGTCCTTAAAAAGTAACAATATAAATACATCTTGTTTGTGGCCAAGCGGCCACCCATCATTAAATTTCAATATTAAATTAAATTAAAATTTATCTAATATGTCACTCAGAAGTAATAACGTGTTCACCTGACACAAATTAAATTTATATAGCTTTATATAAAAGAAAAATAGTGATATTCGACGGAATATTAAAATATTACAAAAAAAAAAAAAAAAACATTTTGTATCATCAAATACAAAAAAAAACAAAAGAAGAATTTAATTTTATTTTTCTTCTTAATTTATTTGTTTGTGTTTTTATATTAAAACCATAATATTTTTCGAGCATAAAACGGTACATAAATAAATAAACTGCCGCATGTTGGTTCTACGTTCATCATACCGTTTAACGACTCACAATTACTGGACACAAAGGACATTACAACAAGACAACAACTGCCTAAAACAAAACAAACAACTAGTCACGTCTTCTTCTTCTAAATTAATTTCGTCCTTACAACATTGTAATCCCATAATTATTCCTGCCGGAACTAATAAAATCCCCAGAGAATCTAGCATCCCCAACGAAGCTTTCTTCTTCCAAAGACAACATCAACATCAATTCGCCGAATCCGAAAACATCTTTAACTATCTACCACACCATTTGAACGCTCAATTTCTAATTACTGTGATACAAAAACTTCCATTCTTAATGAATGAAATTCGGACTAAAAAGAATTTCAGTTCAATATTAAATAATTGTTCACCGTTTACGAACAACAAAAAACACCAACATCTACGTCAGCAGGCCAGTAAATCGAACATAGTGTTTCTACGTTACACACCACGCGATCCTCGTCTAAGATTAATAATTAATAAACACTCTGCATTAAGTGAATATTTATGTAATTATGGTGAATTAATTGGCGGCAGTAGTGTTATTTCATTCAGTGTACCTAGTTGTAGATCTAAGTTTTCCAAACAATTACGGCATGGTGATAAATTATTCATTAAGAATTCATCATTTATTTATGGTGAGTGCAAGAAGAAAAACCGCACGACATTACTTAAAAGTATTTATTAATTAAATACACTAACAAAAAAACTCTAGTTAAATTAACAACAACAACACCACAGTAAAAAATAAATTTTAAGTTCAATTTTAATTGTTTTTCGGTTTGAAATTACAAAAAAAAAAAAAAAAATTCAGTGCAAATAAAATTACATTAACAAACACAAAAAAATATAGTTCTTAGGGTAAACGAAAATAAAAATCAAACAAACAAAATAACAATTTATAAATGCTATCGTGTGATACTGTACTATTTGCATCGTACTTTTTTTCTGTAGTTTCTTGTATTTCTTTTTTTTCTCTATAAATTTATTGCAAATATTCAAGGAAATAAACTACAAAAACAGTGTCTGAAACGCTTATTTTCGAAAGGCCTTTACAGCATAAAAATCATTTGGATTCGCGCCAAATATTATAAAAACAACAACATAAACAGAACGAACCTTCCATCTAATATATGTATGTACGTCTGCACGAATAATTACGAAAAAAAAATATCAGAAAGCTCAAGTTTTCGAAAACTATTTTGGTGCGGAAACAGCTGTTCGGAGGTCAAGTGGAGGGTGACAACCAAGCCCAACAAGCTAAATATTTATTTAAAATATTTCGCGCAGTTTTCGCCGGGTTCTACAGCGAAAAACATAGAATTTGTTTTTATTTTGTCTGTTGGAACAAAAAAAAAAATAGAAATAAATAATCGAACTATATAACACGCCGCCGATGCTATTGTTAAAAAGTAAACAGACGAACTTGAAAGGTACAATTAATTAAAAAAACTCTCACGTCATTAACTGACGCGTTATCGTCTGTGAGATAAATCTAAAAATAAATTTAGCAAAAAAAAAAAAAGAAAGAAAGAAAGAAATTAAATTTTCAAAAAAAAAAAAATAAGAAATATATAAAAAAATAAAACCACAAGTGCCAAGGAAGTGTTTTGAATTTTTATTTTTCTTTCGTTGGTTTGTTGTTTTGATTTTCAAAAAATAAAAATTATTAAAAAAAATTAAAAAATAAATTCCTATCAACACTACCTTTAACATAAAATAGCAATAAACAAATGAACCTCTTTTAAAACCACCATTTACTAAACTAAAAATCATACATAAAATATAAATCGCAGTCAATTAAGAAGTATAGTTATAAATAGTGCGTTCCGAATTAAATACTCTAGCTTAAGAATTATTGAATAAAAAATAAAATAATAATCATCGTCTTGTTAAATCAAAAATTGTTGAATCATTCATTCTTTCGCGCAGATTGAGTAAATTAACATCTCAGTATAAGAATTATAATCTTGTGCATCCGATTTGATCGACTTACGTTTTTTTTAATTGCTATTGTGGTGTAATTTCAACAGTTTGGATGGTGCCTAAGTGGAAAAGTGCATTCTTTTCGCGCAGTTTTATTGCGAACAAGTCGAAAAGACGTTCGTTGAAGTTAATACAGGATTTAAAACAAAGAAGTTGTCCTCAAAAGAGAAGCTCTTACCGTTTCGTGCAGTTTCGAGAAGTTAAACTGGAAAAGTTTTAAACTTAGTTTTGCTCCGTAAAGCAACAGTTGAATTTCGGATAAGGAAGATATCCTTGAAAGCGAAGGTCTTGCTATTTCGTGCAGTTTTGGAAATTAAAATTGTTGTTTGTCACTATTTCGCGCAGTTCCTGGAGGTCTGGAAGGGAAACTAGAAGAGTTTGGAGATCATTACTTCGATAAAGAAGGAAGAATTATATTGAGATACCATAAAACCATTAAAAAAATACACACATTTCTGGAGAAGTTGCTGGAAAAAACTCACTGCTCTGGTGGTATAAGAATTGTGAATACAAAATTACAAATAATTGTAATTGAACGATTGAAAAAAAAAAATAAGAATTTTCTACAAACAAGCATATACAGTATTGAAATTTTTGAACACTTTCATAAAGCTTTCATCTTGAGAAATCGCCTCAAATAATATAGCCAGAGATAATTTCCATAAGTAATCACTTTTGGACAAGGTACTTAATATTGTCAAAAGTAGCTTAAGAAGTACACTTATAGTAATATAGAAATTTCTAAAAAAAGAATCTACAACTTTACAAATTTCGTGCTCTTTGGAGAGGTTTATCCGACAAAAAAAAAGAAAAAACTAATCCAATTTGTAATCTATTACTTCTATCAACAAGAATTTTTATCAACAATATCAATTTTCGTGCTGTTTCGAGAAAATCTCAAAGAATTTGATTGATACTAATAATTCGAGTATCATTGCGAAAACAAAAAATACAAAAGTATATTTGCTGAAAATAAAACTGTGTTCAATTCTACAAAAACTTTAGAAATAAAAAATTCACCACATAACGTATTGTTATACCCACCACAAAACATCTAGGAAAAAAGAAGACAAAAAAGTAATCTTTCTTTTCTTAAAAAAAAAAAAAAACAAACTTAAACTAGTTTTAAGTATATACACAATGGTTGTCATCGGTGATTCAAATAAAAATGCCGCCAATCAAAATGGCGGCGTTCATCCCGAAAAAATGAAAATGCTCAAACAAGAGCTTTTCCCCGAGGTGACTTTCTGTAATGTCTCCGAACGTTCGAATAGTGTTATAACCATCAATGGTGAGAAAGGAACCATTAGGAAACGCACACGTCTGATATCGAACGAATCAGGTGACTCGATAGAATCTTCAACGTCGTCGGATAAAAAGAAACCCGAAATTCCCGATGGTGGATTTGGATGGGTTGTTGTTTTTGCATCACTTATGGTATCGATGATTGCCGATGGAATATCATTTTCCTTCGGTTTGATCTACACTGAGTTGCTGGAAACTTTTCATGAAAGTAAAGCAAAAACTGCATGGATCGGTTCGTTGTTCTTGGCAGTTCCGCTGCTCGTTGGACCGGTAATGTCGAATTTGGTGGATAAATATGGCTGCCGTAAAATGACAATAATCGGAGGTCTACTCTCTTCTTTTGGTTTTGCGTTATCTGCGCTCGGGACTTCTGTCGAGATGTTGTACTTAAGTTTCGGAATAATCTCAGGACTTGGCTTGGGCATCGGTTATGTTACGGCTGTGGTGTCGATTGCTTTTTGGTTCGATAAGAAAAGAACCTTTGCTACGTCAATTGGAGCATCTGGAACTGGTATTGGAACTTTTCTCTATGCTCCATTTACACAGTGGTTGATTGACTATTATGGCTGGCGTGGGGCAACATTGATTCTGGCCGGAACTATGCTCAATACGTGTGTGTTTGGGGCGCTGATGCGAGATCCTGATTGGTTGATTGAAGAGAACCGTCTGGAAAGCCGTTCACAGAGTGTAACGACTTTTTCAAATTCAAGTGTATGCTTGGAAGAGATTAAGAAGCTTCTGGAAACCGGGATTACCAAGGAAGCTGTTTTGGATACCCTAGTGACGAATTACAATACCGAAGCGAATCAGCAAATTGGCGATCCCATGGCGCACGGTCTGAAAAGATACCGAAGTGAATTTTTTTTGCCCACATATTTGGGATCACAAGAGTTGGACTGCATTTATGAAGTGAAAAGTCTCAGTCGTAGGTCTTTACGTCAAAAAATCGGTGCTGAAGCTCCATCAAGAGAGAATCTTCTTTCAATGTCCTCAGCGGGAAATCCGACTGTAGCAAACGATGCAGCTAATGAACAGGATAAGAAACCCTATTTAGCCAGCATGGAAACTCTATCCCCATCGGAGAAAATTTCTAACTTCTACCTGCACTCTCGTGATAGTTCAACTGACGAAGGATACTTAACTCAAAAGCAAGGCAAGGAACATGAACGATTTGTTAGCAGTCGTTACTCATTGAATGAGAATATATTCGCCGGAAAGACCAACGATTCGTTGGTGAACATTCGAAATAATTGCCATCGACACAATTCACTGCACATTCTGAACGATGACCTATTGCACTGTTATTCGATATCGACCAGAGACGAATCGACCGCTCTGATTGAGGGAAATGTGAATAAATTAAATGGTACTGTGATTACAATTCCTGAACATGAAGTTGCCGCTTTCAACAATGGCATCTCCGGACTACGCAGATTATCGAAGACAAAAAAATTCAATCGATCCAATTTGCGTCGCAATGTTTCGATAAGAAATTCAAATTTCCTCAAGGACATGAGGATTCATCGTAATTCGATACATTATCGTGGTGCTCTATTGAATACACATCGTTATAGGCTGAGGGCGTCATCGTGTCCGAATATCTTTAGGAATTCAATGACCACCATTGCTAAGGAAGTTGAAGATGTAAGTTTTGCTTATATAGTTCACATTAATCTAATTATTTTATTTTATTTTTTTTTTCTTGTTTTTGTTCGTATAAATGGTGGTGGGTTTTATTATTCTGTATATTTTTGGGGAAATGATGTTTGAATGGATCACCATTTTGTGTGTGTCAGTGGAAAGAATATTGAAATACAAACATTCCGATTACAAAATTATGTGTCAACTAGGGAGGACAATGAAATCATTGTTATTTCAGTAAAAGAATAGCTTTGTTTGCATTTATTTACCAACAGCTCATTCCATTATAGTTTTGCAATTTATTGAGTCATTCTATTTTTATCATCACACACACATCAGACTTAATGTATTTTGAGAATCCTTGTTTATGGCTTTTGGTGTTTTTATTCATCAAGCATATTTATTTATTAAGCAAAAGGTTTCTCGGTTGGAAAATTTCAATTCTTCTGCTGTTCTAATTTTAAACCAATATTTCAAGAAGTTCGGATTAAAAGTTTTTAATCTACAATTACATCGCTTGGACGTTTGATGTACTCCTTCTTCACTCCAGCCACCCCAAAACCTTTCGATTGGCTATTCTGAGTAATGTTTTCCGAGTGGTTTTCTGTTCCCAATTTCATTAAGTAATAAACGAGGAATACAAACATTCATATAAAGTTTTTCGTCGGATTTCCTGTCAAAAGTGATAAATACTTAAAGAAGCCAAGTATCGACATTCGGTAGCATGTGTGTGAAAACTTGGGAAGTCAATTTCAATCAAAAAGTAGTAGAACAGTGCGAAAATCGAATCGAACAAGACATTAGTTTATTAATGCTAGAATTACAGAACGAACGCACAAATTTAACTGCTGGAAATGATTTTTAGTTAATGTATATCCCGTCCCGAGTAAAATCATCGAATTTGATGAGGATTAAAGGTGATTGAAACCGCACTCAACGAAACTGCACGTCAGCGGAATTGCGCAACATTCTACGGTATTTTTTTGATACACCGCACTTGAAATGAAGCAACGTAAGAACGCGTCAAATTGTAGTTTTCTCTTTCTAATTTTGACATTTCCTTAATTTTAGATTATAAATTTTTGTTCGTAAAAACTTTTAACTTCTTTTCTTGCGAAGCAATCGTAGTTCAAGAATATAAGAAAGATTTTATTTAATTATAAATTATGTACATAAATTAGAACTTCGATTATGACGCACGGCGCGCCCTTTGCTTTATCGCATTATATTGACAACGGAACGGCATTACGCGACAATTTTGATCAGATTATTAACATTGTAATTTAGTGTCGCGCTGTGCATTTACGTTGTCGCTTAGTGCGATATAGCGCTGTGAAGTTTTGTTGCCTTACAGTTCCGCTGAAGTGCAGTTCCGAGTGCGGTCTTACCTTAACTGAATAAGTATATCTGACAAATTTGTGTCAAAATATTATGTCTGTTCGCTAACTTGCCCGTAACTGTCAGATTTTACCAGTTTTATTTTTGTATAGTCTTTGGGCTAAAAGTGGTAGAAATGTGTAGGTTTTGGAAGTAAAGAAAAAGTTTATTATCGTAATATAGAGGGCGACACTATGGAAATAAAGATGTTAAAATGATGTTTGTAGATTAAAATTTTATTTCATTTAATAAAAAGTTTAAAGAAATCTTCCATCTTTATCATTAATATTTTTACTAGCTTTTTAAAAAATTATCCGTAAGACATGAATCGAATACATCGGTGTTTTTCTTACTTTCAAAGTGATAAAAATTAACTGCATCCATGAGACAAGCTCGTTCTTCATCATCGATTCTAACAGACTCAGCAAAATTTAATTCAATAACGTTTGTAGAAATTTCTTTGATTTTAATCATGTTATTTATATTATAATCAGCCTGTTTTTTTTTTAAAGAAAGAAAAAAAAAATAATAATTTATATTATTATAGATTGTAAACAAATAAACTTAAATAGAATTTTAATCTTACATTTCCAGCAAAGCAAAAATAGAAGTAAATATCATTTTGTGCCGAACAATCATTAAAGTACTTTGTTATATTTCCAGTGAGAAACTCTATTTGTTCATGTTCTCTCAGAAATGCAGTTGCACCAAAGTTGGAGTTTCGGTCAGCGGTTGCATTGCTCACACAAAAGTTTGCTTTGTCTTTGAAAATGCTTAGAGTTTCTTCAAGATTGACAATTAATTGGTCATAACATTCGGCGGAATGAGAGTCGGTTTTTGTGCGAGTGTCCTTAATGATTCCATCGGCATGAGACATGACTTCAGAATAGACTTTATCAAGCTTCAAGTTGCTGGAAGCAAATGCAACCTAAATCCAAAAAAAAGAGAATATTTGACATATGTATTAATGAAAAGTAATAACATAACTTTAAAAAAAATGTAACTTCTTTCATAAGTTTTGTCAACTTTGCCTACGTTCTATAACTCTCGCATCCTAGTTCATTGTTTCCATAAACTAGTCGAGAAACAATGAAAATTGAAACAAATTTTATGTAATACTGCTTTTAGACGATTGCGATTTTTAAGCGGCGTTTCTCTTTTGGTCTTCTTTCGGTTGCAAGGATGCTTTTAAATGGTTGCAATTTTTGTTAAATGAAAAGGAAACATATCTGCACACTCTTCACTCTGCTTATGTCTCAAAACACACGAAAAGGCACAAAGAAGAAAGAGCGATAACTCTGCAATTTTTTCAACCTCAGCAATTTTGTCTACCTCGGCCACCACATACGTCCCTCGCCTAGTTTCTTAAAAATCGCAAGGGGCGATTGCATCATTTAAAAGCAGTCTAAGTGAGAGTTACAGAACTCTGTACGAAACCAGAAAGCCGGAACCACAAGAATAATGTTTCCTTTTTAATTGTTCTCTCCCAGAGCACTATCTTCTCCATCCCACAGCGTGATGGTATGGCATATGGCACAATCGAAACAAGATGGATTCCGAAATAACACAACATTCTACAATAAAACATACGATATAAGTGTGGTTCCCACTTTAAGCATATAGTACGCTGTTGATGCTAAACGAATTTTTTATGAAGTCTCCAACACGACAGCGAAATGCTTATACGAGAAACGCGGTGAAAAAATATTCATTGAAATTATCACCAATAACCAAAAAAAAAAAAGAAACAAACACAAAAAGACAACAAAACAGCCATGCTGTAATAAGAGAATCAACAAATAAAAAGAGAATTGCATACTTCAAATAAGTAAATGTAAATATTTTTTAACAGCAAAAGTTTCGTTGTCGTTTCGACGAATGTTTTGCGGTGGTTTGGGAGAACCTTAAAACTCAAACGTCACTTTTTCACACGGTGACCAGAGAATTCTCCAAATAATCTGCTACAATTATCAATTTTACTCTTCGATTATCGTACTGCAAAACGAAAAATTTTATTCTGCTATTCGTTTTACAATACGCTGTTCGAAGAGCCGCGTTCAGCTTGCGCTAGGATAGCCTATCCAAGATACTCGAGTATCCATTATCCATGTACCTACATATGTTTCTGAACGCAAATCAGCTGTTTTTGACATTTCTTATTTTAACTTTTGTATTTAGTTCTACCTTAATATTCTTACACTCAGGATACAGGCAAGGTAGACCAGAATAATGCTAGACTTCATTGTTTTTTTTTATATATTTTTTATTTGAAACGACCACCGCTGAAGGGAAATTAAAAAGAAGACTGATGGAATTTGAAGAAAGATTTAAACTTTTATATAGTACATAGTTTCTATTTGCTATACTACAAAGTGGTTATCGGTTATGTATTGTATGTTTATAATTTGTTGTTTTGAAGTGGAGTCTTGTTGTTGATAATTAATGTACTCAACATTCATTTACTCATTTCGAACTTGTACTACAATACTTCACTGAACAATTTAATTAAATTCTATGTTAACAAATATTTTGAGCTCCAGGTGCAAGTTAAAAAAATAAATTGTCAGTTTAAACAATGTAGAATGTAAAATATCTCATAGAATGCAATATTTCAAAAAAATACAGTAAAATACTTAACGGATAAAAAAAAATATTACACATGTATTTCAAACTGATTACGGACACTAATTTTTATTTATATGAGTTTAATTTTAAATGAGAGGATGTTGAAGTGAAGTCTAATGAAGTGAATTGAGTCAAATATTTTGTTTGTTTATATTTATTTAAGTATATGAAAATTAAAAAAAAATTATTTATTTAGCACTGAAATACTGATTTTTGAAAGCCGTTTCTGACCAACTAAGTACACCTATCGTATGATGAATTTCTATTCTCCCTGAATATAATGACTTCCTTTCTAACTGTAAATGCGCAATAGTCCCACGTTTTTTTACCGATTCAACTAATACGCCTTACTCACATATATACAAAGTAAGTCTATACGATGTCCAGGTCGTCGCGGTCACGATGACATATTATTAAATGCCCCACACTGCGCGAGTTCCTACAAACAACCAGTGTTGCCACCCAACAAATATCACCGTGCAACCTTTTATAAAAAATTTCGTGCCATATAGAAAAAACTCAAATTCTTATATTAAATAAAAAATTATATTTTTTCGTTCCACCGTGTCATAATGAAATTTTCATGTCAAAAACCACAATCGTGCCACTTTGGTAACGCTGCATACAAACCTTAACAAGGTCGGCAAATAGGCTAGTAGGTGCGCGGACTTAACGTTAACACATTGAAGACAGCACTGGTTTTAATTTACAAGGATGGAGCTACCCATCAGTAACGTAATATCACTACAGGTTCAGACAAGGCCAAATATCTTGGCGTGATACTTGACCGTATGGCGTAAACTAAGTGGGAAAGAAAATAGTAAAGAAGGAGAAAAAATGATCAATATCAGTTATTTTTTTGGAAATACTTGACTTTTTCCATTTAAGGTCCCCCCACACCAACGCGAATTTTCGGTGGCGACGACAAAAACAATAATAACAACACGTGGTTGTCAATGAAAACAACACGTTGTTATTATTGTTTTCGTTTTATTTAATCCTTCAAAGAGAACAGGGGCCGAATTACGGCATCCGTGACTGGACGACACGTGAGGGAAATTTCATACAAAATATCGATGATATTCGATATTTCGTATGAAATTTCCCTCACGTGTCGTTTAGTCACTGATGCCGTAATTTGGCCCCAAATGTATGTTTTGTTTAAACTATTGCTGAACGTCAGATTGAATCGCTGGTGTTCACATTAGTTTGTGTTTGAACAATAGAAGTGAGATTCACGTCAAAAAAAAGTTGGAGGAGGCAGTCCAATGTGAACACCGTCAAAAAATCACTCACCTCCCTACCCCCTCACACCTACCTAGCCTAACCCAATTATATAAGTTGAAATAGCAAAAATTGTGTTATCAATTTCGTATTAATCTTTAGACTAAACGAACCTCGAAATACATCCTTGGATTCATAAAACCGAATTCTCTTTCATTGTCTATTCCAAGATGTTCCTAAGGTACCAGTTTTTCAGTGCCCGAGTTAAACTCTGAATCAGAAGCATTTTTTCATTGTAGCATAAAATTTGATTTGATTTAAACTGAAAAGCCATCTACCCGCCAGAGTAAAAACTTATTTCTGGATCCATAAATGAAACCCCAATCGAAACCTAGATCCAATGTTGATTTTGTTTTACGTGTCGATATTGATTGAAAAACATTTTTCAGGAGTTAACTCGGCTTTAACTCTGAAACTTGGATGATCTCACACTGAATGGTTTTATATATAGGTACATCAAAGTTTCGGCAAAACTGAGCAGATCATAATTATCATGCAAAATCTGTGAATGTTAAAAAACTGATAAAATGTTTGACATCATTTTAAACCATTTACATAATCTTTTAGCCATTCAATTTATTATGAAATATTAATATTAGGAAACACCTTTCATATTTAGCTATTAATAATAATTATATATTTTTTGTTATTTTCAGACATGGTATGAAAGTTTCGTTGATGTGATGAAATCGGCTTTTGATTTTTCCTTATTTTTGGATTTGAAATTCTCAATTTTCAACTTATCAACTTTGTTGCTATTTATTTGGTAAGTTTTTATATTTTGTTTAACACATTATTATTTATATTTAAAAATAAGCCCACGTGTGCATCATTTTTCAAAAATATTTTTTTTAATAAAACAACAACTAAAATAAACTAAAATAAGACGTAGGTATTCCACCGTCAAGGCGGCCGCGGCGGCAGCCTATACAACATTGAAATAAAATAAAAAGACATAATAATAATACATAATGTATATTTTTAATTTGAGAAGTCGCCAAAAAATTATTTTGTCTAAAAATGTTTGACGTTGTTAACTAATGGAGGGCAAGCAATTATTTTTAAAATAAAAACAATTTAACCAAATGAAAAATTACTAAACTTAAGAAAGTTTTTGTTTGTCTGTTGTTATTACCGTCGCGTCGTTTTAATTAAGCATTGTGATGGTTGTTGCGAAATATGTATGTATGTATTAATTCAAAATATACCTAATCAACATAAATACAAATTTTTGTTTTTATTCAATACTAACTTGCGGAAGGTCAAGTTCTGAATTAGTTTTCCTGCAGACCAGCCACCGCTACACACTTCTTTTGGCTGCACCAAAATTGTTATGGATCAAAATCGAAAGCAATACATTTGCTGAGATTTTAGAAATCTCTGATGCATTCTCAGAAATCTATATAGACCTCATTTTTGCAAAGAAACATGGGCAATTTTTTATGCAATCTGGGCCCACTTTTAACATTGCTTAACAGTGATAAAACTTATGTCATATGAAAGCTTATGGAGAGTAACGGTACGCCTCACTTTTGTAACAGTAAAAAATTGATTTTTTGAAATGAATTTTTCAATAGTCTTGGCTTCTTTTTCATTTCGTTCTTTAAAGTTTAAATTGTTTACATTAGGAATTTACAATTGTGGCAGGCGTCAGACGTTGCAAAATAGGTGTGGCAAGGGATTTTTTAATAAATAGGGTAAAAGTAGAATTTTAATTCGTAACAAAATGTATGGAAAAACAAAAATACCGGGGTAATAATATTTCCAATCCCGAATCTCCCACGAAATACCTAATTTTTCCCAAGAATTTACATGGGGAAATTTTTGCTTGACATAAGGAAAAATTCCCTCAAAAAATTATTCCCAAAATAGGGAAAAAAAGACTGTTGAAATTTCTTTCGCAATAGGGCTGAATATGTTTTAATTTGTTAAACCTTTACATATTTTTTATCATTTCAGGTTCATAATTCCCTATTTCTATATCGTTGAACATATGAAAAATCATGGCTACACGGAAGAGGACGGTGCTCATTTGATTTCAATAATTGGAATCTTTAATACAATCGGTATGATTGTACTTGGTTTTATAGGCGATCGTCCATGGCTGAATGTAAATATTTGTTATGCTGTCTGCATGGTTTGTAAGTATTATATTAAAATACGGTTTAAAATGATAAATGAGTCTCGAGGTTATATCGTTTGTTAAATTAGAACGACCGAAAAATATTTTTAACTGATTTTATCAATGAAAATACTCGTATACAAAAATAACTTGTGGATCATGGGAAACAGTTTTGTGTTTTCGTTTGCTTAAGAATGTTCGGATAAACCGTTTTGTACTTAAAAATTAAAAACGCTTATTAATACCTATGTAATATGTAAAACTTGAAAACCTTTAACATCATTTCCTGCCGATAAAACATTAGTAAATTAATGTTAAACTTTCCAGAACATCATTGCACTCCAATTGATGAACAATACTTAGTTGACCTAATTTAGAAAGCGATATAACCTCTAGCAACTCGTCTAGTAAATTTTTATCAAATATTAATACTTTATCCTTTAATTTCAGTTTGCGGCCTCTCAGTTGCCTTAATTCCAATTTTTGTTGATAGTTATATAACACTCATTGGACTATGTATGCTGTTTGGCCTAACATTTGCGAGTTCTTTTTCCTTTACACCGAGTATTTTAGTAAGTCTGGTGGATTTAGATGATTTTACATGTGCATATGGTTTGGTACTATTGGTGCAAGGACTTGGAATAATTGTTGGTCCACCATTGGCTGGTTTCATCTATGAAGTTACATTAAGGTATGTTAAATTTTTTTAAATTCATCAGATTAAGTTAATATTAAAAACAGAAATGTAAAAATAAACATATTTTTTCTTTCTCGAGTTCACTCTTGAAACATTTGTTCGGTCAATTTAGATTCCGAGTTAACTCAACGAATTTAATGAGTTAACTCTAGATTAACTTAATAATAATTTCTGACAGATACGTGTCAAAAAACTATTGAAATAAAGAAGGATTCGTTAAAAATTTCCAAATTTGATTCCAGATAATTTTATTTTCTCTAAAAAATTTCGAAAGAAGAAGATAATTTCAAATAAATGTGCACAAAATTTGGTCGTTAATTAGGTTTAAACCCTACGAACACATAATATCCAATTGAAATTCGTTAAAATCTGGAAAATGAATTTTTATAGTAAATAAGATGATTTAGAATCAAATTTGGAAATTGTCATCGAAATAACCTCATTTCCCCTAATAAAAAAATAGCATAAGATGAAAACCATTTTGTTGGAATTTCTGAAATTGCTTCGTTTCGACTATAGGTAATGAAAACGTAGAATAAGACATAACATGAAATATTTCCAGTTTATCTAATATTAAAAAAAAAATTAAATAACATTTTTCTTTTTTTTTTCCTTTAAATTTTCAGATGGGATGATTCCTTCTACGCCTCTGGATTTTTCATAGCTTTATCCGGATTTCTTGCCTATTTGATTGAATTTTTCGAAAGAAGAGAAAAACGTCTCAAAGGAAGTGATAGTGATTCTTAGGAGCACAAAATAGGCAGTCTATATTTTTGTAGTACATTGTAATATTAGGCTTTTATCTTTACTTTATTCATTTTGTCTATGGAAATATATTTCTTATTTTTCGTTGTCCAAATTAGAACAAATTTAAAAAAATAATTACTTTTTCATCAGATAAATTAAAATATTTTAAAATTATACTTAAAAAAAATATGAGAAAAAATTACATAAATATATATATTTTTTTGGACAGTGCATCACTGCCCTTCGGACAACAACATAGAAATCATAAATTTCTAACCGAAGAACAAAATGTTAAATACAAATCGAAATTATAACTTTAAAAAAAATTTATATCTACAAATAATAATAACAATAATAGTTTTTAAAACTAATAATTAAAATCATAATATTGCCGATATACAATCATCTCGAAAGTCGATTTACTAATTTTTTGAGATATTTGATTCTCAAAACAGCACCATTTTATACTGTCAAAATATAAACAAGTAATAATTACAAAATTAAAATTAAAGGAAAAGATGTAACTAATATTATTTTTTTTTTAAATAAAAATACCTATTTGAAAATTTCTAAATGCACAAATTTAAATTCAATAACTAAATCATAAGAGTTGACATTAAATAAAATTATCAATAAAAAACAATAATATAAATAGAAAACAAAATATTATTTTTTTGTTTGTAAATGTTTTCCTTTTTTATAATTTTCGTTTACCCGGCTTGTTCATGCCTCTTCCTATAGACATTGCAGTTTATTACCACACGATACATACATACATATAAATGTAAAATTTTCAAAGTATTATTAATTCTTAAAGTTAGTTCAGAATAAGTTGTAATAGCTTTACTGTATAAATATAAAAAAAAAGAAATTAATTTCAGTTCATAAAATAGTTTTTTATTTTTTTTTTTATTGAATGTTATTTTGTTTTTAAATTACTTTATTTTTGATTAATTTTTAAAACTTAAAATTACTTATAAAATCAAGGTTAAACAGATATAAATAAAATTAAGACTACAAAGTTGATAAAGAGATTGTAATAGAAATAAAAATATAAATTAAAGGATAAAAATAGCATAAATTAATAATGCAAGTGTTTTTTTTTTTTCATTAAAAAAAATATATTTTCCAAAGTTGCAGAGTTTTACATTGTCAACAGTGGACTTTTTTGTTTTTATCAATTGGGTAAGTTTTATAGTAGGTGCCTGCAGAATATGGCAATGCTGAGATCTAAGATCTAGGATACGGATACTATCCGTTTGTTATCGGAAATTTCATTGAAGAGAGGTATAACATCTTAAAAACCAGGGGCCGAATTACGGCATCAGTGACTGAACGACAGGTGAGGGAAATTTCATACAAAATATCGATAATATTCCATATTTCGTATGAAATTTCCCTCACGTGTCGTTCAGTCACTGATGCCGTAATTCGGCCCCAGTTGTGGCAACGGACATTTTTTTTTTTTTTTTTTTAAAAGAATGTCGAGCAATATTATAAATTTAAACTACTAGAGCAAGTTCGTGCCATCCGTAAGGCATTTAAAATATTTTCTTGGTCAATTGATAGTTTTTTTCTAATAGAAAAATGATATTTAACGACCATGTTCTGGGGTGCCAGCATGTAATTTGATACAATCGAGTTGAGTCGATACAATCGAGCATAGACTGTTCCTAATTTTGTTCAATCGAATCGAAAACAGTCGACCGAGTTAAATTAGGAACTGTCTATCCTCGATTGTATCAATGAACGCGATTGTATCAAAGTTACGTGCTAGACCCCCTGGATTCCACTTATTGTAAATTCACATGACGAAAATGAAATTTGGTGTTCTACAATTCGTTCGAAATGCAAATTTGAATTTCGAAAATGAAAATTGTTCTTCTGCATTTCGTTTCACTCCATTTTCTGAACGAATTTCATCCACCAACCACTTTGTTTGTCCTTTGTGAAATTGGTGCAGCTGCCGATTAAGCGCCACTTTGGTAAAGTGATTTTTTGTCAAAAACTATCATCACAAACTAAACAAGACACATTTTTCTTATTGACGCAATGAAAGGATGTAAAATATATAAGAGATCTGCAAAAATAGTCAAAATTGGTCTTTAATGATAGTGGATAGTGCTTCCATTGAATAAGGGTCAAAACTCTGCCATAATTTGAAGAATATTTAGTTTTAAAGCTTTAATAGTTTGCGGTTTGAATGCATAAACACGATCTTTGGCATAGCCGTATTCACCAAGTGAAAAATGAGTATATACCTTAAGAAAATGTTGTTTGTAACGTACATTCTGCAGAATTATGGTGGATTTACATTACTCTTCATGCGGGTTCTGCAAAAAAGAGATGCAACATTTAATTTAAAAAAGGGAACTTCATGAATGCAGATTAAAGGAAGTGTCATAATGCAGATAGAAAGACGAATATGTTCATCTTCATATTTCCTGGTCAACTTTTCTTGATATTTGCAGGTGAAGATACATGTTAATCCATCATTACTTTTTTTGTAGCAAGTTTTTTTTTTTTACAATTTTAACACCTTCCGCTGTATTTAAAAATCCATATTGTAAAACCATTTGAAGTTTGTAATCGAAACAGGGAGGTCAAATTCAAGAGTTGGAATAACCTTTAAAAGTGATGCATAATTACTTAAAGCGCTAGCCGCTATTTGTGTACGTAATTTATTCTTAAATTTATTGATTCTGCACTTCAGCCTTGAACTATAAAACAAAACAATTTTATTTGAATAATTGTATTTTATTGGTTTAATTTGTATATGTACGCGTGTGTGTGTGTTTTACATTTATTTATATAAATACTATACATAATTATTTTTATTTTATTGAAAATATTCAATTAATCTTAATCCTTCCACTCTATCAAATTTAATTATATTTATTTTTTTTTCCTTGTACAATATATAAATTAGAATATAGATCAGTGTATATTGTTATGAAGTTTACTTATAAATATTATTATAAAAAAATAAAAGTGCCACTAAGAATAAACAAAAAAAAAAAATATAACAGAGAAAAAGCACGCAATGCAATACAAATTTGTGTTTTCTTTTAGTGATTTTTCTAGATTCTAGACAAGCAGTCTAAGCTTGGTAAAACCCTACTGAACAAGAACATTTTTTTGTTTTAAACTCTATTAAAAACCATATAGGAGAGGAGAGATTTAATCAAGGGAAAAATAAAGTTAACAAAAGGAAAACAACAAAACCACAATTTATATTGGTGATGTTGAATTTTTTAAGAATAAAACATCAAATTTTGAAACAAACAATTAAATTGCACAAGTAAAATAGTAAATTTAATTTTCAAAAATCTCATATTAACCTAATACATAGTACGCGACGACATAATAGTTTTAGTTTAGTTAAATTCTGTTTATAAAATTTAGCAACAGAGTTATTCGTTTGGAATAAGTTTTTTTTTTTTACATAAAAACCAACAATTGTTTTAATGTTCGCATTTCAGTTCTCTTGTATGCGTAGTCTTTTTTTATTTTAATTTAAGGTGCTTACCAATGCAAATAAAATATGTATAAAAAAAGAAAAAAATTCTTTTTTGGTTGTATTTTTATTATTTTACCTTAAACTGGAAGTAATTTATATTTTATAGTTGAAAAGTTTCACACAAATGTATTTTTGTTTTTGTTTCATTATGTATTTTTTTTATTTAATGTTGACTTTATGTTAAAAGGTTTGGTTTTATTTTATTTGTTATTGAAAAAATAAAGTTGTAGAAAAATAAAATGACAGTGTTACTTTTAACAACAACTGCCTCCAGCTGGACCACCTTGACTTCCAGAGCCAGGCAAAGCCGGATTTGTCGGGGAATGTTGCTGTCCGATTTTGATTCCATTTGCCTGAGATAAGGATGTAGAAATAAAATAAGTCACAAACTTTAAGAGAAATTATAATATAAATACAAACCTCGTTATTGATATCAAAAACACCCTCTTGAATTTTTTCATAAATCTCCTTGGCGGTATTAATGAAAGCTTCTTCGACGTTGGCAGCAGTTCTGGCCGAAGTCTCCATAAACACAAGTCCGTGTTCACGAGCAAAAGCTTCTCCTTCTTCCTTTTTCACTTCTCTTCGTGAATCCAAATCACTAAAAATAAAGCAAACGTTTTTTTAAGATAAATATTTCTTGTCCCCCTTGATACAAAAAAAAATAGTAAAAAAATTTCAAAATGAAATAATTCCATCTTTTATAGAACTCCTTCTTCTAGCTACAAATGGTTTACTATTGGTCAATAATGAGTTGAATCTGGTATGTTGTCCTTTGGATATACATATTTCTGACGATGGGAAAATTCCTCAAGACCTTATAAATATGAATTTTAAGAGCAAAACAAATTTAAAAAATGTGCGCTTTTTATATTCTAACCTAAAAATGTAAACAATTTTTGTTGCTATATTTGAAGTTATACAAATTATACATAACGACACAATTTGTCTTCACACTTGCTTGAGCATTTCAAGCTATAATATTCTTCTCTAAACAAACTTTGAATCTATTCACTCCTTATATAATCTACAAACGAAGATTGTGTGTAGCTCATCTTTGTTTTAATAGACAACCTCTTACGAGGTTTAAGCTGCATGTATTTCTTCACATCACATAAATAAGCTTCAATTTATGTTGATTGTATGGACAAATGTGTGAAATTGATTCCTTAATTGTGAACAAGCTTATTATTGCAACAAAAAACGTGGTTGCACTAAAGTGGGTTTTTCTCATTTTCAGTGAGGGTATTTATAAATTCTAGTGGGTCACTATCGTTCGATCCTGACATTATCACAGTTTCCCTAAAACAAATCTCTCTATAAAATTACTCGATAGATAAGCATTTTTTTTTGTGAGATTGAAAGAAAAAGAAAGAAAACAAGTTTTTTTTTCATTATTCAGATAGATGGCTGTAATAACAACTCATATACATTATTAACGAATGTTTTAAAGTTAATTCTCTTTAAATATGCATAATAAAAATTGTTTACAGTGAGGGTAATTCTCAATAATTTCTTATCGACTTATGACTCATTTTTGTAAAAAAAAAAAAAAAAAAAAAATTACCTTTTGTTACCAATCAACATGATAACCATATTTGAGTTCGAGTGTTGTCTGGCATCTTCTAACCAAGTTGTCAAATGATTAAATGTCTCGCGTCTTGTGATGTCATAAACGAGCAATGCACCGGCAGCTCCACGATAATAAGAACGTGTAATCGATCTAAAATAAATACAAAAAATTAATTAAGTAAAAACACAAATAATGAACAATGATGTAGAATTTTGTTTAGTTCACATAACAAGCGCCTTTTTGTCTCTGTGCTATTTAATCGATAAGTCAACAAATTTGCTTATCAAAATAGGTCATAATTCTGATGAAAAAGCAACAGAAAAAAATATTTTCATCTATATAAATTTTTTCTCACCTAAATGCTTCCTGACCAGCAGTGTCCCAAATTTGTAATTTGATTTGTTTGCCATCGATTGTTATCATTCGTGCTCCAAATTCAACACCAATAGTTAAATCATGAACGGGCTGGAATCGTTTATCGGTGAACTGCAATAATAGGCATGATTTGCCAACACCTGTAGAATTGAAAAGTTAATCGATGAACATTGATGACGAAAAAGGAATATTTAATTGTTTTAACATGCAGATAACCACAACTTTATTCTATCTGCAACACGAGTTTATGTTTTTATGCAAACTTAAATACCTTCATGTTTTACAACATTGGGTGTTTATGGAAAAGATGGTAGACACGAAGCGGTAAGTTTTCTTTGAATATCTAAATATTGGAATATGTAATGATAACAAAACTAGAATTTGATGAAGCCCTATACACAAAGGTGGAGCAAAATTTAATTTTATGGATATCGGCTATGTAATACCTGCTAACAGGTGCCATCACATTTCAAAAACAATGACACTAAATATTATTGTGTCATCCAAGGTTTTGAGGTGCCACGAACGCAATAGAATTTAAAAAAAAAAAACACATCAAATTATGTAAGTATGTATTAGTATCTAATGATTCAGACAATCGTTTTATTTTCCGATTTTTTTTAGCCAAAAAAATTGAACTGAAATATAGTTCATGAATTCGTCACCATTGGAAATAATAACGCTAGTAATATTAAGAGTTGTTGGAAAAAAAAACTCAAGTTTTGATATCATGATATACGAATATACCAGCCTCATACCATTTTGCTGACTAAGCTTTAATAACGAAATACTAATACTAATTTTTTTCATCTTCGTTATTATAAAAAGCATGACGAAGGCCATTTTTTTTAAGTGTGTCTGCAATTAAACAAATTCCCTAAGATTTAAAATTCACAGTGATTTTTATGAGTCTTTACTAATCCGCCATAATATGCGTCTTAAAAAAGTATACTACAGACTCAACTGATGAACCCACCTATTTCGCAAACATTTTGGAGTGGAGGACTTGAAGTCACTTGAATTGAATTAATTACATTTAATAGCATAGAATTTTGGCCTGTGATCCTGCGAGTTGCCTGCCAGTTATGCTTATGGTTCACGAGCCAATTTTTGGCGATATTTGCAAAAACCAACTAGTGTAAAGCAGGCATTATCCTGCTAGTGTAGTGAATTGCTTTTCTTTTCTCAATAGAGCAAGGCGTTAGGTCTTTTCTTCCGAAACCATAAAGCCCAAATTTAAAATTTCATATCACCCTTAACAACTTTTTTAACATTTCGTTGTAAGTTGTACGATTTGGGCAATATTACCGAGGGCATCGGCGTTATGACATCTTGTTTGGGTATTATGCACACAAAGCCCAAAATAACTATTATAGTGCCCAAAACAATTTCGAAATATAATAACGCCTAAAGATGTCATGTGGTTCAACTATTGGGCATCGTGACAAAATTTTTGTTTATTTTTTGAGTTTGAAATTATACCGTGTTACAATATTATTTCGCGAATTTAGGATGTTGTTTATGAAGACGATTTACTGAAAATCCGCGACTTTGGATTTCGAATCCAATTAATTAGTAAAACAAATGGTCAAACGAAAAAAAAGTGCAACCGGCACTCGCGAAAGATGAAAGCGAATGAGATCGACAGATTAACGAAATGTCAAATTCGAAGAAGGGAGAGAAACAATATTGTAACAACTGCAAATATGATGCAGCCAACCGGCTAGTCAGCTAGGGTGGGTTCGTTGATTCTTTTTTTTTTTGTGGGTACGCAACAAAAAAAAGCAAAGTAAACACGGGTCGAATAAAAAAAAATTAAAGTGGAGATATAAAAAGTAGGTAAATAATAAAACGAATTTAAGCAAGTACAGGGGCGTATTTACGTTGTAGGGTGGGCGCCAGGAAACTTTTTTTAATGGTTGTTTGCCTTAACCAGATGCTGAAAATATTTTTCAAGCTAATAAAAAAAAAACAAGTTTTAAATTTCCCTAATGGGGAATTGAAAAGTTTATTGAATAATGGTTTTAAATGAATCTGGGAAACCTAGGCAAGACCAGGATAAAAACCCAGAATTTTTTCGAAAATAGAAGATACCAAATTAAATGGGAATGGATCAAAGAACAAATGTTTGAAAGAACAGTTTAGAAAACAAAGGCTTTAAGTAAAATTTCGAACAAAGACCATATAAGGATTGACCGCTAAGACTCGGTCCCGAAATAAACAGTAAAACAAAACTACGTTATGTAGGTCACGAGTCCCACGGTTTTGGGAATAAAGAAACGAGAACAAAGGCCAAACGAATTTTTTTTTTTTTCAACACTTTTTTTTGTTTAAGAAAACGGATTAAAACACAATTATTTAAATGAACACTCTACTTAGCTTTTTTGTTTGAAATCCTTTCCTGCTTCCTTCCTTTCTCAATATCTCCTTCGCCCCTTTTCTGGCGAAAATTATCTCCTCTAGATATCTATTCTTTCCACTTTCTCACTCCCTTCCGAAATCCCTTGAAACTTATTTTTCAAACGAATTTCGACTTTTTCAATTCTTTACCCCTTAAAATCTTTTCTCAACTTTTTATTTCTATTTTTTTTTGCTGTCTCTTATCACTTTTAAAAAAAATTCTTTTCGCTGTGCTAGTCAACCAAGAAGTGGTTGGTCATGCGCAGCTTATTTTCCCTCCGACCTCTACTTTCACGCACACATTCATACTCTCAGGCAAAAGCTTTCGTGGAATTCGGTGACGGTACCACTCCGAGGTTGAATTCCAACGAAACTCTCACTCACTCACACAATCACTAGATTCCCCAAGTTGTTGGTGCTGTCCCAAAACTTGACGAATCCAAGGCCGTATCACACCCCTATAATATTTTAAGAGAAAAGCAAAATAAACAATAAAAAGTTGAAAATGTTGTTCTGGACATTCTTCCAGCTACTCTACCCATAATTATTTTTGAAAGTCATTCGAAAGAGGAGCGTAAACCAAGACCAAATTTGTAAACTATTTTTGAGAAATCGAAGGAAGGAGGAAAATACATAAAACAAAGTACCTATCGCGAAATTTACTACTCGGTGGACCTCTGTGCAGATTTGGGGGATAAGGGAAGAGCGTTTAGCGTTCCATCCTTTTAAACGGTCAAAGTTCTTTAAGTAAAATTTAAAGTTATAACTTTAGGGTGGGCATTTAAGCCATGTTCAAAACAAAAGTTAATATTGATGCTGGTGTTTCGTTGGTTGTTCATAAAATAAGAGTCCGACTAACTCATTATTTCCTCAGCTCATCCGCTGGTACATCTTCATGAGAACACCCGTGTGCATGAAAAGTAAACTCGTTGATATAAGGAATCAACTATTCCCCTCGGTATGTAACCAATATCACTGGAACACCTGCTTTGTTGCTTTTGCAAAACTCTAGCTAAGTAAGCCAATGGTTGATGGTACCATGGCTGCCCTCAACCTTGCCAGTATTTTGCAGCTACAACGAAAATAAAAAGAGTTAAGAAGGGAATCGAAGGCTGATCATTGTTGCGGTAAATCTTACCGTAACAACCGCTCAAACTCATACATCAAAAGTAAACAATATCAGATCGCCGAAATCTCCGAACGTCAAGAAAGCCTCACAAACCCCAAAATGTCAAATCATCCACAAAGTTTGCTGAATAAAAATTAACGATACTGAAAAATAATTTCTACGAAAATGAAAAATTTTATTCTGGTTGCTATAAAAATGAACGAGGAATTATTTTTAAAACAAAGATTGAATCGACTCTCCGCGAGCGGTTGGGAGACGCGTGGCGCGGGTGAAAAACGCAGTTCCGGCAATGCGCCGCGCGCCACGTGCGGATAATTAGGAACGATACAAATTATAATCGTCATAAGAACCAAATCAATAGTTCAAGGCCTATGTCAGCCCAAATTCAAAATTAAGAATCCTTTGCCGAAATGACAATTAAAGATTTGGACGTTCTTTTATTTCAAAAATAAATTGAGCGTTTT
Source organism: Epistrophe grossulariae (assembly GCA_929447395.1). NCBI lineage: Eukaryota > Metazoa > Arthropoda > Insecta > Diptera > Syrphidae > Epistrophe > Epistrophe grossulariae. The sequence continues at coordinate 139,478,009 of OV839566.1, forward strand.
AGGTTTTTTTTTGGCAATTTTTTTTTTTAATTTTTGGGCTTTATGACCATTTTTGGGCTTTATGAATTTTTGATTTGGGTTTTGGGCAAAAAGACCTAACGCCTTTTTTAAATACCATACTAATACAACCTACACCTTAATACAGATCCTATTAGTTTCAAATCTCCATTTAAAAATCAAAGATAGCTAACTGTATACAATTTACATATTTATAAAAACATTCAGTGACACTCCGCACTATATTTAAGACTACACAATACAATCTTATGGTGTGCTTAAGATCACCCATTTTAGCGCAGATATGGATCTTTTTCAAAATCTATTGCTATTTAAGGCAAGTCTTCCCACCATATTATTCACTCGATTAAACCATATTTAAACTTAAATCCGGATTTATAATGAATTTATATAATTTACATCTTGATTAATCGAGTGAGTAATATGGCGGTTAAAATCGAGGATCCATTTATATCAGTTTACATATTGATGTACAAATTATAGAATTTGTCATCTTAAATAAATTTATAAAAAATAATTAATTACATTTTATCAGGGAATCGACGTCGCGCTTCCATGTTTATCATTTTTAAGCGTTTTTGGTGCATTTTTCGATTTATATTACATTCCAAGAGGTTCGCTTGCCAAAAACAATGGTAATTATATTTTTTGATGGCCAGACTTTTAGGTGATAATGCAATAAATTAACCATAGACAATCTATTTGTTCGATTGAACTCCGGCTGCTCTTCTAGAAGTATTGATAAGTAAATAATTATCCCCGTACATATGGGGAGTCAGAGATAAAAGTTACACCCTTAAATTCTCCCCGATTCAATGGTCATGTCAACCACATCTTCCCACACACACGAAGAAAAAAAGAACTGAAGTGAAAGCCAAGCAATTAAACAAAAAAAGAAATCCCAGACAAAAAGCCAAACCAAGCATGACCGAGTACCTATATTTTTCTCAAGATCATTTTGCAACTAAAAATGTGCTGCAATCAACGAATTTCTGTTGTGATTTGGTAGCATGACAGCTGTTTAGTTAGTCATGTCGAGTGAATTTTCTTTCCTACAAAAAACGCCAGGCGCAAAGGGCATTTTTTGTGTAACAATGGATATGGGGGTGTAGGTACATCGTACAGAGAAGTCAAGGCACGGCAAGGCCAGGGAACGCAAAAGCATCCCCACAAGTAAAGGGAAAAATCGATTTTTTTCGCTCGTTCATCTGACGAAGTAGAAACTTTATGACGACGACGATGAAGTCGACGTCGCCGTTTCGTTGGATTCCTTATGTCTGTCCTGATCTAATCTCTTGCTAAACTTACCAGTATCTCCAATGATGATGTATTTAAACAAATATGCGTAGGACATTTCGATTGAGTTTCTTTTGTTTTTCTGTTTTCTTCTAAATCAACGATATCACAATGAAAATTTTCCAGAGAGCAAATTACACAAATTTATTACGCACTAGACTATATATTTATATGTTGATAATTGCAAATTTTTTTTTCTTTCTTTATTATTCCACGATGACGATGGTAAACAGCAGTTTTTTTTCTAATCAAGTAGAAGTTGTATCAGGCGGAACAGCAATGAAGAATATCTTTTTCTTTCTGTTTTTTCTATTTTTTTTTTGGGTCTTGTAGGGAGTTTGGTATCTTTTTTCTCACTTTTTTTCTTTTGTCATGGGCTTCAGAAATTATAGCAAACTATCTGTCAAAGATATGGGAAGTTATAAAACTTCGAAGGGAAATTTATAGGCGACATCTAGGTGTGATAAAAACAAAATTAATTCATTATTTTAAAAAGGTGATGAGGGGTAAGTTAGTACACTAGTAAACTACTAACGTCTGAATTGAGGCTCTCCGAAACCAACGTGAAACATTCGGAACGACGGTGAAACTTCTGGCTGTCAATTTTACATGAGTTTCACATCGGTGTGGGCACTCCCATTTATCGCCCTGTAAATATTTTTTGACAGTCAGAAGTTTCGTCGTCGTTCCGAATGTTTATGCTTCGCTTTGATTTGGAAAAGACTTTATATTTTGAAACTTCTCTGCGTGTGTCGCTTTTATAATGTCCTCAAAAATATTCGAAACGACGACGAAACTTTCTGTTGTCAAAATATAATTACAGGTTGATAAATGAGAGTACCCAAACCAACGCGACGATGTGATTAAGCGAATCGCATGTAAAATATTTCGACTGTCAGTCGAAAGATTCTTCGTCGTTCCGAATGTTTCGCGTTGATTTGGGAAATACCTTCTGTCTGAATTTACATTGGCCTATTTTTCCACTGCTGAATGGAAAATCGTGTGAATTTGGAAGAAGCCGCCCGAATATATTATGAAATGTCACCCGATTACAACTGCATCAAAAAAAAATCGGAATTAAAAATATCAGGCAATGTCAATTTAGACATACACTACCCTATTTTGAAAAACTATTTAAACTGCCATCTTTTTTTCACAACGAGCACCATAAAATTATAGCAACCAACATAAAATATTTTTCCTCTCTAGGTTGGCCATTTTGTTTGCTTTAATGCAAAAAAAAACAGAGTGAGACAGCTAGAATAAAAAGACCAGATAGACAGAGAGGCGAAAAAAACATTAAGCTAGAGTTGTCAAATATTTTCCCTCATCTAAACGAATTTTTTTTTTGGTACCCGAATCGAAAACGAAATCAAAGCGATTTTTCATATTAACCATGAAGATGGCCGACGGCTCGACTATTTTACGAAGAAATAGACCCGGAACCAAAGCGAAGGTATTTTAAATTTGCAACTAAATATTATTCATCCGAATGTTAGAATTCCAAAAGATCCGATTTGTTTCGATAATCGATTAGTGAAAGTACAAAATCGCGTCAACATTTTTTGGGGCTTGGTTTTCGTCTTCGATTTGTGTAGCTACTTTAAAGTTGGGGGGGGTGGGAGAACCAGTAGCAGCACTCAGTGGAGTAGCAGCAAAAAGGAGATGTCAACCCTTGAGAAAGCAAATTTTCCCCCACATTTTCCTTAATTTTTGTTACTGTATTCAGCCAAATATTCCTCTTGTTTAATGTCCTCGCCTCTTTGTGTAGTGTTCATGTGATTAATGAGTGGAATCTCTGTGTTTATGACCACCATCTGTGTGAAAAATTGTCCAGCCTCGCATGTTAACTAATATCTCGACAGGAAGGTATCTCTTTTTTTATTTTATTATTTTTCTAATTTAAGGATTTCTGCCGCTGGCCAGATGAGCCCCTGGATGAAATGGACAGCACACTTGCTGTACAACAATATATTCAGCAGCTGATCAAGAGAGACCCCTCGAACGTCGATCTGATTCTAACAATGCCAGAGGCACAGGACGAAGGAGTCTGGAAATACGAGCATTTGCGGTATGTAACAATATCTATGTACATTTTATAATTATTAAAATTTTCAGTCTTGGTGATTGATCAATTGAACACCCCGTCAATAAATTAATTAAATTTATCAATAACCGAATAGACAGTAGAAGGAAACCATTGAAGTTCATATTTTTTTTGTTAGAAAAGTATGTAAGAGGGTGATGAAGAACAACAACGATAAAATTCATACTAATGCTTTTTTGAATTTCACAATTTACTTCTGCTTGATTAAGCAGATAAGAGGAATAAACGACATTGTCACCAGTCACTAAACTCGTAGCCTAGCCCTTCGTTTTAACTCAGTTTTGCTCTTGCCACTTTGCCTATAGATAATATTTAGATATATTTAAAATTTACATAAATAGAATATGTAGAAATTAAGTATGTATTACTTTCCTCTTAAAAATGTTTCAGAATGTCCATTGGGTAAAAAAAAATAGATTGTTTGCACACCGAATTTGAGCCGTGATTCATGAAAGATTATTTGAATTTAAGCAGTAAGTCGGCTTATAATTAAGCTGGTTGCTATCGTGAAATCTTCATCTAACGATTTAAGAATCCTAATCTAATGTCGTTTTCCATTGATCGTTCAGAAACCTTTTAGTTTCGATTCTGAAATGAAATCCAGAAGAAGAACTGTCATTTTGAGGGTTTTAGTAGGCTTCTGGGCGACCAATGGAAAACAACATAAATATCTCTTTCAACTGCAACGTTGAAATTAAACAAAACAAAATTAATAAAAATGTAGTTGAAAAGGATAGACCAAGCTACAATTTGAGTAACAATTATAATATTTCACCAATTGCTTATTATGCACGTGGTACGTGTGTCTCATCTTGTTGGAACCATAACTCCCCAAGTCCAAATTCTCAATTTCTGAACTTACAAATCGGTGACCATTGACAAGGGTTTCTTCCATCGTGTCTGGTCTTGGAAAAAAATATGCCAATAATGCCGCGTCTACAAAAACCAAACCATATACAATATGTTTTTATTTTTAAAATGATAACAAAATTTCAGAATTTTTAAAAACCTCAAACCTCTTAAAAATTGTCTGTAAATCAAACAAAGGCGGTTGGAGCACTTTATTGGACTTTTCAGCAAAAAAATCGATAGATAATGTACATATATCGTATACATACGTTAAGCATGAACATGAATAATATATCGTTGGAAAGATATTGTGGTGGGTAAAGCCGATTTTCCACGAAAAGATTTTTGCCGTGCGGTGTTTTGTTCTTTTATTTTTTAATATAGTCACCTGATTCGAGGAGAATCTTCCAAAATCCTTATCATCATTATATAAATACGTGAACTTCTTGTACAGATATTAAACAAATAACGTTTATTTATTTTTTGTGATTTTATATCGTTTCATTTCGACTCGTACTTGACTAGTACATTACATATGTATATCTTTCAATTTATAAGTTCAAATGACTTCAACTCTAAAAATGCGTTTCACCCAGGTACGACAGGCCTCATCAGTTTGATGCTATCGTACCCTTCTAATACGCAAACCGACTCTTATAAAACTCACAGCATGAATATACTTTAAATTTTATTTTTCTAACTGATAAGCCCAACTGCCGTACCTGGACGAAACGCATTTTTGGAGTTGAGGTCATTTGAACTTATAAATTGAGTTATATTCAACCGATCACCTAAACAGAAATAGTTTTCTAATTTTCTTCATTTTCGTTATTATGTATAACTTAATATATTTATGTATTTTTTGTTTAAATTATCATCATATTCTTTTCTTTATACATACTTTGTAGGCAATTCTGCATGGAATTAAATGGTTTGGCTGTACGTCTTCAGACCAATTGCTTTCCGACATCATGTACACAGATGACAGCAACCGAACAATGGATATTCCTATGTGCTGCACATAAAACACCAAAAGAATGTCCTGCCATTGATTATACACGTCACACACTAGACGGTGCTGCTTGTTTATTAAATAGCAATAAATATTTCCCTAGCCGGTGAGTTAACAAAATAAAAATTCCATTGAAATTCCAATCAATACTTAAGATTGTTTTTTTTTTTTTTTGCTTTGATATCCTCCATAAAAAATAGGGTCTCGATAAAAGAATCATCAGTTACTAAATTAAGTTCGGTTTGTCGTCGAGTGTATAGGATTTTTTCGCATGCATATTTCCATCATCGAAGGATATTCGATGAATTCGAGGCTGAGACATTTTTATGCCACCGTTTTACGCATTTCGTTACCAAATACAATCTCATGTCAAAAGAGAATCTTATCGTCCCAATTAATGAGGAAGAAAATTCAACGCCTGGCGAAAGTGAAGCTTAAACATTAAAAGAAAAAAAAAAAAATTGAACAACACCACAAACAAAAAACAACATTAACATAATTAAAAACAAACATAAAATAAAATATACAAATACAAAAATAAGTTCCGATTTCCTGCTATTGGTTTTCATAAAAAAAACATACAATTTTATTTTGTTTCCAAAGCATCTTTCAAACTGTTGTTGAAATTCTTTTCAAATTTTAAAGTAAAATTTGATTGAAAAAAATAATAAGAAACAACAAAGAAATTGATGACAAAATACAAATTTTAACCTAAAATTAAACAAAACAAGGAAAGAGAAAGGAACTTTCCTGAGACATCTTTATGAACTTCGAAGGAAAAGGAGAACGATGTTTTCTTAGATGATCATAGCTTAAAGAAACAAATTTTTTTAAACAATTAATTTCATTATTACTTAACATTACCCATTGTATTGTATTATGTATTATTATTCTGAATATTATACAAATTGATTATTTCTATTAATAATTATTAGTAGTTAGTTTGCACACACACACATACAAACTTTAAAATTTATATGCATTTTTTGTTTTGTTTTAATTGATAGATGAGGATGATTTTTAACTTTTGGATCAAATTTGGGAGTTCTTAGTATTTTGCTATGGTATGGTAATTGAATGCTCTTCATCTTACAGGTATACATGTACACTCTACGAACAAAGAAAATAAATGAAGCTATGCTAAAAATAAAAAAAATTTGAAGATGAGTGACTGACTCACGGTACAATTGTTTCGGGAATGCAAATAAAAATGATGCTGCCATTAAAAGTGTGGACTGCTCCTTTTCACCCAGTTTTCGTTCACTATGGTTTTCATAAGTGAAGAGTGCTCGCGACCGCATATCATTTAAATGATGATGAAAATTACTAGTGCAATTGGATTAAAACAGTGAAAGATGATTATGGGAAACTTGTCTGTTTTTAATAAAAATAATAATTTTAACTTCATAGTAAGTCGGTAAGACCTATACAGCCATATTCTGCTAAACTTTCGCGTGAATTTTCGTATTCTGCTACCCGTCGGAGAAAAACGAATGTTTTTTCTTTCAATAACTTCAAAAATAATATCTGAGCATTGATGTTGACAGATTGAAGTGTTAAAAAGTAATTTGTGACAAATTAAGTGAAATTAAGTGATAGCAGAATAGGGATTTATCTTTTTAAATGTAACCCTGAATTGCACGGCACTAGCAAATAATTCAAAAGGTGTTTTTCCTTGTTTTACGGTATTGGCTTCAGTAAGTTTCCTATTATACATATTTCTACCTTAAGTTTACGTTAAGGTAGAAATATGACTGCCTCCTTACAGAAAAGTTTTTAAACTCCCAAAAAGGCGAGGGAAAAAACTTTGTATTGGTAATTTTCTTAAGCAAACATTATCTAAAACTTAGACAACAAAATCCAGTGCTTTTATTGCGTTGATTTCTCATCCCTTTCATTATGACAACTGTTAAGTTATATTTTTTTTTTTGTTCCCCAATCAAAATTCAATTTTTGTTCAATAAACGTTGGAAAATTTCCGTAAAAAGCGAACAACTTGGTTTGCAAAATCGTATTCCAGGCATTTGTCACTTTATAAAAAAATTACACTGCATAAAGTGTGGTTTTGTTCGGGATCACAATGGATGAGAAAAAAATAATCTCGACTTTTTTTTCTAAATGGTAGTAACTCCATTATTTCTCATAATAATTGCATCATGAAAGTTTTTTCTTTGTAGATTTATTTTTTGGATCAACCTACTTTTTACCAAATTATCAAAATAGTTTAAACAAAAACAACAACCTAACAAAATAAATAAAAAGATTTTTAAAAAAGCAATGATTTTTTTTATTTTTATTATTAATAAATCCATTTATAGGAATTTTAAAATAAAGATTTATGCATTTTGTATATAAAATATATAAAAAAAAAGAATATTAAAAAAACAACATTTTTTGTATTACTGAATTAAACTAAACATTTATGCAAACAAAATTATTTAAATGAAACAAAAAAACAAAGAAAATGATTAAAAAAAAAAAATATTTAAATGGTGTCGATTGTGGAGCCCTCTTAACTTGGTTAATGGTGACAATCGGTTTTTTTTCAATTTAAAAAATAAATATTTAATAATTTGTATTTGTAATTTTATATTAAAAGTTAAAATTTATAGTGCGCTAGTCGTTTTTTATCTTTTGTTCATTTAATTTACTTGCTTGTGTAGATTTGTAGAACAAGTTGTATTTGAAATTGTTTTCGGGTTCCAGTTTCTTGTTTTATATAAACAGATACATAAAATGATTGAAATTTAATTAAGGGCTCCATTGGAAATCAAATACAAAATATAATAAAAAAAAAAAACAAACATCAACAAAATATAATTTAAAAAAAAAACAAACATCAACAAAAAGTATAATTAAAAAAAAAAAAACAAACATCAACAAAATATAATTAAAAAAAAAAACAAACCAACAAAATAAACTGTGTGGATCCTCTAAAAGAATATAGGTAATATAATGGTTACATGAACATAATATGAAATGAATATTGAAAAAAAAAAAAATAATAAAAGAACAAATCTATTATACACTCAATAATTTAAGACGAAATATTTAATGAACAATGATAATAAACATTTATGTATGTAATCAAACAAATGGTGTTTTTTTGATATTTTTTTTAATTCTCTTGACACAGACATATTTATATGGGTTCGAAATATTCTTAAACACTTCACAGTAATGCTTAAATTGACTCTTCAGTAACAGAATTTGTATGTACATACTAGAGCCTACGATTCAGTCCGTGTATTTGAAAAACACGGGTACACGGACTCCGTGTAATTATTACACGCAAATAAGAATCCGTTCTCTTAAAACACGTGTATTTATTTGCTTAATATCCGTGTATCCGTATATGATTGATCATGATTGGTCATGATTGGATTATTTAAAATACACGCATCTTCGGATACACGGATCCACTTTTTACGACCATTTTTGAAAAAAGCGATTATTATTGTTTTTATTTTTTTCTCTTTTTGAAAGATGAACATTGTAAAAAAACAATTATCTAAAATGACCAATAAGAATTAAATTATTTCTAACTCCTTAAAAAATGTTTTTTTTTTTCGAATTTTGAAAGATGACCACTTTAAAAAACACAATTATCTCACATGACCATCTATTAGAACTGTTGAAAACTCTTCAATAAATATTTTTTTTTTCGAATTTTAAAAGATAACCATTGTGAGAAACACAACTATCCTTTGTCGGTAATGGCCAGGGATTAAAACGCGTTTTGGTTCTACCGATTATCTCCAAACCGGATTTTTTGTGCTTTCGACACTGACCATTTTCTTTGTGCTCGATTAAAAGACGAAAACTTCAGGCATAATAATTTCTTTTTATTTATCACACTTAGAAATTGGTATAAGAAATCAGACAAAAAAAAAAACACACACTAATGGCTAAGTTTTTGTATTTTCTACAAACTTAAGCCATAACTACAGTTAACTATTTTTGTACAAATGTTAATATTATTGGCTATTACTTTATTTTTTTCTTAGTAAAGGGGCAGCTGTAAAAACGTAGATCATTCTCATATCAAGATTTGAACTCGATTTTGTAAGAGAAAGCATGTACAAAATAAAAAATCAATAAACAGAAAATCGGAAATCTGTTTGAACTTCAGCTGATCTGCCAAAATCGGATGGTTTGTTAAATTTTAAAATCCGAGGATGAACCACGTTTGTATAACTGGCCCTTTGCAACGAACGTATATAAGACTGAATTTGTTCTTTTTTACTTATTCACAAAAGTGAGCCAATGTAGTTATGGATATAATGTATTTTATAAACAACAATCACTATGAGTCCATTGGTTCTGGTTTTGGAGGTTTTGGTTTTTGGTGTTGTTGGTAAGGAGGTTTATTTTGACTGAATGGTTTATTTTGGTTTCTCGAATTTTTATTTTGATTTCCATATCTTTGTTTTCCCTGGTCTTTTCTATTTCTCCCAGATCCGCTAGGTTGATTTGATCTTGGATCGTTTGCAGAACGCTCCACCCAAAAAGATGTTTTGCTTCCACTTTTCTGAAGGCTGAAAAAAAAAAGAAATTTCAAATATAGTGTGGGGCTCCCCACACAATATTATATTAGCTATGTACCCAGTTGTGTTATCATCGACCTCATCGAGTGTGAGCAGAATATGAATGCAAGGTATCTGTCGATTGGCAATAATTTGTTCAAGACCCTCCATCTGTGGTTCCCAGTGTTCTTCAATTCTATTAAAGAATTTACAAACATAACCAAATTATGCTGTTTTAACAATATAAATTATTTGCATTTAACTTACGCCTTATAAGTTAACCGAGTAATTTGATGAAGTGGATAACTACGTTTAAGGATTTCTGCACATGATATCGTCTTGACAATACCACCTCCATAGCCCGACCACACCAACGTACGATGCTCGGCCTTGTCTAGTGAGTTTTTAGCATAATCGATAACATTTGACACTTTTGTGCCGCCTTTAACCTGAAAATAAATTCTATTATTAAAGAGATGTTAATATTATCAAAAAAAAAAAAAATAAAAAAAAACTTACATGCATCCATAAGAAATCCTTAGGGAGGTTTTCGAATGGTAAATTCTCCTTTGTTATTTCTTCTTCGACATTCTCGCCCTTTCGGTAGTGCATCATTTTACAGCTTTTCTCTTTTAACCACTGTAAAAGTAAAAAGACAAAATATCATGTAAAAACAAATGATTTATAATTTTTTTTTATTGCTTTAAGGTTAAGGGAATTCTTATCTATCAAGTCATTTAAAGTTCATTAATTTGCCGGGACGTGACATGAATTCTATGTACTTATAATATAGTAAAGGATGACACCCTTGCAGAGAGATAGGAGAAAAATATTCCCTCCATGAAAAATGCCTCATTTATATACAAAATAAAGGATCGTAAGGAAGTATTTTTGTTTGGAATTTCTCAGTGTAGGATTCGAGTTCTATTTTCTATTGCTGGATAAGATGATGATTATGATGATGACGTTGTTGGTGATGTTGTCTACTTGGGTTTCTTTATATTTGTTTGTTTGAAATGAGAGTTTCATAATTTCATTCATGGCAATTTCAAAGTATGTATTGGAAATAACTTTTCAGAATTTAGTTGTGGGTTATAGATAGATTTTATGTTTGCAGCGTGTGGGCTTACACAAATTTATGTATAAATTAATTAATAAGAAGAGTATTTTATATTGGTTGTGAATTTACTCGTATATTGAAGTCCAATGATTTGTTTTAATCACAATCTTTAATAAAACCAAATTCATTAAAAGAACATCGCATATCTAGAGAAAGATATTAATTAAGCTTGTAAGGAATCTTCTCATATTATAATCAAAAAATGGGTTATTTTTTTGGAATTAGTATGGTAATTATAATAATTAGGTAGGTAGAAAATTTGTATTCCTAAATATGCCTTTTTCGAAACATTATAAATGCATGTAATTTCTTTTATAAGAAAAATAGTTTTTTTTTTAAAGCAAAAGTTAAAAAATCTGCATGGAGGTTATTTTCTTTTTTTTTTCCACTTCCGCGACATTTTTGTTATTAAACAAAACATTTTTAAATTTACAAATTTTAACACAAACGACCCAGTCATTAAGGATACATACAAGAATAAAGAAAAACTGTGGACATTTGCACGAAGAAGAAAAAGAAACTACCGAATTACCGTTAGGGGTATTTTTAACCAAAAACCTGCAACGTGGATAAGAAATTTTAATCAAAGTAGTTCGAAAACAACTTTAAAAATAAAATTATTACTAATTAAAGATGAGCTTAAGCAAAAACTGAAATTACTAAATTTGAAGCAAATTTGTAACCGTTAGTCTTTAGCTGGCCACGAGAATGAGACGAGACCAGAAAATGTTAAACGGGACCAAGATCGATGTAAGTATGTACTTATTTTAAAAATTTTACGATTTTACCTAAAAAGTAAAGTACCTACTGATGATTAGATGAGATTAGTAGGGACATAAATTCTGTGCCTTCCATTGCTAGCAAAGTACTCATGAGAACTTAGCCACATCCAAAGGAACACGGCTGTTATTGGTTTTAATTTTAAGATTAAAATCCTATAATTTAGCGATCAATCATAGGTTTGGACATATTTTTGAGGGAATGGTCTTATTTTTGGTTTATTCGTGCATATATTTTCAATGGACCTATGTTGTTATAATTTGCAATCTGGTGCTTTTAATAATATTGCATTTAAAAATTATAAAATAAAAAAAAATTAAAGAAACAAAAAATTAAACAAAATATCCATTTTTACTTGCGATATGCAACATAGCTACGGCAATTTATGCATTCGTAAAAAAAAAACAATCGAATTCGAGGTTTTGATCAAAGTTGACCTTACGATGATAGCGAAGTCGCAATTCTGTCTGTCCTGTCCTTTCGACTACAGCCTAAACGGGTGAGTCAATTTTCTTTAATCTTGGTACGTAACCTTTTTCGGGCATTCCCCGACACGTTTTTTTAATTTTTTTATAACCAAAAATAATTGTAGCTGCCGTGCAAAAATTGAAAATCTGATTTTTCTCAAAAACGTGCCCATAATTTAAACAAAAATGTTTAAGTAATTTTTTTAAAAAAAGACAACCATTTTATAAAAACCAAATTTACGAAAAATGGGTATTAATGGTGCCTCTCATAGAACAATTTTTTTGAATTTCTCATAAACAGTGCAACAGATTTTGATCAATTTTGTTATGAAGAATGTTTTAAAAAGTCAAAGGTATACAAAGGCTTTGTGTACCAAAATTTTAATTATTTTTTTTGGATTTTTAAAAAAAGTTCCAAAATTTTAATTTTAATCGATTTTTATCAAACTTGGCACCCAGCAGTATTTTAACATTGTTTACCAGATTTTAAATAAAAATTATTCTTTTAACCAGAAATAACGATACCTTTCATACAAATGTTTAAAACCAGGTAAGGAAAATCTCATTTGTTCGAACGGCCTACGATTTTTATTAAATTTTTTATTTCAGCTTATATCAGTACCATCTACCATATTTTTGAAAAAAAGAAATAATGAATAGATTTAAAATGGTATCTCTCATAGAGCCATATTTTTGGTTTTCGACTATCTCATTATTTTTTGAACCAGTTTTAATGAATGTTTTTACATAAGAGTCCTAATAAGTTTGAATAACATTGCATATCAAAATTTTCAAACAAGGATTTTTAAAAAAAAATTCAAAATTATTTTTTGAAAATTCGATATTTCGAAAATGTGTAGATTTTTTTTAATTAATTATTAATTCCGCATTAATAAAAACTAAAAAATGGCGTAGCAATTTTTTTTCTTAAAAATCTTTACAAAGTTGTATAATATACAGGGTGTCCCGAAATCACCGCCTCAGAAGAAAACCATGAGTTCCTGAGGTAATTTCAAGTGGAAAAACTTATGAGGTAATGTTCTCAATTTCGCTTCGTTTTCGACTTATAACGGTTTTAATGATTTGTTTTCTTTTTTCCTTTGGCTGGCTCTAACTTTGCCAAACTACAACCGATTTTTGAATTTTTTTTTATTTAAACATCTGCCGTACATCTTTTTTCTGTGTGGATAACGGTTTTCCCGCAATTTATTATCAAACACTTTTTTTTAAGAATGTTAAGGCTGTTCTTTTGACTTTGATATGATTTTTTACTAAAAGATACGTTACACGTATAACTTTTTTCTTTTTATTATGAAAGTCTAATATGTGTTCTTAAAAATACTTAACATTTTTGTACTTAAAAATAAATTTAAAATTATTAAAAAATAGACGACGAAAAATAAAGGAAAATCAAGAAAGTATGAATATTTTATGAAAACGAATTAAAACGAATAAAAAACTACAGTGAGTTTTGAGTTTTGAATGTTAGAAAGGATAAAGTAAGAGTAACCGTTAAAAGTTTTTTATTCATTTTAATTCGTTTTTATTCATATTTTCTTGATTTTCCTTTATTTTTTCTTTTTTATTTTTTTAATAATTTAAAATGTATTTTTAGGTCAAAAATGTTAAGTATTTTTAAGAACACATATTGGACTTTCATAATAAAAAGAAAAAAATTGTACTTAATAACGTGTTTTTTAGAAAAAGAAATCTTATCGAAGTCAAAAAAACAATCTTAGAATTCTTAAAAAAGTGTTTGGTAATAAATTGCGGGAAAACCGTTATCCACACAGAAAAAAGTTGTATGGCAGATAAAAATTTCTGTTTTTGTTTAAATAAAAAAATCAGTTGTAGTTCGGCAAAGTTAGAGCCAGTCAAAGGAAAAAAGAAAACAAATCATTAAAACCGTTATAAGACGAAAACGAAGCGAAAACGAGAAAATTACCTCATAAGTTTTTCGACTTGAAATGACCTCAGGAACTCATGGTTTTTTAAAAAACCGCTGAAACGATTTTCAAAATTTTTTTCTCATAAATTAAGATTTATTTAAGAAATCAGATGGTGTCGAAACAATTTCAATTTCATCTTGGATATCGTTAAAGCGTCGTGAACTTGCCATTGATGACATTGTTGTAGCTTCTTGATTGTTAGAAGTCGATACTTTGAATTCCAAAATAGAATTGGTCTTTATTTATTTTTCAAACACTATTTATACTAAAAGTTTGTCAACATTCCGTAAACAAACTTAATAAATTATTCTAGGAATGATTGATAAATTGTGAATATTATTATTTTTGAAACTAAGTGGAATATAGATATTATTTTTTAAAGTAAATTAATGGATCGCCAAAACATCTTAAAAATACCTTTTTTATTTAAATTATTCATACATCTTTTTAACTGTGTTTAATGTACCGCTGTGGTGTGGCTTCTGTAATAATTATCTTATTGTTCTTTAAACCGATTTAATTTGATTCTTTCAAAATATTTTTGAAAGCTAAGAAAATTAAGAAAAAATTAATTTTGAAAGACAAAACGCTTAGTGCTTCCAACTAGTGTTTTTTTTCGAACTTTTACTAAACTCTACATAGAAAAAGAAATAAAACATGCCTATGTTCATATAAATATGTAGGTAATATTTGTTTGACTTTTTCTGATAAAGTTATCATTTTATAATTGAACCATTATCATGCTACACTAACATCGTTCATTATAGTTGCAAACCACAAGTTCATACAAGTTCATAGTCAATTTACATTAAACAACAAAACTTTTTTATTATTGAATTAGTTTTTTCATTGAGTCAACGAATTTTTTTATAAAATAATGAAAGCTTTCATCAAAATAATTATCATTGACATGAAGCTCACCAAAGGATCACATTATTAAACTTTTAACATTTATTGAAATAGGTTTCATGACATTTTAATAACTGTAATAATTTTCAAAGAGAAAAAAAATTCGCCCATTAATGTTATAAACATTTTAAGTTGTTAATTAAAACTAAGAACTTTATGATTTAATTAACAAAGTAAATACAAAACACCAACAAGCTTATTTCACAACGAATATAGGTAGGTACCTTTGTCTTTATTTCCCATTTTCTTTTTTCCTTCAATAAATTAGGTCAAAGGTGATGGAAACAACAATTTTGTTTTTAACACCTTCAAACAACCTGTTGCTGCTATTATACTCGTAAAGCTGGCTATATACAAATTTCTAGATTCTAAGAAATATAATAAAAATGTAATTAAATTGTGTCCTGAAGCAAAAGTTTAGGTTAACATTACCATATTTTATAAACGACTGCAAAATAAATTAAATTATCACCCTACATCGAATGATATTGACAATCAGGACTCAATTAAAATTTCAAGGAGCAAAATGGATCTATTAAAGAAGAATAAAAGAAAAATTCAAGGCATATATATATATGTAGCTAGAAGCATGGTATTCCACTTGAGATTGATTCCAATTGAAAGTGGAATGGAAATGCATCATGCTAACAACATCCTGACATCAACAGAAGACCCATTATATATGTATACCGAGGCAAAATTATTATTATTATTATTATTAGCGGGCGCGTTAAATACAAAAAAAATCGACGAATAAAAGAAAATACACGAGTGTGGGTTGTATGAATTTGATAGCTAATGGTAAAAATGGATTGGGACTAGAAATTAAATAATTTAAGAAAGGCAAAAAGGCAATATTGTTTAAACTTTTTAGAAGCATTTCATTACAAAAAAAGGAACAATCGGCGTGTTTTATTGGAAAAGCTATCCGTTGCATAATAAGATTTTACATGCGTTACAAATACAACATCGCCAGTAGTATTACTATACCGATAAAAGCTATAGTAGAATTCTACTGTGGATAGATTTTTGACGTTTATTTGAGTTTCGAATTGGATTTTGTTTTAAATGTTCGTATTATTGATATAATTGAATTGTTTATCGATAGATGTGTTCATGGAGTAGTTATAATTGTTCAATAGTACCAAATATGAAAGATAAAAATCATGGGCTTATTTCACAGAATTAAATCACATACATATCCATCTTCTTTAAAACATACCAACATCAACATTCTCATACGCACAGCCGCAATTTTTGAAAAAAGTCAAAGTTGGTATGTGATGTGTGTTCGTTTAAGTATGTCTCCATTGATTACTTAGTGAACCATTTGAATTTAAACAGAGAAACTATGCGTTAACTTAGTAAAGGCTTAATTTTTTTAAAAATCTAAAATTTACACACACTCATCTGGGGCATTTTTAACGTCACATACATTGTATGTGATGTATGTGAGGTATGTGCCTTGAAATAGGCCCCAGGATAGTGCCGATGTTTTTTTTGGGAATTTCTTAGTGTACTATTTACAGATTCCCAAAAAAACACGCCTAATATAATATGTAGGTCTAACCATTGAAAAGAAATTAGCGAATAAGGCAAAAAAGAAGAATTTTGTTTTGTGAATTTTTTAACATATAACTGATGAAAAGTTTAATCAAAATCGTTAGAGCAGTTTTTGAGTAAAAACTAAATCGTTGCATGGCAGCTAACTGTTCTACATGAGCTGAATTTTTTACTATAATCACATAAAAGTACTCCTTACCGAATTTGAAGTAAATAGAGATTAAACATAATTAATTAATGTATAAGTACTCACAATTTGTCATTTAATCCTATACGTAATGGATATGTTGGACTAATAAATAAGTAGATTTTTTTTATCTTGAAAACAAATACACAAAAAAAAACAAAAACACTTCACTCGAATGACCGAAGCTATTAATCAACAAGTATATAGGTGGTATAGTTACCTGACATTTTCAAATAAGTTCTTGATGCACATTTTGTATAAGGATTTGCATCATCTTTAGAGAATATTAAATTTAGAAAACGGTATAACAAGACAATGCTAAACCATTTACTGCCTCGGAAAAAAAAACTAAATACAAATAAGGAATTCAACAAGTTTAATTCTCTTACATATAGAAGTCCTAGACATAAGCAATATAGTACCTGCCTACTCACCCTTGCCATGCAAAGGGTGACACGATTTTGTTAAGACAAAGTTCATCTAAATTCCTGGGATAAGTCACTAGTTTACGTGTTAATTTCACATGGAAGAAAGTTCATATTTTTTGCTTGAGATTATTCTATATATTATCCTATTTAATATTATTATAAATGTGAAAGTTTGTTTCTCTGTCTCTTTGTTCCTCTTAATCTCTGAAAATACTAAATTGATTAGAATGAAAATTAATAGAGTGAGAGATTGGACGAGATTGACGATGAACAAAGGCTGTTTTTTTTTTGGAAATTTAACACAATATTCAAAAAAAATAATAAAAAAGTGACAGCTAGTTTGGTTGTAGGTTTGTTTCTTCCATTCAGGGCCAGTTTCACAGTGAAGTGTCACTTAAGTGCCAAATATGGAAAACTAATTCCCAATTTCATAGTGTAAACTTATCGGAATAAGTGACACTTAAGTCTCCAATGTTGGCCACTTAAGTTCCACTTACTCAGGTAGTAAAACTGCGGCTTAAGTGCCAAAATGGGAAAATTAAGTGCCACTTATTTTGTTAAGTGTGCACTGTGAAACTGGCCCTCAATCTCTCAAAATAAATAAGTAATTGTAATAAAAATTGGTTGAGCTTGTAAGGAATTAGCTAGTGGCGGCAAAATTTTTTTTTTTGAAATAGGATTTCAAAATTAGCAGTCGAAAATTTGAACATAATTCCATTATGTGAGTTAACGAAGTTTTAATTTTCATTTATTACAGGCATGGAAAATGACAATAGACATAAGTTAAAAAAAGACAGTTTATTTGTCTGTCTGTTTCGGACGGAAGGAAGTGCTTTATTTTTGTATAATACACTCGGACGTATACGTACTTTTTTTGTATTTAATATGAAAATATTATATACTTTACCATATATACTAAACCATTTATTGAATTTCATAAAGGTAGTGTGATTCATAATTTAAGAAGCATTTATTTACATCCTATAATCTCATAATATCTGAAGTACACGTCCAACAAATAATTTATCAGACCGCAATTAACTATTTAAAAATGTTTTTTTTTTGAATTCCTTTATTGGTTAGGTATTAGATAAAGTAATCGCATGCAATGAATATGAAAAAAAAAAAAAAAAAGTCAATTACATTATAATTTTAAGTTTCGTCAATAGTTTCATAAATTTAAACTATTTGTACGAGATATGCGTTGCAAACGAAAGTCGAATCTAGCGTACATATAGAAATTCTCAAGATGGAAAATTGGCAAGAAGTGTGTCACAATATATCAAGATTGCTGACTATAGATCCATATCGTCGGCCTCATAAGCAGACCTCATAACTCCACCTTTTAGCGAAAATGAGTTTTGAATGCTATTTTATAGAAAATTCGTTAGCCCAGCAACCTACAAAATTTCGTATCCCTCATAAAACTCTAACATTAAATTAATAAACGTGGAAAAGCGAAGGGTTAAGTCTTATTCCTTGGACTAAGTGCAAAATGTTATGAATAAAAGAAAATTTCTAAAAAGTGACGTGTACTAAATTAAACCACCGGAGAAGCTGGTTTAGCGAAGGAATAAGAACCGATGTGTCAAATTTATTCTGAAATAAAAAAAATACCTAAGTAAAGATTGCTAATTTAACTTTGAATAAAATTAATAATGTCTGCTAGATTTATCGAGTTTTTAAACCATTAGTTCTAATTATTGGACAACCAGCCATCAACCACCATACAAAGAAAACTATACAAAAATACATGTATATTATAATGGAAGTGCTAAGTGAGGAAGATTTCAGGAAAAAATATATACAGATTTTCCAAGGAAAATATGAGGAAACTCATTGCGGTTGTTGACGTTGGCCTAAAAAGGGACCCAAGAGGTGGACATATTTCTTCCATCAGATACATTCCATTTAAATAAATAAAAACAAAACATAACAGAAAACAGACACAACATAAACAATTGAAAAATGAAAATAATTTTGACAGAAATATATTAACAATAGAATTCTTAGGTGTGTTTGGTAACTTGAGCTTTTTTTTACAAATTATCACAATTTTCTGTCAGAACCCATACGAAAAATTTCAAGTTATCAAACAGGCATATTATTTATTGTAGTAGATTTTCTTATAAGGGATTTCTGGTAGACGTCAAATTTCTATTCCACGAACATTTTGATTTTATTCAAGGAAATTTTTAACCCTTATTCCCTGCTTTAGTTAACTAGTGGAATAAAGGTGGAATAAGCATTTTTTATTAATTTGGCTGTAAATGAACTTAAATTAAAATTTTGCATAGCACGTAACTCCACTATTACTCTGTTGTCTGGAAGACATTTTCGTCTCTCCTGAAAAATTTGAAATTTATGAGTTACAAGGTCTGCTTATGAGGCCGACGATATATAAGTTACATATACTCCAGACAGAACGACAAAACCCAACAACGGAAATTGAACATGATATCATATTCAAAAGGCCTTAGTGACCCAAAGCCAACAGATAAATAATCAAGCCGCTTGCAGTACAGTAAATTTAAGATAAGGAATTAACATAAATAGACTTAAGAAACATTATCGAAAGCAGAATTGTATCAAAATATTAAACGTACAACACTTCCCTAGCAATTGTTTAAAACAAAAAAATCCATTTCGAAAATTGACGTTGGAGAAAAAAATCACCTAAAATCAGGATGATTTTTACTAGAAATAAATTTTATAGTTTCGAGAAGCAGATAACAAATTAAAAGACCCGTGTTTCCAAAATTTTCTATTTAAGCCTTTTTTCTTAGCTACATAGCGTAATTTTTGAACAATTTATGAAAAAGAAATCAATGACGTTTTGCCTTACTAATAACCAAGCAGTAAGCACTAATATGTCGACTGTTTCATTCAAGATAAAAAAATTCTCACACTTTCTTCACGACTAATGTCGAATTCCTTTCAACAAAAGAATCGAATTTTTTTCTAAAAAGAATCGAATTTTTTCTGTCGTTGAAAGGAATACGAAAAGACGAAAAGAATCAATTTTTTTTTGTGATCGTGTGTGTGGCACTAGACAGCAGCAATTTTGAAGTAAAATTTCCAGAAAATATTCAATTTGGAAATTATTATTATTATTAATTGAAAAACAACGCACAAATATTTACTAATATAAAATTCATTCGTTGCAACCAAAAACACAATTTGTTTTCATATTGACATTTTAGAAATTTCAAATTTTGCAAGTGTGTTTGCAAATCGGTGTAAATTTTTCTTGAATCTTGCAAAATTAGCAAGATTTGTTTTGACAGGAAAAATTCGAATTGTTCAGAAAAAAAATCGATTCTTTTGTTGAAAGGAATTCGACATAAAATTTCCAAAATATTAACGAACACAGGCATAAGAAAAAGAAAAAGAAATCCAAGAATGAACTGTCATAATTTATTTGATACCTTCAAGGTTAAGTAATGCCGTATGCTTTTTTACCACCAACAACATATTTCAGTACTAAATATTACGTGAATTGATTAAAAGTGTCCAAAGATTTTTATTTCATTTATTTAGTTATTGAGGACAAATTTCATTAAAGACTCAAAACTGCTTACGTCGCGTCGTACGACCGCGACGTAGTAGAATTTGCTGTCCGATCCCATAGACAAAAAAAAATTACAAGAAGTTGCAGTTACCAAACAGACATATTTGCCGCGTTCGGTGATCTATCCAAAGCTATCCGGATAGGTTTGTGTTGTTGCAACAACAACCCAACATATCTAAAATTTGAAGGTTTAAATGAGCAACACATTTGTTAGGATAGGTTGATGTCTATTTGATAGTTTCCCAAACGCGAGGATTATGTCTGTTTGGTAACTGCAACTTGTGCTTCTTCGTACGACTTCGTACAACGTTTCATGTTACCATACAGAAATATTATTTTCGTTTTCCTATTTTGCATCTGTCATTTCTCACAAAACGATGCTGTCATTTTTTACATTGACAGATTCTTAATTTTGCATATTCAAATGCAAATGCCTTTTCAATTTGGTATGTGATCCGGAAAAACAATTTCATACGTTTGAAGACTTCTTAAATGATTCTGAAAACAAATCCAGAAGCAATTGTCATTCTGAAATCACTCGAAAAGACCACACAAGCATGGCATACACATTAACAATCATAACTAATAGGTAATAATTTCTTTTCTAAACAATTTCCGAGAACCTATGTATAGTTTCTCGTTAACTATATAATGAAAACAAGTGCTACAAAATATACAAAATATTATCTTCACGATTTAACTATTAAAATGAGCAATAAATTTATCGGATTAAGGGATAAAAACCAAAATTATGAATAATTGAAATTCATATTGAACGTTTTTTTTTTTATTATACCTAACTGTATACAGGGTGGAGCGAGTACCACCAAAGACGCATGGGTTTTAAATTCAAACGAAACTGGAATTAATAAAATGAGAAGAGTTTTTGTTTATTATTTCCATATAAAGGGTCATTAATTTTTCGGTTTCGAAAGTAAAGCTAAATAAATGAATAAAAATATAAATGAAATGAAATGACACATTTCTGATGAAAATTGTATTTCATTATAAAGTCTGGACTTTGCCATTAAGTTTGAAAAACAAGGTTCCCAGCATGCGATTCTTTTGAGGTCATTTTTAACCACTTTTTTGCACATTTCGGGCGGTATCTCGGCCATAACTTGATTAATGTTGGATTTTAATGCGTCCAGAGTTCGGGGATTATTCGCGTAAACACGGTTTTTTTGCGTAGCTTCACAGAAAAAAATCTAACGTTGTCAAATCGCATGATTTTGGTGGCCAATTAACGTCGCCAAAACGTGAAATTATACGAACTCAGGAAACTTCTCACGCAATAAAGCCATAATTGGTTGAGTTGTGTGGCTTGTTGCCCCGTCTTGTTGCAACCACATATCGACCAATTCATGATCTTAAATCGCCGACCAAAAACATTGGTTATCATTCGAACATATGGCTCCGAATTGACTGTAATGTAATCGTCTGCCTATTGGCATCTTCGAAGAAATACGGACCAATGACACCTTTAGACCATAGAGCACACCAAACAGTCACTTTTTCTGGATGCAACGGCAGCTCTTCGATCACTTGTGGGTTTTCTGAGCCCCATATGCGGCAATTTTGTTTGTTTACATACCCACCGAGTGAGAATTTTTACCAATTGCTTGCGTAGTCGGTCGATTATGACGACCATAATCATCGCATAATGCGCGAAAAGTGGCTAGGTTTTAATCACCACTTTTGTAGTAAGTTTTAATAATTTTAACGCGTTGTTCGATTGCTAAGCGATCCATTATCGTAAATGGAAAACATTCAACTAATATTAGGTTTGTTCGTTGAGCCTTGAGGTCACCCTAAAGCGTTTTTTGAAAAACCCGACAATCAAATTCTGTGTTTTTTGAGACCTGGCATCGCCCTGAACTCGCCCTGAAGTAGAACTAAGTTTTCTGTTGTGGCGAGTTGAGGTAACGAATAAACTGCCAAAGTGACATGAGTTCTGAGGCAATTATTTTGTTGTGGTTTTGCTTGTTGCAGGTAATAGCTTATTTTTGAAATATAAATTAAAAGAAAAATTGAAAGAAAACAAATAGAAATAGAAAAGGAAAACGCTTGATGTTGTTTCAATTCACTATTAAAACTATAATTTTAAACACATTTTATGTTTTAATTACTGAGCAAATAGCTTCTTGTTTCTTGCTTTTAATGTCAAGAACACAATTTAAAGCCCACTGGCGTTTTTTGAAAGCCGAAAAATCCAGTTTTTTTTGACAATTCTTGGAGTTGTCAAGAAAACCTGGGTCAACCCTGGGTTAAGTTCAACGAACGAAACTATTATGACACTTCAAATGACAGCTGAGTTTGACAGTTTGTCAAATGCCAGCGCTACCAACTTGAAACCACGAAATGAATGACCTACATTTGAGTTTGATGAATAATGATGCACTTTTATTGTAAACAACGTTCCGGATCTAATGAAAAATACCTTGTTAGCCTAAGAACCATAGTTTCAAAGCTAAACGCATAAATAGCAGATCAATGTTATTGGTCCTCAATACTTTTATAAAAAGTTTTTTGTTTCTCCTGAAAAATTCTGGGTTACAAGGTATTCTGGTCCAATACGATCTCCTGATTTAACGCAATTCGATTTACCCCAAATCCATTGTTTATCATAAAAGATCACAGTACCCATATTAAAGGAAATATTATTAGCGTATTCATTTTTGTTCAGTTCTGCGCATCTGTCAAAAATCGAGGTATATGGTGGAAAATGTGCACGAAAACTTCGAAAAAAGATTTATTCTTTGTACGGACTCTAGAGGGCCCCGTTTGACATTTGACATTTTATTAAAACTCATGTGAACTAAGAGTCCCAATCTTGTACAATTTGGAAAAAATAAAAAAATGTTTTCATTCAATCTTATACCGGACGAAAAACCTTGCGTTCGGTGAACAATCAGATAGGCTATCCACCTATCCCAAAAATTAATTTTCAGATATGTATGTTCTGTTGTTGTTGCATTAGCTGTTTTGTCACAAGGGATTACAACACCACAAATTTATCCAGATAGCTTTGGATTGATCCCCCGAACGCGACCATATGACTTTCATTTCAATTCAAAACCAATCCGTCTATACCAGGCTCCACCCTGTATTTTTTGTTTACAAATATTATTAATTGGTTATTCAAAGATTTCGTCTTTAACTTGGGGTGGCGTTATCGCATTTATATAACCAGATACAAATCTTCACAAAGTTGAAAGCCCATTTTTTTCTAAATTTGCATTCATGACACTTCCTTCCTGTCCATCCCCAATATGAATAAAGTCAAGCCATAATGTATGGATTCGTGATAACAAACAAAAATTCCCACTCAAAACTGTGCTGGAACCCAATATCAACAATCATACCGCATAGATATACTCGTAAACCTACTTAAATTGATATAGAAGTCATCATCATCTATATAGTTCTAGCTCTTATATTTTGTGAAATTCTTCAAAGCTTCTTTCTTTAGCTATATAAGAATCTACCTCGACTTATAACATAATATATATAGATATAGCTTCCTAGTTCATAATATAGATAGATGTTCTATGTTTTGTATTTATATTCGCATGCGATATAGACAAAACGTGATAAACATTTATGTGCCACATCAAAACGCAAGAAATTAAGTTGATGAAATCAAATATGAACTTGCGCGAATAATTGAAAGAGGATGGATAGATGGTGGATATCCTGGCTGCTGTTGTGGTGGCATCTTGGAATGCCACAACATAGTTTAAGGGTGCAAAAAGTATATAAACAACATAGATGGGATATATAGGAGGAAGTAAACCAGGGTTATATGAGAACAAAAAAAAAATTAATTGTCCCCTATATTCCATATCCGAGGATTTAAGTAAAGCTGGATTCTGAAGACGATCATTTAGTGTTCGGTCCTGGTTGGATACGGTTGTGAATACTCCTTTACATTCCTATATATTGGCAATAAAACGGTTTATTTGAAAAGAAGTAAGTTAATGGGAAGTAGCAAAAAAAAAGTGTTAAAATGCAACCGTTTATAACTAAATCTAATTTTATTTATTTTTTTTAAATAAATAAATTAAACAAAAAAATAATGAGTTTTCGTAGTAAGCATTGGACAAAAAACGTTAAAATTTCTCCATTTTACAGAAATATGTTAAATTTTAAAAGTTTTACTATTGATTTTTTTTAAATATGAAAGTAAAAATTTAACTTCTAAAACTGCAATAAATTTATCGGTCGTATAATCCTTGAAAATCCTTTGTAAAAAAAAATCACTTTTATATCTTTGAAAACTATTGCAAAGTGAATTTTATTGATCAGTGGTTTTAATTTAATCCTGCTTAAGTGACTACACTAAGATTCGGGGAGAGATTTAGTTCATATATATATTATACATAAATATGAACAATAGTGAAAACTGGTATTAGTGGTATTTGTTAATAACTCAATGTTAAGGAATTTATCAAAAAATTTCAAAGATCACAATATTTGTTTAGTTGCTTAAATATTTGTTGACATTGTTACGGGTGTGACACTGATACTTAATTTTTAAAATTATTATTACACTATAATTAAATAAAAATTGAATAATCTATAAAAAGTTCTTCAAAAAAAAATTAGTATAATTTATTAAAAGAATAATTAGTTTATTTTAAGGATGAATTTTAGTTACATTACAAAAGTGATCTTATTAATCCAGTGATTTGTGAATGTCTTATTCCCTTAAAAAAAATTTACTTAAAAGTTGAGCTTCACACCAGATAAGAAATACAAAAAAAAAAACTATTGAAAAACGATGCAAAATTTTAGTTTGAAATTGTTACGCGTCCAATTTATACGCAAAAATAGAATACAAAAAAAGACCTCACCGGACAAAAATGTAATGGTATCACTTTTCTTTCTCAATTCGAAAGAGAAGATTATTAGGAGAAATATATGTGTAGTTTTTCGGGAAAATCAAGATGGAGCAAGCCTACATTTTGGATTTTATAAAAAAAAAATGTCTTAAAATAGAAAAAACTAAAAAAAAATATATATTTTAAAACAACGGCAACACTAATAATGTCCTGTTAAATCTTTCAAAGGCAGAAAATCATTCTTCAATGCTGTTTTTAAATCCAATTATTTAAATGAATACTTTTTGGAAAATTAATTTTCAGACTCAACATTTTTAAAATAATATGTAAAATGTTACAAAAAATTTTTGAAACTATTTTTTTTTTTCAAAATTTTACATTATTAAGATCTATTTTTGTTTTTTAATATTCTATGCTCTTATCAATTTTGTATTCAAACGCTAAAATTCCTTATGGTTTTTGAGCAATATCAGAAATAATTTTCCATTAATTTGGCTTCAATCTTTAATTTTAATTGCTCTAAAAATCCTATTTCCACTTATTGTAAGTTAGTAAAGTACATTTGGTTATTTTCAATTTTTTCAAAAACTAGAAGATATTTTAGCATCTGGTTTTTAGCATTTGAATTAAAATTGAAAATAGTATTGAATATTAAAAACAAAAATTTTACTTAATAAAGTTAAATTTTGAAAAAAAAAATTGTTCCAAATTCTTTTTTTTTTTTTCAAAAATTTGAGTTTGAAAAATAATTTTCCAAAAAGTATTCATTTAACTAATTTGATATAAAAGAAAAATTGAAGAATGTATCTCTGGCTTTAAAAAAAGATATAATATGACAGTAAATGTTGCCGTTGTTTTTAAATATTTTTTTTTCTATTTTAAGCAATTTTTTTTTTGAAAATTTCATGATGGCGGCTTAAGTTTCAGCCCGTATTTCTCAAAAAAACTACAAATATATGTTTCTATTAACCTCCTCTATTGAATAGCGAAAAAAAATTGCACAATCAATCTAATCTCATAATAATTGATGAAATTAAATTTTCTATCAAGTGAAATCATTTCTAACACGAAGTGTAAAATATACTTCCCCTTAAAAAGTAAATTTTTTCTACTTTAAGCAGTACTCACCTCCCATGATACCTCCCAAATACGCGTGGAAATTCAATATGAACCCATAAATAATTCTTCATATGAATTTTTAATACTCAGTTATGAAATTTCTATAATGCTCAGTTTGAATGAAAAAAAAAAAATTATTAATTTGAAATCCTGCCAATAAAATCTTGAAAAGGTTCACAAATTCCGTGTTCTGGGGCCGAATTACGGAATCAGTGACTGAACGACACGTGAGGGAAATTTCATACAAAACATCGACGATATTCGATATTTCGTCTGAAATTTCCCTCACGTGTCGTTCAGTCACTGATGCCGTAATTCGGCCACTGTCCTTTTTTCCTCCTTGATGAGAATAAAAACCCTTTTTTAAAAAGACAACCGTTTAGTACGAAATAATTTATATTTTTTTTCATTTCAAAATTTATATTTTGAGCAAAACAAATTAATTGATAATAATTCACAATTTTCCACAACACCCTTGATTTTTTCTTAGTGGTGGTAGGTTGAAAAATGACCGGTTCATATTTCACCTTCATATTTTGGTACTCACTTCTAGTTGTGAATTTCCAACGAACTAGGCGTCACTTTTATATGAAAATTTCATTTAAACTCGAACTGAGTACTATAGGCTTTAACGTGAAATGAGAAATTATTGCTCTTCTTTTTAGTTAAGATATACCGACCAAAAAAAAGGATTAAGGCCGATTTTATTCACTTGAAGTTGAACACAACTTGAGGATTTTTATTTTCAACTTGTGAATTTCTTTTTATTCACTCAAAGTTTGCTTTTTCAACTTTCGATTTTAAACTCTAGAGTTGATCAACTTGAGATTTTTCAACTCCTGGAAATAGTAGAAGTTGACCGAACAAACTTGAGATTTTACGTAGGTACACAAATTTTCTTGTTTATATTTGTTACAAAAACACATTCGCTCCTACTTAGTAGTCATTTTTCTTCGGGCACATGAAAGTTTTTTTGTCTGCCATTAATTATTTGTATTCACACTTTAGCACAATTTGACACAATTGTATTGTATTGACACAAAAAAAAGACAATTTAACACAAAAAACACAATTAAACACATAAAAACAGTCAAATATGATTGACAAATTCAAATTAATTTTAAAAATGACAGTTTTTGTTTTATATTTCACAAATATCCTAGGGATATTTTTCAAACGTGGAGTTGGCCAACTTTAGATCTTCAACTGGAGAGTTGAGAAAATAATTAGTGAATAAAAAGAAATTTCAACTTGCGTTTCAACTCTCGAGTTATAGTCAACTCTCAAGTTGGCCAACTCGAGAGTTTGCCTCAAGTTGAGGAGTTAAAATCTCATAGAATTATTATAGTGACGCACAGTAAATTTCAAATCTAAGAACAACAAAACGCTATCTACTGTCGAAAAACAGAAAGCTTAAATTTTAAAATGCCAACCTGTTAAAGATGTGCCAAACACAACATTTATTTGTCGACCAATTACCTTTTAAAAAACTCCGCTTAAGCGCAACTTGCTTAAGTGAAAAACCCAGATACTTGAAAGACATTTTCAGTTAACTTTTATATTTTTCATTGGAAAAAACTCTCTTTTTAGGTGAAAAAAAAACTATTTATTTTCTATTATTTTCTAGGAATCTCCAAAAGATAAATTTAATTTTTTCAAGCTTTAAATTTCCCCTTAATAGAATTTTTAAATCCGCTTAAGTGTAAATTTTGTATCAATTTCACTTAAGCGGGGATCGTTTAAGTGAAAACCCCGCTTAAGTGAAAGAAAGACTGTGACATTTTGCCTTTTCTTTTAAGCCTTTTCTTTTACTGTACTACGAAGACTTGCACTGAATTTGATAATTGGAAAAAATTTACGGCCATCAAATTGAAATATAATAATCAGAATTCTTAATAAGTCTCCAAAGTTCGGGCCATTTTTCATAATGTAACTATGCCCCATGCAATAAGGCCCCACCGAAATGAAAAAATGCCCCGAAAATAAATGATGTACGACTCCAATTTGTTTTGTCCATATTTATATATTTTTTTTTTTTTTTTTAATTAAATAATATCTCAATTTGTTTTTTTCCGTAAATTAAAGCTTATTTTCGAAAATGAATTAATTACCGTCATACAAATACTTGCATTGTAGCTTGGACAATTTTCCTACAGCAAGGACACTTGTAGCACAATTGTTTAAATGCTTACTTTGCTGAATGCAACATGAAAATTCAAGCGAAATTTATTGCTTAAGAGCAATTGTCTACTACAAGTGTCCTTGCATTGTTTAAAAAAAAAATTGGGCGATTTTTGTTCGCTATTCCTTTGATTTGTAAGCGTTGTCTTTATTAAAAAAAAAAATCTGGCAATTTTTGTCAGCTATTCTTTCGTCTTGTAAGCATTAAATAAATTGTGCTGAATGCAACATGAAAACCATCAGCGAGAAACAGAATAGCTGACAAAAATCGCCCGATTTTTTTCAGCTATTCTGTTAATCTCTGATGGTTTTCAACACGGTCCTTACATTCAAACATGATTTCTGGTAACACAAAAAGCGGTATTTTGCAAGCTCTAAGTCCTCGATTAGACATATTATATCTATATCACTTTTAGGGCTTTCCCTAGAGTAAGTAAGCAAAAAAATTAGATTTATTTTTTCTCTCAGCAATTAGTATTTAGTCGTCACCGGTAGTGTTGCCACTTTACAATTGTGGTAGATATGCTACTTTTTCGAGGATTTTTCAAATCTACTACTTCTATTCTACCCCGAAGATAAAAAAATCTACCACCATTTTTTAAAGCTTATCTATGTATATACAAAATAATTTGGCTATTTTTTTAATCCAATATTATGCCGTGCTAGGTTTTTAGCTAATTTTTTTAATAAAGTACTAGGATTTAGCTAAATTCGTTAGCTAAACATACCTGTTAGAATTGAATATCGCTTGATTGAATAATGGGGAATATAATATTTTTATTATAAATATTAAAACAAAAACTTCTCAACTAACGTTAAAATATTCAACAATACAGTCTCAAAAATATCGCCATCAGGATAATAAGTAATACGTAAATTTTTTAGGGGTGATATGAAATTTCGATAGTTCGATAATTTTTATGTTTACTTATATTTTTAATTTACGTTGGTAAGTTAAAAAAAATAGAAAAAATAACAAATATTTAAATACAACGCACGTTATGAAAAAAACATTTGCGTTAGGTATTCCTAAATAATTTTAAATCCTACCAAAACAGATAATAAGGAAGAGTCAAGAAGAGTGAATTATGGTTTTTATTTTCGTTCTTAAATTAATTTTAATAAAATAAATAAATCTACGGCAGGTACTTACACAAAATTTGATATTTCAAATAAATCAAGAAAAAAAAATCTAAAATTATTTTTTTTTGGAAGGATTCCGAATATTGAAAAGATTTTTTCTATTCATAAATCGATAAAATCGATGTTAATTAAGTAAGTAGAGTAAGTTTTTGGCGAAGTGCCACAGAAATATTTAATTTGTATGTAAAATTGGACAGTCTTTTTTGTTTGTTTGAATGTTAGGTACCTATGTTTTAATACCAAAACAACAAAAATTTATTTTCCAATCTAGCTACCACGAATCTGAATCTATCACATTTTTTTTAGCTAATCTACCCAGTTTTAAATATGAAAGTGACAATACTGTAGAATGTGATCATTATTGAAAATCTTAACAAATGAAAGTAATTTAAAAACCTTGAGTTTTATTTGTTTTATCTCTGCTCTGTAGTTGTTGCCCAAATAGATAGTCATAGAAGGCAGATAAAGTTGTTTTTTTTTCGTGTTTGGACCTAAAAGAAAATCAGAAGAGTTTGAACTCTACGATGCGAAATCCGTGATTATTTTTGATGCCAATATAAAGCCGATGACTCAATTATTATTTTAAGCCAAAAAACAATTTTATTTTGATCCAACCTTTCACATAAAATTACTTTTAAAATTTCAATGAACAATTGTATAAAGTATGTTCAATCATTGAAATAATGAAATTCATTTCATGTAGAAGGTTGGGCCAAAATGAATTTTTTTTTTGACATGAATTAATAATTAAGTCATCAGCTATAGGTTTTACTGATTTTTCTTTCTAAACGTCTGAAATTCAAATCAATCTTTTTCACCAGAAAAACAATATGATTATATTATTATTTGAAACAATTCGGTTCACCCGTTGAAGCTCTATCTGGATATGCAGTGGACGCACGGCCAGTTAAACATTAATTGAACTAATAAAGTATTCTCAGAAACTGCAAACCAATTCAACCCCTCTATGAAAATGATTATGCAAATCATAAGTCAATTGGTACTCAAAAAGGTTTTTAAAATTTAATGGAGATTGGATTTACAGCATTTTTATTGTTTTATTGATTTTTTTTAAGTAGTTTTTTTGGTTGTTTTAGTGTGGTAAATGAAAATAAACCCTTGGTTAATATTAATTGTAAGATATCAAACATTATAGAATGCAATTTTATAGGTACATGTTCCACTGAATTTAAGCTCGTTATTAAAAAGAGAGATAATTATTTATTTATTATAATCTTTTTATTTTTCAGGTAAAAAAGATTGATTTACTGTTCATCATTTAATTATTTATCTTTCATCTTTGATTTTGATTTGCATTTTTAAGATTGGTTTTATTTTGTTAATTGTTGTTGAAAATTTCCATTTCAGAGATTTAACAGTTTTAGATAGTCCAGCTTTGCTGGATTTCAATTTCATTCGTGTTAATGCTTGTTGCTTTCTTCAGTAAAGCACGACTTTCAGTAGTTTGTTGTCCGTGTGGTTCTACATTTTTTTTTGTACAATTGGCGAAACTCTCCATCCGCCTTGTTTTCGTAAATTGGAACTTTGTTGGAGACCCAAAAAAAATCGTTTTGCATCAGGAGCGTATACTTGGCTTCATGCAAATAATTCTTTGAAAAAAATAGTGTGTAGACTTCTCCAAATTATCTGCTACAATTTTATCAATTTCAAAATGAACTGCTATATATTGCCTATTTCATTGAAATCTTAAATACCTACTCTAGTACGCTGCTGATGCGAAACGAAAAATTTCCGTAGTCTCCAACACGACAACAAAAACTTACGGAAATCACATTGAAAATGTTACCCACTGTAAAAAAAAAAATAGAGACAAACCCATTAGCAAAACATGAATAAAACTCAAATATCACTTTTGTGGATACAATCAACGGCCGGGGAAATTAATTTCGTGCGAAAAAATAGTGGAGACTTCTCCAAATAATCTGCTAGAATTATAAATTTATAGCTCGTCGAAAAGCGTAGGTACTGCAAAGCGAAAAACAGAACTAAATTTTTGGTTAACGATTTCGTTGTGTAATTTTTGTATGGAGTTTTTCGTTTTGCTTCAGCTGCGTAATAGAGTTATTGCCTATAATATCCTTGATGGAGAATTAAAAAATTTCAAACATAAAAACAAAATAAAACGCAAAATCGCACACAATGAAAGAAACAAAAAAAAACACACCGAATATTATTAGTAAATAGGAAAATGAGATATGAACGGTCCGGACAATTAATTCAGTACGAAAAAATAGTGGAGACTTCTCCAAATAATCTGCTACAATTATCAATTTCGCTCATTGAACTGCGTACTGCTGAAAAAAAAGCAGAACCAAGTTTTCCGTTTATGATTCGCTGTGTCATTTTAAGGCCCAGTTTCACAATCGACGTAAATGTCACTTAAGTGCCAAATATGGAAAACTAAAGTCTAATTTCACAGTGTAAACTTATCGGAATAAAGGACACTTAAGTCTCCAGTATTATTCAGACAGTAAAGCTGCGCTAAATGGGTAAATTAAGTGCCACCTATTTTGTTAAGTGTGCTCTGTGAAACTGGCCCTAAACGTACGAGGTTTAAGACTTGCCTAGACTTTTATCGCTTGTTAAGTCAAATTTTACATTTTTAATTTATTTTTGTATTTGCAAGATGGATTGCGATGAATTTAGACTACGCGGAGGTGAAATGGTTGAGTACATCTGCAAGTACATGGAAACTTTGAATGACAGGCGAGTGACACCCTCTGTTGAGCCTGGATACCTTCGTCATCTTTTGCCAGGTATCAAAATCAAACTAAAAAAGTTCCCACACATTTTCTATTCCAACCGCTCTCTCAAAAAAATTTTTAATATGTATAGATGAAGCACCTCAAGAACCAGAACCTTGGGAGAAAATAATGTCTGATGTAGAAGACAAAATCATGCCTGGTGTGACACATTGGCAGCATCCACGTTTCCATGCATACTTTCCAGCTGGCAATTCATTTCCCTCGATTCTTGGTGATATGCTGGGCGATGGAATTGGTTGTATTGGTTTTTCCTGGGCCGCTAGTCCAGCATGTACAGAATTAGAGACAATAGTTCTTGATTGGTTAGGTAAGCTGTGATTTCACAATTATTTAGCCAATGATTAACATCAACATTATATACCCATAAAGAATTTCGTCTTTGATTTATTGACTTGATTGTTTATTTATTTATTTTTTTTTCCTTCTTTTGTTAAAAATTTTGAGGTAAGGCAATTGGATTGCCCGAACATTTCTTAGCAATGAAGGAGGGCAGCAGAGGAGGTGGCGTTATTCAGGTAAGTTAAAAATAGATTTCGTGATTCTATTTTAAGAGTAATACGAAATAATTTCTCTGCTGTTTATTTTTTTTGTTGTTCATGCTCTGTACATACATAATATAGTGTAAATGTTTATATTTTGGAAATAACATTTTGGAGAAAGACCAATAAATAAAAGTTCAGATGGAAATATTGATCGTTGTGTTGTTTTCGTTTTTTTTTTTGCTTTAATTATAGACTTCCGCATCTGAGTGTGTTTTAGTTACAATGCTTGCAGCTCGTGCTCAAGCTCTTAAACGACTAAAATCACAACATCCCTTTGTTGAAGAAGGTCATTTGTTGTCTAAATTAATGGCATACTGTTCGAAGGAGGCACATAGTTGTGTTGAGAAAGCTGCTATGATATGCTTTGTTAAGCTGAGAATTTTGGAGCCTGACGCGAACTCCAGTTTGCGAGGGGATATTGTTGCCCAGGTAATTAAAAAAAAAAAAACGCTATCAGTAGGTGTTTTTTATTCATTGCTGCATAGCCAGCGCAGCAAAAATTCCCTTGGCAAACAAAAACAATTTGATTGCTGGCGAAAAAGAAATCAGTAAAAAAAAGATGGGTGTGCTGGCGATAGAGCTTTCAATTATTGAAATGAACGTATAGAGTGAGTGATCGTTTTATTCCGACTTGTGCTGCACTGGCTATGCAGCAATGAATAAAACACAGCTATCTAGTATTAACTAAAACTTTTCATCGCAAAATATGATGGTGAAATTAAATATTTTTCGAGCTGTCACAGAGAGCTGTCAAAAAATGTATTCATTTTCGAATGTATTTCTTGAAAATATATTCACCCCAATTACAGAATCCGATAAATGAACTGCGGAAGGAATCAGACTCAATTCTGACATTTCGTTAATATTTGAAATGTCAAAATTCAGTTTGACTCCCCCGCATTTCATTCATGGGATTCTGTAATTGGGGTGATTATATTTATGAGGTATGTTAAGGAAAATGAGATATCGGAGAGCTAAGCAATATAAGTTGCATGAATAAGATTCCTCAACAAAATTTCTCAGTTTTTCTGTCAAAATGTTGGGGAAAAAAAATTGTTTTCGAAAAAGTGAGGAAGTTTTTCAACGAGCAAAATCTATGTGATCTTAATTTGCTGAACGTGCCTATTACATCTGTTCTTTTCTTGACAAAACTGTCAATTTCTTCGAATATTAGTCCAAAGTTCTATAAAAGTTCATATTATACAAAAATGAATTTGTAAATTATTTTATTTTCAGTTATTTTTAAATAATTTTTCAGTCGTTTCTGGAACAATTTTAGGTCTGTCCCAGATTTTGTCTGCACTAAAATTTGCAGATTGTCAATTTTTGAAAAGACAAAAATATAGAGAAATTCGAAGGTGGATGCCTTAGGACACCTGGCGTTGCCGCCCAAATAAAATGTCTGCGCAACATTTTTTTCAAAAAATATAATTCAATCGTGGGATGAAATATAAAAACTTATAGAAGAAATAGTTGTTCGTGTATTGTCAAAAAATAAGAGTTTCTGCCAGTTTTACTCCAATTTTTCCCTAGAATTTCTTCAAAATTCGGTTTATTTGAAGTAAAATAAGCAAATAAAAGAGATTGCCATTATATATTGAATTTTTTCGTGCCACCGTGCCACGATGAAATATTTGTGTCAAAAAAGCATGATCGTGCCACTTTGGTAAACCAGTACCAGAGTCTACAGAGAGGCGGCGAGAGCACCCGAGAGAGAAGTTTTTCGCTTTGCCATCTGTATTGTCATATTACCACATTTCGCAACAATTTCAAGTTTTTTTTTTCTATTTAAACACATATAATTTTCCCTTAATAGCTCTTATTTGACCCCACGTAAAAATACTTAAACTATAGGCTTTTGAATCTAATAAGTATACTCACGAGTACTCGTATCTTAATGATTTATTATTATTTGTTTACACTTCTTATACATATATAAATAAAATATTTTCTATTTTGTATTTTTTCCTTTATGCGCATTATAGGCCATGGAAGAGGATGAACTACAAGGTTTAGTACCATTCTTTGTGTCAACAACATTAGGCACAACAGGTTCATGTTCATTTGATAACCTCGATGAAATTGGACGAGAAATTCAAAGATTTCCAGCTGTGTGGATGCATGTTGACGCTGCCTATGCAGGTAACTCGTTCATTTGCCCCGAACTTAAGCCGCTCTTAAAGGTAAGTGTGTGTACCGCGCGACTAATTACATACATTTAGAGTGTTTTTATTATTGTTTGTTTTATTATAACAAAATGTAAATACGGGTGGGTGGCTTAGCGTGACGTAGAGAATGTACATTGTACGTATGTTGATATTATATTGACGAAGCTCTCGAGATAATTTTATTTAATTTACATGTCAGTCATGAGTGGCTTTGGCAGTGAATAGTTTTTCCATGGTCGGGGAATTATATTAATAGTGATTCGCGCATACAATCGTTGGTAGAATTATTCGGACAATTTTAATTTAATAAGAAAGTTAAAACAGAAGCTGGCACATACTAACCTTGTTCGTTTACTTGCCAAACCTACCCATTTCTTCCAATTTTAGCCCAAAAGACTGTCAAAGTTCATATAAAAAAAATAAATCTGGTAGAATCTGGCAGTTTCGGGCAATTACGCGAACAGACCTAATATGAGATAATAATTTAACTGTGACCTTAGGTTAACATGACAGTTAGTCCCCTTTCACACGAGGAAACTGAGTTTCCAGCAACTTTCAGTTTTTGGGTGAGAAGGGCACCAAGTAAGAGGATTGAACGGTCTACGATTGGTGGGAATTGAAAATTAAAAGAAAACGTCAAAAAATCTCCAGCAACTTGTTTTCACGTGTGAAAGGGGACTTACATTGAATACATTTTTTTTTCACATCTACACTTTGCCACGAAGTATAAACACTACAGTGGACCTGGATAGTTCTAGATGTCAAAAATTAATCTCGTTTGATGTTTAAATTAGAACTAAAGTAGTCACAATTAGCTAAGATCCCTTTAAAGGTTCCCCACACCAACGCGAATTCTCGGTGGTGACGACGAAAACAATAATAACAACGTGTTGTTTTTATTAACAACCCCGTGTTGTTATTGTTGTTTTCGTCGTCGCCACGGAAAATTCGCGTTGGTGTGGGAAACCTTAACTCGGGATTTTTTGACATTGTCTTTTTATTTCTCCTAAATCTCTCATTTACACCGAGGTAACAAAATCTGACCTAAAAACTGAAAGTTGCTGGAAACTCGAGTTTCTTCGTGTGAAAGAGGACTAAGATATTTTTTGTAGTTTCATTTTATTGCCTGAGCACATTTTACTCCTGAGCTGGAGCTGAAACAGCTGTGAAAAAGTGTCGTATACGTTTTAAGGCTCTCCCAAACCAACGCGAAATCGTAGCGAATCATTCACAATAACACAAAATATGACAAATACACAACGTTAAACAACAACAAAAATCTGTCATCGGCGAATGTTTCGCGTTGGTTTGGGAGAGAGCCTTTATTCTGAATTGAGCTGTTCAGCTTGTATATGTATTAAAAAAAAAAAACAATAACAGTGGGCTTATTATTCATTTTTTTTATTTTCAATATTTTTCTTTTACGTAATAAATTTTTAAATTTTTCGCGACACAAATAAATAATAAATCTTCATTATTTTTTTCCGGCTCTTTTTTTCTTTATATAAATTGAAACGTCAAAAGTTCTGCACGTGAAAAGTTAAAAGTTGGTGAACCCTTGTAGCTTTGGATGCAGCTGCATCGCGTTGTGTTCGTAACATTGAATTTGTGTGTATTCAATATTTTGACAGCTATTCCAGTTGCCGCTCCAGTTGCAGCTCTGTCTTTATTGTGTTCCGGCAGTTAAGATGCAAACACAATATAGGAGGTTACATGAGACATTTTTTCAATATTTTTGGTTTTCAATTCTCTTTTATCTCTCTCCTCAAACTCTTTTCTTCGTTCATATTTTTTTTACGTTGACTTGTTTCATCAGCTGTTTTTGTTTTCACAAGGAATTACAAGAACACAAACCTAATCAGATAGTTTTGGATGGTTCGTCGAACGCGGCCATCCATTTTGAAATCTCTTCGACACTGACAGATGACAACTATAGAAGCAGTCAAAATAATGGTTTGATATTTTATATTCAATTTTGTTTTGAAACTTACTGCTCAGCATCCTAAAATTCTCGATATTCGCATAAAAATATATTTTTGTTGTCAATAATAGGTGTGTTCCTTTACTTTCAAACTCTGGTACATTTTGTTGAATTTCTTCACATTTGATTTTTTTTATATGAACTTTTACAACTTTTGTGTAGAAATTCATACAAATGCACGGAATTTCAAAGAAAATGAACTATAGGTTAATATTTGGTATTTTGATATTTTTTTTATGTTTTTTTGACTTAAAACAAAAATTTCTTTGTTTGACCGTTGAAAGCGTTTTTTTATCTCTCATATGAAAATAATAATGATCGAATAATTTTACCAATTACTGTATAATGCCACCCATGCAACTCTATAGTTCAACTATTTTCATAAATATGTATAACTTGTAAATTGGTGTTTGTAGGGCATCGAGTATGCTGATTCATTCAACACAAATCCCAACAAATGGATGTTGACGAACTTCGATTGCTCATTATTGTGGGTGCGTGACCGCATACGTTTGACATCAGCTCTAGTTGTAGATCCCCTATACTTGCAACATGGCTATTCGGATGCTGCCATCGATTATCGTCATTGGGGAGTTCCATTAAGTCGTCGTTTTCGATCGTTGAAACTTTGGTATGTTATTTTATTATTATTATTAATTGTTGTGGTATTTGTTAGGTTATAAGATTTTTTTTTTTTTTTTTTTAATGTGTGATTTCGACACCTAATCGCGGCTTGGATTGATGCAGGTTTGTTTTGCGGAATTATGGAATATCCGGGCTACAAAAGTACATCCGACATCATATACATTTGGCGAAGCGGTTCGAACAGCACGTACTTAAAGACGATCGATTCGAGATCTGTAATCAAGTCAAGGTACGTATTTATTGTTTTTTTTTTTTTTTTTTTAACTAAGAGTGAAGTGATGCTTGAAGGGGATTTTCTTTATTTGGATAAGTGTTTGTTTTGAATTGTTATGATATAATTAAGTCAACAGTTCCATACAGATTTATATGATGAATGGAAAGTATTTGGAGTCAGATCTTAAGTAAGGGAATGTTGTCTGTGGTTAGAAACCGGCTTCTGATGTGTATACATATGTATGCAGGTATAATAGGTATAGAGTATTTTTCCTGGAATTATGATTCGTGCGCTTAGTTCGTGAGTAGTAATTATCAATTGTTATATTGTAATAAAATAAACCAATTTAAAGGGGGCATTTTAAAGTAGGTAGGTTTTAATGAATAAAGAGTTTATTTAATTTAATGGAAACTTATAGTAATTATCTACCATGCAAAAGCATATGGCACACCAATTATGAATTGAACTTTAATAATCAGCATTATTGTGAGTTTCGCCCGAACAACATTCCACCCGGAAAATTTGATATTTTATTGTGAGTTTCGCCCAAAATTTTGTGTTAAAAAAATTCTCCTTACTGTGAACATTCATTTCGGGCAGAATGTAATGTTATTGAACGCCTAAATGTTCAATTATTTTTAGTAGGCGAACGAAATTTCGTTCGGGCGAAACTCACAATAGCTTTAAAAATCCGAGGGAACAAAAAATTTGAAGGTGAAACTTACAATAATGCTGAATATGATTTCAATCGCAGCGCAATTACCAGGGTCTGTAACACAACGTGAAAAGTACTGGTCGGACAAGTGAAAAGCGACAACTTGTCTAAAATTTTGCAACACATAGTGACAAGTGTAAAGAATTTTTTCATATAAAGAATACAACATGACTTATCAGAAAATCTAAATTTACTTAAAATAAAGACTTGTCCGTCAAGTACAAGTTAATGCTGCAACACAACTCAAACTTGTACACTTGTCAGAATAAATGAATTTCCCCGACTATTCCGCACAGAGTTGGTAAAGTTACAATTATATTGCAACTCTGTGTCCTATAGGTTATAATAAAAACTAATAATATATTTTTTCAAATTCATTAGTAAATAAGCTAACAATAAAATAACAAAATTAGAAAAACGAAAATAAAAAAATTTTGCATACAATTTTTTTTTTCCTTATTTACGGACACTTTTTGACGGAATCAAATAATTTCGGTGTCGTAATTTGTAGCCAATTAAATGGTAATTTGTTGTTCACATACTTTTTTTTGTATTTCTGCCAAAATAAATCTGTAAGCGAATAAAATCTAAAATAATACGAATTAAATTTTTTTTAATTGGTTCTTGAACTTGAAGCTAATTAAATTGCCCAAACCCCGATTTTGTAGCTCCAATGTTTTTTTTTTATTTTCCAGTTACCGTTTTTAAAGCTTTTTAAATGCTAATTTGTTGCGAAAAAAATTATATTTTTAGCTTTTAAAGATATTTTTTTTTAATTCAAAATAAAATTAAAAAATGAGTCTTTCGACCTAATGCTGAATCAGCAAACAAAATGTTTTCATTAAATAATTCGATTTTGTGCCTACCCGTGCCAGAATTCTCGCAATTTATTACATTACATAAAAGACGCACGAAAACAAACAAATGCAGTTTTGAACAAATTATTAGCATTTTTAAATGTGAAATCTAGTTAATCTAAATTATTTGCTGAAAACCTAATGGTATGCAATAAAAAAAAGGGATAATCTGCTAATTTAATAATTGATCTTGTTCAAACTTGAGCAGATCAAACTAGGTAAAACCCAAAAAAAGTGTTTTTCTTGGAACAAAGTACCTACTTTTCATTTTGTTTTTATTTCTCAAAAACTAGCATTCGGTTTTCTGTTTTTTTTTTATTGAAAATTAATAGGAGCATTGAATTTTGAAAACAAAAATTACACTTAATTACATAAAATTTTGAAAAAAAAAATAATTTGAATTTTTTTTTTTTTTCAAAATTTCGATTTTGAAAATTAATTTTTCAAAAAGTATTCACTAACACAACTTAATTTAAAATAAATATTAACCTTCATACGGTCCTCAAAGTAACTGACGTAAACGGGCTTCGGGTCAAATTTGACCTACTACTATTACAGAATTCATTTAAAGAAGAGATTTCAGGCTTTCCAAAAGGGTATAGCATGACATTGTAAGTTTTCCTGTTGTTTTTCAATAATTTTTTTTCTGTTTTAAGTCAATTTTTTAGAAAATTGGCCTCCCGCCTCCTTAACGGGAGGAAATAGACCCCCCCTATCCTATACGATTTTTTTCTTGTCTTAACCCAACCTACTCACTCTAGCTTTTTGGTGCACCTTATACCGATCACCCTGTATAAGATTATCAGTTATTTTAACACTTGTTCGAATTCTCCAATTCTGAATTCACTTGTCATAAACTAAGCAAATATTTACTAGTATTTCCTGACACATGTCATGTTGTGTAACAGAAAGAAGGAAATTTAGAAATTAACCAGTTGTCCAAATAAATGCAGACTTGTCACTTTGTGTTACAGAATTTTTTTTTGTGGGTTTTGCTTATAATAGTAGCTGTGTTTTATTCATTGCTGCATAGCTAGCGCAGCACAAGTCTGAATAAAACGATTACTCACCAGCACAGCCATCTTTTTTTTACTGACTTATTTTTCGCCAGCAATCAAATTGTTTTTGTTTGCCAAGGAAAATTTTGCTGCGCTGACTATGCAGCAATGAATAAAACACACCTAATGTATTTACTTGTCTATTGTCAAGGGAATTTTAAATTCCTTACATTCAAATTTTATAGATTGAGTTGTGTTACAAAATTAGTTTAACTTGTCGGACAAGTATAGTTGGACAAGTGAATGCAACCTTGTAAACTTGTCACGTTTTATTACAGGTCCCAGATATCTTATGGGAGAACAATACAAATTATTAAAAAAAAGACAGCTATTCAGAAATAAAAAAAATTCATTAGATATTTTGAAGGATCCTGCAATAACATGTCCTTACTCCCTGAGGCTGAGACACATCGAGGTTAGTCCCGCCACTTTTATTTCCGTCAACTTTCGGAAAGAAAGACGAGAAGTAAAGGGATTAAACATAATTGCCAGGCTAACTAGTTGAAGAAATTTTTAAATTTTTTCAAATTTCCTGGTACAAGAGATTTAGATTTTAAAAGAAAACGTCAAAAAGTTTTTTACGTTTTAAGCCCATATGGACTTAAGTTGTTGTTGTATTTTTGTGTAAAACACTTAGTTTCAATGTCGTTTTTTCCGACAAATACATATGGACTTGTAAAAAAAAAACACGCCATTATGAGTTACGATGAGAATGAACGCACATGATATCATTAACAGTGATGCGAGACATGAAAACAAAAAAAAGTACCTACAGCATAGACAAAAAATCCCTACATTTTCCCTACACTTGAATTCTTTGAAGATGTTACTATTTCAAATGGGTAATCTTTGCCGGAGGCACTGTGTTACTTCGAATCTGAAATTTCATACAAAATATCGATGATATTCGATATTTTGTATGAAATTTCCCTCACGTGTCGTTCAGTCACTGATGCCGTAATTCGGCCCCAGATTAATGAATTAAGGGTTTTTGGTAAAAATTTTAGAAAGAAAAATATTTTGGAATAAAATTTCTTCAGGATGTGTGGTACGATTTAATATAAAAAATAATTTAGTAATTGAATTCTAATAATTTATAGAAAATTCAAATATTTTAAAAACCCGCAAAGAATGAGAGACTTGGTTTTAAATGCGTTTCTATTCAATCACGCATTTAGGCACGCACTTGCGATTCAAATAAAAGTCATGTCATTTTATCTTTTATTTTTTGCGACTGAACAGTCGCGCGATCGTTGTATTACAGAAAGCAACAATTGCATGGCAATAATTTGTTGCGATCGCGATTTTTGAATCGAATTTGAAACTCGAAACCCCTATTTGTATACTCGTATATAGAACTGATATTCTAAATAAATTTATTTTAAATTTCGGTTTTGCTTCTGATTGTATATTACTTTCACAAAAGCCGCACTTAGGGCCAGTTTGTTCACAGCTAATCATCTTTAATCAAGGATTATTGCAACTGGTAAATCATCGAATGTGATTGATTATTATCAAATTTTTTTCAAGGAATCCATAATTTAAGTTTTTAATCATGGAAATCACTAACCAACCGATTTTGGTTGATTAGCGCAATTTAGTTAGAAGCTGTGAAAGTCATCGTTCAGATTTAACCCCACTGTGAACAAACTGGCCCTTAGTGTTAGCGACTAAGTTACAATGAATCCAGTGAAGGGAAGCGATGCAGATCTATCGCATGACTGGTAGAGCAACAAATTTAAATAAAATATTAAGTTTAAATGTTCCGAAGAATTTTCAGTGTCAACTGTCAAGACAATATCGAATCGGAAACCTTTCGTGTAATGAATAATCCTGTAGTAATTTGTCATATTATAATTATCTTATACAATACATCATAATGCACGACCGTTTCTTTAGAAACGTTATTAATTATCATTTCTGAAAAATTAAAACATGCAATGGATTAAATAAACTCGTGGAATAGAATGAAATAATGTGTCAAGATACTGTTATTTCATCGATTTTTGTCAGTTATTTAATCCAATTGTTTAATGCGAATTTGTACCGACTATACTATAGCGACGCACGTTATGAATGAACAATCATTGAAAATGACTTCTCATATTACGCATATTTGTGTATTGGAATTTCCATTGCTTAAGGTTTTTTTTTTAAATGCGAATAGGAAATCTACTGCAAGACCCAGATGGAGTCGCCAGCCGTGATAATGAAGTTAGTTACAATGCTGGAAGAAGGGGTTTATCGCAGTTTAAGTGCTTCTGTAATGCCAAGCCAAGTACAAATTCGACTCGTCATCAAACACTCATATGCTACAATTCTGATAGTTTATCACAGAAGATAGGGTTCATTCGTTCCATTCTCTTATATCGCGACAAGAAACTCATGGATATCATGAATTTTGCTTTAATTCTTGAATGATTCTGTGAAACTTTAAATTATCTTAAAAAAAAGTTCGCAGAATTTTGACTCGTTTGGAAAAATACGCATAATAGGAAGTTCCTGAAACGAGTCCCCTTCCATCAATTTCTCTTCTCTTCCTAGTTCAATTATATGGAAACTCTTATTTTATAAAAAGAAAAAAGGAAACTTAAGGTTGCTGTAAAAGTTTAATCATTATAAAATATTATTAATTATTCACCAAAACAACTTTACATTCGACAAAAAGCCTTTAATACAGCAACTTTCTGACAAACAAAATAAATCAACATTGCTAATGAACTACTGATACTGAAATATGCATTTCAGTTGGATGCTCATAGTCAATTTTATCTTTTGATGATTAGGTGTGAAAATGTGTTCATCATCGTGTTTAAAGTTTATCGTCGTCAATATTTTATTTTATTTATATAAATGGACTTTGTAATGTGCTAAGTGATACGAGAATTCTTTGTGTTCATTTTTTTTAAATTTGAAATTATTAAATTTAGATAGATATGGTGGTTTAAGTATCTATAATGTAACTGTTTGCTAAATCTGAAAAATACTTATTTACATATTTTTTTTTATTATATTTAACTTTCTTCAAGCATTTTGCAATGATGAGGGTTCATGATGATTATTACATTAAAATGACAAAACATTAAAACAGGGACGACAAATTTATAAAGAAAAAAAAAAAGAAAAAATAATTAGACATGAGGAAATTTAAAGAAGATTAAAGATTTCGATGGTGCGTGCGAAAGAAAACTGAAGACAGCTTATAACTTGAAGTTTTTTTTCTTTTTAGATTCTGATAAGTTGGAATTTGAGTAGATAAATATAAAAATAATTTATTTGATGGGAAAAATTAATTAATATTAAATTAGAAATTTATCAGCTTAACTTATTTGAAGAATTTCCACGGAGTGTCGCGGTGCGTAGAAAATAATACATACTCTTAAAACCGTAGGTACGTTTTGATCTTTTAAATCCAAATCTTTTAAAAGCCAATTAAGAACGCTGTAAAGGCCATAATCTTTTACCTACTGTAACGTGAAATTGATAATTATATAGGTTTATGGATTTAAATACCCTTTAAAAACTAAACATGGGGGGCTCTCTTGAATTTCATCAGCCAACCGTATTATTACCACCATTATTACAGTTGTCAAAA
This sequence comes from Epistrophe grossulariae, assembly GCA_929447395.1. Lineage (NCBI taxonomy): Eukaryota > Metazoa > Arthropoda > Insecta > Diptera > Syrphidae > Epistrophe > Epistrophe grossulariae. Next base: position 139,522,639 of record OV839566.1, read on the forward strand.
ATATCAATTGATTGACATACGATGTAATTTATCAATTGATGGATATTTATTATGGTTGTTTGTTGATAAATTTAATTTAATTATTACTGTGAATATTAAAAAAAATTAAACGATTGTGAATGGATATTTTATTTGACATTTCAGTTATCTATCAACTGAGAATTGACTGAAAAATTGATAAATAACAATAGTATTGACGACTATAGTATCCATTTCAATAGGGATGTTCACATTCAATGACGTGTCTTTTTGCTAGCGTTCACATTTAACGATTTCCGTACCGACATCATTTGAAAATAATTTTTCAAAGAGCAAACATGGCGAGAATTTCATTATTTTCACCAATACTAGGCCATTAATTTTATTTGTTTCTACTTTTGTTTTATTATTTTACTTTCGTTTCAATCTATTCTCTTTTTATCTTACGGAAAAAATAGAAATAAGATATAAAATTAAATTAAAAAACTCATTGCCCCTCTTAGAAAATAGAAAGTATTAAACTTGTATTTTCGTTCGTACCGACATCTGGGCGAAGTTTTTCTTGATAGAATGTTGACAAACAGTAAAAAAAAAATACCAAATATATTCAGTATGAAGACAACAACATTTATATTTTCCCCACATGTGGTGTTTTACCCGCTGCTCGTCGTATTTTTGCAAGGGATGTGCATCATGCAGTTTTTTTTAAACTTTATCTAGCAGATTTAAAACAAAAAATAATTCTTATGATAAAAAATAACGGTACCTACCATACAAGTGTTTAAAACCCGTTAAAGGAAATCTTATTTTTTCTCAAAAACGACTCTTACGATTTTGATTAAAATTTTATGTGAACTAGTATAAGAGCGACCGATCATATTATTGAAACAATTTTGTATTTATCCATTATTAACGGTATATTTCATAGAACTTTTTTTTTTGTTTTTCGACTATCTCAATATTTGTTGAACCGATTTTAATGATTTTTTTACGCAAAAACTTCTAATAAATTTAAATAATATTTAATATCAAATTAAAAAAAAAGATACGTTTTGAATTTAAACAAAATCAAAATAATTTTTTTTAAATTCGATATTTCGGAAATCGGCAGATGATTTTCTATAAAAATTTATTTTACTCCGCGTACCAATTTTTTTTCTGAAAAATGTTTTCAAAATTTTATATATAAAAATTTTTTTTTAAAGAACCACTCCAACCATTTTCAATTTTTTTCTTATATCAGGTGAATGGTTTTTAAAAAATAAAGACTTTAAAACCACATAAGAGCAAGTTCAAGCGTCACTGTCGTGCATTTTATGAATTTAACTCTGTCGTCATTTTTGTCGATTTTACTGAAAAGTTGAGTGTGGTGTCACATCGTATGACAGTGGAAAACTCATTTTTTATTTTCGCTGTCGACTAAATCCATTAAGACACAAAATATAAATTTTAGTCAAATGGGACATAGTTATAAGAGAATCCTTATTATACCGAAAACTTGCTGAGTCCACATGTCAAATTAGAAAATTTTGAAAATTACTGAAAATTATCGTTTGACAGAGCTCTATCTAATATCTATTAAATCTTTTGATTGATTTTAATAATTAAAAATTTAAAACTTGTGGTGGTATATCAACTGGTTGGCTGATCCCCCTAGACAAAATCCATAACTACGCCAATGATACTAAATACTAATTATGTAGTATATTATTTACAATTTTTAGCAAAACAATTAGCCAGTTCAAGTTTCTTAAGATCTCAAAAAGCTGAGATTTATATTTTTTGATTTTCTTGCTCAATTGTTTTTTGTCGCAGTTGATCGATTTATAAATAAAATGCACGACTGGGTCGCACGAACTTGCTATCATGGGCACTACACATGCAGTTTTAAATTCTGAATAATATGTATGTAGGTATTTAAAAACAAATAAATTAATTAAAAAATATCTGAAGTTGTTTGGACACCAACGCTATGTATCCCATCAAATTTCTTAAAAAAAATTGTATTTATGAGAAAAAAAAATTCAAAAATCGTTGCAGCGGTTATAAATTAATTTTTTATAAATATAAAATTTTGAAAACATTTTTAAAAAAGAAAATTGGCACGCGATTTTTTTCTGGTTTTTAATATAGAGTTAAAAAATAAATCTTGAAAAAAATCATCTACCCATTTTAGAAATATTGAATTTTAAAAAAATAATTGTTCAAATTTATTAGAAGCTCTTGGGTAAGAAATGTCATTTAAATAAGTTCAACAAACAATGAGATAGTCGAAATCCAAAAAAATGGTTCTATGAGAGATACCATTTTTAAACGATAGATACATTTTTTTTTTCAATAATATGATAGATCGTACTGATATAAGGTCATATAAAAAATTTAATCAAAATCGTAGGAAATCTTAAAAATTTAAAAATATGTAACCGCAGAAGGATAAAGCTACCTTAAATGGATCAAGTGGAAGTGGGCCAACTTGCCCGGGGCAAGTTGGCCCAGTGTGTGGGGTTAGTTGGACCAAGCCCTGAAAAGTGACAAAGCAAGTCTCATAAAGGGAAACAAATCCAAAATTTCATAAGGAATTTTATTTAAAACGTTCAAACAAACTAAACAATAAATTTTAAATAAAACTTTAAAAATAAATATAATAGAAATATATTAAGGTTTAAAATAAGTTTTGGATTCGCTGGATTCGCTGTTGCAAGAAGGACCCAACTCCGGCTACTGTTTAGTTTGCATGAGCCCACTTTCTGCATGTATGGTACTGTATATCCACTCCTAACCCTACAATCTTTCAGCGAATGATTCGATCCACATTAGGCAAAAATATCCCAGTTCCTCTTCTTCTTCAGAACTTTATTTTTGTAACAAAAACCCCCTTGGCCAACTAACCCCACACCTGGTTTGAGAAGCATATTTAGTCATAAATATAAAAATACTCAAAACTGTTAAATTTAACTCATAAAATATGAAAATACAATATATTCACTTATAAAAAAACTTTACCACAGTCCTTAATCCTGGATTTTTCACTAGGAAAATAAAAAAAATATCCTATCCGCATTTTTTACTTTTACACTTGAAAAAGACAAATCTGTGTGTAGTTTATCTTCGGAGGGCACTATGCAACTGAAACCGATATGGCACGTGCTGGTAAGAGAGCGCGCTTTGTTCGTAAATGATCATTTTCTTGTAGTACTTTCAGTTTGTGAATAATTCGCGTGGGCCAACTTGCCCCGTGGCCCAACTAGCCCCGCTCTACCCTACCATTTAAAAATTTAAAGTGGTAGTCCTTCTTTAAAAAATAATACTGATTTTTTTTTACAAAAACTTGTGGGAATGTTTTTGAGAAAAATAAGATTTTCATTTTTTCCTAAAAAAAAATTTTACGGTATCTACTGTTATTTTTGGTACTAAGAAAAAAAATTTAAAAAAACGGTTCGGGGAAAACGCTATGAACTAAGTTCGAAGAAAATCGATCCACCCGTTTAGGCTGCAGCTGAAAGAACAGACAGGTAGAATTGCGAGACCCACTTTTTTCAAATTCGCTATCATCGTAATGTAAACTTTGATCAAAATTTCGAGTTCGATTTTTTTTACGAATACACAACTTGCCATTAATACCTATGTATATGTATATATCGCAAGTTAAAAATTAATACGTATTTGCTAATTTGTGAAATTTTTAAAAAATATTTATGGCAGATGGCATAACAAGTTAAGCACATTGCTGATTGCAGCAAATCTTTCGAAAATGGCGGTGCTAACTTCAAGGTAAGGCGCATCACAAAATTTATTTTCGGTCGTAAAAGTTACAAATATGTGATTTTTTTTTTGTTATCTCTTCGGCACTTGACAGCAAAAACTGAGCTCGAGACAGCACACAACTTGTGTTTTGAAATTCAAAAAACTTGTTAGTCCGTAAGATTTGTAAATTTCAGAAGTTTTAAAAAAATATTTACGACACGAAAACCAAAAATGGTGATGCTAACTTCACTCGCATGTCTTTTACACAGCGCCGAGAGAGGTCTGGAGACCGAATTTCAGCCTATTTCACCTAGAAACAAAGTCTTAAACTTTCGGATTCGGCAGGAAATTGAAGGTCTCGTCTATTTCTAGTTTAATTAGTCAATAAGGCTTGTTGCGCCACTTAACATTTTTTAAGCTACAAATAAGTTATTTGAAGAAATTTCAGTTTTAGTGCCTACACTTTTTCCAATGCTCGATTAAGGATAAATTTTGCTATCCTGGCCAACTTTTTTTTTCAGATCAAGTAGAAATTTTTCAAAATTATAAAATAGTAAAAATTAATAAATGGAGAAATTTTTTGTTTTATTTTTTTTTTTAATTTCAGCTCGGATTGGTTTGCTTTCGTTTAATTGGTACCGATAAACTAAATGAGAAACTTCTAAGCATTATAAACGAATCGGGCAAATTGCACATGGTACCAGCTTGTGTTAATGAAAAATACATTATCCGATTTTGTGCAGTAGCTCAAAATGCTACCAACGAAGATATCGATTATGCTTGGGATGTAATAGTTGATTTTGCCACTGAACTTTTAGAAAAAGAACAACACGATGAGATATCTGAAATTATCAATAAAAAGAAGAATAAATCTTTGGCTCAGAAACGTTCATTCTTTGTTCGAATGGTCAGTGATCCGAAAATTTATAATCCAGCTATAAATAAAACTGGAAGTCCTAAACTTTCATTGGAGATGATGTCACCAGTTATAGATGGAACACCTATCATTCAAATACCATCGGATCAACGTCAAGGCACTTGGATAAGTTGGCCTTTGGCTTTTCTTTTTAATAACAGTTCAGATGAAGGTTCGAAAATGAATGTCGGTTTAAGGTAAGTTTGATTTTTTTTTTTTTTTTTTTTTTGACGAAATCGAATTTAACAGATATTTGAATAAATATTAACAAATATTTTTTTTTCTGTACTTTAAGATTTCGTCACTTAGATACTAATGTTCGACCATCAACATCACGCAGAAATTCAGGAAGTGGTGGTGGATCATCACCTTCTCCAGAAAATGAATATACACTACAAACTGTGGCTAAGACATCACCTAAAAAATCACCAATTATGTCACGAAAGAAAGAAATCTCACCAACACGAAATCAACACTAAACTATAATACTTTAATTACAATTTTACTAAACTTAAAAAAAAAATTCAACTAGAATTGCCAAAATGTATTTAAAAAAAATATTTATTTAAAAAAAAAAATTAATTTTAAAATTAAAAAGTGCTTAAGCAAAATTCACTTACCAATATTTCAAATCTCAGAAGTGTTCTATAAAAATAAATAAATTTTAATGTATAGTTAGTATAAATATGAATTAAATGCATGAAAAATTAAAAAAAATGACTTTAAATGATCAAAAATGACTTCAAATGTATAACAACATTGGAGGGTAAATTTACAGTGCTGCCAAAAACATTCCGGATTTTTTCCCATAGTAATGATTTTCTCAATACCAAGTAGAAAACTAACAACTTTCCATAAGTTTTTTAATATGTAATTTGTAAAGAGTATGAGACAAGTTAATAATAACCTTAAAAATTTAATGCTACGATGACAAGAACAATAAAAAAAAAAGTGTGCGTACTTATGTACACGCGCTAGAAGTAAAACTTCTTTCACGACAACAGGGCAAGTATTTTTCAAGTCCTACCACTCAGAGCACCCGATTTGAAACTCAGAACCGTTGCAAAATCGTGACGCTGAATTTTGTAATTCGTGACGGGAATTTGTATGTCGGTTTGACATGTCACTGACAGCTCCATAGAAAAATTTTTTACCCCCATGCCGCAAAAGAAGTTTTACTTCAAAAATGATTTTATAGAGTTACTCAGTAACATGCCTGTGCAAAACTAACCGGATTTCAAGAAGATTGCGAGTCTCGATATTAAAGTAACGGTTTTTTCGAGTCTTTTGACTCAAGCCGTAGATTAAAACGTTTTTACAAGTTGAGAGCTGTGTAAGTTGAAATTATATAGTGCATAAAATGGCTAAAACACGTTATAGCAACGCGATTCGATAGGAAATAATAGAAAAGTTCCAAGCCGGTATAAAACAAAAAGTAATCGCTGAAATCTTAAAAATTCCAACGTCAACGGTTTGGGACATCATTAAAAAATTTTAAAGTGGAAAATCAGTAGAAGCAGATCATTTTGGTGGACGCCCTCGCAAAACAACAATTAAAACTGATAGGCGCATAAAGAATTTCGTGCTTAAAGACACTTTTGCGACTTCAAAGACAATTTGTGATGAACTTAATCTACCCATAGGGCCAAGTACGGCCAGGAAGCGTTTAAGAAATGTCGGTCTTTTTGCATTTCGACCAGCTAAAAAACCTCTTCTTAGTGCTAAACATCGTAAAAAAAGGTTACCCGTAAAAGGTAATTGGGAAAGACTTAAAATTCCCAATCAAAATATTTAACCCAGGGTTGAATTTGCAAAAAATCATCTTAACCGTTCTTTAAGCAAATGGAGGAATGTGCTTTTCAGTGATGAAAGCAAATTCAACTTATTTTACTCCGATGGTGCAAGGACAGTGAGGCGCTCAAAAGGTACGCGATTAAAGCCTGCAAATGTACTCCCTATACACCAAATCACAGGTATTATGGACCGTTTCCAATATAGGGACATTTTGGAGTCAGTAATGATTCCATACGCAGTGGAAGAAATGCCTCTGCGTTGGGTTTTTCAGCAGGATAATGACCCCAAACATTCTTCAAAGCTGCTAAAAGAGTGGTTTGCAACTAAAAATATTCGTGTCTTGGAATGGCCGTCTCAATCACTCGATTTAAACCCAATAGAAAACTTGTGGGCCATTTTAAAAAGGCGGGTTGGGAAAAAAAAGCACACGTCAACAACTTCTCTTTTTGCAGCTTTGAAAAATGAATGGGAGAATATTCCTGCTTCTGTTTTCGAGAATTTAATCCAGTCAATGCCTCGTCGATGCCGAGCTGTGATAAAAAACAGGGGTTACTGGACAAAATATTAAATAAATAATAAAAGTTAATTGCAAAAAAATAAAATCCGGTTAGTTTGTCACATTAAAATTTTGAATTAACTTTAATTTTTTGAATTTTTTTTTGTTTTGATTGATAAAGTTCCATGGTTTTTGTTTCAAATAATAAAAATGTTCAATAAAAATGGGAAAAAATTGCAAACATTTGATTTTTTCATTTTTATATCACAAACCAACAATCAATGCAGTTTACCAAAAAAATCCGGAATGTTTTTCACACCACTGTATTTGTTTTAGACCAGATTCCAGGGCAGCGTCATTGACATACGTCATTTTATCAAATCTTTGGTCACAGAAAGATTTTTTGGCCGTTAAATATACAAAACAACCAGTCATACACTCCGGTTCTGAGGAAAAGGCATTTATTTACCAATGAAAAAAAAAACAGAAAATTAAGACCTAATTAACCGAACCGGAAATGCAGACAGTTTTATGGACATCAAATACAAAAACAACAGTCCTTCACTCCGATTAGGTCCTATTTTTTTTTTAATATAGATATATAGGTCTAATCATCTCAAGCGGAGTGTAGGATTGACATTTTTTTGTATTTGATGGTCATTAATCTTTCTGTGACCAAAGTTGCATCAATATATACCGATTTTTAAAATAAGCAAATCAAGTCAGTAAACAAAATTTTTTACTCTCGGTCTAAAATGCGAATGGACATAAGGAACCTTAAATCAGGTGGTCTTTCAGAGGTAACAAGTGCTAAAGGTCCATAGAAAGGTGGCAAAATCATGTCATTCTAACAAAACTATTTTTTTTATATGTATATTCCTTTAGATGTACCCTTTTCAAAAAATAAAATAAAAATATATATCAGGCGCCATTCGCATTTACGTTCTTTATTTTGACATTTTTAGTTCAATTTAGCAACTTTTTGCATTCGTTCCTTTTTTCTTAACGGTTCAAAAACAATTTATAAACAATGATAATAAAGACTACCAGATTAAATTAAATTTCTTTAGTTTTGAAAATTGACAATTTGTTGGAACTTATCTTCACCACCACCGCACAGTGGGGCAAATTGAGTTTATTGGTTGCAGGATCTTAAACGAATAAAAATATTGAGAGCTTGAAAAAAATTTAAAGGCTATTTAAAAGTTTATTATGAATTTTAAGAAAATATATTTACATGGTGTTTCAGAATCTTCCGCTGAATTTCCTTCCATAGAAAATGGATTTATTATTTCACCTCGTCAAAAGTAGACAATTGAGGTAAAAAAAGGGTACATAAAAGTAAACGAAACATAATTTTTTTTAAATATTTTTGCAGGTGTAGCAAAAAACTTTTTTTTTATTTTGCTGCTAATTAGAGTGCTAATATACTATTTCAGTGGTACATTTTAAGTCAAGCTATCGAGAAAGTATGTTAAGTTATAGTTAAGTGCTATAAAACTGATGAAATTTAACAAAAATGCTTTACAGGGTGTTCCAGAATTTCATGTTATTTTTATCCAAAGGGGCACAATATAGTATTTTGGTTCAAAGCTTGTTTGCTGAAACCAGCCCTTGAATTAATATTTTTAATTTAATCTTATCGTATTTAAGAAAATCAATTTATTTTTACTTTCACACATTTTAAATTTAATATCTATATATATATTTATATATGCATGAATAAAGTTTAACTAGACTGCTGGTCTTTATTTATAATTTTTCTTACCAAACAAAGCAAAAAAAGAAAAATAAACCTAATCATTTCCGAAAATACACCTTTCACGATTTGGTATTCTAGATTTTACACTAAACAGTGTATCTTGATTTATTGACTTTTTTTTTCTACGTTAGCCAATTACGTTTCTTGGTGTAAACAATACATATATACAACACCGAATCAGCAATCTCATCGCCATAGGTTATTGTTTTTTTTTGAAAAATTAAGACAAAATATTTTGAGAATGCATCAGCGCACATCTCACAGCATACGCAGGGATAGTGCGCAATATGATGATGATGAATGAATACCAGATGAATTTGCATCTACCGCTATGAGGTGGTTTTTTTTTTCATTAGATAGCAGGAATGTTGTTCTTCATTTTTCTTCAAAATTTTTATTTGAAAAAAATAAAGAAGAATTTGGGGTTATTCATTTTTCTATTTTTTGATTAAATTAATTAATGACTGCCCGAGACCCTGCAGAGTTGGGGCATCCATTAGTTCGTGAGATTCATCTAAATTTTTTGCACAACAACTCAATTTCCATCCAGATTTTGCAAAAGAATCGATAGAAATGTGAATATCAATTCCTTGAAAAAAAAATATTTCTCTATTGTTTAGGTATAGGTTTTTAGACATTAAAGTGGAACTTAAAAATAAATGCCAACTTAAAGCCCTACAGAACCTTTCAAGCACTTTTCCCCAAATTAACATTTTACATATAACGTCAAGAAAGTAGCTTTCGATGTCTCGGAAATATTCAAACTCAATGGACCTTATATGGCGAGTGTTGTTCGATGGCATGGCGTTCGATACGATATAAGTCGATCGTATTAAAAATTTGGACGCGTTGAAAGTGTCAGCTTAAAGCCCTACAGTTAACCTACCTTTCAAGCTCTTTTCCCCAAATTAACATTAGCAGACATAAGGTCGAGAATGTCAAGAGCTTTCGATATCTCAGAAATCTTCGAACTTAATAGGCCTAAGGGCAGTGTCGTTCAGCGGAGATCGATGCGATAAAAGTCGATCGTATTTAAAATTTGGAAGCATTAAAATTTGTATCCGAAGCTCTTTGACAGTCTTTTAATGTTGTTATCCGTTTGTTAAAACTGCTATGAGAAATATAGCAACTTAATCTTAAATTGTTGGTGATATTCTTTCGACAAAAGTCGTTTATCGGACAAAACAAACGACATATTAATAATTATTAAATATGTAACATGTATCCAAAGCTCTTTGACAGCCTTTTAATATATAGTTATCCGTTTGTTGAAAATGCGATGACAAATATAGCAACTTAATCTTAAATTGTTGGTGATATTCTTTCGACAAAAGTCGTTTATCGGATAAACAAACGACATATGAATGAACCTAATTGTGCTTATTATTTCAACACTTTTAAAAATCACCACATAAAGCTTGAATCAACAAAAAATCTCCTATCCATTATGAAGGTTCGTTGCACCATGAATTGAGCACTCTCTACCGGATCTAACGACTTTGGACAATATATTTCCTGCGACAAAATTCCTTCTTCTTTTCATAACTTAAGTAACCAAATTAAGAAAAAAAAAACCTGGTGACCTCATGAGCGACTTGTTGATCAGAAAATTTTTTTTTATTATTTTAAACCCCATATACAAAAAAAATAACCGCCAACTTCTTCATTTCAAACTATAAATGAACCTTTAACCATGTATGACAATTCAATTATGTATAGGTTGTCAAAATTAGTCATGGCTATAAGCTTAGTCATTATAATGACCATATATCGTATGAGTTCAAGATCTATTGAGATGTTTGTAGTATAGGCACTTCCTTTACTAAATATAGATATCAGATATATACATACAAAAAAAACAGCCTTGGTTGGGGGAGAAAGTCCAAAACCCAGACATAAAATTCGACCCATTAAATAAACAATTTATACAGTAAATTCGCTTAGTGTCTAGAAATATTACCTTTGAAATTAATTATACATATAGTGCGGGGCCCTTATTAACACTTCAATTTCACACCTCGTTTAAGTAAGAAACAAGAGAATATAGTTATATATACATAGATCAAGCAGTTCGTACGTCATCATCAATAAAAAAAAAAACAACATTTCTGCCTCCAGAGCTCTTAATTTTTTTTGCTTTTTAGACGTCATACATATACTGGGGGCAAACTATGATTAAAATTTTTAGCTTTCAGAGATCCATCCTCCTCTTCTGCCGGATATAATTATTCAAAAAAAAAAACGAGGCAAATCCTGGTGAACACCACGAAATATGTAAAAATATCGAGATAGAAATCTATTCTTGTTGGGCAAATTTATATAAAATCATTATAGTTCTGGAGGTAGGGTTGTTGCAGATTGACAAGAGTTTTGCTGATAGATGTCTTTTTTATTTTTATAACGATAATAGGTGTGTTTTTTTATTATCCCGGAGGGAATTGGTTGAAAAAAACGATATCGGGGATTAGCGACGCCATTACAGAAAAAAATGGAGTTTCCATACAAACTATCGATAACAAGTACATATGTTATTCCCACCGGTAATAAAGTTTTTCTCCGTGCTTAAGTTAAGCCCCCAAAATTATCTGGGTTTAGCTAGACCCAATGGGGATTAGTTGTTGTTGCATTTAACATGTAAATTATTTAGCCCCGAATCGTTTTTCTCATCCAATTTCCTTCGAGATTGGAAAAAAATCAAGCCCAATATTGGTAAAAAGGAAAAAAAGGACAGAATTTTTAGATTGATGTTTTTTTGTTTTAATGAATATTTTTACTTTCAGTTCTTTCCCTTTGAAAATTTCGTCTTTCGTGCGATTTTCCCTTCTGTTTGACATTAACCTTGTTCGTTCAACTCCCAAATCTACCCATTTCTACTTCTAAAGCCGGAACCACACATATCTCGTGTGGTGTGTTGTGGAGTAGTGTGTCGCCATCGCTTTAACGTATTTCATATACGTAGAGCCATATTTGTCTCGTGTGATGTAATGTGGTGTGTTGTGTCAGAATCAATTTTTTTTCCAATTGTTCCATACTACGCTCTGTCGAAGAAATATTTTTATTCGGAGAAGATATTAAGTAAATAGCGATCGCAAAAAATGACAGTTTGCAATACAAAACTTTGATGAATTTGCACAGTCAGCGACACAACAATCCATACCACACGGCATAGGTGTGGTTCCGTCTTAAATCATAAAAAGCGTAGATGGGATTAAAGCCGGAACCACACCTATCTCGTGTGGTGTGTTGTGGTGTGGAGCGGTGTGTCGTTGAATGTGCACACTTGTGTTGAGTGATGTTGAAAAAGAAAAGTACAGATATATATCTCATGACATGACTGTTGTTTTGATTTTTGTTTATAATAAAAGTGTTCTCTTTCTTACAAATAGTAAACTCCACATCGTGGTATGGCGCAATCGATACAGAAGCGATTCCTCCACAACACAACGCGCTTCACAAATGTGGTTCTAAGCATATGAAACACATTGGAGCGATAGCGACACACCACTCCACAACACACCACACGAGATAGGTGTGGTTCCGGCTTAAGGTGGAATCACACTCGATCTACACTGCACATTGAGCTGTCAAAAAGTAAATAAAATACACGACTGAGTCCCACGAACTTGCTCTTATGTACGATCACACTGTGGTTTTAAAGTCTTACGTCCATATTATTCACTCGATATATCCAGATTAGAACTTAAATCCGGATGTATTTAAATTGAACTTGTATATATACTTTCCACCCGGATTTAAGTTTTAATATGGATGTATCGAGTGAATAATATGGGCGTTAATTTTTTAAAAACTATCTGATAAAAGAAATAAATAAGTTATGGGAGTATGACGTGAGTACATATAAATATAAACAACCACCGTGCTGCAAATATGCATGGAATTTATAGAAATAAATTGATTAATATTAAGGCTCCGGGATCTTAGCACCTCATATATGGGATATTCGCAAAAAAAGTATGCCATCTAAAAGGTCACTTATTGGTCATAAAAGGTCAGCTATTTTCAGAAATTGGTCAGGCTTATAAAACTTGTAATCCAAGCTTGAACTTTTTCAAGGTCATTAGCTATTTTTGGCACCTCATTTATGGGATATTCGCAAAAAAAGTATACCATTTGAAAGGCCACCGGATCGTGATAAAAGGTCAGCTATAGTTTCAGTAATTGGTCAGGCATAGTTTTTTTAATGAATTTTTAAAAAAAATTTCAAGGTCACAGTATAAGACTTTTAGCACCTCATTAGTGGAATTTATAAAAACAAGTATGCAATTTAAAAGGTCAGTAAAAGGTCATAAAAGGTCAGGTAGTTTCAGTAATTGGTCAGGCATATTCTTTTTTTAATAATTATTTTTATTTTTTTCAAGGTCATAGCGATTTTTAGCACCTCATTTGTGGGATATTCGAAAAAAGTATACACCATCTGAAAGGTTTTTTAAAAATTCATAAAAAAAAACCTAAGCCTGACCAATTACTGAAACTAGCTGACCTTTTATCACGATCCGGTGGCCGTTCAAATGGTATACTTTTTTTGCGAATATCCCATAAATGAGGTGCCCAAAATCGCTAATGACCTTGAAAAAGTTAAAGATTGGATTACAAGTTTTCTAAGACTGACCAATTTCTGAAAATAGCTGACCTTTTATGACCAATTAGTGACCTTTTAGATGGCATACTTTTTTTGCGAATATCCCATATATGAGGTGCTAAGATCCCGGAGCCAGTGTTTTTGAAAAACAGGTAAACAAACTAACAGCCCTATTCTGCCGTTATGAGGGTTCACAAGACACAAGCTCTTGTGAGGTTGATTGCGTGTTAGGTTGTTGTGATTCGATAACATTTTCGGTATTCCAATGTTTACAAAAAACTCACCACAACAAGGTGAATTTATTATTGTGATTGTTAAGTTTTAAACTTTGTTGAATAATTTTTTTTATATCTTGTGAGGTTTCCAGAATAGGGCTGTAAAACTAACAAAATTTAATCATTTTAATTTTTTGTTAGTGATTTTACAGCAGTTTGATAGTGGAGCAGTGATGCCACACGTAGGGAAAAATCCCTACATGTAGGGATTTTCGGTTTGAAAACTGCACCGTAGGGAAAAAAGGACGGATTTTTTAAATATTAGAATTTTCTACGAAGGCGTAGAATTTTAGAATTTGATTACTAAATAATTTAAAATGTGTATCACTTGCAACCAAAGACAATAATGTCATTAAAATATGTCCGCAAAAAATTATATTATGATCACCATTATACATATGTATGTAAATTCTGTATCAGTATTATTTTTTTTATTAACTTTATTATTATTTATTTTGACTTGTAAAACTAAATAAAACTAAAAAAAAAAAAAGAAAAACAGAAAAGAAACGATAATTTGTTTTTATTTTTTATTTATTTTATGAGTTTTGTGGGTGCAGGGAAAATGTAGGGATTTTTTGTGTATGCCATAGGTACTTTTTTTGTTTTTATGTGACATCACTGTAGTGGAGGTGTTTAAAAAAAAGTGCAGTAGATTTGATTTTGTGACAATAGATTTATTTTTTGTGGAAAATGTAGTAGATCTACTGCAATTGCAGCAAAGTGGCAACGCTAAGGATATTAGTCAAATTTTATTATTCTTGATTTAATACTTAAGTTCAAACAATCTTATTTCGCTCTCGAAGCCGCTAGTCGTGTTTATGTTTTGTAAATAAAAATAAATTTTGTAATTTCACCCTGCCAGACTATAATATTTGGTTCACACCATCTAACCAAAATAAACGAAATAAAATCAAAATGCTGCGAATCGTGAGTCACGTCCATCAGAATTAACAATCAGCTAAAGCTCTCCCAACATTTATATACAATAGCAGCTCAATTATAGATGATTGGTGAACTAATTTTCTATTAAATTGTAATTTTTTATGATTTGTGTGTTATACCCGCGCACAAAAATCCTACATAAATCATTTGTGATTTGTATTTATATCCGTAACAAAACACAGAAACAAGTTTGGCATTTCATCAATGAATTTAGGAGACTTTTGGTATGTACATAATTCTATATTGTCGCAGTCGCGTGCTTCTTATAATTTGGCGCCAAAATTCTGTGAATTAAATTAAATTTAAATTTGTGAACAAAAAAAAAAAATACACACAAGATATTTTTGTATTTCATACATAAAAAGTATCTATCAGCAGGGGGCGGCAAAAAACATAGTTTACTATTGATTCATATGAATTATTCGGCATAATTAGTGTGGTGAAATGCAAAATCATGTAAAAAATTTAAAAGAGGTCAAACAATATTTTTAATACCAATGTATGTGTACCTACGTGACGAGAAGCTTGAAGACGGATCTGAGTTTTAGTTAAGTAATTTTTTTTTTTTAATCGAGTTTTATTCAAATTTCTTAAATTTTATAATGAATCAGTGACCGGAATATGGGTGGTTCTCTACCAACTGTGATTTTTTTTAAATCTTAATTTTGCTAAAATTAAAACTCTTTGAAATTTCATTTTTTTTTTATTTTTTTTGTCTTTACATATGACATATGGTATTAAATCTGTTAGAGCATTTTACTACAACTTTTAAGGAACACAAAATATAGTGAAAAGTACTACATTTTTAAAATTTTTAATGTGTCTCTTTTTGACAATATTTTTGGCAAGCTTCTGAATCATAGACAATTTTTTCTTTTATAGTTTTTGAAATCTGTTTTTCGAAGTTGCTATCTTTATTTTTATGCGGGGGGGTCATCCCGTAATTTACTGAACGATATTCGTCGACGAGATCATACATTATTCGCTTCACGTAACTCGACAACTATCGTCTCGTCTATCCATCGCAGTTTGAAAGCATTTGGTGTATTTCAGAAACACAAACTGTAGTTAAAAAGTCAAATTGGCAGTCATAATTGTCAATAAAATGCATTTTCAGTGTTTGTGTTTTTGTGGGTGCCGATTAAAAATAAAGAGAAATCATTTTAAAATGTAATTTTTTTTGTTTTATTTTTACAAATTAATATAAATGCAAATAATTAATAGGGCAGTCACAAAAACTCAAATTGCGATTTTACCTTCGTTTATGGATGAACATCCCGATTTGGCCAGGGGATATAAGCCGAACTCCGTCCAACTCAAAAATGAAATCAAAAATTGTGGGCTGATTTGGCTGCAAAGTTGAATGCCGATGGGCTCCCCACAAAGAGCATTAGCAAATGGAGAAAAGTTTGGACTGACTAGAAATAGCGCGCGAAAATTGCTTGGCCGAAACATTTCAAATTAAATTTTCCAATTCAACAGATAACTCACAAAATGTCAAATTACAGTGGCAACTCAATCATTCAAGTAAAGTTGCCTAAAAACTTCAAACTTCAACTTCACTTATGTTTTGACGATAGCGTTTTGACGATTATCGACTTACGTGAAGTCAATAAAGACATCACTATCGCTCAAACGATATCGTCTGACGATAATCGAGTTACGGAATGACCCCCCTGGATTATTAATCAACATTTATTGCCGGGATTTGTTTTAATTGTTTTGTCCAAAGTATTGGCCATGGCCCCGGGCAAAAAACAAAACAAAAACTTCCAATTTAATGATTATGGGAATGAATAGGAAGTCTTGTTGGATATAGTTCACACTAGATGTTCGTCACGAAATATATGCAGGATGAACTGAACGTAACTAAAAATTGCGTATTGGCAAGACCGTCACTAGTCAACTGATGAGTCCAAGTGAGATCGCCGGGACGAAACGCCAATTTTTTGTAGTATTAAAGGCCATTAAAAGCTATTTTGAATTAATAATTTAATTTAAGTTCATTATAAATTAATATACCACGGTACTGAAATTTATGCTTTAATATAACATTATATCTCAAGGCTTTTGAGAAAAATTAAATCCGTGATAATTTTAACTTAAATGACTTTAAAAGAAATTGAATATTCTAAAAATCACCCCAAAAAAATTAATTAAACAGGCTTGGATAACACTACCACGGTATTGACAAGTAATTTTGTGACAAACGTTTTAAGAATAAAAACACTTTACTTTTACAGCACAATTACGTTGATAAAATAAATTGACTTTTTGTTAACAACAAACGTCACCACACAAACGCCAACAAGCGGGAAATCTCTTGAATTCAAAAATAAAATTAATTATAATTATTATTATTCAATTCGAGATTAAATATTTTGATTTTGATAAAATCAAAAATAAAATCGCTTTACATCTGAATTTTTAGATTTCTGAATTTATATCGTTGAGCGCAAAAAAAATCTGAAATTTTAGTCGAAAGTCATTGTGTCAAATTTCTGCATTTACCTATAGGATTTACATTGAAGCGAAACAAAATAGAACTTTAATTACATTCGTAAATTAAACATTCAGCATGGATAGTTGTGAGGATGAAATTATATGGATTTGTATGTATGGCCTACAAAAATATAGAAAAACTTTCCTAACATCGTACAAAAAAAACTTATTTAAAAATTCACTAAACAATAAACAAAAATGTCGTTCCTTTACATCAATATTAAAGTTTCATGACGAAAACTAAAAAAATCAACCACCAAAAAGACGAAAATTATAAAGTTCAACTTTAGCAGTGCTTCAGCTGATTTGGCATTTCATGAGAATTTCTTGTCTGAAAATTCAGATAAAACGTAACTAAACGTAACTAAAAGTCACTAAAAGTCATCTAAATTTTTATGACAGCTGGCCAATCAGAAGCTATAAAAATTCAGAATTTTGAAAATTCAGCGATGTAAAACGTAATGCATTGAACGTACCCATTGCCAAAATTTATTCAAGCTAACAACTGTTGTACTTAAACTTCTCTCAGAATAACATAGGAAACAATAGTTTTAATTGGAAAAACAAGGATGGGACATGCCACGGTACTGATATATTGAGTATACTTTTTCAAGTCAAGGGTAAAGGGAAGCAAATTTTTAAACAATCTGGGGCCAATTTCTCAGATCATAAATATCGTACAACATACAATATTTTCATACAACATACACATCATACAATTTTCTGTTGTTAGGTTAGTTTTGTTGTATATATGACATTGGAAGTGTTGCCGTTGTTTTTAAATATGTTTTTTCTATTTTACGTCAATTTTTTAGAACATTTTAGATGGCGGCTTAAGTTCAGCCCGATTTTTATCAATTCTTTGTGTTGTGTAGTTTTATTCTATTTATAATGAATCGAGCAACCAAATATTCGAAGTGCATTAAGAATCAAATATTTATGGGCGATTGAGATCAGAGAAAACGACATCGTCAGGAGGCGAAGAGTCCAATCGAAAAACCAATGCTACAGATTGCTTTTGTACTGGATCCTCAGTTTAATGTTTTGTTGGTCTTTGATGGAGGAGTTACTAAGAGTGTACTATGCTCCAATGTTTTGGCTAGCAAATTCCCAAAAAATGGATCTATAAGATGAAATTTTGGTTTATTTAATAAATTTCTTTTTTAGAAAACTTTTTTAAAAGATGTAAACAATCAATCAATTTTTTGTATACATATAGATCTGCCAACCGTTTGAACAGACAATTTTCAAGCTGACAATATTGTCAAATACATTATTGTACGAAAATTGTCACACAAGAGCTGACAATCATATTATCACACTTTGGGACGAAATCTACCAACCGTGTGAACGGACAATTTTTCTTTGTATAAAATATGTCAATTGTCAGCTATTGTCAGACCATTGACAGTTCTGACAATATTGTAAGATCTGATAATCGTCTGTACTTATAGCTTAAGTAGCAAACCGCGATATAAAAAAAAAAATACACAATCGGTTTGCTGACTGCCGTCTTCAATGAGGGACTTTTAGAAATTCCCGTTATCCATTTTTGTAAGTCTTCGAACAGTTAGTTGGACAGTGATACTGGGAGGCCTGGAGATAGAATCTCAATCTATAATATCTAAAAAAACAAATAGATATGTAGTTTTGTCAAGGCTACCCCCCCTTGCTGAGAATTGATACGATCTGTCGTGCCACAAAATATATTTATTTATTTACATAATTATAGTTTTATAAAATTCAATAAATAATCCGAGCCAACATCATTTTATACTGCTTATTTGCGCACATCTACAATTCAATGACCGCCATTGATTGCGATGAATATAGCGATATATGAACGTTAAAAAGACATAAAATATATTATAAAAATAGCTTTTAGGTTAAGAATTCAGATTTAATACATATAATATAATCTACTATAATAAACCCACGTAAGTCAGAGAGCGATGTTAGCCAATTTCATTGCTTTGTTATATGGTCATTATACTCTTTTGATTTTTTTTTGGGTTTGGGTTTCTCAGAAAAATGATTCAGCTTGACCGGTAAGATAAAACAAAATTACAAAATAGCATCAAATTAAAATGTTGCTTAGGTATCTATTTTCCGCATTATTGAAATTACTGAAATAACATACATATAAGTATGGGGAATTCCATGATCGCAGTTAAAACAGCTTGTCTATGAATTAGAATACTCGTATGTCTGTCCAATCTAATTATACATGCATAAATATTTATCACTATTATTGTTGTAATAAATATAATAATCATCACGTTGGAAAATTAACTATAGGTACAAGCGATATAAAAAAGAAGGGGTGATTCCCTGCGTAAACTTAAAATATTCTGTCTTATTCTACAAAATTACATTATTTATCACATATAGGAATTGTTTTATTAATATATTGCATGTTGGCACATCAGTGGAGGATCAGCAGTTAAATGCAATAAGGTTGGCAAGTGTTGAGGGCCCTTTTTTGGTCGCAATTACCTAATATCCGATTTTTTTTTTTGTTTAAAGTCATTTTATAAAATGTAAATTCTTAATAAATAAATAAATTTTATAGCGCAAGGTCTCGTAAAGAACTAAGGCCTGGGGACTTACAACTCCAAACAATTTCTTTATTGATTGTTTTAGACTTTTACAGGAATGGAGGAAACCTTCAGTTTATTGCCTATTCCGAACGGCTATAGGTACTCTTTTGGAGGATTTTTCAATTTCTCGCATGACCCACAATTTGCGTGAAAAACATTTCTGTTTTTGTGGAGGCAGGGGATTCGATTCTGTGACATTCAGCGTGATTTTCCAACGCGCTACACTAACCATTATCGCCACAGGCAAGCTTTAACTAACATAATAACTTTTTTAACTTTGATTTAAAAAAAAAAATCTCTATAAAGTGTGTAATAAATGAAACTATGTATGTATATTGTATATGCTTTGCTCTGCTTTTGATGGCGATACAAAGCGTGGTGCTCCTGGACTTTAGTTTATATGCATCTCCAGCCGACTAGATCTCTAGCAAGCCAATCTCCAATTTCACCAAGTCACATTCTACTTGGTCACACCATCGAAGATGAGGTCTGCCTTGGTTTCTAAATCTATCTGATATGGTATGAAACTATAGGTCCCAAAACTGCCAATTTTGACCAATTATAGTCCAATTTTATTTTGTTGTTTGTATAGGTAGTCTTTGACAGAAGATTGGTGTAAAATGGGTATAGAAAGTGGCAGTTTTGGGTAGTTGAGAAACAGACGTATTTATAGTTAACCTTTCAATTTTGTTCGTTTTTTTTTTTTTTATTTTGAATTCACAAACAAAGCATAAATAGTCGGTAAAGTGCATCTTATCTAAGGCATTTAACAGGTAATTCATAGTTGCCACTTTTTTTCAAAATAAATTTCCCTGACTTTCCCTGACTCTCCCTGATCAATTTTAAAGTTTTCCCTGACCAAATAAAAAAAAAAAATTAAAATAGTAACTCTTTGAGAAACATAACTTTATTTTTGTGACGTCATCATTATTTTGTTCCGAATTAAAATCTTCATATTCTATTTTTTTTATAAAAAAAAAAGCTTGTCATACGTATTTTGCAACGTCTGACACCTACATGACCTGTAATTCATATGGCAAATAGTTTATAGAACGGAATGAAAAAGAAGCCAAAACTGTTGAAATGACTTTAAAAATCAATTTTTACGGTTGTAAAAGTGACGCGTACACAAAAACGCATCCGACCAGCCAGACTTTCTAAATTTCACTCGAGATAGTGAAAAAAAATCATGACTGTTTTTTCATGAATGCTTTTTTCTGTCGACGTTGTTAGCTCTCGTACTATAACTTAAATTCGATTCTTAAACAATTTAACTTTTGTCGGCCCAAATTTTTTTGATTATATTTAAAAGCTCGTCTAACTCGAGTTAAGTACCCCATTTTCAAAAACATTTTCCAAGATTTACAAAAAAAAAATTATTTCAATACGAACTAGGCGAGCTTTTAATTAATCAAAAATATTCGCAATCTGAAAAAAATAATCCATAAGTGAATGAAGTATTAAATACTATTGTTTGCCCTCCGACAGTTTTGCAAAGTTCCAATTCAAAAGCGGGACGAAAAATCACTTTCGAGTTTCGAATACAACTGACTTTCGGAACAAAATACAGAGTAGGGTCTCTGAGTTCAACGAAATATTCAATTTTTTTCATTGTACAAAAAAATTCAGTGCTCAAAAAATTTTCCCTGACCCCTTTCGAAATTCCCTGACTATCCCTGACTTTCCCTGACCAAATTCGCGTTCCCTAACTTTCCCTGATTTTCTCTGACTTTGCAGTCGGGTGGCAACTATGTAGTTGTAGGTCCCTTCCATTTCTGCCGACTAAAAACACGCACACAGAAATGGTTATGAGTTTGAAGTCACTATAATATATCCTCTTGTTTTCTATTTGAAAAATTGCACAACCAATTTATTTGATTTACAAAATTCCCAACATAAATGTTCAGCAGCTGATTTTGACATAAAACGAACTCCTTCTGAGTAGATAACTTTTTGTTTGTATTTGATTGTTTTAGGCTTGGCGAGCAACTTTTATGTACTTGCCCTCGTCAACAGAGCAACATTTTTAGTATTTAACGTTTTTCATTCAAATTTTAATTGTGTTAAAACGGAAACATACATAGTCCCCAAAAACTTAAATCTCAATCGGATGAAATCCCTATAAAGAAATACTATCCAACAAGACAAAATACCAATGAGGAAAGGCGCCATCTGTATAAAATGCCCAATAATTAATATTTTCTTTGCTAAAATCTCCAGAAATCTCCAATAATTCCCAACATATTAAGTAAAATATGTATAGCAAAATAATTTTTTTTTTGAAATTACACCGATCCAGTCCAGATCCGTAGATAACAAAACAAGGCACTTAAATGTTTTTTTTTGAATGACCTTTTATTATTCTGATGAAATATTTTGCATTATTGTTTAATTTTTGTTTGTTTGTGCTTGTGTTGATTTGTCTTGTTTTTATTTATCTATGCAAATACGAAGTATAAGGACATTGTAGAACAATTTGTTTTTATTTCATTAGAAATCGACAGAATGTCCAACAATGCATATAAATAACAAGCCTGTTCATATTTGCCCAAAAATGAGATGTGCAAGTAGTGAATCAAGCTATAAAATCGCGCTATTTTGCTTAAATTAACTACTTGCACATCTTGTTTTTGAGATTTTATCTTGGGGCTTTTGTCTATACCTGGTTTTAGTTTAGGGATTTTCTTTTTTGGGATTATGGTTGATTGGCAAATATCACTAAACCGTGTTAAAACAAGAGCGCTAAATTAACGCAACGTAAATGATAATTATATAGAATTAGGTTTTAAATACGAATGTATATTGTTTACAGATAAGCAATCAAATGAAAGCAAAAAAAATTGCCACGAAATTTCTGAAAGAGAGCAAGCAACTTAAAATTGCTTCGTGTTGTGAACAACTAAAGTTTCTGAACAATTTTGAACAACTTCGAATATAAAATCTATTTTTGAGGTTTGATTGAACGAAGGTTCGTCTGGTTCGACTTCCAGTGACGGCAAAAGAATTTCGAAATAAAATTGAACAAATAGACAAAGCGCCACAAAATGGAGTCTGATGATGGGCGTGACAGTCGTGAAATAGCTATACATAACTACAGTCTATAAAAACTTGGTGGTAGCTCACCCCATTCAAACCTTCAATATTAATATGATGGTGCGAAAGCTTGGCAGCCTAACAGGAAGTGTGTTATCACACAAAATTACGGGAACGAGTCGTTATTCTGTATTACAAAATTCTGTATGACCAAAATTCTGTAAATGGATTGAAAATTCTGTATGATCATAATTCTGTATTCATTATTCTGTATATCAAAATCCTGTAAATCTATAATTCTGTATATCAAAATTCTGTAAATACAAAATTCTGGAAAATTATAAATACTGTATATTCTGAACTCAAAAATGCTGAATTTCAAAAATTCTGTAAATTATAAAACAAAAATTGTTTTGATAATGAAAAAAAGTACAGAATTTTGGAATACAGAATTTTGAAATACAGTATAATGGTTTTACAGAATTTTGAAAAACAGAATTTTAGATTTTCAGAATTTTTAAATACAGAATTTTAGTTTTACAGAATTTTAAAATACAGAATTTTGGAAACTGTAATTCAACTAAAAATTCTGTATGAACAATATTCTGTATTACATGATTCTGTAAATCTATTATTCTGTATATAAATTCTGTAAATCCAGAATTCTGTATATCAAAATTCTATAAATCCAAAATTCTGGAAAATTTTAAATTCTGTATTGTAATGTTGTTTAGTAAATAATGTTTGTCTTTAACTTTATCGTGCATTTTAAAATATAAAACCGTCGATGCGCTACTTTTCATTTGGTTTTTTTTTTTATAGGTATCAACAATTTTTTCCATACTTGGCATACCTACTTAAAGGGATAACTTGAAAAAATATTTTATGAACAACATTTACATAAATAATTTGAAAATTAATTTTAATTTTCAATAATAATAATCAATTGTTTTCACGTTGAACTAGAAATACCCAATAAAAGTCCGTACAAATTCGACTCTTATGTTAAAAAATTTTAACACACATACAGTGACTGCAGTGCTGCCACCCTACTCCTTAAGCAGTAGATCTACTGCGCTTAGACCCAAAAGGAAATCTACTGCGCAGCAAAACGAATCTACTCCTCTTTTAAGAATTTTGATCGTTATCCAAAGTGAGCTCTAAACGCATCCATTCATGCATGTGGCCTAGTTTACAATTTGCTTACATATTGTAAGCTACAAATTTTATTCACAATTTTGTTGATAATTGTTGAGCAGACATCTTAATGTATAGATATAGTAGGTACCCAGAATTTTTTTTTCGCAGGGATAGAAAAGAAGTTTTATTTAGAAAATTTTCATGGTCAAAATCCATGAGAAAAAAGTAATTGAATGGAAGATTATCGTAGATATAGGTATTGTCATCCCAAAATATATTAAACAGCGTAAAACTTTTACATATATACAGGGTCACCAGAAATCACTGTTACAAAAGAAAACCATGAGTTCCTGAGGTAATTTCAAGTCGTTTACGTAAAAACGTTTTAAATTTATGAGAAAATAGAACTTGTAGAAGAATTTAAAAACAATCTTTAACCTGTTTCACAAACTGAAACAAATTTGTGACCGTTTTTATTATAGTGCAGCACAAACCTACAAAAAAAAACACAATTTTCACAAATTTTTCCTTGTAATTAACAATCACAAATTTTTGTTTGTGCAACGAAAAGATCTATTTGTCAATAAATTTGTGACTTGTAATTCACAAGAACAAATTTGTTTTTGAAAAATAAATTACAAAAGACAAAATCTCGTTTTTTTACAAATTTTTTAAAAAAATTCATGTAATCACAACTTTGTAAGTTGGTGCAATAGGCCACAGGTATTATTAAGTTTTTCAATGAATTTCATTAATTAAATTAATTAATTCGTTAATGGCGAATGCAAAAGAAAGTAAGGCCAAAATATTTATTATTTATGTATAATATACATATGAATTTTCCGAAGGAAATATGATTTTTTTGTCAATTAAGTTTAAGGAATTTGTTTTTTTTTTTAATTTTTATTTTTCATCGGAGTTCGCTTTTGAAGTATTTGTTAAATTAATGAATGAATTGAATTTTTGTTTTTGTATATTGTAAGATCTACTGCGGTATATTGCAATCTACTGCGCTTTTTTCTGATATATAATGCCGTCAATCATCTATAGGATGGCAGCGCTGACAGTGAGTTGCGCAAAAAAAAATCCATATATGGAATCAATATCAATGAGAATTCGGAAGATGAAACTTAATCGGTATAGAAAATTTGTCTGCGTTTTGAATTCCAAAATCCAAAATTTCAAAATTCTGCAAATTATAAAAGAAAAATTGTTTTAGTGATAGTGAAAAAAGTGCGCAGATATACAGAATTTTGGAATACAGAATTTTGAATTAGAGAATAGTGGTTTTACAGAATTTTGAAAAACTGAATTTTAGATTCGAATTTTGAAATACAGAATTTTGAAATAAAGAATTTTGTAATACAGAATTTTGGAAAACGAATTTTGACACATACAAAATTATTACCCCAACCCTAATGCATATTCAATTTGGCAAAACTTACAAATCAAATAACCTTGAAGCATTTTTTAAATCTAATGATGCATATGATACACTTCGTGTTTTGTGTGCTATAGAGCCTTGGTATAACCCTCTGAAAGTCATAAACCTTCACTATCCACTGGTATGAATACTTTCCTACTATAGTATTAGCTGGTGGAGTTTGTTCTTTTATAACGGTATTTTTCTGTCCCTTGTTATTCACTTGTTTTAAATATATATCTCCATACAGTTTTGTATTATGTATTGTCACATATGAATTAGTTACTCACGAGAATCTGATATTCTAAATTAAATCAAAACCTCATGATGGCAAGACATGTGGGCCTTAATAAATCACTTTTCGATAATTTTTTTGCCAAATTGATAAAAATATGTCATCATCATTTATTCAACCATCATTATTTTGATGTCGATTTTATATTTAAATCGGCTAACAAACTAGGATTTTCTGAATACATTTCTCAATATGTATCTATGTACTTTTGTTATTCTGTTTTTTAAGTTATTCAGATTCATTTATATTTAGATTCATTCAATTTATAACTTTATTCTTTTTGTCAATATAAAAAATAACCATATCCTTAAAATTAAAAGAAAATATGTGCACGACTGGGTGGCACGAACTTGCTCTTATGTGCGATCATACTGTGTTTTTAAAATTTTAATATTTTAAAAACTATATTTATCTTATAAACGAAATAAATTAGTTATGGGAGCCTATATTGTATACCACCTGCTTAAAACGTAGTTAAGTTTAAGGTAGTATTATGCGAGTAGGTATATATTTATTTATGACCAATACCTATAGCACCGTGTTGCAAATATGCATGGAACTTACAGTTTAAATTGAAAAATTGTAAAAAAAAAAATATTTAATTAAACATGAAATGATTAAACAATCTCTGAAATTGTTTTGACACCAATCCGATGGTCTTAAAAAAAAAAAGTGTGAGTGCCGGGACTCACGGTTAAGATATGTAAACATACGTAACGTAACGTGAACCACAATCACAGAATTACAATTACGATCACAAGATTACGTTAGGTTTTTTTCACCCTACCGCCAGTATAGATGTTTACACATCAAAAATCTCAATTTATGAGAAAAAAAATTTAAAATCGTTGGAGCGGTTTTTAAAAAAATTATTTTTATATATAAAATTTTAAAAAATTAATAAAAAAAAATATGTACGAAATTTTTTAGCCTTTATTAATAATGCGAAGTTAAAAAAAATAATAAAAAAAAATTTCATCTACCCATTTTCGAAATATTGAATTTTGAAAAAATAATTTTGAAAATTTGTTTAAAAATCAAAAATTTATTTTTTTGAAAATTTTTGTATGTAATATTATTAAAATTTATTTGAAGATTTTGTTAAAAAATATTCATTAATATCAGTTCAACTGATAATGAGATATTCGTAAATCAAAAAAATGGTTCTATGAGAGATATCATTTTTAAACGATAGAAAACATTTTTTTTCATTAAAATAAATGGTAGATCGTACAGATATTAGTTCACGAAAAAAATTTAATAAAAATCGTAGGAGCCCGTTTGGAGAAAAATGAGATTTTCAATACCGGTTTTTAAACATTTGTATGGAAGGTACCGTTTTTTTTGGTTATAAGAATAATTTTCATTTAAAATCTGCTAGTTAATGTTAAAAAACTATTGGGTGCCAAGTTTAATAAAAATTGACCAAGTCGTTTTCGATTTATAAAAAAGGTCAGAATTGCGAGACCCACTTTTTTCGACTTCGCTATAACCGTAATGTCAACTTTGATCAAAATCTCAAGTTCGATTTTTTTTACGAATCCATAAGTTGTCATATAGTACCTATTTATCGCAAGTAAAAAATAGGTTAGGCATCACCTTTTCAACCAAGTAAGGCCTTCTACACACGTCTTTTCGTCTAGTCTTAGATGCGTACAATATTCGCACATGCAGCAACGATTCCTCAACTGCTATAGCCTTCTGCACACGAAGCTTCATGACATACATAGATAACTGAACTTTTTTAATCAATTTTCACACAATTTTTGCATGAATTGACATTATTGACATTGACATTTCAACAAAATGTTAAGTAAATACTTCAAACTATAGGCCTGGCGACCGACAGTGCTGTAAGCCTGGCGATTTGCAGCTCGTGTGAAACTTACGCCTCGTGCGCAGTTGTCCGTTGAAACACACGTGAGCTACATACAATCTACAGATAAGCTGCAAATAATAGAAGTACGCGTCTATGACGAGACGTTTTGTGTCCAGAAGGCCTACCGACAAATTCCTCGCAAGTTGAACACGAATGTTGATGAAAAATTCTTATTTTTACCAGTAAATTCTATAATTTTTACTTTTGTGGTTTTACAGTGACATGTACATCTAGTTCGTGTCATAAGTAGTTCAATCAATTTATTTCGAATTATAATAAATTAAATAATTAAATTTTAATAAATAAATTAAATATTTTTCTGGGAAGATCCATTTGTGTGAAATTTTAAAATTTCGAACTAATTTTTGTCACTACAACAAATTGGTAGTTTGGCCAAGATATAAACAGTTTGGGGTGGTGTGAAATCATTCGAGTTTTTATTTTTAGCACGCCAAATGGATCTTCCTTGAGTGAATTTTTACTTTTCACACCTTAAAATTGAAAAAATTTGAAAACATAATTTTTTGATTCAAAATAGCTTTTAATGGCCTTTAAGTCCTATAAAATTTGGCGTTTAATCCCGGCGATCTCACTTGTGCTCATTTGTTGACTAGTGAGGGCCTTTGTCAATACGCAATTATTGCTAAGTTCAGTTCATCTTACATAGATTTCGTGACGAATACCTAGTGTGAAATATTTTGTAGGACTTATAGGCCGTTAAAAGCTATTTTGAATCAATAATTCAACAAAGTCCATTAAAATAGTGCTAAGTCTTCTACTTGGCTGATGTATTTCAGTAGTATATAGTATATAGAATTTGTATTATTAAAAAAAACCTTCTTATAATTTTTTTTTTAATAACAGATATTTCAATCAGAAAACCTTGTTGTTAATGTTTATTGAATATTTTTGCTCCGCCTTGTACAAAATTAATTTTTAAATTTTTAGTACCATTGGATTAAATATTTTATGTATATTAAAAATAAATACAAACTTTTCCTTTAAAGAAGTTACCTTGTTTTTGAAATTTTTACAAAATTTGATCAAGTATATTTCATTTGTATGTATTTACTTTAAAACCATTTATGATTAGATTTAAATGTTTATAACTTATTTCACCTCTTTATCATTAAAAAAATAAATTTTTTTGCATAAATAACTTATAAAAAATCCTATTTTTTAATCGAACAAAATTTCATAACGAACTAATTTTGCTAAAAAAAACTTGAGTTAAATTTTGAAATTAAGAAAGGGGTCCTTGAATCACCCATTAATTAATACGAAGTTTAAAAAAAAATGTTCCATAAATACACAAACTTTTATTAGGCTTTTTATTACCTTTATTCTAAATTGAACAAACCTAACAAAATTAACAGAAAAATCTTAAAATATATTTTTATATTTTTTCAATTAATATATTCGAAAACTTGTTAAATTTTTGCAATTTCCACCCATAAAATTTAATACTAAATTAAATAAACAAAATTTAACAGTTTCAAAACATATTGAAACATTTCCTTACACCGCCACAACTTCCTTCACAATAAAATTATGTACCTTCATACAGAGGTAGGTAAATACTTTTACATTTACTAAGTTCAAAAAACACATTCAACAACATGATTCATTGATATACAATAATTATGATATGAATTATTTTAAACAATAATCTTTTAATATTAATTGTTAGAATTTTTTGTTTCCTTAGGTAGAATTATTATTGACAATGATTATTTTCTTTTTAACTGAGAATTTCATCGAAGAGATTCAATTTACTTTAAAAATTATAATTTAACAACAAAATAAGCTTTGTTTATATAAAAGCAATAAATAAGCAAACAGGTAAACTTACCCCCTACGCAATTTTTAACCAAAATCCAATAAAACACCAATTCGAAGTTTACAATTTTGTTTTTCAATTTATTACCACCAAACACATCAAAATTTTTCCAAAAATATCTTCCCGTTTAAGATTATAATATTGTGATGTGATCCTATTTTTGTACTTGTGATTGATAAGTACGTACTTTCCTGTAAGTTGGGTAAAGTACTAGATAATTTAATTATTATTACACAAGTTGATCAATAAATCCGACATTAAATGTCAAAGTTGTTGGATTTCAAGAATATTAATATCTCACAAATGCCCAAGTGTTAAGGAATTTTTCTTCTTGTTTGCATTTAACTATTAATTTCCAGTTAAAAGATACATTTCTTTTTTTTTCTAAACAAAACTGTTGAACAATGAGATTGTGAGCGAAAAAGCTTTAAAAATTTATCAAAGTAAATACAAAGTAATACAAAAAAGAGAGAGAGAGACAGAGTGGAAAAAGAGCGAGCATAAAAAAGCTTTTAAAATAGATCTATTCTCTGTCGATGTTGAATCTATCCAAAAGATACTTTTTGATATTTAAACGAACGAATCTGGATTGTCTTGTCAGTTGAGTTGGATAAATCAAGACCACTTATTTAACTATAGAAATAATAACTATTGTACCAGCAATAAGATAAGAAACAATAATCATAAATAAAGATTTATTTAAAATAAATTCAGTTAGAAATTTTAACTACAATTGTTTCTTTAGTGAATAAATAATAATTATTTGTGAAAAGTGTAATTTTATTTCTGTTACAAAATATTTTACAAAACAATCTTTTTTTTGTAAATAGTGATATAATTTTTATATAAAAAAAATTAAAAAAAATGAATACCGAAGATTTTAGAAAATACGGAAAACTTATGATCGATTATATCTGCGATTATTCAGATAATATTGAAAGTCGTGATGTCGCGCCTACTTTAGATCCTGGATACTTGAAACGTTTGATTCCTGGTAAGCTTGAGATGAATATATGTTATTCAAAAATATAAAAATCCCCAACACTCTTTTTTATATTAATTCATGGACAACCGATCTTCATTTCATACCTTTTATGAATCACATTTGAAATAAATTAAAAAGTGCACAAATTTAATGTAGAACAGTTTAAAAAAAAATAATTTAAAGAAAAAAGAAATAAAATCGTTGGATTTTAAAACCCGCACATTGAATTGTAAAATCGCATTTAGTTCAAATGAAAGTGAAAGTTCTAAAATATTTAAAAAGTTAATTTTTAATAATAATCCTGAAGATGTCTACATTCTTCAAATCAATCCTTAAGGAGATTCAAAAAAAAATGTTCAGTTTGAAAAATCAATGAAATATTAAAATAAAATTAAAAAAAAATATTTCTTTTTAATAGAATTTAAATTTATATCAAATATTAAACGTAGCTACTCTAAGCACGGTAATATAACGAACACGTTCTTAATGAGGATCATAACTCAAACAATTTTAGTGTTATACACATCAGTTTATTTCGAAAATTCTGCACAAATTTTTGGTGAGAGAGCGCTATCATGACTTAAGAGTGCTCGTGAACAAACTCATTATAAGACTTAGAAGCGCTTATAAATAATAACTTTTTATATATGTAGCTTATTAAATAGATTTATGAGCCATTTAATTTAGCTAATACTCGATTATTATCTCATAAATTAATATAAAACATTGAAATATTGTGAGGTGTCCTTAAGAATTTAAGAACAAAGAACATCTCTTAGATAAAAAAAAATCAACCACGAACGAGGTTTATTTAAAGTTTTTGATTTTATTTAACAATAAGTGCATTGCAGTTCCTTGCTTTGACGACCAAATTTTATGCATTTGTATAAAAACCGAACTGTCGCAATTCTGTCTGTCTGTTCGGCTACAGCCTAAGCAAATGGGTCTATTCTGTTGTACCATATAAATGTATTTGTATAAACTTACATTTTAAATTCATAAAAAAAACATGAAATCACAAAAAAACATGAACAAACAAACGAAATACTTCAAAATTTAAAAAATTGTATGCATTATTGACATCGAATATTTAAACTGGAACTGTAGCGTCACCAATTAAATCATTTAGTAAAAAACTGAAAAAAACATTTTACAAATTCAAAACAATAATAAATGTTGATGTTTCATGAAAACTACAAGCGAGTGCGATACACTTACGCATACCTTCAAACAAACAAACAAATTTTGTCCTATTTTGATATTCAGTTAGGAGTTTTTTTTTTTTTGCAGTAATGGCAATCTGTCAAATTTTGAGAAGTGACGAAGAAACTCTCCCATACAAAAATTAACTGAAAAAAGTCTGTAACGGTTTGTGGGCAAACATAATGCCATATCTTTTAAACGTTAAAAACTGGAATCCACAAAAAATGCCACGGATCTATGATAAATCACTATCAAATTTTTCAAAAACTTATAACCAAATCAAGAAAATATTGGGAATTGACACATAGAAATTTTATTCTAATTAAAATACCCACAATTTTCTTTAATTTAACATGAAATTATAAAAATAAAATTTATTCTGCTTTCAAATAGCATTACAATATATAAGAAAATTATAAATTGTAAATACATTTTCTTCTTCAAAAAACAACTTTTCCAAAACAAATGATAAATTAAAAATAAAAGTACCACTTGGGTGTCCAACAAGTTCATTTGAATTTTTGTTTGTCATTTCAATTCGAATTGTCATTAATTATTATAGTTAAATTTAAAAAAAAAAATATTCTACAGAGTTAGACATAATATGATGATAAATCGAAATTTTGTATTTGGAAACCAATACAAAATTTTATTTCGAATGCTTTAGTAGTACTAAATAAATTTTCTGGAGATATATGTATATCTTCTAGATCACAAGATTTTTTTGTTATGATTACTACCTAACTATGTATGTACATAGACCAAAAGATCTGAAATCAGTTCCCCATACTGTCTACAACAATTTTTTGAG
Organism: Epistrophe grossulariae; assembly: GCA_929447395.1. Classification (NCBI taxonomy): domain Eukaryota; kingdom Metazoa; phylum Arthropoda; class Insecta; order Diptera; family Syrphidae; genus Epistrophe; species Epistrophe grossulariae. The sequence goes on from OV839566.1 coordinate 139,554,861, forward strand.
CATTCAATGATTAAAAAAAAAAAAAATAAATAAATAAATGCATTCGACCGCATATTATTATTGTTTATTTTATAATTTTCATAAAAAATTTGTATTCGTAGTATTTGTCTATGAATATTATTTCATTTGAGGAGTATTTTTACACATCAATCGTAAGCATCCACATCATCACCACAATCTACGTTTTACAATATCAATTTATTTTCTTAAAAAATTCATCTTCTCTTGTTCATATTTTTAAAAGATTTCATTTTCCAGATATCTATCATCTCTATTAACTATAAAATACTAGCATTATCGACAGTCTTAATTTATTCACTAACATCTAATAAATCAAACCATTAATGTACAATATTATGTACGCAAGTCAATAAAATTAAAATTTTCCAAATTACCTATAAATTTTTTTTTTTTCATGCTATGACTTTGTTAAAAACCAACAAAATCTTCTAGAGTGTCTGGATCTTGAGAAAATTTTACAGATACTCGTGTTTATATTTTTTTTTCGGATTTTGTGTTTACATAGTTTTAAAACTAACATATCATTCAATGAAGATTTTTCTTTAAATAATAAAATTTGAATCATCAGATTGACCTTAGAGAATTTTGTATATTTTCACCTGATAAATAGATTAATGAAAAAGATTTTGATTAAAATAAGCTTAGGTATATTCTATACCATTGGTCCAAGGCTAACACAGGTATTTCTTAATAAATGAGTAAAAGAATTGAGTATTTTTCTTGGAACACTTTTTAGAGTGTATTTCCTCTAAAAGGTGTTTCACTTTTTTAGACCCCTACTTATTTAATTCTCTTTTTTAGTTAACACGACAGAATAATATTTTGAGTAAGAACTAAATTCTAGTTACTTAACTAAGGAACTCTGTGCAGTTGTGTAAATTTCTACAAAAAAGTCTGTCAAAGTTCATATAAAAAAAAATAAAATGTGTAGAAATGCATACAAATGGACAATTTCAAAGTAAAGGAGCACACCTTTACTTTTTGAAAAATGAGGAAGTATGTTAATATTGCTAGCATAGTAACAACTTAAAAATACATATTTCAATTTTTTAAAATAGCCAATCTTAGTCAAAAGACACACCTACTCAACTTGTTTCTCATATGTACGTATTTCTTAATGATATTGTCTAAAATTGTTAATTTTTAAATTTAACTTGGCTAAACTTCTAATAATAAATAATTGTAGCATATTTTTAACATTATATCGTGAGAAACACAAAACTATTTGTATACTGAGTGGGATGTGCTGCCATTGCATCAAAAACTGATTAAATACAACAAAAATAAACTTTGATTTATTGTTTTTTTTTGTTGGATAAAAAACTGATTTTTTTTTTATTTTTGACGTAATGGACATTTTTAAATATTATTAAGTATTAATAAATATTACTAGGTTAATCTCGTGATTAATTTAATTAGTTCAACGCTTTTAATATGCAGATGAGTGGGATTATTTTTTGAAGAGGATAAATAAATTTTTGATATTTTATCGAATCATTCAACAAGTGGTCGAATATTGTTCTCTCATTAAAAAAAAAAACAAATAACGAGTACCTCGAAAACGTACTTAACTTATAGGAGCTCTTTATTTGACATGTTAGATAATAAATACATAATAATACTGCAGTCACAATTAATCTCAATTCATTTTTATAAGAGTTCGACAGTAAAAACACCCAAAATCATTGTTCTAACTCAAAAATTCATTAATGACATTATATACGTACATTGCTTCGAAATGAAATACAAGCACTGTGGTCTTGTGATGCTCTGTCATTATACTGGAAATCTGCCAGGAAAGTATGAGTATGTTCATTCGTGTTTATGGTTTTATTTATACATATTAATATTTAGGCGCCAGTTATGGGTTTCGGGGTTTTCAAAATTCGTACAAATGGATTTACATTTGCAGTTAGTTAGTTTCTTTTACTTTTATTTCTATAGTCACGGTGGTTACTAATTAAATATTTTCCATCAAAAAATCAATCTTTAATATAATATAATAATTGTTTATTTCTTTGGCAAAACACAAAATGTTTTTATATAAAATTAGTTATATATAAAAGTGTGATATATGTAATTATAGCTAAATAATAAAATTAACACCGTAACGAGTTTCCTTGTCTACCTACGCATCTTGTTCCTTTTTTTAATCATGAATATTTTCATTCAGTAAAATAATAGTATTTGCTAAATAACACTTATTAAATAACTTAAAATAACTGCCGGTCGATAATTAAATATAATTTTCCATTTGCATGTTCATATTCAAAACTAGCTAACACTTTACCTATACATAAAACAAAAAAAAACTTCCGAACGATCTGCCTCTCTTATCGTAACGTTAAAATAGAATGATGAACATCAAAATTACTCATGGTTAAATATTATCTCAATGTTTATATTTTAGCACTTTAATCCAAATATAAAAAAAGATACAAAAACTAGAAAAACAATTAGCAAAAGTATTTGCAATAACAAATTGTTTTATTTATTTTTAGAAAATACAAAATTTTGTTTTTATTTTTTAACCAAAATAATAAAAACGTGTTTATTTTTTTTTTTGTTTTATAGATGAAGCGCCAATAAATGGTGAAGATTTTGAAAATGTGCTCCAAGATGTGGAAAATAAAGTTATGCCTGGCGTTGTTCACTGGAATCACCCGAAATTTTTTGCATATTTTCCAGCTGGAAATTCGTACCCATCGGTTTTGGGTGATATGTTAAGCAGTGCACTTGGATCAATAGGTTTTTCATGGGTAAATTAATATTGATTCTTAAATATTACAATAAATTTCTCTCAATATTAATATTATAGATAAACACAAATTTAATTATTATATTTTATTTTATAATTGTTTCTTTACAGGCATCTTGTCCAGCTTCAACAGAATTAGAAACAATTGTACTAGATTGGTATGCAAAAGCATTAGGTCTACCTAAAGGTTTCATAACCGATTCACCTGGTAGTCGAGGTGGTGGTGCTTTACAAGGTTCCGCATCTGAATGTACTTTGGTTTGTATGATAGCTGCACGGGCTCGTGCTATTAAAAGTCTCAAGGGCAACAACAGTGAATGCCATGATAGCGTATTTCTACCCCAATTAATTGCTTACGCTAGCAAAGAGGCACATTCCTCAATTGAAAAAGCAGCCAAAATGGCTTTAGTTAAACTAAGACTTATCGATGCCGATGAACATGGTCGATTAAGAGTTGATCTTCTTAATAAAGCTATTCAGAATGATTTGAATGCTGGTTTGAAACCATTTTTTGTTGTGGCAACTGTAGGAACAACAGGCGCTTGCGCTTTTGATAACCTCACCGAAATCGGCAAAGTTTGCAGTGAAGTGCCAAGTATATGGTTCCATGTAGATGGCGCATATGCAGGAAATTCATTTATTCTTCCCGAAATGAGAATGTTCTCAAAGGGTCTTGAATATGCTGATTCCTTCAACACCAACCCCAACAAATTGCTCTTAGTTAACTTCGATACATCCGCAATGTGGGTAAAGGATGTAATGACCCTTAAGACAGCTCTTAATGTCAACCCTCTGTATCTTCAACATGAGCATGATCAGACAATTGATTATAGACATTACGGAATTCCGTTAAGTCGACGTTTCAGAGCTCTCAAATTGTGGTTCGTATTCCGCTCGTATGGTATATCAGGACTTCAGGCGTACATACGTAATCATGCGGCTTTGGCTAAGAAATTTGAAATGATGGTGAGAAAGGATGATCGTTTCGAAGTTCGAAATGACGTGTACTTGGGACTGGTGTGCTTTAGATTAAGGTAACATTCAAAGATTTCCTCTCATCATATTTCCCTAATAATTAATCTCTTTCAACAGAGCTGCTGACACCATCAATCAAGAACTATTGGCCCAAATCAATCACTCGGGCAAAATGCATATGATTCCGTCCATGGTTAATGGGAAATACGTCATACGATTCTGCGTCACATATGAACACGCTACTGAAGAGCATATAGGTAAGCGGCATAATTTTGACAAGGTCTTTTCAATTCTAACTAACCTTTACTTTTTTCCTAAGTCGATGCTTGGACCCAGATTAAAGCCTTTGCCAACGATGTTATAAGTGACGCTGAACGCGAATTACCCGAAAAAGGAACAGTCATACAGAAAAGAAAACTCACACGAAACAAGTCACTGCGATTTTCATTCACACGCAGTATATCCCGAGAAAAATACGATAGCCAAGGAGACCACCTCAAGGATGGTTGTACACCAATACTCGTGGTTGATTCAGCAACGATATCACAAAGCTTCACCAAGGCTATGGAGAATGCGAGTAAGCTAAATGAGATCGCTGATGTGGATACAGACGAAGCTAGTAATTGATATACATATAATAAAACTACATACATAGGCATCTTATAGTATTTAATTAAATGTACAATTAATTTTAAATCTAATTTATCTTACAATGAAAACAGCACTCTACATATTACCATATGTTCCTGCACATCAGTATCTATTATATGAATTTATTTATTTATTTGTTAGTAATTCATTTAAGCGCGTGCATCCTTGACATTTTTGTATATTGCATTATTAAGTTTTGTATATTTGAATGTGTAAATATGATAAGAATCTCTTTTAGACAGAAAAATAAAGACCAAGCTAAAATCAATTGAAGTTATTAATTTTTTATATGTCCCTAGCAACTGTACAATGTACATCTACTTGATCGAATGAATAAATTGATCTAGAATAACAAATGTAGTTTAGGTTTGCTTATTGGCAATTGAAATCTCTCTCTCTCTCTCTTAAATAGGAAATGCAAACTTTAAAAAGATTCAATTAATTCGTTGGTGTAATAATAATAAGAACAACAAATATTTTAAAGGTCACAAAATATAGAAATATAGCACAACAATGTGAGATGCAATTGAATTGAATGTGTTATTAAAACAAACAGGGTGGATGAAGTGAAGAGGAAACTCCTCTTACTTAATTTGATCGATAAATGTATCCGAGCGCAAATGAAGTCTGTTCTCCGCAGATTTGGGCGATTCCCAAAAAGTATGAAATTTATCTAAGACACAAAAGAAATATTTCATACCAAGAATTGATATCACAGGCTGGAGACGTGGTTGCCATCTTCTAAAGTAAAGATCCCAAGAACCCGAGTTTGGTTGGCAAACACATATGGAAAGATTCCTATTCTCCTATTACTTCTTTCTAGTGCTCTGTAATTAAGGTTATATTTAAAAGACCTTAGTTCTCATAGATATGTATGTCGACCATTTTATCATAAGCTCCAAAACTTTTATTTTACGAAAATAAATAATTTTATTTTTTCAAATATCAATAACACTGAAAACCTAGTAACCTAGGTAACTTGAAAATTCCAGTGGTAGATACTGAATGTAACACTGGTAAAAAGGTTGCTCGTTTTTGTCTTTAAACATCAATCGCACAGAAAGCAAAGAAGCTTACGATGTTCATGTTGGAGAAGTGCAGACTTGATAAAATTTAATTTTAATATCGAACCAGATAAATCTGTTTTATTCCGATAAGAGACCGCTGAAGAAGGACCATAACAACGATAATGGACTGCACTCCCAACATTTGTGAGATGATAGGTTTTCTAACAGGAAACACAAGATTATGGTAAATTGAAAACAGACATCATAACTGGGTTGTCCATTATGAAAAATTGTGAAATCCTTTTAATTAATTGTCTTAAGTAGCAGGGTTTAGTTTTACATACCTACTTTCTGTCACTAACAGAAAAATTTTTAACGCGGGAAGCGAAAATATGCTTTTTCATGACTTATATTATGGTAAATATTGTATGCAATGATTTACAAGAGACATTTGTTGCACTTACCTTTAATTAAATTTTTAACTGGTTAAGTTTAACAAATAAAGTGAACACTTTAATATTTTTCACAACAAACTCAAATGTAAACAAATACAACACAAACCACATGTGACATGTGCCAAAAAATGACAATTGACATTTTGGTATTTGGTTGGCGTTTCAGGTTCTGTATATTGATAGCGTTCAGATGAAACAAATGTCGAATTCCTTTCAAAAAAAGAATCGAATTTTTTTCCAAAAGAATCGAATTTTTTCTGTCAAAACGAATTTTTCTAGTGAAGCAAAATTCGTTTTGACAGAAAAAATTCGATTCTTTTGGAAAAAAAAATCGATTTTTTTTTTGAAAGGAATTAGACATAAATAAATGCGTTCTTCTTAAACTATATCCCCTTTCACACGAGGAAACAAGTTGCTGGAGATTTTTTGACGTTTTCTTTTAATTTCTAGTTTCCACCGATCGTAGACCGTTCAACTCCCTTACTTGGTGCCCTTCTCACCTTAAGACTGAAAGTTGCTGGAAACTTTAGTTTCAAACGAGGAAAACAAGTTGCCACAGTTGACATTTTCTTTTAATTTCCTTAAAAATCTCTTGTACCTTTAACACGAAGAAACAAAATCGTGGAAATTTTCTGTTATTTCTTTTTAAAGTAGCTTGGTAGAACACACACTACTATAGGCGTTTTTCTTTTTTAAGCCCCGAGCGGGGCACCAGAGCGGGCTCTGAGTGAATAGAGCTCACTCCGAACAGAGCGTGAACTGAGCGCACCGATCTATTTAAGAAACTCAATTGAGCACTGAACTCTCATTTGCTTAGTAATCTGTCAAATTACATGAAAATTGTATGAAGCTAGCCGCGCTCAGCTTTGTGCTCGATGTGCTCGGTCATTTTTTTCCGAGCTCATCGACAACCACGTGTTGTTATTGTTGTTTTCGTCGTCGCCACTGAAAATTCGCGTTGGTGTGGGGGAACCTTAAGTCGTGAAGTTCAGTTCCGCTGAAGTGCAGTTCCGCCGAGTGCGGTCTTACATTTAATAGGCCTTTTAGAAACGTCGGTAAAAGAAATTTCAACGCTGCAACATATATTTTAAGAAGCTTGAAACAGCTGGCCTATGAAATTAACTCCAAAACTGTTTTTTTATTTTCTTTTAAAGCATAATTTTGAAAATTTATGAAAAGTCGCCAAAATTTCACGTTACCAAACAGACCTCATGTAAAATCCCCTTTAGTTGCTCTATTTTTCTGAACGCAGATTACTATCGATAAAACACTCTATCGAAATTGAATATCGATATCGAAAGTTCCTAAACGTCAATAAACGTAAACAAAATTTTGAGCACCGGCTAAAGCCAAATTTTATATTTTTCCTACAAATTTATTTAAAAATTCTTAAATAATGCCTACCTGGAATCAAATACAAATGCAACTTCGCGGTCCAAATAATCCAGTTGTATTCTTCGATATATCGGTTGGTACCACGGTAAGAGCATAATCTTTAGGATTCTCCGATTCGACCTCATAAAAATATTTCATTTAATTTTACAATTTTCAGGAAATTGGTAGAATGATTTTCGAATTGTTTGCCGATACAGTGCCAAAAACAGCCGAAAATTTCCGACAATTATGCACTGGTGAATACAGACCCGATGGAGTGCCTATGGGTTATAAGGGCGCAAGTTTCCACAGGGTTATCAAAGATTTCATGATTCAAGGTGGAGACTTTGTACATGTAAGTTGTCGGGAAAAAAGAACTCTGAGTAATTTTAATTGAATAATGTATGAATTTTAATAGGGCGATGGAACCGGTGTTATGAGCATTTACAATGGAACATTTGCCGATGAGAATTTCATTCTAAAACACGATTCTCCGGGACTTTTGTCGCTGGCCAACAGCGGCAAAGACACTAACGGCTGCCAATTCTTCATTACCTGTGCAAAGTGTAATTTCCTGGATGGAAAACACGTGGTATTCGGACGTGTACTTGATGGACTATTGATAATGAGAAAGATTGAGAATGTACCAACTGGACCAAATAATAAGCCTAAACTCCCCGTAACAATAAGTCAATGTGGACAAATGTAAAATACAATTTTATTTGTAAATAAAAGTTTTTTTTTATTTAATCAAATAAATAAAAGTATGCAAAGCAAAAAAATTACATTTTCTACAAAAAAATAGGCTTAAAGTAAAAGTAAAATCACATATTATAGTGCAGGATGTAGGTATGTATACGACTAGTGTCAGAATGTACTTGTTTAACTTTAGTATTTAACATCTATATTTGCTTGTTGAATTTTCCTTGTTCTAATATTTTTTCCTTGCGCAGATTCTGGCAATCTTCGATGATAAAACTAGAAAATATTTATAAAAAATTTGCATTTATTTGACGATTTACAACAAAATAATTGAATTCTTTTACCTATAAAACAGTCCACTCAGTGGAACAGTTGCCAAATGCCAGAGGGAATGAGCGTCAAAGGTCCATAGGATTGGTGGAAAGTCAAGCAGTTCCAAACTCATTGACAAACCAAATAAAATAAGGAACCGCACCATTTTCCGATAGTATGGTCGTCTTCGACGGACAAAATAGCACCAAATTAACCAACCTAAAGCACAAAGAGCTCCTAGGGAATACATGTTAACCATTTGTTAGATACCTTCTTATGATGAATAAATTTCAGATTTCTTACCTGTTGTTATATTTGTAGCCATATTAAAGGAATAACTGAACTTGCCAACACTAAGATAAGCAAAATAGTTCAAATAGAAGGACAGAAAGAGTGCAGTTACAATTCCTCGGATTATAATCGAACGATTGTGGATCATACTGAAAGAAAAAAACAGTTTAAAAATATTTCAGGGAAAAATAATGGCAATGCTTGGAACCCAATTTTTTTTCGCACATTGTTTAATTTTTAAAATGAACAAAATATGGGTCGGATATAGTTATGTTTTCATATCTCATTCCCGACTTTTGTCAACACTTATCGAAGAGTACCTTAGGTGCTCCGAAGGTATTAGGTTCTCTCGTAAATAACTTAAATAGATTTGGCAAAAAACTACTCACCGAATAATCATGCAGTATAGCATCACCAGAACTATTGAATATGCGAATGTGTAATCCAAGAGTTCGGTTATTGGAAAATCTCTCGTGTGAAAGATTGTCGACCATGTCCATCCATTAAGGCTAACCTAACATCGACAAAATTGGTTCCTCTCCTTTTTAACATATAATTATTGATCTATCATCTTCTTACCAAAGTTAAAATGTGCCACAATTTATAGCACGGGCTATCCTTACGCACTTCTCTTCGGAGTCTCCTTATTCCTTTCAAATGTGCGATTAGGTTCATGATAGAAAATAATACTGAGGCCGGTTCCTGCATTCCCAGGTACCTCACAAATGGCCACTGAGAAGAGGCTTATGGTCAATAAATTCACACAAAAAACAAGAATATATTTCACCTTCCCATAGAATTGTGGAACTTGCCATCCCCGATCCAAAAACGCATCAACTGTCTTCCACATGCAATGATATTGACATTCGTCAACACAAATCCATAGGAACATTTCATCGAAAATTGTTTGTTGATAGAATTTAACTGCTTGTTCTTGGATACCAATTCCATCTGAACAAATAATTTATATTTTAAGCAATTTAACAAATATTAAAAGAATTAATGTAATAACCAACCTTCAGTGCAGTTGTTTCTTTCGCAATTTTGTCGGCAATTTCTGAAGAATTGCGTTCGATCACCATTTGAACAAGCACCATAACCAATGAAAATCAAGAAAATTGTTGCGAAGAGTACATTTTTATAGGGAATCATATTGTTTTTACATACTTTTTCTAAGTATTTTTTAATAGAAAATTTTAAGCTTTTAACAAACAAAACGACTTTTTTCTGCAGATGAAATGGATGTTTATTTTTTTTTGTTCGTTCTGACTTTTAAAAAATCAATTTTTGTTATCGATAAAATGTAAGTTCTGTTCGCGTACTTGCCCGAAACTGCCAGATTCTACCAGATTTATTTTTTTTATATGAACTTTGCAAGTCTTTCGGGCTAAAAATGGTAGAAATGGGTAGGTTTGGCAAGTAAACGAACAAGGTTGTAGTGTTGCAAGTTATCGGTAAATTAATGAGCCTTTACATAAGCTTTTTCCTAGATAGGACGTTTTTATTGAATAATCGGCTATTACACGGTGCATCTAAGTTTGACTCTTTTCGAAATTTTATGAGGGCAATTGAGAAAAATTAATTCCACCGAAAAGAGTCATGACTCTAAAGGCTTCGTGTAATAGCTAATAATTATTCTCAACAAAGAAATTTTTGATAAAAAATTAAACAACCTTTAAGGTAAGACCGCATTCGGCGGAACTGCATTTATCGCATTAAGCCTAGTACTGGCTAAATTTTGACATAGAGCATGCGTTGTGGAGAATATGTTAAAGAAAGCAGCTGTTCTCCAAGAAGAAATTGTTTTCAACCATTTCAATGATCTTTTTTTATTATTGCAACTAAATTTTATCAAATAAAATGGATTCTTTTCTTTGGCTAAATATTCCTCCATTTCAATTTTTATTTTCACAAAACACAATTTATACAAAATTCAAGATTTACAGAATCTGTTAAAATTTAGCTTGAGAATTAACGTGCCGAACAATTATTTCGTGCGCTAAATTTTGACAGATATGTGATGTACAGTAAGAAACAAACATTTGAATTTTTAGCTGGAGTTGCGTACCTTTCGGCTAAAATGCTTTCCTTAATTTTAGCTGAGCTAAATTTTTGAGAGAATTTTGTATGGAAGCTAAAATTTAGCGCGATCTGCGTACTAGGCTTTATCGCTGAAGTGCAGTTCCACCGAGTGCGGTTTTACCTTTATTTCAATATTGAAGGTTTAAAATGAAACAACAAACACTAGGGTGAGCTACCACCAAGTTTTTATAGGCTGGATTTATAGTTATTTTACGGCTGCCACGCCGATCATCAGACTCCTTTTAGTGGCACTTGGTCATTTTATCAATTTAATTTGAAAAACATTTTGCCTTCACTGATTATAAATTTCATTAATCGCAGCGTATAAAAGTAGTAGCAGATAAAAATTGCTTATTTGCGCCTCACCTAGGTTCTTAACTGAATCCTTCCATTTAATTAAAAAGTTGCAGGTGGTTGAACCGCTGTATTTTTTTTAATTTCATCACAAAACGTCAGAAAATGCAAATTTGTCATCTCTGCTAAATGAAAAATGATGTAGCCAAAATTTTTATCGGGTGTTTTGCTCGAGTTTAATAACTTCAACCTCTCTTTTTCTAAAAAAAAAACTTTTAAAATGTTAAGAAAAGTGCGTTATTTAATACCTGTTAAAGGTATCTACAATAGTGCGTATGAATTTTCGTAAGTCAATAAAATATATCTTCAATAACTAGCTTTGCAAAAACATAAAACAATTTAACATTACATAACCCTAGATTATCAAAACAAACAAAATGCGATTCGTTTTATTTTCGCAAAAAAGTTAAAAGAAAATCAATGTCATTACCAAAAATGTAATTTGTATTTAGATTTGCAAGGCTAAACAGGTCTCTCAAACAACAAAACAAGTTTACATATTTAATTTCCTTGATATTGAATTTTTATATTTTGTTGTGTTATAGAACTTCGCAAGGGAAATTGGAAAGATCTTTCTTTACGATCAGTGACTTGACAAACAGAAACAAAGAATATGTTAAAAAAGAACTCCTGGGGTAAGTTGAAATAATGTTAAATAATAATCTATCATAGATACAAATTGTGATTCCGGAAATAATTTACAGAGGATATAAATTGGTCTGCATTCTTCATTCACTTGAAGTCATAAAACTATTTTGAAGTCCGATTTGGACAGTAATTTAACTTTTAAGTAATTAATCTATTATGCTTTTGGAAAACGTCATTAATGTAGGAAATTAAGAACGGAATGATGGACTTCTCAGAACACTCATTTCATTATAATTAGGTACGCCTGTTATGGAATCTGCAACATTTTACGAGGAAGTCAAGTAACTACTTGTCACATTTGTTTTAAGATATCTACTTCCTATTTATAACAATTCCTCAAGGTTATAGGGAAATGTACTAGGTTGGGTGTCCTTTCTTGATTAAAGTATATCGACGGTTAAAGTTTAGGACCTCGCAAGACGAAATATTACAAAAAAATTATTAATGCAAAAATAATAACAACGTAACAATGTTGTTCGGAACATTTTACAGAAAAGAGCAGAATTCAAAACCTCTTGCAAAATTTGCAAGTTTTTTTTTTGATTTCTGAAAATAACATGCAAAATCGACTCGATGTTCTGCACTAACCGTCGATATATAGAGAGTAGAGTAGAAATTAGATCAAATCTTTGATCTTCACCTCAGGGAGTTCGTTTAGGTCACTCAAAAAAGCCCTACCAAATGCTTGAGCTCTTATTCTGGCCAATGCGGGGTATTTACAGATAAAATGAACGACTGTTTCCCTTTCCTGCGTAACGTTTAAAAAAAACCAAAAACTATGCCACTGTCCACTAGAAGCATTGGCATCGAGGTGAATAGCATTTCATTATCGGATTTTCCATTACTGATTTGATTAGTGATTATATACCGTCTATAGGTTCCACCACACCAACGCGAATTTTCGGTAACGACGACGAAAACAACAATAACAACACGTGGTTGTCAATGAAAACAACACGTTGTTATTATTGTTTTCGTCGTCGCCACCGAAAATTCGCATTGGTGTGGGGGAACCTTATTACATGATCAGATCTAAAAACAAAATTTGAGTATTTTTAGTCCGGTTTTGTTATTAATACCAAATAAATCCCATTACGTATCTTAAGTTTATTATAATTCTTGGTCACACAAATTCTATTAAATAGTAACAATTTAACTATTTTTTTCTTTTAGGTATTCAATGTCCGAGATGTATGAAGTTGTTGCCGATGTAAAAAACTATTATCAATTCGTGCCATATGTTAAAAAATCACATGTTCATAGTCAGAGAGGAGATAACTTTAGAGCTGATTTAATAGTTGGTTTCCCGCCTCTAAATGAAAAATACACATCTAACGTAACACTTGTTGCACCTAAATTAGTGCAATCAGTTTGTAATGATGGACGATTATTCAATTACTTATTAAATGAATGGCGTTTTAGTCCCGGCCTCAAGGATATTCCTCAATCATGTGTGTTGGACTTTAAAGTTTCATTCGAGTTTAAATCATTAATTCACAGTAATATTGCCAATTTGTTCTTTGACTTGATATGTGATCAAATGGAAAGTGCTTTTCAAACCGAAGCTAAACGACGATTTGGTCAACCATCAATAAAAAGTCATGTTCTTTCTTCTAAGCGATCGTGACAAAATTTAAGTTAGAAAAACGATTTGATTTCTTTGTTAAGTTAAATTTCACACTGTTTTTAACTATATTTGACATCAGATGCTAAGTTAATCGAACCATTTCAATGGTTTAAGTTATACCTATTCTAAAAGATATTTATTTTATGTTAGTTTATTTTTTTAAAGGAAACCAATTGTTATATTATTTTTATTTTGTAAATACATATTTATGATCGTGGATGTAAATAAAGTAATTTAATTAAAACATTCAATCAAAAGTACATATATTTATTTGGGAAAACGTAAGAATTTTAAATAGATATTGGTCAATTTGAGCGGGAAGGTTGCGTAGGTGAATTCAAGTAGGTATTAGTAGTTATCGAGCATAAATTTTTCCTGGGAATATTTTCCTTTTTCGAAAATTAAGAACGTGAATAATACTTACAAGTTCATTTATTTCATTTGATTTCCGTGAAAGATTCACGAAAGTAGAACAAATTTCGGGAGAATCAACATTTTTTCTCGAGATAAGGTCTATTATTCCAATGATATCGTATGAAAAATTAAACAAAATAATAATTTTGTAAATGTATTACTTTATTTAATTTTTATATTATAACAGTTTTGTATTTTATTAAATTTATATCTTCAATTATATCAAACAGATACACAATGTTGTTAGTATTTTTTAATTTTATTATTTTTATTTTACTTTTTTTTCATTTGAGTTTCTCAGGTTATTTTGAAAAATGTTTAACATTGTCAACAAAACAAATTAATTTAAAGATTATTATTTTTTGTTTGATGTTGTTGTTATTTTTTAAGTACTAGAGTAGTTTTTTTTTAATTATAATTTATTTTTTTTTCGGACAGTCTTGGAGATTACGATAATTATTATTTGTTATTTTTTGCAGTTTTTTTTTTAAATACTTTTTTTAATAAATTTTTTATTATCTTCGTAGAAGTAAGTTTAATTGACTGATTTTGTTTTTTTTTTAGATTGATTTGTTTACGTATGTATATATCAAGTATTAGTTTGTTTTATATTTTTAATTGTATTAAGTAATGTGCATTTTTACATAAAATATTCATTCCTCTTCTGTGTTGGTCCAACAATTTATATAAATTTTTATATCTATTTTTATTAACTTACTAAATAGTTTGAAAGTGCCAGGAAAATAGTAAACGTACAAATACAGTTCAAAAGTTGTAACATTTACAAAAAAGATAGAAAAGTGAACAAAGTAAATAAAAATACTAAATTGAATACCCAAGGTTTTGTGTGGCCTAACCGAAATGGTGGTGGAGCTATTTTATTGAAATTCAACAATCTTAAATTGAATTAGAATATGCCACTAAAGAACACTTTAAAATTTATTCAGCCACTCCAATCCTTATTTCACACTTAGGGCCATATTATTCGCCCGATTAATTCAGTTTCCAACTCAAATTCGGATGTAAATTAATATAAATTCAATGTAAATACATCTGGATATAAGTTTTAAACTGGATTAATCGAGTGAATAATATGGCTGTTGCCTTCAGGTTCCTCTCCTTTTACCTGTTTTTCTTAAATACTGGGAAGCTTAATGGATCCATAGAGAGCCGAGTAATGCAACGTAATTTGTCGAATAAATACTCCTTCTAGTATAATATAAATGGACTCAAAACAATGAATGTGAATATAATTAAAAATGAACCAGAAAACTACAATTTTTCCGGTTTAAAATTTCATTGATAGTGAACCGAAATTTCACATTTCGAAAACTCAAAATTGTATGACTTGGACTGTGTTCAAACATGAACATGCAGTTCTTATCTTCAGATAACCCAATGTGTGTGGTAAATAAATATAACACAGATCATTGTGAACATGCACTGACGGTTATCTACAGATAAATATACCATTCAATAAAACATAGATAAGCAAGAAGAATATAGAGATAAGAAATATGTAAATAATACACATGTAAAAATAGTACAGGGTGGCGCACGAATCGTGCTACAAAAATAAAACGTAATAACTTTTTTTCTGTGTGAGTAATCGGCTTATTTTTTTTTTTATTTTGTAGGTTACTATTTAGATTTATAAAAATGGATGCTTGGGATACGGAGAAAGGAATTTGGATAGTGCAACGGTACCATGCTTTGCAGTCCGTCATTTCCGTCCAAAGGGAATTTAGGCGGGAGTTTGGCGGTAATCCCCCGAGTAGATGGACCATTATGAGGTTTGTAAACATGTTTGCCGAATCTGGAAGCATCGCACGAAGGCCGTACCATCGAGATGCCAATGTTCGGGTTCAGGATACAATCGCAGCAGTAGCATCTGCAATACAGGCCAATCCGAACGTTTCGACCCGAAACTTATCGGGGCAAATTGGAATTAGTAGACGGTCATTACAACGGATACTTTATGACGATTTAAACTTGTTTCCGTACAAAGTCCAAATTACTAGCAAGTTAAACCCTCAGGATTTGCCTGTTCGCCTGGAATTTTGCCAAAAAATGATATCAATGGCCGAAGAAGACAACACATTGATCAATTGTTTGTTTATGTCTGATGAGGCCCATTTTGATCTTAACGGCAATGTAAACAAGCAAAATTGCCGTATATGGAATGAGTCTAATCCAGAAATGCTCCATGAGACGGAACTGCACCCAGAACGAGTCACTGTGTGGTGCGCAGTTTCATCAAGGTGTATTGTCGGGCCGTACTTCTTTGAAGAAAACGGTGTAACCGTTACTGTCAATGGGGACCGTTATTTAAAGATGTTGAAGGAGTTTTTTTTACCCAGAACTGCGCCGAAGACGTATACCATTCAACAGCGTTTGGTTTCAGCAAGATGGAGCAACTGCACATATAGCCAGACCAGTTATGGCGGAGCTAAACAAAAAATTCGCAAACAAATTAATTTCTAGGAACTCCACTCTTCGCTGGCCTCCAAGGTCACCTGACCTGACTGCACCAGACTTCTTTTTATGGGGTTATGTCAAGCAAGAGGTGTATAAAACGAAGCCCAGGAATTTAACTGAATTAAAGCAGTCCATAACGACAATAATTGAGGCGATCCCAACTTCAACTCTTCAGGCCGCAATGAATAATTTTTTGACCAGGTGCCGCATATGCGTGGGACAGCGTGGAGGTCATTTGCGGTCTATAATCTTTAAAAACAACTAACTATTTAAAATAAAATTTAATTTTCTAACCAATAAAAAAGAAAAATGAAATACATCGATTAAAAAAAAAAGTTATTTGAATTTCTTATTGTAGCACAATTGGTGCGCCACCCTGTATTTAAGGAAGATATTATGTTGTTTAATAAAATCAGTATTAATTGGAATTTACAACTCCGAGTATTATTCAAACATTTGGTCCTTCGAGAATTTTTAAAAATTATCCCCCACCAGTGGTAAGAGATTTTTTAAAAATAAAACGAACTAGTGTCCTAATAGCGTTGTCCAGAGCTACAAATATTGGCAGGAAAAGAAATCACATACAGTGAAAAATAGCGTTGTCAGAGCTACAAATACTGGCAGGAAAACAAAACAAAACAACAATCACAAACAGTGAAGAAAGCCTTGACAGAGCTAAAATACTGACAAAGTGAAATCAAAATCAAGAAAGTGAAAAAGCGTTGTCAGAGCTTCAATACTTAAGAATCAACATATTATTAAAAAAAGAAAACAAACAACAACAATGTCTTCAAACCTCGTTGAAAGAATACAAAAATTCCTAAAAGACAGTGATCTTGAAAGCGAGGCAAACTCATCCAACAAATTAGATGAATTTGAAGCAATAAAACAACAGATATTAGTTGCACTGAACAAATATAAAATAAATCAACATGAAATAAACAAAATGATCATGAGGACACAAAATTCACAGACTGTTGCCCAGATTATAGAAAGGGGAGCTAATGTCATAGACGTATCAAAAATACATACGATAATGGACAATCTTAAAAAAACAATAGAAGATGCAAAAACAGAGGCGACTTACAGTCCTCATCACAAAACTATATGGATTGGAAAAGTTAAACGATGGAATGAACGGTTACAAACACAGCTGTCTAAGATGAATCCAATCGAAGAAGACAAATTCAGAGAAGACAACTACATAATCGAGTTTGAAGTTGATGTGGAATTGCTTCTAGACAAATTGGAAGACAAAAATAAGGGCACAGAATCTGATATACATACAAATATATCAACAAGAAGTCCTAAAATCGAACTGCCAAAATTCGATGGGAAAATTGAAGAGTGGAAAATATTCTCCGATCTGTTCATCGATGTGGTTCACAATAATAGTGAACTTCCAGATTCAATGAAACTAAATCATTTGCGATCATGCATCTCTGGAGAAGCTCGAACATCAATTTATAGCCTCATACAAGGATCTTCAGCAAACTACAAAGAAGCGTGGAAGACTCTCACCAGAAGATTCGAGAATAAGAGGCTTAATGTCTCTACACAGATGAACCACTTACTCGACATTCCATTGATGAACGCTACATCATATACAAGTTTATTTCAGACTCTTGAGTCACAAAATCAAACGATGACTCGAAACAAAGAAGTCAAACAGGTACTTTGGAAATTTCCAATCAGACACATTACAAGAGAAACAACAATGTAACAAAATTATGTCAGCGGTTACATCGTCAATGGATAAAGTCCGGGAGCTGGGAGAAGTTGCGGAAAGTCCTATTCAAGAAAGTCAACAACACATCATGATGAAGAAAGAAACAGAAGTACTCATCAGATTACCTATGAAATACCGACAAATGATAAAACAAATGAATATTTGGGGGAGATTCTAGCTGAGAAGAAATCAACGGAGAAAACATATCTGATTTCCATGCAAATCTTGGATACTCATATCAAATGCTCTAACAGTGAACTGAAATACAAGCAAGAGATTAAAATAGCAAAAAACGCCTCTATCAAAACAAAAGATGAAGATTCACCTTCAGTGCATCTAGCAACAGCACAAGGAAAGGTTAACAGCGTCACAGCTCTTACAAGAGAAATCGAAAAGGTACTGGTCAACTCAAAGACACCTCGGGCATACGTCATATTTGGCAAGGTCATTAGCAAAAGGCCAATCCGTATTGCAAAGAAGGTTGTCTTCCCAATCTGGGACAATTCAAAATATAATTTTATGAGAAGCAATTCAATGCGTGATCACACAGAGAAAAAACGCCGATTCTCTGGTGACCCAATATACAATTACTTAAGCAGAGGTCTTCATGTGATGATATCTATGACGTTACCACCTTCAGGAAAGTATGCTCGAACTAAGATAAGGAAAATCGTGGTACCAAACAGCAATTATAAGATTCACAAGGAACAAATGTGGGTCATGGATTATGGTAAGGAGAAACTCTACGAGCATCAGCATTTGAAGGAAAACACGATATTGAGCAACGACATTCTTTCGACTTTACTAACTACAGTCCAATGTCAAAAGAAGAAAGTATTAAACTGAAAATTAAAGGGGACCTGGAACAGTTTAAGGAAGAAAACATTAACCTTAAGGGCTTGGACTTTCACAACATAAGAAGTCACAGTGGATTAATGTTAAGTTGCATCTTGCTCATTATTTTTGTTATTTATATAGTACGGGGCATAATATTCAGAAAAAGAATTTAAGCACTCTGTCGGCCCGCAGAATGTTCAAACATGAACATGCAGTTCTTATCTTCAGATAACCCAATGTGTGTGGTAAATAAATATAACACAGATCATCGTGAACATGCACTGACGGTTATCTACAGATAAATATACCATTCAATAAAACATAGATAAGTAAGAAGAATATAGAGATAAGAAATATGTAAATAATACACATGTAAAAATAGTATTTAAGGAAGATATTATGTTGTTTAATAAAATCAGTATTAATTGGAATTTACAACTCCGATTATTATTCAAACAGACTGAATTCATGTCAATATACAGACATTTAAGACAAATGTATATTTTTACCTCTTACTCCATCCACACTAGGAAGCAGCTATATTGTGTTAAAACATAAAATTAAGATGTTAGTCATAACCTCTCGAGTGCGCGCAAACTATAAAAAACAAAATGTTTATTTAGAGGAAAAAATAATCAAAATAAAAGTTTCAAAATGAAGCAGGCTATGTTTAATGATTTAGTGAACATGAGAAACATAAAGGAAAGTCACGTCTCTAGTCTTTGAGCTCAGATGAGAAACCAGAAACCTGCTTTGCCTTTAAGTCATTTATATTCATTGAACGTACGTCATAGGTACCAAATTCTTAACTTATGGGCCATTATATTTCGAGTTACACCTAAAATAAAAATTGTGTTTAAACTCAGATGTAAATTAGAGAACTTCTATTCGGTTTCTTCCTTTATGAATGCCGCAGCCTAGCCCAAACTAGAAACGCAACCCTCGGAGAATACTTTTTGAACTGGATGTTATATCGTCGGCTAGATACTTTCTGCTAAGACCACTTTTGGCCGAAATTGAAATTTTGATGCCATTTCTTTACGACACACAGTACTTTTAAAATTACTTTTAATTTTGTCCAATATATCGTAGCTGTTGCAGAATCTTAATGAGAAAATCAGTTTTATATGGAGCCTTATGCAATTTTTTTGCCCTCCTGTAAAATTTGCCAAAATTGGGCTTAACGTATTTTGAAATTGGAACTTCCTTAAATTATTAATTCAGGATGGGGATTCAGGGAGTTAGCCCATATCTAAATTTCCACTCACACCTTCTCTTTACCTTTCCTTTTAACTAGCTAGCTTGCCTACACCCTGAGGAGCACAATGAACCCATTGAGACCGCAGTGGCACGTGATACGACTTGCAATACATAGACACAAAAATAATTACAGTTAAAATAAAAAGTGCATATGTATAAAAAATAGCAACTAAAATAATAGATGCAAATCTAAGCATAAAATCAATAAAAAATAAATTGTTTTTTTTGGACAGAATAGGCAAGAAGTACAAGTACGAATATTATCTACCTTAAATTATTTTTTTTTTATTTATATTGTATAAATATTTAAAATGGAATGTTTTTATTATTATTTTAAATTAGTGTTTTTTCGTTTTGTTTTAATAAATTAGTAACATTATAAATAGATAGAGATATGCTTTAATTCTATTTTTTTTTATATATAATATTAATTGTTTTTAATTCTAGATCTTAAATTCTTAAATGGATTATCTATATGCTTATTGTATTTGGTAACTTAAAATAATTTCTTTTATTGACTTATTTTTGTTTGTTAGTTTGGAGTTTACATTGGTGATCGAGGGTTTTTTTTTTATACATTTACCATATTGTCTGGAAGAAAACCGACATAGTTTTCTGAAATTGGCTCTTTAATTAAGAAAGGAATTGATTTTTTTTTCTTCCATACCGACGACGATCTAATCAAGGGACTTATTTTAGTAAGCTCTCTAGTATTTTACATTTTTTGTTTTTATTTAAACATTCTAATCAAAATTTATTTTTTTATTATTGTTTTGAAGTACATACATACATATTTTGTTATTTACATACATAATAATAATATAAGTTGAATTACATTTAACATAAAATCGAATAAAATTTTTTAAAGCTAATCAGGACGAAGCGAAGTAAACGTATATGTATATGTAGATAGTTTCGCAACTAATTCGATAAAAATAACTTTGTTATTTAAAAAAGTAACTGCACCGTATAAATGTAAATACAAATAAGAAAATAACTGTTTTTTTTAATACATACATACATAAGTATTTAAAGCAAAAAATGTTTGTCCTTATGCTAAGAAAATAGAATTAGCCAGTTCATGTTTCTGAGATCTCACTGAGCAAACATCTGTCAGCTCCACTGAGGAGAAGGAGAAACCTGAACAAAATTTCTCCTTAGAAGTCAAAAGCACTCTCCATCTCGTTTTTATAAATTGGTCAACTGCGACAAAAAATAATTGAGCAAACGAATCCAAAAAATTTCAGTCTCAGCTTTTTGACAGGAAAAGTGAGGAATCTCACTGAGGAATTACGTTCAGATTTCTGAGATTGCTGAGATCTCTGAGATCTCAGATATCTCAAGAAACCTGAACTGGCTAAATAAAAAAAGTTTCTTCAAATATAAGATTTTTGAAAAAAAAAGTGAAAAGGAAAACAAAAAATATTATTTGAATTTCTTGAAGTGATTGGTTGATTTAATCGTTAACATTATTTAAATGTATGCGATAAGCGTAAGATATTAGTGTCACAAGAAAAAGGAAAAGTATTCCAATATCAACAAAGATAAATCTGAAGGATTTATTTTTCAATTCAAAAGTAGATGAAATTTTATTCTTTGCCACTTGACTGACTTTTAAATATGTTTCGGCTGTTCTTGCTCAAGAGTTGTATAGATATTCGATTGCTAAAGACTGATAGAATGGCATAAAAATAACATATTATCATTACTTCAAATAAACAATTCGATTCACTGTTGCTTAAATTTCTCCAATGGAATAGAATGTATACTGATTTTTAATAGGAATACTTTTATTAGAAATCACAAGGATACCTGCCATCTGTGCACAAATTTATTGCTGAAAGTATTGTAGAAAAACATGTTCAGGGAGGGACATATTGAAGTAATCGAATAGCAAAAAGTATGTACACTAAGTTATTAAAAATGAAAAAAGTACAAGAACAAAAAAGCTAAAACTATTAAAAGACCATATCTGTTCAAGGGTAAAATGGTTATATGTAGTGCTAACTAAGAAGTGTGGGTTTCGAGAAGACTTACACAACCAACATCCTTTTCTACATTTATTGCTACTTTTTTGTATGACATGAAATCGGTGAAACTTCTATCATTTGCCAAAATAATCGAATGTAAAATATTCAAATAATCTCTATAGTTTTTGCATCTTTCGGTGTTCCCATTATCACACACATCACATCTCTTAACTTCAGACAACCGAAATCTTTTAGCAATAATTCAAATTGATGTATCTGAGCTTGTTCATTCTTAAAAAAAAACAAATAAATAGTTGCACAAGAAGGCTACCAGGGGCGGACTGGGCCACTGGGATTTTTCCCGATGGGCCTCTGGGAGAACAAACACAACACTTATTAATATTGAGCAGTAGTAGGCCCAACGGGTAATCTCAGACACTTCAAACGAAACTATATTCAGCTATTGTTGCTTCATTGGTAACGTAAGGAGGCCTCCAAATTACTCTTAGCAAACTTTATATTCTATAGGTTTTGAAGTACAGGGTGGCGCACGAATCGTGCTACAAAAATAAAACGTAATAACTTTTTTTCTGTGTGAGTAATCGGCTTATTTTTTTTTTATTTTGGAGGTTACTAATTAGATTTATAAAAATGGATGCTTGGGATACGGAGAAAGGAATTTGGATAGTGCAACGGTACCATGCTTTGCAGTCCGTCATTTCCGTCCAAAGGGAATTTAGGCGGGAGTTTGGCGGTAATCCCCCGAGTAGATGGACCATTATGAGGTTTGTAAACATGTTTGCCGAATCTGGAAGCATCGCACGAAGGCCGTACCATCGAGATGCCAATGTTCGGGTTCAGGATACAATCGCAGCAGTAGCATCTGCAATACAGGCCAATCCGAACGTTTCGACCCGAAACTTATCGGGGCAAATTGGAATTAGTAGACGGTCATTACAACGGATACTTCATGACGATTTAAACTTGTTTCCGTACAAAGTCCAAATTACTAGCAAGTTAAACCCTCAGGATTTGCCTGTTCGCCTGGAATTTTGCCAAAAAATGATATCAATGGCCGAAGAAGACAACACATTGATCAATTGTTTGTTCATGTCTGATGAGGCCCATTTTGATCTTAACGGCAATGTAAACAAGCAAAATTGCCGTATATGGAATGAGTCTAATCCAGAAATGCTCCATGAGACGGAACTGCACCCAGAACGAGTCACTGTGTGGTGCGCAGTTTCATCAAGGTGTATTGTCGGGCCGTACTTCTTTGAAGAAAACGGTGTAACCGTTACTGTCAATGGGGACCGTTATTTAAAGATGTTGAAGGAGTTTTTTTTACCCAGAACTGCGCCGAAGACGTATACCATTCAACAGCGTTTGGTTTCAGCAAGATGGAGCAGCTGCACATATAGCCAGACCAGTTATGGCGGAGCTAAACAAAAAATTCGCAAACAAATTAATTTCTAGGAACTCCACTCTTCGCTGGCCTCCAAGGTCACCTGACCTGACTGCACCAGACTTCTTTTTATGGGGTTATGTCAAGCAAGAGGTGTATAAAACGAAGCCCAGGAATTTAACTGAATTAAAGCAGTCCATAACGACAATAATTGAGGCGATCCCAACTTCAACTCTTCAGGCCGCAATGAATAATTTTTTGACCAGGTGCCGCATATGCGTGGGACAGCGTGGAGGTCATTTGCGGTCTATAATCTTTAAAAACAACTAACTATTTAAAATAAAATTTAATTTTCTAACCAATAAAAAAAAATAAATGAAATACATCGATTAAAAAAAAAGTTATTTGAATTTCTTATTGTAGCACAATTGGTGCGCCACCCTGTACTTTCAGTTAATTTCAAGAAAAACTTCCACACAGAATTTCAGGGTCGCTGAAACAGAATAAAAAATAACAACAACTTTATTTCGATTGCTGTGATTATGTTCGAAGTTTCGGTAGAAGTAGGAAACATCAATTAACAAATTTGAATTATTGCAGTAATGTTACAATTTACATTTTTTGTAACTTCAAATACATAATAGAAATTTCGAAGCAGACTGTTTAATGTTTATGGCTAAAATTAAATTACATAAAGATACAATTTTTGTATCGTCGTTTTCGAAACTAATTCTTTTTCACTACTTCTACTCTGCCTCTGAAGGCTACCTGCCTGGGAAATTAAATAAATATGTAATAAACATTTGTATATGTTTTGCAAGACTTAAAACTGTTTTATAATTAAAAAAAAAATATTTAAGGATTTTATAACTTAAAAAAAAAAAGAATTTCATTTAATAAAAAAGGCAAACAATCTTATGTTAAAAAAACAAGCATTGAACATAATCAATACTGTAATTATGATTTAAAATTCTAAAAAAAAATAGGAATTTAGGGTTAAATATTTATAATATATAAAAATACAACAAAAGTTTTAGTATAATATAATTTTAACACAAACAAACCAAAAATAAACGAACAAAAAATATATATTAATAAATAAATAGTTGTACAGCTTATGTTTTACTAAACAGGAAGCTCGAGCACCAATAGTAGAATCGATTCTTTTGTTTTTTAAGTAAAAGAGGTAATACATTTCGTCCATGTCAAAATATATAAGCTCGGAAGTTATTTTAAATTTAATTGTAAAAAAAAATTTAAATCTGTTATACGCATACAATTGATACTTACATATATCACTATTAGGTGCGTATTTTATGAATCAGATTTTCTTTTTTAAACATAGTCTAAACTACAACGAATCGTTACAAACATAGCAACAACACTCAATTGAACAATACCGAATAAATATCACTAATCTGCTAGTCGTGCAATTGATTAAATTATTAACCTTAAAGAAAATTATTTTTCTTACCACACCAATCAATTACATACTCAAACTATTTCTTTTGTTTTTAGTTTTTTTTAGTTGTGTTTTGCTCTTTTGCCAAACATGTAACCTTTCCATCGATCAGCTGTTATAGAAATGATTGGATCAGAGTCTATGGTAGCCAGGAGAAGAAGTTGATTCACGTGCGTTGCGTGATAGTCCCATCGAGCCAGATTCGGTGCTACACCTGAAACGTATTGATAAATAAGTTAGTTATATATTGCCATTAGGAATCATAGTCTTGTTGCGCTCTTGGGTCATACTAAAAATATTAAATGTATTACTGGATGGCTACAGTTCAAGCCTTGACGACTCACCTAAACTCAAATGTCTCAAATCATATATTGTGCCAGATCCAGTGTCGTAAAGAAGAAGCATTTTTTTCAGAGAATGCATTCCCTGATTGAAGAGCTTTCCAGCTTCTCTAGCAATACCCGCCGGAGCAGTACAATTCAAATCGTACAATCCAAGCAATGAGTAAATAAATCCATTCAATACAAAAGATGCTGGAGTTGTGGGATATTCTTCATACCTGAAAAACAAAATAATTTTAAATAATTCGAAACTACATATTTTGAAATAAAAAAAATTATACCAATTATATTGTTCCATAAATTGTGCCAGTACACCACCATCCCTCGATAATACTTTATATGGCTTAAGTCCATTAGTAGCGGCTTTCAAATATCGCTTATCACCACCGGACTGCCAATAAGCTCGAGCCAGTACCGATATCGCATGTCCCTGTCCCATTGCAGACAACCAGCCAGATTTCAATTCCTGAAATCCGAGTAGACTTCTTTTAACTGGATTTGGCCAGCCACCAGTTTTCCTATCTTGATTATTCACAAACCATTCGGCGGCATCATAGAAATGAGCCAAATGATCATAAGTTGACAAGGTTATGTTATCAAAAAATCCAATGCCCAAAAAAGAAATGGAAGCCACTTTAAGTTCACTCCGGCGAACTTTTGCTTTTTTATCGGGATTAAGTAGACCCTTTTGCACATCGATGAGAAGATCACGTGTGAGACGTCGCCAGCGATGCACTGATGAACTACCCAGTCCGTAGTAGATATTCTCTTCCTGAACACTCACTACTAAATCAGCGATGATATAATACAAATTGTAAATGTGCTTGGTTTCTCGATTCTGAAGAGTAACCATTAAGCTGCTGCTATTGCTTACTAACAATAGATCCAGGCTCAATACCAAGTCTAATGCATAGTCAACATTAATACTGATTGCACTTTCGAAATCGATGGCAGTTTCAAATTGAACCACCGAGGTATTGAATTTTGGATGCCAAATTCGTGTTAAATTGCTTGATTTGGGAGTTATCCAATCCATTTGATTTGCATCAGCATCCTCTAGAATCTTAAAAAAATAGACTATAAAGCAACGAAATTCATGAAATTTCCACACTTACTTTTCTGCGAGGTTCGGGCTCAGTAAGATTTTTGCTGTAATGCGATAAAGCAAACTGAGCTATCTGCGTTGGATAGAAATAACCACGTTTCTCCCATTGTGTGCTAATGGGTACTCCTTCGATGGCACTGATGCACTTGACTCTCTCTCGCACCTAAAATATTAATTTTTCCAGTGTTATTTTTGTTTTTTTTTTTTGCAAAATAAATTAAACTCACCTCGACATTGTAATTCTCAAAGTACATAAACAATCCTCTTGAATCATATTTACCCTTAGGATAATTAATTTTTGCACTGGTATGTGTCCAATTAAATCTTGTAATTTGATTTTCTGTACTAAGAGCTCCAGTGATCTCAAAATAGCTTCGTAGAAATGAAAAAGGAACATAGACTTCTTCGTTTTCTCGTTTGCAATGAATTGTATATTCTTGATTGATAAGGCAGTCAATTTCTT
The DNA here is from genome assembly GCA_929447395.1 of Epistrophe grossulariae. NCBI lineage: Eukaryota > Metazoa > Arthropoda > Insecta > Diptera > Syrphidae > Epistrophe > Epistrophe grossulariae. Next base: position 139,581,582 of record OV839566.1, read on the forward strand.
GGCTTTGTCCATTGACTGCTGATGACAGTGAACTACTTTCGTAGATGCCACGATCCCATCGACGAACTAAAACGTGTGGTAGTCTAAAATCTGAGCAGCGCATATACCATGAGAGTGTAATTACAAATACTGCTATGCATAGACAGAGTAGAGCTGCTTTTAGGTTTAAACGCATTATGAAGAAGAAAAGTGGCTCTCGCTGATGAATATGAAAAAAAAAAAGAAAATTATTTTTTTTCGTTAGTTTTGAGTTAAAGTCTGTTGTAAACGAAACATTTAGACGGAATGTTCCTGGTGGTCCAACGGCAACTCCAACATTCCCGAATGATAAAAGACTATCTTAAAGCTTTTCACGAATGTAAAAACATACCAATTTAATTGGTGATCAAATTAAACAACAAAAACGATTTTAAAAATGTAAAAAAAAAGAAAAGTGTGTTGGTCAACAAAATCAACTACAGCCAACTAGCAACACAGAATGGTTCAGAATGTAAGGTACCAGTTATAGCTTTCATAGAAAACGATAATTGAAAATTTTAATTGTTAATTTTGACACGTTTAAAAGCAAAAAACTAGTTTTTATTTGAATGCCAATTCTTAATTCTTACTAAAAATTAAAAAATTTGATTTTGGCCCAATCTTTCAATAATTCAACTACCGTACCAGTGATCATTGAATTTTTAAAACTCATTTTATTTGGATGGTTGGGCCAAAATTGAATTTTTTATGACAAGAATTAATATTTGAGTATTGGTATCAAAATAATCACTAATTTTACTTTTTAAATGCCTCAATTAAAATTTCAAATTATGGTTTTCGATGAAAGCTATAACTAGCACCTAAGAAAATAATTTTTGAATTTTATCAAAGAAAACAACATTAATTTGATAGGAAATATTTTTTTCAATTGGTGTTGTTTGTTTAACACCCACATTGATTTTAATATTTTTGATTGAACACAGATATACACTCTTATCGGTCAAAAGTAAAGCATGATAATCAATATCTACATTCTTATTGAAAAATAAAAACAAATATTCAAAATTCATTTCGTTATGTATTTTGTTTGGTGCGTATGATAAGGTTTCTGTTTACCAAGATTTATGAACAACAATAATTATCTTAGAGATTTTATTGTACAAAACAAAAATATTTTCAATTGAATTTCCTTTTTTTTAATTAAAATTAATAAACATTTTGACCAAAAAATCAAAAATCAAACAACAAAAAACAATAAAATTTATATTTGAAAAAGAAATCGATAAGTGGCATATTTTATTATACGATATAAGTATTCTTTCTTAAGAATAACGAAACAGTTAAAAAGAAAATAGTTTTTCCCAAACAAATATTGGATTTATTATGCGCTGGCAAACATTTAACTAGTTAATAAATAAGTTATAAATGCAGATATCTCTTCTATAATAAATAAATATCTCAAATGTAAGCAAATAACAAAATTGAAATACAATGCCCTTAAAATAAATTGCGGATTTAAGCCATAGATAAATCTTCACAGGACGAATATATTATGTACGTATCTATTGTAACACGCTTCGTCATTTCATGTTTATATTCCTTCACTTCAGACCGCTTGCAGTTCACTTGGAAATAACAAGCAGCACAAATTTGTAGTTCCCGTATGGAATACCTGTAATCATTTTGATTCTTATTCTCCCTAATAAAGTAGATGTTGTGTAGGTCAATGGATGTTCTACTACTCGTATATATAAACTAATTTATTTACTGATCAACCTTATGATATTATTATTAAAGAGTGTTGGTTACGTCAAGACCAAAAATTGTACCAATGGCGGACTCTGTTTTACAAAAAAAAAAAAAAACAAGTATTTAACCCCAGGTATATTTGTTCCGGTATTTCCCGATGAAAAATTCCAACAGGTAGATATAATGAAAAAGGATTATAAAAGAATATAACCTGAATCAAGAAATGCTGTGTGTGTAGGTACATACTTTTTTTTCAACTTAATGTTTCCTTTTTGCTTATCAACTAGACAGGCAGTGAATTTTATTTGTAAGTTTAAAATAACAATGATGATTTTGAATGTACAGAATAAACAAAATAAAAAGATAGATACTTAAAATGTATGATCTTTTATCTTGAATATTATGCTGTTTGGGCAGAAAGTAAATTTAAATTTCCTGCCTTGTACCGTCAATCAAGATCATTTATGCAAGTCAATTAAGGCTATCAGAAAAAAGCAATGGGGTCATAAATTATATTAAAATATGTATCGGAAATAGTTAAAATTTAAGTTGTTAATCCGAATCGTCTAAAAATCAACTCTGAATAAAATAATCCAAAATATATCGTACATATTTTAATCTATAATATTTTCGTGGTCAGGTCCAGGGTAATGGTGTTTATTGTTCCTCCTTAGCAATCGCAGTTTTTAGTAAATAATTCCCTAAGAATTCTATCAAGCCGGTAATTGGATGCAATACAAATTTTTTCAGAAAACTTAAACAAGATTCCTCCTCGGCACACAGATTTGTTTACATACCTGCAAGCATTCTGCTAATAGAATAGTACCTAATACATATTTTGTAAACAAGTTTCAGTATTAATTTGCGTAGTTTCATTTTGTCTCTCTGATTCAGCACTAGACATACCTACATATTGGACCAGTTAGTTGTATATAAACATAAATACAAGTCTGGAGATCTAGGAAAATTAGATAAGTGAATTGATGAAAAGCCTAGGCTTATATACCTACTATCTTTTCTGCCATATGGGAGAAATAAGTTTATTTGAGATTATGGAATTTCTAGAAACAATTTTAAAATAAATAAATCACAGCAATCATGACTTACCTTATTGTTTATTGCAGTTGTTGATGAAAATCTATATTTATTGGTTATTGGCCGAAGTTTTGCCAACACCGAATATTTCGGTTTATTTTTAGTTTTTATACTGGCAGCAGACATTTGATGCCAGTTCTTCTCTTTATTAGTTGTTATTCTTCTTGGTGTTCTGAACTTTTACAATAATAATTTATTATGTACTCTATTCTTCTTATCTTTTTGTTTATTATTAGTTTGTTTGCATATTAACTGTATGATGTACATTGATACAAGAATAGGTGTATTATTTGTTTTTCCATTTTTACTTTTTCGCACTCAATTGGCCAATTATTTTTGTTTGTTATTTTACCATTTTGAATTGTATTTTATTGCACTTTATTTAATTAGATTGTTTATTTTGTACTTAAAACAACATTTCTCATTAGTTTTTAAATTAATTTTGTTGGTAAATATTAAACAAAAATGCGAACTTTACGTGGGTGAATTTTTTTCAACCATCATCTCTACATAGTCCACTGCAGGCAGCTAGTCCAGGTGATTTTGACAATAAAAGAATAGAGATGTGTAGAAGATGAAGAACTGTCATTTGGGGCGGGTCTTTATCGATATAAATGATAGAGATGTGTTTTGTTAGATAGTTTAGGTACTTAAGGTTGATTCACAATGGTCGCGTTCGGCGATCAATCCAAAACTATCCGGATAGGTTGTAATTCCTTGTGATAAAACAGCTGATGCAACAGCAACCCAAAGTATCTGAAAATTTTTGGGATAGGTGGATAGTCTATCTGATAGTTTATAGCCTTTTCACACCAAGCACAAAACGAGGTTTTCGCGAAATTATCGGTTTTGGCGGAAAACCTAATCGAAAACTTAAGTTTTATCATACATTTTTGGTAAACCACAACCCAACTAACAAACTCTTCAGAGCTAAGCTCTTGAAATGTGAAAAAACCTTTCATAAGACTCTTTTATATTCCATTGCTTTACTTAAAAATGATTATTTTGTTATGAAACTTAAATAGGTCTTATAGCATTTTTATTTTAAGAGCTGGACACTTTTCTCTCTTTTTATCTCTTCAAAATACTTAAATCTAAATCAATAGCTAAACAATGTACATATTAAGAGGTATTTCAAAGTTACGATGGCTTTGAAATTTCTTTATTTGAAAGAGTTTGAAAGTAATTTTTTTTCAAAAACAAGAAAATAAAACACAGCTAATATATCATTCAATTAAAATATTATTTTTGAAGGGGTTCTTTGAGACCACTTTATAATTTAAACATTAACAGCCGTATTTATAAAGAAATTTTAAAGCCATCTTAACTTTAAAATAACTCTAAATAGCTCTTAAGTGCGAAATCGGTTTCTATAATCAATTTTCACATTTAAGCACCATTACTTAAAGGCCTCTTAACTTAAACGCCAACCACGGCGTTATTTAAAGCCATATATATTTTGACATCTTAGTTTATTGTTGTCACAAAAGTGACAACTTTTTGTTGACACAAAAGTAGATTGTCTTAACCATGAATAATGTGATATTTATTTTTATTAAATAAAGCATATTTCGACCTATTTGAAAATAGTTGGACAGTGTCTAAGTAGACAAAAATTTTATAAATACGACTGCACGTATTCTCCCAAACATTTTCATTTCCTTTATTTGTTCCGATACCAAAGTTGGCAAAAAGTGGTCTCTTTGAGGTAAATGCTTTTGCGACTCTTTGGCATATCGCATAGAGAGTGGATTGGCTAAACCCATGTATGTATATCTGCCCCATCATTTTGCATCTTCAGAAATGTATATGATGTTACAATAATTTTTCTTGTAGTGGCAATTAGAATAAAACGTATATGTATATACTATACATACACTTACATACCTCATTTCGGCCCCAATATCTTATGGAAGCCATTACTACTCATCTCCTCAAGATCGGGACGCACAAGGTTATCACTTTTATCATATTTTCTTTTGAAACCCTGGGGTGGAATCGTGTAAGGTGATTTGCGATAAGTGAGAGTCACAATCAAGCAATTCAGTCTGTGTAAGATGATATCACATTTGATAGCTAAAGAGCTATCACATCAAAAATATGATTGTCATTTTCCAACAAATTTTACGTTTCTGCTTGAGTACGACTAGAGTTACCAGCAGCCTACAAAAATTGTATGAATTTTTCAGAGTTCTTTTTTTTTACCGTTCATATAGACAAAAATGAACATTCTTGTGACCAAAAAAGTTTAATACATTCCGGAATATGAAGAAAACATAAGAATTATATCGCAAAGACGTCATTTTCGTTCTATATTTTCGATAGCTCATTACAAACATTTGAAACATTCACTATGGCAACCATGTTTTTGACAAATCCCATTGGAAAGTATTCAATTGTATTGAATTGAGTTGAATCACCTTACCCAGACGGAAAACTAAATGACAATCACATTTGACCACGGTTGATGTGACAATCATTTATCAACTTAGCCGATTCCGCCCCTGTACTTCCGTCGAAAAGAAATTTCTTCTAGATCCATGGGGTTGTGTCGGGTTTTATAAATTTTTGGTGCTCTTGTTGTATTGGAACCTAATGTATTAATATACATTTAAGTCATTGATAAATGAAATTAAATTAAAATCCTTTTGGATTTTATATTTTTAGATAACGACAGAAAGAAAATAATTTTACAATTTGAAATTTCAAACTACAAAATTAAAAAGATGACAATTGATATGTGAAAATAAATTTTAAAATGGCTTTAAGTAACCTTAAAACGCGGTGGAACGCGTTTAAGTTAAGAGGGCTTTAAGTAACGCGTTGCTAAAATGTGAAAATTGTTTATAGACACCGATTTCGCACTTAAGAGCTACTTAGAGGTATTTTAAAGTTACGATGGCTTTAAAATTTCTTTATAGATACGGCTGTAAATTTGGAGGAAACACAAACAAAACTTCCATTAGAAGAAACAACAAAAATTTAAACAGAAATTAAATGAGAATTGATTAATAATTTTATAGATTGATAAAACGTTTTTAAACAACAAATTAACATTTGTACATTCAGGAATGAATTAACAAATATGTAATAAATTAAATTTTATTAATTTATTAATAAATTAATTAAATTATAAAAATTAATAAATTTACATACTAAGTCGGTAAATATATATTGTAAATAAATTAAGAAGCAATAATAAATAATCCATGAATTTCCGTTGTTTTTTAATCATGTCGCATTGTTCTCTTTTTTTACGACAAACGCATAGATTTTCAAAAATCTACCAAATTTTTGGGCATTATCCCGACACATTGTTTAATTTTCTAAGATTAGATATAAGGGTACTTTCCATTCAACTGTTAAGCACCCCTGCAGTTTTGACCAACAATTTTTCTTTGCAATTACACGAGTAATGAGTATTAGTACCCTCTATAGCATTTAAAATGAACACATTTTATATGAAGCCATTACTAACAGAGCACCTCTCATTAATTTTTAACTTTTCTATAAAATTAAAATTTTTAAGAAAAAATTTCAAAAGTATTTTTCGAAAATTAGATGAATAGGTTTACAATATTTAGACTTTAAATTCACATTGGAATTGTAAATAAAAACAAGTTCGTGCGACCCAGTCGTGTAATTTATTTATTATAAAAGTTAACATTAAAAGGAAGACTTGCCAAAAAAAATCTGATATCAAATACTGAACATCGTTCTTAATTTTGTGTTTGTCAAATTAAAAATAAAAACATGCTGTTTTTACTGTTGTAATTTTTCTTTAAGAATGAACAAATCAGTTATATTATTTTTAAATGTAAAAAAAAACTACACTACCTTACCATAGGATATTTTTCTATATTAAGAGTATATGATTCTCTCTTCCTCCCAGTTCGAAAATATCAAGCGCATGACTGACATTGTCCTTATAAATTACGAGTATTTAACGAATTAAATACTGCACCTCATATTGCTTCCCACACAATTTTCTTAACAGAGTTCTCATCGACAAATAAAATTGGTATCCAGTAATTGCGATTATTGAGTGTGTCGACACCTTAGGAAATCTAGGAATAGATTTTAATATAGCACATTTATATGAAGTATAATGATAAGAACGCAAAGGTTTGAAAAGATGATAAAATACTACGCCAGCTCTGGATTATGCTCCTATATGTGTGTTGCTACTAAAAACAGTCATTACTGATCTTAATAATAGTGATTCCCTGCTAGCAGGAGAAAAATAAACCTTAATTTTTATTACATTGTATGTTATGTATAAGACATAGTTACTCTTACTAAGACTATTTATTTTTTGTTCTATCAATCTGTGTATTGTTTTAATTAAGTTTAAAATTAAAAACACAGTTATTTCAATAAATAAAGAAAACATTCAACTTTCTAGTGACATTAAATAATTAGCAATGCCAAATATAAGAAAAGTGTGTTTTCAAAGATACTACACTGCTTCAGCCGCCTCAGGAAAGCTTTATTACTTATACTCCAGCTTTCTAAGAAGGAAATTAATGTCGTTTTCCATTGGACGTTTGGAAGCGTCCGGAATCTAAAAGAACTCTTCTTAAACCATTCCATTGGTAAAAAAAACCGTCAACCGACGCTTCTCAGAAGAAAATTTCGCTTCTCGATTTGAAATCAGAATCCACTCAAGAAGCACTAATACATTTAAGCTATAACTTTCAAACAAACTGACTCAAAATGTCAAAAGTAAACATCGGACTCTGTTTGATTGTATGCCTGTTCGATACATGAAATGTTCACGATTATTCACCAATACGATGAAAAAATTTCTAATTTGAGTAGAAGAGCGCTAACTTTGTTCCATTGGATTTCAGAATGAGTTAATCCCTGGTTGAAACCAATGGAAAACGACATAAGAAGATAAAATAATTCAAATGTATAAGAAGTGGGTGTGTCAGTGGGCGGGAAAAATTAAATCATACATGACGTACCTTAGGTTTAAAAGATCTTTTCCAACCGCTACACCCAAATTAACTCTAATTTGTACTGTATATGTAAATGAGGTTTTGGTGTTCAGCACGCCATCTAACTGGAACATTTTCGATTTACCTGCACCTCTCACATATTACATTATTTCACAAAATTCCCACTTTTTACCAATTTCAGTCCAATTTCAATTCTTTTATATGACCTTCAACAGAACTTTGAACTTAAATGTGTAGAAATTGATAATTTAAGGAAGTTAATAAAGTTTTTATTGGGCATTTTGACAAGTGTTTAAAGAACATAACTTACGTACAGCCAAATTAATAAAAAACGCTTATTCCACCTTTATTCCACGAGTTAACTAAAGCAGGGAATAAGAGTTAAGCTATGGGTTAAAAATTTCCATGAATAAAACCAAAATGTTCGTGGAATAGTAAATTGACGTTTACCTTAAGAAAATCTACTACAATAAATAAGATGCCTGTTTGGTAACTTCAAATTGTCAAATTTGTAAAAAAAAAAGCTCAAGTTACCAAACACACCTAAGAATTTCTGCCAATATTGTTGTGTTGTGTCTGTTTTCTGTTTTGTTTTTATTTATTTAAATGGAATGTTTCTGAGCACTTCCATTATACATGTATTTTTGTATAGTTTTCTTTTTATGGTGGGTTGATGGCTGATTGTCCAATAATTAGAATTAATGGTTTAAAAACTCGATAAATCTAGCAGACATTATTAATTTTATTCAAAGTTAAATTAGTAATCTTCACTTAGGTATTTTTTTTTTTATTTCAGAATAAGTTTGACATATCTGGTTCTTATTCCTTCGCTAAACCACCTTCTCCGGTGGTTTAACTTAGTACACGTCAATTTTTAGATATTTTCTTTTATTCATAACATTTTGCACTTAGTCCACGGAATAAGACCTAACCCTTCGCTGTTCCACGTTTATTAATTTGGCTGGTAGAGATTACATGTAACATATACCTAAGTATAGAAGGGAAGTTAATTTCCTAATAACTACCTTGCCGATAGAAAATTTCCTCTTTCAAGGAAAAACCACCACCCACTCAAAGTTTTTCTCTTGCTTCTTTTCTGCTCTTAAATTTTCCTAATTTCTGATACCCGATATACTTTTGATAAAAGCAAAAGCATATATACACTATTTTTTTATAAAAAAAAATTCTCTCAGGGTGGATATTAAATGAAAATTGTAGATTATTGCTTCTCTCTGTCTCTCTCTGATATAAGTTTTCTAACCAATGTTCCTCCACCCCAAAATAGTCAAGCTAAAAAAAAAGAAAAAATTAAAGAAGAGAACCCATAACGTACGTCTATATTTCGGGAAAAGTCAATTTTCCTTCTACGCGATATGGAGGGTGCTTTTTTTCGTAGAAAAATTCAACAAAAATATTGGTGACAAGAAAGTAAATACCTACTAATTAATTAGAAATAAAAACTGCAAATCTCTGAAAATAGTGTGTTTAGAAAAAAAAAGAAACATAAAACTACACAGAACATGTTATAATATTTACAACGATAATATAATTCGATATTAAAGAGGCTAGTCTCATACGGAAAATCCGGTTCATATATTTTGTTCTTCTTTTTAAGCGTTTTGTGAAAAGCAAAAAATTAAGGAATTTAGTTTTTAGAATTTCAGAAAAGAAAATTCATCCATTTTTTGACACAATATTTTGGTGCGGTTCTTAGAATTTCCCTTAATTTTTTTTCGTTATTGTTTCGCCCTTTCGATGGTATTTCCTGTTTATTCTTCCATTTCGGGTGGATGTATGAACGTTAACCGTGTTTCGTGAAAAAAATTATTTCACATTTTCAAAACGTGGTTTTTATTTTGGCGATAATAAAAAAATATCTTATTGTTAAAATTATTAAATTTTATCATTATTTTTAATTTAAATCTTGTTCCTTTTTAGTTAGGAAAAATAGTCAATTGTCTGGAGTACCTACATACATTTAAATACATATAAATATACATATATATGTACATATATATTCGCGTATCCATTTTCGTCTTTGCCTTTCCACTCCGTTTTAATTTTGACATCTTACTATACGATAATCAGAAAAGATAGCAATTCGTTTGGAAGGAAGAATAATCAGAAACCGATTTGGAGATTTATTAAATTTTAAAATGAAAAAAAGTTCTTAAATTAAATTAAATAAAAAAAAATTAACTTAGAAAAAAGAAAGTAAACAAAAAAAGGGAGTACCCGACATGAATGTGTGGGGTGGTGGAACATTTCGTGGAGCAAGCACAAAAGGGTAAAAATGCTATATCGGTAGCGAAAATGTGCGTGGAACGTTAAACGAAACGGTAGATGGTGGTGGCGCTAGGTGTGATGGTAAAACGATGATGATAATGATAGAACTGGTAACGGTAATGATGTTGAAGCTGAGAGAGTGTGAGTTTTTGTCCTCGTCGTGGTCGTCGTCTTCGTCTTCGTTGTCGTTTTCGTCGCTGTCGTGGTTGTCGCCGAATTCGTCGCCGTCGGTAATATCCGTTCTAAATGTCGTTGCTGTTTAAATACTGCAATACCGTGTCTGACCTAAATGTATTACAAAAAACTCCGCTGTGGAACGTGATAAGAACAAAAGGAACAAATATTAACAAAATAAACAAAAAACTTCGACACATTTTTGTTCGTGATATAAGCTCGTTGACAAGGCAATATGAGAGGATATCATCTATAAAACGTTGTTTTTTTCTTCTTTTTCGTGTGTTCTGCTCGTTGTCTCTTTTTCACACTTCATCATCATCTTCTTTATCTTCTGCTTTTGTGTTCCTGATGCCTACATACAAACAAAACACATACTAAAAAAAAAAAATTATAAAATGTGCGCGGACAGAAGAAAAATATCCTCTTAAAATCCTCCCGTACACTCAAAAACCCGAATGTTCATTTTTCAAGTGTTTCGCAATTCGAAATTCGAACATTATCTATATTGTAAGAAAAAAGTTTGAAATTGTTATCAAAGTGTGTTGGTGGTGGTTGTCATTTTGAAGCTTTTGTTGACAGTGTTGGTGTATATGTAGGGTGCGAATGTAAGAAATAATGCAAGGAAAGAAGAATCAGCAAAAGCGAGAAAACATTTTGTGAAAGAAAGGGTTGGATATGAATTATAAAATCACAAGTGCAATAATAACAATAATATTTAAAAGCAATTAATATTATAAGAAATATTAATATTTAACCTATCGAGACGATTTTTCACAAGTTGGAAAAAATAATAAAGCGGGACCCTTGAATCGAAAATCTGTCTGTGTTTTTTGTTTGTTTTATATATTATTGTGCTATTATTATTATTTTTTGTTATAAATGCCGAAATTTAGAATATTTGTGGAGCTTTTTAATGAAGACAGGAGGCAGAGGGCAGAGCCTCCAACTGGTTTCTGTTGAGACATGTCGTAATGGCAAGAGAGGTGAGTTACAAGATTTTATTCAAAGTATATATCTATAATTTGTTCAAATGTATAAAAATCTAAGGTGCAGTAAAAGGTATGACAGATGTCAAAAAAATATCCTTGATAAAGGATATATTAGACGTGCTTAAAAGATTTTGGTTGTCCAGAAATGGTGCTGAAATTTTTTTTTTAATAAGAATGGCAATGTACGTACTCAAATTATCAGGGAAATTTCAATTGACAAAATTGAAATGGCGCCCAACGAACTTCAGGCGTGTTTAAAAGATTTTGGCTGTCCAAAAATTGTGACGAATTTTTTTTAATACGAGTGCCTACTTATTATCGGTTCAGTTATCAGGGAAATGACAATTGAGAAAACTGAAATGGCGGCCAACAAACATTGGCGGAATACAATGGTATATAGCTGTAACTTGCTCATAGCACTGTAAAAGTTAAAATGTACAAAAACAGCATACAGCGCCAAAATTTGAAATTGTAGCTTTCTTTAAAAAAAAATATGGTGTAGCACAAAGTTGAGGAAATTTCAATTGTCTGCTACAGCTACGTCAGTGTATTAAGTCAGTTAGTCAAGAGTGTAGATTCTCTTTTGAAATTTGTCAGACATTAGGTTGAATTGACCGACATGACAATTATTTATATCTGAAAATCAGAAGCTTGAAAATTCTGAATTTTCAGATATAAATTTTCATATTGTGAACCCCGTCAATATTTATGAATAATCAATCTGGCTTGATTATTAACAATTCCGTAAAATTTGGTACATGGTGTTATAACTACTAGGTACTTAACAATTTTCTTACTTTAAAGCATGTTTACTAAAATTTTCTTATTAAAAAAAAATCACAAATCTATTTTATTAATAAACTTTAAATGAACACACCTAAAACAGTGACATTTCTGAAAACCAAAGACAAAAAAACCCTTTTTGACATTTTTTAATTGTGCCATATGGAGTTAGTGGAGTTAGTATAGCTTAATTCGTTCGTTAAAATTCTACCAAGAGTTGACCAAGGTTTTCTTGCGAATCCAAATAGTTGTCAAAATGTCCTGTGTTTTTCGGTTCTCAAAAGACACCCTAGGACTGTGAATTGTGTTGATGACATTCAAAGCAACAAACAAGAAATTCTGTGCCTTTATAACTAAAACTTGTTTTAAATTAAAACACCAATTTTGATTGTCTTATTGAGTTCAGGTTCTTCAAAAAATTCATTGTTGTGACCCCGGGGTGACTTTATGAGGCTCAACGAACAAATCTAGTATGATATACTAAAAAAAAAAGTTATATATTTTAGGACTTTTAACTTATTTAAAAAAATAGTACAATGCTATAACTTGTTTAAAATTTAAAAAATCCTATTTTTAACCAATTTATACTAAAACAAATGCTTTAACGTCGGACTAAATCGACTGTAATCTGCCATATAAACATATCTGACATATTGGTTTGACAGATATATGTAACTGTCTGAAGTACGTAGTGGTTTAAAAAATAAAACACCAATTAGCCCAAATAATACCTCTGGTTCTGTAAAAAAAAAAATGACAAAAAAAATTTGTCAAAACGGTAACGAGAAATTTACAACACAATATTTATTGTATAAAAATCTCCAGGAACGGAAAACACTCGAAAAGGTGAAAAATTAAGGAAATAAAAAAATTACTTACTCCTTTTTTCAAAATGTTTCTAGAACGCTACTGTGCATTCGCCCTTAACTGGCCCTAAGGGCCAGTTTGTTCACAGCTGATTATCTTTAATCAAGGATTATTGCAACTGGTAAATCATCGAATGTGCATGGTAATCAATTTTTAATCCATAAATTAAGTTGTTAATCATGGAAATCGCTAATCAGCCGATTTTAACTGATTAGCGCCATTTAGTTAGAAGCTGTGAAAGTCATTGTTCAGATTTAACCCACTGTGAAAAAACTGGCCCTAAAAGCCAGTAAACCATTAATTTTTCAGGTTATAATTAAATGGGGGTAATCAAACAAAATCGTATGATTAACTATTTTCATGATTAACAACTAGTATTATGGATTCCATGAAAAATATTTACATTAACATTCACATTCGACGATTTAGCAGTAGCAGTAATCGTTGATTTAAGATGATCAGCTATATATTATGTAAGCAAATATTCGTTTAATCAACAGGCCTCTGGGACCAGTTTGCCCCGGTTACCCCTTTTTCTTAGAAACTTTATTACCTTGAACCAAAATTAAAAAATTTGTGTATTTAAGCCGTGTTTTTTTTAAATACAAATCAATGTCATTTTACTTATATACGAGTAAAAGTTAATTGTCGAGGAACCTCTTTCAGAACAAGAAAATGTGATTTTCTATTGGTCAAAAGTAAATACAAACTTTATTTAACTATGTTCCATAGTTTTGAATAAAATATTCCAATACCACTCTGTCATTAACAATTCGTAGTCATATCAGAAAAAAATGCTTTAAAATCAGTTAAATCCTTTCTTCAAAGATTTTTATTTTCTCTATGTACGCTTTATGCTGGTTCGTACAACATATACATTTTTTTACTCATGCAATTTAATTTTTTTTAAAAACATTTCCCAGAATGTTAAGAGGAAAAAGCTGAAAACTCTAATAATTTTCAATTATCCACTTAAGGTCACCTTGGACAGCCTAGCAAGCTGAAGGCATTCATCTAAAGAGCACACATATTGACCGAGCACTTTATCCATGATTCACGTGAATAAATTAAATTATTTGAATCGTTTTGTATATAAAAAAAAAACTTCCTTTCATAACAGCTTTTGCGGAATTGATTTTAAAAACCTTCAATTCATGAAAAAGCTTGTGCATTATTAACCATTCGCCCCATAACGGATTTACCATTTAGGCAACATTCGCTTGTACTGATAAGGCGAAAGATTTTTTTGAGGGCGGCAAAATCTTAAAACGTTGTGGTTTTTGTCGAAAAAATATATGGGTGAACCTCGGAACTTTGGCGTATCGGAATTTATAAATTTTTGAAACCCTTTGGTTTGTGGTCATTTTGATACATGCTATCTAATAAAGTTTAAGATTATGGCATTATCTAAAAGTACACAAATTTCAAAATAAACTGTTTGTTATCTCGAACTAAAATTTAGAATAAAATTACTACGCATAGAAAAATGGTCGGTTAAGTTAAATAACAATCAGTTTTAATATACAACCTGCAAACTCACCAGGTTAAATTATAGGATTCAACTTGATTAAACAAAGTTATTTAAATTTACACACTGATGTTAAAGTGTACTAAATTTGATTAAACTACTTCTAGGTAAGTTTGTTCGGTTTCAATATCCAATGAAGTTAATTAAACATATTAAATCGCTCACTAGTAACCAATCTACTCAGAGATGTGTGTAATTAACTAAATACAATTATTCGATTTAAGTTTAACATTAAAGATCTTGAAAATTGCGAATCCTTACCAAGTTTCTCCATTAATATAACCTTTATTAGGTTTTTATTTTAAACAATTTTATTTAATCAAGTCAAGTACGTTAGAATTAACAGAGTAAACTATGTAATAATTAATGTAATTACCATTGACTTAGTTATATTTAACACATTTTTTTCAACCCACCGAAAAACGCTCTCTGATGTTAGTAATTATTTTCTGCGTGTATATAGTAAGATAGATACGGAGTGCCTGAAGCATTTGACGGCTTACCTACCATTGAATAATGTTTTTTAAACAAAAAAATAAAAAGTGTGGGTACCCATTTAATTGCGATATAATGTACGTTAGTAACCTTAAAACAGTTAAGAAAAATCTCAATTTGCCTCGTAAATAGTTGTCTGTTTTATTATAGATACATATATTCCACTTTTGGTAAAAAAATTGTTATTAATTTTTAAAAGAAAAAGTAAATGGATCCATTTGGTGAGTCGCAGATACAAAATGGTCGGCTAGAAATATTCAACAAAACTTAAGAAAAGTGTACAGGAAAAGACTTTAAGTCCCCTTTCACACAAGGAAACTGAGTTTTCAGCAACTTTCAGTTTTTATGTGAGATAGCACGTAGTAAGAGGAGTGAACGAAATCTCCTCGGTTATCAATTTGGGGAGATCTTTTTTGACATTCCTCTCCACACACACAATAATGTGCCACTTTAAAAGGAAACTAAAGAAAATCTAAACGATTTGTTTTCTTCATGTGAAGTGTACAAGTGATTTTTAAAGAAATTAAAAGAAAACGTCAAACGTGTTTCCTGGTGTGAAAGGGGTATAATTTCACTCTATACCGAGTGTTAATTCTATCTCTTTCTCCTAATCATTGCCCAATACTCGACGCCGTAAAACAAAAGTAGTATAGCTAAAAGGGTTTTTTAGAGTGTGCACTTTGTCATACGCGTAACTACAATGAAGATGAAGCTGCAAGCAACTGGAACTGCTGAACTATAACTGACTAGCTGTCAAAATATTGAATGCACACAAATTCAATGTTATAAATACAAAGCAACGCAGCTGCGCAATCGAAGTTGCAGCATATAACTTTTAAACGTAGGTACAGCACTTTTGACGTTTCTAATTACATGAAGGAACAAAAAATATTGTAGCTTTTAGTACTTATTTGTTTCGACAAAATAATTTTAAATTTAAAGAAAAAAAAAATATCAGAAGTACAAAAAGTGGATAATAAGCCAGTGATTGTTATGTTTTTCTTTGAAATATACAAATATATAAAAGTTGTACAACATCATTTTTGACAGCTGTTCCAGCTCCAGTTCCAGTTCGCATGAGACTATATAATAGACTGATTTTGATGAAATGTTCACCCATATTTTTTTTTTTTTAAATTTCTATGAAACTAAAAATAGTCTGATTTTTGTTATTTTAGTTTCGCCCAAACAAAATTTAACTAATTAAACACTGACGAGCAATAAATTTAAACAGGTTGCTTCTAAGCAGCATTTCACAGCGTTTCTTACATATAAGGATTCACGTTTTTGAAAGTCTTCATAAAGTCTAAAAAAACAACACAAAAAACACCATGCATTAAATCCCCAAAACAAATCTAACGGCCAATTTGTTAACAAATTTCTAACTCCTAAAACTAGGTTTATCGAAAAATTATAACTTTATTTAGTTTTAACTCATTTCTTCGCCAAGTTCTAACGCTACGCTATAGAGGTCCGATAGAAATCATAGAACTTCGTTAAATTTTGAGTTTGGACCCTTAAATTCTAGGGTTGAGGGCATTAGAAATCGTTTCATAAAAAAAAACTTGAATTTGATAGAAATTTTGATTTTTAAAAGGAATTCAATTAAAATCAATTAAGGATAAGTTTTTGAATTCCAAGAACAATAAATACATAGATATGCGAAATTTTAGGAAAAGATTTTCGTATTGTAAAACGTTTGGGCTCTCGGCGTTAGAAGAGACAGTTTCACAAACAGGGACACACAATCCGGAATTCTAAACGGAATTACGTTGTTTGTACCACCTTTGCGATGCAAATTTTTTCTTGTATAGGTATGTACTTAAATTGACAATAAGGCTTGAAAGCTCACAACATATGTTCTTGGTATGCAAGGAAACCAAAATATATCAATGTTGCCGCTCGCAAATGAATAGATTTATACTCAAGCTTTGAAACGACAGTGTGATGGTGATTCTAAATTACAGCAAGTATGTACATGGAAAAATGCGTTTTGTTTTGAAAAATGAAATTAATTAGCTATAGATATAATTTCCAGTTTGATATATACAAATAAATCCGCTCCTGCAATTATTTCTTAAATGTTGCTAGGTACAGATGCACCAAAGGCACTTTATGGAAAGTAGATGCAATCTTTTGCAATTGAATGTGATTTTAACAAATTACTATCAAAATTGCATGCATTATGAGATGTTTATCCACTCTCGACAAGGATTCTGTTATTTTCGTTTTTGTTTTTGGTTTTTGTCTTTTGCTTTCCTGAGTGAGTAGTCATTATTGTTTCGATATTAATTCCTGCAAGGACATTCTATGAAATAAATACATTGTCATCTCAATTTTTTTTTTTTTTTGTTGTTGTTTAATTGCATATTTGCTCTGCCGAGTGTGCTATGCTATATGCCTTGATGCGGGTCGGACTGAGGGGGTTGGGTTGAGGGAAGAGGATGAGGCGGAAAAGTCAGGCAGGAAAAAGAAATCCTTTCAAGGATAGTTAAACAAAAACAAAAGGTAGGAGATGAGAAGAGAAGAGGGATGAGAGTATACCTATATAGTGTAGTATATTTTCATATGTCAAAGTATTCACATCCGTGCGGCATACTTAGAATATTGTATGCGCTATTTGTGACATAAGACATAATATTGTACAAATATATAAAATTTATGTAATATAGGTACCAGCTACCTATATAAATATATATATCTTTATCTTGTATATATTCGCGTGTGCAACAACAAATAATAACAAAAAAAAAAATATGTATGTTTTATTATTTGAAGAGCTGAAGGTCAAACTTGAAGGATCTGTGGGATTTTTCTTTCTTCTTTTATCTTAATTTAAAGTCAGCATCAACTGGTTGATGACAGGCTAAGATGTTCTTAACATGTGCATATGGACCATAAAGCATGGTTTGGTTTTGATACAATGTAACTTTTTTTTTCTCTCAAGTATAACTATAGAAAACCATAGATAGTATACATAAGTACATACCTATTTCTATCTACATATAGCTATATATAGACATTTTGATACATTCCTTGAAGTGTTTTTTTTTAAGATTGACACATTATTCAAGATATTTTATAAAAGGAATCGTAAGCTACAATAAATTTCTGGGGCATATAATATTCTTAAAACCATATTAGAGGCTAGTTATTGTTTATTAATAAAAAAATATTTAAAAATTTGTTTGATTTTTGGGAATTTTCATCAATTTTTAAAAAGTTGTATTTTTTTCAAATTTTTATTTAGCTTTTCAAAATTTAAAAATATATACTTTATTTTTAAGTATCAATTTTTTGACATTTGGCATTAATTATTTGTATAAGTACTAAATTTAAGTTTGACATTTTATCTTTCCCTTGAAAATTCCTATCTACTATGGGTTTCACCTTCATTTTAAAACTTTTCTTATGTCGATCCGACAATAAGAATTCACGTTTTAGGGTTTGTAAGGTAACCATACTGTTTGATTGCTTGCGGAAATTTTCATAAATAACTGGGTGTATTTCTTCACTCGTAGTTTAAAAATTATTAAGCAGACTTTTTTTTTCGATTTCGAATGATTTTGTTTAACTAGTTCTTTCTTATAAGGTCTGACGTGTCGCTTCCGTAATTATTCTTCCGTTGTGATATTTCATCATTAAACTTCCCACATGATACTTCCGTCATAATACTTCTCTCCTAGTCCGTTTTTTTAAGTCAACTATTTGAGGAATTTTCCCTGTGCGTTCTTTTTTTTTACAAAATGTTAACTATTGTTGATGTGTCAAAATATGTCAATATGTGTCAATAACCATGTTTTTTTGCAAGCCCGGGGGGAATTGGATGAAAAAAACGACGTCGGTGCTAAACAATTAACATGTTAAATGCAACAACAACTAATCCCAGAGAATTCTCGGGGCTTAACTTAAGCGCACAGAAAAACTGTGTTACCGGCATGAATTACATACATGTTATCGATAGTTTGTATTAAACCTCCATGTTTTTTACTGTCATGGCGTCGCTAATCCCCGCTGTCGTTTTTTTCAATCAATTCCCCCCGGGCTTGCAAAAAAACACGGCTAATATATGTAAAAATGTTACGCCGTGTAACATTTCATTTAGAGACGACCAATGTTAAAAAATATTGTTGCTCTGTCAATCGAAAGGGGTCGAAAAAAAAACCAACACGCATTTAGAATGAATAATCAAAGAAATTTTCTGTTGCATCAAATTTTAATAATTAATATTATCACTAAAATGCATTATCTACAATATTTTTTAATTTTAAATTCACATTAACTTTATTTTTGTACGAAATAGTATCATTAACGAAAGGCATACATTTTTCCATTCATGTAATTGACACAAATTCCTTTGTAAAAAATCTGCTGAATTAAAAGATTTAGATTTAGAATGTTTCACAATGTCACAGGGTCATAAGTCCACAGGACCAAAAATCATTGCTCGCTTGTGACCCACCTGAATGAGTTATAAATGCGCAAACAATTTTTTTAAGACTCTGGACTTATGATCCTGTACCAATATTTATGCGGCGAGTAACTTATCAGAACTTTACTCAGGCATTGTGAAACAGTCCCTTAAATTATAAAAAAATAACTACATTCATCAGAAAACAACTGAAAACAATTGCAAAATTCAAAATCGAAATAAAAAATAAATTATGTTAAAAAAAAAATGCAAATAATTAAAATAATTCCAAATTGAAAGAACGAAAAGTAAACTAACGATTTGAAAACATTTACATTCAACTGTTTTTGACTGATCAATATTTCAATTCATATCAAAGAGGTGAGTTGGAATTTGTTACAAAGAGTAACATTCTGACATTCCAACATTGAACAATTTAATGACGTCATAATGTATCGATGTTCATACAGAATAAAAATAATAAAAACTGGCCGTTTTGGATAAGTAAACAAACTGACATAGGCCGTGTGTGAATTGCTTGTTTAATTTTATCCAAAGTTTAATTTTTACGTGGAAACGAAACGAAATTTAAATCTCCGATAAAATTTTATTGAAATTTCAATCCAATTCACATACGGTGGGGACTTTTTACAAAAGTGCTTGCAAAGTTAAATTTTCGTGTATTATGCAAAAATAGCTTATCTCCTGGATTTATTATTTAGTTATTATTTATTTTTAGTATAAACGAAAAATTGATATTTTTTTTAATTTTCATTTTTAATTTTGTATAGTGGTTAAAAACACATTTTTCTAAAATTTTCTTGTAATATATGATAGCTTTTATTTTTAATATGGCCCAATTTTTTGTTCGAATTTAAAATTTTTTTAATTTATTGATTTTTTGAGAACATGTTTTAAGCACACTTTTTTGAATTTATGTTAAGTTTAAAAAAAAGCTTGAATAGTGTTTGGTCTAGACGCAAATTTAAAATGCATACGTATTTCTAAAAATCCACTTAGAAGCTCAGCTGCAATTATTTGCAATTCTTTGAGCTAGAAAGATTTGATTAATTTTTTTTTATTTTTTCACATTTTTTTTGTTTAAGTTTTAAAATCGAAAAGAAGTTTGTAAATATTTATGTATGTACATATGTAATATATAATTTAGTAGGTATCAATAACACCTAAAAAATAACACCTACAAAAATGTTTACTAAATTAATTGTTTGTTTACTTTGTTTGACTTTTCGACAACTTGTTTTTACTTCAGTCATTTACTTTTGAAAATTTCCTTTTCTTATGGGACGAAACTCTTCTGAAATATGCATACTTCTGAAACACCCTGTAAATATTTTCTCTTAAGATTAATAAACTTTCTAGCTCTGGAAATTTCCTTCAATTAGATCTCACGATATCTTTATTCGTTTAATAGCAATCATTTTTGCAATCAAAAAACTCAATTTGATCCACTGTGGGCCGTATAGTGTATCACGCGTTAAGCCTAGTACGCTGCTGATGCGAAACGAAAAATCCCTTACAAAAATGACACAACGAAATCATAAACGGAAAATTTCGTTCTGCTTTTCGTTTTGCAGTACGCTGTTCAAAGAGCGAAATTTATAATTGTAGCAGATTATTTGGCGAAGTCTCCGCTCCTTTTTCGCATTGAATTAATTATACAGACTATTTATTATGTGCGTAAAAGTGACATTTGACTTTTATTTGTGTTTTTTTTTTTTGTTTACGATTTTCTTATATCATGGGTTTCTATAATTTTTGCGTTTATGTTTGATTTTGTTTTTGGAATTAATGAAACTCTCCAAGGATATTTTCCGTAATGCTTTCGCAAGCGTTTCGTTGTCTGTTTTGGGGATCACAGAAAAATTTCGTTTCGCATCAGCAGTGTACTAGGCTTTAAGAAGCTTCACTACATAAAGAACGAAAGAAATTGAATTGAATTGAATTGAATTGTCAATTAAAAAGTAAAATAAAAATAAAAAGTTACAAACGCAATTGAGATATTACGTGTTAACACGCATCAGAGTCAGTAGGTAATGGACTAGTGAATTGAAAAAAAAATTTAATTCAATAGCTAGTTGGGATTGTGAATTGAAAAAAATTCAATTCATAAGCTATAGCTTAGGAGAATTTTTAATTCATAAGCTAGCTTAAGCTAGGTTAAGTGAATTGACAATTTTCCTACTCATAATCACCCATTAGCTTATGAATTGAATTTTTTTCAATTCACAAATCCCAAATAGTCTATGAATTAAATATTTTAACTTCGCAAATCCCAACTATAGCTCATGATTTAAATGTTTTTCAATTCACAAATTCCAAAAAGCTTGTGAATTGAATATTTTTAAATCCAAAAATCAAAAATAGCTTACGGCTTAGTAATTTTTTAATTCAAAATTAAACTCACAACGCTGAAGTTATTATAATTTCGTAAATTCTCCGCTGTAAAAATTTTTGCACAAGAAACCAAAAGTTTCCATTTCATCAAATTATACTAGCAGAACATTTATTTATTTCGATTGTGTAAAATAAAAAAAAAAAGAATAATTTAGTGTAAAATAAAAAATGTTTGTTTTGTTTTTTTTTAAATTCTCAAACGTTGAAAAGAGGAGCAAGCTATTCCGCTGTTTAATAATATAATCAAAGTACAATGCCAATATATCTGGCTACTTACCTACCACAATAAACACCTCAATTCTTTATGGCTTCCAACATTCCAACACAAATAACACATTTTTACATCCTCTCAAATAATTTTGTGGATTGCAATTTACCTTCCAGTTCTATACATGAACAAATCAAATAAAAAGCTCCATCTACTAAGCAAGTGCAAAAGCTCAACATAAACCACCCCTGCCAGAATTCACCACCACCCATTTTTGGCAAATTTTTCTCAGCTCTCATACCTAGAACAGAATTTACCGAATGAACCGTTTCGTGAGATTCCCAGTAATTTCATTGCAACAAAAAAAATTACTAAAAAAAAACAAACTATGGCACGTTTATCCTAGGTACTTAGAAGTGAGTGACTAGCTTTGACCCAAATATTTTTTTTTACAAAAAAGATGGATAGAGAATAAAAGGAGTATGTAAGAGAGACAGAGAGGAAAAGAGAAATAGAGAGAGAGAGAGAGAGAAATATTATTGCAGCCAAATAGGAGATTGTGGAAAAACCACAACTAAAAAATAAAAATAACAAAAAAAATAACGAAAAAAACGAATCAGGAATTCGTAATAAAGAATCTTACCGCATACTCATATCACAGAAGTTATGTGTGAGTAAGTTTCACTTATTTAACGTTAACGTTGCGGAATTACAATTGCAGCACAGGAAAATGTTTTTGACGTTTTCTACAAAAAAAAAAAAAAAATTGTAACAAAAAGAGGAACAGAGCACATAAAAAAAGGAAACCAAATACATGATATGGAGCAGAAGCAGATTTAGTAGCTTCTTTCGTGTAATTAGCATTTAAATTATTGTAGATACCGAAATATAAGAGGAAACTATTTTTTTTTATTTTTCATTTTGATAGGATTTCTTTTTAAATTCCTTTTTGGTTACTTATTTTTAATTGGCATTTAATTAAAGTAGTCCATGACCAATTTAAGAGTTAATTTCAAAGGGAGACAGTTATTGAGTTGTGAATTATATGTTGAAGGGCATTTTATAACAGAGTTCATGCAATACGTTTTGTTTTTTTTTTTGACGTTTAAACGCAATTTTTGTTTTTAGTTTTTGGTTAAAGAGACTTTTTTTTAAATAAAATATTCAATACAAAACTATATGTTTATTTAAATCAATAAAAAGGTGTTTTTTTTGGAGTAGGTATCGTATACACTTAGTTCTAAGAGTCGTTTATGCTAATTTGAAACTATAACAGCCTTATTTATTAGATTTCACTAATACTCGTTTCAACCTCGGAATCGTTAAACCGAGTCGAAGCACTCCGTCTTAACGTCACGTCAAACGGTTTTAGCTACACCCTCCTTATGTCAAATATATTGTCAAAAAAAACAATCTCTCTGGTTATTATAATATATGGGATTAAACGAGTTTTGTACTGAAACTAAAGCGTTTAAAGAATTTAAATCATTTATAAATGCAAAATAGCTAACTATCCATTTTGCCTTACAATTAGTAACAAACGGATAAAAAAAACTTCTTCTACACTCCTTTTTAGTTTCTAAATGTCATGTCATTTAGATACTAAAACGGCTTTACTACGGCTTTAATCCTACTATGTACCAGTTTTAGCTTACTCCGCCTCTAATCAGCGTTTATTTGTTTATAAATAAGTTTTTCCGGATTACAGGCTAAGTAAAGTCGGAGTAAATTTACTCCGTCGCTAAAACGACTAAATAAATAAGAATTTGTTTGACGTGGCGTAAAGATGGAGCAAGTGCTTCGACTCGGTTTAACTATTCCGAGGTTGAAACGAGTATTAGTGAAATCTAATAAATAAGGCTGTAAATATTTAAGTTCAACTTAAACGCTTATTTTCTACTTTTTCCTCATCGTAATCATTCACAAATTTAGACATTAAATTTTTGTTAAATTCTTACGTTGAGCTTAAATGATTAAGTTTTACTTCAGCAATTGGGCCTAGTAAAAGTAGATTTTCTATCACATTGTAACTGTCAATAATAATCAATTTATAGTTCATTAATATTTAT
The DNA here is from genome assembly GCA_929447395.1 of Epistrophe grossulariae. Taxonomy (NCBI): domain Eukaryota; kingdom Metazoa; phylum Arthropoda; class Insecta; order Diptera; family Syrphidae; genus Epistrophe; species Epistrophe grossulariae. The sequence goes on from OV839566.1 coordinate 139,605,597, forward strand.
ATTTGGAACGCTAGTTCAACTATTTCGTGATAATTAACAATTTATGATTAAATTTTTTTTATCTATTTGGTTGTTAATTATCGACTTTCAATATTTATCAATTTTGTATTCATATAATTGATAATCCTAATAGATGTTTTTAAAAGAAAGAAATTTCTTTGTATCTCCAGTATTTATAGGAAATTATATAATCAACCAATATTAAGGAAGTGTCACAAATAAAAAGAATAAGTCGCTAAGTTCCCTCGTAAATGGATCCCTAGTTATTTTGTTAGTAGATTTATGGTTTTCAAGTTTGGATGGACGTAGGGAGGCGCTTTGCTTCAATTTCAAATAAACCCAACACTTTTTGATCTTGCTATACGAATCATCTTTATAGAGTTCTTTGGAGTTTTCTCTAATTCCTAGAACAGAAGCTCCTGATGCAGTTTTTAAATATCACGCACAATTTTCATTTATTTATCAATTGAGTTGCTCAAAGAAACAGTAATTTTTATTGTTTGCATTATTTGATCACAATGATACTATTTTTTAAGTTTTATAGACCCATTACTTTTTTGTTCACACAAACGATTTTACCTAGAAGGGAAACAAATATTACGTATACGCCATAGTGAACAAATAAAATATTCTGTTGTGTACATTGTGACGTTCAAATGTTCAAATTGGCTTTTGGTCCAAAGACATGAAATCGAAAACAATGTTAAATCAACAAAATTCCAGTCTCTTTCGGCGATAAGAAAAGTTAAAGAAAGTCGTTGATATCCATTTTCATATTTTAGATCAAAAGCACTCTGTAAGTTGATATCATGGAACAAGTATCGTAATAATTTTGTAGAAAGTTCTCACGTGAGGAAGTGAACATTCTATTTAGACTCCTATATCTCCAGATGGCTTCTTTCTGGCTAAAAATATGTTTTCAGGAATGAAATAATCACCAAAAAATTGTAATAAAAATAGTCCTTTTACTATGAAAATAATCTCTAAAATTTTGGATTTATTTCAGCCTGGAGGGTTACAATTCATAATGAAATAAATGTCAAAATTTGAGAATGTGGCAGATCTCCAAATTTAGAGACTTATTTCAGTGTTCTACTCTTGAGCGGTTTTTAAATTCGAGTGAATTGAGAGAGCTTCATTTAGGATTTTTTAAAGGTGACGTGAAATAAGGCTCAACGAAATAAGACCAAATCTCAAATTTGGCCTTATTTCGTTTTGAAAATGGAAATAAGGCCAAATTGGCTTTATTTCCATTTCGAAAACAAAATAAGGCCAAATTTGACTTGGAAATAAAGCCAAATGTTTATGTCCAACACTTTAACTACACCCAACCTCGCAACTACACTAAATCCTATAGCGTGCCCAAACATGGGGGGGTAACTATTTATACGCCGTAATGCGGGTGATGAATAATAGTTCTGCACATTTTTGGAAAGAAAAAAAAAACATAAAAACGAAATAAAGCCAAACTGTCCTTATTTCGTTTTCAAAAGCGAAATAAAGCCAAATCAAAAATTTTAAAACGAAATAACGCCAAATTTTTTCAATTGGCTTTATTTCATGGGCCTTATTTCACGTCACCTTTTTTGAACCACCGACTTAAAAGATACAATTTTAAAACCATATAAAATTGGCTTAGTAAATGTCGGTTGTTGATCCAATCAACCCGTTTGTGTCCATTTCATTTAATCAATTTGGCGATTGACTTGAATAAAATCAAACGATATCACACGTTCAATAATTATGGGAGTTAGGATCTTCCAACTCAGGTCATAATCGCCGCCGCAGTGTGTTCCTTAAAGTCGTGACAAAAATACAAAATTCGATGTTTTTTGTTTATTGTTTTGTTTTGTTATTTCTTTTAATAAGAATATAAACAGAGCTTCAAAAACAGCAAATTAAATAATTTCTTGGTAAATAATTTAGTTTATAAAGCTTTTGAAAGTTGGATAATTTTATTCTAGAGTAAAAAAAAATTAAAAAAAACGAATTTATTTATTTTCTTCTTTGTAATTATGGCATATTCCAAAAAAAAAATCTTACTTTTCTTCATTGTTAGGTGATTGTTTTATTTTTAAGTAAATTAATATTTCAAATTTGGAATTTGAAATATTAATAGCTAGATTCCCTTGAAAAATTACCGGGATATTTTAGCCTTACTATTTTTTAAACCATATGCAAAATTGCAGCTACAAATTTGTGGATTGTTTTGAGATAGTGTAATTTGTTTAATAAAAAACATGTTCCAAAAAGCAAATTTTCTTTTGCTATGTTTGGGTTATTTCATTTGTCAAAAGAGCTGAGCACGTTAAACTTGCTTCTTTTTTTAATTAGAATACTTTTTATTTTTATCTTGATCGTATAAAAATCCGCCCACTTCCACGCCCTTTTTTATTTAAATGGCAATTGTTAAAAAATTGACTTACAATCTTGTAAGCAATCTACATAATTGTAATATTGAACATTCAATTTTTGTAATTCACCCCTTTTTGAATAAATTCCTCCTAAAATAAAAGATTTTTTGAAATTTAAGTAGGTTGATATGATTAAATGTTAATAAGAAAGAAAATTATAATCCCTAATCCTTATTGTTTTTTGTAACTTGCCAAACGAAGGAGATTAATTCCAGAAACAAAGACGTAAATTTCTTTTTGCTTGCTCCATAGAAAAGTTGAAAGAAATATTTAACATATAATAAGTTTTAGTGACCTTAACATATTAAAATTATAGAAATATTTAATTATGGATTATTATTTTCTGAAAATGAAAATCTACAATTAATTCAAAAAGACGTATTTTATTTTATAAAAGAAATGTTAAAAAATTTTTTTATTAAATTTTTAGTCCGTTTACTTTCTTCCTACTCTGTTTCAACCAAAATTGGTCATTGAAACAGTTTTTATAAGATATATCAATAAGCCCAAAATGAACAAAATACTGTTTAAATACTTAAAAATTGGTTCGTTAACTTTATACATCTACTGTTGTGATTAACAATTAAATAGCCGCTGAGTTTTTACTTGCGATATACATAGGTACTATATGGCAAGATTTTGATCAAACTTGACATAACGATGATAGCGAAGTCGAAAAAAGTGGGTCTCGAAATTCTGTCTGTCCTATCCTTTCGACAGCAGTCTAAACGGGTGGGTCGATTTTATTTATTAAACTTGGTACATAGCCCCCCATATATTTTTTTTTTTCATTTTTTTAAGGCCAAACATAACAGTAGCTGTCATACAAATTTTTTTTTTACCAAAAAATGAAAATCCCTCAACATTAAAAAAAAATCAGTAATGGTTATAAATGGTACCACACATAGAACCTTTTTTTTGATTACGATTTTCTCAAAAACTGTTCAACCGATTTTCATCAATTCTTTTACGACCAATGTTTTAAAAAGTTTAAAATATTTTGTACACCAAAATTTTCAATTTTTTTCGACGATTTCATCGATTTTTATCAAACGTGGCACTTAGCAGTTTTTTTACATTATCTAGCAGATTTACATAAAATAAAAATTATTTGTATATCCAAAAATAACGGTACCTCCCATACAAGTATTTAAAAACCGGTAAGGAAAATCTCATTTTTCTCAAAAACGACTCCTACAATTTTCATAAAATTTTGTATGTCAGTATATATTTGTACCATCTACCATTTTTTTGGAAACAAAACATAAGAGCAAGTTCTTGTGACCCAGTTGTGCATTTTTTTTTTAATTCGCAAAATTTAACCTTTTTTTTTAAGTTTAGCATTAATCGACTTAAATTAATTCCGTTTTCTAAGAAAATTTTTATTTCAGCCTATGATGTAGAAACACCCTGTGAAGTAATTTTCTTAAAAATCACTTATTTCATAGCTTTGGAAATTTTATTTAAGAAGAAAAAAAAATTGTAGCTATGTATGTATGTATATATGAATGCGTTCGAAAGTTAAGAAAAAAGTCACTTTGGACCACAGCGCGCTGCTTTAAAATATTCATAAGAAAATTAAATCAATGAGATTTTCTAAAAGTACATAATAACTTTAACAAATGACACATCAAACAACAATAGCTAGACTCACTCTTAGTCATATAAAATATATGTCAGCTACCAAAAAATTACCCTTGTGGCCTTTTCAGGTTTCCAAAATAAGTCAAAAACATCTCAATTGTGTATTCTTCATGAGTCAAAATCTCTAATCCACACTCAATAATATAAATGAAAAAGAAAACAAAAAAAAAAACAACACAAAATTCCCAGAGCTTCACCTAGTTTTTCCTATGCACAATCAAAAATTACGACAAAATACATTATATCTGCAAATATAGGCATATAATATCACACCAATGACTAAGTCATCATTCTAATAGTTTTTCCTGTTTCCTCTTGAACTTTGTATAGCTATATCATCATTTTCAAAAAAAAAATAAAATATGGCATATTTATTGCCAATTAAACAGGTGTCCTCAAATCAATTTTGGCATTTCCACCTATTCTTGGCCTCTTTTTTTTTGTCTATATATGTGTGGTATACACACGATTTGTGCATTTTCTATACTAATTCAAAAACTTCATCATTATACAAATTTTCCATCATAATATTTTATGTGTTTTCGCAAGCCCCTTTTTTGAGGGGAAAATCAGTGTTGAAAATTTTTGAGGAGGGTGTGAGAGTTCAAAATACAAAATATAAAAAAAAATATATACCAGCAAGAATAGATTTAAAGTAAACTTTTACACACCCTTTTTCGGGACACACACCATAGAAAACATGTTCAAAAATAACAAAAACAACAACAGTTGATATAAACTCCAAACAGTTATTTTCCCCTGAGATCTGTTTAACAAAAAAAAAAAAAAATAACTTGCATCTCAAATTGTAGGTACATGGGCAAAACAACTTTAAGATGAAAAGCTATGCTCCTGCTCCTGTTCCTGCCACTGTTGAATATGCAGAAGCTATTGCATAAAACATTCTTTGTATATGTAAGTGTAATGCAATGAGAGAGAGAGTAGAGAGAGAATATGTGTGCATGTGCATTAATTGAGAGAGAAAGTTCAAAAGGATGTGGCTGCTGACACTCCCAAAATATGCACTTCACAGGATCAAAATCTCTGTGTTATAATATTGCATTTTGTGAATTTCAAATTGCACCTATAACATCGAGTGATATACACGAAGGATACACGGAGTGGCTGCTGAGAGCAGAAAATAATCCCAAAGAGAATTTTTTAATATAAAAAATGAAACACATACTTAAAGAAATAAAAAAAAAAATATATAAATTTAAACTAAAGTCCTGCTGATATGGCTTGAATGTGGGAAAAACGAGGTCAACCGATACTATACTACGCGATTCAGTTCCGATTTTGTCTATCGGTCAGGAGGGCACTGCACTTTGAGATGTTCATTGCAACCGAAAGGAACTCTCAATTTTACTCCTCAAAAAAATTCATATAAAATTTTGGAAAGTTAAGTTTTTAGTTGGAATTTTTCTATGGTTATAAGTCGTTAATCCGTTCTGTGTTCATGATATTGTCATATTCAATAGAAATATTCTAAGAAACATCCTTCTGCGTGTGTGTTTCACAATCGGTCAATAACTAAAATATACCTACCAATAAGAAAAGTGTGTTTCTTTTTTTTTTCGAATGCTCGTCGTGAAAATCGTCTTTTCTATTTTTACACATATTTTCAAAATCAACCATTTCTGAGGTTTCCTTCAGCATATTTTTGAAAAAAAATAAAAAAAAAAACAAAATCATGTGTAACTTAAAGTAATTTATCGAAAAAAAAGTGTTACAATAAAAAAAAAAAAGTCCATGCCTTGTGAATATAATATATTGTATCGTTAGTGTATGTGTGTCTGTATCCTTTCACTTAATTTGGAATATATTTCTCCATCACTCCCGCATATCTCACCAATACATACAAATTTACCAACACCCATCTTTTGGAAAACAAGTGTTGTTGTATAGAAGAAATATAATAATCGCTTCAAAATGTGTATGTTTGTAATATGCATTTCAGTTTGCACTGCAAAACGAAAGGATTCTACTTGCAAATCATCCTCATCATCAACATCGCAAGTCTCTGGTGCTTTTTTGCTTCTCTAGAAACAAAATCCGAGGAAAAAAAACGAAGGAAAAAAATAGAGGATTCTCAGCTCAACGAACGTCGAGAAACCATAATCATCATCATCAACATCCGCAGCAGCAGCAATATCAACATCAGTAGCAGGAGCAGAATTATAAGCATCGTCCTTTTTGTCGTTGTCGTTGTCGTCATCATCATTATCATCTCGCTGCTCCTTCAGCTCCAGCTGCATTCTGATACGACATTTGAAATAATATTAAAAAAAAAAATTAAACACGCTACATCAAAACTAAGAATAACACAAAAAAAAAAACAGAACAGAACATCAGGGGAGACAATGATGCTATATAATGCTACTTCTACTGCGGTTTAAAAACAGTATTTTTATAAAAAATCCTTCCCTCTGTTCCATCATTATGAAATATCAGAATAGCAGGATACATTATGTATAAAATGAATCCTCGTGAATATATTTCGTGTCCAACAATCTTCTGTGCACTGCCCTGATTATATCATTCGAATGTAGGCCACAGTTACATACAATCTATCTATGTGCATCAGCAGCAGTAGCAGTAGCATTGTGCCCAAACGACCTCAACCAGAGATATGTAAAAAACATAGAAGGAGAAGGAGAAAGAAAAATTATTATACAAAATATCTAATTTAAAAGCTTCAACTAAACAAAAACTAAAAAAAAAAACAAAAACTAAATCAAAAATAATGTTTTGTATCTCATTTTTACAAGGGTTCCTTTTTCTTGAGCCTGAAAAATTTTTAGACAAAAAAAAGTTACAAAATTGTGTTCAACGTGCGCGTGGTTTCACTGAAACAGCTGATTTAATAAATAACAGTAACCAAAAAAAAGAAGAAGAAAATAAAACCTAACTCAACTTTTTTTAATAAAAGAACAACAATCCGGTTTTTCATAATTTTTCTAGTTTTTTGTACAAAACGTTTTTATAAATTTTAAAATAATAAATAAAAAAATATATTTAAAATGAAAATAACGATGATTGTGATAACGAACATCCTTTTTTTGTAAATATTTAATACAACTTTAAAATGTTTAAAATTAAATTTAAGAAACACACGATGACTCGAAAACAATAAAATGTCACTTTCATTCAAAATCGAGTATTATTGAACATCCCCCTCACAGAAATCATTCAACCCGCTGAACACTTCCATCTGAAATTGTATACGGTAATATTAAAGTGGGGAATTTGAAATTTAAAATAATTAAACAACAAAAACAATCAAATAATATTGGTGTTGCAGTAAAAAAAAACTAATATTAAAAATATATTTCTATAATAACTTCGGGTTGTGTATGTAGCTGTTGTTGTTGTTGGGTTTTCCTTTTTTGTGTGGCCTGCTTTGTGGCCTGTGTTGTGTGGAAAGTTTAAGTTTCGCCCTTTCTTGCATTTACACACACTTACAGCAAGCGAAACGCACACATTCTCTCTTTCTCTCTCTCTGTCTTCTCATTCAATCAAAGTGTAGTTTTCAAAAATAAATTTCGATTTCATTTCCATATGAGAGTTGTATAGACATATTTATATGTATTTTATTAAAAAAAAAGAAGATATATATCTATATATACCTATAAATAATAAAAAAAAATACCTATAATTGAACGACTGATGATAAATGACAATTTAACTTTATTTGACTTTATTTTTTGAAGATCTTTTTTCACGTGTTGTTTTTTTTATATTGAAAAAAGTAGTACATACTAATAAAGTAAAAAATATCTACTATACTTACGTATACCTACTTCTGTGTTCATAAAAAAAAATATATGTATAAATAATTAATAAAAAATAAACAAAATAATAAATTGAAAACGCGTGTTGTGCATTGGATAAACAAATAATAATTTAACTTTAACTATACCTATAATAAATCATCACTAAATATTTTTAATCAACAAATCTTACTGCCAAGCTGATACTGCCCTAAGATTAAATAATAAATATATACCAATCTACTTGTAAGAATATTTATATGAAAAAAAATAAAATAATTGTTCTTAAACAAAAATAAACAAATCACTGCCAAAATATATAAAAACAAACAATTTTTAAAATAAGTCACTAATTAAAAAAAAAACACTTAAAAAGAATTACAATAGTAAAATTAATTCAAAATGATGTTAAAAACATTATGATAAAGTTTAAATAAAAAAACGTTTTTTTTTAAATAATTAAAAAAAAATTAAATCTAGTTGAATTTTTTAATTAGTATTTTTATAAATTTTTTCTGCTGGAACCGGAAACAAGGAAACGGCGTTAAAGTGGATTTCAAAAGTGATAGAATGTGGTCCGCTGCTTTGTGCACATTGGGCGTGACAAAACCAATATGCAATTGTCTGAGCTTCCGACAGGCAGCTCAGGGAGCAGTTGCTGCTGCAGCTGCTGTGGTAATAAAAAAAACTTTATTCATTTATTTTTAAAATTTTTTTTATAACAATATTTTTAGATTCTGTGTAATGATAAGGAAATAAGTGAACATAAATTAATATTATGATATAATGATGGTGTGAAAAGCTTTTAAACATATGCGCGTATATTAAAACCCAATTTCAATGGAAATATGGGGTATTAATTCGACCAAACTGTCAAATATTTCAACAAATCTCTCACCTTGTTTGATTTACTTATTGTTGGGTTATAAATCGTGTAGGCACAACAAAAAAAGAATTTTAATGAACAACAACATTCAACTTGAGTGAGCTAGTCAATGCAACTAATAACAATAAAACCAGATTTACCATTTTGAACTGTTTCCAGTATGATTTGTCTAAATTTCATCGCCGTTAGCTGGAAAAATAATAAAATCCAACCGAATAAATTTTTACTGAATTCAATATGCACCATAACTTCCAAAAAATATTTTTAGAATGCAACTTCAGTGCAAACCAAGTGTCAAAAGTTATACTGTAGTCTATATTCAATGAATAAGTAGACAGTGCAATCAACGAAGATATCCATTTTTAAATTTCTCTACGACCGTATTTTGTAAAACGATTATCGTTGAAATAATTTCGTTATCGTTTAAATGCGTTTATGCATTACCAGAACCGTGGTAGTTTTAGGATACTAGTTTTTTCTTACGACTGATACTTGGCTATCGTTAAGCTTTCACTGTCTTTTTTCAAGTTTCGACTTTTGACAATCTTAAGTAGGTGTGAAGTTGGTTGCGCTTCAAACATTGTTGGTTTCGTTAAGTAACGTCTTTATTGCGCTTTTCACTTTTTACATAATCCTTCTTTGTCGTATCTATCGTTTACTTAAGTATCGTTTACTTCCCGCCCGTTTCATAATTTGAAATAGGGGCCAGCTGACAATGACAAGCGTTCTTATTTTTTAGCCCCGAACCGGAAACTGAGCTCTCAAATAAAGAACTATTTTACAATTTTTACTCGGAGTCAGGTTTGGCTGAATTAACTACATTATATATTCTACATCATAAACTACGTGTCCTTAGTTGAATTAACTACACACCTTAAGCAGGAATCACACCTATCTCGTGTATGTGTGTTGTAGAGGGGTGTGTAATGTTGCCGACAGAGCACAGTAATCAGAGTTAGGTGTTACAAACTTTTGCTATTGCTATATTTACTTATTCTTTCCCCGAGCACTATCTTCTCATTCCCACATGGAAATATGTCTTGCACACAGCGTGATAGGGCGAATTCGGATAAAAGATTGATTATACACCACACAACGCGTCATACGAAATAAATATGGATCTACGCATATGAAACACATCGAAGCGATAGTGACATACCACTCCACAACACACCACACCATCATAAGGTGTGTTCCTTTACTTTGAAACTCTGTGCATTTGTGTTTTTTTTTTTTTTATTATGAACTTTGACAAATTTTTTTATAGAAATTCACATCAAACGCACAGAGTTTAAAAGTAAAGGAATACACCTTAAGTAAATACAGATAAATAATAGAATTTCAGTAATAAACTAAACATTTCCACTGAAAATCCAAAATTAAAAGTGACAGCTGACAGATCATTTGAAATTTGCTACAATTTGTTTCATTTACTACCTTAGAATAAAAAGATAAGGAAGAGGTATAATCACATATACAGTGTATGTGAGTGAATCACCAAATTAAAAAAAAAAAAAAACAAAAAGGTGCCTATTGGTCATTTTATCGATCTAAAGGAAAGTGTTTCGAGATTTTCAATCGTAAAAATAGTGAAAAAAAGGTAATTAAACTAAAAAAAACATTTTGTAAAACGAGAATTTTGTAAAGTGGGAATAGTGAAACTTGCAATACTTTATTAAAAAAAATATAAACAACATGCGATGCTGTGTTAAATTGTATAAAAACACCTATAATATGGAGTTAACAATATTTTCATTTCACGGGTTGCTTGTGTCTCAAATTCCACATAAATTAATGTGAAGTATAACTAGAATACTTTAAAATTGATATTTCATAGCATTTTGCTATGAAAAAGGCAAATTTGTTGAAAATACAAATATAATTTGAAACGTGTTATGTCAGGTGCCTATCTGTCAAAATTGAAATTCTCGCCCAGGTTCGAATAAGCTTTAATTGATGATGGCAAAGCGCTCAAATGCATTGAGCGCCCGTAGTGCAGAGTAATTTTTCTTACTTTGTGTGGAATATGAGACACAGCTTACCTGTGAAATGAACAAAAATTGCACTGCTTATTATAGGTGTTTTTACAAGATATAACGGAGCACCGCATGTAGTTTTATATTTTTATTTCAATGATGAATAGCATATATTCACTTAATTTACTTTTATTTCACTTGTTTATTTAATTTACTAAGTTTTTTTTTATTTCGACGATTTAAAATCGCAAAAAAACACAATCCTCAAAAGAACAGCTAAAAATTCCTTTGGGCATGATTTAGCTGTCAAACTGCATGTCTTCCCTGTGTGAATGCATTTGTGTTTGTGTAACTCACACTATTTTGAAAAATGCTTCACTTTATCCTCGACATGCCCGCTCCTCTATTTTTTCTTCTAAGTTTACTATATATAACTACACGTAATTATAGGTCTGTTCGCTTACTTTCTCCAAACTGCCAGATTCTACCAGATTTATTTATTTTTATATGAACTTTGGCAGTCTTTTGGGTAAAAAATGGTAGAAATGGGTAGATTTGGAAAGTAAACGATCAAGGTTTATATAATATTGCAAATTCATATTAAGAAATTCATACTTATGTACAGAGATTTAAAGTAAAGGAACACACCTGTAAAATTTGTCAGCTTTGTTTGTGAAAAAGTTTTTTCCTTTTTAATTAATTTTGCTTATTAATTTTTGAAATAATCCTTGATTGTATTTTAAATCCAGGAGCAAGTCGAAATTCTGCTTTCAAATTTCAGTTTATTCATTATTTTCCTTTCCACAAATTCTTTTTTCCAAAATTCGGTTTTTCAAAATTTTAGCTATTCTTAGTTTATAAAATCAAAATTCAGCTTATTTTGTATAAGACTACAACGTTGAAAAACCGCCGCCATTTTGGAATTTTAGGGTTTCAGCGAAACAATTTTCCTGATAGTTGTCAAGTTTAACAGTTAAAAAAATTCGAAAATTGCAATCAGGTGACGATATATTAAAAGAGTTATTGGTGTGTTACTGCTATTGTTTCGAATTGAATAATTGAGTAAAGTTTAGTGCGACAAGGCAAATTAACATATGACACCTCTTCTTTATTAACATGTTGAGATTCGATGGAAATGTTCAAATAATAATTAACAATTATTTCCATAGATACCAGATAATCCTAAACCAAAATAAACTAAAATGGCGGTTTTTGTTTTAAGGAACTTACGCACATATGTAATGTATGTACATCAAATCAAACAATAAAAATCAAAAAGCAATAAATTACTAATAATATCAACTCACTCCTTGATTAGTAAACAATCAGGAGTAAAATTAAAAAAAAAAAAAATGTTCCACATACGCCACCGTACGCTGTTCGTTAGAAGTTAAACTTCACAAATATACAAAAGTTATTTATGTACCTATGTATATGAATAGCAATTTCAAATTCAGACAATTGACATTAGATATGTTTGACGGCAGAATTGCAGGACCCACTATTTCAAAATCAAACAAAAATCGAGTTTTTAATCAAACTTATACATCAAAGTGGAGCCTGAATGGTTGGAACAACTTCCTGCAAATTTAGTAAAGGCAATTTCTATGAAATTCCCTAGGGAAACAATTTGATTTTTTATTCAAGTTGATGCCATATATGTACATTATATACTGCTTTTGGTTTTTTGTCAAATTTTCTAGAACGGCCTTAACGATTTTGTTAAAAATTCGTACGTATGTATAGATTTTACAGTAATTAAAATAAATTTGCGTTTCAGGTTTTGGCCAAAAAAATTCGATTAACAGCGATAGTGTTATGAAGTTTTTTGAAAAAAAATCCTTATTTTATTGGGATGGTTTTGTTATAATTTTGCAGTCAGGTACCTGTAAGTAATAAAAATAAAATTATTTAATAAAAAAAAATATTTTTTTTAATCAAACAAAAATCTGTATTTTTTAGGGTTTTTTTTTACTTTTTCACATTTTTTCTCTGACGAATAACGATACACAATAACGATATTGAGTCATTTGTGTCATTAATAATCAAAAAGGTGCTAGAGGAATTTTTTTTAATATGGAGTTTGATATACCAAAATTTGCGTATCAAAGTGAGCTATCAGACGGTGAAAATTTTGTTTCAAAACTGACTAATAAAAAAGTTATTAGATACTATTTTAATTTTGAAACATGTAAACAAAATAATTTTCAAAATGCACATAATATATTTTTAACAAACAAAACTGCCTTAAAAACTATCAAAGGTCCACATATAATTTTTTTAGTCAATATAAAAAAAAAAATTTTCAATAAATCAAACAAAATTTACTGAATTCAATTATTTTTAGTCTCTGTTTGATTGTTAACGTCACATTTCTTTAAATTTGAAATATCTAGGTAAAAGGTAGTCTTCAATCACAAGAACAAGTTTTCCTATATTTTTAAGAATAAGTGTAAAAAATCTCTTTGCATGTTTTGGCAAATGTGAATTCTTAAACGACTAATAATTCTTAAAACTTTTAACTCCTCTATACATCTTAAAACTTGTAGAGGTATGTACCTTCGATAATTGAATATAAAACATTTCGATAAAAGCTATAGCACAAAATACTTCTTTTCACCCACTGCCTTGCCTTTGGAACGAAAATCATAAAACACATTTTATTAGCTATTAGATTAGTATCTGTAGTTTGTAAATGCCCACACAAGTAATCACATGCTACTTTTGCTCGAAATTGTTTTTTTTTTGTGTGTTGGTCTTGTTCCAGCTTCAGAATGAACTAGGGAGTATAGATATGAATTAGCTACACACACTTGTTCGTCCAGGCGAAAACAAAGCTGCAAAAAAAAAAAAACATTCACTGTATGTGCTTGTGTGAGTATGTATGTCTACTTTTCCTTTGAGATATATATATATATGTATGTGTGTTTGTGTGAATAAGTAGAGCTTTTTCTTATCATCATTATCAGCATCCGAATCACATGTGTGTACCTACACCCGAGTGTGCAGTGATAGTTAAGTAGGTCACTAGGACTCTCATGTCCTTGCTGTTTTCAATTTCGATGTCTGTTTCTGCACAATGCTACTACTGCCACAAGTGCATCCATGAATGCTTATATGTGAATGTGCATGTGCATTGCATATATACACATATAATTCTTAGATTTTTATTGCTTCAAAAAAAAAAGGCCAAATCACCCCGCCTTATGAACTCTTATTATTTTTTTTTTTTCATATATAAAAGTATAGATAGATAGTATCATATTTTTAAAAGGGCGAAGCAGTCAAAAGGAATCTTGTCATAAGCTTGTCATTACGAGTAAAATATATACGTATACATTTTTTTTAAAAGAGGTTTATTGTTTTTTTAATTTTTTTTTTCGGATGCCAAAACCTTATAACATACTTATTTTGGATTTGTTTGTTTTATTTTCAAAAACGACAAAAGCTTAAAGTGTTGGTATTTAAATAGAAAAGGACATGGAAATTCCTCAGAATTCTATAAATTGGCCTTTGAACTACATTTAAACTAGGTGTATGTCCCAATGAATAAGTACAATCTAAGTATCGAGCTGAATTTTCTAATAGTACCGATAAACAGTATATACTTGAAGCTCGACTCAATTAAAAAACTAATTAGGTTGAACAAATTTAAAGATGTTTAACATCACACAAAAAACAAAAAGGTAAATGTGAATGATCTTTTGTATAGGAAGTTTTCGCTTAGTTCATAAAACCTCCTCCAAATGCTAAAAGATCGGTTTTACCAAGAAGAGGGTTTTCCAACTCATTTCTTCTATTTCACAGATATCTTCTTCACTAGGTGTTACATCTAAAGTTAATCTAAAGATATCACCACGCACCTTTATCATGAAGTTGTCAATTGTTATGTGAATTTCAATTTTATAAACATCATCTGTCATCCTAAAATTTGCAAGTCATCTTTAACCGTAATTTTGAAAGTCCTGCTTTATTTCATGTTGTTTCTATTTAATTTGTGTTCAGTTTAATATAAGTGTATTAATAAAACATTCGAAATTATTGAGTTGTAACGACAACATCTTTTGTATTTTATCTGCGCCAGTCAATAAAGTTGATTTTTTTAAGAAAACATAGGCCACCGCATAGGAAATCCAGCTCGAAGGACCAAAAATATTGTCTTAAAAAATCAAGTTCATTGTCTGGCTTGAATAAAATACTTCATTTCAATAAATCTCACTTACACTCGATTAGGTATCGAACGAATAGGAGTGTAAAACTGGCGTTTTTGTATTTGATCTCATTTCAACAATGATAAATTAATAAGTCTTTAGTTAAAGAAACATTTATGGCAATTAAATACAAAAATAGGAGAAACAGAGACGGAAATAGTCAACGCGTTGACTCCTTCATCAAATCTGTCTCAAAGTTATCAAGTCTCATGATCGTTACCGCAGAATACTGTTAATTCATTGACAACTGCATTGACACATGTTTGAGGCTCAACGGGATCATTCTTTTGTGTGATCATGTTAACAAAAAGATTTTCTGCCACATCAACATAGCCTATGTTGACTTTCATCTCAATCTCAAACATTTCGTAATTTGTTTAGTTTTTTTTTTAATTCAGAGCCATCTTTCAATGAAATTTAACAGTAGTATATAAATTTACAGTCTATTTTAGCAACGACATTTACTTAAGTTGCTGTTTGCATTGCACTGCCTCCTCCAACTGTTTTTGATGTCTTTGTCTCACTCCCACTTTATGGCTAAAAAGAGGTGGTCAAGAAAGGCATCATTTTCATGAGATAAAGTACAGAGACGTCAAAACAGTCGGAGAAGGCATTCCAATGTAAACAGTGTCTAACATGTTTACATCGTGTGATCGTCATCGCAAAAAAAATTATTAACTTTTGCTCTTTTCAACTCCGCCTCAACGCTCAAAATCAGAGAGAAAGAACTAATAGAGAGAGTCAAATTTCCTCGTCTCCGTCCCCTCGAAACCTTTTGTTTACATTTTTTATAACGTGTTGAATTCCTATCGGTGTGTACATGTTTTCACCTCGGGCAGTGCAAAACAAAAACAAAGGTGGTGAGTATGCACATCTTCTTGCATATGTATTTGCCCCCACATTTTTTTTATATGGAGTTAATAATTATATAGCTTGTAGGCTTAAAGAGAGCCACTTTCGAATTTGACCCTCTCTATTAGTTCCTTCTCTCTGCTCAAAATCAAAATGTTCGGATGCGATCAAGTCGTGTTTAACGTGTCAACGGCTTGACACCAAAAGCGACTTATGTATGAAGTTCGTCACTTTCTTTTAATTAATATTTACTATGATGTTTTACTTTAAAAAATATTAAATATTAAATAAAAATAATAAAAATATGTAAATTTGATAATTTTATACAATATAATTCGGTACTAAATTTATTCAATTTTTTTTTCAGGAGTCTCGCGGCAAGAGACCCCTTAAAATTAATATTTACTATGATGTTTTACTTTAAAAAATATTAAATATTAAATAAAAATAATAAAAATATGTAAATTTGATAATTTTATACAATATAATTCGGTACTAAATTTATTCAATTTTTTTTTCAGGAGTCTCGCGGCAAGAGACCCCTTAAAATTTGGGATAGTTGGCGGAATGTACGCAAAGGCGTAGTAGTTGGAAGTTTTGAGGAACTTATCGTAAGAGGTAAGTACAAAATTAATAAACAGAAAATTACAAAATTAAAAAAAAAGAAGAAGAATTTAACAACTTAAACAAAGCAATTTTAAATAAAGCAACGTAGCCTCGGGTCTACTCATAGTCGAATAGATTTAGAATAAAATTTAAAAAAAAACTTCATAATTTATTTACAACAACAATGTTTTTAGATAGTTTTGATATAAAATTTAAGTTAGTAGAAATTGAAATTGCATATTTTGTCACTTTAGTGGCAATTTTACTGACTGAGTAAGTGGCACTTAAGTTGCCACTGTGAAATTGCGCATTCATTTTCCATACATATTTGGCACTAGGTGGTGGAACAAGCTATTATAACTGAATTGTGACTTTTTGTTTTTAAAGTTTCTTTCTTTAAATAAAGCTTCTAATGGTCTTATTAAAAATATTAATTCATATCTAATTACATATTATGTGCATTTATTTTTTTCTAGGCAAGGATAAGCTTGGGGTTCCTGCCTCAGAACCAGTTCGTGTTGTTCTAGAGTGCGATGGGACCCAAATCGAGGATGGTGAATATTTTCGAACATTGGCAAATAATACGGTTCTGCTGCTACTAAGGCAAGGCGAACGTTGGTATCCAACTGGCGTCGATGTTATAAAAGCTGGTTAGTATACGTCCTTTGGTTTTTTTTTTTTTATTTTATTATTCCGCTAAAGATTAAAATAATGCGCCTTATTTTGTATTCTAGCGATATCAGCTATTCCGAAAATCGTCTGTGAGACGATTCATGCTCTAGAGCTCCACGATGAGACGCCATCTTGGAAGATTATGGATAACAAGGGTCGCGTCACGGTGGTCCTACACTGGGACCAGCGTCAGGGAGGTGGAGGAGGGGGAGGCGGTGGTGGCGGGCCAGGCAGTAGTAGTGCCAGTGGCTTGGGCGCCAGTGGTGGTGGACCAGGCGGCAGCAGCAATGGTCTTATGTCATCGGAAAAATATTCACCATCGAAAAAAGGACTTTCGGCACAGAGCTCACTCGATAAATCATCACCAGCACCTCAGCGTTATTCGAGCCCACAAATAACCGTAATCAGTGATGAAGGACCGGCGAGCATCTACCATCCAGGTGGACGACGCCTCTCCAAGCAGGGCGGTTCCTTTGACAGTGCCGTTGGTGCTGTGCACGTGCATACGCCCGAATGTGCCCATCACGCGCACACGCCCAGCCGTGCCGGCAGTCCTAGTACAACCGAATGCGACTTCCATTGTTGTGCCCTACATGAGGAAGGTCGCAAAATAGCCGTACATAAAAGTGTTGCAACCTCACCCATCCAGGATGGTACAACAAGTCCTCAGCCCCAGTCGTCAATATCAATATCGACGGGTAGCGGGGGAGCTGTTGGTGGTGGTGCTGATCTTACGGGCAGTATGCAACGACGATCGTCTGGTGCTAAGGGACACGTCCGGTTTCTGGACATTGCTCCCGAACGGGACAGCTCCGAGAGTGAAACCGAAAACACAGTCATGGAAGACGACAAGACGACAACAGAGAAATTCCTATTGTTAATTGATCAGCTGTCCGTTGATCAGAAACGTCATTTAAGTATTAAGGATATTGGTATTATCTTAGAGCGTTTAAATTCAAAAATCCTAGATGTCGAACGCCTGGACCGTGAATCAGAGTCGGACGACTGTTATAACTGGACGATAAAGGCCACAATTCGTGGTGATGCGTTACGGGAGCTAGGTGTAATTTATAATGGTAATTATTATGCGATCTCCGAGCATCCTGGTTACAAGGAAGAGATCGAAGAGAATGGTGAAGAGGCCGAAGAGGAGGAAGAGGATAGGCTTTAATAAATTGTATAAAAAAAATTTAAATAATAATTACTCGTAAAAATATTTAAAAAAAAACAAAACAAAATACCAATTGAGGTTAATACTAGGTAGAGTCTTATTAGTTAAACGTATTTATATATTTAAAAAAAATATAATTTGTTTGAGCAGTTGTAGGTGTTAGAAAAGTAAAAACAAATATAAATTTAAAAAAAAGTAAACAGTATCTCATTCTGATGTCTTGTTACGTTTTCGGTCCCAACATTTGGTTCTATTTTGTTAGTAATTAAGTTCTTGTATTTAAGGCATGCAAAGGTAGTTTTTTGGCCCAACGGACAATAGTGCAATGTATAAAAACAAGTAAGAAAATTATTATTATTTTTTTCTAAACATTAAAATCACTTTTAAAAAA
Organism: Epistrophe grossulariae; assembly: GCA_929447395.1. Lineage (NCBI taxonomy): Eukaryota > Metazoa > Arthropoda > Insecta > Diptera > Syrphidae > Epistrophe > Epistrophe grossulariae. The sequence continues at coordinate 139,624,193 of OV839566.1, forward strand.
AATATGTATTTAAAAAAAGAGATGATTTAGAAATACATAAATAGATAAAATTTGAAAGAGAGAAATGAGTGAAAGGCAATCGTGATTGTTTGAAATCCCTTCGGTGCCATTTTTTTTTGAATAGTTGTAAATTATTATAATATTTATCTTAAGATAAAAAAATGTCAAGTTAAACTTTATTATTTTTTTTAAATTATAAATGTATACAATTTAAATTTTGTGATTTTATTTTTTTTAAACAAGGTTGATTGCATCTGTTGATATAAAGAAAAAAAAACAAGTGCTCTAAAATGAATTAAAACAAAAATAATTATAATGGCTTATAGCAAACAAAAAAAATAAAACATAAAACACAAAAAAAGTGCCAAAGTTGAAATGATAAACCAAGAATATATATATAACACGAGATAGTATTATTATTATTAAAATCAAACGAGATATTTATTTATACCTCTTAAACTTATCACCCACTATAATCAGTGCCAAATGCATTTTTACCAACTACAGCCAAACACAAAACAAATAAAAACACAAATATATCGGTAAATTAAACCAATTCACATAAACCCGCATAAAACATTGATTCAAAACAAAATGTAAATAATTTTTTATTTGTTAGAATAACAATAATTTGACGTGTATATAGAAACATACAATGACTCCTCCAATAACCGATGTGTAGGCATTCTGGTTAAAGAAATTTGTTTTCAAATATGTTATAGGTACTACGTTTAATTAGGGGAAATGAGCTAATTTCGTAAATTCGATTTCAAATCATCTCATTTTATAGTGGAATCCATTGAAAATGTCAATATTCGATGCATAAAGAACAGAAAGAGATAACAACAAAAATAAGTGACTAACGACCAAATGAAAATGAGCTGTATAACTAAATTATCAGATTTGAGATGAAAACAATTTTTCTGTAATTTGGTAAATAACTTCACTTCGGCTCTAATGAAAACGGAGTATACTAGCTTTTTCCATCAAAAGTCAATTGCGTTCCACTTTTTTTACTAACACCAAAATAATATTTTCGTATGCATTATTATTTGGAAAATTTATGCATGGAAATTAATTTTCTATAACCCTGAACGTTAATGTCGTTTTCCATGACCCTGTTTAGATTGGGAAGATTGAGTCCGGATTGGTGAGTGCCATCGTGTTTACATATTTTGAAACTTTGAGGCGCCTCAAAATACATTGAAACAACAACAATTTCAACATTTCACACATTGAAATAACAACAAAGTAGAGTCATGAGTCCAGTTGTTATGTTTTGTCCGTGCCTCACCAGATTCCTCACCCCACATTTCTCTTGTCTATACGAACTGCCATGATACCGGCCTCAATCTTCCCAATCTAAACAGCGTCCATTGGACTTCTGAAAATGCAGATTCTTCTTGTAAAAGCTTTAAGTGCCACACTGAAAAGGTGAAAACCATTATTGAACAATTTAATTGTTAATTTTGATACTGCTTAGTTATAATAAATTCAGTTATTCAGCCTTATTATGCTTGTTTTTTTTTCATTTTCATGAAAATGAGATCTCGGAGATCTCAGCAATCTCGGTTACCTGAACAGGATTCCTCAAAACTTTGAGGAAAAAAAATCTTGGATTCGCTTGCTTGCACTTTTTAAGTGACAAAAATCTCTGAGATTTCATTATTCTGAACACGCCAACTGTATTACCGGCGGGAATTACATAGTTGTTATCGATAAGTTGTATGGAAACTTAATTTTTAATAATCAACTGCCAAATCCCAAATTTCATTTTTGACGTTCCTACATAAAGTACCTACCTATAAAATCCACCTCACTAGTGTCCCATATAAGCTGTGTTTTTTTGCAAGCCCGGGGGGAATTGGATGAAAAAAACGACGTGCATGCTAAACAATTAACATGTTAAATGCAACAACAACTAATCCCGGAGAATTCTCGGGGCTTAACTTAAGCGCACCGAAAAACTGTGTTACCGGCATGAATTGCATACATGTTATCGATAGTTTGTATGAAAACTCCATGTTTTTTACTGTCATGGCGTCGCTAATCCCCGCTGTCGTTTTTTTCAACCAATTCCCCCCGGGCTTGCAAAAAAACACGCCTATAAATCATCAAATAAAATTGGGAAGAATTTTTTTTATTTTAGCTTCGTTTATTTAAGAAAAACTTGAGAACAGAACAGTGCAGAAAAGCTTAGTTGTGTGAAAGAAATGTTAAAACAGAAAATTACAGCTTTGCGTTTTATGGGGTTGATTAATTAATTATAATTTTTTGCAATGATTTTCAAATTTAATTTTTATCAAGTCACACTTTTTCATATTCTTTTTTTTGTTTTATTCCTTATTTTTAATAAAAATATTCAGTACTTCTTTGATTTAAGGTGTGTATGTCCAAACACTTAATCATTAAAAGATTGTCATTCAAATTCTTTCTCTACTCCGAAAGTAGATGCAGTAAATATTGAAGTAACCTGTTATGGATAACTTCATGAAAAACAAAGTGACAGAATGTCGAACAGTTTAATGTACGGTTCTTAATCATTTTCATTAAAAATATCAATGTATTTTCTATAATTCTGTTTGATTGACAAGTTCAGAAACAAATTTTTATCCGTCAAAATTCGACTGACACATAACCTTTTCATGTTTCAGAGACCACCTATCTCATAAAAGCTTTTAGATTTTTAGGAATAGGAGCAACCATGGCAAGTTTACAACTCAGTAAGCATAAAATACTGAGTTAGGAATGAAGCTAGGAGCTATATCTCCATCGTTTCTTTAAATATCAATGTTAATTCTCTACGTTCGAAATAAAATTATAAAATACTTTATTCATCTTTCCTAGCTCCTTGACTTAGATCTTTCAAGAAATTATAAATAACAGAAAGAATTTGTTTTTAAAAAAGAAATTATTTACAAGTCTCACCGTCATTTTATTCACTCTATTAAACCAAATTAAAACCTTAATCCAGATTTAAATCAACTAAATTGAAGGTTTGAATGAAACAACAATTATTTACTTGGGTGAGCTACCACCAAGTTTTTATAGGCCGGCGTTATTTATGATGGTGCGAAACTTTGGCAGCATGTTCATTCAAATTTGATTGATTGTATTGAATCATCTCATAAGAGCACTCAATAACTATACCGGCTTATCAGTCGCCAATCTCTGATTGGAAAAATGTCATTGTTTGTTTCTGATATACATAAATATAATTATTTTTAATTTTAATTATGTTATAATTATTTACAATGTTTAACTTTTTTTCTTTTCAAATAGTTGATGTCTTAAAGTTTAACACCAATCACCTTTTAAAATTAGTTTTTACCAACATTTTATCGAGTAAAACTGCCATTAAAAATACTTATATTTAAGAGCATTATAACAACAATTAAAAACAAGAAAAATCATTATATTATTATAATTAAACAAAAAAAAATCTATAAACAACTTTGAATCATACGTACATACATTAATGGTTTTAATTCATAATATTATAAGAATTTTAAACCAACACAAAAAAACTGCCATTGAAAAAATAAGTACATATATTATGAATAACAAAACAATGGGATTAAAATTTTTTTTTTAAATCAACAAATTATAATCCGAGAGCAATTACAATTATTATTCTTCGATTTTAATTTTCTGTTTTATTATAATTTTATTTTATTTTGTATGAAAAGCACAAACACACAAATTTTATGTTTCAACGAATTAAATGAAAACAAAACTGCATACAATTAAAACTTTATATTAAAAAAAAAAACATTAGAAAAAATGCAGCAATACAAAATAATTTATTTTAAATTTGAAAAAAAAAAAAACAAATCAAATCAAATTAATTTACAAGAACAAAAACAAACATTGTTTTTCCTTTTTAAGTAGGTAAGGTACCTATATTGTCAGATCTTAAGGGTCCTATCGCACACATTTAGTAAAAAAAATATCAAATAACAATTTTACAGAAGAAACAAGAGTTTTAAATAAAATTAAATGATGAAATGATTCGAAGAAACAAAACAAAATAAATACAATTGAAAAATTAAACAAAAATATTGAAATCATGTTAAAAAAAGAAATAAAAAATAGTAGTTAAAAAAAGGAACGCATAAATAATGATGAAAAAAATTAGAACAATTGGTTCAATAAAACAAAAACTTAACGGCATATATATGTAAATGTATGTTCATCTGTATATATTATTCTAAAATTGAAAAAGCAGCAAGAAAAAATATTTAACAAAAAAGTTTAATAAATCGAGTTTGTAGTGTATAGTGTGTAACTGAAGAAATATTTGTTCCGTAGCGGTGAGATTTTTCTTAAATTATAATGCTCCCTATCCCATCCAGTTAAATAGCAAACGAATATTTTTCACAATAATTGCAATTTCACAAGTCTTTTGGACTCAAGTGAAAAGTTTGAGGAGTATGGCTATGGATATGGAAGAGTTTGACATTTTAATAATGTTATTGTTTCGTTTCCAATGTTGTCTTCGCTTGGACATTCGGAGTACTCTTTTTGCAGTCCTTTTTCACTTTCACAATTACACAAAGGTTTCTTCTTCTTCAAAAGGGAGACCACACAAAAAAAATATAATATGTAAAACTTTTCGTCGGATTGTTTGTCAAAAGCGTTCAAGTATGAAGAAGCCATTTTATTAAATGGTGACATTCGTTAGTGTGTGTGTAAATTTTGGAAGTTGATAAATTCGTTTCCGTTTGAATCAAAAAGGAGTAGAATAGATCGAAAATGACATCAGCTTTCTCCAATTAAGTTTGATTGGGAGATTTGTTTATACAGTATTAAGGCCAGTTTTACGGTGCACCACTTAACAAAATAAGTGGCACTTAATTTTCCAATTTTGGCACTCTAGGCGCAGTTTTATTGTCTGAGTAAGTGTTACTTATGTAAGTGGCCAATATGGGAGACTTAAGTGTCACTTATTCCGATAAGTTTACACTGTGGAATTGGACGTTAGTTTTTCATGTTCCACTTCGATTGTGAAGTCCATGATGGATTTCTGTCTCCTGTCCATTTGTATTTTATCAATGTATATATATCCTGTGCCAAAAATTACTTAGTTTGAATTTTATGATTTAATATTCTCTACCTTTTTCGTATTGAACTTAGCCGATATTTCATCTAAATATGCTCTTTCTAGGCAGTATTCGTTTTTCGTTTTAGCGCTTTGGAGGTCTCTGTTTTCTTACATCAAAAAATATTTTAAACTTGCTTGACTTCAATGGCATTCAATCAATTTAGTTTTCGCGTCGTCTTGACAGTTCGTTTGACCTGGGAGATCTCCAAGCCCCTTTGTTATAGATAGAGAATTCGTTGCTTCCTATAGTATTTTTTATTAACTACAACCAGGAACGCACTGGGAGTCAAAGGGCCTCCCGGACTTTAAAATAAGGGCACAAAATAGTAAAATTCGTAAAAGTAGCTAAAAAGAATTAGCTCCGAAAACTACGATAAAAAAATTATCGTTGTGAAATTGCAGCCGTAAACCGTGTTATTTAAAATTTCTATTATGTAATTGAGTTAACAAAAAATGTAACTAAACTTTCGAAATTATTACTGCAATAATGACATTTTTGATGTTTCGTACTTCTACCGAAACTTTAAGATAGTCACAGCAATCGAAATAGTGTTGTTGTTCTTTTCTTTTTTGTTTTTGTGGTGTGAAAGCTTTCCTTTAAATGAACTGAAAGTACTTCAAAAACCTAAAGATTATTAAAGATCATTAAAGATGTTTTTTTTTAAGAAATGAAAATTTGTATTTTACATGATGAAAATGTAAGAAAAGTTATTTGGGAGCCTTCTTACCTTAACAATGGGGGAACTATAGCTCAAAACTTAGTGTGGGAACCCCAACTACAGTTTCGTTTCTTAGAGTACTGTGAGGGCCTTTTTGGGCCTACAACAGCTCAATAATAATGAATGGGTCCCACAGCAGCTAAACTATAATTTTCAATAAAATAATCTTGTATACGGAGCCAATAGCTTTATCCTCACTGTGGGGCCTCTATAACAGAGCTGTGTAGGCTTATTGAGATTCCTCTGGGCCATAAAAGCTGTATATTTAAGAACAGAAAGTACTGCAGGGGCTTTCATGCACTCTTTGTTCTCACAGGTTGCCCGGTGGCCCAGTTGCCACCCTGACTACAACGCATAGTCGATTAGTCTGTCTCCGTTATAAGAAGTCTAGTAGACTGTGTTTTCCTTCTCTCAAATGAAAAATGTGCTCTCCTTACCGACTTTTTGAAGTCCATATAAAAATGTGTCACCGAATAATAAATTGAACAAAATTTCAAGGCACCATCATCACCGAGTCACTGCATACAACATTAGAGTGTGTTTTTTCGAAGCCGGAAGGAAATTGGACGAAAACAAAGTTGGAACCAAACAACTTTTACTTATGTACATGTTAAATGCAACAACATCTAATATACTTATTTGCTAAGCTAAGCCCAGATAATCTTCGTTGCTTAGGTGTTATATCCCGGAGAAAACTGTGTTAATGCGGACTGGCGAATTAACTGTATAGCCGCGTTCAATTATCGCTACTACCCCATATAGATCTTGCCATGATTTTCAGATTTATTTATTTAGTGAATACACATGATTGCTTTTTCGATACTTAATGCATATAGAGATGAGAATATAATACAATCTTAGCAACTATAAATTTAAAAACTGGAGAAATAATTAGGTGTAGTGTAACTTGTCTTCCCATGAAAATATAACGGTAGGGATCCCAATGACAAGAGTGTTGTATGCTCATCTCTTTTTTGCTTATGTTTGTTTATTTTTCGTGTATTTGTTGCCATTTTTCTTTACAATATCTTACCATTTGCAAAATTGAAAGTCATCTACCCGCCAAAGTAAAAACTAATTTCTGGATCCACAAAGGAAACCCCGATAGAAACCAAGATCCAATGTTGTTTGTGTATTACGTTTACAAAAATAAAAAATTGAATATTGTGATAGAAGATAGAGAAAAACATTTGTGCTTCCTGCATATTTAAGTCCGAGAAATTTCCTCTGCCTTGGGTATTTCCTGCTGGTTGTCCAATACCAGGTTGATGTACTACCTTAGACGTACGCCAGATTACAATAAATTGATGGTTGAATTCAAATCACAAAAAAAAAAACAAAAATTTGGGTTGCCAAATGTTAATTTTATTTTATTTTTCGTATGTGGGCACATTTTGTTTTATTATTTTATTAATCTTTTAATGCGGGATTTACATGAATTACAAAATGTTAGAATTATTGTCACAAAACTTGCAAATAATTTAATTTCATGATCGCTTCTCAATGACATGCAAATTTGCCCGAAATCTTAAGTCGCTCTGAAGATACTATACCAGTGAACAGGTTCAAAACTCTTTCTTGAATTTTGTTATAATTTGAAAATGAAACTCATACCGAAAACTAGGACTTTTCCTTGAGCAGGAACCTGTTTACACAATAAAAAAACAGTTATATTAAAAAATATCAAACCGCTACGTACTTAATGTGCAAAGTAAAAACATTACATAATTAACCATAAACTTTAACAAATTGGAACTCGCTAAAAATTGAATAAAAAATCGTATAGTAAATGAAAACAAATTACCATGTAATATTTGTCATAATGCACAAAATTAAAATATTCAAAAACGGCAAATAATAATTGAGTAAAAAAAAAAAAAAAAACTGAAAACTAATATTAATATTAATATAAACTTATACTTAGAACTGTTAAAAATATATTACGTAATGCATAATAAACAAACAAAAAGAAAACGGCGAATGAAATCGCTTTTATAAAAAAAAGAAAAAACAAAATTAATGATTTTTTGTTTAGTTTTAATTTATATATTTAAATAAATAACAATTAAAAAGAAACATTTGATGTAAACGTAAATTAATGGAAGGAGGAGACGAAACGAATTTCTTTCACCACATCAATAATAATTAAAATAAAAAAATAAACAAATTTAATATAAATTTAAATATAAAACGAATCTTTTAAGTTGTTAAGTTTTTCAAAATAAATCTAGAAATCTAGGAAAATTAAAACAATTTAAATTATTAATTGTAAACACACAAAAACACACATACATACACACAATAATTGATAGATAAAGTTACAAACAAAAAATGACATAAATAAATTTATACATCTTTAGAAAATAAAATAAAATAAAATAAAATACATAACAAAAAAATCCTACTTCCAAGAACTTCCCCTTAAATAAAACAAAAAAATAAATAAAAATATTTTTAGTTTAATTTAATTTTTATAAGTTTTCGTTAAAATATTTAAATATATACGAAAAATAGCTACTCATTCTTTGATAAGTGAAGAATGAGAAAACTCAATTACTTTGGCATATTGCTTACCTACCTATACTAAAATATGATCAACAACCAAATTATATGGAAATAATTATAATTTAAAATAAACATAAAAAACCACAAACAAAAATAATGAAAAAAGAAAGAAAACACAAAAAACCAACATCCAAAGATGCCATATTATATTATATAGGTATCTATGAAATTTTAAGTAAAAAATAAAAAAAAAAAAAAACTAATAAGTTTAGGACATTTATTATGATAAACAAAAAATGCAAACATAACTTAACACTCAAATTCATAACAACAAAGAAAAATTAATAAAAAATAAAACAAGAATGAGAAATAAAAATAAACAATTATATACACAGAAAATATAAAAAAAAACAACCACATATAATTATAAAATAAAAAAAAGTATTAAAATGAATATAATGATTAATTGACAGAAAAAAAAAAAAAGGATATAAGTAAAACATTATTACAGCATTAATTTAAATAGTTAGTAAGTGATATTTTTTTTTGGTGTATATGCAATCAGTTATTACTACATAACATGATAAGTGGAATGCAGAAGATGAACAAATGGATGTTTTTATTATTATTATTAATTATTATGAACAATATTATTTATTTTGTTATTTCTTCTATTATTATTGAATAAGTATTAATTTATTTGAAATGACAAAAAATAAACAAACAAAAAATTACAAAAAAATGAAAACGATAAAAACTAAAAAAAAAAATAATAAAAATACCAAAAAAGTTATTTATGAAAAATAAAGCCAGTTGTTTTTATTTGTTTTGTTTATTTTGAAAAAGTAAGATAATAATATGGACTCCACACAAATACAGTAAAACCCGCTTAAGAGAAACTGCAAAATGTCACAGTCTTTCTTTCACTTAAGCGGGTTTTTCACTTAAACTTAAAAATTCACTTAAGCGGAGTCCGGATAATTGAAAAAAATTGCACTTAAGCGGATTTAAAAATTTCAAAAAGGGTTCAGGCATATCAGAAATTCAAATGTCATTTTCGTGATGAAAATTTGGTGGAGGTGAAATATAAAAAGGAAGTAAAAGCGTTCAGCAAATTTTTTGTTCTTTTCTATTAAATTTTGTTTTCACTTAAGAGAGTTTTTTTCAATGAAAAATATTAAATTTAACTGAAAATATGTTTCAGGTATCGGGGTTTTTCACTTAAGCGAGTTTCGCTTAAGCGGAGTGTTATAAAGGTAATTGGTCGACAAATACTCGGGGATGAAAAAATTTACCCGATTTGCCATTCCAGCATAGTTGAGGTACATTAGAAATGAAAAAAGCATTTATGTTTTTTAAAAATTTAAATAAATAATTTTTGAAATTTGCTCTATTTCACATACAAATCTGGAACTACGCGTAGTTAATTTAATAAACCACACGGCACACGTCTTATTTACTACAAATTGTTACGTTTTCATATACAAACATAGTAAATTTAGAGAAATAATAAAATTTCAATAAAAATTTAAACATTTTAACTTAAAATTCAACCTTCAAAGTTACAACTGATAGATCATTTGATATTTGAATTTAAGTTTGTTACAATTTGTTTCATTAACTACATTTACCTACGTTTAACTGCATAAACTACGTAGCAAATGTAAAAAAATGTAGTGGCCATCCCTGCCTACGAACACTTCTACTTTTTTTGATGTCCGTTTTATCATCTTCTTCGTATTCTGTTTCCTCAGACCAGTAAGAACAAAGCACGAACGCAATAATTTTGTCTATTCCCCTGACGTTTCGCCCTCTTTCTCTACTCGGCGTTACACTTTTTTGAAATTCTGTTGATTTTTTCACATTGTTAGTAGGTATGCCTCCGCTTAAACATTTCTAATGTTAAAAGTGTTTCAGATAAGCGGGTTTTTCTCTTAAGCTGGTTTACACTTTCGGAGATGGAACTACGAATGGGCAACCGGGGAATGCACCAGGGCCTAGCTGTCAACCTTTTAAGATGAATCCTGACTAAAGATGCCCCTTCTTAAGGAAAAAATGAAAACTAACGAAACAATTTTAAGATAATAATTCCTTCTTCGTGACCTTTTTAAATTTAAATAAAATTGAATCCTATTTTTGTGGGCTTCAGGTCTTATTTGTATAGATTTGGTTTTAAAACAGACGACGTTTCGCAAGTGGTTACGTGCTTCTTCAGGTCTATTTAGATTATCCTTATTATTTAAAATAAACTATGGTTTATATCTATCTATAGATATTTTTTAATTATTATTTATTTTTGATCCTTTAATATATTTGAAAGTCTTGAAAAATAGATATAAACCATAGTTTATTTTAAATAATTTTAGGATAATCTAAATAGACCTGAAGAAGCACGTAACCACGTGCGAAACGTGCGTCGTCTGTTTTAAAACCAAATCTATACAAATAAGACCTCAATCCCACAAAAATAGGATTCAATTTTATTCCATGTTAAGGTAGTTTATAAGCTTTTAGCTTACCGTTTAAAAACTATCTTTTATCATTTATGTACTTACTTACTTAGGTGGTGCTAAAGCCCCGCGTACACTTGTACCTTTTACGTTGTTGCCTAGTTTTTTTTTTGCAGGAGAACAAAAAATAGGCAAACTAAGAACGAATTGCTTTTAAAGCGAAAAGGATTCTTTAATTTCGTTTCCTCTATATTCGAGTCCACTGGCGCTGCCGTTGCTGTTACATTTTCTTTTCCCTACACCGAGAGTTTGCACATCAAAAACGTACAAACAAAATCAAACCCAAAATTCAACTGAAATATTTTGATTTTATATTTTCAAATATATCTCTCTCTACCGAATGATGAACAGTACGCGGTTCGTGCATTCGATAACCCCGTTGTTTTTTAGAGACGAAAACCCCGCATAAGATTCTTAACCATATTTACGACCACTTCCGCTACATTTACCTATATTTTCCCCATACCGATGGCATAGATTGTCTGCACATCAAGAACTCGGTTTTGGGAAACTTGTTGGAAAAAGTTACCAAACAAAAAAAAGTCAAGAACGATGTTAAAGAAATGACATGACAGCGGGTCGAATTTTTCGTTTCAAGTGAATCACTGAATTTGTCACAAATTATTCTTAAAACTCTTTAACCTCTCTTCTAAGCTCTATCAATAATTATTTAAGAAGTTCTTGAGAGAATCTAATAATTGTTAACAATTTTTTGGGAATTTTGTTGTCCTTTTCGGCTTTATCTTCAGATATTCAGAAATATGAGCCATGACAAGAGATGTTAAAAATTTCAATGGGAACATTTTTTTATTTTCACATTTTTTTTAAATGAATGGAATTCAAAAAATAAAAGCATTTAAATGGTGAAAAAGCACTTGGAAAACTGTGTAGGCTTTGAGTAATGATACAAATGTTTTTAATGTAGCCCCTGTTTTTCGTTTAGTTCATTTGACTGTAGAATGTAGAGGTAATACTATTTGGTGTATTCATTTAAAAAAAAAAAAATAATAACTCAAGCAAATATATTTATTTTTCCTTTCTCTACGTAATCTAAACTTACAATACTAATACTGAATACTGTTTTTAATACTTTTAACACTTAATACTAATAGTAGATCTTTGTTAAGGTAATTAATTAAATTAAAAACATGTCCTTTTCAATCTTCTTCTTATACGTTTATGCCATCTTTTGAACTTAGATTCACGTGCTCGAGGTACTTCGTTTTCGCTATTCCTAACATCTAAAATTTCCATATTTGAAGTTACGAGTTCTGTCATTTGAATATAATTTTCAGAATTTGGTTCTGAAATTTCATGTTTGTCTTCATTTTGTTCAAAAGGAAAAAAATTGGTCGCCACTAACGATTTCCTGAAAAGAAAACAAAAATTAATTGAAAATTGAATAAAAAAAGCATTTCCTGCCGTTACATACTTCGTGCATACTGCAGACGTCCGGCACGAATTGAATCGGTCAACCTGCTCCAGTAATCATAAAGGATTCCGGTCTGATAGTATTTCAGGCATGAAAAGCAATTTAAAACATCTGGAATTTCACAGCTATCATAAAGGCAGGGTATAACCTTACGGCAACCTCTTTCTAAAAAAAATTAAAAATAGTTTATTCTATAATTTGTATTATCAAGGAGGAGGTAATTACCTATTTGAAGAGCAGCAGCATATTGGACAAAAAAATTATTCAAAGAGCTCACCACAAAATTATTCGAAACTATAACAATCAGCCGATTGCAACGTTCCCTTATCAGAGCCATTACGGCATCATGTTCAAATGAAATGCCACCGAGGAGATCACGATCTTTGAGGCAAAGCTGCAAAAAACTGTTTGTTTAAAGATTTTTTATTAGTCCAAGGTCTTACCACAAATTTAAACGTGGGATGATTCTCCATTCGATGGACAAGTTCTTCGGCAAAAGGCAGATCTGCATCTGCGAAGATAAGAAAAGCGTCATATCTTAGCAATGGAAGGTTACGCTCTGCCCTGTCGATATCAGATCTTGTTATAGGAACATGAATTGGATTATTCTCGGGGATTTGTGAGGTGTTTTTATGTTCTTCTTCAACTAAATCAATTAATTAATTTTTAAAATTGTTTGGATATTCAAAAATAGAATCTTACTTAAAATGATGTCATCTGGCTTTTTTAAGTTACATAGGATGTTCTCAGAACTGCTTGTCTTACAAAAATAAGCCCGAGCATCTTCAGCTAAAAGATATCAATCACCGTTAATCAAATTTTATTTATAGATATAAGACGCGTTATAGATTGGATAGATTGAGGCCGGTATCACGGCAGTTCGTAGGCAAGAGAGGTGTGGGGTGAGGCACGAAAAAAACATAAAAACCGGACTGATGTTTTGTTTTCTTCGTGCTTCACGAGAGTCCTCACCTCACCCTTCTATTGCCAACGAACTGTCTTGATACCGGCCTCAATATTCCCAATCTAAACAGCGTCTGAGGTATTGTCAAATTATTGAGGTCGCACAAAAGATTCACTTATCTCAGAAGGACCTTTTTAAAGGATCCCCCACACCAACCCGAATCTGTCGCGGCGAAAATTTCCTTTAAAAATACGTTTCATTCATAACTTAAAAGTAACCGGTTCTAAAGTTATAAAATAATGAGTAAAAAAACAAAAATTTCCCAAACGATTTGTATGGAAAAAAGAAAATACGATGAGGGACCGCTAAATTATAATCTAAAGGGCTGAAATTTTTACCAGGCTTATCATTTCACTAAACTCAACTAAAAAAAACTAGTGGCATTGAAAATGGGAGACATTTAAATTTTTTGAATCAGTCTAATGTACGTATCTAAAATAAACTACGAATTTTATAAAAGATAAGTTATTCTGAGCCGGCCTTTTTATTCCAATGTGGAAAATTCTGTTGACCTCTTTTAATATGAACTGATCTTTTAAAATAAAAAGTATTCTTATTCCTTACTCAAACTATCGATCACATCATCGGCCACATCCCAGCGATCGATTTCACCAAGGAGTGCCAGAAGATCCTTAAAGCTGGGGCTGGCTGTTTGACAGTCATTCCACACAGTCAAGACCCCTAACATAGGATTTTTGTCTTGCGGAATATCTGATACATTGAGACCAGCGAGATGTGCAAATCCTCGCCAATCACGTTGGCACTTATTCTTAGCCGAAAGGATTTTTGGTGTATTTAGTGATTGCGAGAGAAAACACTTTGTGGGATTTCGTAGTGCTGAAATGGGTACAGAGTCGAATTTGATTTGAATCGTTGAACCTTCACTTCTGTTTTGACACATTTTGGTTGTTAAAAAGAAAATGTAAGAATATTTTAATGATTTTAAATGGAATCATATCCATGTCAGAACAATTCGGATTCCTTTAAATAATATCTTCTATAATGGCTTCATGGAATATGTAAAAAAATAAATTCAAAATTAAAAAATTCGCGTTCTTATCTCTTTTGGTTTCATTTTTTTCGTTTGGCATATTTGTTGATAAGAAACTAAAAGAACAGTTATGCCAAACAGTCCAACTGATCCGTCATTGGGCGCGTTCACGTTGTGATGGGATAAGATGTCTCGGATAACCGAGAATTTGTCAACAACCCGGATAGGTCAGGATAAACGGGTGGCGTGTTTTTTCCAAGCCCGAAGTAAATTGAATGAAAAAACGGTTCGGGGATAAAAAATAGATAATTTTAAGCGCGGAGAAAAACTATTACCGGCGTGAATTACGCGTGCTTGCTATCGATATTTTGTATGGAAACTACATTTTTTGCTGTTATAGCGTCGCTAATCACCAATATAGTTTTTTTCAACCAATCCCCTCCAAGATTGGAAAAAACATACCTAGAAATAGGTATAAGGTGTGTTTTTTTGCAATCCCGGGGACAATTGGTTAAAAAAAAAACAACAACGGGGATTAACGACGCCATCACAGAAAAAACATGGAATTTTCATAAAACTATCGATAACAAGTATGTAATTCCCGCCGGTAATACAGATTTTCTCCGTGCTAAAGTTAAGCCCTGTAAATTATCTGGGTTTGGTTAACCCCTTTGGGGGTTAGTTGTTGTTGCATTTAACATGTACATTATTAGACCCAAATGGTTTTTTTCATCCAATTTCCTTCGGGCTTGGGAAAAAACACGCCTTATTACTAGGCGTGTTTTTTCAAGCCCGGGGGGAATTGGTTGAAAAAAACGACAGCGGGGATTAGCGACGCCATGACAGTAAAAAACATGGAGTTTTCATACAAACTATCGATAACATGTATGTAATTCATACCGGTAACACAGTTTTTCTGTGTGCTTAAAGTAAGCCCCGAGAATTCTCTGGGATTAGTTGTTGTTGTATTTAACATGTTAATTGTTTAGCACCGACGTCGTTTTTTTTATCCAATTCCTCCCGGGCTACTAATAAACGCTTTGCAAAGCGTCGCGAGTCTGCGTCGCGGCTATTCTGTCCGATCTCAAGTAGTGATACGTGCTGCCTTTAATTTAATTTTGGTAGCACTTTTTTCACTTGTCAAAAGATTTCAAAGTCCAAATGTCACATATTGACGTTTCTTTCAAAAAGGCCTATAAAACAGAACCAAAGAAGTCGATTATAAGTTTTAATTTTTACTTGGAATTGCTGTTTGTTTATTTTTTGTAAATAATTGTTTTGAAATATAACTTTATATTACGTAGTTGACCTCAAAGTTCATTAATCTATCAACTAAGTTTTACAGAGAACGTCTACTTAAACGAAAAGAAGTTTCATAGAGAATACATCATAATATTATCATAGCCAATAAACTTAGATAATTACTTATGGATTTTCTTAGTCAGCTTAATACGATTAGCCATCTAATCTCTGCAGCAAGAAAAGTATTTAATCAATAACTTCCTTTCTCCTATCCAAAAATACAAAAACAACAACAATGGATATTAATGCCAATGAAGATCCAAATGAAATTGACTACGCTAAGGTGCCTATAAATGCAATGCGCCAAACTGCATGCCATATACTCTCTAGATCACTCAATCCAACAAAAGTGCTCTTGTCAGAGGAAGGCATTTACCGAGATTGGAGGGGAGTTGCTTACCTGGCTGGCCTTAACAGCTTATATGGACCGTTTATTACCACAGAAAAGGATCCAATGGCCAAAGTACTTTCACTTTGGCGTCAAGAAGGCAACAATGATACTGCAAACTTTGACAATCTATTGAAATTCCTGGGCAAAATCGACCGCTGGGATGTTGCGGATGATTTGACCGAGAGCTTAGGTAAGATTCGATATCAAACTAATCTCTTCAACAAAAACAATCAAAAAAGTTTACTCTGCGAAATTTTACCCTCTGCAGCTGAAGACGCCAAGGTTTTCAAATCAAAGAAATATCAAGAGCAGTTAATTATGGCACGAAAGGAAGCCTCCGCAGCTTGCAATGACTTCATGAACGAAACGTGTGGAAATACCAATCCAGACGAAGACATTCTCACCACCGAAGATATTCAGAATGCCCAAATAGGTCTCCCACCCCAAATGTATGATGCTTTCGTTCTGTTTGCTGATGAAGACTACGACTTTGCAGCCGAACTAATTTCACGCTTGGAAGAGGATCATCCGAAATTTGGGTTCAAGGTATATAATCAAATTTGTGCCACAATCTTAAAAGCTGTAAGTGATAACATTCTATTTTTTAAGATTTGTGTAAAGGACCGTGATCTTCTCGCAGGCATACCAATCGAACACGAAGCTATAATGCGTATAATAAGCGAACGCTGTGATCGGCTGATTGTGATAGTTTCTAAAGCTTTTCTAAAGAGCCCAGCCAACACATTTTTCATAAATTTTGCTGCTGCTCTTCAAATAGGTAAAATCAAATTAAAATTCTATCAAATTTGATCTTTCGAGTGGATTTTGTTTTGTATTCTCTACGTTGGACAAAAAAAGAATTTGAATCAAAAAATCGATCAAAAAATCAAATTTAACGGTTATAAAAGTCTTAAGATTGACATTTGGGCGAAAAAAAAAAAATTTCCAATATGGTTTAAAGTCGTGGGTGTTAATGGTGCAGCATTTAAAAAGATCATGGTCTTACTTGCTTTCATGAGCATAATGAAACATCCATGGGCAAGAATATATTTTTATGATTTTATGTTATTGTATGTTGAATTGTTGTTTTTGTCAGTATCAATTTAGAATTTAGAATTTATTTAATCAAAATTTTCTTATAGAACAACGACGTCGGAAAATAATTCCATGTCTCTATGAGCCTTGCGTCCTACCTCCTACTTTGAGTTTCTACTTTTACCTGAAGTATTTCCATGCTGGCAAGTTTTTCAATTTTTGGGATAAACTTAGTGATTCCATACGAAGTCCATCTTTCTATGGCGATATGATTGGAGTGCGTGGAAATGTTGTTCTGCCAAGGTAAACAATTTAACTCGGATATTCAGGAAAAAAAGTCAACCTTTAAAACTACAATAACTATTACTAGCATTCAAATCGATGAAGTAAAGGAGGAACAAGCCCTAAAAGTCACAACTCTCTGTGCACCGGTTAAGACTCCCAGAAAGAAGGCATCCAAAGTACCTGAACCAATTATTATCGCAACCGAGCCTCCTCTTCGCGGGGCATTATCAATGACCCAGTTACCTAATGTTGAAGTCAACGGTAATTATGACATTGATAGTGATTTGCCCTCGGTATGCAGTTTTGAAAATTCTTTACCAGAATTATCGTCTTCAACGAAATCTAGTCGAAGCAAAAAACTCAAATGGCTTAAAAACTTCTTTCCATCGAAAAATGCTGGTTCACAAACCAATTTGCCAGTATCATCGTCAATGTCATTAGAATCAGTTGCAAAACCAAAAAATAAAAAAAATTGGCTTAAGAAAAGGTTAACACCTAATCATACCTAGAGGTGCTTTATAATGGATCTATTTATACATTCCACTGCTTTT
Organism: Epistrophe grossulariae; assembly: GCA_929447395.1. NCBI lineage: Eukaryota > Metazoa > Arthropoda > Insecta > Diptera > Syrphidae > Epistrophe > Epistrophe grossulariae. Next base: position 139,641,982 of record OV839566.1, read on the forward strand.
TTTTTATTTTTACAATCTTAACAATAAATTGCTTTACAAGCAACCAACAGGCAGCTTTAAAAAAAAATGAAATACGCTATATCGCCTTATATTTAGAATAATAGTTGTTGACCACTGTGTTTAAATAATTATTTGTTGTATTTTTGATAAAACTTATTAAAGATGTATTTTTTTAATTGAATAAATAATCAGCTTTAAAGAATAGCGTTTAAAGATTGAAAGACTATTTAATTTGTACTATTGGTTTTATATTATAAAATCCGCTTTTCTTAGCTTATTATATTGATGTATGGATATTTACCCTATAGCTGCTGTCGATTGTCGACTAATTGATGTCCAGAAAACTGACGCCAATTCATACCTGTCCAGCATTCAACGGACGATCTTTGCAATAGCGGCCATTATTTTGAATTGCAATTAAAAATAAAATTGTTAATTTGGTGCTTAGCTATACAAGAAGAGGCTATTGAGGAAATGTAGGTTTATAGATACATACTTAATTATAATTATTCAAAATTGTTTTAAATTTCCGGAAAGATCTTAACTTTGTCCATTTGTCAAGAAAACAACAGGGTTATTAAACCCAAAATTTAAATTTAAAAAAAAGCAATTTGTCATTCTATCATCATTGACGTACCCTACGAGTATTCTTCACATTACAAATACAAGGCACAATAATTGATACGATTTTACAGTTTTGCTGGCTGCACACCACATAGATATGATTCAATTCCGTCCACAAAATTGGAAAGTACATTGAACAAACAGGGAAGAACCCGCCACCTAATTATAAAAAAAATTTTCACTAGTGCTTACTCACGATGAACGAAGATGACAGTACACAATTCACAGAGATTCCTCGGGGCTTTACCTAAGCGCAAAAAAAAAACTAATAACGGCACCCCGTGTTATCGATAGTTTTTATGGAAACTCCTTTTTTTCTGTGAAGGCGTAGCTAATCCCCGTTTTCTTTTTTTTTTAACCAATTATTGTACTGGAATTGGGTTAGCTCAAGGCTAGGTACTTTCAATCGACACGGATATGAGTGTTTACAAAATAGACTTAAAATTAAAATTCGGCACAAATATTTTTTAAATTATTTACTCGCAATATGAAAAAAATTCTGCATATACGCATATATTTTACAGGAAAGCAAAACTTCCCGTACAAAGCAAATAGAAAAATTGAATTAATTGTAATATTTTATGAAGATTTTATTCTTATGAAGTTTTACAAAGTGAAAATTAAATAAACTGCCACTTTCTACCCATTTTAGCCCAAAGTTCTGTCAATGTCCGCATATAAATAAAACAATAAAATTAGACTAGAATTGGTCAAAATTGGTAGTTTTGTGAAGTAAAGAAACAGACCCGATATTTCCGCAACCGAGTTTCGTAAGTGGTTTCGCTTTTTTTACTTCTAAATTAATAATTAACAGACCCTTCCATCAATGTAGGAACATCATTTAACAATATGCTCAACAAAAAATCTTTGGTCAGTTTTGGGAAATTTGAAGACCACAGCAAGGAAGTGAGAAAGATCCATCTGGCGAAGAAGACTTGTATATGAAGCGATCATTTCAGAAGTCAGAAGTTGTTTATAAAATGAACTCAATTAATAAGCAATCCAACGGTCGACAGAATTCTCATACTACCAAATCAAATGGTATCATAGACCATTGTACCTATTGTTTGTTGTCCCAAAACTTCTCTTTAATCGCACCTAATATCAGACTTTTTTTTGAACTGAAAACCAAACAAGTAAAAATGGCAAAAGTAAAATTAAACACAAGTACATGTTACACATAGTCATGGATTTAACATCTTTTCTTTATCTCTATAATAGGCAAACTGACGCACATAAATTATCTTCGTCTATATTCATTTTTTGTTTGTTTGTTCAACATCGAGAGATTCGATTAACCTACGGCCCTTCCCTTCATCCCACGCCTTTAAACTGACAGAGCACAATGAAGAATGGATGTGCGCTATGTACCTTCCTAAGGAACTTTTAAAGATGCTTCTTCCTGCAACCTAAAGCTTATGTGTATGTATATGGATGGGGGTTTGTAAATAAACCTTTGTCCTTTTGAGCTTGAAAATACTTCCCTTTCTTGTCTAGTAACTATTTTTTTCATAACAACAAAGGTGAAAGGTGAAAAGATCAGTGTACTGACTTTAGGTTCATATTAACATTATGGTTTGTGGTGTCGCGTCGGCTATGTTATGGTCTTTGTCGGTGGAGACGTGGAAAATCCTCAAACATGGCACTAACATCTTTCCCATATACCCATAATGTTAGGTAAAGACCATTTGAATATGGAAAACACATCGAAAATAAGACGTGATATGGTGGTAAGATGATAGTTGGGTGTTGAATGAGGTCAACACATAGCAATGTCTTGCCGTGCTAGGGTAAATCAAGGATCTGGACCTCCGGGTTTCTCTACCACACAAAAATTTCCGGTTATGAGAGAAACAAAGGAGTCTGGGTTAATGATTATACAAGTCCCGGAACGTCAACGGATAATGTTTTGAGAGTGTGCACTTGAGAACACAATACAGTACAGATGCTACTCAAAATGTTGAGTCTATTTTTTGGCCTACTAGACAGTGCCTCCACAATTTCAAAGGTATGCTCGAGGATTTCTCTGGTAAAGTTGGAAAGAAAAACTTCTTTGCGGGATTAGTTATAGTAAGCAAAACACCTGCCTCTCTAAAACGATAAAAGATACCTAACTGCTTCTGACAAAATGAGTTTGCAGCAGTTCGTTATATATATGTTCCTATACACTCATAATTAATACAAAGCTTTGGATCCACATTAGTAACTTGACCTTATTATATAGTTAGTTCACGAAAGGAGAGGATGACACATAAAATGTCTAGTTATAACACCTTTGAACGTAAACTAGATCCCCTCATAGCGATTATGTGTCGTTAATGAAAACTTTATTATGTTTTCAGAAGTATAAACACCAAAATGTTGTAAAATACATATCATCAACTTTAAAATATTAAGTTTAAAATACCGATAACGAGATTTAAGCTAAAACAAGTTTTTTTTATACCTTAACTGAAGATAGTCATGAAATTAAATGGATGAAATGGACTTAAACTCAAGATATATTTCGTTTGGATATAAGCGGGTGAAACACACCATACTCACAGCCACAAGTTAGTATAGTAAATAATATTAAGAATTTTCCTAAAATGCATTAGCTGAACAAACTTATGTGTATATGATTTTCAACCAAGTTAAATTTTCTTTCGTTACTCGTCGTCGTTCAGTGCAAGACCACCCCCATTATACCAACACAACATCCCCCTTTATAATAACCACATAAACCAAGTGGCAGCAAAATATTCGAATGCACTTTAATGCAGTGCTGTCGGTCGTTAGAATTTCAATTTCAAAATGTTTAAGCATTTTAGATGTGTTTTTTTCGTTATAATCCTAATAGTAGAAGATCTCGCCATATAGAACGACCTACCCTCATGGAGTTACCAGATAAGGTGTATACAGTTTTTTAGGTAGTGATTTAAATAAACATTTTGCGCATGGGTTTTCTGGCGAAATATGGTCAAGGCATAGGGATGCCACGCTTTAAAGGTGGTTTTTGGGTTTTTTAAATTATCGGACCCAGCTCATATGGTATGTTTTAGTGATAAAAAAAATATCATGTCAAAGGAAACTTTATTTAAAAATTTTAAAAAAATTCATACCTACGTGATTTTTTTAAAATACGAATTTTAGTAGGGTAAACGAATAGAAAGGTCTAGATTCTATTTTCTAAACGAAAAACGAGAGCTTTTGGTTTCTTTAATTGATAGATCTTATAAATATACAAGAAAGTCATACATATAAAAGAAAATTCTAGAAAATCTTAAACTCGAGATAAAAACATTGAAAAACAAAAAATAAAAAATAGACATCGGATAAAAAAATCACAAAAAGGTGGCGACGACGAAAACAATAATAACAACCATATGTTGTTATCATCATCCTAAAATCAGGATGATTTTTTATAGAAATTTTTTTTTTATAGTTTTGAGAAGCAAATGTGAAATTAATAGACCAGTGTTTGTAAAATTTTCGTTTTGAGTTTTTTTTTTGGCTAGTTGAATTTTTGAACAATATATATTTGTTTCATAAATTTTTGTTGGATTTTGATTTTTTGCTTTTTACTCTCATTGGTTTTTTTCATTTAAAGCAACATCAACATAAAGAGAATTCTATTACAAGTACGATGGTAGGTACTATGTTGTTTCCAAAAATATTGTTCACACTCGAAGTTTCCGAACTTTTAACTATCGATATATTGAAATTTCTTGAATTTTTCAAAATATACATTGTTCAAAAATTCACCTATCCAAGAAAAAAGCTTAAATCGAAAATTTGGCAAACACGGGTTCATTAATTTCTTATTTTCTTCTCAAAACTATAAAAAAAATTTCTAGAAAACATCATCCTGATTTTATGTGATTTTTTTATCCGACGTCAATTTTTCATATTTTGTTTTTCAAATGTTTTTATCTCGAGTTTTAGATTTTCTAGACTTTCTTGTATTTATAATTATAAGATCTATCGATTAAAGAAACAAAAACCTCTCGATCGTTTTTCGTTTAGAAAATATACTCTAGACCTTTCGCTTCGTTTACCCTACTGAAATTCCGATTTAAAAAAATCGCGTATTTCAAAATTTTTAAATAAAGTTTCAATTGACAAGATATTTTTTTTTGTCACTAAAACCTAACATATGAGCTGGGTCAGATAATTGAAAAAAAAACCAAAAACCGACCTTTAAAGCGTGGCAACCCTATGCCTTGACCATATTTCGCCAGGCAACCCATGCGCAAAATGTTAGTTTAGACACTACTTTAAAAACTGTATACTCTTTATCTGGTTACTCGATGAGTGTAGGTAAAAATAATATATGTACTTACTTTTTAATTTTTAGTACCTTCTTTTAACCAACATTAAAATGTACTAAAACACCAGCGAGACTGACCTAGTCAAACGAGTCAAGGTCCAACGACTTAGATGGCTGGGTCATGCAGAGCGAATGGACTACAACGCTCCGACCCGTAAAGTCTTCGAATTCCGAGGGACGGCGCAGTAGAGGAAGACCACGACTCAGGTAGCGCACACAGGTGGGAGAGGATCTTAACCAACTTGGAGTGCGAAACTGGAGACAGCTAGCTAGGGACCGGGCTGGCTGGAAAGGCATGTTGGTTGATGCCCTGGTCCATCTCGGACTGTAGCGCCCATTAAGTAAGAATTAAAGTAAAACACTATTATAAAAAATAAAACAAACATTAAATTTATGTTTTCAGAAATCTCAAAACTAAATTTAATGTGCGATTTATTTTTCTATAATATCGTTTTAATGTATGTATAAGAGTTTTCTTATATCGTTTCAATTGTTTTATCAAATTAAAATGTACATATAAAATTTCTTTAAACGACTGCGACTCGTTGAAGATCAAAAGCAAAAACATTCCAATGCATCTTCGTCGATGAACAATGATGAGACAATAAAAAATATCTTAAATATGATATTGGAAATTTCCTAAACCATTTGAATATACCCGATAATAAAATTTTGAAGGCCTTGAGGGAACCATGGATTCCACCAAAATCGTACGACTTTAAAAAAGACACAGGCGGGTTTCGTGGATTTCAACATAAGTGGACAATTATCCATTTCTTTCCTATTCTGCCAATTTAAGCGGTATTCTTTGTCGCAATTGTGTTCACTTTAGCCAAAAGTTTATCGTGAGCTGCAAGGTCGCTTTATTCTGAAAGAATTTACTAAAAACAACGACTTCCATGAACTTGTTAACTAGTATGTTAACATTTTAAATTATTTATTTCACGCAGCTGGAAAACGGGGAGATTGATATGGTTTTCGATTTGTATCCAAATGATGATAATGTATCAAATTTTCTTTCTAAAAGCATGCCATACGTAATTACTTGAACTGTAATTACTTTTCGATATCGGCCTAATGTTCTCCACAAATATGTTTGGCTTTTAATTCCGTTTGATTGTACAACATGGACCTGCCTTTTGATATCTTTGATAATTATCGCCGGATGCATATTTTATGTTAAAAAAACTAGAGGCTTCAACACGTGGGATTCTTGGAAATAATGGCCGTTTCCATAGGAGGATCAATCGGGCGCTTGCCAAAGAAAAACTGTTTGCGGTTTGTTTTTGTAGTACTAAGTTTGGGAGCTTTGGTACTTCGGACAGCATATTTAGGTAAACTATTTGACGCATATCGTGGTATGATTACGGTACGACAACCTCACAGTTTTAACGAGTTGTTAGCACAAAACTACACAATTTATGCCCCCAGCTACTTTGCATCATTTATAAATGAATTAATTGATATGGACAGAAATCGTTTTAAGAAATTAAATTCAGTGGACTATGCATATAACATTCTTTACGATCTTAACAAGAAATCTGCAATGTTCACAACATTCCTATATATTTATACCTTTTCAACTCCGGAGGAACGTAGATATTTGTTCATTGAAAGAATTTTTGGAGAACAAATATGTATGTACTTCGGACAACACTCAATCATTGCACCAAAAGTTAATGAAATTATTGAGAGAATGAAGTCGTTTTTTGGTGAGTTTGGATATTCAGCTATTTTTTAAACGCAAACAATAGCAAAACAAAAAGTTATTATAAACAAATTATTAATATTTGTACACAACACAAAAATTATTTGCTATTTTTGCATATACGAATTTTGCTGAGTTCCTCTATATTATATGTAGGTACTCTCATCAAAACACGGGGTTTATCAACAAAATTAAAATAGTTCCATCAACTAAAATACTTCTTGTTTTTGGCAGTGTGGTGGCAATACTTCACAATAATTCGCTTTATATGTTTGTGTTCGAAAAATATCGTATTTTGTTACTAAGGTTATTTTTCAATATACTAAATTGGTGACCCCGACGCGAAGTGATGACTGACGACGGTAACGACCATCAACAAATGGATGTAGCAGCTATCACCTATGCCCGTCTTCAAATGCCTCCATTCGTAGAATCAGACGTTGACAATTGGTTCTACCTACTGGATTTCTATTTTCGGGCATCAGGAATTGGTCAAGATGGAAGAAAATTTGACACCGTGGCAAAATAAAATAAATAAACATATGATTTATTAGGATTCAGGATGCCATGAAACATATCGTTTATTAAAAGTACATATTACAATTAACCAAAAAAAAAAGGTAAATTTAGCTAAAAACTTATCCTTGATTAGGTATTGTATATTAACATTACACTTTGTTAAACTTCGACAGCACTGTTTCTGAAGCTGTTAATTTGATTTCTAAAACAAACTTAAAACTTTCTTGTGGTTGCATTTTATGTATAAGAAGCAAAATTTATGAGAATTTATGGGAAAATGATGCAAGGGAAAACTATTTCGCAAAGAGCACGATTTCCTTTGGCGGAATTATTTGCTTTTAATTTCCGTCGACTTCTTATGAAGAAACTATTTGCAGAATTTACATTTTGCTTGCCTTTGCTTGATTAAGGGATAAAAAGACGTTTACAATAAAGAAGCATTTGTATACATAGTAAATAATGGGTACCTATAGCTAACTTTAGTTGCTGAAATATATACATACCTACTTGACTATACAAAAACAAAATTTATGATTATGCTGGATTTATGGAGTTACTAGTATTACTTAATTTAACAGAAAAACCTAATAAAAGTATTTAAAAGCATATGTAGATGGGAACTAGGATGACGATTATTATGGCAATGTTTGATTTTCATTTGTCCCCCTGAAAATTCTGTCTTTAGGTACTAAGTGATTCAATTTTGGAATATGATTTGAAAAAAATCATTTCATATTCGCTGTGGCACATATCGGTTATTTTAAAATACACAAAACTGAAACAGAAAAACTGTGTTCCCGGCATGAATTACATACATGTTATCGATAGTTTGTACGAAAACTCCATGTTTTTTACTGTCATGGCGTGCGTCGCTAATCCCCGCTGTCGTTTTTTTTCAACCAATTCCCCAATTTGCCAGGCAAAAAAACACGCCTTATAGCCGTGTTTTTAAGCAAGCCCGGGGGGAATTGGATGAAAAAAACGACGTAGGTGCTAAACAATTAACATGTTAAATGCAACAACAACTAATCCCAGGGAATTCTCGGGGCTTAAGCATACAGAAAAACTGTGTTATCGGCATGAAATACATATGTACATGTTATCGATAGTTTGTATGAAAACTCCACGTTTTTTACTATCATGGCGTCGCGTGTGTTTAAAATTATTAGTTTGCATCACAAAATTATTCTCCTTGAACCTTATTATGGTGTATTTTTATTTTTTTATTTTGTATCAAGTGTTTAATAAATAAAATGATAAACTAGCATTTAAATACAATTTTTACATACATAAAGGCATGTATTTACCTACAGTTGATAAATACATATATATGTATAAACCATATAAATAAATATGATCTACCTAACCTCATAAAATATTTCACGTTATTTTTTTTGTTTAATAAAAATTCAACAAAACGTTAAAACGACTTTTTTTTTTATTCGAAAGTAATAAAAATACAAACATTTTAAGCCTTTTGAAAAACCCTTTGAAACAACTATACAAACATATACAATGTACCTACTTATTCAACCTTTGAATTATTGCAGAACTTTGCCTCTTATATTCTGAATAATATGCGTGTACTGAGTATGTACATTGTACAAGCTCAGTGCTTCAACAAAAGTGAATATTGTATTTTTATTCAAATGTGTGCTGAATTGATTTTCAATCTACTGCCAAATGTATACAAAATGTTATTTTATTTCATACATTATATTGAAGAGCATCTGTACAAATACATAGAAACAGCATCCGTAACAACCATGAGCACGGTTGCCACTTGAAAATAAAGATTGTGTCCAAAATTAAAAAGTAAAAACAGAACAACCAAACTAACAATTTTACTTCTATAAGGGACTATCGAAGTTATTTCCTATGCAGCAAAATAGCTTGTATAAGGCAGGTAGATCGGAGATACTCAATATATTTCCTTAAAACCTTATAGAAACATATCATTCAAACACTACAAATGTTGAAGGCTTTTACTTTCCTAGACAAGCAATCTACAAGGTTTTACAGCAGGTTACTATTTATTTTATATATTTTGCATCCACAGGGAAGCAGTTCGTTTCAAAATGTTGTCTTCGATTCAAAAATCTTCACAACACTTATGAGGCCTTATAAAAGGCTTGTGAAAACCCCATTAGTCCATTATCAAAATGTAATTGAAAAAATAAAATCTTTTTACATTAATTTTTGTTTCTTTATTTAATTTATATATTATAGTCGGCAATGATTTTTTTCTGAAATTAAGTGTACAATTATTATTAATAATAGAAAATCAATTTAACTTACTTTTTGCATTTTCTGGGATTTGAACCATGGATGTGCCGGTTGATAGTCAGGTGCCTTACGTATCGAGCTAATCTGCAATATGATTTGTGACTTCAAATTGTAAGCACTAGAAACCGAAAATACCATTTTAATATTTCTTGACGTTTCATTTTTTTCTGAAGATACTATTATTACAAATTAATTAAGACCACAAATTTCGAAGTCACACAGAACTATTTAATAAAATTATCTGTCATCACTTCGGTGAGAAAATATTATCGAAAACAATAGCTGTGTTTTATTTTCCCCAAGATCCGAACCAGATTGGATTTGCTTACAAAAATACATGTATTACAAAAACAACACAAGATCCAACTTTGTTTTGAATTTGGATTTCCAAATCCATTTTGAACACACACCCTTAATTTGTAAATGTCGTCAGTAGTGTAAAGAAAAAAGACAAAGGGTGTATACGAATAAAAAAAACAAAGGAAAAAAATAGTCGGGTATATAACAAGTTGTTACTGAGATCCTGGATTGTTTTATTTTCATGATCTGATCTGGATTGGATCTGGGGGGAAAATAAAACGCAGCTAATGCTTCTCCCGCTTTCGCCTGACAGCTCACAAATAAAAGCTTGTATGGGGCTTCTACAGAAAAGACTTATAGTAATAAATTTAATTCACATCACTTCGTTAAGACAAATCCACCGAAATCTATGCTTTTGCGCATGCGCCTAACATCACATACATTAAATGCTTGTGTTCACAGGACTTATGCCAGCAAAAATATTTGATAAGACCTCGCTAAGACAAAATTATAGAAAACAATGCTTATCTCGCATGTACCTGACAAAAAGTACAATAATATGCTTGTTTCGAGCATTTGCTTGGAGGACTTTTACAAATAAAATGTTTGACATCACTTTGTTAAGACCAACTTATAGAAAGCAATACTTCTTTCTAAAGCGCGGGTTTCTAAACAAATAATTGCTTGTTGAAGGCTTTTGTAAACAGGTCTTATACAAATTTTTGTGTACTATTTCCCGTGCTTCTATAAACGAATTTCTGGAAGTCTTGTCGAGAAATTAACGAAACTGTACATATGAAAAGATGTTTTTAACTTCCTATTTCACCTCTAATAGGTTAAGCTGAAGTTATATTCGAAAATAAGGCTTCCAAAATTTGTAGCTTTGACGCACAAGTCCAAAACAAGCTATAAAGAAGTACTAACTTCAAGAATGAACCTTATACATAGAAGAAAAATTGTTAGTTGGGAATGAATTCATCATATTTATTTCAACTTATTCTTCATATTACGCAGATGACGTGTTATTTTTTTTTAACTATGTATCACACAAAAACAATACAAAATATGAACAGTAAAACCCGCTTAAGAGAAACGGCAAAATGTCAATAGTCTTTCTTTCACTTAAGCGGGTTTTTTACGTAAACGAACCCCGCTTAAGCGGATTTAAAAATTCCATTAAGCCGAAATTTAAAACTAGAAAAAATTGAATTTATCTTTTAGAGTCGGCTAAAAAAAATTTAAATAAAATAGTTTGAATATCCAGCAACGATTTAATAACACAAAAATATAATTTATTGAATAATAATTTCATTTTTCACTTAACGATAGTTTTTTTCCAAAGAAAAATTTAAAATTTAACTGAGTTTCAGGTATCCGGGTTTTTCATTTAAGCAAGTTTCGCTTAAGCGGAGTTTTTTATAGGTAATTGGTGACTACGGGACGAAAAAAGTGTTTCAAATAAGCGGGTTTTAGTGTCACAAAGTACCCAAAAAACTTATAATTAAATTAGATTAACAAAAACAGATATGTGTAAATGTTTAATCAGTGCGTTCAATTAAACACAGCCTGCAGCCTGTGTAATCTACGAGTTCAGGAAGACATTGGTCATTTTCTTGGGGTATGCCCGGTTCTACAGGAAATAAGAAGAATGCACTTTGGCAAAAACGTCTTGGTAGAAAGTGAAATATTCAATCTGCTGAATGGTGCCAATTGGTTGATGCTATTTGGATATTGTAAAATTGCTTCATCATACCGATTTAACATAATTAATGAATACTTTTAGTTTTTTATATTTTAGTTTTATTTAAACTCAAAGCCTTTTTAATGGTAATGTTTATAAATTTTTATAATTTTAATTTTGCCTCACTTCAAATAATTTAATTTAAAAATTTTCGAAATTAATACCTTTTTTTAATATCATTTCTGTTTATAAAAAAATGTATTTTCAAAAGCATTAGCTCATTTTATGAATGCCACTGGCTGACGGCATTATTTGCCAAGTCTGTAATTACATATTCAAATTATAAATTTAAATCAATGAAATGTAAAATTGTTTTTGCTGTTGAATAAAAATCTATCTATCTAACACGCACTATTGCACCGTTTACATCAGACGATAAGAAAAGTGGAGTTTCTTTTTTAATTTCGTAAAAAAATTACCAAATGGAATTAAAAATGACAATGCAACCAAGTGAAAAAATAATGACTAAATTTGGGCCCGAATGACCAAAGTGGCAACCGTGACCATGAGTGCTCCGTAGTTACTAGTTAGTAATCGACTGTCATTTACAGGTTCATTTATAGATTATTTTTCTTATTCCATATAAATTTGGAGCAATATATAAAACTCAAACTGAGCAAGCATTTTCTTCTTTAAAAAAAAAAACAACAACTTAAGTAAGTGGGTAGGGTATCCAAATAACTAAGGAAGTACGTATAAATCCTTTAATTTTCGTAAGCAAAAACCACCTTTTTTATGTTAAGGGAATAATCAATTGTATGATACCTATACAAAATAATCAGGAAAAATCCCCTGACTAAAAATATTTTTTTTTTCAAAATGCGCAATCACGTGACTTCGCAATGCGTATATATCTAGTGCATATGGCTCTAAAGACGCTTAGTCTGGTTCAACTCCCGGTGGAGGAAAAAAGTTTTTCAAATTAAATTTAACAAAAATATACTATGCACCAATAAAAAAAGAAGTATATGAATCAAAGATTATGAATTCTGTGGCAATAAGACATAGTAGCTATAAATGTCGACATAAGCGATTTTTCGGTTTTCCGATTGTAAGTACTAAGTAGTCCACAGTTTGAGAGCTACTTTGCTGTCCTATCCCCATTTTGAAATCATAACCTATTGAAAAGCTATCTTATAATTCCTAAAAAAAATTACATTAATTGCTATTACAGATTGTACACAAAAATGCGTCTATCTCGGAAACTGTTTTTTTTACATAAGCTACTCTGTAATGTTCTCCAATGGGCTAACATAGCTAAACCCAGATAATTTTCAGGGTTTAACTTAAGCACGGAGAAAAACTGTGTTACCGGCGGGAATTATATAAAACGCGGATTTAGTTAGGCAAACATATCGATTATTTTTGCAGATTTCGGATAAATATTGATGATCCTGAACTTTGCAGACAAAACGTCCGCTGAAGTTTGAACAACCACCAAAGCCGTAATACTTGTTCGATTTTAAAAACTAAAGGGCAATCGCTTCGTCTCGGCAAAATCTAGTGCCTCGAAAAAAAAGTTATGGCCAAAAGATTCAAAAACCACCAAAAAATTAACTAAAAAAAACTTTGGCCTTCAGTCACCACTGTAATTTTCGAAAATGCGGCGAAGTCTTTCGTCACGACGTCGTTGCCAATCCTGTCTGGATGGGAAAGCTACTTTAAAACTAATGTCATACTTTCAAAACTTTAAAATTAAAAAAAAAAAAAAAAAAAAAAAAAAAAAAAACAAGAATTTAACTTCAGCTTTAATTTTCCTTAAATTAAGGACATACATACACTTTGTTGTTTGATTTCATGTAAAAAGTCGTAAGTTATACTTCTCACTCACTGTGATATGGCTTCAGAATGTACATTGTACATGTATGTAGTAATAAAATATATGCGCCATTTTTAAAAGCTTATGTACGTATACAAAGGTATTTTTCTTTTGATGTTTTGTATCTTGCCCTACACAAATGAAACAATTTTTGTTTCTGGCTGAGAAGTAAACACTTAAAAGTTTAAATAGTTTTTCTGGTTGAAAACATTTGATTTTTATTTTTTTTTTTTTTCTTTATTATCACAAACTTTCTTTGCTTTGAAATTTCACTCCAGCACTTTACATTATACCCTTGGGTCCTTACTTTGTCTGAGTACAATTCCATGTGGAAATTATTTACTTACTGTAGCGAAAGTTTTTCTTTTGTGCTTGTTATGTTTTATATGGGCAAGTATTGGTTTTGTGTAAGAAATGTTTAGGTTTAAATCACAATGCTTATATAACGATTATTGAAAAATTTCCAAAAAATCGGTGTGAACTGGGGCCTCATTCCGTAAAACGAAAACGATCGAACGATATCGTTTTGGCAATACCCATCTCTATCACATGAAAAGGGAAAGATAGGGACAGCTATTGCCAAAACGATATTGTTCGATTGTTTTTGTTTTACAGAATAAGGCCCCTGGTAAAATAAAGGGAAGGGGATTCCTTATTTTTGAATCTTAACATTTTTGTTAAATTTATCAAGGACGTCATTTCATTTTTATCTTCAACAATGCTTAACCACATTATTGAACTTTGAGCTAGTACGTTCGACACATTCGTGTCTTAGAATGCCTATTCTGTTTTAAGGAAACCAAAATGATATTTACGTTCATAACAACTTTTGGATGACACCCTCTTTCCTCTTTGAAAATATGAAATAATAAAACGACCGCATGTTTAGTGTTCGTATTTAATTATGTGAATAAGTTATTTGATTTAATTTTGGTTGAAATTGAATATAAAAAAGTTTTGAGGTTTTTCCACTGAAAACAAACTTTTGTAAAACAAACGGGGGTAAAGAGAGGAAGAATTTATTTTCGCAAAAAAAAAAAGAAGTTTACTTTGAATGTTGAAAAATAGAAACTGAAATTAGATTTTATGTATAGAGGTATACGGAAAAGAAAGCATAATCATAGTTGGTGTTATCCACAGGTAGGTATTTTAATGTTCAAATGAGTAAATTAAAAATTTGGGTGAGTTATTTTAATTGTGAGCAGTTGACTGATGATTTAAGCATTAGTTTTTTAATTTTCTTCACCTTCGTTATTATTAAACAAAAGTAATATATTTTATTAAGTCGAGCGGAGAATGTTGTTTTGAAATTATACCTATTATGTTCTTTATTATATTACTAGATCTTTGTTTTTTTTTTCAATCCCGGGGAAAACTTGTTCGAAAAAAAAATGATAACGGGGATTTGCGACGCCATCACAGAAAAAATATCGATAACAACTATGTAATTCACGCCGCGCCGGTAATACAGATTTTCTGCGCGCTTAGGTCATTAATTAAAATGCATTTTAATGAAATTTTTCATTCTAAAAATGAATTCTAAGAAACGAAAGTCTGGAACAATTTTGAAGAGCCCTAGAACAACCTGGAACAAATTTTTGAATAAGGATAATAAGATATTTTCATTTAAAGTGTTTTTTGGGCTTAAAATCTTCAGTTTTCAATATTTTTTGATGATTCTTTGGAACAATTGCATTTGAGCGATTCTGCACTTGGAAAAAGTTTTAAATTTTGCAATTAAAAAAGAATATTCGAGTCCTGCAGTGCTGTTAACTGTTGAGTGATATTAACTAATTCTCAGCACGCATCAATTCTCCGCGAGGGGGAAGGGGGGGCGTGTCGGTGCGTTAGCGACGCGTGCGCGAAAATCGCGGTTCCGCCAACGCGTTGCGTTGCAGAGAAAATATAATAGATACAATACAGGTTTTTTGGTAATTTTCCAATTTATTAATATTTCTCATTTTCATTTAAAATTTCTTTTAGTATCGTTATTTTTGTATTCGGCAAATTTAATGGACGATTTGATATTAGTGACGTTTTCTTGAAGTTGGGATTTTTACTTTTGACGTATGAGTTTGGGCTATATAATTTCAAACTGAAAACGTGGAAAAAAATTGTCAGAATGCCCAAAAGTTGAAACACTTGACATCTTTGGGCTATTATGACAGTTAATAATTTGGGCGTTATTATATTTCAAAATTGTTTTGGGAACTATGACATTTATTTTGGGTTTTGCGGAATTTTTTGAAAAAGTTTTTTGGCATATATTAGACCGACAGCTCGCAGCAGATTTTTGGCGTGAAAGGAAAAAGATTTAATTTAATTTTATAAAAAAAAAAACTGAAATTCTTTCAGAATTCATATTATTTTATATATTTCAATATTTTAGGCATGTTCAGTAAAATGAGATCTCGGAGATCTCAGCAATCTCAGTTACCTAAGCAGGATTCCTCACCAAAATTTCTAAGCTTTGCTGTCAAAAACTCTGAGGAATAAAAATCTTGGATTCGCTTGCACACTCTGTGAAAGATTTGCTTGCTCACTTTTTAGTGAGAAAAATATCTGAGAATTTTTCTGAACCCGCCCAGTTGTACATTATTTTTAACTTCATTTCTACATGTATATTTTGTGTACATTGTTTAATAACAATTATTATTTTTAATTATACTTTCCATCTACTACATTTTTGAAAATAAGCTAACAATTATTTCGGTATGTCAAATATTTCGTTTTTTTCGTTTTTCGAAAAATTTTCTTGTTTGAGAATAAGGCTACGCGCAAACCATCGCGATGGCGGTGGCGATCACAATAAAAATGTGGATGCCTCATATAAAAATCAAAGGAGAGGCACACTTCAATCGTGTAGATGTGTGCTTTTCCTTTGATTTATATGTGTGGCATCCACAATTTTATCGTGATCGCCACCGCTATCGCGTTGGTTTGCAGCTACCTTAATGCTTTCCGCAGTATTTGATAAAGTTCATTTCAGAGAACTTGCGCTCTGTTGCGGCGGAACGGATAAAAAAGAAGTAAATTTGGCCTTTTTTTTTTGGAAAATTGAAGTAGGTTGAAACAAGGATTTTTAAAATGAAGTAGATTTCAATATTTTGCTGATGGTGCGAAGTATGAAGTAGATTTTAAAAACTTATTAAAAAAGAAGTAGATCTACTTCAATTGAAGTAAAGTGTTACCACTGATCCCAATGCCCTCGACTCCCTGATTATAAATACTCAATTAAAAGGTTTTGGCTCCCTGAAAAAGAAAATATAAGTGACAGGAGTTTTAAGTTACGTACTCTATGGTTATATGTGTACTGTGCTCTATGGTAACAATACAGATTGAATTTGGTCGTCCAATTTTTTTTCTGTGCCTCCTTAATTATCCACTTTCAGTTTGAACGACAGTGTTTGTTTCTACATAATACAGCTAGAAAGTGACGGACAGAATTGTTGCCCGCACCACCAGTCCAAGTTCTGTTTGACCATAAAAATCTCAAACATTCTGCCAAATAACATAAAAGTAGATTTAAATGTACTAAATACATACATATTTACGTTCTATAAAATAGAACACTTGTCATTTGCATTGGGTACGTACAATGCATTACATTTTACAACTGAACTTTTAGAGCTTTCATAAAAAGTTAGATGACTTTTAGTGACTTTCAGTTACGTTTTATCAGAATTTTCAGACAAGAAATTCTCATCTGAGAATGCAAATGAGAGTTGTTTGTGGTGGGGGAAGTGCCAAATCAGCTGAAGCACTACACATTAAAGCTGAACTTTATAGTTTTCGTCTTGTTGGTGGTTGATTTTTTTAGTTTTCGTCAGGAAAATTCAATACTTATTTAAATGAACGAACTTTTTTCACTAAACATGAATTTTTAAATCAACAATTTTTTATATTGATGTTTGGAAAGTTTTTCAATAATTTTGTAGTAAAAGACTTTAATGAAAATAATAAAACCTGTTGCTGATTTAGTTACAAATAATTTCATCCTCACAACAACTCACGCTCAATGTTTAATATACGAATGTAATTAAAGTTCTATTTTATTTCGCTTAAATGTAAATCCTATAGGTAAATTCAGGAATTTGACACAGTGAATTTCGACTGAAATTTAAGATTTTTTTTACATTCAACGACATAAATTCAGAAATCTGAAAATTCAGATGCAGTGATTTTATTGAACCCTCTCAGAAATGCCATTAAATTTGTTAAGTTTACAGCTTTAAACACGGATTTCCGTGTATTAAATTTTAACGTCTTTCAAGTTTCTAAATGCGTCATTAGTATTAGATATTTTCGTTTAACTGTTTACTAGTTTGGTTGTTAGTAAGGCCAACTGACATAACAATTGACAGCTTCACGAACGTGGTGACATCTTTAGATCGACGTAACAATTAAATTGACCTTTGATTGTGGAAATCTTGAGTATAACTTAATTATACGATTCTCAAGAATAAATTTTATCCATTTTTCAAAATAGTTAATTGCATAACTTGGACAAATAAAATTCAATCAGTTTATTCCTTCGTCTAAAAAATCATTTTAAATTCAATCAATAATTTTTGTGGGAACGATAAGAATGCTGCCGTTTTACAGCGCACCATCGAACACCTATTCTGTCCGCATGCACACGTGCCACGTATATGAATAATCGCCTAAGCCCAAGCAAAATATGTCTAAACAATTTCTCCCTAATATCGCACAATCCTGAAATTGGCTATAAAAAGTTTGTTATTTTACTTTTTCGTTGGCATCCGCAGAAGGAATGTTTTTCTTT
This sequence comes from Epistrophe grossulariae, assembly GCA_929447395.1. NCBI lineage: Eukaryota > Metazoa > Arthropoda > Insecta > Diptera > Syrphidae > Epistrophe > Epistrophe grossulariae. The sequence goes on from OV839566.1 coordinate 139,660,074, forward strand.
TCTTTCCGCCTCACTAAGCTATTTGTGTGTGTGTTTCCCTAACAATTAAGATTCGCAACAGTTCCTGTCTGTCATGGTTTTTGTGAATTGAATTCTTTTTCGTGGCGAGAGAAATGTATAAAAATGTTTAGTTTTCACGATAAAAGACTTTTTTTATAGCATTTCTTTTTCTCTTACCTATATAATATGTCCATCGGGAATGAATTTGTTGATCGTTTTGATTGAGCCAAATTCGTTTTTGCCAACAAAAAAGAAACGTGCTTTGGTTTGCAAAATAGTTAGGCCAGAGAAAAAACTTTTATGAACGTAAACTGTTCAATAGTTTAATTTAGAAATCTACCTTAAGGTAGAAGATGTATGTGGAAATTTATATCTACCTTAAATTCCCAACGATTCAATTCGATATTGAAACATTGCTCTCTTGAGTCACATCATATACCTATGCATCAGATTTCAAAAACAGCTGAGGCTTGTCTCAAATTCGGTTGTTTGTAATGGTATATAAATATTAGTTTCGTTCGTTTAACTTTGCCCAGGGTTCACCCAGGTTTTCTTGACAAATCCACAACAAAATAATTGCCTCAGAACTCATGTCACTTTGGCAGTTTATTCGTTACCTCAGCTCGCCACAGCAGAAAACCTTATAGTTCTACTTCAGGGCGAGTTCAGATTTCAAAAAATACAGAATTTGATTGTCAGGGTGAGTTCAGATTTTTCAAAAAACGCTTTAGGGCGACCCCAGGGTGACTTCAGGGCTCAACGAACAAACCTATTATCATTTACGATGTAGCTCCATTGGCAATATTTGAGGTAATGTCAATTTCAAAGGCAATGACAATTTATTGCTTGGGTGGGCCTTCCATCGCCAGGTAATTTCAGTTATTAATTGCCAGTATAGAAATTACGACCATTGTCAAATGTTCGTTTTGCTTTTAAAATCACTATTATTGATAATAAAAAACTTTAATTCACTTTATTTCTTATATTTTCAACTTTAATTTCAAAATCGCGGAGAAAATATTTTGAAAAAGGTAAAATGTCAAAATTTATAGCCTGGGCGATGGAAATCAATAATTGTCTTTCATTTGCCGAGCAATTTATGCCATTGCCAAAGCGTCGCCATAGGCAATATTCAAGGCAATGACAATGAGCAAAGCAATTTAAGGTATGCAGATAATAGGAGGCAGCTGAAGTTTGTGATATATTAGAGCATTCAAGGGTTTTTCATATAAATGCCTCGTTGAGTTAATTTTTAAGAAGAGCCACAACTTGAATTTAACGTGCGTCGATGAGATGGAATAGAAATTCTATGAGCAATCGTATCAATCCTTATTTATTAAAAAATAAAAAATAAAAAACACTGTTTCAACCTGGAGCTGCATGGTGGCAAATGTTGTTAATGCTTATCTGTTTTAAATATAAAATATTGCTAATTTTTGTGTTTGTGTTAGTTTGTTTTATTCTACAAGAACATCTTAATAATGATAAGCCTCTGGTTGAAGGTTGCAACTTACCCTGTTGAAATATTTAAAAGTCAATTATCCAATAATTAAATGCTTTTATTTTGCAAATACGATTACATTAGTGCTAAAGATTAAAAGATTACGAAGCCTTGGTAAAAATATTACAATATTAAACTTTAACTTCTCCATAAGTCCTCAAATTTGAAGTCGCATACGACTAACGATTGATGTTATTTTAAAAAACAACCTTATTATTTTATTCCATAGTAGCTCCAGAACAAAAATCAAACATGCAAATGCATTCAACCCAATAAACAAATAAAATGCAAAAGAAAACCGTTCGAAGTCCAAAGGAAACTCTTGCTCGTTAGCACTTTTCTCAATTTCTTCTTGTGGAGAAGTATTACTATTTATGTTTTCAAAATTCTTCCTGAAATGATGTAAAATTCCAGCCTCTTCCAATCTCTCAATAATTTCATTGACTTTTGGTGCAATGATTGAGTGTTGTCCGAAGTACATACATATTTGTTGTCCAAAAATTCTTTCAATGACCAAATATCTACGTTCCTCCGGAGTTGAATAGGTATAAATATATAGGTATGTTGTGAACATTGCAGATTTCTTGCTAATATCGGAAAGAATGTTATATGCATAGTCCACTGAATTTAATTTCTTAAAACGATTTCTGTCCATATCAATTAATTCATTTATAAATGATGCAAAGTAGCTGTGGGCATAAATTGTGTAGTTTTGTGCTAACAATTCGTTAAAACTGTGAGGTTGTTTTACCGTAATCATACCACGATATGCGTCAAATAGTTTTCCTAAATATGCTGTCCGAAGTACCAAAGCTCCCAAACTTAGTACTACAAAAACAAACCGCAAACAGTTTTTCTTTGGCAAGCGCCCGATTGATCCTCCTATGGAAACGGCCATTATTTCCAAGAATCCCACATGTTGAAGCTGCACGACGTTCATAAATCCTCTAGTTTTTTTAACATAAAATATGCATCCGGCGATAATTGTCAAAGATATCAAAATGCAGGTCCATGTTGTAAAATCAAACGGAATTAAAAGCCAAACATATTTGTGGAGAACATTAGGCCGATATCGAAAAGTAATTACAGTCCAAGTCATTACGTATGGCATGCTTTTAGAAAGAAAATTTGATACATTAGCATCATTTGAATACAAACCGAAAACTATATCAATCTCCCCGTTTTCCAGCTGCGTGAAATAAATAATTTAAAATATTTACATACTAGTTTTATGGCATAAATACAAGTGACTTACCGATGGATGAGGTCCACTAGAATTATCATTGAGCAAAAATTTGTTTGAAGGAGAAGCTTTGACGATGTCATAAGTAAAATTCATTCTAGATGCAATCTCATTGACAATTACTGTTTCCACACGATATACCTCCAAGTAGCCCGTATTTCGAAAAATAGGGTTTCTAGTTTTCATTCGAAGAGTACATCCATAAAAGTTGTTGGCTTTGGGCGAAAAAAATGAAACGTTATTATGTTGCATTTTATCTTCATTAAACTGGTATATGATGAAGGGTTTTGCTGATCGGCATGCGAGTTCCTGATACGGATAGAATATATAAAACGAAACTTCTCCAGGAGCAGTCTCGATCAACAGGTTAACGTTAGCTATCATCAGCCTTAGAAAATCTGAGAAGATTTTCTGTATCACATACAAATAATTTTCAGTATTAGTGCATTTTAGAACAATGAAATAAAAAAGCTGTGAGTCACGGTGATATTTTCCAATCCATGGTAGAAGACGCCTTGAAACAAAAAAGTGACCTCGTCTGTGATGTAACGTCTTATAATCGGGACTACTTACCGAAAAGCTTCATACGAATCAATAAACCATAGATTATGATCACTTACAGATTGACCGTTTTCATTGTTAACATCAATTTGAAATCGGAATGACCAAAAATTATCCACAAGAAGATTGTCAACTACGTCAAGAAAGCTTATGGTGTTCTCATCGTAATCAGTCTCAATGGCCACATGAAATAGATCAGCGGTATTATTGAAAGAACTGGCAACTGCATACTTAACTGCTTCCGGTAGGACAGACTTGGCTTGCACGACAAATCCCTGAAGAACAATTGCAACCATCAAGCTTAAAATCACCATATTGAATGACAAACGCAGTGAAATAAAATTTCTGATTCGCAAGCATATGTATCGAACAATGAAAATATATTTTAATACCATTTATATTTTTACTTTGACATTAGTGAGAATCGCATTTTTACTTAATAACCACACGTCATGCAATTAAAATTGATTAAAATTACTTTACATTACTTTTACCTAAAATAGAAACCTTTTAACTCTGATGTATGTTTAGCTACTGTATTACTGCAACATTTTGGTTTAGAGTTTGGATTTCATTAAATATTTTAAGCTGGAGAAATTACTATGTTCAATTTATTTTTTTTTGCACAAGATTTTTCTTTAAAAGTTGTTTTTGCCCTGGGAATAATGGTTTATGTGGGGGTCTGTGATCGAATTCCAACAAATAATATGCACGCATAAATGTAAAACTGTAATATTTATGTGGAAGGAACTTTTAAGTTGTCGTACGAAAACAAGCGACTACAAGGAAATCATATAATGTACCGGTAGTTGCGTAGACACATAAGTATGTTATGTAGTGACTTCTTTTTTTGACGATTTGGAAATCTTCTTTATTTTTCAATCATTCATATCTTAAATCAAGGCATTGTACGTAGAATTTGGAAAATAGTGATTTAAAAACATTTTTACTAATAATTATTTCATAATAATTCCACAGAAAAGTTTTGAAGAGTGAAAATAGTGACAGGCGTCTTCACGTATCTGTTAATGTGAAAAGTGACAGCTATTATTTTATGGAAACTGACAGATGTATATTTACAATACAAAAGTTTTTTTATAAGGGGTTATTGTGTGATAACACTCTTGCAGTTAGCAGTAAGGCTGCCAAACTTTCGCACCATCATATTAATATTGAAGGTTTAAATGAAACAACAACACTTGGGTGAGCTACCACCAATTTATAGGCTGGAAATATAGTTATTTTACGACTGCCATGCCGATCATCAGACTCCTTTTTGTGAGGCTTGGTCTCTATTTGTTCAATTTTATTTAGAAAAACTTTTTAACTTTTTCCGTGACTGAGAGGCGAACCTGAAAGAGCTTCTGTCAGAGCCATAGGTATGTACGCACTTCGTTACCGAAGGTCAAGTGATAGCTCCATCTCAATTTAGTTTTCATTGTTTCACAAATGCATTTTAATCAACCAGCATTTTTACTAGCCACAAAGAAGTTGTTGTTGTACATTCGATTTTTTTCTACTTTCTTCGTACTCGATTTATGAGTCAAAAAAACGTTTAACATGTACTTATGTGTTAAACAAAAGACAATTAATTATTAGAGACAATTGGTGTGTTCAGAAAAATGAGATATCAGAGAATTTTCTCACTCAAAAAGTGAGCAAGCGAATCCAATATTTTTTTTCCTCAGAGTTTTGATAGCAAAGTTGAGAAATTTTGTTCAAGAATCCTATTCAGGTAAGTGAGATTGCTGAGATCTCCGAGATCTCATTTTTCTGAATATGCCTAATAATTCGCCTCATATTGAGGATTCTAAAAGTGTTTGAATTGAAAGTTCATTCATTTTGCAAAGTTTACGGAAACACCCAAGTGGAATCCATTGAAAATATCAAAATTCGATGACATGTCGTTATAAACAGCCAAATCTAAATTCGAAATAAAATAAGCTGTCAAACAGGTACTCTACAGAAGTAATAAAGATTTATTTTCTGGCAGTATATTTATTTTTTTTTTTGAAAAATGCAAGATTTATTACTGCAATTGCACCAATAGGGCAACGCTGATGCTCATTTAAAAAGCTCTTCCTATTTTTATAATCCGTGTTTTATTATCTTTGAATCTAGATCAGGATCAAGAACAACACGTAATACAACAACAACTTGGGATCCTATTTTCTATCTGGATCTATTTTAAAGAATCGAAAATAAGTTTCATAGGATCTTCCATATGAAAACGCGACTATATTAGGTGTTTTTTTGCAATCCCGGGGCAAGTGGTTGAAAAAAAACCACAACAGGAAGAAGCGACGCCGTGACAAAAACAAAATGGAGTTTTCATTTCAAAATATATAATAACAAGTATGTATGTATGTATGTAATTTACGTAGGTTTATTGTAGGTTGCTATAAATAGAGTAAAAAGTTCACCATTAAAGTACAGAAGAACATTTTTTGTTTTTGATGTGCATAAATTTCTGGTATTTTATTTTTATTGAAAATTTTGTAATTTGAGTGTTGGAAAATTTTTTTAATATTATTAAAAATTTATTCAAAAAAACATCTAAAAAAATTGTTTAATTAAATACACCCCACATCAAACGATAAGAACATATTTAGGATCAATGATATTTTTGTCTTTGCATAACATTCTACTTTCCACTTAAAACATATGCCATACAGTATTCAATATTTTCAAAAATTCATTTTTTTAATTTATGCCAAAGTAATTCCGCAGCAAAAACTAAGCATGAAATTCCACACAACACACCCCACAGGTAAAATGTAAATGCAAACTGTTCAAGAACTAAAGGTCGTGCCTGATCATCGTTTCCACTCTTGTAAAATCCAAAATTGTTAATAATTTCAAATTTTTTTCTTATATTTTGCAGTATACCAGCTTCTTCCATTTTCATAATGATTTCATTGATTTTTGTTTGAATGACTGAGTGTTGCTTGAAAAAAATACAAATTTGTTCTATAAAAACAGGTTCCAATATCAATTTCTTGAGTTCTTGAGCCGTATACCATGAATAAATGACGATATACGAAACTACTAAAGCAATTTTTTTATCTGCGTCAAATAAAGTAAAGTTTGCTAAAACAGTATCTAGGTCTTGGAAATCCGGATATTCTTTTTGGATTAAATTATTTATTGCTGTTTGGTAACTTTTGTGGCCATAGATAGTGTAGTTTTCATCCAAGAGTTCTTTTATACTGTGAGGTGATTTTAATATGTGTCGTCCACGATATGCATCAAATAGTTTACCCTGATAAGCTGCTCTTAGAATTAGTAAGCCCAAGCTCAAGACTATAAACGAAAACCGCAGACAATGTTTCTTTGGCAAATGCCCCACTGATGTTCCAATAATAATTGATAGTATCTCAAGACCTCCTGGATAACGATGAAAAATAATATTAAGTCGTTTACTACTTCTTGCTAAGATTATACATCCAGTTATCAAAGTAAATGAAACAAGAGTATAAATCCATGTTGTAGTATTGAACGGGACGAAAAACCAACCATGCATCCGAAGTGTGTCAAGTCGAGGGGCTAGGCAAATTACTAGCCATGAAAAATAATATGATACACTTTTTGAAAGAAAAATATTTTCGAAATGGTTAAATTTATAAAAACCCAAGACCAAATCAGTTTCATTATCTGCCATCTGAATAATAAACAGAAACAAATTAGAGTCTGGGTTTTTTCTAGTAAAATTAAAAATGCTTACCAAGTGATGGGTTCCAAGGCGAATCACTGCAGTTTCATTTACCACAATAGGAGCGAATTTTCTGGTTTTGTAAACTTCAAAGGAAAAATTCATTCGAGAAGCGAACTCCCTGACCATTATCAGTTCTAAAATGGACATCCCAGTTTGGGTAATCTTATTGGGCAAATCATAGCCAGCAAAGGTAAGAATAAGTTCATTTCTAGTTCTAATCCGAAGAGGACATCCATGAAAGTTATCTGCTTTAGGGAGGAAAAATTTTCTGCTAGATTTCATTGAATTATTATTGAATCGGTGTGTTATGAGCGGTTTTGCTGAGCGACATGCGAGTTCTTGATACGGATAGAAGGTATAAATTAAAACCTCTCCAGAATCAGTTTCTATGATAACATTGACATTGGCAATCATAAGCATTAAGAAATCTGAGAAAATTTTCTGTGTAACACTCAAGTTCTCTTCGACTTTTTGGTTTGCAAGAACTATAAAATAAAACAACTGTGAGTCCTTGTAATAGCCACGAATCCATGGGAGCAAACGTCTTAAAGAACAAAAAAAAAAGCACATACATAAGTTGGAAAGTAGTTCAAAACTTGTTCAAAATAATATTTTACTCACCGAAATGCTTCGTAAGAGTCTATAAACCACAAATTATAGTCACTCACAGCTCGACCATCTTTATTGTTTACATCGATTTGAAGCCGAAAAGTCCAGTTTTCTACCAAAATTGTATCAATTACATCAATGAAAGTTTCTTTATTATCATCAAAATCCGTTTCGATGACAACATGCAAGATATTAGCAGTTTTATTAAAAGAACTAGCAACTGCATAATTGATAGTTTCTGGTAAGATAGATTTTGATTGAACAAGAAATCCTTGAGAAACTATTAAAACCAAGCACCTCAAGACCAACATTATTTACTGACAGATGTTGAATGAAAAAAGATTCAACTCGAACAATGACAAACTGCCCAAAGTGCAATCAAAAACATTTTAAATCCATCTTACTTAATGTTAGTTTTTAGTGTATACTTTTAACATTAACAGAAATTATGTATTTTTTTTTCTAATGCTACACTTTCGATTGGTAATGCCAAATTACAGTGATTTAGCTATTATAGAATGAAATGTCATCTTACTTGGTGCACTCAAAATAAATTATCAAAATGGATGACGAAACCTGGAACCACATCTCTTCTACATTCATGTTATTTAATGGGGGAATGAAGTAGTATAATTAACTATGGATCTATGACAACAAACTTAAGTTAATTACAGGTGATTGTCAGATCTTACAATATTGGTAAATCTGTCAGTAAAAAACTGTCCTAAATGTCTTACAATCGTATGATCACACAATTTTGTCTGACAATATTGTCAGAAACTTTATTGTCAGGTAACTCCCGTCAATGTAAATCTGGGCCTTTATTGCCACCATATCCCGCGTCATAAATTCTGAAAGACATATAAAGTTTATATTATTTCTTATTTTTATGCATGCTCTGGGCGAGTTTTGTCTCGTATCCTATATTAAATTAGAGTCCTTACTTGTTAGGCCTCTTACTTGAACCCCGTAAATCCAGGGTTCTTGGATCAGCACGAATCCCCCCAGGTTATCTCCAATAAATTTTTGCGTGATTACGTCTGATGCCGCTTTTGCATGATGCAGATTTACCTGGGCTAACCTGGTGCTGGTCCCGCGTTCAGTCATCTTTGTTTATAAAATGGGGGCAAAAGCCCCCTCATCTGCAAGGAGATGGTCTTCCTTCTTGTTGGTTGGTCTTGGTCTTCCTCTTCTGCAGAAGGGAGGTTGATGGGGGGAGTTGGATTTCTGGAAGGATTGGGACAATTGGTGAAGGATTGGAGGGGTGATTTGGTAGGCTAATGGTTATTGTTGGATTAAGAGTAGGAGGATTTGAGGGGTTTGGAGAATTTGTGGAACTGTCGCTATTTTGACGTTGCATGCATGCTCCATCTTTCTTGGGCTCGTAGACTGACCCTGGTATTTATTGTATGCTTTCTTAGGCCCGTTACCTGGATTTTGCTTAATTTATATTGAAGTTCGTGGTCTGCCTTCAAAATAGCTTCTACTGACCGGGCATCAATGTTGACCACTAACAATTGTCCCTTGCCAATGGCCTTGCTACTCAGTATTTTATAGTCTTTGGCGTTAAGTCCTTCATTCTGGGCCTGTATTAGTGATAGGGATTTCTTGTCTTCCTAACCTGTACTCTTTGGAAGAAACATTGTGATGGCGTGCATCTTGGGAATGTCATCTCCCAAGCATGCAACTAGTGCAATGCCCTTCCAAGTGCTTAGCTTTGATGCCACTCCCTTCAGCCAGACGGCTGTCTGTTGATTAACAGAATCAACAACCTGCAGACCAGTTTTGAAATAAATGTCATGAAACTTCAGCTTTACTTCCCATACCTTGGATACTTCCTCGATGATTGCCTCTTCAAGCGCCGCGCCAGCCATCATTTCGTCGCTACTAAGAGTAACCTGAGGGAATTCTTTGGGAAGGACTGCAATGCGAGTGTTCATCGTTCCGCTTGCAAATGAAAGTGCGCTCTGTTCGCTGGCTTTTGCGGTGCTTGTACCCGCCGTAATTGTAGCCGCAACTTTGGTTCTTTTGCCTGTTGCCTTTGGGGAGGAGTAATAAGGTGAGTTTTCCTCTTGCCCTGTGTTTGGATTTGTGAGGATTCAATTTTTCTCTCATCCACCTTTTTCCTGGCTTCCTGAGGTGTCATACCCTTATCAAAGAACCGGAATAACCACTTTATTCCCGCCCCACTAAGTCCTTTCCTGCATCTGGCACGCCAGGCTCATTTTTCCCACTTCCATTTTTGGAAGTGAACGAGTTCTTCTGTTACGGCTGGTAGGTGGTCTGTGAGATGGTTTAGAGGAACTGCTTGGTGGTGGTGCTTTCCCGGTGCTGTGTCATAAGGCTATGCGTCATAAGGCCGTATTTTGAAATATGGCCGTATTAAGCTTTCACAGAGCGACATAAGGCCATATTCCAACTTATGGTCTTTTGACTCTTTAATAAAGTGAGATAAGGCCATATGGCCTTATGTCACTTTCAATCATCTTTTTTTGTTTGATAAATAAACCTGTAAGCCCCTGAACATGGTATAACAAAGAGGTGACGTGCCAAAAGTTTTTTTCCAACACTTTAAATGTAATTAAGTTACGGCGTATAAACAGTGAAGTATATATGGGGGGGCATGCTGCCCCCTCTAGTATCTAGTATTTGCACTATTTTAATGTTTTAAAATCTCGGAACACCATCTCGCTCGGCAAAATGACAGATTAGGATCATTTTTTTTTTAATTTGGTGCCTCACTCATCATACACTGTTTATGTGATATACACCTCTTCCTTTTCTTCTTATTTTAAGGTTCCAGGTTTTGAAAGTGACAAGCGATTAAAAAACATCACATCCGTGGTTTTTTTGATAATTCAATTTTGTATTGTGTTTTATTTGAAATATTGACATAAAGCATGTTAATTATTTGGTCAGATCATATTTCTGAGATCACTAATTTAAAAATATCTCAACTCTGTTGTCAAATAACGAGGAAGAAAAAATTGTCATTCGTTTGCTCAGTTTTTGAACTTAAATTAATCAGGTTGAGTGCTTTGAAATATAAACTGACCAAAAAAAACATTGATACAAAAAAAAATGTTTGATTCAGCGCTTTCCACCAGATCTCCTTGAAGATTGTGTTTTTTTGTTCGAAATTCGTTTCCACATCAGTTCCCCAACAAAAACCAGAATTGAAATTCCATTTAGCATGCCAAATAAGTAAAATGTAAATGCAAATCTTTCCAAAACTAAAGGTATTGGTTTAAGCGTTTTATAGTCCATTGACAAAGTATTATGATCGAAATTCTCATAATTTTTCCTCACATGATACAATAATCCAGCTTCTTCCATTCTCATAATAATATCATTTACCTTTGGTACAATGATTGAGTGTTGTGGGAAAAACATACAAACTTGCTGTCGCAAAACCGTTTTCAAAATCATATCTTTAAGTTGTTCTGCAGTGTAGAATGTGTAAATGTATATGAATGAAACTACAAATGCATTTCTTTTCCCAACATCAGATAGAATATTGAAACTACCCTGATATGGTTCTAAATCTTCAAAACGAATATTCTGTAGTCCAATAAGTTCATCAATGATTGGCATGTATAAATTGTGGGCGTAAATCGTATAATTCTCGGTTAAGAGCTCTAAGACACTACGAGGTGATTTGATCATGGGAAATCCTCGATATGCATCGAAAAGTTTCCCCAAATAGGCTGATCTAAGGATCAGAGCTGCCAAGCTTAAGACTATAAAAGCAAATCGAAAACAATTTGTTCTTGGCAAGTGTCCCACTGATGCTCCTATTGTCACTGACAATATCTCAAGACCTCCCGAATTTTCAAGATGAAAAATTCCTAAAAGTTTGCTACTTTTTCTAACTAAAATTATGCATCCGCAAGTTAGAGTTAAAAAGCCAAATACACAAGTCCATGTTGTTGAATTGAATGGAACTAAAAGCCAAACCAGTGTGCGTAGGAGATTAGGACGGCGCTGAAGAGCAATTACCAGCCAAGACAAAAAGTATGTTACGCTTGTTGAAAAAAACATTTTTTCCTTAGGTCCCAATGAATGAGACCCAAATATCACATCCGTCTGTCCATCTGCCAACTATGTGAACAAAATAATTTAATAAATTTTTTGGACTTACGGTAAAATTTTAGCTATACCTACCGATTCAAAAGGATCACTTTGAGTGACATTATTAATGTCGAATGAACAATTCACCATAGACGAGAGCTCCTTAATTATTACAAGCTCCAAAAGTGACATTTCACGATTGCTTAATTTGCTGGGTATATCGTAGTTGCCAAGAATAAGAACAAGTTCGTTTCTTGTCTTAATTCGAAAAGGACATCCATGAAAGTTCTCTACTTTTGAGGGGAAAAATGAAATCAGTTTATGTTCAATTTCAGAGGTATGAAAACGGAATATGATAATAGGTTCTGCTGATCGACATGCATCATCCTGATAAGGGTAGAATGTATAAAATAGAACTTCTCCAGAAGAAGTCTCGATGATAATGTTCAAATTTCCAAACACAAACATTAGAAAATCTGAGAAAATTTTCTGCATCACATACAAATGGTTCTCGAACTTAGAAGTTCTTAAAATTATGAAATGGAAAAGTTGCGAGTCTCTGTGGTAAGTACGAATCCATTGAAGAAGACGTCTTATGAAAAAGAAAGAGAGATTTAAATATGTATTATGAGGTTTGAAACTACCTACCGAAATGCTTTGTAAGAATCTATGAACCATAAATTGTGATCACTAACAGCCCGTCCATCTTCATTATTGACATCAATTTGAATCCGAAATGACCAATCTTTCTCAAGGATATTCTGCACTGTGTCAAGAAAACTTACAGTACTCTCATCCAAATCCGTTTCAATTACAACATGTAATACATTAGCAGTATTGTTAAATGAATTACTAATTGCATACGAAACAGCTTCTGGTAGAAGAGATTTAGTTTCTATAAGATGCCCTTGTAAAACTATTAAAACCAATAAGCTTAAAACAAGCATTTCGAATGCTCTATAGATTGACTCTTGAAATCGAAATGAAAACGTCAAGTTCAACTAAGCTAGCATTTGTGGAATAATTTTCCAAATGGTAAAGTTAATGGTTTTTTTTTGTCGACTAGTTGCAGTGTGTAATTTTGTCAATTAAATTATTTAATTTACTTAAGTTTAAATAAAAATTATAGTCTATCAATAAAAAATCTTTGCTAAGAATTTTTCCCAGAGGAATAAAAGTACAAATGAATCGAAAACTGACATAAACTGCTGTTCACAAATACAATACCGAAAAAAAAAAATGCAATTTTGTTGCTACATTTCAAGTAAAGGTAGCCATTCACTTCGTCGTTAGTTGCACAGTTTAACATGTGCACCAACCTCTATATCGATGCAAATAAAACACCCTATCAAAGAGGAGTTCTATGGCCTTCTGGATAGAGTTTTTTTTCTGATCAAGGATTTTTTTGGAGACTTCAATGTAAAATTCGGTCATTTGCGTCAAAAAAACAACTTTAATTCACAAATTGTTAGCCTAAAAAAATCTAAGGTAATATATTGCGCAGGTTGTCAAAGTTTAAAATGTTAAAACATTAAAAATGACTGTTCGAGTGCCCACCTTAGAGGATATATTAAATGGAGTGCTCGTTTAAATTCCAAATTGAAGCTTTCATAGTGGGCGCTTAACAGACTTTCAGTGAACACTTACAAGTTTTTTGATAGCAGATCATTTATCAAGATGTTATATTTAATGGCACTTTGTCCGTGGGCACAGAGCCATGACTTCTGTCAGAAACATCTTTAAAAACAATAAAAAAAATTATAACCATTTTTAAGAGAAAATATAAGAAAACTATGACTGACAGTTAAACTTTAACAGCCTTATTTATTAGATTTCACTAATACTCGTTTCAACCTCGGAATAGTTAAACCGAGTCGAAGCACTTACTCCGTCATAACGCCACGTCAAACGGTTTTAGCTACACCCTCTTTATGTCAAATATGTTATCAAAAAAAAACCAATCTCTCTCGTTATTATAATATGGGATTAAACGATTTTTGTACTGCATCAAGCGTTTAAAGAATTTAAATCATTTATAAATGCAAAATAACAATCCGTTTTGTCTTACAATTAGTAACAAACGGATAAAAAAAACTTCTTCTACACTCCTTTTTAGTTACTAAATGTCATGTCATTTAGATACTAAAACGGCTTTACTACGGCTTTAATCCTACTATGTACCAGTTTTAGCTTACTCCGCCTCTAGTCATCGTTTATTTTTTTTTAAATAAGTTTTTCAGGATTACAGGCGAAGTAAAGTCCGAGTAAATTTACTCCGTCGCTAAAACGACTTAATAAATAAGAATTTGTTTGTCGTGGCGTAAAGACGGAGTAAGTGCTTCTACTCGGTTTAACTATTCCGAGGTTGAAACGAGTATTAGTGAAATCTAATAAATAAGGCTGTAAGTATTCACTAAAAGTGGTAACAGCGCACCCTATCACGGCTTCAGGCACTACAATGCATTAGGTATAGGAAAAAGCACTCCATATAATATATGCACTAAGGTGTCCACAGAAACTACTCACTGCATCATTAGAAATAACAAAACATTGAAATTAGACAAGTAAAGGAGCATTGGATTCACCATTTTGCTTGATTTCTGACAGATGCGCAGAACTGAACAAAATAAAAACACTAATGATATTATCTTAAATATGTTTACTGAGCCTGCAATTGCTCTTAAGAGGCCTTTGCTTACATTTGAAGAAAATACGAAAAAAACGTCGATTCGCTATACAATTTAACGAAGGCGTTTGTGAGCGTATGGCAATAATTTAAAGAGCATATGAAAGAACCATTTATTGTTTTTCAAGGTTCAAAACCGGTTTTTGGATAGTTGGCACACAGCAAAAGATATTTGAAAAATGTACCGATGTGTTTTCAGATTTTTGCTGAAATTGCATATCGGTTAACAATTTCATAGATAAACTAGTGATTTGATTAATTTAATGGTATTAAAATTATGTTCCAATATTCAGAAGCGAAAAATCACAATTCAGTAAGATTTTGAAAATATATTGATTTCAAAAACAGTAAAAATACAGTTTTTCAACTTGTTTTTTTTTCTAATATATATAGGGTGATTTTTTAAGAGGTTTAGAACTTTTTTTAAAAAAAAACACAAAAAATTCGAAAAAATGAATGAAATATTTATTTGAATCGATAGTTTGAACCTTGCAATTTAATGTTTAAAGATAATTTCATGCAAATGTTGACCGCGGCTGCGTCTCAGGTAGCCCATCCGCTGAGTCCAATTTTGGCATACTCTTTCACACATATCGGCCGGTATCTCACGAATGAATGCATGGATGTTGGCTTCCAGTGCGTCAATCGAAGCGGGCTTGTCCCTATAGACATTAGCCTTGACATACTCCCACAAAAAATAGTCTAATGGTGTCAAATCGCACGATCTAGGCGGCCAATTGACCGGCCCGAAACGTGAAATTAACTGTTCACCAAACTCGCCTCGCAATTGCGCCATTGTTTCGCGTGCTGTGTGGCATGTGGCACCGTCTTGTTAAAACCACATATCATGCAAGTCAAGAACTTCCATTTCGGGCAAAAAAAAGTGAGATCGCCGGGACGAAACGCCAAATTTTTGTAGGACTTAAAGGCCGTTAAAAGCTATTTTGAATCAATAATTCAACAAAGTCCATTAAAATAGTGCTAAGTCTTCTACTTGGCTGATGTATTTCAGTAGTAAAGTATATAGAATTTGTATTATTAAAAAAAAAAAACCTTATATAACTAGCCAGGCCCTGGGCTAAAAACAAAAACAAAAACTTCCAATTTAATGATTAGGAATTCTAGTCTTGTTGGATATATATTTCACACTAGGTATTCGTCAAGAAATCTATGTAAGATGAACTGAACTTAGCAAAAATTGCGTATTGACAAAGGCCCTCACTATAGTCAACTGATGAGTCCAAGTGAGATCGCCGGGACGAAACGCCAAATTTTTGTAGGACTTAAAGGCCGTTAAAAGCTATTTTGAAACAAAAAAAAGTTTGTTATCATCGCTCGGTACGCGTTCACCATTGACAGTAACGCTGCGATTCGCATCATCTTTGAAGAAATATGGCCCAATAATGCCGCCGGCCCATAAACCGCACCAAACAGTGGCTTTTTCGGGATGCATTGGTAGCTGTTGCAATGCTTCTGGCTGATCTTCACTCCAAATGCGGCAATTGTGCTTATTTACGTACCCATTCAACCAAAAATGAGCCTCATCGCTGAACACAATTTTTCGATAAAAAAGCGGATCCTCGGAGCACGAATTTTGATAGTAAAATTCAATAATTTGCAAGCGTTGTTCATTTGTAAGACGATCCATGGTTAAATCGCAAACCAAACTGAAGCTGTTTGACAGTGACACAAGGTACTAAACACACGTCAGCTGTCAAAACCAGTGTTGCCAAAACCAAACCAGCTAAAAAATCACCCTTTATTTAAATAATTTTGGTCGTGTACTAATTCTTACTGAAACATTTATATTTATAAATTCAAATTCAATCAAAAAAATGAATCATTAACTATGTATTTTTTATAAAACAACATAATTTTTTAAAACCTCTACTTAAAAAAAATGATCAAGATTTTAGCTCAGTTTAGACAGTGCACATTTAGTTTATAGGTATCCGATGTAATGGAATCTGGTGTGCGGTAAATTTTGATTGCTTGGTATGGGTGTGGTAGGCGTTTTGTTTTTACTTATTTTGTTATTTTTTTTTTAAATCCTGTTAGGTACATAAAATATATGATTTTTTTTGACATTAGGTGTTTTCAATGAGGCTGTTCGGAACAGTTTAGAACACTTTAGAACAGAAAAGTACAAGATTTTGCTGCTCAATGAGAAATTTTCTGTTCTAAACTGTTCAGAATTGCTGTTCAATGAGTCAGTTTGGAACACTTTAGAACAGGATTTTCTACACTTGCTTTTCAGGTAGAACAGGTTAGAACAGATTTGTGAGAACTGTCAAATTCACCTGTCACCACATTCGTCATGGTATCATTACAGGAATCCGATGAAGAATCAATTGATAAATCACTTTCCGTGTCGGAATCACTCTCAATTTCTTCAAAAATTGTGTTTTTAATTAAATTCAACTCCATTTCAGATTATTTTTAAGAATTTTTCTACAAGAACAAATGAACTCGAATTGCAGGTAAACAACAATTTTTTTTACATATCTGTCAGATGACTGACTGTTCTAAGTTGTTCTAACTTATTCTGATGTTTCTCACGAATCTATGATGTTTTGTTCTGTTCTAACTTTTTCCTCACTGAAAAAACCTATTATCATTTGTGTATTATGCAATTTAATGATTTCTGTTACTTATGGTTGCAAGCAGAGTTGGCCGAATTAACTACACTACATTTTCTACATCATTAACTACGCGTAGTTAATTGAATAAAATGCACGCTTTATTTACTACTTTTACTTTGAAACTCTGTGCATTTCTGTGAATTTTTACACCAAAGTCTGTGAAAGTTCATATAAAAAAAGGGACACACCTAATAAAAGCCTAGTTCCTTTACTTTGAAACTCTGTGCATTTCTGTGAATTTCTACACCAAAGTCTGTCAAAGTTCATATAAAAAAAATAAAATGACGTAGAAATTCACACAAATGCACAGAGTTTTAAAGTAAAGGAACACACCTAAAATTTCAATAAAATGGTGAAAATTTCAACTCGAAATTAAACTTCAAAGTGACAGCTGATAGATCATTTTACATTTGAAACTACATTTCCTACAGAAGAACTTGTAAATTTAACTGATAATGAAAATGATATTTAACGCCATTTTATGGAATATAAAGCTGCGTTCCATTACTTCGAAACTCTGTGATTTTCTGTCCTTAACTGCTAATTTTATTTTTTTTTTCTTATGAACTTTGACAGAATTTTGTGTAGAAATTGACACAAATGCACAGAGGAACCAGTGTAGAAAAGAACCCAATCTCCCCTGTAAAGCTCGTAACTGTACTACTATTCTGTTCACTAGTAGATTTATGTATTCGACGAAGAAAATACTGATAAAACCTCATAGATACTAATTGAGAATTGAGAAAAAAAAAAAAATTTAAAATAAAAAATTAATAATATTTTAAGTTTTAACCTTGCCTGTTGATTTTTTGAGTTAAGAAGTTTTCGTAAGCAAACTTCTTAACTCAAAATCGATGACGTTATAATTCTTTTAATTGAAAATTATAAATTTTGTTTTCCTGCGTTTAGAAGTTGATCATAATTTACCCTATAATTTATATTATCTACGTTGTGTCTATTAAATTTTTTTGTCTTTTATTGGAAGTCTTTTTTCGTTGTTTGTTTTTTTTTGTTGACTATTAAACGCATTTAATCATCTTTTTTCATCAAATCCATATCATTAGTAGATAATTTTTTCTTAAAAGTATAACTTTTATTCTAGTAAGAAATTAATTAATATTCCCACGGGCATGATATTGAAGTTGTTTGAATTTATGGTCTATTATTCCGAAGGCATACCTACGTAGCATTAATTAGCTAATATTTCTGTAAGTTTACAAATTTGCTTGAAGGTATTGACCAATTACAATGACATTTTGCCCAAAACCACCATTAATTGGCTCATTTACATTTATATTGCTCCTGCTTACAGATTAATTAAAAAAAATTTTAAAAATTAAAGTGCAGTTTAAAAATAAAAAAAATTAAATTTGATGGCGTGACAATTCGTAGAAAACCAGGACCTAATGACTTAAAATTCTCAAATTAACTTAAAAAACAGAAAACATATTTTTATTAGATTTTGTTTTATTTAGAAAAAAAAAACCTTGTGGAATGAAAAGTACCTACACAGTTAACATGTTTATTAGGAAGTTGAAAACATATTTTGTTTATATTTGTTTCTTTGCTTAAAATATTCTCAAATTGAATTTAGCTAAACATTCTTTTAACTTTAAACCACAATAACTCTGCAACAAAAACTAAGCATGCAATTGCACAAAGCGTTGGTTATGAGAGGTGATAGCACGGCAAGCCGAACTACCTCACTCGGATCTCAATGTACCCATTGTGCTCCCCAGGGAGAAGGAGATAAGGTTATAGGGAAGGGTTAGGAAGGTAAGGGAAGGAGCTTATGTATTGGGTGCCTCCCTGAACCATATCGAATTCTGGCTGAATTTAGAAATATTTATCAGTGGCAAAAACGAGATATCTCCCAGGTCATCGCGGAATTTTTCTCCAAGAGCTGTGTTTCTGGTTCTAGCTAGGCTGGGGCATTCACAGAGGAAGTGATAGGAGCCCCCTTCCGCCTCTTCATCTCTGTATAAGTCAGATGTGCTGATGCCCATTCTGCTCAAAGCGTAAGAAATATGTAATCGTAAGTTGTTGAAGTATTAAAGCTCGTGGCTCATTTCCGTTTTTATCAGAAGAAAATCCGCCATCATTTATATTTTCAAAATTTCTTCTAAAATAATGCAATATACCAGCTTCTTCCATTCTCATAATGATTTTTGGTTGATTGACTGGAAGAACATGCAAATGTGTTTTCGCAAAAATGGTTATAACATCAATTTCCTGCGTTCATCAGCTGTGTTAAATGTATAAATGACAACATACGAAGTTACTTATGCAAGTTTTTTATCAGTTTCAAATATATCAATGCCTCCTGAACCACTTTCTAGTTTTTGTTAATTAAGTTATTTCATTTTTTTTAGATTATTTATAACTGATAGATAATAGCTAATTGTCGTATTGTTGTCATTTTAAATACTTTTTAAAGTTAACTTGTTGAATTGAAAGCCAATAATAACGTTTATATTATTTTTAATGACGTGTTAGAGCCAATTAATATTGAAATGTGTTAAAAATTCTTGACGTCAAGCTAAGAACACCACCCCACCAAACACAAAATTTCAAAAAAAAAAAAATATTGTCGAGGGAATTAAGTGCTATTTTAGTGCTCGTAATTTCGCGAAGTTCCAAATCATATAGTTCACGATTTGACCTAGAAATTTAGTACAAAAAAAAATCATGGAGATTTTCTATACTAAACACTTACTAGACGAAGAATGAGTTAATTAGAACAATTAATATACAATTTCGCTTTCCCAATGGCTCAGTTTTAAATGCAACTGCCCTAACCACCCTTTGTGTGGCGTTCCCAGCTTCACGTCAAGCTTTAGTTCCAATTCAGGATTGCGGTACTAAATAAGCATCTAATTAGTATCTCATTCCTGCATCATTAGAGTTGTGAATTTCAGTTGTCGTGTTCCCGTCAGGACCTGATTAATTTGTAGGTCAAATCATCAATAAAAAATTGGTTCACGACTAGGTCGCACGAACTTGCTCTTATATGCGATCACACTGTGTTTTTAAAGTTTTAATATTTAAAAATCTATATTTATTATTTTATATATGAAATAAATTAGTTCTGGGAGCCTAAAACGTAGTTAAATTTAAGGTAGTATTATGAGAGTAGGTACATTTATTTATGAACAATATAGCACCGTGTTGCAAATATGCATGGAACTTACAGTTTATACTGAAAAATTGTAATTAAACATAAATTGATTGCCTAAACAACCTCTACATAAAATGCGATGTAAATCATTCGATTTCTTAAGGAAATCTCAATTTATATGAGAAAAAAAAATTTAAAATCGTTGGAGCGGTTTTTTTAAAAAAATAGTTTTTTATATATAAAATTTTGAAAAAATAAAAAAAAAAAACAATTTTTTAGCCTTTATTAATGCGGAGTTAAAAAAAAATGGTTCTATTGGAGATACCATTTTTAAAACATAGATTTTTTTTTCCAATAGTATGGTAGATTGCGCAGATATAAGTTCACACAAAAATTTTAATCAAAATCGTAGGAGCCGTTTTTAAGAAAAATGAGACTTTCAATACATTTGCATGGGAGGTACCGTTTTGTATGGTTATGAGAATAATTTTCATTTAAAATCTATTAGATAATGTTAAAAAAATGCTGAGTGACAAATTTAATAAAAATTAACCGAGTCGTTTTCGAATTATTAAGTTCTCAATAAAAAAAAATTGAAACTTTTTTTAGAAATTCAAAGGTAAGGTACCAACTTTTGACCGACACGTTTGGGTTGCAGCCGAAAGGACAAACAGATAGACAGGCAGACAGACGGACAGAAATCTTACCCAAGAGCTTATAAAAAGTTTAAATAATTATTGCTAAAAGTATTTTTAAGTTTATTCTCATAAATTAAGATTTGTTTAAGAATTAAGATGGCAATATTCTTCGACGACTTCAATGACTCACGGCAACCTCAACGTCAACAATTTTAACTAAATCATGGGTGATGATTGACATCTATAAGAATAACGGGAACATAGTAGCTTTCAGAACAAAGTAGAACAATGATTATTACCCACTTAGACAATGTGAAAGTCTTTCCGTTGTTTTTAAATATTTTCGATTTTAAGTGAATTAATTCGCAAATTTGCCCCTTTGCCTATAAATATCTGCTTCCTTCCCTTCGAATTGTTTGAATCTTCTATTGTCCTAACATACACGTTCTATAGCTTAAAATCTTATGTGAATCGTCTAAGTAAGCTTGAATATAGAACTATGATCATCTTAAATAGGTTTCGATGATAAAGTCATTCAAGGAAATTTGTATTCTTTTGAAAATGTTTAATATTGTTCTCAAAGTCAATGTATTCAAAAATTGTTACCTTTAAAATCATTTATTAGACATTCTTTAAAAGTATCAGCAAACAAATCAAAAGTTCTTCACAAATAATTTATACATATATATATCTCTAATCTTGGTATATTAATATCAATATTTTTTTACATCGCCTGCAATTAAGTGCATATTCATACATATGTCAATGATTATTATTTCTAATTTTATCATTTTGTTTGAATTTTTTGTATAAATTGTACCTACAATACCTTATCGAAAGTGAATCTTATTGCATATGTTTCAATGATTGCTTTCATCATGATAATATCCTTCAGTTCCAGACTTAAATATACATATCCAACGGATATATGTATGTAAATGTGTATAAATATGTCTTTTGTATATGAAACTATAATAATTGCATGTTACTTGCAATTTAATAAATGGTAAAAAAAAAAAACAATGAATAAAGGGGGTTGGTTTATTGAATTAGATATATATTATCTACTTTTAGTTTTATGTATTTCATCGCTATTAGTGTTAATTACTATTATTAAAAAAAAATTGAGATAATATTAGCAGTCCAGTGAAATAGTTGATAAATGGGGCTATAAGTTTGTATTAGATTATAGTTTAGGTTGAAGTGGCATGCAGCAGAAGAACTCAGTTAGACCAGGGTAAACAAAAGGTCTGTTCGTGTTTGCCCAAAACTGCCAGATTCTACCAGTTTTATTTTTTTATATGAACTTTGACAGTATTTAGAACTAAAAATCGTAGAAATGGGCAATTTTAGGAAGTAAACGAACAAGGTTAAAGTCTGTGACTATTTCCAATACATCTATTGTGACGTTTTTCCAGAATTGACAATGTTTAGATTCCTTTCTCAATGACAACATATACATAATGTAAGGTCTGTAATTTGAAATCTTTTACGACGTCGGTCGTACGACGTAGCACAATTCGCTGTCAAATCCCATAAGAAAAAAAATGGTAAGTAGCAACTTATAGCAAGAAGTTGCGGTTACCAAACAGAAATGTTTACTTCATATTGTGGTCATTAATGTCTTGGCTGTTTGATCGTCATAGCTGCAATACTTGCAAAGGGGTCAATAACAATAATTACTTTTTTTTCGCCCAATAATAAGCATTTTTTATTGGTAATTCTATGTATAAGTAGCGTAGTAGAATTTTACACAGTAAACAATAACAAAGGAATGGTTTCGAAAACCTTATCAGTAAAAAGATTTAATATATATACATAATAGTTGAAATAATGTTTTGAAGTATCTGCAATAGTTTGACAATAAATATGAGATTGCAGGCAAATATTTTTTCCCTGAGGGTTGGCAGACTTTGAGTATTTGAGGATGCGTTCCTTGATATTTTTCAATGTCTAAACTTTGTTTTCTTTTTTATTTCAGAGCAGAGCCTGAACTGCCAAACAAAAAATTGTGTTTCTTTTTTACCTCTGAACGTTTAGAGCTTCAAATTTGTGTTTCTATTTTCGTTCTGAACGTGTTCTGAGCTTGTTCAGAGCGCGCACTATGAGCTCAGAATAAAATAACTGAGTAGTGCGAGTTGAATGCTGAACACAAGAATTTGACAGGTGAAATTGTAAAAGAACGCTCAAACCACGCTTTGTTCAGAGGATGTTCAGAGCTTGCTCGAAATGCTCGGACTCTGTTCAGAACTCTATTCTGAGTAAAAAAAGAAAAACGCCTATTATATGAACAAAAATGTATTGGTTTGGAAAATTAAGCTACGGTTAGACGGGCAATGTTAATAATGAATCTAGCTGATTCCTTGGCGTCATAAAAAATCATCAGTACACACAGTGTTGTTCCTAGATGCGTTGGCATGTTATTTGTGTAAACGTGTGAACGGGCTTCGATTTCTTAATTAAATCTAGATGCAATTTCTATACTTTTCAGAAGAGGGGCTATTTACACTTTGGTGTGACAGTTCACATTAAATATTACGTACTGAATAAAAGCATGATAACTATGCAGTTTCGTTACATGTCAAGAAGAGTGGTAATTACTATCGCAGAATGGCTACGATGTAGCAATGTAGTAATATTATATTTTTCGCCTCGGAAACTGAGCGCATTACGGTAGCATTTGGAACAAAATAGTCTAAACATGTTAAAAGTTTGTCTCCTATCAGTCATAAGCCATTGAACAATGGTGAAGATGTTCTATTAAATGTCGTAATATAAAAGTAAAAAGTAAAAGAAAGTTTAAGAAAAAAAAAAAAACTTCCCTCAAAAAAAAAATGACCAGAATGTCATTCCCAACAAAAACACTACCTAACTGTGGCAGATTTAGAAGACCATTTTGTTCACCATAAAAGCTGGTAAGTGCAACTGACGTTTATTCTAATATCACTAGCCCAGAGATGCCAGACTTTGGGAGCAGGTTTTCCCATAGCAGGTTAATTTATAAACAAATTTCCATGCCGCATTGGCAGAAACGTTAAAAATTTACATTCAATGAATAAGTTTGACATTTTGCAAAAAATGAAAAAAAAATTAAATCACAGAAATTAATATGAACAACAAAAAAAGCAATAAAACTCAAGTGTCATTTAATTATTCATGCTCAAAAAAAGAGAACAAACATTGTGCTTGTATTATCAATTTCGCTCAACGAGCATAGTTTTGCAGAACAAAAACTAGAACGACAGTTTTCGTTTATGGTAAAAAAAAATTATTCGTTTCGCATCTGTAGCGTACTAGATTTTAGTAGATCAAATGCAAAAATGGAAATGAACAGATTAAGATATTTAGCATGAGTTCGTTATATGCACTACATCGTTTTGTTCGACCATAGCTGAATACAACTTTTGTTTCTTAATAAAATGAACAATTTAAGAAAAAAAATTGAGCAAACCCTAAAATCCCTTTTTTTGTACTATGAGATTCTTAAAATACCTTTTTTCCTTTTAGCTTATTTTAGAAAGTTGGGCAAAAGTTTAAATCCGGCTTAAACGAAAAACCATCTGCTTACGTTTTGATTGAGTTACGATTTTTGCCTTTTTTCAAATTCAAATCATTTAAAAACAAGTTTTAGTTGTATTTATAATTCAAGAAGTTTTAAAAAAATAAATGTGTTCTTTTACTTTGAAACTCTATGCATTTTAAAGTGAATTTCTAACTTTGAACTTTAACAGACTTTTGTGTAGAAATTCACACAAATGCAAAGCGTTTCAAAGTAAAGGAACTAAGCTAATATTATTTTTCACCATTTTAACCCTCTACTGCACGCACTATGATCCAATGAAAAAAAAATGTTTGGTTTTCATTTTTGTTTTTCATTTTGTACAATTAAGAGACTAAAACAAAACAAAAATTTTGAACAAATTTAATTTTTTATTTCTTATTTTATATAATAAGAACTTATCTGAATGATCAAAATGATCCAATAGCTGCAGTTGCCAAATCCCAATCTTCGACGTTAAAAAATCAAAAGCCATATATGGCTTCTTGTGCAGTAGAGGGATACACAAAAGTAAGCTTATTATATGGACAAACAAAATGTTAGAAAAACACCGAGGTACTTTCTTTTTTGTCATTTCATTCTTTCAGCCTTTTACCATACCATTTACTCTAATTTAACTTCACATAAAAAAGACAATATTTTTCCAACACATCCCATAAATTTTTAAGCAGATATTTCGTATTTGTTTTGGAAAAGAATCACCCAATGACGATCCAAAATAGAATAAAATGGAAAGAAAATTTATTCAAATATTATAATAATAATGATAATACAGGCCCAACAAACCTAGTCTAAACAAATGCCGATTTAAACTCTTTTTATTATTATTTTTTTTTTTAATAATTTTTAAGATTTTCAGAAGAAATTGTATTTATCTTGGAATGCTTACGTCCTTGTACTCCTCTCTCACACTGCTCTTTGGCAACACCAATCTTACCACTTTTATAAAAACATTTATTTTTGGGTTTAACTTTTCTTATATATTTTTAAAGCTGCCCCCAAGGTTTCCTTAAGTTGGACTTTCGAGGTCAATTTATTAAAAAAAAGTTCTTTATTTCAAAACCTTCAAAACCTTCAAAACCTTCAACATCTCATTTGACGTTTTTTCTTTGTATAAAATATTTTTGGCACGTTGTTTCTGTCGAAAAACATTTTTAGTTCCGATTTAAACAAAATTAATAAAATATTCCCATGTAAAAAATAACTAATTAAACCTTGATAAAAAAAAAAAAAATTAAATTTGCTAAAGCGAGTCAAGCTTATTCGAAAATTAAACAAACACACCGGAGGATGTTCTCAGCATCATACTGCAAAAAGCTTCAATCTAATTAATTTCACTCCTCATGGGATGAATTTACTTCATTAGCACAAAGTAAACATTTTAGATTTTCCTCTAAAGCATTTCTATATATCTATGTATATAAAATGTAGGTGGATAAGTCGCAGATATACCCTACCTGCAATTTTATGCTATTTAACGTTACATGGATTTAGTTATTTTATTATTATTATAACAAGACCGTTTAGTCGCAATTTTTCATTCATCTACTTTATCCGCATCTAGAAGAGATTTTTTTGTGATTTTCTTTTTTGTTTTAATTCTTTGTGTGGTATAAACTTTGAAGTAAACTTAAATGGAATAAACATTGGGGAAATTATTTAGAGATTGAAATATATCTTTTTTAACAAGTTTATCTTCATCTGGTTTAAAGAAAAAAAAAATTAACTTTGTTTTAAGGGACGAAGATTTGTATGTTATATCGACAAGGATTACAAGTCATGAAGTAATCTTAACCAACGTTAGTTGTAAAATATATGTATGTATCCCAGAGTAAAGCTAATTATTGTAGTTAGGCACTATTTAAGGTAACATTGTTTTAGATTTCGTGAAATATGTGCTTGCTTAGGCCCTCTTAAATGCGATTTGACTTTAAATTTTAAAGAAGGTTTTCAAACTTCAAAAAATCGTTTATTTGCCAGTAAATAAAGTATTTGAGGGTTTTAATACCGAACAAAGCTTAAAGTATTTTTTTTTTTTTTTTTTTTTTAAGAAAAACGATCACTTAAAATAAGATAAGATGAACAAATTTGCTCAGCTCATTCTAATTAAACATACGAAACTTCCCAAGCGTTAAAAAAATATCTGCTTATAAAATGTTCGTCCCTATTTTTTTTTTGTTCTTCTATACCATTCAAAAACACCTTCATGTATGACCATATAAATATACATATCTACATGCTATTATGTAATTTGCATTAAATAGTTAGAGTTTTCAGACAATTAGTGTGCAAACGCAACTTGACTTATCATACGAATGTGTGCAACTAGGGTGTCAATAAAATTTTCAATGGTTAATTAAGCTGGTTATATTTCATGTACATATAGGCTGATAATATTTTTTAAAACGAATGCCATAAGGTAAAGTCGATAAAAATAAAACAGACGCATGTTTACGTAATTTATTAAAAAAAAATCCTTCTCCAATATGATGCTCTCTGATTAGCAGTGAAATATTTGAAATAATCAACGTTTGCATAAGATAACCCTCTATATGCCCTACGGAACTCTAAAATCTCATATGATTGATGGTTAATTAAATTGTTAGTAGGTACTCGTATAATTCTCGTGCTCCTTCAAAATTTGTAGTGCTTAGAAAATCAATATTGACTTCGGCTTCTTTTGCCTGTTTTGTCTATATAATAGAATCAAATGCCATATATTTCTCTGACCAAGGGATTTGAAATCGGCGAAACATTTTCAATCCTGGTACTTTCCGTATATCTAGGTTAAGTAGTAGGTACCTATCCTCTAGGGTCAAATGTTATAACAATATACCGGCATTAATGAAAATAAAATGCACGACTGGGTCGCATGTACTTCCTCTAATATTTTATAAGTGATAGTTTAAACTATAAGTATTTATCCCCCAAATTGATGAATAGAAGTACAGTGAGTTAGCAGTAATAAATCTAACTTATGTAACTTGTGTATGTATATGCTCATAAAAATGTATATTAGCTTGAACAATAATAACTTTATTTATCGGAAAAGTTATTAAACGACCAAGTTTTCTTTCTGTCTAGCAGTTATGCGGCCATTAAAAGCTACCTAAGCTCAAAGTATACAAATCTAAGGTAATATATATTGTGCAGTTTGTCAAAGTTGGCTATTCGAGTGCCCAGAGGAACTCAGCACGCATCATTTGAAACGACAGCAAAATATTGAAATTGGGCAAGTACAGGGGCACTGGATCTACCATTTTCCTCGATTTTGACATATTATGCGCAGAACTATACAAAAATGAAAACGCTAATGATTTTACCTTTAATGTAATACAGTCCGTAACATTTGAATAGCCTCAAACATAGTTTATTTTATAATTAATGTCCAGTTGTACAATAGTGGTTCAGCCTCGGTTCAAGATTTTATCTCACCGTTTCCGGCGGATTAACTAACGTTCAACGCTGGTTCAAGTATGTAATTGGTTATTATCACACATTTGAACAGTAAACCACTGTTGAAACTCAAATAATCCGCCGAAATCGGTAGATAAAAATTGCTGAACCACTGTTTAAATATTTGCCCTAAGTGTTTTTGGTACTTCTTTGAGGTTAGAAAAAAATTGAGTAGCAAGGTAGAATGTAATTACTAGTCTTAAGAGATTAATTTCTAAAAGCTGGAATTTTCAGAACTTATTTTATTTGCAGTCACCAAAATGCGTATTATTGTATGTAACATTAGAATAGCCTCACAGTAATTATATAGTAGAAATAAAAAACAATTGATTCATAAAAGAAAATGATTTGTATTTATTTTCTGTAGTTAACACAATATCTTAGTACTTTTTTGAGACCTCGCTTGTTTTGAATTACGTCAAAAATGCGATCGTTTAGGGAATCATAAAAAATAATTGTTCGATTCCGTAAACAATCGCATACGATTCCTTTAAATTCTAACGAAATGTTAGACCTAACCACTTTGACAGCTATAATGAACTTTACTTGCGTATTTGACAACCCCACACATTTTAAATGAGGGTAGGGTGGTCAGGAAATTTGGTGTTTATTTTAAGTTAACAATGTTTTAATACAATCGGCGCATTGTCTTTCTGCAAAAAAAAAATCGACAGTGGTTCTCAAATAAACTGAAACTGATCCAAGACTGTTTTAAATAAGGTATTCTAATATTTCGCTGTCATTTCTCAGTGTACAAAAACTAAATCAACAGTGTCATAAAATGATACAGCATTCGCATACCATAACTCACCCTTCATAGCGTTCAAAAGACAATTTTTCTTTTCTTAAATCATGGAAGTTTAAGTAAAACTTTTTTCAACTAAAAAGATATAGTCGAGTCAATAAAGCATTTGACTCGGAAAAAATCGCCTGAAAGCTGCGTTTTGGTATATAGCCTCCTCATGGCGTTATTAAGAAACTGTCAAAAGTCCCCATCGATATGAGCGTCGCTAACAGCTTTTCGGGGAGTTGAAGACCCCCAAAATGGTTTTTAAGGAATAACTCTCAAATGTTTTTTACAAAAAAATTGTAAAAGACTTATTTGTAGCTTGGAAAATTTCCTACAAAAAACATTAACATACTTTTTTTCATTAAAATAACCGTTTCCGAAATAAACCAATTGAAAGTTGGGCGGCTTAGTTAAAAAATTGTGCATTTTGTGATAAATGTATCAATTTTGTTTGTTTTCGGTACATTATATGAACATGATTTTAAGATATCGGCCCTATGTATTTGTCGCCCCTTCAGGTGGGAGGGAAAAAAAAAAAAAATTTTTTTAAAGAGAAGAAGAAAACGGATATAAAAACACAACTGCAACACCTACTATATCATGTTATAACTTTTTTAAAGTCAGTAATTTATTCTTTTGAATTACGTTATTTAAGTGCTCAGTTTTTGAATAAACGATTTTTAAACTCTTATTAATTTTTTGAATTCTGTTCGAATTTTATTCGAAAAATTAAGAGTTTGAAAATCATTTATTCAAAAACTAAGCAATGAATAAAATGAACCAAATGACACAATCGATGAATTGTACCTACACGTTGATAGTGCGTCACCAACCGAAGAATTTGTACAAAATCCAAAAAAACACTCGATTTGAACCCAATTAAAAGCCTATTACTCAAGTTATAATTATCGGATGATCAATATATTGAGATAGATAATTAAAGGTAAAATGACAAGCTACAAAACTGCATTTTGCAAAAATGTGTGAATAATTTCCAAATCATTCCCAAATCATCATATACATATATTATTTCTATAGTCTAGACTCACTTTCTGCCACTCTCATATACTACACCGATTTTGTTAAATGAGGTGTCAAACGAAGCAAAATCACCTGCTGATTTGACGAATTATAATATTATTTTAAAAATGTTAATAATTTGTTCAAAAACTGCATTTGTTTGTTAAATATTGTATTTAGGAATTTAATGGGTCGTGCATTCGATAATTTTCTCATTGGTTCGTGTATTTGATTTGTGAATCTTTCTCAGTGGATCTTTTAAGTAATTTAAAGTACGGGGTATTTTCTTAACTTTGGGTTATTTCATATTTAAGCAACGGGAACAATTTTATGTTGGAGAAAAAAAAAAAAAACTCAACATAAAGAATTTTTATGTAATTGCGAGAATTCTCACACGGGTAGGCTAGTTAGAATTTATTTTATCGAGGCAAATGACGGGAGAAACAAGAAGAAGAAAAAAAAATAATAAAATTCAGCTATTGGCAACAAAAATTGATATACATCTCTATGTAGGTAGTAGGTACATAATAGCTGCATTTTATTATCCACATGATCTGATCTGCATCAGATCCGCATATTAAAACAAACAGGGTCACAGTGACAGCTAGGGTATATATCTGCCTCTTTTTGCATTGTGTTTGTATATTTTTCATGTTTTTGTTGGATTTTTTCTTTGCACTAAGGTTTACATTGCCTTACCAATATAATAATAAAAAAGTACTAGATTTTGGATCATGAAATAGATCCAGAAAAATAAGCAGGATTACATTTCGTTTTTTGTATTTACGTGTAAAAGTTTGATCCTGATCAGATCATGTGGATAATAAAATGCAGCTAATATGTACATTTATGTATTGATTTGGTTGGCTTATTATAGCTATGTTCTTATAATCGTATCTTAAAAATTGAGGTCTTAAAATGAAGATAAATGTCAGGCTATGCAATTTAAGTGGCAAAACTTGAGTTCCTTCTCAATTCGATTGTTGAACATAGAATATGAATTGGTAGCTACTTGAACCTCTTTAATAAATTTATAACTTTAGTTCTAAGGGCCTGATATTCAAGGTTAAGGGCCAGTTTCACAGTGAAGTTAGTGTCACTTAAGTGCCGAATATGGAAAACTAATTCCCAATTTCACAGTGTAAACTTATCGGAATAAGTGACACTTAAGTCTCCGATGTTGGCCACTTAAGTTCCACTTACTCAGGTAGTAAAACTGCGGCTTAAGTGCCAAAATGGGAAAATTAAGTGCCACTTATTTTTTTAAGTGTGCACTGTGAAACTGGCCCTAAGTTCCTCAAATCCAAATAAAATGTTAGGCTTCATCTTAAAGAAGCAGTCCATAATTGATTTAATTTGGTTGTCAACTTAGCTGTCAACTTAACTGATGCTTGGCATTTCATATACTCAGGAAAAAAGAGTACTGCTAAATTTTCAAAAACATTTTTATCGTCTGAAGAAATTACACGACTAAAGTTTGTTAAATTTATTAAAAGATGACTTCAACGTGCAAAATATTATAGAATAAAAACAATTATGTAAATCGGGTTTTGCAGTGAAATTGAGCTACACAGCAAATTATTTGTAAATTTGATCTTGAATTAAAAAAGGACCACTTTGACAGTAAATCAAATAACTTGGCTATATAAATAGTTGAATAAGTTGAAAGACTTATAAATCAATTTGAGCAAATTCAAATCTTTTGATTTTCTTCAATACCAACCTTCAAATTGATCAAATAAACTGAACTGAACAACATTAATTTAGGTGCCAACAGGGATCAGCGTTGCCGAAGTGGCACGATCGTGTTTTTTTTTTTGACACGAAAATTTCATCGTAGCACGGTGGCACGAAAAAATTCATCTTATTTCCAGTTTTTACTTTAAATAAAGCGAATTTTGAAAAAATTTAAGAAAGTTGCTCCTTATGGAGTAAAAACTGACAGAAACTCTTACAATACACAAATAGATTAAATTATCTCTTCTAATTTGTTGTTGTAAATGAGTTACATTTTTGTTTTGAATATAAGAATTTGAGTTTTTTGACCTAATACAAGTCATTTTCAATGTCCCCATAGTTACTCTATTAGTAAAATCTGTAAATTTTGGTTCCAATTGAATTTCACATTTAAATGTTTCAAATGTCAAAATTTGAATAGAGAAAGAACCAGTTTCTATCGGGCCAGCTTTAATAATTTACCATTTTAGCATTTCCCAGAATAGTACAGTCAAGAAAAATCAAATATCTTAGATATCTATGACCAAAGTATTTTTGTATGCTTAAATCTTTTCTTTGGGAAACATTAAATAAGAAGAAGAAGTTTTGGGTTTACAAAGACATTTCTAATAAGTAGATGTTAAATTCGGGAGTCGGATAGAATCTCGAAAACCGAAATCAGAAAATTAAAAAATTTCCATTTAATATCAAATTTAAATCTATTTTGGTAGAAGGCTAAATTAGTGTTTTCTGTGATGAAGTGTAGGTACATCATTAAGGTCTAATGCTATAAAGTTTAAAGTGTCGTTTAAATTTAAATTAATTTTCTTGTAAATAAAAATTATAATGATTTCAATCAAATTTAATTGCACGATATTTTTAATGACGACAATTATTTAAAATACTATAGTTGATTTGATTTCAACTATCGGAACTTTTTGGTGAAGTGTTTATTTAGCTTAATAATAATAAATTCTATTCATTCAATATGTTGGTTTTAAACTTGACGGTTGTAATTATTGTTCTTCAAGGATTTTTGGTTCAAACCAAGTCCGTCCTACCGAAAGCACTCAAATTTGCAGTTTCCAGTTCTTTCAATAATACCGTTGACCTATTTCATGTGGCCATTGAAACTGATTACGATGAGAACACCATAAGCTTTCTTGACGTAGTTGACAATCTTCTTGTGGATAATTTTTGGTCATTCCGATTTCAAATTGATGTTAACAATGAAAACGGTCAATCTGTAAGTGATCATAATCTATGGTTTATTGATTCGTATGAAGCTTTTCGGTAAGTAGTCCCGATTATAAGACGTTACATCACAGACGAGGTCACTTTTTTGTTTCAAGGCGTCTTCTACCATGGATTGGAAAATATCACCGGGACTCACAGCTTTTTTATTTCATTGTTCTAAAATGCACTAATACTGAAAATTATTTGTATGTGATACAGAAAATTTTCTCAGACTTCCTAAGGCTGATGATAGCTAACGTCAACCTTTTGATAGAGACTGCTCCTGGAGAAGTTTCGTTTTATACCTTCTATCCGTATCAGGAACTCGCATGCCGATCAGCAAAACCCTTCATCATATACCAGTTTAATGAAGATAAAGTGCAACATAATAACGTTTCATTTTTTTCGCCCAAGGCCAACAACTTTTATGGATGTACTCTTCGAATGAAAACCAGAAATTTAATTCTTACCCTAAACACAAACTTTGACATCTTTCGCATAGAAGTTTTAATTGCCAATGAGATGGCATCTAGAATGAATTTTACTAATGAAATCGTCAAAGCTTCTGCTTCAGAAATAGTTTTGCTCAATGATAATTCTAGTGGACCTCATCCATCGGTAAGTCACTTGTTTTTATGCCAGAAAACTAATATGTAAAAATTTTTAATTATTTATTTCTCGCAGCTGGAAAACGGGGAGATTGATATGCTTTTCGGTTTCTATGCAAATGATGCTAATGTATCAAATTTTCTTTCCAAAAGCATGCCATACGTAATGACTTGGACTGTAATTACTTTTCGATATCGGCCTAATGTCCTCCACAAATATGTTTGGCTCTTAATTCCGTTTGATTTTACAACATGGACCTGCATTTTGGTTTTCTTGACAATTATCGCCGGATGCATATTTTATGTTAAAAAAACTAGAAGATTTATGAACGTCGTGCAGCTTCAACACGTGGGATTCTTGGAAATAATGGCCGTTTCCATAGGAGGATCAATCGGGCGCTTGCCAAAGAAAAACTGTTTGCGGTTTGTTTTTGTAGTACTAAGTTTGGGAGCTTTGGTAATTCGGACAGCATATTTAGGTAAACTATTTGACGAATATCGTGGCATGATTACGGTACAACAACCTCACAGTTTTAACGAGTTGTTAGCACAAAACTACACAATTTATGCCACCAGGTACTTTGCATTATTTATTAATGAATTAATTGATATGGACAGAATTCGTTTTAAGAAACTAAATTCAGTGGACTATGCATATAATATTATTTCCGATCTTAGTAAGAAATCTGCAATTTTCACAACATTCCTACATATTTATACCTTTTCAACTCCGGAGGAACGTAAATATTTGGTCATTGAAAACATTTTTGGACAACAAATATGTATGTACTTCGGACAACACTCAATCATTGCACCAAAAGTCAATGAAATTATTGAGAGATTGGAAGAGGCTGGAATTTTACATCATTTCAGGAAGAATTTTGAAAACATAAATAGTAATACTTCTCCACAAGAAGAAATTGAGAAAAGTGCTAACGAGCAAGAGTTTCCTTTGGACTTCGAACGGTTTTCTTTTGCATTTTATTTGTTTATTGGGTTGAATGCATTTGCATGTTTGATTTTTGTTCTGGAGCTACTATGGAATAAAATAATAATGTTGTTTTTTAAAATAACATCAATCGTTAGTCGTATGCGACTTCAAATTTGAGGACTTATGGAGAAGTTAAAGTTTAATATTGTAATATTTTTGCCACGGCTTCGTAATCTTTTAATCTTTAGCACTAATATAATCGTATTTGCAAAATAAAAGCATTTAACTATTGGATAATTGACTTTTTAATATATTAACAGGGTAAGCTGCAACCTTCAAACAGAGGCTTATCATTATTAAGATGAAATCGATATTTACCTGATTTAAGCATATGAACGTAAATAAAAAAAAAAACATTTAAAAAATTAATTAATTTAACCGCCAACGTGGGAAGTGACATCAAATATAAATATTGGTACTTCAGACTGTAAAATGATTTCTAAGGCAGCTTCTGAAGTTTTGATGCAAGGAAAAGATACAGAATGAAAGCACAAACATTAGTCATGTTTTTGTTTTATCGACCTAATTAATACAAGTTGTCTTCAATGTCCCCATAGTTACTCTATGAGTGATATCTGTAAATTTTTTTCCAATCGTCTCAATAGATGCTGCCTTGAGCATTTCATGGCATTCGGTATCTTGCTAAATTAAGCTGCTATAGTTTACGCGCATTGTTAAGGGAGGTTTTTTCTCCAGCTTTAAGTTCTTTAGATGTCGGGCACTTCTGATAAACAGACTTAAGGTTATACGGCTAACTTATAACCCAGCTCCGTGTTTTGATTTGTTCAGAGAGTGTGGTTGTATAATTGGAAGCTTTTCATATTATTTTCGTCATTGATATAGATAGATAAGAAAGAATTGACAAAAACAAAAAAAAATAAGTTGTCATTTAGGGTATAATTTTCCATCGCAGTGAACAGTAACGACTTCGGGAACATCATTTTTAAAACCTGTTTTAATATAGATGCAGCTCTATTTTTTCATAGCGTCCGAACACATTGAATTGAGGATTTGTTGATTGCAAAATCGTCAGATTTTAGTTTGAGTGCTTCTACATAGTAGAATCTTCAATCCTTAACTGACATCTGTCTAGAGTAGATACTTATTTAGCAGCGAAAAATTCTATCTCGTGTTTTTCAAACTTTAAGAATATTATAAAATAAAACTTCGAAAACTTGCCGTTTTGAAGGAAGTTAAGCCTCTGGTATTTGGTGGTTTATATTTCCCACTAGAAAAATAGATTTAGAACCTTTTCTAACTTATGATGACATCTTCAAAAAATAAATATACTTGATATCGATGCTAAAAATGACAATATAAAAACAATTAGCCTAATTCCATTACTTTGAAACTTGGTGCATTTCTGTGAATTTCTACACGAAAGCTCATATTATAAAAAAAATAAAATGACACAGAAATTAACACAAATGCAAAGAGTTTTAAAGTAAAGGAACACACCTATTATTTGGGACATGTGGTATTTTTCCTACATAAATTTCATGGCATACTTTGAATGAAAGTAAATGAAGTTGAAATGACGCCAAATTTCTTTTGCAACGGTTTGAACTATAAAAAAAAAAAAAAAATAAAACCCTATGCGTAAAAAAAAAACAAATTTTGAAAAATAAGGGACACCCTAATATATGCATTTACAGGGCAATACATTAGAGTACCCATAACAACGTGACGATGCGGTTAAGAGAATCTCTTGTAAAATATATTTACGGCCTAAAGTTTTAAACAAATCGACTGATTATCAAATTCGATGGTTAACGTTTCAAATTAGGGATTGGACATCCCACGATGCGTTTTTTTTCATTTTTTTAGGACGAAAAATGATAGTAGATAGCTTCCGTACAAAGTTTTTATCAACAAATGAAAATCTTATATTTATCTCAAAAACCTGACCACTACTTTAAAAAAATCTGTAATTTTTTAAAAACAGGTAACCAATTTATAAAAACAAATTTCCGAA
Organism: Epistrophe grossulariae; assembly: GCA_929447395.1. Taxonomy (NCBI): domain Eukaryota; kingdom Metazoa; phylum Arthropoda; class Insecta; order Diptera; family Syrphidae; genus Epistrophe; species Epistrophe grossulariae. Next base: position 139,696,209 of record OV839566.1, read on the forward strand.
AAATGGTTATAAATGGTACCTCCCAAAAAAAATGTTTTTTGATTTTCGATTTTCTCAAAAACGGTTCAACTGATTTTGATCAATTTTTTTAAATAAGCAATGTTTCAGAAAGTTTTAAAAGTTTTGTATATCAAAATTTTCAAAAATGTTTTTTTTTGGATTTTTAAAAAAAGTTAAAAAATTTTTTTTTTGAGAACTTAATAATTCGAAATTGACTTGATCGATTTTTATCAAACTTGGCATCCAGCAGATTTTTTAACATTATCTGAAAGATTTTAAATAAAAAATTATTCTTTTAACGAAAAATATCGATACCCCCTATCACAATTAGTGTTTAAAAATCGATAAGGAAATGTCTCATGTTTCTCAAAAACGGCTCCTACGAGTTTTTGATTCAGCTTATATCAGTACATACATATAACCTTTTTTTTTGTTCGGTTTTAGATTATCTCATTATCTGTTGAACTGATTGCATACTGCATATCAACATTTTCAAAAAAACAAATTTTGGATTTAAAAAAAAATTTTAAAATTATTTTTTTGAAAATTCGATATTTCGAAAATGGGTAGATGATTTTTGTTCAAAATTAAATTTTAAATTCCGCATTAATAAACACTAAAAATAACATACCAATTTTTTTTCTTACCGCTCTAACGATTTCAAAATTTTTTTCTCGTTAATTGAGATTTATTTAAGAAATCACATGGCGTACTAGGTTGTGGTCAAAACAATTTATGAAGTTGTTTGATCGATTTATTTCTAATTACATAAATTGATTTGTTAACAATTTTCATTCTAAACTGTAATTTCTATGTACACATATGTATATGTTCATATAAATATGTACTCACGTATTACAAATACTACCTTAATCTTAACAAAGTTTTAAGCAGGTAGATTAAAATATGTGCTCCCATACCTATCTAGTTTATTTCTTTTAAAATCAGATGAATGTTATTTTATGCTGAATTGAAAAAGGTTTTTGTAATTTCTTTTTAACTGTTTTCGTATTTAAGAACTTTAGGTAAGTTTAATTAAATCATTAAGTTAACTATAAATATTATTTATCAATAAAAAAATTATTTAAAAAATTAAGACGGACTAAAATTTTTAAATTAAAAAAGTGTTTACTACAGAAATTTGTGTTCGTATAAAATCAAAACAGTTTTTTGGGTAGTTATGTTTGAACTTAAAAGAAGATTTACTATATAAGAATATAAGATTTATTTACTAAAAGATTTAAATCATACAAAAAACTTTGAAGTTGTAAAAAAAGTTGTTTTATTTTCAAATTGAATCCTGAAAACCTACACCAGGTATTAACGTTTTATTTTTTTCTATTTCAGAATATTAGCGACCCGAACTTGACCTAGCTAAGTTGCTGGAGGTAGAAATACATACATACAAGCAAGCCATTTTATGTGTGTGTGTGTTGTTTGTTTTATTTTTTCGCATCGTTAGATCCAGTGTATTCTGTATATCAGAACATGCCATGTATATGTATATTGGGGCCACAAAATGAATGTATATTTTGTTCTTGTTTTTTTTTTTCTAGCTGATTTCATGGAAACGAGCTATAACAACTTGTATCATGTGTTCCGGATGGTTTGTTCATCGTAAATACCATTATTGGTATTCATGTTTCATGCGATCAACCGTGAATAACCGAACGATGCAATATAACCTTTATATATGTGTGTTGGTACAAAATGGAGCTGGCTGATGGATGTGCTTGTGCATATAAAAACATACTCTCATCACGCATTATACGAGTGGGTATAGGTACATACTTAGATAATAATTTTTCATCTTCTAATTGTTTATTCCTTTTTGAAATGATGTAAGCTTTCAATAAAATATTTTTTTTCTGTGGAAAATAATTCCCATAAGTAGGTATCTCTTTTCAAATTTCAAAAAATCATTAATGCATAAAAATAGGAAGATGAGCGAAATTAATTACTTGTTCTTCTAATAAACTCTCCAAGCGCATTGTTAATTTTAATAAGTCAACTATTTTTAATCAAAGAAACACAGGATGTTTAAAAACATAAAAAATTCTAGGTGTACATTTGATTTGATATTGGAGATTTTTAACGTGTTTTTTTCATGAAATAAATAAAAGATATTATTTTAAATAACTTCCATCGTCAGTAAGTTTTATATAAAACTTACTGACGATGGAAGCATAGCTTCCTAAATGCATTTAAGTAAATAAATAAATAAAATTTTATTGTGTTCTTAAGTTATTTAAAATAATATCTTTTATTTGTGTACATTTGCACAGAACAAAAATCAGTTGTCATATTGACAATTATTAAATCATTTTTCATTAAATTAGTGTAAAAAAACATTTGTCGCACATTTGTCTTATACTCATATACTATAGACACAACCAGAAAAGCAAATTATGAGTGTAGGTATGTACATATATTTAAACTAACTTTTGAGATCTACCATAAAGAAAACTTTTGATCAATCATTTTGACTTCACAGTCAAAATTGAAAAGTGGTTTTATTTTGGATACAAGAAATTCATGATAAAGCGAATCTCATGTATGTAAAACATATTAACAAGCGAAAATTACGTCGTCGCGTTCGTTCCAAAATATTTCGCGTTGGTTTGGGTGAGTTTTAACAGGTTCATATGGGAAATAAGGAAAAGATATACACAAACACAAAAAACCTGACTAATCTTTGTGTTTTTATTTTGTATCCTTTGCTGCAAAAGCTGTCTTAGAAACTGCATTCTACAGTCTGAAGTAGCAATGTGTAAATTTAATGTCACTTCCCATTTAGCGGTTAAAAAAATGTCGTTTATTTTTAAACAACATGAATCTTATTTACTATACAAAACTCAACCAAATATGTATATTTTCAACCCCTTACTGCATACGAAGCCAAATATACACTTTTACCTCTTAAACGATCAAGACAATCATTTTTTTTATAAAAATGTATTCATTTTAAAGAGAATTAGACAAACAATCAGAAATATATTTTTATGACCACTTAACACAAAAATTATTATTATTTGAAATAAGTAAATTTTTCATACTTCCGTTTTCAATGACAACAAGTAACCGACTGACCTGCAAAACTTGAATTTCTTCCTTCTTTTTTGGTGCACGTGTGCAAAGGCACAACTATTTGTTCTCAGAAATGCACACAAGAGGATCGTGTTGTGTTTTGATCATTTTTTTTTATTGAAGTCAGAAGAAAAAGGGACACAATTGTAGAAAGCCATATTTGGCTTCGTATGCGGTAGAGGGTTGAAAAGGTTCAAGTAGGTTCTTATGAATATTCTTGGTTCAACAACAATCGCATTTGTTAAGACGTATGTAAGTCAAGTTTTGTCAAATAAATTTTCTAGCCTCACATTTTACCTTCATTTTAAGACCTTAATTTCAAATATCCCGATTATATAGAATAGATTGTAATAAGTCAACCAAACTAACCAAATCGATCCTTTTCCATAAATGAACATAATGTACCCATATAGATATGTATGTAATTTTTGTTCCCGATGCGAAGCCAATTTCGTTTACCATATGGTGAAGTGGTGCTTTTTTATTGCACACACTCCACTGTCTTATCCCAACCTGTAACATATTCCTTGCAGGTACATTCATATTATTTTATTTTTTTTTTTTTTCTTGTTTCTCCTGTCCCTCGCCATGATGAAATAAATTTAATAATAATTTCGGAATTATTCATTTATTTAGTATACAATTTTGTACGTTTTCTACAAAAATTTTGATGCAGATTTGTAGCTTGTCATTTTAGCTTTAATTATTTATTATTAATTATTTAATTATTATTAGGTTTCTAAGTGGGCTAAAATCGAGTGATTTTCCGTTTTTTTTTAACAATCGTCCACTGAAGCTAGTCATTTGACGATGATTAACGTGTAGGTATACGATTCATCGATTGTGTCTTTTGGTTCATTTTATCCATTTTGGTAATTTATTCGGTATAACACCAACCAAAATTTCAATCGTTTGGTCCCTATACGCTAGAGTTCATTCATTATCTTCGAATTCATTTGTTTATTTTATCATTTTGGTAGCACCATAACTTTCTTAAAACTACCCTATAAACATTTTCAATGTTAAAATATCATTTTATAGCTTTGAACCATAAGAATAAATTCTTGCATTTCAGTTATGAATTTTATTTTAAATTCGTTTTATTAAGCTTTGCTTATCATAGAATTTACTTCTTTTTTTCTATTTTTTTATTATGAGTAGGAACATCAGTGTCTAGACTATTATTCGATTTAATATTTTACATCAATTTGTGATACCATTTGTGATAATATCAGAATTATGTAAGTACATGTTTTGTAAATATATTTTATTTATGACTACAGTTGCTGTGATTTTAAAGATTGATTTACAAATTTATGGAAATATCGTTATATATGCTTAATGGATCAACAGTGATGTGTGAACATAATAAATTTGACTTCATATATTTTTTTTTTCTTAAGATTGGAACTTGTTCTTAACTACAGATGTGGCTTTTTATTCATTTTGTGATAGAGATACATATATGCCACAATAAATATGTTGAATTCATAGATATTTATGCAAATAATTAATATTTGTACTTCTGTAGCTATTTCAGCAAACATTTTTGGTGGTTTTTATTTTCTGTAGGTGAGTTGGTTCTTCTATATTTTTTCTCCATTTACTTAGTTTTTCTTATAACTATTAATTTAATTTAAAATTTAGCTTTGGTCATCATAAATAATGTCAATTGAATTTTGAGTTAGTGACTCATGAATATTGTTTTATCCAGAATACTTTATCAAAGAATTATATTGTACTGTATTGTAGGTATTGTATTGGTTCCCTTAAGGGTTACAACTCTCCCTCTCCTATCCGTCTCGCCTTACTCCTTCTCGCAACCTCTAGTGCCTTTATCCACTCTTCCCCCCTCCCTCCTTCGTCCATTATATCCCTCATCTTCTCCCCTATTGACATCCCTTCATCACCACCTGACCTGCATCTTTCTATCACATGTTCCCACGTCTCAGGTTCACCTTCACACACTCTGCACATTCTTTCTTCTTCATGCTTCCAGTGCCATCTTTCTCTCACCTCATTCCCTAGCCTGACGCTCGCTATTCTCCTTGTTCTGTCTGCCTTCCATCCCACTTTCAAATATTGTGGGATCCCCTCGGTCATTACTTCCTTATACCACCTATTATATCTGGATTCCAATATTAGTTCCAGTCTTTCCTTCTCCTGCTCTCTTCTGTCTTCCCATTCTACTCTCTCGTACCCTATCATACTATCTTCTCTTCCTTCCCTTCCTCTCTTTCCCATTCTCGCTTGTTCCCATCGGGAACCTCTCTCGCTTCCTTCCCTCTCTCTCTCCCTCATCTCCTCTAAACATTCCCTCGCTATTTCACTTCCTTTCCCCACCTGTTAATTTCTCTTCATAATTCCATGCCCTTCTCCCTGCCCTTATCATTATCTTATCTCTTTTGGTTTCCTCTCTCACCATGTATCCTGGATATCAAAGAATTATATAAAAAGCTTTCGGAATGTATTTCAGGATCTTGGTGATTAGCTAAGCTCTCAAAATTATCTGAAATAACATTCAGTCTTAATAAAAAATTTATAAGACCTTTTTACCGTAAAAAAAATATTTGATAATTTTGTTACACACACCACTGTCGTGTTTTGATGTGTCTAACACAGCTCACAGCTGGTGGTGAAAATATTTTGTTTCCTTTCTATACTTAACTAGTGTCCTTGAGCCATCAAAAATATTTCTATTTGAACTTAAAAAAAAAGGTTGCTTGATTGTATAGGAGACATGTCATTTTATTTATGTTCATTTCTTAAAAGAGTTTTCACATAAAAGTTTATGGTTTGAAGTTAAAAAAAATAATTTAACAAAAAAACTAAGATGAGATCTCTTCACCTATTCGATTTTCTCTTTAATTCCTTAATGTTGAATTTGTTTTTACAATAAAAGGCATTGTTCGTATATTTTTGTTTAATGTACTCATAAACTACAGGTGGTTAAGTTAAAAAGCGGTCTAGGAAGGTTTAGGTAGTAGTTTTAATTAAATCCACCTACTGCTACGCCCAATTTCATTTAATTAGAGTTTTTAAATCTAAATGTGCATACACAAAAATTAAAGACAAATTTTCAAAGTTCTATAAAACACAAAAGTACGTATACGCCCGAGTGTACATTAGTAGGTTCGATTAAGAAGCTTATAACTTGAGTTCTCATAGTCGGATCTTTAACATTTAGACCTTTAAATTACGGGAAAATAACTGTCTATATTTATATGTAAGAAATATTTATGCACAAAAACTACACTTCGAATTTTCGTACCACAGAGTTTTTTCTCTAAAATAGTCTCAAAAGAACAATAGATATTAAAGTTACATAGAAGTTTGGAAATTTGTATGTTTGGTCTGAAACCTCAGACCCCTATAGCCAAATTACTTTAAAAATTATAGTAAAATATCAGGAGCATGTTTGGACTTGAACTTGATCATTATTTCGTTCGTGTTAAATTGAGTATGTATGCGTCAAATACAGAGCAAGTCAAAACGTGTCTGAAAGTCTTTTATGCTCGAACACATTATCTTGTACAAACTTGTGTCTTGTTGTCCACTCATATTGAATAGCCGAGTTTTTTATTTTGTTTGAACTTGTGCACGCTTATCGACTTGTTTAGTTTTTTGACAGTACGACAATCATACTTCCTACTAAAATATTAGTCATTCTTATAACAAATTGGTACACGTAACAAAACTTTTACAGTATCTTGAACGTTTCAAATAAGAACTTGTGTTAATTAATAGGGGTCGATTTTTAGACCTCGTCGACTCCCAAATCACTTTTCGTTTATGTTGACCCCTGTGAAACCAATTTCGACCATAAAGGGTATCGACCACTTTGGGAATCCCTGCTTTAAATTATTGTATAATTTAACATTTAATGAATGCTTAAAGTAAGAAATTTCAATCTGCATTAATGGTATAAAAAATTTGAAATTCAAAAATATATTAGAAAATTGGGCGTGGCACTGGGGAGAAAATATTTAGTATATGAATTCATCGTGATTTATGTTTGAGAATACCAGACCTATAGCCCACTTAACATATGAAAATTATTAAAAATCACTAAAAATTATTACGTATTAGTTCTTATTTAATACAAATTTACTGCACCTTAATTTCATAGGAAAGTTAAAGTACAAATAAAGATTTAAATGTTATACAAAATTGGTAACCTTTTTACAAACAATTGTATTGGTCCTTGTTTCATTGTCTCTATCAGAATATTGGCTTTAAAAATAAAAACGACAGAAAACAACATCGACAATTATGTATGTACATATGTATCCATTTATGGTTTCACACAAAAGGCACAGAAGGTGTCACCAATGAAGTGACTCTTAACCAAATCCTTTGTTGCTTTCATATTCCAACAAGGCCTTAGCGTTGCATTCATGTCGGGATGAATTTATACATTTCGTTCGACATTCGATATCCAGGGAACTGTATTCAATGCTTGAGGTAAAATATTCTCGCCTCACGTTTATAGAGCTTCTAAAAAGTCTACCTGAATTTTAATGCAATATGCTCCACGTGGATGAATATATCTGCGTTTAAAGACGATTTATATAATTTTAAATGATTGTTAAACTGGTATAGATATGTGGTATGTCTGGTGGCATACATTATTTGCATTTAAAACGAAGAAGAATTTTTGATTTTTGTAGAAATGTTCGGTTCGAGTAGCGATACATCTTGATTTCATTATTTAAATATAAATGTATGTACATATTATCTCTAGTTCTCTGTTAAAATGTTTTACATGTATAAATTAAATAGTCTAAGATTTTGTTGTTATTTATAAAATTTGTTTGCAATAAAATGGAATTTTCTTAGAAATATTAAGAAGTATACCTCTTTGATTACTTGAAACAAATTTAAGCTGAGCTTTTAGCAAGATATTTGAGAATAACCCAAATATAACACAATTCAATGCATGTTTCTTATTTTGGATATGAAATTTTGTTTGTCAAACACTTGAAAAGCAGTTTTGTGGCTAATAAATTAGGAAGCTGTATATACAAATTTAATCAAAATTGTATGAGTAGTTTTTGGTTAAATTCGTGAAAATCGTTGCATACTATTAGGAACTTCCTATTTAAGATGAAATAAAAACAAAAAAAATGTTATGTATCAAAATTTAAAATAAATTTTCCTAGATGGACGCACGGACACATATATCATGGGTTCTATTACTCGGATCTTCAAAATTGAGGTCTTTAAGCTTATGAAAATTGACATTTCTTGCTTTTAACAAATTTATCTAAGTGATTATACTCCTGACACGAAAATTGGAAAAAATCGCAATTTTATACCACAAGCTGGAAAACCTTTTAATCCTCAAATTTGCTGTAACCTCTCTGAGACTATAAATGTTTTTCTGTTTGGTTTAGTTTTTTTGTATTAAATTGTTTTAAATTATTTATTTATTCAATTATTTATTTATTAATGTGAGTAAATGTAAAAATCATATAAAAACAAGTTAGCTTCATAAAAAGAAATTTTCCAATGTTCAAAACGCTAATTCTTGTCGTTTTCTAAGTTTCAATAAATTGTGACCCCTGAACGAAGTTGAGAATTTTCAACAAAACGTACAGCTACGTTTTTCATATAAATATTTTTACTGAACAAATTGAAGCATAATTAAAAAAAAGTTGATACGTTTTTCGACGGGAGTAAATATGGAATTGTTTTAATTCGCATAGGAAAAAAATTATCAAAAAAGCCCACAAATAAAACATTACGACTTGTAGAATTGTTTTCTTTAAGGGACTTAGAAAATTCAAAATTTATTGGTAGTTAAAACAAATATGCCAAAGTGAATAAAAAGGAAAAAAATATAAAACCAAGAAAAAAGTATAAATAGAAAATGTTGCAAATACAAGTCCTTTGGTTTCTTATTTGCTTCTAAAAAATATAAAATTTATTTCTATAAAACTTCATCCATATTTAAGGTGATTTTTTTCTTCAAGGTCTTTTCTTCATTTTTGACTTTCAAACGTTTTTAACTCAAGTTTTAGCTTTTTTAGAAAATTTTGGTTTTATTATATTTACAAAAAAAAAAAAAAAACAATTCTGACATATTTTGGTTTAGAAAATAGATACTCGGTCTTTATAATTTGTTTATTCTTCTTGTTAATACTTTGAATTTCAAAAAAATCACACTTATATAGATTTTTGAATAAAATTTCCTTTCACATGATATTTTGTCTTTAACACAGACCCATAAGAGCTGGGTCAGATTATTGAAGAAACCCAAAAACTGAACCTTATAGCATGGCATCCCTATGCCTTGCCCACATTTCACTAGACAACCCATAAGCAAATTATTTGCTTAAACACTATCTAAACAACTGCATACCTCACGTATGATTAGTTTGATAAGGGAAGGTCGTCCTACGGCGGGATCTTCTCCTATTATATTTGATTAAAACAACTATTTCTTTCTTTATACGCGTACACTTGTCTTAAAGACTCACACACAAGACATATGTCAAAATATTACCAAAAGCTACATAACTGGTATTTTTAATTTCAATCTAATTGGATTCCATTAAGTATCTTCTTTATTTCTTATATTCTAATCCCCATGCGATTAGGATACATATTATATCATTTTTGCAATCAATTTGTTTTTTCTCAATTGACTCGTTAAAAAAGTATAGCTTCTAGCTGCACCCTGTTCAAATTGATACCCATTTCCCTCCAACATATATACAAATCGAAATATCGATTAATTTTATTCAATGTCTTATTTGATGTCTGATGTATACGGCCACAACCACAACACAATAATTTCTGACCTTAAGATATACCAATAATTAACTTTGCCAACTTTGTCAGTTCCTTATACTCAAACTTTACTTAATAAACCGCAAAAGTTATCTCTTAACTTGAGAAACTTTATCCTCGACAGTTTGGCATTTCTTTCCCTTCAAAGTGTTTAACCCAGACATTTTGGTTTGGTTGTCCAATACGACGCACGTAATTCCCACACTGAACTGCATGAGAAAAAATTTCTGAATGTACATAATAGAGACAGACACATCATACGCAGGATCGATTGAATTTAAAGTTAAGTTAACTTATTCCGCAGCAGACACATAGAAGTTTGGAAAAATAATTATAATTATATTGGGCTTGAGAAATGAATTGCACTAAACCAACAATAATAATTGCATTAAAAAGTTTAAGGAAATGGAAAATTTAAAACACACAAAATTGAATCGTCATCGTCGTCTAATTTAAAATATTAAAAAAAACACAAATAAAGAAAGAAAGACGTAAAGTCCATTTAGGATTCAATAATTATTAATTTGAAAATGTCAAGAAAAGGAATAATTAAAATAAATTCAAATTAATTTGAGCAACTTTATTCAGTGCCATGGATATAACACAAAAATTTGTACTGGGAAACTGCTTACCACGATGACGACCGACGTGGTTTCTGCATTGCAAAGTGTAGGCCATTGGTGCATATGTGGTTCGCTTCTCAGTGACGGGAAAGAGTTCTTCAATTAAAAGTGAGCAAACTATAGACCATATTACCACAAAAAAGGTGATACTCGTAGAATAGCATAACTCCAGGCATAACTTGATTTTTCTTTTTTTAAAAGTCCTCTGAATTTAAACTAGCAGCTCTTTAAAAAAAATCTCGCAAAACGAATTTGAGTTTCCTTTCAAATTGCAAAAAGATTCATATTTATATGTGATTCAGTTCATCTATTGAAGCTGTATAGAGCACCCTGATGGGTACACTCAAAATTCCTGTTTCCAAAAATATACATTAAAATAATAGTCCTTTGAAATTTGGGTTTTTTGTATTTCTGGTGTTGAAAGAAGGTATACCTACAGCAAATGCACCCCAAGCTCCATATAACTTCTATAGTTTTCCAGTTGTACATTCTTAAATATTAAAAAAATACTAAAATATCCCTATACCCTTCACACATTTTATAAGCACTTTAAAAATGCAAATTACCTTTTTTTTGCCATCGTCATAAAAGGTATCCTCCCTTTGAGCAAAAACATTCTTTAGAATGTGACGTGCGACGCCAAGTTATGATTTATTCTGCCAAACAGTTAACACCTGAAAAAGCATAGGGAAGTTTAACAAAATGCTAAAAAAAATAATGGAATAAAAGAATTTTATTTAAATTCGAGTTAAATAAATCAAAATCCATTGGTAGATATCTACTCGTAGGTATATGTATCATATATGAGAAGTTAAAAAAAATTCAAAATATTTCTTTTCAAATAATATATTCTTGAACTTTATGCACTTGACAGCATCAACACCTGAGACTGAAAGCGAGAATAGAAAAGTACCCAGACAAAAAAAAAAAAAACTTTTGCATTTTGTGGGAATAATATTTTTCTTTTGTATTTTATATAGATAAACCAAACTTTTTAAACATTTTCATAGATTATAACTGTTAATGTAATATAAAATGTGAAACATCTAGTGTTTTTTAATGTACATTTCGTTTTCAAAAACATTTGAAATCACTTTTTCCAACATTGTGTATTTCTTCAATATTTTATTTTATATATGTTTGTTAATACGTATAATTTTCATGGCGTAGATCCTCTCCTAGACGAAAAAAAAAATTATATTTATCTATTTTTGATGAAAAAAATAAAATTATTAAAAATAACTAAAAAAACATCACGTCTAGAAAAATTCACGACCTACACAATGCTTTTTAAAGTTTTGAAAAATCTTTTCGATATACATATGTACATATGTATCTCCTTCCTTCCCAAACTTTTTTTTCTTTCGATGCAGTGATGTTCAGCTTCACGAAAGATCCATTTTTGAATTTTCTTTTAAAATAGATTTTTTTTTTGAAAAATAATTTGTAAGTTCAAAATATCGGAAAAAAAATACATTTTTTATTAGTTTTAATTTTCTTTTGACTAAAAATCAATCCTTATCCTAATCCTTATAATCCTAATCCTAATCCTAATCCGTATCCTAATCCTAATCCTAATCCTAATCCTAATCCTAATCCTAATCCTAATCCTAATCCTAATCCTAATCCTAATCCTAATCCTAATCCTAATCCTAATCCTAATCCTAATCCTAATCCTAATCCTAATCCTAATCCTAATCCTAATCCTAATCCTAATCCTAATCCTAATCCTAATCCTAATCCTAATCCTAATCCTAATCCTACTCCTAGCTAATCCTAATCCTAATCCTAATCCTAATCCTAATCCTAATCCTAATCCTAATCCTAATCCTAATCCTAATCCTAATCCTAATCCTAATCCTAATCCTAATCCTAATCCTAATCCTAATCCTAATCCTAATCCTAATCCTAATCCTAATCCTAATCCTAATCCTAATCCTAATCCTAATCCTAATCCTAATCCTAGCTAATCCTAATCCCAATCCTAATCCTAATCCTAATCCTAATCCTAATCCTAATCCTAATCCTAATCCTAATCCTAATCCTAATCCTAATCCTAATCCTAATCCTAATCCTAATCCTAATCCTAATCCTAATCCTAATCCTAATCCTAATCCTAATCCTAATCCTAATCCTAATCCTAATCCTAATCCTAATCCTAATCCTAATCCTAATCCTAATCCTAATCCTCATCCTAATCCTAATCCTAATCCTAATCCTAATCCTAATCCTAATCCTAATCCTAATCCTAATCCTAATCCTAATCCTAATCCTAATCCTAATCCTAATCCTAACCCTAATCCTAATCCTAATCCTAATCCTAATCCTAATCCTAATCCTAATCCTAATCCTAATCCTAATCCTAATCCTAATCCTAATCCTAATCCTAATCCTAATCCTAATCCTAATCCTAATCCTAATCCCAATCCTAATCCTAATCGTAATCCTAATCGTAATCCTAATCGTAATCCTAATCCTAATCCTAATCCTAATCCTAATCCTAATCCTAATCCTAATCCTAATCCTAATCCTAATCCTAATCCTAATCCTAATCCTAATCCTAATCCTAATCCTAATCCTAATCCTAATCCTAATCCTAATCCTAATCCTAATCCTAATCCTAATCCTAATCCTAATCCTAATCCTAATCCTAATCCTAATCCTAATCCTAATCCTAATCCTAATCCTAATCCTAATCCTAATCCTAATCCTAATCCTAATCCTAATCCTAATCCTAATCCTAATCCTAGCTAATCCTAATCCCAATCCTAATCCTAATCCTAATCCTAATCCTAATCCTAATCCTAATCCTAATCCTAATCCTAATCCTAATCCTAATCCTAATCCTAATCCTAATCCTAATCCTAATCCTAATCCTAATCCTAATCCTAATCCTAATCCTAATCCTAATCCTAATCCTAATTCTAATCCTAATCCTAATCCTAATCCTAATCCTAATCCTAATCCTAATCCTAATCCTAATCCTAATCCTAATCCTAATCCTCCTAATCCTAATCCTAATCCTCCTAATCCTAATCCTAATCCTAATCCTAATCCTAATCCTAATCCTAATCCTAATCCTAATCCTAATCCTAATCCTAATCCTAATCCTAATCCTAATCCTGATCCTAATCCTAATCCTAATCCTAATCCTAATCTTACGTTTTCACCAAAAGTTAAATGTCGTTTAGAAATAAATCTAAGGAATCCGAACGAAGTGATTAAAAAAAGTGGATTAACTTTGACAGTACTTTTCAAAATGCAAAACAGTTTTCCACCTTTTCTTCTAAATGAGATAGACAGTTCGATTTTTATCAAACGATGAAGAAAAATATTGGATTCTCGAATGTATTCCCTTCAATTCTCGAATATTATACTCAGCGAAATAGGTGTATTCGATTTGTAAAACTATTGGCCCTATTAAAATTTAAGAATATTATTATTTTCTAATCTACTAGATTTAAGGATTAAATTTGTATGGTAAAATCTTTGAGATTTAAAGAGGATTTAGAGAAATCTACTTTAATCTCGATTTAGCGTTCGGTAAAAACGTAGTATAATCCTTAATCTAATCCCTCTCTTTTTTGTATGCAAATTTAAAGACTAAAAAGTTTTAATAATTTAACTAACTTGAGATCATTAAAACTTTTGGTCGACAGAATGAGTGAAGTTCATTTTTATTTAAACTGTCACTAACACAAAAGTTTTCTATGACCGAACTAAAGAAAAAGTACAGAAGAAGTTCTCCAGAAAGTTCATCGATGTTGAGGATGTTGAGTTAACTTTAAACTTTGTGCGACATGTGTTAGTGTGGTTGTTTTAAAAATTAAAAAAAAAAATATGATGTAAATTAATAAATTGAAAGCAATAAATTCTTCAAAAAAATTTAAAATACTTAAATAGAGAATTTTTTTATCGGCCATCTTCCAAATACAAAAAAAATTGCTGTATATTTGTAATAATTTTAACGAGATATTTTTTGGAATTTAAAAATGGAGTAACTTGTAGTTTTTGCTATATTATGATGTTCCCTCGAGGGTGGGTCTACCTTCTGCCTATTCAAAGAAAATCAATACTTCGTGGAATATATTGATGTAATCCGTATTTATTTCATATTTTTTTCCTTTTTTTGCCTTTGATGCTAGCTTTTGTATAAATATTTTAATACATTGTTCTTTAGTCCTTGAAACTCGTGTGTGATTAAAAAACAAAAAAAAAAAACTTCCTGCTTTTTAAACGTCATAAATTGTGAGCAAAGGTTGGTGTAAAAATATTCCATTAATTATTTTTGTTAAAAGGTCTGAAAGTAAATGCAAGTAATGTAGTTTTTTAATTTGGTATAGGGTTGGTCGATAAATGATTTTTTTGTAGATGGAGTAAAACAATGTATATAAAATGCACAACTGGATCGCCTTAACTTGCTCATTGTCCTTTAAAATAGAAAACAAATTATTGCAAATAATTAATTTAAAGATATAAATGCTTCAAAAAAACATAAAAATAAAGTGTTATTACGAATTGAAGAAGAATATTATCTAAATGGTTGAATAATGTTTTGGTATTGTTTTAAACCAGAAAGTGTGAAAATGATTAAAAGAACTAAAAACATTGATATTTTTTATATGAGAAGGTTATTCTAATAATAATTCTAAATACTACTGAAATACATTATCCAAGTAGAAGACTTAGCACTATTTTATTTGGACTTGTTGAATTATTGATTAAAATAGCTTTTGAGGGCCTTTTTTTATTTTTCAAAACAAATGTTTAAAAATAAAAATCCTAAACTGCAAGAAAACGGGCAAAAAAACAAAAACTTCCAGCTTTTATGATTAGGAATTATAATTTTGCTGGATATATGTAGTTCAAAGATTATTCGTCGGTTTATAGAAAATTATTAGTAAAATTTTAAAACTCTATTTCAATATTTTAAACATCTATTACAATATTTTAAACAATCGGTCGAGTCATTAAAAATAAGTTGTGCGTAAATTTTTAGTAATTTTCACAAAAAACTTCAAAATACTTTTTTGAAATAAAATATTTTACTAAGCACGTCATGGTTAACATCCATTCCACGTCACGTACAAAGTTAAATCAAAATTTCATCTCTGGGGAACCATATATCCATTTATTTATAGGCTCAAGCTCAATGTACATACACATACGGACGGACAGTATGCCGAAAACTATATTTTAGGACTTCTCCAACATTCATCGTTATGTTAGTTCTGATTAAAACCGGGAATTTTATTTTCGTTGACACAAAACCAATACCATACCATAAACAAGTAAAAATATGCAATGAAATTAGATTTTTTATTTTATGAATTTATGAAAGCTTGTAAGCTTAGTTAGGTATTATAAATCCATAAAATCATTGATTTAAGAATTTTTCGATTATTATTTACATATTTTTTGTTTAGCGTACATGAGATAACATTTTTCAGTGCTGTTACATTATAATACAATAAGGGTAGGTTTATGATTTTTCCTTTTTTTGTGTTTTATTTGAATTGATTTTCCTATGATCCCAAAGATAGTACCAGAATTTTTACTTGCTATTATGGATTTACAAAAAAATCGAACTCGAGAGATTTTGATCTAACTTGACTTGATAGCGACGTCGAAAAAAATGGGTCTCAAAATTCTGCCAGTCCGTTAGGCTGCAGTCTTAAAAGGTTCGTCGAATTTCCAAAAGATTTCGTCATCTTTTTTCTAGTTTTATGGTGCTTGAGTGGTTGCATTTAAAAGAGTCATCCACTATTTATTTGTTGTTAGAAAAATTCAATTTATTATATTAAAGTAATTGTGTTTTAAAGGTGATGTGTTTTTATTCTAAGAAAGTGTGTCGAAAAAAAATAACTTGTCAGTAATGTTACGCAAGCGAGTTATTGTATTTTTTGGGGTGATTTTTAAAATATTGTATTTTTTTTAAGTCATATACATATAAGTTAAAATTTTCGAGGATTTGTTTTTTTTTTCAGAAACATTGAGATATGAGGTAATATTAACCTTAATATCAGTACCATGTATGTTAGTACCACGGTGTATTAATTTATATTGAAATTAAATTATTTCAAGTTATAGTGTTAAAAAAGCGTTGATAAATAATCCAGTATAAAAATTAAGACTGCAACTTCAAAAAACAGAAAATTGCCTCAGGGGATTAGGAAATCTACCAAAAAAATTGTCTAATAAAAGAATGAGAACGTACTAAAATAAAAAAAAAAAAAAAAACAGTGCCAGTCTTCTGGTTTTAAATAAAATAAATAAAAAATCACAGTCTGGCGTTTTTTTTTGGGCACTGTCCCGACACTCTTTTTTTCATTTTTTCAGGGCCAAGAATAACAGCACTTGTCGTGATATTTTTGTAACCAATCAATGAAAATCTTATTTTTCTCAAAAACGTGCCCACAACTTAAAAAAAATAAGTAATTTTTTTTAACAAAATGGCTACAATTTTGTTAAGAAAAATCCGAAATAATGGTTTTAAATGGTAGCTTAGCTCCCATAGAACCATTTTTTTTGATTTTCTCAAAACCGTTTAAACTAATTTTCTTCATTTTTTTATGGATGTTATTTTAAAAAGTTTTGTATGCCAACATTCATTAGATTTTTAAAAAATGTTTGATATTTAATATTTAAAAATCTTTTATAATAGTTTGCATCAATAAATGTTTAAATTTTTGTTTACAAATTTAATTTAGTTAATTTGTTATAAAACTTGGCACCAAACAGTTTTTTAACATTATCTAGCACAACAATAATCTTATAACCAAAAATAATGTTACCTACCATAAACAAGTGTTTAAAAACCATTTAGGAAAATCCTATTTTTCTCAAAAACGACTCATACGATTTTCATCAAAATTTCTATGTGATCTCATATTATAGTATGATCTAATATATTATTGAAATAAATTTTGTATTCATCCATCATTAAAGGTACCTCTCATAGAACCATTTTTTATTTTCTTAACCGATTTTAATGAATTTTTTTAAACAAGATCTTCTAATATTTTTTTTAAATTTTTATTTCAAAAAATTACAGTTTTACAATAAAGCATGGCAGGTCTTTCGATTGACTAAAATAAGATTCATAATTTTTTAAGTATATGTATATGTATAAGAAATTTTCATTTAAAATCCTTTCTCTGTATTTCAGCGCTATGCGGCAGTAATTAAATATTTGACTGACATTCATTTGTTTTAAAATTGACTTGATCTTCTAATAAGTCTTAATAATATTGCATATCGAAATTTTCATAAAAACAAATTTTGGATTTTTTTAAATTTTTCAAACTTATTATTTTGAAAATTCAATATTTCAAAAGTAATGATTTTCTTTTTTAATTCCGAATTTAAAATATTAAAAAATCGTACCAAAAAATTTAATTATATTAAAGCTGTAACTATGAATATATTTTTAGTACAAAGAAAAAAGTTTAATAACACTGCAACCTCACATATTGACTAAAAAAAATCTACCAAAAAAAAAATCCAACGTTTTATTTTTTCATATAAAAGTCATTAAATTATTTTTTTATATTATTTATATAAACAGGGTGATACTCTTAAGATTCGATTAAAAACTAGCATGTAAGTTGGAATGAGGCAAAAACCGAACAAAATTTCCATTTTACTTAAAAAAAATTAAAATAAAATAAAAAAAATATTACAAAACAACGGAAAGACTGACAATAAAATGCTTTAACTTTTTTAGAAATCTATATAATTTCATTTATATTTCAATCAAATTTTTAAAAATTATTTTAAAACTAAAAATTTTGAAGAAAAACAAATGAAAAATGAATTTGTTCATACTGATTGTGTTCCAAATTTTAAGTTTTTAAGTCCAATTTTTGTTACTGATATTCAATGATATTATCAATTTCAAGTCAAATTTTAAACACCCGATATTTAAGCATCTTACAAATTTTGAGAAAATAGAAAATTTTAGAATCTTCTTCACTATTCACATAATGGATATAGAAATCTTTAGAGCAACTGAAACAACGGATTGAACTCAAATAAAGGGATACTTATTTCTGTTATTTTCAATTTTATTTCATAAAACAAAACTAAGGATAAGACCAAAAATATAATTTCATTATCCTTGCAGATTCCATGATTTTAGGTGCATACAACTATTAGGTTTGGCAGTAAACCATTTTCAATCTTATCAACTATTTATTTACTTTTCCATCTTACATGAATTGACAAAACAAAAATATTCAAATAAAACAAAATTAAATACAATTCCAAACAAATTCAATTTTCAACAATTTATCCAATAAACATCTAAAGTCTGATATAATATAATATTTCATTCAAGGGGACATTTTTCCAAAGTACATACATTTAAACAAACTTTATTATTCATCTAAAAAAAAGAAAGCTGTTAAGTTTCATTTAACTTGCATAAGTTATTTCAATTTCATCAAATATTAATGAGAAAACTGCCAGCACTGAATCTAGTAAAGCAATTTTGAAAGAATTCTAAAGAAGTAATTTATCATTATATAGTATTTTATTGCAGTGTGCTATAACATCGTCACCATGCTTTTTTGTCCATAAAAAAACTCTCATCTAGATATTGATCTTAGAATTTAAGTGTTTGTGAGACTGTTTTATTTCCATCATGATGATAAGTTTTGTTCCTTAGTCATGCTTTTCGTAAACACTCAATTTATTTGCTATTATTGTTCTTGTACTTTGGCATTGCATTCAACAGTCAATGAAGGACTATTAAAAAAATACAATTTCGACTTTTATCGACATACAAATATAAAATGAAATTGTACGTGAAATAAATGTCCTTTAATGTCATTTTTAATGATGTATTGACATCAATTTAAAAAAAAAATGTTTAAGTAAAAAACTATGAACTAGAAATCTATGAAATCTAGAAAAATGTGTGCATATTTTCAGAAGGGAGAAGGGTTTTGCATCCAATAGGTGGCGATGCGGAATCAAGTTATCACCATTACTATAAGGAACCATTTTAAATAATTTTTTTTTACAAAGAAGTAAGTTCTGTTTTGATCATTAAGAATTTCGCAAGAATTACAAGAAAATTGATAATAATTTATCACTGTAAAGTTAAATTCCATAATTATAGTTAAATAAGACTCATATTCATTTAGTGTCAAAAACTAAAAGCAAAGAATTTATAGTCAATATAGATGGCACTGTGGTTGAGTTATTAACAAATTCTTTATTTATTTTCAAATTTTCTAATGAAATTATTTCATATTTTTTACAAAAGTTTCGGTTTCATTCTTTTTTTATGGAAAAAGTTACTTATGTATATTCTCAATAGATATTGTTTTAGGAAATATTGTTTTAGGAATAAAAACGTAAGCTAATGAACGGATTAACCCTTAAGAGAACACTTCCTGAAATTTCACATTTTTTTCCAAATTACGGTCATTCTAAATTCATCCATTTTTAAATTTGCTTATAACTGTAGGGCCCGGATTTCTATGTATACAATATTTTTTTTGGACAGCCGTGGGAGCAAATGAAAAATATAGTTTTTCGAATTAAGAAATTTCTATTAAAATGGCATTCATTTAGCGCATATTTCGCTATAAATGAATATTTAAGCTTATTTTGCATATTTCAACAATAAACGCATATTTTTCATGCATATTTCCAAAAAATAAACTTTAAACACTTAAAACATCGATTTCAAGAAAAGGCAAACGAGCCACTAGCACTTCAAAACTTCATGATCCATGCTAACAAAATTTACTTACGGAACTAATGCTTTGTACATATGTACCTAAGTATATTTTTTTTTTGGTTATTTTTATAAACTTTGTGCTGTGAAATATTGATTAATAAGAATTATTTTTGTTTTATTTCAATATTTTTTATCTACTTTTTGAATATTTTTGCAGCATATTTTTGATTTTTATAGCATATTTTCTATTTTTGATGGCATATTTTGTGTTTTTTAGGACATAAAAATCCGGGCCCTACTTATAACCAGCCTGAAATTATGCCCTAAGTATGTCGTAAGCAACGATTAACCATTAAGTAGTACACTTGGGCGTATAAGCATATTTCATAAATATGTCGTAATTTTATTTTCTTTAAATCAACGATAAACAACTGTGGTACACTCGGGCGTATACGCACCTTTTTTAATTGAAATTTTTACATATTCTCTTTCATTTTTGTTTGAGAAATTTTTACGCTACTTTATGTAAATCGAAATATTATTATTGAAAGTAATTTCACCACTTCTAATATCATTATTAATTTTTGCTACACCAATTTTTAAAAAATAGGTAGTTGTGTTTTAGGTAAAGTCGTCGGAATGACCCTCTCTTTTTAAATCAACAAAATTCTTAAAACCATTTTCCACTAAAAAAAATGCCATGTAAATCAAACAATTTATGTACCTATGTATTTAATTTTTTTGCATCTGTTGAGTCTTAAGCTCGTAGATTAAATATATAAATAAATTTGCCGATAGATGGCGCTGTTATAATTTTATAGAACAAAATTTAGGAAAGGAAGGAACTTATACCAAAGCCTTTTTTTTAAAACCGAAAAGATCAAAGACAATTTCAAATTTTAACTTTTATTTATGCTCCAACTCATTAAAAATGTCATTATACTATTAAACCATTGCATTACCTTTAAATGAATTTTATTGTTTAGCCACGATGTAGCCTTACACAACTAAGAGCAAGTTTATGCTATCCATGCAAGAATTTTAATTATATAATTTTTTTTTGTTGCAACTCTAATCGCCACGGGAATCAAGACCATACTGTAAGACTGCATTCTTTTTGAATTGATTTTTACAGAAATACAGCCAAGTTAGAGACATCAAAAAAAAAAAAAAGAAAAGAAGAAGAAGAAGAAGAAGAAGAAGAAGAAAGAATTCATGTCAATTGTTCGAGTATCTATGTGAGGTGTATTTTTACAATGACAGCTCACTTGACATACATTGCTTCGTTTACCTAACGAGATTAATAACATCATCTTGTTCTTATAATCGTCCTTATTCTCCTGTGTCCTTTCACTTGACTTGTTCCTCTTTCTTTTTTTCTTGATAGAATTGTGTGTATTGAATTACAATCTGACCAATTACATGGAAAACATAGTTTACGAGAGTATCCACTATAAAAAGAAGCATGCAGTATTAAGATGGATTGGCATTTGATGTTGAATTGATTTGAATAGACATTTGCGTAAATTGGAATTTAATTTTAGAAAATCGACGTGAGAATACAGTTTATTGGGGCATTGATTTATGAATAGGTTTCAACACTAATTGTTAAATAAATAAAATATAAAATAAATATTATAAACAAAAATTTTTTTTTGTCAAAAATACTTAATTTTGTTTTTTTTTTCAAATAAATAGAAAATACGGATGTTATAAGAGAAAAACATAATTCCACTTAAATTCAAGACATCGGCAACCCTGCAATGTATATATTGGTACATAGTACAGTACATGGACTAAAAAAGAATTTGATAAATATAATAGACAAATGGGAAAAAGTAATGTTAAGTAGTGGTCTCCAATTTATGGAGACTTTTTTTTTTAATGTTTTAGTGTTAAATTTTTTTAAGCGTACTCTCTTATTTAATTTTTGGTGTTTGATTTGAATTTTTTCAATAGGAAATTCGTTTGTAAAGAAAAATGATTTTCCAAAATTTTTTATGAAAATCCGATATTTCCATAACCGAGCCTCTTAAGTGGTTGCGGTTTTCGGTACTGAATTGAGAATACACAATGTTCAAAATTTTATAAAATATTGGTTAATTGGACAAAGTCTCCAATTTTTGGAAATTTTTTTTATTTTTAATTGTTCTCTTTTTTATCGGTTTCTGTCATTTAGATTTTTATGTTCATCTTCATCCACGTTGAGGTTAAGTTCTAATGACTTCTAATGGGAAATTTATTCATAAATTTGTTTGGAGAAAAAAAAATTATTTTTCAATATTATTTATGAAACCAGATATTTCCAATTAATAAGTTCAAGTGACCTCAACTCCAAAGATTGCGTGTCACCCAGGTACGACTTGAACTTATTAATTTAATTATATTCAATCGCTCCACTAAAACAGAAGTAGTTTCTAAATTTCTTCACCTTCGTTATTAGATATTTCCGCAACCGAGTCTCGCAAATGGTTGCGGCTTTCGGTGCTGAAAGGAAAGTTAACCTTTGGACCGATATGCAAAATTTTACAAACATCGGCTAGTTTGGTTTGAGTCTCCAATTTTTGGAGAATTTTTGTATGTTTATTTTTTTATATTTTATCACTTTCTGTCATTTTTGCGGGTCAACTTCATAAGCGCTGGGTTGAAGTTTCACTACTTTTAATGGAGATTTTTTTAAATGAAAAATTTGTTTGGATACAAAAACAATTTTCCAAAAATTTTCACGAAATATGATATTTCTGCAAGCTAGCCTTGTAAATGGTTGCAGTTTTCAGTGCTGAAATGAAAATAAGTATACCTTTCCATCGATGCATGTACAAAATTATAAAAATATCGGCTTATTTGGAAGTCTCCATTTTGTGGGAACTTTTTGTATGTTTAAATGTTCTCTTTTTTATCGGTTTCATTTAATTTTTGAGGTACATCTTCATCAACACAGATTAAAATTTTACTACTTATAATGGGGAATTTTTACAATAAGAAATTTGTTTGGAGAGAAAAATGATTTTCTAAAAATGTTTACGATATTCGATATTTCCTTAACCGAGGATCATAGGTGTTTACGGTTTTCAGTGCTAAATCGAGAATAAACATCGATGTATACAATTTTACAAATATCAGCTAATTTGGTTGTAGTCTCCAATTTTTGGGGACATTTTGTATGTTTAAATATTCTCTTTTTTATTGGTTTTTGTGACTTTCTTCATTTTTATCTTCATCTAATTATAAAACTTCATTACTTTTAATGGGGAATGTTTTCATGAGAACTTTTTTTTCGAGGAATACAAATGATTTTTCAAGAATTTCCGTAATCGAGGCTCGTAAGCTGTTGCGTTTTGCAGTTCTAAATTGAGAAAACCAGACTTTTCCATCGATGTAAGAATTTATTCAAATATCGGATAATTTGGTTAAAGTTTCCAGTTTTTGGAGAATTTTTGTGCTTTCAGATAATTTCTTTTTTATTAGTTACTGTCATTTATTTTTTTGGAGTTCATCTTCATTTTATTTGTGAAGTATCACTATTTCTAATTGTGAATTTTTCAATGGGAAATTTATTTGGTGAAAAAAAAATTATTTTTCAAGAATGTTTTTACATTTACGAAACCCAATAGTTCCGCAACCGAGCCTTGCAAGTGATCTCGCCTTTCAGTGTTGAAATAAAAATAAGTAGTCTTTTCTATCGATGAAAAAAAAATACAAATATCTGCTAATTTGGTTAAAGTCTCCAGTTTTTGGAGACTTGCTAAAATTTTTTTTTTATCATTTTTAATTATTTTTCAAGATTTTTTTTAAGTCCTTGATTTCCGCAGCCGAGCCTCGTGAGTTGTTGCTGTTTTCATTGCTAAATTCATTATAAACGGAGATCTTTCCATCGATGTATAAAATTTTGCAAATCTCGAAAAAAAAAATTTTACTGATTTTTTAATAGAAAAATATGCATAATAATTTAATTTTATTTTTGTCAAAATTGTTTCAAATGAGATTAAATTTGAATTCCTGAACAAATTTCACAATGGCTCTAAATACATTTTCCACTCAAATTTAATTTTTCCAACTTGCAACTCCATAAATTTATGTTTACCCATTTAATTTGTGGAACAAAACGAATCTCATGCAACTGAAAATACCTAATTGTAAAATACTCGCCTTTGCAAATATTCATAAATTCCTATTCCACTAAACAACAAATTTATGTATCTATGTAGATATTGACTTTTGGTCCAACCACACTAATAAAAGCCCAATTATCGTTGTCCTCATCATTATTTTAATCCAACAGATGATGATGACAGAGATAGGATTCAAGGGATAGTACATATCGTTTTTAGATATAAAATTCAACCATTGGCCTGGAAATATAAGTGCTCGTGCGGGCATCAAATTAGATTAACGTTTATTTACATTAATATTTACACCCTAGGATAATCATGATTCAATATTGTTCGAATATTCGATACACACTTTTAGTGATAGGTATGAGATTATCTAGGACCAGAATCGGCTTACCAAAAAAATTATTTATTCTGGATAAATCTAAATTGTTTAAAATTTAAGTACATTTCTATGTATAAATAGCAAAATATATTTTTATTTCAGTATGCTATTATTTTTTTAATCGATTTACAATAAAAATAAAAACACAACGGATGTATCCTTGTTGTGTAATATACGTATGGCCCAGCTATTAATATTACGAACAAGAATAAACTTCTGTTTGAACAAAACCATCAAATTGAGCTCTTTAGCTCTTAAGGGTACATTCGTAGATTTTATTTTTGTGTTTTCTCTAAATTTTATTTTTATATTCGAAAAGAGTATCTATACACACCTCTAGTTTCGTGAAATAAATCCTTTTATGTTTCGTGAATTAAAATTAATAGCCACAGCTGTTTGGTCTGTTTGTTCACGGGCAACGAGACCAATTTTTCAATGAATGAACATTCAACAATATACATATAATTCACCTCTCTTTTTTCTTCTTCTTCATCTTCTTCTTCTTATTATATGAGAATGGAATATTTTTGTCCCACATAAAGCCGTGTTGTGAAATCCTTTTTTTATCGATTGATAAATTGATCCATCATGTTCCAAGTTTGAAAAGTAATGGCACATCATAATATAAATATACCTAGCCGTAGTACATGCCCAGCATCAGCAAAGTATTATATTAAATAAAGAGAACAGTTAACCCTAAGAAGACCGGAAGCAGCCATGTCATTGCAGGAAGTGAGTAATGGGTAAAGCTACTTAAATATAAATGTAAGAGTAGTTGTAAAATAAACGACTCATTTTAAGTGATTGTATACACTTTATGTATAAAGGAAGCTAGTATATCCAAAATGGCATAGTATTAGGTTTTTGATTTAAAAAAAAAAAAAAAACTAATGAAGATATTTTAATGTTATGTTTATTCTCTGTTTACCTCATAAAAAATTAAAAACAATATATTTTATCTGCACATTGGTTTCTTGCAAACAAATATATTTAGAGCTTTTAATAAAACTTAGCGTTACAATAATGATGAAGTTCAAAAAATTGGATTTCATCATACTGTCTTCTGTCTGTTTGTGTGACCGTGCTTTATTGAGTTTGTACCTCTGCACGTCTGTGCGCTCCCCAAAGTTCGAGCTTTATATTCTAAATAGAAAGCTACAATCTTTCTCGGAAACGGATCTTACGATTTTGATAACGAAATATGTGTGTGTCTTATTGTAGGTATTTTCTGCAATTTGATATAAACAATTTTTACTGATTACTGTGAATGTTGATACCACCCATAAAATGATTTTTTTTTTGATTTTCGACTTTCTCGCTAACGACTTACTTGATTTCAATCAAAAATTTTATTCAGGTGGTCCTAGTTGATATAATATTGCATATCATCGGCTAAATATGTAAAGCTGCTAAGTGCACTTTTGACCGAAGTTGAGATTTTGGTGACATATTCTTAAGAAACACATTCTGCACAAATTATTTTAATCACTTCTGTTAAATGTATCGTAGTTTTTACAGAGTTCTTAAGAGAAATTCAATTTTTATATGGAATCATACAGTTTTTTTTTTTCTGCTCTCCTGTAAAATTACCAAAAGTGGACTTATCAGTTTTACGTGATTAAAAAAATGTTTTTTGAATTTAAAAATAAATTTAAATTCTTTTATTAACGGCCATATTATTCACTCGATATACATCCAGATTAAAACTTTAATCCGATTGTTAACTGTACAAACTCAATGTAAATACATCCAGATTTAATTTTTAATCTGGGATTGAGTGAATAATATGGCGGTAAAAATTAATAATTTGAAAACTGGTTGAAGAATTTTTTGAAATTAGGTTTTTAATAAATACTTCAAAATTGCTTAAAAATTCTTTTTATTTTAGTAAAAGTTAAAAGATACCTACATACATATTATATACAGGGTGTCAAGAAATCACCGCCTCAGAAAAAAACCATGAGTTCCTGAGGTCATTTCAAGTCGAAAAACTTAAGAGGTAGTTTTCTCGTTTTCGCTTCGTTTTCGACTTATAACGGTTATCTATTATGATTTGTATTATTTTTTCTTTTCACTGGTTCTAACTTTGCCAAACTACAACCGATTTTAGAATTTTTTTTTTTAATTTAAACAAGAACAGTTAGGAATTTGTATCCACCATACAACTTTTTTCTGTGTGGATAACGGTTTTCCCGCAAATTATTTTCAAGCCTTTTTACTTTGTTTTTTTGACTTCGATATGATTTTTTTCACAAAAACACGTCATTAAATATAATTTTTGTTTTATTATTATGAAAGCTCAATATGTGTTCTAAAAAATACTTAACATTTTTTCAAGAAAATATGAATATTTGAATAAAAGCGAATAAAAAACTTCTAACGGTCTTACTATTACTTTACTGTTTCTGATATTCAACACTAAAAGCTCAGCGTAGTTTTTTTCTTTTTAATTCGTTTTCATCAAATATCACACTTTTTTATTTTCCTTTATTTTTTGTTTTTTATTTTATTCTTGATAATTTTAAATGTATTTTTAGGTACAAAAAAGTTAAGTTTTTTTTTAGAACACATATTGCGCTTTCATAATGATGAAAAAAAAATTATACTCAATAACGTGTTTTTGTGAAAAAAAATCATATCGAAGTCAAAAAAACAACCTAAAAATGCTTAAAAAATATGCTTGAAAATAATTTGCGGGAAAACTGTAATCCACACAAAAAAAAGTTGTATGGTATATACAAATTTCTAACTGTTCTTGTTTAAATTAAAAAATTTCAAAAATCGGTTGTAGTTTGGCAAAGTTAGAGCCAGTCAAAAGAAAAAAGAATAAAAATCATAAAAACCGTTATAAGTCGAAAACGAAGCGAAAACGAGAAAATTACTTCTTAAGTTTTTCGACTTGGAATGACCTCAGGAACTCATGGTTTTTTTCTGGGGTGGTGATTTCGGGACACCCTGTATATGAAGGTACTATAAAAAATTATCTGTTTTAAGAAAACTGTTTCAACGATTTTGTTTCATTAATTATCTCTCCTTATAACACTAAGTGGTGATTTTATTTGGCCAGCGCTGATTAATTTTTTCACATTTTTTCACTTTTTTTCAGCTTTTTACTTGCAATATATTAGATTCAACAATGTTCATACATATATTACAAGTTATGCATTTGACAAAAAAAAATCGAACTCGAGATTATGATCAAACTTGACGTTACAATGATAGTGAAGTTGAAAAAAGTGCGTCTCGTAATTCTTTCTGTCTGCCTATCTTGTCCTTTCGGCTGCAGCCTAAACGGGTGGGTTGATTTTCTTTAAACTTGAAACCTTTAGTTTTTTGGGCAATCTTCCAAAAATTTTTTTTTGTTAGAACCAAAAATAACAATTTTTTTTACCTAATAATGCCAATCTTATTTTCTCAAAAAGTGCCCACAACTTAAAAAAAAAATCAGTAATTTTTTTAATAAAAAGCTACTATTTTATAAACAAAAAATTCTGAAAAATTGTTATAAATGATACCTCCCCTATAGAACCATTTATTGGATTTTCGATTTTCCAAAAAAAAGATTCAACTAATTCTGCTCATTTTTTATGGAGAATACTTCGAAAAGTCTTAAAAGAATTATTTACCAAATTTTTCAATTTTTTTTTTTTGATTTTTAAAAAAAAGGTTTCGGCTTTTTTTTTCGAGAACTTTATAATTCGAAAACGGCTCGCTCAATTTTTATTATTAAGCTTGATTTTTTAACATTATCTAATAGATTTTAAATAAAAATTATTGTTATTAACGACAACGAAAATCTCATTTTTCTCAAAAACGACTCCTACAATATCGTAGGAGTCGTTTTTCGATTTGAATTTTAATGTCTACCATATTTTTGAAAAAAAAAAAAAAAATATATGTATCTATTTTTTTTTTCAAAATTTATTTTTAATTTTATATATTAAAAATTATTTTTTAAAAAACCGCCCAACGATTTTCAATTTTTTTTTCTTATAAATTGAGATTTATTTAAAAAATCAGATGATGAACATGGCTCTGGTGTCAAAAAAATTTCAGAAAAATTGCGTATTGACAAGGGCCCTCACTAAAGTCAACTAATGAGTCCAAGTGAGATCGCCGGGACGAAACGTCAATTTTTGTAGGACTTAAAGGCCGTTAAAAGCTATTTTGAATCAATTTCAGATGTTGTTTAATCACTTTGTTTCTAATTATATTGATTTTTAAACAATTTTTCAGTCTAAATTGTAAGTTCCATGCATATTTGTAACACGGTGGTATATTGTTCATATTTTTGTACTAATATAAACTACGTTCTTTGAAGGTGGTATAAAATATAGGCTCCCATAACTAATTTATTTTATTTTAAAACCAGACTAATAGATTTACAGGGCTATTCTGGCGTTGTGAGGGCTCACAACTCACGAGTCACAAGCCTTTGTGAGGTTGATTTCTTGTGAGGTTGTTGTGAGGTTCTCAAAAGGAGATCACAATTTCGATAGTTTTTGTGAGGCTCACAGTTGTGAGGGTACGAAAACCTTACAAAATCGATTTCACCTTTCCTTGTGAGGTTGTTGTGACTTGTGAGGTATCAGTGAGGTTTGCCAGAATAGGGCTGTTAGATTATTCAGACTTTGAAACCAAAGTATGGTCGCACATAAGAGCAAGTTCGTGTGACTCAGTCGTGCATTTTATTTTCATTTGTTCATTTTTTTTCCTTTGGTTGTCATTTTTTTCCATTTTTGTTATTTTTTTAAACTATTTTTCCTTTTGTTTCACCTTTTTCACTTTTTTCATTATTTAATTTTTTCCATTTTGTTCACTTCAATCCGTTATTTAGTTGCTTTAATTTAATACATATTATTTAATACCTAAAGGGATAAGAAAGATGAGGATAAACCTGAATTGATTTCAATTTTAAAAGTAAATGTCTCTAAATGACAGATGCCACTAAATTACAGTCTCAGATAAAAACATAAATGTCTACCTTAAAACTTGGCATCTACTGTCTTTCGAAAGAGAGGCTCACCACCATTGTACTATTTTTACTATTAGCACAGTCGAAATAAACATTTCACCTGGAAAAATTTTAATCTACACTTTTCTTGCAAAATTCGATAAAGGGTGTTATTAGGAGCATATTATGTGTAGTTTTTTCGGCAAAATCGGTCTGAACCCGCCATCTTAAAAATTGACTTAAAATAGAAACAAAAATATTTTAAAACAACGGCAACACTTATAGTGTCATGTTAAATCCTTTTTTAAAGCCAAAAATCCATTCTTTAATTTGGTTTTTAAATAAAAGTATTTTATTGAATACTTTTTGAAAATTAAATTTTTAAAAGTGTACAGTAAAATTTTTCCCAGGTCAGGCGTTTTTTTGTATACATAGCGACTGGGCTATATTGACTTAAAACTAAGCTTTTAATTAACTATTATTAAAAATGTAAGCTCAGAGGATGTCCATATTATTGGTTATATCGTTTTTCTTGCTATCGTGCATAGTCTTTTATATACATATCTGTACGAACGGAGTGTGGACTATAATTCTACAGAAAATAAACTAATATTTCATTGCACTTCAATAACTATGGCTTCAGTGATATGGAGAAATATGTAAGAAGTGTTGACAGAAGTGTTGCTCAGGGCTTTACACCAAACGATTGGATATTTTCCAGATTCATCGGTAACGGTTATTCCTTTAAATACAAAAAAAGAGTCTTTCTCAACATCCAACTCTAACTTAGATTTACTTATACCAATATTCACTATAAGAAAAATATAACTCATTATAATTTAAGAGTATTTAGCTATACTAATCCTTATTTTTGTCTTTTCTGGGCTTGCTATATTAATATTAAAATTCCTAAAATAATTAAATATTATATGTAGATCATAAAAAGTTAAAAAACGACCACTTTCAAAAGTATATTTTATATACCTTGCCCAAAAATACATCTCTGTCTCATTTTCTTTGGCAACTTAATAATTTAACCTCAACCTTCTTAATCTAGCTATTTTTTCAAGTAGTACGAGTATAAGATATACCTACATTTCCATCACCAGAGTTGTTATTAATATGATTAACGAACGAGAATGTATTTATTTATTATGATTAAAGACGAAAGCATAAATTTCAAGAAAAATCCCAAATTAAAATTCGTATTTCCTTTCTAAAATGTCAAATAATGTTAATTTATCATTGTTGCTATATAAAAAAGGACGAAATGTTGTCCTCTATGAAAACTAAAAATATATATATATACAAAATATGAATTATATATCTAAGAAATGTATGTATATTTATGTAGCTGGGGTGGTATTTGCCCGAATTTTAAATCCCCGGATTTCCTTTTTTTTTTTTAATATAAATGGTGTACATAGATAGAAATATATTTTTATGGATTTTTATACTTATGTTTGTCAAGTTTTTATTGTTAAATACATCTTGGGAAATCTTAAACGAAATTGGAAATTGAAAAAAATAATAAAAATCTCTATAAATGGATTTGAGCTATAAACTTGAAAAAATCAGTATTTTTCATGGAAAGTGAATGATGGCCTATTTCTATTTATTTCCTGTTCCTGATACGGTGGTAAAGTTATCAAACTCTCTTAAGGAAATGTTAGCATAACAATGAACGTTGAAATGGTAGCTATGTATGTATAGTCAAAATTGATTGGGCAGGCACTTGTTGCCAAATTAAATTCAAAAGTCAAACTAGTTTTCAACTTTTCCTATATGTGAATTGTACTTATAGAGTGTGTGTGTAATTTTGTTTTTGTTCAAGCAAACCAAAATGTACATTTCCTAAAAAATCATACAAAACCATGATGTTGAGTGGAAAGTTTCAATATACTCGTAGTGCCTTTTGGGTAATGAATTGTTTGTTGATGAAAAATTGTAATTTGAAAAGTTTCGTCGAGAGCTGCTATGTAAACAAAAAAAAGTTGCCCAGTAAAAGTATTGAGGCATTAAAAAGTTTAATACTGGTGATGAAATTAACATCTAATATAAAACAGGATTATTTCAAGGTTTTAGAGGAATTATTATTTTATCATATTTTTCCTTAATAAAATCTATATTCTCTTAACTATTATATGGACTTATTGGAACCCCATGTTGACTGTTCCTTTTATTTGTTCAATTTAAAAACATACTTGTATTTTCAAAAAACATATATAAAGGATTACCTTAGAAAAAGTTAGAAAAGAATTTTCCTTTTTTTTTTTGGAACTTTTAACAAAAATTAAGAACTTACTAAGAAAGCAAGAAAGGAAAAAAATTCTTAGTATACCTACTATAATTTTCTTGTGTGGGCATTCATGCAGAAAGTAAAAGGTGAATACACAGACACATAATTTTTAAGCACTATTTTTCATGCTTGAAATTTCTTAAAAAAAAATAGAAAAAAATCTCTCCAAGTTTTTATAGCCCTGATAAGAAGTTACTCATAGCAAAAGCACTATCCTTAAAAAAAAAAAAAAAAAAAAACATTAAAAAAAGTCGTAATGTACACACATACGTATGAAGAATATATGTAGGAAATATTATAGCGAGAATCTATATAACTAGAAGAGTTTTTTTTTACTTTTCAATGGAATTTGAACATCCTTAGATTTTTCAAGGATTATGTACGGTCGGAATAGCTTTTTCTCGTTTTATTTTCATAAGAGATGATGAAATGCAAATTCAAATAAAAGCGAATAACAAAAAAAAAATATATAATATAAGGAAGATGGAAAGTTTTTAATAACTTAAAACAGCTCATCAAAAAAAAAAAAATTGAAAAATGTGGAATTAAAGCTGACTTTAATGGACTTATAGATAGTAAAGCAGAAAAATTAATGGAAAATTGGATAAGAACTAAGAAGTGTGGACTTTATTGTTTTTGTCAAAAAAAAATGCAATTAAATTCTATTATTAGCAATTTACATATGTATTTGATAACTCATTTCAACTTAATGGCTTTTGCTTTTCCACCACAATTAAATATCCCAAAATTCTTCAAAACGTTGCATTTAAAAACAGCGCCATCTATTGGACATATAAAAGCAACATAATATATCGATGGTTTAAGTGCCGAACTTTGCAATTTGTTTTTGCATGTTTTTTTTTTCAGATATCAATAAAGGCTGTCAAATTTTGTATGTGAGGTTTTGAATTCTGCCTTTTTTATAAAATGTTCAGAACAACATAATTACGCTGAAATTGCCAAAAGGTGGCTTTGATTATGCTGATTTGTTTGCATTCCTGGTGTTATTTTTTTTTATATTTTCGATTCAAGAGGTCTTGCCTTTTAACAGTAGATATATATGCTGTATTGAGATCTTAGCAATCTCAAGACACGATTTGTAATTTTTGTTGTGAACATACTGAGAAATCTTTTTTTAATATTTCTTTTTTTTTATTGAAATAACCTCGCAAAAAGAAGTCTGGAGGTTGCAAATGACATTTTTTAAAAATTGATATTTTCGAAGATATATACCTACCGCTTCTCATCATTTCATCCTGTTTCTAAAAATGCGGTTGAGTTCTCTCCAACTTTTTCCAAGTTTCTGAGATTTCTTTTCTATTGTTCTGCGCCAAGTTTTTCTCTGACCCTCCAGGTCTTCTAAAGCGGCATATACACACATCAAAATCTCATCAAGCATGGAAGAGTGTGTTAGTAAAACAAGTTTCACATTGAATATACACACATCAAGCATGAGTTTTCAATCACTCATTTATACGTACTTGTTCAGATGAGAAGACATGTGAGGATTTTTATCCGCTGCCAGTATTTTGAATTTTCTTCTTCGCTGTTCAATATGAAAATGAGCACATGCATGATCAAGCATTCAATCACAAATATACACTACGTCAATCTTGATTTTACTTCAAGCATACACACAACGTATACGTGTGGCAATTTTACTAATACACTCTCCCATGCTTGATGAGATTTTGAACTGTGTATATGCCGCTTAACATATTGCGTATCTAGCTATAGAATCTTTACCACGCCACAGTAGGGTGTGGCCAATCCATTGCCTTTTCCTTTTGCGAATAACGATGTCGATAGGAATTTGACAATTTCTCCCATGGAATTCTTGGTTGGAGATGGTATTTGGCCAACGAATTCTAAGCATGTTTCGAAGACATCTACTTGCAGCTTGGTATTCGTATTGTGGACGTTGCTCTTCCAAAATTTTGTCAGCATGCCGAAAGCACCTTTCGCATTGCCAATTCAGCAGTTTAAACATATTTATATGTACCACCACTGTCTTTTCAGACGATACTTCCTAGAAACATAAAGTTTTTTACCGCTTCAACCTACTGTCCCGCAATGTCAACTTGAGCAGAGTTGCCAGAAATATTTAGGATTTTCTTTTTACCGTTGTTGATCCTCAGACCGATCTTTTTCGCTTCACTTTGGAGATGTCTCTACATCTGGTGAAAGCAAATATCGTTCGAGTGGTCTAAATGTTGAAGAAAGAAAAACTTAATACTCAATATCTAGAATGTTTCGATAAAAACAAAATCAGATAAAAATTTATTAATTTAAGCCTAGGACGCAGCTGAAGCGAAACGAAATTTATCTGTGGTCTCTAATCGATAGCGAAAACGAAAAGACTACGAGAAAATATTAATGGAGAGTTTTATCAGATGATATGTGGTTTCTAACTGCAAACATGATAGTAAAATGCTAAAAAAAAACAACCACAGCGAAAAAACACCCATTAAAAGTGTTACCAATTGTAAAAAAATAAAAACACAGGAAAATCAAATAAATCTGATTGATGAAATGAAAGAAACAACAAATACAAATAAAACTCAAATATCATTTCCCGCACCAGTGGCGTAGCGTGGGTTTTTGCCGCCCGGGGCAGTCATTTTTTGCCGCCTCTAGCAACTTTTTTCTGATTCCTCTTTTTTTTTTGTTTTAAAAAAAAAACCAAGTGAAACAACCTACCTTGTTATAATTTAGTTTTATTTTTTTGGAAGTACAATTGAGGTATTCAACACTAGTTTTATCTTTTAAAAACGTTTGTTCGCTTGTTTTTTACTTGTTCAATAAAAAGTGATAAATTTACCACAGCTAGCTAATTTTATATTTTTATTTTAAAAGATTCAGATGTTACTGAGCAAAACTGTATCACCTATTTTACCATTTTTCAGAACAATTTTTGATAGATTTTTTTGAGTTTTTATAACCAGTAATAAAAATTTGTATAATTTGCCGTCTTAAAAAAAATGCTAATATTAGGTTGTGCGAAAGTGCCATTTAAAATTTTGTTGTGCGAGAGTGAACATAAATATAAGAAAAACTTGACTTTATTCACTTACACCTAACTAAAACCTTCTGTGAAAAATAGGCTCGCTCTCACGAGCGGGGTTGGAACCGCAGTACTAAAATTTCGGAGCAGACTTGTAAGTGAACTAAATCGAAAATTTCCCAGGTAGGTTTTAAAATTAAGGAAAATTTCAAGTTTTCAAACACCATATTTTTAACAAAAAAATTATTTTAAAACACATCACATAAATTCTATTCGTTTTACAACTGAATAGCATTCAGATTCAGACATTCAGAATTATAGTTGCAAAATATAACAACACAGTGCATTTACATTTATATCTCAAAAGTGACGGAATAGATTTATTTTCCTTCATAAAATTGAAGGAGAATTGCAATTATTGGCTGTGTCACCGCTCGAAAACTTTTAAATAATTTCTTTGGACTGATAAAATGTATATATTTTGAAGAAAAACGGATCCAAATGAAAATAAAATACATAAAAAGAACATACAGAAGTCTTTTAACACTAACTGTTTTCATAATTAACACATGTTTTTAGAAAATTGCTGCCTCCTATAGCAAACTCTCTGCCAAAAATTTTGGAAATTTGCCGCTCCTTATAAATGGATCCAAATGAAAAAAAATATAAAAACAGAACATACAAAAATCTTTTACATAATCGCCTGTTTTGATAAATATTTTTTTCAAATTGCCGCCCCCATGCAAACTGCCTTCCGGATTTTTGGAAATTTACCGCCCCTAAAATGGATCTAAATGAAAAGAAAATATAAAAACAGAGCATACAAAAATCTTTTACACCAACGTCTGTTTTGATTAATATTTTGCCGCCCCTAGCAAATTGCCTCCCAGATATACGTATTTAAAATTTTCCGCCCCCATATTTGGGAAAATTGCTGCCCCTAAGCAAAGTTCTTTCAATTTTTGTATTATAGATATTTTCGTTTCGCTTCAACTACTATTACGTACTATGCTTAAGATTTTTGTTAAGACAAATTGACTGCCGTTCTTTTTCAAAAATTCAACCATTTTTACGATCTTAGTGAGAGTTGAAAATATGCTTTTTAAATATTTCTGAAAAGTTCATTGTCCACAAGAGTTTTTGGGACTTCGAATACTAGATATATTTATTTTATTAAATTAATTATCGAATCAAAGACGATGTTGTCGAATGGGTGGTCAACAGTGTTGCCATTTTGGCATTATTAATGCTAGATCTAGCATTACAGACGAGAAAAAAGCATTATGAAATTTGAAAATTATGCCAAATGCTTTTTTAGCATTATCCGAATTTGTTTGGCATTTTTATTTTAAAATTTGTTTGCAAAATATGCGCATTATTGTGATCTTACCTTAATAATGCCTTATTGAACTCAGACAAAAAATTAACTTTCTAAAATTCAATATGAAACAAAGTAATATATTCCATTGCTGTTCGATTAACAAGAATCAAGATATCGAAAAAGTAATGATTTGTGTATGGGTATGTGTGAATGAATCTTCATATATTTGAAAAAGTATTTACACATACGAACGCAAAGTTCAGTAATTTCAATTCGTCTACTACTCTGTGGACTTTGCTTAATCAACTGGAGTAAAGAATGCAGATAAATGAAACCTTTTCACTTGCACAAAGTTAATTTTCTAAAAAATTTTTAAAAAAGGTCTTTGCAATCAGAAAGAAACAAGAAGATAAACAAAGATAAGAAATCGCTGTAGTGCAAAAGCAGTCATTGGAATTGAATATTTGTTTATATATTATTTAAATATCAATCATTAAAATACCCATTAAGATTTCCATGAACTATTTTTTTTTGTTATGTCATATATGATGTGACGTGAAATAAGGCCCAACGAAAGAAAGCCAAATTTCAAAAATTTGGCCTTGTTTTGTTTTTAAAATGGAAATAACTCCGAATTTTCGATTTGGCTTTATTTCGCTTTTGAAAACGAAATAAGGCCAGTTTGGATTTATTCCGTTTTTATATTCTTTTTCTTTCAAAAAATGTGCAGAACTATGATTCATCACCCAGCATTACGGCGTATAATTATTTCTATATTCATAAAGAAATAAGGCCAAATTTGAGATTTGGTCTTATTTTGTTGGGCCTTATTTCACGTCACCCATTTAGGGTACTTATTTATGAAATAATAAATTTTAATTTTTGCATTATTACAAAGTTTTGTTCTTTTAATCATTACATAAGTTTGTAAAAGGGAAAATTTTCTACGAATGGATTTTAGAATCTAGCATTCTGTTTTTTGAGCTCCCATACGATTTAGCATTATGGAATATGAAATCTAGCATAGTGATATTTGAGATTATGGCAACACTGGTGGTCAATCAGGAAAGAGAGCGATTCACCATATTTTTATTTCCTCGTAAATGCATTACAGCAGTTTTCTTTTACTATAATTCTATGTTTTGGATTTGTTCATAAATAATCAATTAATGTTTGCAAAGATGGTACAGTAATGGTACAAAATTCATAATACTATTTCATTTAAATGGAACAAAGTTTTAGTTTTTTAATAACAGAGATTTGGTTTCAATTAGTTTTAGAATTCAAAATATTTATATCAACAAAATAGTTGGGAATTTAATTAGGTGCAATATGGAGCGTGAACATTCATGGTTATCATCTTTACGACGACCGACGATGACGCACAGTGGAAAATAATGGTGTGTTTCGGATCAAAAATCCATAGATTTTTGTTTTTAAAGATAGAGCGTTCAAATTTTGCACAAACAAATTGGAGTGTATAAAAGGGTCCAGTGAAATGCTTTTAATAAGAATAATAATAATAACTAGTATCGCCCTGTGTCAAAATTCGACATTTTTCTTTTTTAATCTTTTTTCAATATGCACAGTGCTCGACAGTGCAAAAACAAAAACGACACACAGTGTGTAAATGCGTGTCTCAAGTATATTCTGCACATCTCCACAATTGTGGCTTTCCAACCATATAAAATTTATCGAAATTGGTCAAATACTTTTTGAGAAAATGGTACCACAAAATTTATTTAAGGCTATTTATACAATAGATAATAATAATAATAAATATAAAAAAAAAACTTACAAAAATAAAAAAACTCCATGGAATAGTAATATACAGAGTGATTTGCATAAGGTATGACAAAAGACTAAAACGTGAAGGTTGGGTTGAGGTAATAAAAAACCCGAATGGAAGGAGGATCTATTTCCCCCCGATTAGGTGGGAGGAGCCATTTTATAAAAAAATGACTTAAAACAGACAAAAAAATTATTAAAAAACAATGGCAACACTTACAATGCCATGATATAGTTTTTTTGAAAGCCAGAAATCCATTCTTTGATTTGATTTTAAAATCAAGTTGTTTAAGCAAACAGTTTTTGAGGAATTAATTTTCAAACTCAAAATTTTGAAAAAGCACAAGTTAATTTTTTTGTTGAAACTAAATTTTTCCAAATTTTAAGTTATTAAGTACTGTTTTTAATTTTAATATTCAATGCCTTTATCGATTTGAATTTTTAAAGCTAAAAATCCATTCTGTAATGTGATTTCTAAATCAAGTTGTGCAAGCAAATAATTTTTGAAAAATTAATTTTCAAACCAAAAATTGAAAAAAAAAATAGTTTTTTGTGTTCCAACTGAAATTTTTCAAAATTTTACGTTGTTAAGTACTGTTTTTAATTTTAATATTCAATGCTCTTATCAATTTTAAGTCAAACACTGAAAATCAGAAGGTGCTAGGACTTATACTTTTAAAGATATGAGCAAATATCTAAAAAAAAAACTTCGTTATAAAAAGAACAAAAAAACTTAACTGGCCTCGTTCATACCAGTAGGGTAGTGATTTTATGATCATATGAATTGGATTTTTCTTCTTTTTGTTACGAAGTTGTTTTAGATATTTGCTTATATCTTTTAAAGTATAAGTCCTATAACCTTCTGGTTTTCAGTGTTTGACTTAAAATTGATAAGAGCATTGAATATTAAAATTAAAAACAGTGCTTAAAAACGTAAAATTTTGAAAAATGTCAGTTGGAACACAAAAAACTATTTTTTTTAATTTTTGGTTTGAAAATTTATTCTTCAAAAATGATTTGCTTACACAACTTGATTTAGAAATCAAAATAAAGAATGGATTTTTATCTTAAAAAAAAGATATAAGATGACATTGTGGGTTTTGTTATTGTTTTTTAATATTTTTTAAAATAGCTAAAATAGGGATTTTTAATTTTTTCATTTTAATCACTGTTTTGCTGACAACTTCCGAAACCGCACGTTTCTGCAGTTGATTCTTATAAATGTTTTTTTTTAATAAAAAAACATAAGCTATAAATCAAAACTTAATGTTAAGCGTGGTATAGCGTGGGTAATTACTAAAAATATTGGTGAACTTAAAAAAATATTTTTTTTATTATTTTACGTTTTAATTAATTACTTGTGAACTTAATCACACAATTAAAACCTAAAGTTGTTTTAAGATCTGCATAAAATAAGCTTTTCAGAAATGTTTGATACTTATATACCTATTTCTACAAAGTCTTATAGAAAACTAACTTTCAAATTCAACGGACTTGAATTAAAAATTCAAAAAAATAATAAACAACAATGCAAATTTCTTACATATGTTTTAGGTATGTTATGTAAAATTCTGACACTATCGTAAAGATTGACAGCTAAGCATTAAAATAAAATTGAAATGTAACGTCAGTATGCGACTAAATTTAAATCATTTATCATCAGCTATTATTCTACCTTTTTCAACTGTGCGACGTGACGTAAAACAAAAATCATGATAAATCAAGGAAGTGATAAAAAGTT
Organism: Epistrophe grossulariae; assembly: GCA_929447395.1. Taxonomy (NCBI): domain Eukaryota; kingdom Metazoa; phylum Arthropoda; class Insecta; order Diptera; family Syrphidae; genus Epistrophe; species Epistrophe grossulariae. The sequence goes on from OV839566.1 coordinate 139,736,009, forward strand.
ATATCAAATGACCACTGACCAGTTTCTAAATATTTTTGAAATTATGTTCCATATGAAGGTAAAACGAGAGCAACTGGTCCAAGTCCAATAGAACTTTGTCAATATCAATGATGTCTGTTTTATATCCGTAAATTTTAATTTTAATTTTCTCATTTTGTTTTTTTTTTTTGTTTTTTATATTTTCATGAAATAATTGACAGACACTGAGATTTAGGTTAAAATCAAAGTATAATTGAACGACATTGATCCAGGTACACAACAAAGCACAGGTACCTGTCTAATATTTTTTTTCTGCATTTTCTAAATTTTCATTTTTAAATAAATTCATGTTAAATTTTCTGAAATTGGTTGCTGTCAAATACATATTACTCAAAATGTTTTCCCTTTTCTAAACTTTTTTTTTTATGTGCTGAAAATACGAGTATAAAACAGCCAAGTATAGTACTAACATAATATGTATGTGCTGTATGTATTTAGGGATTGATTTTACTGATATGTGTCTAACCCTTTGCCAAAACGTTTTAAAAAGCAATTTTCCTTTCAGTCACAATCAATGTTTACGCTATCTTGATATTATCATGTCCTGCATAAAATTCCTATATGGTCGGTTTTTTTTTATATAATCATAATATCAATGTTAAACAAAATTGTAATAAGTACTCATACCATTAAGGACATTATACCTATAGATACCCTCTATAAATGTATGTTTTTAACTTGGAACCTTGCATGGAAAAGCATTTAATGATAAATTTTCTCATCAAATATTTACTTTAGGCATACCCCGAAGAAATTTGTTTGATCAACAACAAACAACAACAAAAAACATTTGGTTGGAGTTAAAATGTACGTATGTAATCTGCCACTTAAATAAAAAAATGATTTAGTTATTGATTAAAATTTAATAACACACTTGAACACACTTACACACAACACGTCTCTAGAAAATGTCTATTGGTATAAATTCAAAAACCCATTAACACTTAAATGTGAGTGTTTTTATACAAAGTATAGGTCACAGAAATATGTAATGTCTGAACAACATGTCATATGGGATATATAATTCTTCAAACTTCCAGTGCTTTGACACAACACGATACGATGATACAACACACTCATGGTACATAGTACATATAAACGACATTTGACACCCTTTCCAATATTCCTAGCCTAAGGGTTGAATTTAATTTTGATAATCGATTAAGTTTAATCTCGGTTGATAAATATTGACTGACAAATAACACAAACATTGATTATAGGATGAGGTTGCACACTCTTAACGAGATATGTGGATGGGGAATCTTGTGGTTGGGATCGCATTTAATTAATGTAAAGTATTAGATTGATGAGGAATTTGATTTTAATGGTGCTGTTTTAATTATATTGAAATTATGCCACGGCAGTGTTTTATGATGAATTATAGTTATACTAGACTTTCAATCTATAGGGTTTACAAATAATAAATGTAAATGTATATGTGACCTAGGAACGAAAAATATTCTTAAATAAATATTTTTGTTTTTTTTTTTAGAACAACTAGATTATGTATTTCTTCTTTGATTGTTTTATTTATTTATTTTTCTTTTAGTTCTAGAGTGCAATATATTAATTGAACTATTTTGAAGTGGAAGGAAAGGGGAACACTTGACTATATGGAAGACATGAAGCATTCAACTACTGACTACCCCTACATGAACTAGAAAATATTTATTTTAACTGACAACTCACCACCAGTCGATTAAACATACCTTAATGAAACAACAATACACCATTGCCTACAAATCACTGTTTCAACTTTTCTCAACCAATTTTATCGCTGAAAGAGTTAAAAAACGTAGGAAAAGAACCTTGAATCAGTAAAAACGACAAACACCAGCTCAGCACCCTAAATTATTATCCTACCAACATAAAACAGTCACCCACCACCACCACATCATCTTCAACATCAGTGCATCGAGCATCATTATTACGAATAATGAAATGTCATCATTAAATAAACATAAATAAAATTTTTTTATGTGACCTTCAGAATTCACACTATCTTTTATAGTCCAGTCAATAAAACCATAAAAACAGTCCAATTAAGAAATAATCGCCGGAAAGCTGGATTTTTGTATAAAGTAGCTTCTTCATGGTGTTCTTAAGAAACTGTCAAAAGTCCCCATCGATATGAACGCCGCTGACAATTTTACGGGGGGTTGAAGGCCCCCCAAAATAGTTTTTCAGTAATAACTCCCAGATGGTAAGTTGTATACAAAAAATGTCAAAACTAATTTGTAGCTTCCCTACAAAAAACATTAGCTTACTTTTTTCATAAAAATACCCGTTTCCGAACTAAACCAATTGGAAGAGTCAAGGGTCTTTCTATATAGTTTGGCAGCTTAGTTAAAAAATTGTGTATTTTGTGATAAATAATTCAATTGTTTTGCTGTCGGTACATTATATGAACATGATTGTAAGATATCGGTCCACTGCATTTGTCCACCCCTTTAGGAGGGAGGGGCGAATTAAATATTGAAATTAGAAAATAAACATAAAAACACAACGGCAACACCTACAATATCATGTTATAACTTTGAAAGCCAGTAATTAATTCTTTAATTATGTTTTTAAATTAAGTTATTTAAGTGCAAAGTTTTTTAATAAATGATTTTTAAACTTTAAATTTTTTGAATTTTTTTTTGAATTTTATTCGAAAAATTAAGAGTTTTAAAATCATTTATTCCAAAACTTTGCGCTAAAATAACGTAATTTCAAAACATAATCAAAGAATAAATTACTGCGGTTCATTTGAAATGTCAAAATTAATGAGTGAATTCATTGAAGAAAGTATTGCAAAATTTGTAGAATTCGTTTAGTTTAAATCGTTACTAAGTGGCTCCATTGGCAATATTTGAGATAATGCACAGTGGACTAGGTTGTATGGAGAAGTGGTTAATTAAATAAAACCTGAACTTTTCATCCGATTTTTATTAAACTTTCTAATACAACACCAAAAGATATATCAAATCATAAAAATAAATTTCCGCCACTGACACGCCTACTTTTGAAAAAAGTAATATTATTTCCAAAATTGACAGCCAATTGGGCTGTGTTCTTATAAAATTATATAAATAATCTTGTCTTTAATAATTTTCCCATGCAAAGTTTTTTTGCCACGCCCACTTTATTTAGGGTTTTTTTTAAATATACATATATATATTTCTTGTATTGAGATGCAGTCTAAACTCTTTAAAATCTGAGTCAAGTGATTTTCTGAAATTTTCAGACATGACTAAAGAAAATATAAAGAAGGATCGCATTTAATTTCTGCCAGCTAACTTACCCTATTTTAAGAAACTTTTTATAAGTACGCATATTGATAATAACTAGGGTAGCGTAGGAATTCTAAAAAAAATGATTTTTGAACAAAAACCACACAATACAGGAGCCTTATTTTTTCGTTGAAATATTAAACCATTATATTTATATTATTATGAGTATTACAATTTTTTTGGAGGAATGTCCAGCCATTTTTAACTTTTTCCAAATTAAATTTTAAATTTTATTTAAAAAAGGTATACAGGAACTATTTATCCGCACAGAAATTTTACTTTTTTCAAATTTGTTGCTAAATATTATTTGTTAAAAATTTGTCCAATGAATCGAAAATAACATAAAATCTTAAAAAAGAAACATTTGACTACACAAAACTTCTTTGAACTATGTTGACTGATAACCTTAAAAACACTATAATTAAAAAGGGTTATTTGATCAGTTTTTACTGCAATTTTATACTTCAATGCTGTACAATATAAATTTGAACTGCGTTTAAAGATTTGGGGAGATAACGATTCGTACGACGCGGTGGCGGCGCGGCACCGGAAAATAATAACGGATTTTTTTTAGAGTGGCCTAATGCAAGAATTTTTTATCATGGAAGGAGGGGGGGGGGGAGGTTATCTCGCCTCGTTTAGGAGGTAATGGTGATTTTAGAAAAAAAATGAATTATTATTATTAATGCTATATAACATAGCATAACTCTTAACATTTACTATAATTTTTTCATAAAAAAATCCACAGGCCATACAAACGAAAAAAAAATAAATAAATTAATGTAGGGTAAAAGCGGGTGAGATGGCGCATTGGGGGAGATGGCGCACCTTTAATAAATCGTACGTTTAATATTCAATCAAAACTTTTAAACCTTTTTTCTATGCATTTTATGATTTTAAATCGAAGTAACCAGTATTTGCCGATTTGTCTGTATTGCAAAAAAAGAAAAAAATCTGAAATTAAAATCAGGTAGGTATTTTTTTCAAAAAGTTTTGTGCACTCTTTTTTGCTTAGTTTTTTTTTGTAAGTTGATTGTTGCTTGGATGTCTATGATATATCAATACATACAAAAAAGTATTGTCTATGAACTCTCTATTAGAATTTTGTAAAAGTGGCAACGGGTGTTATTTTGTGCTTTAGAATAATGTAATATGACAAAGAGGGGGAGATGGAGCAGTTTTTAGAGGGTGAGTTGGCGCATTCCACTTCACACATTTTCATTTTTGTGTACTATTGCCGCATACCATCTCACCCGATAAATTACTTATTATTATTTCAAATATTTCAAAATATGAAGCGTTGTTTTTCTGAAATTTTTTTGGCACAAGTGAAGAAGTTTAAGTGGACGTATCAAACGTTTACTAGTTATTATCATTATTTCGCTAGTGGTCATGTCCTTAACTTCGCTCGCCCTTGTTTATCATATATGCGCCATCCCACCCACCTGGGTATACTATCTCCCCCACCCTATAGGGGGAGATGGTTTTTCTTAATACTCTTTAATTTTTTATATTAAAAATAGAAATTACATTTATAAAACATTGTAATGTTAATATTACTTATGTAATATAGTAATGAATATTTATATGAAATTAAAAAAACAAAATATTTTTTATTTTGGAAGATATTGAAAAAATAAAAAAGGTATGCCATCTCACCCACATTTACCCTAGTCGTCCTTATTACTAGTGGACTTAAAACCAGACTTTATGAGTTTTCGATAGTAATCACTTTGATGGTAAAAATCTAACGGTATTGGCAAATGTTATCATTTTTTGTGTGAATAATAATAAGTTTGGGTTTTGCTTATTTAATCTAGATGATTTTTGGGACTAACTATTTCGATGAATTTTTTTGAACCACTGTGCAATGTCAATTTCAATGGTAATGACTAATGACAATTTATTGTCTGGTATGGACATTCTATTGCCAAGTAATTTGAGTTTTCAAATGTCAGTAGGTATAGAAATTGCAACCGCTGTCAAGTATTTGTTTGCTTTTTTCAATTACTTGATAACCAAAATCTTTAATTCAATTCTTTCTCATATTTTCAACTTTAATTTCAAAACAAAGAAAAAGTCATTTAAAATCGCAGAGAAAACCATTTTTAAAAATGTGAAAAGTCAAAATGTATTGCCTTAGCGATGGAAATCAATAATTGGCTTTCATCTGCCAAGCAATATTGCAATTTATAATTTATTTCCTCAAAAAAAAGAAGCTATTTAAAATTTTTATGAAAAAAAGGATCACCAATTGTTCCCTTTAATTATTGTTGGTATTGGCTATCATTTGGTAAGCATGTTTGTTCCTAATAATGTGGTGTACAGTTTTTGAGAGACTTAAGTCTCGAACAGACAACTTTATTCCTTACACTTTCAATTTTCACAACCGGCTCAGTATATATTTTCTTAAATTTGTGAAAACAGTGCAACCATTGTTGAAATTTAGACTTGTTTCCAATCACATTTGACTGGATTTCTTCGCCGATGCATGGCTGTAAATAAAATACAAGCCCATAGTTTTTAACTTAATTAAATGCACATTAACTTAAAAAAAAATTGGCACACAATTTTAAACAGATGATGTTGAGGTTTTATTATGATACTATTTAAAATTTTTCTAACTTTAAAGCTCTTTACTAAAATTTTTTTTAGTATACAACATTTTTTATTTAGTATACTAAACCTATTCTCTTAGTAACATTTGAACACGACTTAAATATATATAAGCAAACATTTTTAATTGTCAAAGTGACACTTGGAGTTAGTATGATTTGTACATACTTAAAAGATTAAAAAGCTATTTAGTGATTTCAACTCTCAACCCTATTCTGCTTAACGTTTACGTGAATTTTTGTATTCTGCTATCTAACAGAGGAAAAAGAATGTTACAAAAAGCACATAAATTACAATAAAAAATAAATTTTTAACAATAAAATTCTCTCAAGAACTTCAAACATAATTATTTTTAGCATCCTTTGAACTCGAAAGGTTTAAAAGTTTAAAGAATAATTCGTGACAAATTAAATGAACAATTCACGTGAAAGACAAAACTGGTAGTAGGTGTTAACTCGTTTAAATTCTGACTTCAACCTAACATTACATTAAAAATACTTTAACATAATACTAAATCGTTTAAAAATTTTGTTTCGTTTATTTTAAAATATACTTCAACTTCATGAGTTAATCAAGTGTAAACAAGTGTATACCTACTGTTATCAACGAATGATAGCATGCGGTGCAATCAACGAACACATCCATTTTGAATCTCTGACAGTGACAGTTGATGTTTTATATATATTTTGATATTTTACTGTTCTTTTTTACTAGAACAAAAAAATTCCTTATGATTGAATAGTTTTTTTAGGCTGCATTATTAAGATATAAATCTACAGGGCTATTCTGGCGTTGTGAGGACTCACAACTCACAAGTCACAAGCCTTTGTGAGGTTGATTTCTTGTGAGGTTGTTGTGAGGTTCTCAAAAGGAGATCACAATTTCGATAGTTTTTGTGAGGCTCACCAGTTGTGAGGGTACGAAAACCTCACAAAATTGATTTCACCTTTCCTTGTGAGGTTGTTGTGACTTGTGAGGTATCAGTGAGGTTTGCCAGAATAGGGCTGCTAGTCAATAAAATTAAACGTGTCTGGCATCAGAATATTTAGTGATTTTGCTTTCAAAGTGTCTCAAAATAAGAAATTAAATTTTTCAATGATGAGTTTCAATGAAAGCTATAACTGGCCCCTAATCAAGGATTATTGCAACTGGAAAATCGTTGAATGTGTATGGTAATCAATTTGTTTTTTCAAGGAATCCATAATTTAATCTAAAAATCTAAATCTAATCTAATAATTTAAGTTGTTAATCATGTAAATCGCTAATCAGCTGATTTTGGCTGATTACCGCCATTTAGTTAGAAGCTGTGAAAGTCATCGTTCAAATTTAACCTACTGTGAACAAACTGGCCCTTAGAGATAAAAAGTAAACAAATTCTATGTGACACATAACTATTATTTACTTTACAATTACGGCCAAGGATCTCATTTATCCTTCTCAAAATTATAGCTTTATGTGCAACCACACCGTCAATTACAGTATGAAAATTTTAATAAGTAGATATCTCTCCAAAATTGGTTGAAAAATAATACCACACCCATTGAACTCGTGGGGTGGATTTATATAATTTCTTCTCTTTTTCTATAAAGACCCAGTCAAAAATAAATTATCATAATGGTCTTATGGTCTATTTAAGAATCATCATTGAATTGAAATAAAATCCTATCGATTTATTTCAATACTTAAATTGAATCAAATCATTGATTTCCCTTTACACGAGTACTACCTACCTTTATTCCAAATCAAAAAGAAATAAAAAAAAAATGAAGAAACTCAAAGACTCAGTTCAGCCGAAATTTTAAAGAAAAATTATACCTACTTTATTTCTCTTTCCCCGTAATAAAAATATTACTTATAATCTTTTTCCGGATCATATTCGAAATTCCACTACCATTTTTCTGTTTCTTATAGACAAAATGAAATATGCTCCTATTATCATAATTTTTTTTGTTTATAACCACACCAACTTCCCTCACCAAAACTTCCTCCCTTCCACCAAAAATTTCAACCTACTTCCACAACATACCTACCTCTAGCCATGAAGGAACATTTCTTAACGTCAAATTTTTGATTTACAGCATGGGAATTAGGGAGTAGGTATATACTTTGTCTGCTCCACTGAGCTTCGTCTTTCCTAATCACAATACAATGCCAGAAATTCTACAAAAGGAAAATAATGGTATTTTCATATCAAAAATGTTACCTGATATTAGAAATTCCTTCAACAATAATATTCAGGTAGTACTTATTCTGTTGGACATTGTAAAGGTAATAAAATAAGCTTTGCCACAAGAGCCCAAAAGTGGCATTAAGGTATTAGACGAAAATATTTATCTGAGAAAATAACATTTAAGCAATTGAGAATTGAGATCTAAGCTAAATTTAGTTATTTATTATCCATCTACCAAGCAACCAACACCAACCCTCACACTATTTTTTGTTGATGTTTTGATGCTAATAGCCTTAGACTTCAGCACATGTTGCTTCTCCCTATATTATATAACTTTGCATTACATACAAAAAAAAGAGAATAAAAGAGAGGAGACGTGATGTGACTGTGAGTTAAGTTGAGTTGAGAAAGCTTGTTGCTTCCCAGACACAGCGTCGACATCCTGATGTACATCGGAATACGATTGAATACAAAAAAAAAATTGATTTAAAAAAGAGCGGTTGAAATTCAACCAGCAAAGTGGGTGGCAGTAGAGTAAAATACGATAAGAAGTATAGTTGTGCTCTAACCCTTGCTATACCACCCGAAACCTAGATAAGAAAAGCTTTTGAGAGAAAATAAAATAAGCTTTGACTTTTATACTTTGATAAAAAATCTCTCCACTTGGAAAATTTATGTAACCAAAGGAGAACAACAGACGAAATAATAATACATATTATGTTGATTTAAGATAAATTGCCTTTAGATGCAACTTATGAGAAATTGATGATTTTTTTATGTTGCATTCAGGCATGTTTTCAGTTTTGGACCACCAGTGCTTTCTTTTTTTTTAAATCTTACTCGTACCCTCTTTGACAGTTCAGAAGTGGAATTCCATCTCTAATTCGAGATACTTTTTGATATAGATTTTGAAATTTATTCAAAATTCGCAAATTTTTTCGTCAGGCTTGTAAAAGAATGCATTCTTTTGTGAATACAGTCTTTAAAAATCATTTATTAAATTCAACTAAAAGATTGCATTCATTGACTTCATTTTGAGAATTCAGACTTAATGTTATGCAATCACCATTTACTTGAATCAAAAAGATTGCAATCATTTGTATTCCTATTCATTTTACTGCAATCAATTAAATACAATCTTTTGTTAATTCGTTCATTCTTAGCATTCATTTGCTTTCTTCTATTCTTTTCCATTCTTTGCATTCTTTTGTGTTCTTTCGCATTCTTTTCATTCTGTCCATTGCCATTTCTTTCCATAAAACGTTCGTCATTCGGCCCCATTAAACTTTTTCCCCAGTTTCCGCAGGGAAATGGCAATTCAAAGAATGAAAAGAATGCAAAAGAATGCAAATGTATACAAAAGATAATATAATATATAATAATAATTTGAAGTCTGAAGTCTCAAAGTGAAATCAATGAATGCATTCATATTATTGAAGTCATTAACAATTGCATTCACAAAAGTTTGCATTCTTTTACAAGCCTGGTTTTCGTGTCACATAAACGTATTTTTTTAATTTTAGGGCAATAAACGTAAACTCATAAAAAACTTATTTTGCGAAAACAACAAAAATAATCACAGCACTACTCACTATGCACTATTTCAAAGATGAGAAATAAGAAATACACATCAAAGCCATTTTGGTGTTGTAATTTATTAAAAATAAATAAAATCTTTATTGTCAAACCTACTGTAAAGAAAACACATAGAGCACCTACCTGTTCGAGCAGAGCAGCAAAAAGAGCTTTTTATTCAGACATGAGAGAAATTTTGATGTCCAACAGGCAGCTGGAGCAAATTCACACCACTGCACCGCCACACCAATTTCGCACCGTGCTCCATCGCCCCATTAAAAAAACTCTCCATTTCTCAAATCATTTTGCGAGAATTGTACCTATGATGTTGCCTCCATGTCTATGGATCTGATGGCTGTGCTATATGTGGTCCGGTCCTGAAGCGAGCTACAAGTTGTACGTAAATCAGTTTTTGCCAAGAGTTTGTTGCGTTCAGTGTTCAGGTCGGAAGTGTTTTACAGATTTCCTTGCAACCAGACACATAGCTAGCTATCATCTTCATCGGTTATAGTTTTTGTGCTTCAAAAACAAATTAAAGGCATTCCTAGGGTTAAAGTAATAAATTTGCATCTGGTGTGTTTTAGCTCGGAGGAAAGCTTTTCATTTGGCGCTTTCTGGGTTCTGTTTAATCGAATTCTAAACGTTGAGCTAACATGTCGCGTCGTGTAGTCTATTCGAGTTGAAATTTTGTTTTTTTTTTTGTTTGTTTGTTAAAAAGTGCGTCTGTGCTGTGGTCCTGTTCTGATCGTATACCTGGGCAAGAAGAAGAGTTTGTTCTTATCATATTCAGAGATCAGAGGTCCTTTCAAATTGACTTCAGGCTTCATTTTATGACTTCTCGTCTCGTGCATTGTGAAATTAAAAACGTGCAAGGAATTTAACGGCTATTTAAATTCGATATACCTACCTATCCTATATTTTTAAAATTATTTTCAATTCAAGTGTTTTAATAGATTTCAAGGAAATAAAAATCAAATAACTTCTTTTTTTTTTTAATGAAGATTTGAATTTATGTGATTGAATCCTGTGGAATTGTGTTTGAAAAAAAAAAAAAAAATTGTTCGTGAATAATTAATATGGAAAAGTGTTTTTCTTCACTTTGTGTCCTTTTCGCTTAGAAAAAAGGAAAAGTGCTGAATAGTGCGGCGACGGGGTGTAATTTTGTGAGCTACAATCTAAACCATTTTGTTTTTGTGATTAAGTGCAAAACATGATTTTTTTATAAATACAAACGGAAATCACTTAGGCGGGGATATATCATCAGCAGAAAGCCTGCTGAAAAGGGATTACTTGATTGACAGAGGAAAGGAGGTTCTATATAAATCTAAAAGGATATAATTTCAACCAGTCCAGACAGACGTAGTGGTAGGTAAGTGATTTTTTTTTGTATAAATTTGTTTGTATACGAGTGAGAGTATATTTATTATGAGGAAAACTTTGATTGTGATTTGTGTAAGATTTGCTGATACCTATAAAAGTTGTGGATATGCTTTCTGATGCACGTATATAGATTTGTCGAAGGTTTATTATTGTAGGTATCCATCAAGATTAATGTCATTTATGTGAGTTTTGACGCACGTTTCAAGTTAAGTTAAGCAAATATTTTGGGACTTAAACCTGCACTATGACTGTAAGGCACGTCTGATAGCAATTTATCTGAGGAAGAAAAAAATCATAATGGAAGGTAAAATTAAAAAGGAACCTTTTGAAATGGATGCTATTAGACACACAATTACTCAAGGTTGAATAAGCAGAATTTATCAAATTACGTAGGTATAGTTTAGGTACTCCAAAATATATATTATATTTAAAAGAAACTTTAACAAAACTAATTAAGAATGTCTCGAAAATAAAAGAGATATTGGAAAAATTTAAACCTTTTTTATATAGAAAATGATTTTAAAGTATTTTAAGGTCTTGTAGCAAAATCTGTTACAAAAAATAATCTCACCTTGTTAAATAACTTGAAAAATAGCTAGAAAATGATTTTCTAACGGGGATTTCTAGAAAGTTCAAGCTGATTGGGGAAAATGCGATGAAGGATTTGAGCTGAGCTTCAATAATAAGCTTTATAATAATTTTTTTCTTCGTTACCGAAATTTTTTAACTAAACCTATATGAATTCGTACGTAACAATAAAAACATTAAATTCAATTTTTTTATTTTTAATAAAAAAAAAAAAATATAAAAATAAATAAATTTGGTGACACGATGACCTGTGAAGAAGCAGGCCCTAGTGACTTACAACTCCCAACAATTTATGGGAGCGTGTTATATTTATTAATAGGAAAGAAAAGGACCTACAATTTTCTGCCAAATCCCAAGAGAGTCTCTTTTTCATGAGAAGAGATACCTACTCTTGGAGAATTCGACAATTCTTCTTGGCAAGTAATTTCCGTGAAAAGAAAGAAAGCCCTATTTGCTTAACGTTTGCGGGAATTTTCGTACTCTGCTATCCGTCGGAATAAAACAATGTTCCAAAAAACTAAAAAAATAAAATTTTAACAATTAAATTCTCTCAAGAACTTCAAAAATAATTATTAATAAAATTTTGAACTGGAATTATTGAAGAGAGAAAAATTAAGAGAACAATTTACGTGAGTCGAAAAATTCGATCGGGTCGGATAAAGCAGAATATATAGGGCTGATTCTTTTTGGTCGCAGTGGCTGGGATTCGATCCCTTGATCTTGTGACAGTCAGTCCTCTGCACTTAGCACACTATACGCCACGGGCTACAAAATTGTAGTTAAAAAAAATATATTTACAAAAATTGTTAAGGAGACATTTTTTTTATAAAGTGCATTCAAAATCGATTAAATTCGTTTTGCGGTATCCGTTAATTTGAAAAAGAGTTTAAATTTGTTAATACGATTTTCTTGGTTCTTATTAACCACAGAATATAGTATAAATTTTTATTTACTACTGTAAAGTATGTATTTTTTTAAAAGTTCGTCTGCAAACATTTTTGACAACTGTTTTCACTTAAGAGTATATGCCAAAAAAACGTCGATATTTAAAAAAAAATTGATTTCTAATTTTGTTTATCGTGGCCAAAGTTCAACTGACGAAAAAGTACTTACCTACACAAGAAGTTTTTTGTAGAGCTCTGAATTTTATTAAATTTTGTATTAAAATTTGATGTCCGTCAAAAAACATCCATATCAAAAATTCCTAAAATTTTGTGAATGACGTTTTTTCATCAAAAGAGAATGTTAAATGCTCGATGTGCAGGGTAGGACCTTTTAAAACCATGCCATTCTGCGAATATATTCCGCTTTTGCTGAAATAACTGTAATTAGTAATAAACTGGATTTAGAGTACCTATACGTCCTATACACTCTCAATAACATAAATACATTTCTTTAGCATCTTGCAATCTTTAACAATCTTGCATGGTTGCCGCTATAAAATAAAGTTGAGTTTGTTTTTTTTTGTATGAAATCTGTATTTATGATTTAATCGAAAACCAGCTTTAACAATTTTTTAAACAAGATGAATTTACTCTAGAAAATTGAACTTACCAACTTACAATATTTTATATTCAACTAGGTTCTAGAACTTACTAAAGAGTGCTCCAAAATTAACGCAAGATTATTTAATTTGCTACCTTTATGTATAGTAAAGTGTTGGCAACCCTTAAAAATAAAAACTATTTGACAAGTGACAGTTTAAGGTTATTATAATAAAAATGGAAGATTACACATATGTATGTATCAATTGAATTAAATATTTAATTGTAACGTTGTTGGTGAGAACAACCATGAGCACCAAATTAATTCTGAAGTTTTTAACACAATTCTATCTACATACCACTGTTGGAAAAAGCCTTACTATTGTACTGAATTCAGTACAATTTGATTTTCTCAGTACGTAAGTACATCTTTGTCATTTTCAGTACAATTTTGAATTGTTTGTACAAAACTGAATTATTCCTTTAGTTAATTTTCTCTTATCTTCATTAAAAAAATCTATGTGCGATGCGAATATATTATACCCAAAGCCCGATTACCCAATATCAAAACCTTCCCCACTTGGACTGAATGCTCTCATTTGATTTTAAATAGTGAACATCTGAACGTCAATTCGATGACTTTTCTGCATTCTTTGTTTTTGTTTGTCTTAAGGTCTTAAATGTTAAGTTATATTTCACTATTTTATGGTATATGTCTTAAAAATAATTAATGATGTTAACTTTGAAATGCAATCCGAAGATCTAAGAGTACATATTTTGCTTCCAAGAATGAAAGTTATTTTAAAACAATTATGTAGAAATTTAAAGGTAATCTTTTGATGAAAATCCAATAAACTCAAATAAACTTTTAGAAAATCACCTACCAGTTATGGAGATATATTGCAACACCGAATGTGCAATCTCATACACTTCGAAAAAGTTCAGTGAAAAAGATATACAGAGCTTCAAAAATCATGCTAAAATGTTTTATAACATTTCTACAAGAAATTAGAAGAAGATTGAATTTCGATGACTGTTTCTTAAACGCACTTCAAAATTTCTCACAAAGTGCAGAATCTATCTATTAAACTATCAGGTTTATTTTGCCATTAAAATAAATACTGATTTTGCTTCCTAAAGATCTGAAAATTAAAAATGGAAATTTTAAATGGTCAGTTACAATGATTATTAGGTATAACTGGTGCCTTAGATCAGTAAGTAATACATAGTTAGTTAGGTAATTAACATTAAATGAGTTGTGCTTTAAAAGTTCTTCTTTTTGAAGAGGATTGTTTGTTACGTTATAATTAACAAGATCTTTATTAGTTACAAAACTGTGACAACATTCCTTTTTGTTTTTTTGGTTTTATCAGTGCAGAACACGTTGGAACTTGTAACCGATTTCTTAATTTATGTAGTTTTTATTATATTTTAACATACAAAATTCCTCCAACGTTTGGTGGAGAATGAGGAACACAAAGGAACCTTGAATACTTCGATGAATTGACTACGCCATAATACGCTACTGTGTGACGGTTACATATTTGTCTATTGGAAAAAGAGAATAAGTTAATAACTTTAGCAAAAAATTACATTTTTGCAACACAACACTCTGGATTGTTATCGACTTGGTATACAACTTTACAAAACATCACACAAGATAGGTGTGGGTATAGAGTTATAAATATGTACATAACAATTATCCTTCTCATGGTTACCAAAAAGGCTTCTTAGAAATTTTTGTAAATAACATATAAATTTTCGCTCTCAACACCCATGAGTCTTTAGCTTAGCTACATACGAAAAAGTCACAATTTTCATAAAAAAAATATTCTTATTATCTTGAAATGAAACTCAATACTGTTTTCGCAGCAAACTTTGTGAAATTGGATGGTGAATTTTCCGAGAAATCATGGAAGCTTTTCAAGTTGTTTTTGTGTATTTTTTTTTTCTTAGAATCCCTTTAAAAAGTCCAAAAATAACAATTCAATAAACAACATAAAATGAAAAAATAAAACAAAATTTCATAACTGGAATTGGTTGCCACCGGAAATAGGTTAAATCTTAAACAAGATAAAAATATTTAAATTAATTCAAAATTATTTATATTTATAATAAAATCAAAAAGAATGCACTTCACTTATTTTTGGTGGATAATTGGCTAATACCTTTTAATGTTATTATTTATTGCTTTTTAAGTCAGAAACGTTGTGTAAAGCTTTTTCGGTTGCGATTTATGATATTCATACTCATATGAAAATGAAGTGTATTTTGTACATTTCATTGGAATCCGATAACTACAAATAATTAAAAACTGATTTTGTATGACCGATGTAATGTCAAAAAATGGAAGTACATAACATAAAATAAATAAAATAAAAAAAAATAAATAAAATATGTATATAAAATAAATAAAATAATTAACATAAATAAAATATATAAAATTTATGAGGAGTATTAAAGTTGTTGGAGCTAAATGATTGTTTGCTTAAAAATCCGTAAAGTTTTTTGAAATTAAAAACTTTTTTTTTTTCTAAAAAAAAAAAAAAACAAAAAAATTTAGCCTTTATTATTATGGAATTAAAAAATTAATTAAAAAAAAATTATCACTACCCATTTTCGAAATATGGAATTTTCAAAAAATAATTTAGAAATTTTTTTTAAAAATCAATAATTTATTTTTTTGAAAAGTTTGGTATGCAATATTACTAGAACTTATTGGAAGCTTTTGTGCAAAAAAATTCATTAAAATCAGTTCAACTGATAATGAGATAGTCGAAAATCAAGAAAATGGTTCTATGAAAGATACCATTTTTAAACTATAGAAAATTTGTTTTTCATTAATATGGTAGATCGTATAAATATTAGATCACACAAAAATTTTAATCAAAATCGTAGCAGCCGTTTTTGAGAAATATGAGATTTTCAATACCGGTTTTTAAACATTTGTATGTTATGTACCGTTATTTTTGGTTATAATAATAATTTTAACTAAAAATCTGCTAGACAATGTTAAAAAACTGCTGAGTACCAAGTTTAATAAAAATTGACATATAATAGTCGTTTTAAAATTATTAAGTTCTCAAAAAAAATTTTGAAACTTTTTTAAAAATCCAAACAATTTTTTTTTGAAAATTATGGTATACAAGAATATTAAAACCTTTTCAAACATTCTCCAAAAAAAATGGTGAATATCAGTTCAACCGTTTTTGAGAAAATCGAAAATCAAAAAAATGGTTCTATGGGAGGTACCATGGTTAGACCATTTTTCGAAAAATTTTTTTAGAAAATGGTTGGCTTTTTGTAAAAAAAAATTACTGAATCTTAAAAAAAAATGTTGTGGGCACGTTTTCCAGAAAAATAAGATTTTCATGTTTTTGTAATACGATTAATAACATTTTGACAATCAGTATTAGATGCTTTAATATGATGGGCATAGTCTCTATACATCTGGTCCAAATATGATGGAGTGAATTTACTTAAATAAATAGTCAATGATAAACTGGAATTACTGGAGACATCTGTTTCATCAACTAATTATTTCAAGAATAAATGGTCAGTGGATTTAACAGTTCGAAACAAATAGCTAATTGTAATTAAAATAACATTGTTGATAAAATTAATGAAACTAGTAAACTCCTGTCCTAGAAATTTTGTGTCAGTTTAGAAAATTATATTATATATCCTTTAATTGAAGACCAACTGTCAGTGAATTAAATTGCCCCAAATATCTTACGACCGTGTGAACTTACTATATTTTTTGTGATAATAACTTTGTTCGTTTACTTACCGAAACTGGGTTTCTACCATTTTTATATAAAAAATTAAACTAGTGAAAATGTTCAGTTTTAGGCAAGTAAATAAACAGACCTAATATTGTGCTAAACACGCCTTGGCAAGTCAGTGTCAGATGATCGTCTGAAATAGTAAGGTATCTGTCAATTGTCTAAACAAATTCTTGACAATTTTTACCCGAGAAATTTCTTTGGGTAAAAATTTGAGAGTTCTCAAGGATCTCAGCAATCGCAGCAATCCGAAGTGAGATTTCTCACTTGCCTGTCAAAATCCTGAGACTGATATTTTTTGGATTTACTTACTCAATTATTTCTTGTCACATGATGTATCAATTTATAAAAAAGATATATGGAGAGTGCTTTTGATTTGCGTTCGTGTAATCTTGGTCCTTTTCTCTGAGAGAATTTTATACCCACTTCTTAAAATTTGACAGATTGCAATTATAAGTCTCGGAAGTACCTATAATTCTTAGTCCCCTTTCACACGACAAAACAAGTTGCCGGAGATTTTTTTGACGTTTTCTTTTAATTTCCTTAAAAGTCTTTTGTACCTTTCGCTTGAAGAAACAATATCGTAGAAATTGTCTGTAGTTTCGTTTTAAAGTAGCTTGATTAAACACACACTACTCTGTGTGTGAAGAGGAAAAACTGAAAGTTGTTGGAAACTCAGTTTCCTTGTGTAAAAGGGGACTTATTATTGTCATCCTATCAGGTAAGTTCATAGGAAAATGCGATCTCCGATGACTTCAGCAATCACAGTTCTACATGAGCATATGTATTTCTCAGTAAAATTTCTCAGTTTTATTTTTAAAATACGAAGAAATAAAAATGTTGGATACGCAATTGTTAGCTTCATTTAACATTGAAATTGATAGATGTCGTTTCTTTTAGTTGAGCACGAAAACGAAACTTTTTATAATTGATTTCGTATTTTTTTTTTTGTGATGGAATAGGAAATGGTAAAATGAAAATATAAATGGGAAAAATTGTTTCGTGGAAAACGATGCATCATTATCTCGGCCACGCCACCACGACCGCCACCATCGGCATTTAAAAAAAAAATTAAATTGGCAATTCATCATTCTCGTTGTCTTTCAATACGTACTCAATTAAAATAGTCGGAAGTGCAAAATTTTTGTTCGAATTGAATTTATTTTTTTTTCACACTTTTCTGTTTAGTGAACAAAAAACGCCTGCCAACAAAATTCCAAAATGACAACGCCTGCCAACGGATTGACCAATATTTTCCGTAAACAATAATCCGTGTGAACCGACAATTTTTAATCTGATAATATAGGTGCGTTCCTTTACTTTGAAATTTTGTAATTTTCTGTACATCGTGTTCCCATACTTACAAAATTCACAGTTTTTTTATTATAACAGAGACAACTATAGCGGGAGAATAAAATATTTCCCTTATTTGTGTTTTTCTGTGCAAGAAATTCCTTTGGACAGAAATTCACATTTCAGCAAAATGTCTGATGAAAATGTCAAATGTCATGTCAGATGAAAATGTCAAATGAGAGCAAATTAATTAAAGGCAAAGCTTTGAAAAAAAGAAGAAAGTACAAAAGTGAGTAAACTAATATAGACATAGGAGTGGGTGATGGATTCAAAAAATTTCACATATTCATGGGCCTCCTCCTGGTCCTATACAGTGCAAAATTTAATTTTTTGTTCTTAGACATTGTAATCTTTTAATTGCGTTTCAATTCTTGAACCCATTTTTAATACAAATTATGCTTTTGAAATGTTAAAGTTCACCTGGTGATGATTGTTGGATTCCGCTTAATTGAATGAAGCGCTAAGCACCACGTTATATGTAAACATTCATTTGTTTGTCCATCCAAAATGATTTAACTGCCATTTTAATTTTTAAATATTTGTTGTTGAAATTAATTTGACATTTTTTATCTTTGGGTTTTAATAAATATATCTCCTAAATCTTGGCATTATTTGATGTGGATTTTTATTTAGACCTACCTATGTGTTAGATTTAAAGGCTTTCAAAGTAAATTAACTTACTAATTTATGGGATTTTTTTGATCAAAAATAAAGACAGAAAAATAAAAATTTCAACAAAAAACAATTGTCGTAGACATACCTATGTATACAAATAAATAAGAATATTTTCAGTCATGAAATCTGAACCGGAAATCGACATACGGAGTCGGAAGTTAATTTATTTCTGCTTTTTGAAAACCCGATCTGAATTTCTCACTACCAGTCTAACCAAAAGAATTTTCAAGATAATGAAAACAGTATTCTTTACAGCAAAACCCGCTTAACAGAATCCCACTTGAGAGAAAAACCCGCTTGTCTGAAACACTTTTTTCATTCCTGAGTATTTTTCGACCAATTACCTATAAAACACTCCGCTTAAGCGAAACTTGCTTAAGTGAAAAACTAGGATACCTGAAACATATTTTCAGTTCAATTTTATATTTTTCATTAAAAAAAACTTTCTTGAGTGAAAAAAAAAAAATTGAATCGAACATTACAAAACATTTTCTGAACGCTTTCACTTCTTTTTTATTTATATCACCCCCACCAACTTTTCACCACGAAAATGACATTTGAATTCACAACCATTTATTTTCGTTTTGTAAACAAATTGCTTTTTGGTTTTGCTCCCAAAAATCCAAAACAACATCTGTGACGAGATTTAGCTAATTCGAAATCGAGGCGAGTGAGTGAGATGATTCACTTTTCATTAAAAATCGATTTAGCTAGTAAAAGTGAGTGAGTAGGCGAGTGAAATGGAATGTCAAATTACTCGCCGGCTTTTCCGAAGGCGAGTTGGTGTATGTGTTGGTAAAATTAACATTTTTGGATAAGTTTGTGTGTTCTTTTGTCACATCTATTCGTAAATGGAAGTGAAAAAAAAAATAGTTAAGTTTTGTTGAAAAATTTAAAGTAGTGGGAAATATCAGCACGAATAAAAATATGGTGAGGAATAAAATTTAAATAATTTCATTAAATCATTTATAATCTATTCATTTATTTCCTTTGAATTTACATATGTGTAAATGTTCATCAGATAACAAATTTTTTATTTGTTTTGATGAAATTTTTTTTTTATTTTTTTTTGTTTACATTTTCGATGCTTACATTTCCTTATTTCCGTCCAAAATAACACATAGAGTGTACATTTAAGTGTTCGAAATTAAATTCGAAGTTTATTCATTTCACTTTAATACCTAAATCACTTTTGCGAGTGAAGTGAGATGAGTCGGCGAGCAAGGCAAGTCATCTCACTCGACTCGCTGAAATAGCTAAATCTCGACACTGGATTCCACTTAAGTGAAATTTTTTTTCACTTAACCGGACTATGCTGAAGTGAATTTTTTTTCACTTAAGCAGAAGAAGTGAAATTTTTGTTCACTTAAGCAGGGTTCGTTGAAGTGAAAAACCCCTCTTAAGTGAAAGAAAGACTGTGACATTTTGCCATTTTTCTTAAGTTCGATAACATTACTAAAATTATCGAAATATGTAATATGGTGGGAAGGTACTTTTTGGATTAAAAACAAAATTCAATCTTTTCAAAATGGCTTTGTAATTGATTTTTGAAACTTATGTTGGAGCTGCATTTGAGGTTCTACCAACGATATTTTAAAGTCCAGTTTTTATTTTTTAGTGTCGCATTCGTACGTATGAGAATATGACATCTGCCATATTTTTTCGAATCAACTGTCATTGGCTGAGGCGTATTAAACTAAAATAATTTAACGTGAAATTTCTGAAAAAATTGCACAAATTTTCACAAATTCACCCCTGTTCTGATTTCCGGTCGGTTTTAAAATCTTTTCGTTTTAAAACTCTAGCAGTCGTATTTATAAAATTTTTGTCTACTTAGACACTGTCTAACTATTTTCAAATTGGTGAAAATATGCTTTATTTAATAAAAATAAATATCTCATTATTCACGGTTAAGATAATCTACTCTTGTGTCTTAGTTAGGCAGCTATAAAATAACAATAAACATGGTTTTTAAACACATTTTCCAAAGTTGGACAGTTGTCCAAGGTTAGACAACTGTTCTGAAATACTTTTCGCTTTCAATACTTGCGGAAGCGGTGTGCTTTGATTTTCGATCGGATTGAAAATAATTTTGAAAATAAATTTGGAAATTCATTTGAGTTTTCGTTTCCGAATTAAATTGACATGGTATTGGTGTGTTCAGAAACTTGAGATATCAAAGAATTTTCTCACTCAAAAAGTGAGCAAGCGAATCAAAGATTTTTTTCCTCAGAGTTTTGACAGCAAAGCTGAGAAATTTTGCTGAGGAATCCTGTTTAGGTAACTAAGATTGCTGAGATCTCCGAGATCTTATTTTCTTGAACATGCCTATTTTTTTATATATTATTACAATTTTTTGTGATTTATTTATTTTTTTAACAAATTTGAGGTTTAGAATTTTGTTTTTACTGATTTCGGTTTTAATACTAGCTAACTTTAAAGTGAAAATCAGAACACTTTTTTTTGAATCCGTGTGGAAATCAATTCCGTTTACGGATTTGATTCGAAACGGAAATCAGAACAAGGGTGATTGTCTAAGAATCCTACTTGTTGACTTAAACAAGTTGTAACGAGAAAGTAAATAACTCCCTCTCCATTGGATAACTTGCAATTTTTTGCTACACACTGTCAAATACACAGCTGTCAATGTCTGTCACTTGACGTCGGCTAGGAATTTATAAAATATTCATTCAGATTATCTTCACATTTTCTTGATAAAGATTCAGATAAGTCAATTCAAATTGGCTCTACATTGTCGTTTGATTTTTTTAAGTATAAAAAATAATTTAACAATTAAAAAATTACAAGATTCAAAATGGATCTGTCACCATTTGCTCGTTTGTTAACTTTTTAAAAATTTTTACCCTCTCCTGAGAGTATTTTCTCCTTCTTTCAAAGTTTGACAGGTTTAACACTTTTTTCTTAAAAAAGATAACAAACAGACCTAACAATTGGTCTGTTTGGTAACGTGAAATTTATTGCGAATTCGCACAAATTTTCACAAAATTTCGCAATTTGCTGTCAAAGACCATAGAAAAAAAAAACTCAGATATTGGGAAATTTGTTGAAAAAAAAGTTACCAAACAGGCATAAACATGCGGGAAACTATAAGTGTGAGCATACCTTCATAAAAATGTTTATAATTCAGACAAATTTAAGCAACAACATTAAAATTAACAAGTAGAATGTCAGACTAACCGCCATATAATTCACTCGATACATCCAGATTAAAAATAAAATCCGGGTGTGTATGCACTTAATTTATATAATTTACTTCCGGATTAAGTTTTATTCTGGATGTATCAAGTGAATAATATGGGAGTAATGCTCTTTAAGAAATAGGTTGATAATTTTCGTATATTTGACCTTTTTCTTCTTTAAAACGGTTCCGTACAAATTTCGAAATCGATTTAAAACTTATACTTCCGGATGAGTTAGACGCTTAAAATATTAAACATAGCTCAAAAGCAGATGACGTATTGTCATCGATTTCGAAATTTGTACCGAATCGTATTAAAGGTGCTGAAAGTTTCAAGTCTCTAGTTTATCATAAAAATAAATTAAAATCAATTTTATCAAATAAAAATTTTACAAACAAAAAATTGAAGAGCAGAAAATAATTATTTAAGGAAAAAAGAGGCTGGGTGTGACCAACACCGGTAGCTTCCCATTGGTGCCCTTGGAGACTAGAAACCAAACATTATTTTGTAATACAAAAATTCACAATTCAAGATTTTCGAAGATCTTATCAGGATGTTCAATATGCAATTAAATGAAGACCAAAAAAGGGCAGTAATTGTTCTCGAGATATTCGAGACGAAAAACATTTTTGAACAATTTTTATTAGTTTTGTTTTTCATTTTTTTTTTTTGGTTTAAAACAAAATTGTCAACTGAATGTTTTTACAAATTTTATCAGTTGTTGAAAACGTCATTGTGTAAAGTATAAAATTATCCGGGCGTCAAAATCAGTTTTCACTGTCGAAATGTTTAAGATGAAAAATATTTTTCAAAAATTTTTAGTACTTATTTTCTTGTAGTTTATTATTTTTTTTTTAACATATCAATTGAGTTGTTTTACAAATCCCATCAATTCTTAGTCACAGCATTGTGTATAAAATAAAATTATCCGAGCGTCAATATCTTTGTTTGTTTTTGAGATATTTGAGTGGGAACATATTTTTGAACAATTTTGTAGTACTTTTGCTCTGCAATTTTGTTGCTTTAAAAAAAACTGTCAATTAAATGTTTTTACAAACTTTATCAGTTATTGCCTACGTTATTGTGTATAGAATAAATAACCTGGCTTCAAAATCAATATTTTTTTTAGATATTCGAGGCAAAAAACGTTTTTCAATCATTTTTAGTAGTTTTTTTGCTTTAAAAAAAAATATCAATGGAATTCTTTTTTTAAATTATACCAGAAATCAAATATGGCATCGTATAAAGAATAAATAAGAATTTACCCGTAGTCAATATCATTGTTTGTTTTCAAGATATTCGAGTGGAAAAACGCTTTTCTACAATTTTTTGTATATTTTGTTATTAACAAAAAAACTGCCTGGTGGTTTTTTTATTCTTTCCAATTCTCCATTACGTCATTATGTGCAGAATAAAATTAATCTGAAGTCATTCGCATTTCTTATTCTCGAGATATTCAAGGCGAATGACATTTTACAACTTATTTTTAAAATCGCTATAGTAAGAAAACGAATAGTTGGTTTTTTTTTTAAACACCTTTCTGCATGTCACGACGTCACTATCGGTAAAATAAAATTTATTTGAAGTCATATCTCTATTCGTTCTTGAGATACATGTGAACGATAGAATGTATCACGAACGTAAGAACATACGAACGTACGTATTCACACACATACAGACATCTCTCTATAAACGATGGATTTAGATTCTTAATTGTGACCTTGAAACGTCGAGTTATGTCAAAATTTTTGGTTCGACATTTCTGACCAATTACAATAACTTCCAATGGGAAATTAATAAATTTAAAATTTAAAACGGAATTAAAAGTAAGGATTTAATTTTTCCATATATCTCTTGTATTATTTATTCAAAGCGTTCCTATTTTCATTTAAAAATATATAATTTAATTTAAAGTTAATTTAATTTAATTTATTGATTGATTTTCTAATAATATCGTTAAATTATTAATCGTAAAATTTAATAACAGCCAAAAGTGTCCAAAATAAAGTTCGGTTTCTATTCATAATTATTTTCTTAATACATTTTAAGTTTGAATCCTTTGAATAATGTTTTAAAATATTCCTTCATAGTGCCTCTGGTATATATAAAGAAGTTTTCTTGTTTTTCTATTTTACTATATACCTATACACCTGACATTTCTTGCTTTAAGCTATCTTCAATCTTATGAAAGCAAAGACATTGTGCTTGTGTGTGTCTTCCTCTGGGAAATTTCATTTACAACTTACCCATTTTAATTCGTTTTTATTAAATTAAAACATCAGCTGTGTCTTCCGTTTCAGTGCGTTACGATGGATGAAATCAAGGTGTTTCCTTTACTTTAACCAAACAAGAAGCATTTTCATAAACATCATAAAGTCTATATAGGTTATATCTCGTAACTCACTATACAACGCAACGAGCCGTACCTATATAAACACAAAAAATGAAAAAAAAAAAAAATAAAAATAAAAAATATGTACTGACGGAAATATGCTTATTTTGCGGTATTCCTGATGACTTTAACATCTTAGAAATATATTATGAAGAACAAAAAATAAAACAAAAAAAAAAAAAAAAACTTTGTAAAAGGTTATATACAAGAGAAGAAAATAAAACAAACTTTAGAAGAATAGAAAAGTGTAGGGGGAAGGAAATATTTTCCCACATCCTGTAACAACAGAAAGAAGAAACAAAAAAAAAAATTTCCTTATTAACACATAAAGTTGCAGTGGCACCCCAAAGTTTTTTATCCACTTGGTTTCTTTTCTTTTACACGTACAAACGATAACTCTTAGACATACTACAGCATCAGCAAAATGTGTATTATAGTCAAATCTCTCTAAATTGAAAATAAAACGGATGTTCAAGAAAAAAAAAAAAAAAAAAGACAAAAAAGTGTTGAAGATCATTTTCTCCTTAAAAAACTATCATATCCATTTTAGGTAAAAAAAATTAATAAAAAGTAATAAATATTTAGATATGTATTATGTATGTTTGCGTACAGTCCAACTGCCATATTATTCACTCAGTTAATCCAGATTGTAAAACTTAAATCTGGATATGTTAACATTGAATTTAAATTTTCGTTCGGATTTAAATTTAAACTGGCTTAATCGAGTGAATAATATTGGTGGTAAGTCTTCTTCGAATTTTACTACAATATATTTGTTTTTTTTTTTGTCTACGAACTTCAAACGTTGGGATAAAATTCTTAGAAATTCGCAGTTTTGGGTATACGAACTATCAATCATCATCAAATCTATACCAGAATTCTCAACTAAACTGCGACTTAGAAAGTTTTGACTGTATACTTACGTAACATCATCGTCAAAGTGTTTTTTTTTTTGTTCATTTTAGCTTATGCGTATGTCATATTATTAGACTCAGAGGCTGCAAGGTTAAAATAATTATAATGTTAATCACTTTATATGTATAACCTTCGAAAGGAATATCTTTAATTTTCTTAATGTCAAACAAATAGTATTGTTTTTTTTTTCATCTTGACATGCTTATATATGCAGAAATTACCAACTTGACACTTTAATTCAAAAATGCCCAAAAAGTACTTTTATAAATAATTTACATACAATTAATACTTTTGTTGAATATTAAAAAAAAGTAAACAAATTGTACTTAATTCTAAATTGAGGATGTCAATTTAGACAGAAAAAGAAAATAATATTTATATCATTATATTTGAATGACACTTTCTTTTTATAAACAGTTTTATGACATTTTTGTTTAAATATTTGAATGATTTTGAGTATAAGCAAGCATTTTTGACGAGACACTTTTTCAAAACAAAATTTAAGTAAATATGTACCTACATATGCATATAAAATGGTTGGTAAACTAATTAATCTTGTTGGATGGAAATTTTATAAATATTCGGTTTTTCTTAATATAGAAATGTTTGCTTAATTCTTTACATATGTATGTATTTATATTAGGGTGGTCCACGATTTTCTATTTTGACAAATAGATTTATAGATTATTCTAGATTTTGAGAACGACGTATGAATTTTTATGAATTTTAAATAAAAATAAATATTTTTGAATTTTTAATTCTTTAATACTAGCCTAGTTCCTTTACTTTGAAACTCTGTGCATTAATTGTGTGCATTTCTACACACAAAACTGTTAAAGTTTAATTAAAAAAATTATGTGTAGAAATTCACACAAATTGACAGAATTTTAAATTAAACGAACACACGGCACCTAATATATAAATATCGATTTTTCTAAAATGATTTTTGTGCCAAAATCATCATTACAAAAACAATAAAATTTAAATATGTATACAAAATTTATTGTTTTTTCATAAAAAAAATAGAAATAGATATATATAATTTAAATTTTATTTGTTTCAATTAATATAAAATTTTATTTTTATTTATTATAAAAACATAAATTTCTTATCTATTTTTGAAAAAAAAATATTCATATTTATTCGGCCAATAAATACATAAACACTCAAAAAATTGTTTTTATGTCTCTAAATTGTATTTTAAAAATCTGAAAGAAAAACTTGTAGTAGTGGTATCTAGATATCTAATGGGTATTGGGTGTAGTGGTGGTATCTATTCGGAACAGGGGAATTTTATTCCAAAAGCAGACAAAATTGAAAAAAAAAAAAAACAAAAAATGTTGGACTATCCTAACGTGTACATTTTATTCATTAATTGAATTCGGAAGAAAAACGACACAATTATTCTGAACAAATGAAATTTTCGAGTTAACAAAACAATATTGTATATACAAAAAATAAAATCTACGACTGGGTCGCACGAACTTGCTCTTAGAGTTCGATTGGCTGAAAATTTTAAAGATTTTATTTTTTGCATACATTTTAGAAAAATATTAATAAATGTAAAAATAGGGTAATTGCGGGAGAGATGCCGCGCTTTTATAAAACTCATGAATTTTTTGTTGTGTTATTAACAAAAAACAATTTATTTTTTTGACAAAACTTAAAAATGGATTTGTATTCTACCATAAAAAAAGACTTAGCAGAACAAAAACTTATTGTTTAAATAATAAATAATTAAAAATAAATTAAATTGAATTCTGGTCTCTCCCAACAAGTGAGGAGATGCCGCAGTGTAAGATCATTAACAAAAAAAAGTGTATTTCATCTAAAATGTATGTTTTTACGTTCTTCTTGATCAACAGTCAGTACAAAAGACAAATTTGTTATTTTTTTAAATTGTATACAATTTTCATGCAACCATTTCTAGAAATTGGTGCATTTTACCCAATCTTTTTTTTTTTATTGAATTTTCTAGAATTCTGCACTGAAATTTGGATCAACAACCGACTCAATCTTCCTCTTATCAACTTTTTTTTTAAGTTACAGTTTCTGCGTCTCTGCGAACTGTTTTTTTCTAGTGTTTAAGGGCACCGGAATTTTGGTTAACAGGAAATTTCAATATGCGGCATCTTACCTCGCAAAAAGTGCGGCATCTCTCCCCGAAGTGAAGGAGAGATGCCGCACAGTAGCAGACAAATTAAAAAAAAGAAAAAGTAAAAAAAGTCACTTGAGCATCTTCATTCAAAACCATTCAATCACCTAAAATACTTTCTTACAACAAAACGGGTTTTAAACTTCCATATGCAACGCCTGCTGGCGTCGAACTGAAAAATTTCCAGGCTACGAACGAGAATGAAAACCAAAACAGATCGCAATAACTCCCGTTAACTTTAATAAGCAACCAATTTTATTTCTCTCGTTTATGTTTTGAAACCAAATGTACAAAATACTAAAAAAAAATTTTGGCAGGGTCGACTACAAATCTAACTTTTGGGCTATGCGGCATCTCTCCCGACGCGGCATCTCTCCCGCAATTACCCTAAAATAAATAAGAGAAAATGAACTCGATTTTCAACTGCTAGAGCAACTCCTAATAATGTTTTAATCTCAAAATAAAAAAACGCCGCACAATGGCTCGTTGATGCAAAAGTAGTGGCAACAATAATTTTTTGGTGGATCTATAATATAAAGTTTATATTCAATAAAAAAATGTTTGGATCATTAGAAATGAATAAACAAAATTCGTTTGGATGAATAATTTTGCTTGTAAAGCCAGTAAAAGTAGAAAAATTTGTATGGTGGCAAAAAATAATAATTTTTTAATATTTAGTTTTTAGTTGTGAATGTAAAAACTGAGGTGAGTGCGTGAAAAAACTTTCGTTTATGTATTTTTTTTTTTATTTTAAAACCTGAGCACACTTTTTCAACTTAAAATTAAAAAAAAAAAAAAATATTTAAAAATATGTAGTTTATTTCCTTTTTTCCCCACTGTTTAGCTCACCCTACTATTTTACTCAAATAAGCTTTAAAACACCTCTTTTGCTCTAAATCTAAAGTAAAGTGAAATATATTAAACTATGTCCTTAATCACCTTAATTAGAAATTCTTTTTTCAATATAAAATTCTGAAACACCCTGTTTTTTTTTTTTTACCACCAGATTTTTTTTTCATTCGTTTAAGGATTATGATTTCAGAAACCAAAAAAACGGGCCACTATTCGCCGCGTGTCGTCTGAATTCTAAAAAAAAAATCAAAAAATATCAAAAAAAAAAAATTGAAAAATCGTTGGAGAGGTTTCCTTAAAAAAATAATTTTGTATAAATAATTTTTTTTTTAATTCGACATTAGAAAGTTGACATGTCATTTTTTAAGTATTAATTATTATATATACCTATTTCAAACACCTATTTCAATATACTACATATTTCAAAATATTGATTTTTCCAAAAAAATTAAAAACAAATTTAACAATTCAAAAAATATTATAGGTAGAAATCTTTTATATTTTGTTTTATGATAGGAATCACTTTTAGTTCTTGTTAATTTGTTATACTTTAGTTAATTGTTTCGCAAAAAAAAATTTTATTAAAAGAAAAAAATTTATTTCTGAACGAATTCGCACAGCAAAGATGAGAAGCTTTTTTTTCATGACAAGTAATACTCTTGGCAGAAAATTGTCAATTTCTCGCAAGAGGCAGTAACCCGTGAAAAACATTTCTGGTTCAAGGTGGCATAGACTGGGAATCGAATCCAAGACCTTTGGCGTAACAGTCCTACGCATCTAACCATTACACCACGGGTAACTACAAAATGTAGCATATACACATTTACAGCTGTTCCAGCTCCAGCTCCAGTTCTAGTTACTACTATTGAGTGTTCATCCAGTAAACCTACAAATTATACAAAATATTTTTAACAAATTCGTTAGAGCAGTCATGTTATGTCAATGTTTGTATGGCAGGTACCGTTATTTTTGGAGCAAAAAATTATTATCCTTTATAGAAAATCACATAAATATCTTAAGTTCCAAATTGTAAGAAAATCGCTTAAGTGGTTGAGAATGTAGGTGGTAGGATTTTCGGAAACACTTTTTGGGACACACTTTTTTTAAAGATATAAAATCTTCGTAATGTCAAGTTTAATTGCAATCTCGAGTTCAATCTCGAGTTCATGCCCTATAATATCTTTATCACAAGTAAAAACTATTCCTTTGTAATATTTTAAACTTACAGAGCCCCCTATACACATTTGAATAGGTAAATAAAACTTGCAAGTTTTTCTTTTGATTCTGTTGAAAAATATAATTTGTTGAGTTGTAACGTTTTTCTTCCGAACCGATGATATGTTGCAATAGAATTAAAGTGAATGACTTGGTTGAAGTTGTTTTTGCTGCTGAAGTGAATTCTACAATAACATACATACTAATATCCTGGTTCTTTTGAATAAAGGAAATGAAATTCTGCTATAAGACGATACACAAAATAAAAATAAAAAACTAAATGCAACAACAACACAAGAAGATATAAGAAGAATTGAAGATCTTGAATTTTGTTAATAATAAAAAAGAAATTCATTTGAACAAAGTATGCGTGGATTGTTATATATTACAGAATTCAAGACAAAGTTTTAAACTTGTCTTGCAAAAAAAAAGCGTATGGTTTTTGAATTGCATGACTTGTCGAAGAAAACCGGGAAAATTCTATTTCCATTATTCGAATTTTATCCCAGAAACCTGAAACGCAGTTTTCATATAATTAGTTTGTTCATTACAGTTGAATATTTAGTCAAAATCGTTAGAGCCCTTTTCGAAAAAAATTGAAAAAAAAAACGGAAAATACAAAAATTTGAATTTCCACTAAAATGCTCTGTTCCAAGATCCAAATTTGAACTGGCGCGGTGGCTCCTTTCTTACTATGGACATATTTCTTATCTCTTAAATGCATTTTCCCACGAATTTATCCGATTTCGTTCAGTTTTAGCACCCGCAGCGCTGTCAAATTACGAACAATAATTGGAATGAAAGATGCAAGGCGACGATTTAAAAAAAGTTTCGACACAAAAAGCACGCTCCTCAACTAACAAATCCATTCTAGCTACTGAAACTGTTGTAAATTTTAATTTGCGTATTTAAATTTATTGTGAAATACGCAAAACACAAAAATAAAAAAGGAATTGTAAGAAAATACTAATTACAATTAAATTAATTAATTTAACTTTCATTTCCAATGTAATGTATTAGTCTGTTTTGGTCTTAATGATGGAAATGGGAATACAAACAATATTAATTTAATTATCTCCAAATAGTTTAATAACATTACGTGTTTCTGAATAGAAGGAAATGTGTTTAGTAAATAAATTTCCTATACCATTCGCTAAATCAGTATAGTTTGAAAAAAAAATTTCTTACCTAACACACTCCTGGGCTCGAATCATTCTTTTTCCTTTAAATTTATCATCAAATAAAAAATCTCATTAGTTTATCTTTTTTTCATCTCAACAAATCATTAATTAAATTTTTTTTATCCTCTTTTTGTTTCGCTTTCAAGAAAAAACAATTAATTACTCACACATCATGCACTTTGAAAACCATTTATTTCTACAAATTCCTTGTCGATCTTCACTCTAACATAAGGTACCATCTATATGTATTGTATATATAAGTTCTCACGAGGTGTCAATTTATTCAAATCAGTATATATATATACCTATAGGCTATATGCAATGACTTTCACCTTTTCGCCCACCCGAACAAAAAAAAATGAATAATTTTAAAAAATTCATTGAGAATTTTTTAAGCGAAAGTTAATAAACCACTCTGCAAATTATTTTCTCATACACAGTGGGAAAGAAAAGCTTATTTGTTTGAATTAAATTAACGCATAAAAATATAAAAATGAGAAAAATGTTAATATAAGGGGTGTTATATCATAATTTCGTGATATTATAGAGAACCACAAGTTTCATAAAAAAATTAAATCACTTTTTTTTTGTGAAGAATTAAATTCTCTACAAATCAATTTTATATAATGATATTTTTCTTGGAAACGTTCGTCCATTTTTAATCATAACTTTTTTGTTTTTGTAATTTTTTAGTAAAACAAAAACTTTGACATTATAATTGTAGAAAACTGTAGAATTTTTTTATAAAAATGTGTGCTAATTTTTTTTTGTGAGACTTTTGGTTCTCGAGATATCACAGAAAACTTTTTACACCAACTTTTCCACCAGAATTTTCAATAACAGAAATTTGAAAAACGAATTTTGACCCCACTTTTCCAAAATGGAGTCTTATAATACCGAAAAATTGACAGAAAATTGGCAGATTTTTCAAAAACTGAAATTTGAAAAAATAATTTTGACCACACTTTTCCAAAATGGAGGCTTACAATATCGAAAAATTGACAGAATTAATTAAAACAAATTTAAAATGGTGGCTTACAACGCCGAAAAATTATCAGAGTTTTCAAAAACAGAAATTTGAAAAAAAGAAGAATTTTCAAAAACAGAAATTTTGAAAAAGAATTTTGACCCCACTTTTCCAAAAGCCGACCTACAGCCCCAAAAAATTGTCAGATTTTTCAAAAACAGAAATTTGACCCCACTTTTACAAAATTGCGGCGTACAACCCAGAAAATTTGCAAGAACTTTCTAAAACAGAGATTTGAAAAACGAATTTTGACCCCACTTTTCCAAAATGCTGAATTACAACCCCGAAAAATTGGCAGAATTTTCCAAAAGAGAAATTTAAAAAAAAATAATTTTGACCCCACTTTTCCAAAATTGCGGCTTACAACCCCGAAAATTTGCAAGAATTTTCTAAAATAGAAATTTGAAAAAAGAATTTCGACCCCAATTTTCCAAAATGATGAATTACAACCCCGAAAAATTGGCAGAATTTTCCAAAAGTGAAATTTGAAAAACGTATTTTGACCCAATTTTTACAAAATGGAAGCTTACAATCCCGAAGAATTGACAGAACTTTTTAGAACAAAAATTTGAAAAAGAATTTTGACCCCACTTTTCCAAAAGGCTGACCTACAACTCCAAAAATTTGGCAGATGTTTCAAAAAAAGAAATTTGAAAAAAGAATTTTGACCACACTTTTCCAAAATGGCGGCTTTCAACTCAGAAAAATTTGCAGAATTTTATAAAGTAGATATTTGAAAAAAGAATTTTGACCCCACTTATCCAAAATGTCGAATTATAACCCCGAAAAATTGGCAGAATTTTCCAAAACAGAAATTAGAAATAAGAATTTTGACCCCACTGTAAGAAATTTAGTGCTCCAGGAACTTTCTGCGACGAGATAAACGTTGGTATATATCTGTGGCATTAAGACAGCGTAGCTTATTAAAAAAAGATTTTTCGAGAAAATCGTATTTTTGTCTAAAATAATGGTAATTAATGTTAATTGTTTTAGGAATTATAAGATAGTTTTTCAACGGGTAATGATTTCAAAATGGGGATGAGACAGAAAATTAGCTCTCAAACTGTGAAATACTGACAATACAAAATCTGAAAATCGCTATATCGACATAAACTGCTGTCTTATTGCCACAGATATAAAAAATAACTTTTTTTTGGAAAGATCTCTCAAAAATGTTCTTTTATCAAAGATTTTAGAGAATTTTCTCGTTTACAAAATCAAGAGGCATAAATACTCTACAACAAATGAAAGCCGATAAAATTGCATTTACATGTTATAACGCTCTTTCAAAATGGCGGACAATACCTTCATTTTTTTTGTTACAACTTTTGAATTAAGACTCTCCAAGAGATAATTGAAGCGTTGAGAATGAGAATTGGTCAAGTGACATTTTTAAAGTTTTGAGTTATAAGCGTTTAAAGTTTTTCGTTTATAACTTTTTTCTGAAATCGAGAGAAGCTTATAAAAAAAGCCATAAAAAAAGAAAAAAATGTACAATTTTTAGTATATCAACCAATTTTATTTAAATTCATTAGAAGTTGGTGTTTTACAAAAAATGAGTTGAAAATGAGTTTAATTTATTTTTTATGAAGAAGGGGTCAAGTGAAAGTTGGGTTTCTTAAAATTTGGTTTAGTCTTCTTTTTGTTATCAGGAATTTCAGATAATGCCTTTTCACAAAACCAACGGTGTTCTTAGGGTACAAATTTCATCTGGTAATCGAGATTTTTAATTTTCTGAATAGAAAGTTTTTTGGTTTTCTTCTCTCTTGGGAAGAAATCTTGGTCTCTATAGCACTTATCACCTTTATCCAAAAAACAATATATTGCTTGGTATTTTATGTTTCGGCTTTTATTGCATAAAGGGGTTAAGTGTGCACTAATTAAAAATGCGCTCTCAACTCATAGAGGTGTTAAGTACTCTTAACCCCTTCTTGCCTAAAAAAACTTCAAAACAAACGTGTAGTTAACCCCTTTATCTGAAGCTAACTTTGTAAGTAATAACAATAGAGACACAAGAATTAGACCAAAATTTAAGTTGTCGCTTAACATCAGTATTGGTGAAAAAAAAAATTGAAAAATGTCACTTGACCCCTTCTCACTCTAGACGCTTCAATTATCTTACAAAGATTTTTCTCATTTCTAAATGACCTTTTTAGCTCTGGGGTTTAATTAAAGGAAGGCACAATTTTGTTTTTAAAGACTGCCAAACCATATACTATGTATCAACAAGTCTATTTCCTGCCCACATAATTATTGATCCGCATTTAACCACACACCTTTCAACCTTGTCAAAGTTGTTCATTTATAATTTATTCAAATTTATTCTAGCTATTCTGCCCCACTGTGCGCCACGAAAAATAAAACTAAAGTCAAAATTAATGGATTTTGAAATGCTGCCAAAAATGTATAGAACATCATGTTGTGTGCGTGATGTTGCACACTACGGGTGGCATCAGTGGCACTTTGTAAGTTGTGTTTATTCTGTATAGATAGGTGAGCTGATCCCTACAGTAATGGGTTTTTGTAAGCCTTGCTAGTGGGTGTAAAATCAGATGCAGAGTGTTGTTCCTCAAAATGTGTCAATTTTCATTCTCGATTTTTTTTTTTTTTTTCATGGAAGAAAACTAAACTGTTATAATGTAACAAAGTCAAGGTTACAATTTATATACATTAAAAAAAAATTAAAACAAAAAAACCACGCACAATAGAAAATTTGAAAATTGATTTTTGTGTGAATAAAATTGTTAGTTGTTTTATTTCTGGAACATCTCCAAAAATCAATTCTCAGTAATCACACAATTTGAAATATTATGTACACTCTTGTTCGGCATGATGATGAGTTTGGATCAACTTCTCTGTTTGATGAAAAATACAAAAAAAAGTAAACAATTTATTTTTGTTGGTGTTGTTTTTGAATCTCGTATGGTCTGGTGAAGAGAGAAAAATAATATTGTTTCAATTTGTGAAAACAGATGATCAACAATCAATTTCAATATTTTTGAAAATAGGTATTCTATCGAAGGAATAATAATAATAATTCAAGAAGCAACGAGAACAAATTTGAATTGCATTTTAAGTGAGTGATAATATTTAATATTTTGTGATGTGATTGATAAAATTATTCCTACTGAGAGGTGTGGATATATTTTTGTTTTGATAGAGAAATGATATTTCAAAGAAAATTTCGCACTTAATGTAATTGATTTTTGAATGCCTGAAGACATTTTGAATATTTTCGACAGTCTAATTAGATTTTAAAATATAATGACTATGAATTTATAACTGGGGTTTAGCAGAGTTTATCCGTGAAGTACATTCAAAATGGAGTATTACGCGAAAATAATATAGGAGACGCGTTGGCTAAGTTGATTTGTGTGGGGAGGATTCTAATTCGACAAGTTAAAGCGAGCTGAGTAATTGTAAAAAAAAAAGGAGGAAAATAAAAAATTTATTGATATAAATTTGTTATCGAAAGAGAGGTACTAAGGTACTCAGAATAAGGAGAAGAGAAATGTAAGCAATATTTAGTTTTTGATTTTGTGGACTGCATTGCAATGCAGTTTACCAAGACATGACATCAGTTAGATATCCGTAGCCATCAGGCTAAAGAAAGGTCATCATAAGAAATTTTAAATATTCAGCTTTTGAAGCAAATTATAGAGGGTATAATTGTTTAAATTAAACCCTTACATCCCTATAAATAAAGAATGCTTAGTTATCATCTAAGGGGGGCGTCTTTTTTCCTCTGTTCAAGTGGGAAGGTAAATTTTCTAAAAAAATCAAGCTAAAATAGAATAAAACTCATTTAAAATCAACGACAACACTTGTCAATGCCTTGTTATCTATTTTTAAAGTTAAAAATTTATTTTTAAATCAAATTGTTATTGTAGTTTTGAAAAAATGAATTTTAAAACTTATAATTTTGAAGAAAAAAAAAAAATTGTTTAAATTCATTTCTTTAAAAATTTTATGTAAGGTACTGAGTAGCATTTTAATTTTAATGCTTTCTAGATTTAAAATAACATAACATGACAGTATAAGTGTTGCCATTTTTAATTTTTTTTACTTATGGATTTATGTTATGGATTCATAAAAAAAATCGAATTTGAGATTTTGATCAAACATGACATTACGATGATAGCGAAGTCGAAAAAAGTGGGTCTCGCAATTCTGTCTGTCTGTCCTGTCCTGTCCTTATGACTGCAGCCCAAACGGGTGGGTCGATTTTCTTCAAACTTGGTTCCTAGCGTTTTTTGGGCATTCCCCTGACACGGGTTGTTTTCTTTTTTTTTAGGGCCAAAAATAACGGCACATGCAGTAAAATTTATTTTTGGCAAAATTTAAAAAAAAATTTCAATAAAGTGTCAGAAGTTAAAAAAAAAATATGTAATTTTTGGCTCCCGGAAATTACCCCAGATTTTTTTTTTTGGAAAAAATGCCAGAGGAATTTCAATACAAATTTCTGGGTTTTTTCCTAGGAAAAAAGCCACTCTTTTCTGGGAGATTTTCCAGACTTTCTGATTTTTTTTTCCAAATTTTTTTTCTGGCTTTTTTTTCCATTTCTTAAAATGGAAAAAGGGCCTAAAAACAAATTGGAAAAATAGCCAGAAACAAAATTTCTAATGTTTGTTTCCTTTTTTTGTTTTGAAAAAAGAGCAATATACAAACAACATATTTTCTGGTCTTTTCTCCAAAACGAAGTTCGGAAATTAGGCCAGAATTTTTTTTCTGGCTTATTTCCATTTCACTTTCTTGCTCTTTTCCATAGGTATGTGGTAGAGTTTTCAATTTTCTGGCTTATTTTCCAAAAAAAACTGTTTTTTCCAATTTTAAGCCAGAAAAAAATTCTGGCGTTTTATCCAAAAAAAATTTTGGCGTAATTTCCGGGAGCCGTAATTTTTGTTTACAAAAAAGCTACCATTTAATAAAAAAATGTCCGATATTCCGAATATTTCTTAAAAACTTTTAAAAAAACAGAAATTTTCAAAAAAAATGATTAAAAATGATTGATTATTAAAAAAATGTTCATTAATTTTGACCAAACTTGGTACATGCAAGATTTTTTACATTATCTAGAAGATTTTAAACAAAAATTATTCACATAACCAAAAATAACAGTAGCTCTCATACAAGTTTTTAAAAGCGGTAAAGAAAATATTACTTTTCTCAAAAACTGCAGCTCTTACGATTTTGAGTTAATATCACTACGATCAACCATATTATTGGAAAAAAATGTATCTTTCGTTTAAAAATGGCATCTCTCGTAGAACCATTTTTTTGGTTTTCGAATACCTCAATATCTGTTCAACCGATTTTAGTGAAAGTTTTTACACAAAAGCTAATAACAAGTTTGAATAATATTGCATATTAAAGCTTAAAAATAAATAAATTTTAGATTTAACAAAAAAAATTCAAAATTAGTTTTTAAAAATTCGATATTTCAAAAATGGTTAGATGGTTTTTTTTTTAAATTAATTTTTAAATTACGCATAAATAAATACTACAAAATGGCGTGTCAATTTGTTCTTAAAAATGTTTAAATTTTTTTATAATATGTATACAGGGTGTCCCGAAATCACTGCATCAAAAGAAAACCATGAGTTTTCTTGATTTTCCTTTGTATTTTCTTTTTTATTTTTTAATAATTTAAAATGTATTTTTAGGCAAAAAATGTTAAGTATTTTTAAGAACACATATTGGAATTTCATAATAAAAAGAAAAAAATTATACTTATAACGTGTTTTTTAGAAAAAAATCATATCGAAGTAAAAAAAAACAACCTTAAAATGCTTAAAAAAAAGTTTTTGATAATAAATTGCGAGAAAACCGTTATCCACACTGAAAAAAATTGTATTGCAGGTAAAAATTTCTAAAATTTGTCCAAGTTAGAGCCAGTCAAAGGAAAAAAAAATAAAAATCATAAAAACCGTTATGAGTCAAAAACGAAGCGAAAACGAAAAAATTACCTCTTAAGTTTTTCGACTTGAAATGACCTCAGGAGCTCATGATTTTCTTCTGAGGCCTGATTTTGGGACACCCTGTATAAAACTAAGACTTTTAAAAAAACCACTCCAATGATTTTAATTTTTGTATAAAGAAATTAGATAGACTTTTACTGGCTGTTAAAAATTATGCAATCTGTATAAAAAATTAAAAATGATTTGCAGATTCTTTGGCCCACCCTAATGTTTAATATTTTTAAATCTTAAAGAAAATCCTTTTACAGTTAATATATACTCAAACAATTTTCATATTTTATCATATATAACTTAATTTTCTTTTTATATTATTTTCTTCGAAGAAATATGTTTAAAATTGGAATAATAGACTCTGATTAAGAATACTATGTACCTACCTAATTTAATTGACAAAGAAGTCTGTTAGTACATTTTGGTTTTGCATATATCAGTGTGTCTTTTCAACAGGAAATAAACGTGTCTCAAGAGAAAAATCGTACTAACCCGGCAAAGGAAATCACAATAATAAAGAAACTACCTCAGGTGCACACTTCAAAGTTATTAATGAAGACTATACACAACACATGTACCTACATTTGTATTTCCATAATAATGTACCTACAACTATATACATTTGAATTTGGCACCCCAAAGGATTCATAGAGATCCTTACATACATATGATGTACATATATGTGAAAATGCCCTTATCCCTTGTTCTCACATATCAAATTATCCAAAAAAGGATATTATATGTACATTTGTATATTGTGTTTTTGCCTTTACGTTTTTCTCAAATCTCGACTTTAAATGTATCTTGGTTGCGGCATCTTATTCCTTAATTTGGTACGAACAAATTTATATCGGAACTTACAGAAAATTATACAACAAACAAATGAAAATCACCTCAGGGAAGAAAGCATGAAAAAAACGTCAGAAATTGAACTGGCAGGTTTTCAACAAAACAAATTACCGGTTGCTGGTGAATAAATGTAAATGAATTTTTAAGGATATAGCAAGAAGATTACAATGTCTCTCGGCAAAAAAAAAGAAAAAAAAAAAAAAATGTATAGATAGATTTTTAATGCTTTCACCTTTCTTCAACATATTTTTTTCGTTTTACTCACATTCACATGGATGCTTAACTTGGCTTTATATTTTTGGTATTACATATTTCCTTAAGGAAGCCAGCCACCACATGTACAAATAATGGCAAACCACTGTTACCACTTTGTTAGTTTTATGCCCTTAATTTAGTTTTTTGAATTTTTTTGAAGCATTGTTGCGATTTGTGGGGAATTATTATGTCAATTTAGTTCTTTCTTCATTATTTCGGTCAATTAAGTAGTGATTTTCTGATACAAAACCTAAATTGATTTAAAAAGATTTTAACTATACCTTGTGAGATCTAAAGTTTTTAGACTAAAAGACTATTATTCGTACCATTTTTCTTTAATGGCCCAATGGATTCTGTTAAAACACGAATATCACATGCAAACTAAGGACCATTTCCTGAAATATTTATGTTCAACAAAATAACTTAAATTTGTGACAGACTAAGCTAAGAAAAAGTATAACATATTAGCATATAAGTTGAATCTAAATTTCGACTTAAAGTTTCGACTAAAAGCTTAAGTGACCTCAACTCCAAATGGTCATTTGAGTTTTTAGTTGAATTATATTCAATCGCTCCACCGAAACCGAAGTAGTTTTCTAATTTTCTACAGTTTCGTTATCATTTAGATTTTGTATCAGGAAACGACTCTAAGTGGTAACCGTATTTGAAAGATATACGAAAATATCAAAACATGAGCATTTTATTTCGATATTCTTTTTTTTATTTTATGATAATAAAAGGGGCAGGAAAGAAAGATGTAAATCCATAACATCTTACTTGTAAATATTATAAAAATAAATAAAAAAAAAACATGATGAGGAAATGATTGTACATTATGGGCACAGAAACAAAATATCTGACAGTGATTGATAACCTCATAGATTGAAATATTAAAATTATCCTTTTCAACGCTTGCGCCTATATATATATGTACCATGTACAATGTACATACATTGAAATAATAATCCTCCTAACAGGCACATGTCGTTCTTTTTTTTTTTTTTGAAAAATGAAAACATATAAAATACCCTTAACTATATTATCAAAAAGAAATTTAAGATCATAATTGTACATTATTCAAATAAAGCCCCAACAAGAAACAAGAAAAATATTGGAAACAAAAAACCTACTGACAAAAAAACAAAATATCCTGGCACACGTGTACCTTAACTTGATAATTTTTTACTAAGGATCCTTGTGAGATAAAATTATTTTAGACTTTTATTATTATTATATATGTATTGTAAAATATATACATATGTATATATATAAAAGATGATTAAATATGACAACAAAGAAAAGAAAATTCAAAGGAAAATCAAAAAAATTAATTCGCTGATTTTGATTATAAAATTGGCTGCTTTATGAAATTTCATTTTATGAATTTTAATAATATAATATGAACATTGTACATACAATTTTGACGTGACTTTACATACAGGTAGAGGACTATTCAAGAAGTGATTAAAGCTCTTTTTTATTGTGAAAATATTGTGATAAGGATTCCTTTGCAATATTAAAAAAAATTAAACCTACGAAAAAGATAAAATTATTAAAAAAAAAATTTATAGTTATTCGAAATAATTTAAGACATGTTAAAATCATCAAATTCAGTTTTGTCAAATAAAAATAAATTTAAATCTTTTTGAAAAAAAAAAGAATCAGTAGGCATGAAACTTGTAGCTTAAAGCTATAACTGTTGAATTCATCTTCTGTGAACTTATAAAGCGTGTTTTTTTTCGACGTGTGGTTTTCAAGAAGAAAAAAATGCTTATAATTTAATGTTATGGCCAAGAATTTAGCTTTATTATAAAGATAAGATAAGGGTTTGCCATTATGTTTTAAAAACCGCCGCGGCTGGCTTGAATAAATTCCAGCCGAGGGGCCCAATTTTCGACCACTTTTTGCAGCAATTGGGGCCGTATGTCAGCAATAACGCGACGAATATTCTCTTCGAAGGCGTCAATCGTCTCGGGCTTATCTGCATAGACAAGGGACTTCACATAACCACAAAAATAGTCGAGCGGTATTAAATCGCACGATCTTGGAGACCATTCCACAGGCCCACGACGCCAGATAATGCGCTCACCTAAAGTTTCCTTCAATAAATTGATTGTTTCGTTGGCTGTATGGCATGTAGCGCCGTCTTGTTGGAACCAAAGGTCGTCCACATCAACATCCTCCAATTCAAGTATGAAAAAGTCATTAATCATGGCTCTATAGTGTTCCCCATTGACTGTAACATTATGACCGGCTTAATTTTTGATAAAATATGGACCAATGATACACTCTGCCTATAGAGCACACCAAACAATGACTTTTTAAGGATGTAATGGCGCGCGTCTCAACAATGGCTTGTGGATTATGATCACTCCAAATACGACAATTTTGCTTATTAACGTACCCATTCAACCAAAAGTGACCTTCATCGCTGAACAATATTTACTTGTGAAAATCGGGATCGGTGGCCATCTCGTTTTGGTGATAAATTTGCACGATTTGCAAACGTTGTTCAGGAGTAATTCTATTCATTATGAAATGGCAAACCAAATTGAGCATAAATCAAGTGACAGCTGTCAAAAAGACCAACTCCGCAAAAAAGTATTGCCAGATTAAAAACCACACGTCTAAAAAAACACCCTTTACCACTTTTTTTTAAACAAGTAAACAGTTTTCTGAATTTTTGAATATGCATTTGTTGTTTAATTAAAGAAACAAATTACAAAAATTAAGTTATTATATGAGTTTTTAATTTAAATACATTAATTTAATTTCAACTTTAGCTTCCACTTTTTCTCGGCTGTAGCTTTTACTGAAATAACGATAGATGGCGATGAAATAATTTTTTAAATTTCAAGAGAATATATTCAGAAGCAAAAAAAGCTAAACAAAAATTTCTGAGTGCCGGGACTCACGGTTAAAACACACGTATTTGTAAACAATGGAAAAATAAAAAAGATCTTGCTCAATAATTGTTACACCACAACACTGTGATGTTTTTTTCGTTGATAGCTGAGGTAAGCTCGTCTTGTCCAGGGTATTCCCGAAGAAAGCAAGTAAAACTAGGGTTACGAAAGAAAGAAAAACTCTAATCGTTTACCAGATTTATGTATTTTTATTTCAACGAAATAAATGGTCTTACAATCTTACAATTTCATTTAAACTTAGTCTAACTAACATCTTACTTCATATAATCAAAGCTATTTAATTCGAGCTACTGGGGCAGCTCAGCCCTCGAGATTCACTTAGAGGAAGTGATCCGGGAAAAATTGGTAGGAATCTGATTCCAGCCCAAGGTTAGTCCAAGGGAATAACAAATGAGCCCGCTGCTTATAAGTAAGAGGGAAGGAACGGTAGGAATCTAATTCCAGCCCGCAAGGCTAGTCCAAGGGAATAACAAGTGAGCCCGCTGCTTATAAATAAGAATGGAGGAACGGTAGGAATCTAATTCCAGCCCAAGGCAAGCCAAGGGAATAACAAATCGGCGAGAGGAAACTTTTTAGGACAAAGAGGTTTAACTTAATTGAAACACGAGTGTATTCAAAAAAGGAACCTGAGGCTATACCAGATGCTACAATCTGTACACAGCCGGAAGCTTAAACTATAACCTTCTAATTCGAGACTCAGAAAATTTATGAGTCGATAAGTTTCGAATCATATTAGTTTCTCACATCCTCTTGTTATATTTCATGCTGTAACGCAGTGTGAACTTTAAAACGACAAATGTCAATGTACATGATGTCGGCGACTTCGTTGAATTGAATGTATCGTGTGTATCATGAATTATGATATCGGCGGGTGGTGGGTGGCTGGTATATATGTTGGTTGATGTTATGTAGGGTGCTGGTAGTTGGTTTATGATGTAGGGAGCTTTTGGTAGTTTGGCCGACGGAGCTCGGTGATTAAATTCCTATTTAGGTAGTAGGCTGGTTATTATATTTTTGGTAGGTGCAAGCGGAAATGTAACGCTTCGTTACAACACAAATTTTTTACAAAAAGAAGAATGCAAATGTAAAAAAAAGAAGTATTTTGTATGAATTTCTGTTCAAAAAACTTGCTGGATTTTTTCTTTTTTCCCTGAGCCAACATTTTCTATATGCGCCAATTGAATTGTTAAACCTAGTATACGCAGATCGCGCTTAATTTAAGATTCCTCCAAAATTTAACACAGCTAAAATTAACGAAAGAATTATAACCGAGAGGTAAAGCAATCAAATGTTTGTTTCTTACTGTACATCACTTATATGTTTAAATTTAGCGCACATTAATTCTCAATTGTGTCTTGTGAAAATAAAAATTGAAATGAATGAATATTTCAAAATAAACGATTTATATCAGCCAACGAAAAGAATCCATTTTATTTGATAAAATTTAGTTGCAATAATAAAAAAAAAATCATTGAAATGGTTGAACATGAGTTGAACATACAGTTTCAACTTAAGATTTGTATTTCATTAGAATAGACCGCATAAGCATCCACTTAAAGGAGTGTGGTGATCAGCGT
Organism: Epistrophe grossulariae; assembly: GCA_929447395.1. Taxonomy (NCBI): domain Eukaryota; kingdom Metazoa; phylum Arthropoda; class Insecta; order Diptera; family Syrphidae; genus Epistrophe; species Epistrophe grossulariae. The sequence goes on from OV839566.1 coordinate 139,779,463, forward strand.
GGCAGTCGTGAAGAATTTATAACTCCAGCCCAGTGTCGCTTCTGAAAATTTTCAAAAGTGGTCCCAAGAGGGGCACACCCCAAAAAAAAGGGCCTCCACTAATACCTATTAAAGCAAAAACAAAAGCAGCAAAAACATTGAAAAAAATTTATTAATAGGATAAAAAATAAAAACAAATTCGTTACAAAAAAATAAATAATCAGTTGTATTTATTAGATTTTTGTCTACTTAGACACTGTCTAACTATTTTCAAATTGGTGGAAATATGCTTCATTTAATAAAAATAAATATCATATTAATCACGGTTAAGACAATCTACTCTTGTGTCTTAGTTAGACAGCTATAAGACAACAATAAACAAGGTTTTTGAATACATTTTCCAAAGCTGGACAGTTATCTAAAGTCAGAAAACGTTTATAAATAAGACCAAATATGTATTCTAATTTCTAAATACATAATTTAAAACATGTTCATATTTTATTTGTTTAAAATATTCTTTCTGTATTTATATAAGTATAAGATTTTTATTTGGTACCCAATTTCCAAAATCTTTGTTTATTTCTAATAAATTTAGTTCAGATATCATAGAATCGCAAGCCTTTTAATTCATTTTCGTTCAATAAAGAATAAAATCTAACTTAAACAGAAAAAGGGGCAGTTTTGATAATTTTTGAAAAAGTGGGGGCCACGGTTCCCGAGTTTGAAAAAGGGGCTCTTTGGACCCTAAAGAGGCCAAAAGGTAACACTGCTCCAGCCTATAAAAACTTTGGCGTAGCTTTACCAAGTGTTTGTTGTTTCAATCAAACCTTTAATATTAATATGATGATGCGAAAGCTTGGCAGACTAACTGTCATTTCATTCACTCGATATATCCGAATTAAAACTTAAAACCGGATGTAAATTATACGAACTCAATGTAAATACATCAGGATGTATAAAGTGAATAATATGGGCATAACTGTGAGTGTGTTATCACACAAAAATTCCTTTAAAATAGAGTAGGTGCTTTTTTTTCCATATAAACTAACGATAATAAATATCTTTTTCACGCCTGTAATACGGTTTTTCTGGCACTCAGTATTTTCCATGGAAATGAATTTTTTTTATTAAGTAGAGAACCATAGTATAGCCTACACATATACACGTGTTAGTCTACCTGTATCTATTATCTAAGAAAAAAAAAGTGATTTAATAGGAAATAAAATAATAAAACTTAGGTCGAATGAATTTGTTTCAACTCTTTTTAGTTAACCTTTTTTACGATTTTCAATCACCCTTAACAAAAATTCGAATTTCAATTTGTTTTTTTTTTTTTCTTCTACAAATAAAAACAAACCTCAGAGCGAAAATGTTTTTTCTTTTAATTTCTTCTTTTTTTTTTTTAGTGTCAAATTTAATTACATAGAATCCTTTTGAAATTGGATTCTTTTATACCTTCAAGGGTGATGACCATTTCTATAACATTATTTAATTTAAGTGGAGGGAGAGTTTGTTTCGTGGTATATATATGTAGTTAGTTGCCTATGGCAGCTTTTTATTATTGGAATTGTTTAACTTTTCAAATACGAAGAGGTACCAATAAATTTTCGTATTAAATAAAAGTTTCTAAAAGATGTTTTACTTTTCAATTAAAAATCTTTCCTAAATGCAAAAAAAAAAAATATGCTCTGCTGATGAGAATATGTCTGTTATATTATTTTTAAGCTATTGGAAAGCCATTATATACGTCCTGGATTACTTTTAAATTATAATGGTATTTAAATAAAAGGTTCATTTAGAAGAAACATAAATGTTTTCATTTTAATTACATAGATAACCTTTTTTTTAAGTACTTAGAAATTTTCTTCATTAAGAATCGTAGTAAAAATGAAATGAACGACTGGGTTTCAATGAACTTGTGCTCTTATGGTTGAAGGTTTTATACATACATTAAATAAGGATTAAAAATTTTAAGAGTGTATATAAAGGGTGTTTTTTTAGACGTGTGATTTTCAATCTGGCAATACTTTTTTCGGAGTTGGTCTTTTTGACAGCTGTCCCTTGATTTATGCTCAGTTTGGTTTGCCATTTCATAATGAATAGACTTACTCCTGAACAATGTTTGAAAATCGTGCAAATTTATTACCAAAATAATGGTTCGGTTCTGCTGCGTTCAATATTCGGTCGAAATAATCGCCCAGCAGAATAATTCGAGGAACCATGGATCGGTTTCGCACCACGTTTACTCTAGCGACGATGGTTTTAGTACAGCCACGTTGAATATTACTTAAAGAAAGAGTTTAATCAAACATTCAATTATTTCAGAATATCCAAAAAATCTTGCCTTTTCTTTCATAAATTTCAAGAGTGATGTAGAATAACATGTTCTGCAAATCTCTGATTTTGATGAAGTTAAACCCACGTGATGTCGTCTTATATATTCAGCGTAGGTATACTAAGCTTCCCCGTAACTATATCCTTTTCACCAAGTTTTCTTTCCTATATATACCTATTTATGACACATATAACTTTACCGGCTATCCACTGTCCAGTTTTCTTACATTCATCAACTGTAAGGCCCCAATTTATACACAGAACCTGGCATATAATAGTCCTGGTGCGGTGTTTTAGCTTAGCTGATGTGGGCATGAAGTTGATGTGATGCACTCAATTTAACCCAGAAGTGACAGTGTAAAAATAAATGGGTGATGCGACAGCTCATGGAGAACCAGGGCCTATAGTATAATAGTGACTTACAACAACTTTCAACCATTCCTGTGTGTGTGTTGTTAGTCGGCAGAAATGGCTGTGGAATGTGACATTGAATATGAAAAGACATTTTTTCATTTATCTATTTGACACAGAATAAATTAGTGACGAAGTGGCTTTCGGAGGACAAACATAATCTTTTTGACCTTTCTTATTTAAATAAATTATTTAATTCAGAAACAAAAGCAAAGAAGAATAAAAAATTAATAAGTTATACCTAAATTGTAAACTTACCAAGTCTTCGACTCTTCGTGACTATAATTTAGCTTGCAAATTTCTGTGCACACATCCATTCAATAGATTTCCTTGGTGGGCAAGTTCTTAAAAAACATTAAATTATATTAATTAATAAACAAAAAAATTAGTAAGTATAAATGATATGAGTTATTTTTATTTATTTTTTCGTGAAAAAATATAATTATACAAAAATTGATTTTTTTTTTTATTTATTTTAGATTAAAAAAAAATAAAACAGACAGCAATAAATTATATTTGAAAATTACTGTAGAGATACGGATTCTAGGATCTTAGCAACTCATTTATGTGATATTCGCAAAAAAAAGTATGGCATCTAAAAATTCAGTAATTGCACATAAAAGGTCAGCTATTTTCAGAAATTGGTCAGGTTTGGAAAATTTCAAGCTTTAAATTTTTCAAGGTCATTAGAGATTTTTGGCACCTCATTTGTGGGATAATTGAAATAAATATATACCACCTGAAAGGTAACTTAATCCTTATAAAAGGTCAGGCAGTTTTCGAAATTAATCGGCTATAGATTTTTTTTATGAATTAAAAAAAATTTCAAAGTCACATTATAAAAATTTTAGCACCTCATTTGTGAAATTTCGTATAAAAGAAATACATACAATCTTAAAGGTTAAGCCTAGGACATACTTGTGAATCGTGTCGCGAATCCATACAAATTTGCATTTTTGTTCACCCGTGAGCGTGCTCGTGAAGCCATGACAAAAATTGGAGAGTTTGCGTTCACGATCGGTGAACCATATTAACGCGCAAAATGTACGTGAACTCTTTGATTTTTGATGTAGCTTTGACAATTTGACCATAAAACCTGCAAAAGTCAAGCAAATTGTGTCAAAAATTCACTTTCTCCACTGGTGGTTGTTCACTTCACGAGGAAGTATGTACTAAAGGCTTTATTTTGTACTTATAAAAGGTCAGCTATTTTCAGAAATTGGTCAGCCATTAACTGTTTTTTTTTATGAATTCTTTAAGTTCTTAATAAAAAAATCCATCAAATATATGTATGTAGAAATTATTTTTTAAGAAAGTTCGTAGAATATTTTTAATGGCATGATATATTTATATATACTTAGGGCTTGTTTCACAATTTCTAAATAAAGTTCTGATTATAGTTACTTGACACATAAATATTGGAACAGGGTCATAATAACCTATTCAAGTCGTAAAAAGACAATTGTAAGTTTTTCTTTTGTGGACTTATGACCCTGTGCCAATATAAATGTGTCGAGTAATTAATCAAAAATGTACTCAGACATTGTGAAAAAGACCCTTAGACTTTGAGAAACAAAAAAATGTACTACTCAGTATGTATACTAGATCAAAAGTGAGCTAAACTAGACACAAAGCTATGAATCTGCAACTTTGACCGATTCATATTATTTCCTTGCATGTATTGGCTTGTTTTCGTTCGACAATACTTAAGACGTGTCCTTCGTAAATAATAATTATAAATAGTTTTTGCTTTAACTTACTTTGACTCACTTCCACAGATATGTATTATGCACGAAGATGTATACAAACAATGTTATGCTTTTGGTACCTATCTGTAATCCACGTTCCCAACACTAAATTATATTAAAATTCTATTGAATGAATATGAATTTATTCTTAAAGAAAAAAAAAACACTCATAAATAATTTATATAAGTGATGTCGATAACAGAAAAAATCGAAAAACAGATGTAAGATGTATAATGAAATTGAGAAACGTTTTTTATTGCTGCTGCAAAAATCATTCACACGCATCCTTTTAGAATATTAAAATACTTTATGAGAAAAAAATATGCTCTTGGTGATAAACATCTATTCATTCTTTTTATATTAATTTAAAATTGCTTATAAGAAATAAAATAAGCAAATCAATTGAAATAGAATTACATAGCAAGGAGTTACGATGTGAGCTTAAATATTTTTACTATTTTATTATGAGGAATGAATGGGATGTTAAAAAAATGTATAAAAATAGCTATGTTCATATAAAAAATATGTTCCATTATGTATGTGATGTGAAACAAAAATCAAATTAAAACAAATATGCACGACTACCCAGTAAACATTTTCATTCAGAACTGTATCATAAACGATTGACATAACGTCGCCCGAGAATTATTTTGTCTTATAAACCATTTAAGCAATTTTGGGAAATTGCATTTTAAGTTTCGCGTTTAAATAAAAAAGAAACTGACCGATGAAGTTTTCTACAATTTTAATAAAATTTTGTGTGTAAAATGTTCTTTTGATTAAGGTATTCCAGATTGTTGAGTCGGTTTTAGTTTTTAATCTAAAGAGGATTATCTCCAAGATCATTTTGTCGTATACGCCATTTAAATCAGTACTTTTTTCGATCCCCATACACATACGACAAAGTGAACACAAATGCGTTAGTTGAATGCAACACCGAACCGAGCGAGATTTCCGATTTTTTTTTAAAACTAGAAGACATTTTAAAATCTGGTTTTTAGTGTTTGAATACAAATTGATACGAGAGTTGAATATTAAAAACAAAATTACTTTAGAAAATAATGTAAAATTTTGAACAAAATGAGTTTGATAAAAACTTTCTTCATTTTTTTTTTTTTTAATTTGAGTTTGAAAATTAATTTTTCCAAAACTATTGCATAAAAAAAAATTTTAAAACGGAATTAATGGATGGATGGTTTTTGGGTTTAAAAAAGGCATAACATGACATTGTAAGTGATGCGGTTGATTTTTAATAATTTTGTTTGTAACTAAAAAAAAAATGCTATATATACGTACGACAAAACAATATTAAAAAAAAATATCTCGGAAATACATGGATATTTTGTCGTATATGCCAAAATTTGGTGTTCACGACAAAACAAAACTAAGGGATGAGTTATTTTGTGCGGATATACGACAAATGCATACTGATTTTCTCAGTAACGGTAAATGATAAGTCAAATCTGATTTCAGAAATGAAAAGAGGACCTTTGAAAACATAGAACTGCATACCCACTTTAAAAAAGTGCATTTTGGTGTTTAACAAAACAATTCTCGGGCGACGATAAGTGAACAAAACCTTCGAATCTGAATTAATTTCTAAATCGATTTGGGTCCAAACTCATTGTTAACGAAATACACATATGAATCTTTTAAATAATTCATAAATGATGAATAAATATGAATATAAGTGAATCCACCCAATTTACTTGTTTCGGGAATTACTTGTCTACGTTCACTTTTATTCACCTACAATGAAAGAGAATCGAATCAAAATCATTTTTATCCTGCAAGAAATTCCGCACAAACCCCCTCTTCATAACGTAAAAATGATAGACTTTTTAAACATTTTCATATTTCATTCACTGAAAATGAACATTTATCGGATGATGTTTTTCATTTTAGCTGAATGTTAAGTGAAAATTCACCTAAATGTTTGCTGGGTATAGATCGCACGAAATTGCTCTTGTGGTTAACTAAGTTGTGGCTAAATATTTACAATCGTATTTATAAACGTTGCCTTAGTTTAGATATTTGTTCTAATTATAAATAAATATGTTTAATTGTTATCTAAAAATTATCTAATTTAAGACAGCAAAATAAGTTGTCTTAACCTTGACTTGTTTAACATATTATTTAATTGATTTAATCAAAAATTTTCAAACATTTCAGGCGCTGTCATAACTAGTCAAAAATCCAATAAATACGACTGTAAATCTCTAAGAAAAATAATGTTAAAAAAAGTCAAAAGTAATAAAACAATGGATTTTATTGTTTAATTTTGTTGTTGGTCAAAAAAATTATATTTTTAAAACTTTTAAATTTCATATTATTTAAATTATTTAGAAGCATGAATTTGTGAAATTAAAGCAAAATTGGTTTAGCCGTTTCTCAACAAAGAAAGTCAAAACCTTATTCCCATAGTTCGAAATTTTTAACAAAAAACATGAAATGCAGTTTTCTTACAATCCATTTGGTCATTATAGGTACGAAGTTTAATTAAAATCATTGAAGTCGTTTTTGAGAAAATTTGAAAAAAAAACTTAAATCATTATATGCCAACTGACCGTTATAAGAAAGCTAAAACAAAAATTTAAATTCGAGGTTTTTGTGATTCAAAAACATTCTCAGACAATTCACACAAAAAGCCTGTCAAAAAACTCGTCACAGCAAGGTGAATTTTTTATTTGATTGTTAATTATTGAATTTTTGTCAAACAGAACCATTAAATAATTTTTGTTCGTAATTATAAAATGTCAAACTTATGAGCTATTCAAAAGGAGATTATAATTTTGATAGTTCTTGTGAGGCTCACAAGTTGTGATGGTAGCGGTGCTACCAGAATACGAATATCAATTTTACCTCATGTTGTTGTGACTTATGAATTATCAGTGAGGTTTGTCAGAATAGGACTAAGTCAATATACATATTATAGACATCCTATAGAGAACCAAAAAAATGTAGTTTTTCACCTCAAATTAACACTCTTGGCAGTTTTACTCAAGTTCCTCAAAATTTACAATATTTTTTAATAAATCTATAGAATGGCTTCTTTTCTTAGACAAATTGTGATGTTTTATTAATATATTTATTAAAATAGGTGAAATAAGTATTAGCTTTATAAAAAAATAAATTACACAACTTTTACACTCACAAGCTTCAGATTTTCATTTTATACCCTTTCTGGAATTTCTCTCTTTTATACAAAACCAAATTGTAGGTTGTATTAAATTCCCTGTTTACACAGTCAAAATCGATATTCGATATACAGACCATCAGTGCTGAAGTTGTGATAGATACACTCAATGCATTGCTCGCTAATTAATATTTGGGGTGGTGAATGGTGGGTGCAGATGTGGCTGACACAGGCAAATGAAAACGGATGAAAACTTTCCAACGTCAGGTATATTTCTCCGAAATTGGTATTATTATTACTTTGGACTTTTTAAGAGTTTTGATGGTGCTACTAAGTTTATTAAAATTTTGTTTTAAAATAATGAGAATTAATTATTTTATTTTCCAACAAAAAAGAAGGAAATTTTGAACGAATTGCGGTCACTTAAAAAAAATAGCATTGTAATATATAAATCAAGAAAATAAGTTTTATATAAATATCAATTCATCCTTTCATTTATAATATTTATAGTAAATTTCTTCCACCACTGCTTAGGTCAAGCACTTTATTACCATTAAAACTTATTATTACTTCCGGTATGGGTTTTTGTTGGGAGCTTGCCCACTTGGTAATTTCTTGTAGTTGATTTGCCAATATGAAATTTAAAAAATACTACAGCTAGGAAAGTTTTAAATTACTTTTAAAATGCTTGGAGATGACAGGTGTGAATTATTATTTATACTACAACAAATAGGTATAATTAAGATTTAGCGTAATACTTAATATTAATATTATACAAATAGGTTTAATAAAGATTTATAGCATAATACTTAATATTAAAATAACGAAAAAGAAAACAAGTCGGTGAGTAAAAAAAGAAAAAAACATGAAAGTTGATAAGCTATCTACATATATGAATTTCAGAGACCCAACATAACAAGTTCTTTTCTAAATAAATATTCTGGTTGTATTATATCCTGTGGCAAGTAATTATGTCTAAGATTTATTATGTGACAAAGAAGACAGAGCATGGGTCTTATATGTACAAGTATACACTAATTACTTTTTGTCACCAACAAAAAAAAACTGGATATCTCGTATGTCCAGCACAAATAATAAACAAATGAAGAAATCCTTCTTTATGTTTATTTTCCGGTTCCAAGGACAAAAAATGTCCTTTATTCTTTTGATATTGTACCTAACCACCTATACATATAGTACATACTATAGGTACATGCATACATATTTACATATATCATAAATATACATATACATATATGTAATTTTTTATCATATTCTTGACATAATTAGTCTTCTCTAGAACAATAACCGTAGCCCGTAGGTGTTAAATCTAATTTCAGAATGCCACTTGTGGCATATAAATAGCTTGTGTATAACACAACAATTTATTATTGTATATGCTTTTCGTTTAGTTTTATTTGGAGAAAATGGGTCTCTAATGATAAATATGTTTCAGATAATTTAAACTTATTATGATATTTGTTTTATTAAAAAATTACTCGTCGCCTTCTGCACGGTAAAAGGCCATAAATATATTATGAAATAAAATAGAATTTTTATCACAAAAATGTCTAATTATTAAGAAATTAAATGCACGACTAGGTAGAGCAAAAACTTGCTCTTGTTTGCGATAATACTGTGGTCTTAGAGACCGGATATTGTAAATTATTTATCTAATTTTTAAAGAATTAATTTAGTTATTGAAGCCTTTATCCCCGTGTCAAAAACAATACGTATGTAATATACCAGGCTTGTAAAAGAATGCAAACTTTTGTGAATGCTATTGATAGCATTAATTGACTTCACTTTGAGACTTCAGACTTCAAATTATGCAATCACCATTCAGATAAATCAAAAAGATAGCAATCCTTTTTATTCCTATTCATTTAACTGCAATCAATTGAATGCAATCTTTTGGGAAATCATGCATTCTTTGCATTCTTTTGTGTTTTTTTGCATTCTTTTCATTCTTTGCATTGCCATTTCCCTGTGGAGCACATAGAGATTATGGAGAGAAAAAGTAATGCAAAGAATGCATGCATTCCCAAAAGATTGCATTCAATCGATTGCTGTAAAACGAATGGGAATAAAAATGATTGAAATCTTTTTGATTCAAGTGAATGGTTATTGCATTATTTGAAGTCTGAAATAACAAAGTGAAGTCAATGAATGCAATCATATTAATGAAGTCATTAAAGATTGCATTCACAAAAGATTGCATTCTTTTAAAATTGCCTGTACTATAAACAAAACGTATACAAGAACACACAAAATTGATTTTGTACTTATATGTATTTTAAAGTTTGTAACAAACAATGTACGTAAAGTTTAAGAATTATTTGGTGTAGAGTTAAAAATTTAATTTCGAAAAAAATAATCCACTCGCATATTTGAAATATTTAGGTTATTTTTCTAGGTGCACAAATTTAAACAAATTCCCCTAGAAATATATAATTTGCAGTGTACCTATGTATGCTGTAAATTGTATAAGAATCGGTAACCATCGACCATAAAATTGGGTCTTGGAAAGGTATGACAGCATCTAACTGATGAGCCCAACTGTCGTGAATGGGCGAAACGCATTGGACTAAAGGTCATAAAAAACTTTATTTTGAATTTCATTCAATACAGTCCACAAAAACAAAAATAATAGTTCTTTTATTATTAGTGCTTTTCTTCTTCTTATATTAAGGTATTTACATTATACATATCGACAATTAAAGTGCAGAACCTCGTAAATCATTTTTGCATGTTTTTCAAAAAATCAAAAAAAAAAAAAAAAACCTGCCAAATTTTGTATGGAGAAATAATATGGTAAGAGGTTTTGAATTCTGTCTTTTTCTGTAAAATTTTCAGAACAATATTGTTACGCTGAAGTTGTCAAAAGGAGGCTCTAGTTCTGCTGATTTTTTTTACATTAAGAATTTTTTTTTTTTTTTTTGGAATTTGTCGACTTTTGTTTCAGTGAAATGGTAGATCTTAGTAAATTTAATACAAAGAAAATTTAAATCAAAATCAAATGAATCGAAAAGTATAATATCTTTAAACAGTTTTAAAACAGTGTTATTTGGAAAAAACCGTCATATTATAAGAATATTTTTTCTGCTAGATTATTAAAAAAAAAATCCTTTTGTGCAAAGTTTAATAAAAACCAAGAAAATCATTTTCAAAAAACAAATTGAGAACTGCGAGATCCATTTTTTTAGGGATCCATAATAGTCTATAAGATCCCGCCATAGGACGACCTACCCTCATTTAGTTACCAGATAAGGAGTACATTTTGCGCATGGGTTGCCTGGCGAAATATGGTCAAGGTTGCAACGCTTTAAAGGTCGGTTTTTGGGTTTTTGCAATTATGTTACCCAGCTCATATGGTAGGTTTAAGTGATAAAACAAAAATTTTATGTGAAAGGAAACTTTATTTAAATATTTTGAAATACGAAATTTTTTTTTAAATCGGAATTTCAGTAGGATAAATTAGGGTAAACAAAAAAAAGGTCTAGATTCTATTTTCTAAACCAAAAATGATAAAAAATTGATTTTTTTTGTAATCGATAGTAAAATCGTAGTAAATCGATAAATAAAATTCTAAAAAATCTAAAATTCGAGGTTAAAACGTTTGAAAGCAAAAAAAAAAAATACAAAATAGAAGTTGGAGAAAAAAGTCACTTAAAATGAGGTTGATGATTTCTAGGAATAATTTTTATAGTTTCGAGAAGCAGATAAGAAATTAAAAGTGCGGCGTTTCCAAAATTTTTGATTTAAGCTTTTTAATTTAATTTTAATGGGTTGGGGTCATTATTCTGTAAGTGCCAAAATTCAGTATCCAAAATTCTGTATTTCAAAATTCTGTAATTTAAAATTCTGTAATTTAAAATTCTGTAAATCTAAAATTCTGTATTTCAAAATTCTGGAAATCTTAAATTCTGTTTTTCAAAATTCTGTAAAACCATTATTTTGTATTTCAAAATTCTGTATCCCAAAATTCTGTATTTCAAAAATTCTGTAAATTATAAAAGAAAAATTGTTTTGATAATGAAAAAAAGTGCGCACTCTTTTGGAGTTCAGACAATACAGTATTTATAATTTTCAAGAATTTTGTATTTACAGAATTTTGATATACCTACAGAATTCTAGATTTACAGAATTTTGATACACAGAATTCTGGATTTACAGAATTTTGGAATACAGAAATAAAGATTTACAGAATAATGAAATACAGAATTATGATTATACAGAATTTTAAATCCATTTCCAGAATTTTAGTCATACAGAATTTTGTAATACAGAATAACGACCCGTTCCCAGTTTTAATTTTTGAACAATATGTGTATAGTTTTTTCATCAATTTTCGTTGGTTTTTGATTTCTCCCTTTTTCCCGAATTCTATTACGACTACGATGGTACTATGTTCTTTTCAAAACCCCACTCAGAGTTTCCGAACTTTTAACTATCGATATTCTGATTTTTTTAGTGCGTTAAAGAAAACAATTCTAATAGTCTCAGATGAGGTGACCGAAAATTTGGGCATTGAAAGAATAACCAAAATGTGAATAAGTGGATTAAATGGTACAGATTGTATTAACATCATTACAATCTATCATATTTTTTCAACAAGTTTTTGTATTAACTAAGAAATCTCAACACAACAAACAAGCTTTTAATTTATTGGTTTGTTTGTTTATTGGGAGCCAATAGTCTCCGCAGCTAGGCTCTATAAATAATAATATTACCTTGTAATTTAAATTACATGTTAATAAATAATAATAATAATAAAAATTAATTTATTGGTGAAAAAGTTTTGATTTTTGAAGATTTTTGTTTTTGCATTCCTAGAGCATTTAATCACTTCTTAAATATTTTTCATACTAAATGTTTTATTTTTTTCAGAATTGCTTTGCCAGTTTTATGCAAAAATAATATTAATGTGACTCTCACGAAACAATTTGATTGTTTTAGTACCAAAAATAACTCTACTTGCTTAAGAACCATAGCTATTTTTGATTTGAATTCAGTTTTGTAACTATGACATCACAACACCATCACATGTACTTCTACGTATTTTCATCTCGGCCGGTTTATTGTTTATGTGAACTCCCAATCCTGTAAAACCTTCCTTAAGAGATTTCGGTTCAAAATTTATTAAGGTATTTCAAATGAGACCAATATGGATTTTTGAACTCCAAGTGAGAAATTACTTTCTTTTTCTTTTGAAGAAAATATTATACCTTCCTGTCGAGCCTCTCGAAAACCCAAGGCCAGACCTTAAAAGGGATATAAAATTATTGATCGAGATGCTGTCGGTCGGTGTCCCAAAATATATGTATGTAGCTCCATGTATGGAGTACATACGAATATAACATAGAAATTCTAACAATAAATTATCCTTAGGGTGCAATGATGGTTTGTCGAGTTCGAGTGTATAAGTATATTATGTACAAGGACAACCCTAAAAATTCTTTATGGTTGAGTTGAAAGTTTTCGAAAAGGATCCAAATGCGGGTAACAGGTCGACAGGAGACGTGGCAGACCAGGTCAATAAAGGAGGAGTAATTTCATTAAGTGGCTGGAAGCTATATTCGTCCGGATGAGTTCATGGAGAAGTAACATGTATCAACCATCATCAACTGACCCGTGTCAAAGTTTTCATGGGATACCATTATTATTAAGACTGGGAATATTGAAATCCCAAGGCAAAATGTTAAGTTGACGACATTACTATGTACATTGCGGTTCACTAAGTATGAGAAATTTAATAATTTTTTTTTTTCGTTTAATTTAAACATATATAGAAGCTAAGAATAAATTAAATTTATGAATATACAATTTTAATGTAATAGTGAATTGTAAAACAAGTGAAAATAATTTGTAATTAAAGTTAAAATAAGATGCAAGAATGGATCATTATATTCATTAAGTATTTGATTTTTATATAGCTTAAAGCTTCAAAATGGTTTAACGTTATAAGTGTTAAAAAAATATTGATTTATTAAGCAATCAAGTAAAATAAAAAGTATAATTTTATTATTGTTTAAAATAAAAAAAAAATACACACACTTACTATTATTCCTATTATATTAAGCATATTACTAAACACAAGATCGGTTTTTACCCTTTTATATTAGAGCTGAAAGTAATATGATGTTAGTGCTTTTAAAAAAATTGTTAATAATAGATTTTAATTTATTGTTAATATTTATAAATAAAAAAAATAATAAATAAATCAAAATACATAAATAAGGCGTAAGTCAATACTGTTAAAGGAAATAACGCCCAAATCGATTTGGAAATATCGCGCAAAAAAATTTTGAACAATTGTTGTTGTTTTTTTTCTCGATTTGGGCGTTATTTTCAATTTTTAAATTTTTTTGTAAAGGAAAGAACGCCCAAAATAAATATTTTGAAAGTCAATTGGGAAATAACACCGAAAATTATTCTATATTACAAAAATATCGCCAAAAAAAATCCAGAAAAAGGAAATAACGCCCAAATCTTAGGAAATAAAGCCCAAATAATAATGAAACTCAATACTAACATTTACAATATGGATTTTTGAAAATTAAAATGGCGTATAAACTGTGAAGTATCTATGGGGGAGCATGCTGCCCCCCTGCTTAAGCACATTATTGGATCTGCGGTAGGTGCGAGGCTGGGTGTATGCAAAGATTCTTTAAATGCAAAAGAGGCTTGCATACACCCAGGCCCGTACTTATCCCAAATCCTTTAATGTGTTCAAGCAGAGGGGTTGCAGGGGGGCAGCATGGCCCCCTATACACTGTTATGCGCCGCGATTTTCTTAAGATTATCTTATCATTGAAATTTTATCGCCTAAAATTTAGGAAAAAAAGCCCAAAATAAAATTTTTTTTTGGAAAAATCGGCCAAAATTGAGGAAATGACAACCAAATTTTACAAAAACAATTTACATTGAAAATATTTGGGCGAATTTTTCAACTTAAGATTTGGAAAAATATAAATTTGGGTGATATTTCCATATTTTTTTCTTGGGGCGTTAAAAAAAATTGGGCGATACTTCCAAATCGATTTGGGTGTTATTTCCTTAGGCGTTTTTGCCTACCGCCCATAAGTAAGCAATGTAATTATAAAGTTTTCTTTTAAAGAAATTATATATTTGAAAAAAAAATATACTATTTATTTTCTTACAAATGAAATGAGAATGTTTCATAGTTAATTGTTTTTTATTTTAGGACTGATACAAATTAAGTATTACTTAAATGCATTTTGTATGTATAAAACATACTAATTTAATGCCTATTCCAAATTTAAAAAAATTATTCATCAGATTTTTTTAAGTAAAACTTCTTAAAGCAGATAGCCATTAAGCTATTCTTAAAATGAAGTATTAAAATATATAAATATTTGTCTTCACCCCAATTCACCCTATAAATGAGTGATTCACTGCCAACTGTGATTTTTTAAATACAAATTTTTCATGAATTATTTTTTTTTTTCACAGACACAAAGAATCACATTTGTCAGAGAATTACCCAAATAGCTTTATTTTGTAAAAAATGTCAATCTCTAAAACGATCTTCGACGTACATCCTATAAATGTTACATTTGAAAAAAAAAAATTTTTAAATTCAGATACCACGATACCACTTCTTTGTATTTACCCCAATTTACCCTTAATTATGTAGGAGTATGTATATTTTTAAAAATATCTAGCTCTTACGGGTTCATTAAATAATTACCTTTCAAACACAAAAAATGTTATTTTAAAATCGGATACTATTTTTTGTGTTTACCCCAGTATACCCTATAAATATCTTAAATTTTAGTTATTTTTTTTTGCTCATTATTTTGATAACAGAAGTGATATATTTTGATGAGGAATCCAGTTCAGGAATTGAGATTGCTAAAAAAAGAAAATTTAAAATCGTATTGTATTTTGTATTTTTCCCTATTTACCCTATAAATAGCTAAATTTTTAAAATATCTCTGAAGTCTAGCCTTTTAAAATCTGACAATAGTTTTTGTTTTACCCAAAATTTCAACCTATAAAATGGATTAATTTTGAAAAATATTAAGCCATAAAGCTATCCTTTGAGTAACACCTTTCAAACGCAAAACATAAATTATAAAATCGTATGCACTTTTTACTTTCCCCAATTTTACCCTATACATATAAGTTACATTTTGTGCAAGCCATTAAAAAAAAAAATTTCCTCATTATATTCTGACAAGAAAAGTGAAGAATTCTCTCCTGGGATCAGTGCCGTAGCTACTCTGTTTTGTTTGGGGGGGGGCAGAGAAATTTTACTAAATTTAACGTCTATTTCTAAAAAATTGCCATTCGCCAGCACATTCGGTAATACCTACAGATAATCTGAACAGAATGAACATAGCTACCTACACTCATTGACGTAATATATATGGACTGCTAGTAACCAACTTCACTCGTGTTCCAGTTTACAGCAGCGCTCTTGGGTCTTGGTGGTCATGCCATGAAACTCGCCATTACGAGCAGCCTCTATTATTGATGTATATATTTTAAGGTAATAATGCACTATATTGCCAAAAAACCAATGGGAAAGATCAGAAAGAGTGGGTTCAATCAAAATTTAAACAAATTGTTCAATTCGTTGGCCAATAAACCAAAAAAAAACTAAAATAAAGATGTCGTTTATTAGTAACGAATGTGGGCGCTCAGTCCCAAAAGCACTGAGATTTTTTGGAACATTTTTCTGCGCAGGAAATGTATGGAAGTGACAAGTAACTAGCAGTCCATATATAATACGTCAATGCCTACACTCGAATACAACCATGCGGCCCAACATATTAACATGTCGACTGAGAGACTCACAAATTTATCTTTTTTGGCATTTTAGAACAAGATTTGTTAGATCTGGACATGGTTTTTTAAAGATTCAGTGCACCAAAAATTCGCAAAGTGCAATTATTAAAAAAAAAATATAAATAAAACATAAAAATTGTGAGCGCAGTTCCCATTATCTTAATTTGTATTGTCTTTTAATTTGTGTCCTTTTTTTCTAGTATAGGCCCCCCCTAGCCCCTATGTTGCTACCGCGCTGCCTGAGATTACTGTACAGATCTCTGTACAGCGCGAGCTGCTTTTACGTAGATGGCGCTGAATTTAATAATAATTTCATGCTAAATACCGTTATTAATTATTGTAGATATGCTTGGTGTGGTAAACTTCACTTCAACCAAATATTATTTACATTTATTTTTTTTAATAATTTTTTTCTAATTTAATTTGATAATAATTAACAAAAGTCTATTTTTATGGTAAAATTTTATACAAAATATTTCTTTGACGATTTGGGATTTTATTTGTGTGCGGGTGTTGGCATTGAAAATCGCACAAAGTTTTAAATACCCACAGAAACATAAAACATACATAATTTCAAAGTTATACACAACATTTATTTACAGACACATTCTTTTGTCAAACAACTTTTAAATGAAAAACCTCCTTTCATCATAAAGTTAATTCAATTGAAACACGAATGTAAGTCGATAATTATAGCGAAGCCAGTGTGAAACGATATCCTTGAAAAAAAAAGTCGCTTTCACCCACGTGAGAGAGCATATAATTATTGTAGGTGTAATGCATATAACTTCTTTCCCACGTGCCATCATTAAATTAACTGCAAATTTTGTAATGAAATGCTTATTTACCTCCCCCACACAACAGTTTATTATTATTATTATTATTTTCCCATATCAAGTGTACGAGTTATAAATATGTACCTACAACAACAGTAAGAGCAGTCAAAGCACACTGCAAACAAACTTACGAGCTTATACGACTCAAGGCGATTCACTTGGCTGCATCCTCAAAGATAATCCCATGGTTACGAGAGATTGCCTCCTCTCCTCTGTCCAACTATGATTTTCAATGGGAATCCAGTTAGAAATAGTCTTATCCTCGACATGGTGTGACACTCAAGGATAAAGTCATGAAAAATTGCTTGTTGTTGTTGTTTTTTTTTTTTTTTTTTTTTTTTTGTAAAGTTCCAAAGTCTGTCTCTGGTGTTCAATAATAAGAGTTTTAATGTTTGTTTGTGTATAATAGTTGAGTACAGATAAATATGCTAATATAGGAAAATATGCTAACAGTCTATATAATAGAAGATGAAAAAGCTCGTGATTTTTTTTTTTTTTTGTTGTCGGTTAAAGTTCAACAATAATAATGTCAGTTTTGAATTTAAGAAGAGATAATAAGAGCAACTCGTGCAATTAGTAAAATCATTAATTAAGGTAAGGATTATGTGCAAAACTTTTAATGAGAACACCAGCACACATGTAAAAAGAAAGCAAACAAAATTTTACCTACATAGTTACTCCAACGTGACTGTGAGTGAAATAGTTAACTGCAATACTTTTAAGTTCAAATTATAAAAAAATAAATCGACAAACCCTTCTTTTTGAGATATCTATATGATTATATAATGAAAACTTTTGAAGATTTTATCTTCATAAAAGTTATTTCAGAAAGATCTTATGAAGCACCATGTGTGAACAAGAAATTGCAAAATGCAAAGAAAATTCATTAAAGTTTGTAAGGAAGTTGGTTTACATAATTTAGAGATACAGCTATTTCAAAAGGAAGTTCAAAATTTTAAAGGGACAACTTTTTTATTCATGAAATAGAATATAGTGGGCCATATAGTGGTTTCTTTTTAAATCATAGGTTATTTTGACACTGACATCTGTTTACCGCTCGAAATCTTGACAGAAAGTCAGTATCATACCTCCGCGGAACGATATGAGAACGCTTGAACAACGTTGGGAAATATTGGGTTCGTTTCCCAGCCTAAAGGATCCCCCACACCAATGCGAATCTGTCTCCGCGATGACGAAAACAATAATAACAATGTGTTGTTTTCATTTACAATCACGTGTTGTTGTTATTGTTTTCGTTTTCCCCGCGACAGATTCTCACGTTGGTGTGCGGGATCCTTAAAAATAAAAAAAAAAATCATGGGTTATAGCCTCTTGCGAGGGATTGCCAGATCCTACAGGAGTATCTCTTGTCACGAAAAACTCAGTTCTCACCTTAGCTGTTCTGATTTCCCAAAAAATTGCAGGTCCTCTCCATTCCTGCTAATAATATACGCACACAGGAACGCTCAAGTAGCTCAAAACTCAAAAATACACCAAAATATTTGAGGTATTTTATGCACTTTCGAGATATACATTTCGAATATAAAAAATACACCAGTTTGTGGTGAAGTTTTTAGACATTTAATTTCGATTCAGTGTAAAAAATACCGCGTTCGCGTATATAATTTACACCGGCTGTACAGAAATTATACTGATTTTCGGTAAATACATTGAGCTGTTGGTATAATAATTATTCCGGTTTCACCAAATTTTTGTGTAAAATTTTTCCCGTGAGTTTATTTTTTATATAGGAAACAGTTCGATGAATTAAAATTCACACCGTTGTTTATGTTTTTATGCAAAATGTATCTACAAGAATTTTGAATTCTTAATATGATTTTAAGTATCATAATATCGTCGCTACAATGCAGAACTAGTCTAAGTCTAAAATTTAAAAATGAGTTTTTTTTTTATTTCATAAGTAAACTTGTTGTGTTCCGCGC
Source organism: Epistrophe grossulariae (assembly GCA_929447395.1). Taxonomy (NCBI): domain Eukaryota; kingdom Metazoa; phylum Arthropoda; class Insecta; order Diptera; family Syrphidae; genus Epistrophe; species Epistrophe grossulariae. The sequence goes on from OV839566.1 coordinate 139,798,667, forward strand.
ATTTTCTACATATTCTGAATATTCCTACGTGCAGTAATTCCTTCAGAATTTAAATAATAGTATATAATCATAATGTCGAAAGTCAGCATTTTAAGCACTAAGGTTCTTTTTGAAAAATTTTGAAAATGTGACTTAGACTAGTTCTGCATTGTAGCGACGATATGGCGCAAGAAAATTTGAATAAATATGATTGTGAGTTCCTAATTTACAAACGAAGCACATTCTGTCGAATGATTTTCGGTCCTGCCCCATCTAAAATTCGAGCGCCTGGAAAATTTTAATAAATTGAAGATTTTAAAGTCACTGCGTAAAAATAAATTTTTCGAAAATTATAATTTTTCGGTTAATTTTTAAATGTTTTAGAGTCGTACTGTAAAAACGAGATGAAAATACCATAATTGTGACATAATTAAGTCGATACATTTAATAAAATAATTAATATTTAAATAAATAAAAGATATTATTTTAAATAACTTAAAAACACTTATTTTATTTATTTATTTACTTAAATGCATTTCGGAAGCTATGCTTGCATCGTCAGTAAGTTTTATATAAATAATAAAAAATGCATTTAAGTAAATAAATAAATAAAATAAGTGTTTTTAAGTTATTTAAAATAATATCTTTTATTTATTTCATGAAAAAACACGTTAAAAATCTCCAATAACAAATCAATCAATATTTATCTTCATTTTAAAAAAGCCGATTCTCAGTTTTACCTAATATCCCTTGAAAAATATGGCCGTCGTGAAAAAAAAACACCAATTCCTGAATTTGGGCAAAAAAGGGCACCATTTTAAAAGAAGAAAAATACATAATTGTAAAAGTTATATACATCTGTTTTCGGTATATTTAATTTGCTGAAAATGGTAAAAAATGTTCAAAAGTTTGTTAAAAACAAAATTTGTTAGTGAGAATACAAAAAATATTTATTAACTTTTTATTTACATTTAAATTTTCTACACTTTTTAACATTTTTAAACGCTGATATGTTTCTTCGTATACAATGCAGGCTCTTCATCCTTTTCGTTCTTATTTTTGCTGGATATTACTATGTGGTTTGACAATTATATTTTATTTGTTAAAAAAGTTTTTCTTTCTAAGATACCACTTCAAATAATTATTAAATTTCGAGGAACTAATTTTTTGTTAATATTATTTAGGTAATGAAAAAACGCAGGTTAACAACGAAATGACGATTAATTAATTTCACTGACATTTTGTAGTTTAGTTTTCAAACTACATTACCTAGTTTGGTGCATTTAATTTCCACACGATGAAAATCTTACACCAAAAATAGTTTCTCATATCAAATGGTATATTTTATCTACAAAATATAGTGTACAAAATATGCCATTTTTGTTGGTTTCAGAATCGAATAATTTATACACCACTAATAGTATATTATAAAAACAACTGAACATCGGTTTATTTTTTGCACCGAATTTCAAAAGAAAAGTTGAAATTTTGCACAGAAAAGACAATGCTGTAATTTTTATACCGGTATATTTTGAAGAATACACCGAAATATAATTTTTTTTTCAGTTTTCTCAATTTTGCACCAAAATTCATGAATTTACACCAAATTATATACCAGTGTGCTACTTGAGTGGTTGAGAGTTGTTGTAGGTCCTGATTCTCTACGAGTTGTAGTAACCCAATTTATTTATTTTTAATGGGTCATCAGAATTTAAATCTGTCGCATTTTTCTTATTAGAATTATAAAAAAAGTTTTCTTTAATTTTTATTTTGTTTGATTTTTTGTACTTATTCAAAATAATTATGTTCAAAATAATTATGTTTCAAATATCCAAGTTTTTCATTTCATTTTAGGTGCCAGTTATATAGCTTTCATTGAGAACCAACATTGAAAATTTTAATTTAAAGTTTTGAGGCACTTAAAAAGCGAAATTAGTGAATATTTTGATGTCAATAAAAAGCTGAAGACTAAATTAGTATTTATAGTCAGAAAAATATTTCATTTTGGCCCAACCTTTCACATAAAATGATTTCTAAGATTTCACTGATCAATGGTAAGGTAGTTCAATCACTGAAATAAAGAAATTCATTTCATGTGGAAGGTTGGGCCAAAATGAAATTTTTTTTTTGGCAAGGATTAATAATTAAGTTATTAAGGTTTATATTGGCTTCAAAATAATTAATAATTTCGCTTTTTCCTCAAACAAATACAGATGCAGTTGGAGTTGAATAAATGAGAACAAAAATTGTAAATAGTTATACATACTTTTAAATGAAACCCATTAAGCTTAAAAACCTACATATTATAAGCGATTTAACTTATGTCCGCGTATTTTTCAACAATTTACCTAGAAACAACTCTGGTTACAGGCCAGTTATAGCTATCATTTAAAACCATCATTGGAATTTTTGTTGTTAAGTTTTGAGGTACCAACAAAAATGGCATATTTTACCTCAAAACTTAACAACAAAAATTCCAATGATGGTTTTCAATGATAGCTATAACTGGCCTGTAACCAGAGTTGTTTCTAGGTAAATTGTTGAAAAATACGCGGACATAAGTTAAATCGCTTATAATATACAGGTTTTTAAGCTTAATGGGTTTCAGTTAAGAGTATGTATAAATATTTACAATTTTTGTTCACATTAATTCAACTCCAACTGCATCTGTATTTGTTTTGGAAAATACATTTTTTTACTAAAGTGCATTCTCTTTTTTATTATTATTGCATTTCTCAAATAATATTGAAAAAAATTATTATATTTTTTTGGTACTTGAGGTTCATCATTGACAAATTTCCGATAAACAAAGTACATATTTTTCGAAAATACAAAATAAATAAAATGAAGTTGAAATAAAGACTTCAATGGAACGGAATAATGAATTGTTTGAACTTAAATCAAATTCTTCTTTAAATATCTTAACCCTTGGACAGTTTGAATTAAAAATTCTTTAATAAAATTTTTGCAAGGGATACTAAATTATGCAACCATAATTTAATATAATAAAATTTTTCATTAAATAAATTTTAAAAAAATATAAGGACCCTCCTATCATACATTCTTTTTCACATCATTTAATCAGACTAAGTATATTATATAAACCTACTTCAGCTTATTAACTCTGAAAAGACAGTTATTGCTCATGAATTGTGAATTATTACAATTTATTAAATTTATTAAATGGCAAGAACAAAAAAAACACAGATGTTCATTATTTTCTGAAACAAAGCAACTGCCATATCATTAAAATTATTTATGACGGTTTAAATTACAAGAATGAAACACAACATTTAATCCTTGATAAGAGTATTCCCACTTATTTGGGTTCTGTATAATTTCATTTGAATAACATACATACATATGTACAACAATCCTACATACATGATAATATGTACCAAGGCACGTTTAATTATATATGATATGTTAAATAGGTTTTAAATGTGTACCGAATGAAGTTAATGGGATTTTCTGTTGTAAAGGGAATGACATTTTGTATTTTACAAATGGAACATTTATTTTAGAACCTAAAGAATAACTGCTTTAATAAGAACACCACTTGCTTGAAATGACTGTTCATTTAGAAAGGAAGAGGGAGGTTTAACATTTTGTAAGCGGGTTATTGATATTTTGTCTCTCTTTTTGAAGTTTTTTTTATTTTATTATTTTAGCTTAGACCTAATTTATATTTTTATAGTTAGCTTTTTATTTCAGAAAAAATCATAAAGCTGAACTTACTTAAGAGCTATTATTTGGTTTAAGGCAAAAATTATAAACTAAAATTACACGAATGAGCAAAGCCAATGCAAGTCATTTCCAGTTTACAAAAGAAATGTTTCATTGTTAAATAAACTTTTAGATATAGAATTACAAACATTGTTCTTTAAAATAACTTTTTAAAACCCGATTCCAAAAGCAAGAATTTGTGTGCATTTTACACAAACAATTACGTGTACCTGCACATAAATCTTTTTCGATTCCACATGACGTATTTACTTACCTACTTACCTACGAGAATGAAACTTTTGAAACAGAAAAAACTCATGGTTTGAAATAAAATAAAAGAAAAAAAAATAAAAGAAAATAAAATACAGTAAAATAAAATAAAATAAAAAAACAAAAATACGATAAAATAAAATAAAATAAAATAAAATAAAATAAAATAAAATAAAATAATATAAGATAAAATAAAATAAGTTTAAATAAAATAAAATAAAATAAAATAAAATAAAATAAAATAAAATAAAATAAAATAAAATAAAATAGATTAAAATACAATAAAATAAAATACAATAAAATGAAATACAAAAAAGAAAGAAAATAAGATTAAATAAAATAAAATGAAATAAAATAAAATAAAATAAAATACAAAAAAGAAATAAAATAAGATAAAAAAAAATAAAATAAAATAAAATAAATAAAATAAGATAAAATGAAATAAAACAAAATACAATAAAATAAAATAAGAAAATAAAATAAGATAAAATAAAATTAAATTAAATAAAAATAAAATAAAATAAAATAATATAAAAAAAATAAAAGAAAATAAAAAAAATAAAAGAAAAGAATGAAAATAAAAGAAAATAAAATGAAATAAAATAAAATTTTAGTTTGGATTTAAAAAAACGTAAGAGTCAATATTTCCATTTTTATTTTATTTTTTTTTTAGTTGAAATAATTTTTTTTTAAAGAAAATTACACTCTCGCCTAAATGAGGTAAAATCATACAATTAGTTTCTTGTACAACTATCACTCACCTCAGATTTTTGTCGTCTCTTAAAGCATGCTATTGACCGCTTAAGTGTTCTATGCTGATTTTCATGAACCTAACAAAAATTGCTCATTGACAAGGCCATCATTAGTCTCAACTGATGAGTCAAATTGAATTCGCTAGGATGAAAAGCCAATTTTTTTTTGGACTAAATGCTGTTAAAATTTATTTTGAATCAGTACTTAAAAATTGTTAACAGCAGTGATAAGTGCTTCTAAGAGAATTAATTCTTCTTTTGGTTCCCAAGCAAAAAAAAAACTAAAATGTCTTAATTTTTTAAATAAAATTACCTCCTCCAAAGTATATTTTCTTCAAGTTCGAACTTCGATTTTTATGCTTATATAAATCAAAGAACATTGTATTCCATGTAATGTAACTATATGTATCTATACTCTTATATGATTGCTTTATGTTTTCTCTCCCTATACTTTAAGTTGTCTTCACAAGTTAATTTCATTACATTGGAAAATGTGTTCTCGATATAATTGCATAATGACTCGATTTTAATTGTGTATATTCATGAAAGTTTATTGACAGCAAACGGTGGCGCGGCGCTTAACTTCTGTTCTCGGCACATTAATAGGATAATTAAATTTGATCGTGAAATCTATTTTAAGCACTTTGCTTTGGTCGTTATAGAAGTGTTTATGTTTTTTTTTTTTTTTTTTTTTTTTCGTAGACATTCGTTTGTAGGTATTATTTTATGTGAGAGTTCATTGGTAATGAATTATAAGCTTATGAAAAACAAAAATAATATGTGTATTATTTTTATGTTAAAATTTAGAAAGAATTATTCATTAAAGTGTATACATTTAGATAGAAACACACATAAAAACTATAACTTTTGTTAAAAAAAGATTTAACTTTTATTTCTAATTTTTTTATAAACAAAAAAAAAAAACGGTATGAATTAAAATTTAGCAATGAGCTGGAAAGAAGATGAAGATGAATTTGAATGGTTTGACTTTTTATGATGTGAAAAAATTATTTTTAAATTTGGAAATCGTTTTACTTTTAGACTAAATTTTGGAGATGCTATGAGTTATGACATATATATGTTTCACCTAAGGGTTGTAGTTCATCTGAATATAGCAATTTTCATTTACAACTTTGAAAGATTAAATTGGTTTATAATGAATAATATTTGAGTGATATTCATTAAAATTTTAAACTAAATAGTGTCGTTCTTTATTTTCACTAAGGCAAATGCGATTATTAGAAACATTTAAATTTTTTTTAATTCGATTTCGGGGACGGGTCGTTATTCTGTATTACAAAATTCTGTATGACCGAAATTCTGTTAATGGATTGAAAATTCTGTATGAACATAATTCTGTATTACAAAATTCTGTAAATTCAGAATTCTGTATATTAAAATTCTGAAAAATTTTAAATACTGTATGTAATTAATGTTTGTCTTACAATTAATCTTACAGTTTAAAATATTAAACCACCGAACAACTTTTATTCTCGTTGTTTAGATATTTAAAAAATTTTCATACATTTTATCAAATAAAAGGATACCTTCAAAATAATATTTTATGAACAACATCCGCATACATAAATAACTTGAAAATTACTTTTGGTTTTTAATAAATCAAAACCTCGAACTAAAAATGTGTGTGTAAACTGTGTTGTAATTTAACGGAAAATTCAGAAGATAAATAAGAGGAAATACAGGCGAAATCAATGTAAAAATTGTGCAAATAAAAGAATTGCTATGTTATTTATACATATATAAAAATCGTTCAAAACCTCAAAATTCGACACTTAAGTATAAAACATACATTTTCAAAAAATAAGGTTGGAAATTATGCTAAAAAATTGAACACATCTATGTACATTGAGTTATCGAACGGAAATAGAAAAAAAAACATCAAATGCAATCAATATCAAAGTAAACTCTGAAATTTCTGAAATTTAATCAGCCGTGAAAAGAATTACAAACTTGAGATGAACACAGTTTTTCTGAAAATGTTGAAATAAATTTATAATTCATGAAGTTGAAGATCGCTGCATCCGAAGTTTTTTTTTCTTTAAACTTGCAGCTCTCGATAAGTATCAATGGTACTGACAAAAATTAAACGCGGTAGATACAAAAAAATTACATGCACAAATTAGATTTTCAAATTTCTAGAGGCGATGTTTTTTATTTTTTTTTATTTCATGTTTTTAAGTCTTTTATTTTTGCCTAACAACAAATTGTAACAAAATGGTAATAATAAAAAAATAGATACACAAAAATATATTTTTTTCCTATGTTTATATGGTGCTCATTTATAAAATTTTTGTATCCTTTATCTATTTTTACATTATATTAACTTTCTGTGAAGTCGATTTACATTTCAAGCTACAGTTGAGCCTTATAGAACTAAAACAAAAATATTTTCATATTAAGGAAAAAAAGATATTTTTGCGTTTTTTGTTTTTTATTATTACCATTTTGTTACAATTTGTTGTTAGGCAAGAGAAAAAGATCTAAGAACATGAAATAAAAAAAAAAAAAAAACATCGCCTCTAGAGTTTGGAAAATCTAATTTGTGCATGTATTTTTTTTTGTATCTACCATTCGTTGATCCGAAGTTATAAGGGTCTAAACTTGCCTGTATTTCCTTTTAAGTTTCATGGTCAAAAAAGTTCAATAAAAAAAATAAAAAAAAAATAAGGAACATCGCCCCTAGAGAAACGTATGCTCTACATAGTGCTATTTTTTTTTTATAAAATATTTATTATGGTCTAGCTGCACGTCTAAAAAAAATATAACTTAAAAAGTTTAGAAACTCAGTTAAAAAAATATAAAGAGGTTCAATTCAAAAAAAGTAACGTATATCGCCCCTGGTAAAACTTGCCCATAACGTTTTGGCGTTTAAATTTTTTCAATACCATTGATACTTATCAAGAGCTGCAAGGCTAAAGAAAAAAAAAAAAAACTTAGGATGCAGCGATCTTCAACTTCATTTTAATGCTAATGAAAGCTAAGTAGGTATAAACAATTTTTTGTATTCTGATCTCCAAAATGTTGAATTTAAAAATTCAATAAATGATAAAAGAAAAATTTTTTTGATAATGAAAAAAAGTGTGCACTTTTTTCACTATCAAAACAATTTTTCTTTTATAATTTACAGAATCTTGGAATACAGAATTTTGAAAACCGAATTTTGGGACTTACAAAATAATGACCCTTCGATTTAAAATCATCTCATTTCTCATAATTATTGACATTTCAAAAGCTGCCTTCAAGGTTGGGCTTAGGCAGTTACTTTTGGGGAGAATTTTATTTCTAAAAAATGGTTACATATGTTTTTTGTTTTTGATTTTCACGAAAAAAGGTGCAACTGATTTTGTTATAATTAAAAGAAAAAACAAAAATGGCACACAATGTTAACAAGATACAGCTTAACAATTTTCTAGCGAAGTTGAAAAAAGTGGGTCTCGCAATTCTGCCCGTCTGTTTGCCTGTTTTTTTGCCTGCAGGTGGGTCGGTCTTCTTTAAATTTGGTACTTAGTGTTTTTTGGGCATTCCCCCGACCTTTTTTTTTCCTCAAAAACGTACCCGTAAACTTAAAAAAAATCAATAGTCTTTTTAACTACCATTATTAAATACCATTTCAAATGGTACCTCCAATAGAACCACTTTTTAATTTTCGATTTTGTCAAGAAAAAATTTTTGAGAACTAATATGTAATTCGAAAACGACTTAATCGATTTTGATACACAACTGTTTTTTAACATTATGTAACAGATTTTAAACAAAAATTGTTCTTATAATCAAAAATAACGGTACCTCCCATACAAGTGTTTAAAAACCGGTAAGGAAAATTTCATTTTTCTATAAAACGGCTTCTGCGATTTTGATTAAAATTTTTGTGTGAGTGAATTTTTGTACGATCTACGATATTATTAAGAAAAAAAATCTATATTTTCATATGAGAGATATATGATCCATTTTTTTGGTTTTAACATATCTCATTATTTGCTCAACTGATTTTAATGAATTTTTTTACATAAGAGCTTCTAATTAGTTTGAATAATATTGCATTCAAAAAACTGAATTTTGAATTTTTAAAAAAATTTGAAACTTATTTTTTGAAAATTCGATAATTTGAAAGTGGGTAGATGATTTTTTTCAAAACTAATTTTAAAATTACGCATTTATAAATATCTACTTCAAAAACACGTATCAATTTTCTTCTTAAAAATTTAAAAAAATTTGTATATACAAAATTAATTTTTCAAAAAACCGCTCGAACGATTTTCAAAATTTTTGTTTTTTATAAACTGAAAACAATTTCAGAGGTTGTTTAATTATTTAATTTATTTTTAATAAAATATTGATTTTTTAATACTTTTTTAGTCTAAAATGTAAGTTCCATGCATATATGCAACACGGTGCTATATTGTTCATATTTATGTACTAACATAATACTACCTTTAACTAAACTACGTTTTTGTGGAGGTGGCTTAAAATATAACTTATTTATTTCTTTTAAAATTCGATGAATAGATCTATAGACTTTAAAATCACAGTTTGTCGCACATTAGTCGTGCATTTTATTTTTTATATTTTCGACTTTCACGAACAAAATGCAACTGATTTTGTTAAAATATAAACAAAAATTTCGCACAATTTTTAACAGCCTGTTAAGGTTTTAACAAAATAATTTTAAATATAAACAAAAATTTCGCACAATTTTTAACAGCCTGTTAAGGTTGTAACAAAATAATTTTAAATGCTTTTATAACTTAATTTATTATTTTTATTTGACAAAAGTTTTCATAACTATTTTATTATTTTTGTTTGTGTTTAAGAAATTATAAATCAGTGATTACAATCCTGTACAATTTTTTTTTATGAAAGTATACCTAGGGGATTTAAACAAAATTTTTATTTCATTTTGATAGTTGAAATTGAACATGGTACATGTACATTGTACACAACAGAATTTTGTGTGGGTTGAGTTAGGGGATTTTTAATGCTTCTTTTGGGGTTTGTTTTTCTTCTCTATAACTACACATATAAAAAGCTTTAATACACATTATAAAATTAAAGAAAACATCCACACAATTCGAATAAATCCCAAATATTATTTTTTGTATATCCTCTAGTGTAGGTAGGTATATTTTGTGTATTTTAAGCTTATTCTTATATTTATCTAAATAATCTTAAAGGCAATTTGTTGTTAAACAAGAAGGAAGCCCGGACATAATCTATATTCTATATTTGAAGGTTGATATGGTAGACATGATAATATGAATATACTTACATATAGGAAAATTTATATCCTTGATCTTTATATGGAGTTGAAGTTTATATTGAAGGTATTGAAATCCTAAAGACATTATCTAGATATATATAGCAGATACAGATAAAAATAAACTTTTTATAAATTTCAAGACCCCAATCAATTTTTAAAAAATACATATCTACTTTTTTTTCATATTTTTCGTGGAAGGAACTTTCTGGGATACCGAATTTTCAGTTTATGTGCCAGTAAAGAAAAATGTATCTTATCATTTTATTATAATATCCTTTGAGCAGTTGATACAGCTAAGATAAGCCCCGCATTGATTCTCAAATGCCCGTATTCAAGTGAAAGGGCATGAGCTGACTAATGCCCGTGCATGCGGTGTGTAAAACCACCTTGATTGAATTTTAAATAATTCAAATTTTTGGAGAAAAAATCGCTCCCTTCATTCATAAAAAGTTAAATGGGATTTATTGGTAAATATACTATACGGCAAGTTTTGAGTTCGTAGAAAAAAGTCGAATAATTTTTTCTTTGAAAAATCAATCAAATCAATCAAACGGATTTTTGTTTTTTTTTAAACAAGGTTTTAAGGTAAAGGTATATTATTACATGAATAAAAATAGCAAATTTAGGTGTGGTGTAGTCTCCATGTTGTGTGATTAATATGTAAGGAATTAATGTAAAAAATAATAAAAACAAATTTAGAGAATTTAAAAAAAAAAGACAAAAGCATAAGCCTGATGATGGAATACTAATTCCGAAACGCGTCGCTTTTCTAAAATTAAAACTAAATGTTGTAAAATAATAAATATATTAAAAATAAAAATAAAAATAAAACAAAGTTTTTTCTTTTTCTTTAAATTCTTTAAATTTGTTTTTATTATTTTTTACATTAATTCCTTACATAAAAATAGCAAACCAATTTTTATTTTTATTTTTAAGATTGAACTACAAAAGCAAGTTCATGCGATCCAGGTGTGTATTTTAATTAGAGTCCCTTATTGCACGTGTACACATATAATTATTACACGTGTAGTTAAATCATTCTTATTTTAACACGTGTATTTATTATAACACATGTATTTATTATAATAATATAATATAATTTACACTTCTAAATCGAAATTATTGTGATTTGTGGTTCAAAATTCGTTGAAAAATAGATACAATGCAGTTACTAAATATGTAGTTGTTTCGAAAATATTTTATTCGTGATGTAACATATTATGTAATATCAATTAGTACTTACGTTTAAACTGTTCCTTTACACTGTTAAAAATATCTTAAAATCACTTTACCTGGGTAAGTTACAAAAAAAGCAGGGAAGAAGAGAAGAGCGATAAAATATGATTCGTTCTCTCGTGAAAAATTCAGTTGATTCGAACGCGAATCTTATTTTTTGGTTACTTTAAAATAAAATTCGTTTTCACGATCGAATTAAATCTATTGGGAATTTGTAAAATATGGTACGTTCCCGAATTTATCACGTGGGAACTATTGAAGATCCATTCACGAACCGTTCAAATAATAAAAAAAAATGTCAATATGACTTTTTTCAACATTTTTGATTTTTTCAAAAATGTTCGTCTTTCTCAAAAATGTTCATATTTTTCAAATTTGTTGACTTTTATTATATAAATTATAAATTATTTCCTTTTTTTCAGAATGTTTGACTTTTTAATTTGTTTTTACTTTTTTCAAAATTTTTGACTTTTTTTTAAATTTTTATCTTTTTAAAAAATTTTTGACTCAACTCAAAGTGTTTCACTTTTGTCAAAATTTTTGATTTTTCAGTTTTTTTTTTAGTCTTTTCAAAACTTTTGACTTTTCTCAAATTTCTTTGAATTTTTTTTTAAATGTCTGACTTTTCAATTTTTTTGATTTTTTTTTCAAAATTTTTGACTTTTTTTTTAAATTTTTGACTTCTTCCAAAATTGTTGACTTTACTCAAAATGTTTCCCTTTATTAAGATTTTTTTACTTTTCAATTCTTTTTTTACTTTTTTTCAAAATCTTACATATATTTCAAAATGTCTGACTTTTCAAATTTTTAATTTTTTTTAAATTTTTGACTTTTTTAAAAATTTTTGACTTCTTCCAAAATTGTTGACTTTACCCAAAATGTTTCCCTTTATAAAGATTTTTTTGCTTTTCAATTTTTTTTTTTACTTTTTTCAAAATCTTACATATTTTTCAAAATGTCTGACTTTTCAAATTTTTAATTTTTTTCAAATTTTTTACTTCTTCCAAAATTGTTGACTTTAATCAAAATGTTTCCCTCTATTAAGATTTTTTGGCATTTCAATTTTTTTTACTTTTTTCAAAAATTTTAACTTTTCTCAAAATTTTTTTTCAAAATTTTGCATAAATAATAATAGATACATTTTCAAAGTTTTTGACTTTTTTCAACTTTTTTTTTCAAAATTTTGCATATTTTTTTTAAATTTTTGACTTTTTTCAAATTTCTTTTCTTTTTTCAAAATTTTGCACTTTTTCAATTTTTGGGTTTTTTTTAAAATGTTTCACTTTATTCAGAATTTTTGACTTTTAAAAAACAAATTTCACTTATGTAATAACCGAAATGAATAGATTCTTGATGAAGAATGATTTGTTGTTTCTTTTCGGATCCTTAACGTGAGCGAACCATATTCTACCTGAATTTTATTTTTCCGATCTCTCACGATCGAGAGAATACTCATACAGACAAAAAATTGATTTAGTTTGTTCGTGAGAGAATTATAAATTTTTATAAAATGAAAAGTTTATCTTTCGCGAACTGTATTATGGTGGTGAGAAAATCGTTAAAAAATGATAGAGATCCGTGATTCGCGAGCGATATTTTACGAACCCTGAAAAAGTGACTTTTTAATAATTACAGGTGCAGGTTTTTTTTATTTACACGTGTTTGTAGAGCCTACACGTGTTGAATTTTGTTTACTACATGGTGTACCCATGTAATTAGATAGGTACACGCTTAAAATCGAGACCTATAATTTTAATCTTGTGTAATTTTTAATTTTTATGTTTAATTTTTACCTACCAACTTCCCATTGTGAACCATTTTGAACTATATCATCAGCAAGTATCTGCGACGCAGTCCATATGGGTTCACTCATATAATATTCTTGTTTTACATGTACATAATTTCGTTTCTTTTAGGCATGCAAAGGTGAGGTAGGTACATGTTAGGTCAGGGTTTAAATATTTAAGTTTTTTTTTCATAATTTGCGGTTATCTCATCTGACTTTATTTGTTTTTCATAGTTACATGAATTTCATATATCCTATATAATATTCAAATAGTATAATTATACAGGTAAATAATCTTTCGTATAGTGAAATCTCCTGAAGCTATCTTCGACTACCTTTTACCCTTAAATATTCCATTTTAGTTTAGTCTGAAATATAAACACTTGATATTTGAAAGCAATTTACTTAGGTATGGATTTATATAGAACCCAAAAACTCAAATTCATATTTCATATTATTACTACCATAAGGTACCAAATAAATATTTAGTTGGTAGGTATAGATAACAATATCCTTATTCCATGGATCATGATATAGATTCCATTTCTTGAGAATTTAACCTCAGTGAATATTGTTTTTTTTTGTTATAGAAACATCATAAACATCGATAACCCTCACTCACATGTAAGTATATAATGCATGATTCTCTAGTGAAAGGACCATAATATCATGTTTACTTAACTATGATGATTATTCATAAAATTCCTTTCCTCACCACTTCCATAATAAAACCTATTTGTGTTCTTAAGAATTTTGCAGATGACTTGTTTTGCTTGGGTAAATAGCACATTTCGCTTAGGTATACTATAAAAAAAATACAACACATACATATGTACACGTATATTGTTCCACTTTGCATTATGTCGTCACAAAGTGCTGCAACTTGATCAAAATGATTTCAATTGTATGTATTTTATTTTATTTACATCCAATAGTGACAGGTGTGAAAGGACATAAGATCCTTTAGAGCCTGTGATGGTTCCATTAAGTCAAGTGGGAATCCATTAAGGGAGCACCTCTTAAACCAAGTTATTATAGTCGTGGTCATTCTGGAAAAGATATACAAACTTTATGTTTAGATATTAAAACAAACAAAAAATAATAAAATAAAAGTTTTTAAGCACTTTTCATTGAGAGCTTTAAGTGGATTAATGGTTGCTAAGTGGATCATGTGAAGTTATTGAATGAGTATATAAAACAGTTTAATTGTTAAAACATCTGTTATCTTAAAAGCTTTTATAGAAATCCTCATTTTTTTCTAAGGCAAACATTTTCAATAAAAATTACCAACATTATATTTTTTGACATATAAGGAAATCTTAGTTATTGTTCAAAAACATAACATAACAAGAGGAAAAAATGGGAAAAAGCAAATGTCGATGGCCCCGTGCAAAACAATACTATAAGTGTATTTATTTATTTTTCAGGAGAGACTTTTAAAGTTTGATTTTGTTTGGGATAATTGTAGAAATAAAGGATTATACTGAGCCCTATTTGACCTCTATTTTCAAGGCATTCTTGTTAGATTCGCAAGAAAAAATATTCAAATAATATATCGATTCTATATTCAATAGTATATCGATAATTTTGCACGGGGCCATCGATGTGCACTATGGTAGCAGCTCTACACAACAAATAAATTGCACAATGGCAACACTTATTCAATTAATATATAAAAAGTACCTAGACAACATTGAAGGAGAGTATACCAGCAACCAGTCTTAGTTAAATTATCAACATCACCTAAACCAGCATTTCATTTACATTATCATCTTCAATTATGGCGTCTTTTTGTTTCATGATCATTAGCCGCGTTTTATTACCGCCAATAACCCATATGGTACAACACGATATAATAAAACGATACGGATCCTAATGAAAACATTGTTGTATGCTCATCTCTTTTTGTGTTATGTTTGTTTATTTTTCATGTAGATCTGTCTTTTTTCCTTACAATACAGTTTGTGCTTTCAACCGATTGAAGAGCCGTCTATCCGCCAGAGTAAGAACTTATTTCTGGTTCCATAAAGCAAACCCTGATAGAAACCTAGATTTAAATTTGTTTTTGTATTATGTGTTAAAAGATAACCGAGACCCAGTCGATAATAAAACGTGACTAATTGTTATATTATCCTCACTCTCTTAAAACCAATTTACATCTCTCAAAACATTTATGTATAGAGCAACAAAAATTCTCTATTGTTTGTTAAATCTATCATGAATGTAAGTAAAATTCTGTTAAACCCTTTATACATGGGTGAATATTTCAAAATATTGATATTCTGCGGTCACGTGTTTTTAGCTCATATGAAACATTTTTTTTAAATTAATATTTTATCGAGAAACGCTTCTTCCTATAAACTCCTTTAATGGGAGCTTGTAAAAAAATTTAAATAAAAATTTACATTTATTCCGAAATTTTAACTAAAATACCAGAAATGTCATTACCGTGGCATGTCCCAAGCTGTACCTTGCCCCATAAAATACAAAACATTTTAAAGTTGTAAATAAGTAATAATAATAAGTGGATTAATGAAGCTTTAAAGAAAAAAGAATCTTACTAATGCCCAGCCAGCTTATTTTTAGAGGTGTAACAAGTTGAGTTAAATGAATTTAAGTGACTGTCCCAAACAAAATTTCATTTCCGCGACAAAAAAGAAATCCTTAAAAAAATTAATAAACGGTCGCAGTTCTGGAGATCATATCAATAATGAGACACGTTGGTTGTTTTTGGAAAAAAATCCAAAAAGCACAAAAAATAGCAAGTTGTATTTCATGTAATAAAGGCATTTCAAGTTTTCGTTAACCTAATCTGTCATTACCGTTGTGTGTGTTTTTTTATTAATATAATATGATACAGTAAAGCCCGCTTAAGAGAAACTGCAAAATATCACAGTCTTTCTTTCACTTAAGCTGGTTTTTCACTAAAACTAACCCCGCTATAGTGAACCAAAATTTCACTTAAGTGGAGTCCGGATAAGTGGAAAAAATTTGCACCTAAGCGGATTTGAAAATTCCAAAAAAAGGTTCTGACATATCAGAATGTCAAATGTCATTTTCGTGATGAAAATTTGGTGGAGGTGAAAAATAAAAAAGAAGTAAGAGCGTTCAGCAAATTTTTTGTTCTGTTCTATTAAAATTTTTTTCACAAGAGAGTTTTTTTCAATAAAAAATATTAAATTTAACTGAAAATATGTTTCAGGTATCCGGGGTTTGGCTTAAGCGAAGGTAATTGGTGGACAAATACCTACTTGGGATGAAAAAAGTGTTTCAGATGAGCGGGTTTTTCTCTTAAGCGGGTTTCTTTAAGCGGGTTTTACTGTAATAAAATTCAACTTGTTTTCCAACGCATGCCTTTTCTTGGGCCTTAAATAATAACATGAGTTTGAAACAAAATATTCATTCAGTAAAGTTTGATTTTATTTAAAAAAAATACCTTTCGGCGTTATTTTCGTGTCATCATTTTTGTGATCAAATTTGGTCATTCCCGTGTCAATTCTCTCAACAAACATAGATAATATAAAAAAAAAGTTAAAAAATAATAAAAAAGGTGGCCGAATGGCTTAAAATGTTTAATAATGTGTTTTGAATTTAGAGTAAGAATAATATTATTATAAATTTGTTTATATTAGATAAAATTCATCTCGAGGTGCAAAATATTAATATTTTGAAATGTTTGAGGGACATATTTTTCAATTTTCGACATTTAAAGGTAAATAACTCGATTCCTAGATTTTTTCGAAACTTCTGTTATTTTTACCACTTTCTTCTATTTACAAAGTGTATTGGTGTTTTTCTTTTTTACCTCAGAGCAGATCATTGAGCTATCAAAAATAAATTCTATGTTTCTTTTTTATCTCAAATAAATCGGAGCACATAAGTCGTGTTTCTTTTTTCCATCGGAGCTAACTCGGAGCCAGTGATGCCAGACTTTTGGAGCAGGTTTTCCCACATTGATATCCAAGAATTCCCTTTTATCCCACGTCTTTCTGATAAATATCCCACAACTATCCCTTGTCGAAAAATTTAAAAAAATCTATATTGCTTTGTAATTTATAAACAAATTAATCATGCCGCATTGGCAGAAATGTTAAAAATTTACATTTAATGCATAAGTTTAACCTTTTGCAAAAAAATAAAATCACAGAAATGAATATGAACAACAAAAAAAGCAATAAAACTCAAGTGTCATTTTATTATTCATGCTCAAAAAAAGAGAAAAAAATTTTCCAAATATTGTGCTTGTTCTATCAATTTCGCTCATCGAGCATAGTTTTGCAGAACAAAAACTAGAACAACAGTTTTCGTTTATGATAAAATAAATTTTGTTTCACATCTGTAGCGTACTAGATTTTAGTAGATCAAATGCAAAAACCTAAATGAACAGATTCAGATATTTAGAATGAGTTTGTTATATGCATGACATTGTTTTATTCGACCATAGCTGAATACAACTTTTGTTTCTTAATAAAATGAACAATTTAAGAAAAAAAATTGAGCAAACCCTAAAATCCCTTTTTTTGTACTATGAGCTTCTAAAAGTCCCTTTTTTCCTTTTAGCTTATTTTAGACGTGAAATTCCCACAAAAAGGGATAAATCCTACGATCTGGCATCACTGCTCGGAGCATGCTTTGTATGCTCAGAATAAAAAGACCAAGCAAATGGAGCATAACGCTGAGCGAAGCCAACATCATACAGTTTTTATGTAATTTGACAGATTACTAAGCATAATATGACAGTTCAGTGCTCAAATTTCATATTTAAATCTGAGGGCTCTGATCATAATCTTCTCAGAGCTTTGCTTTGATCGCTCAGCCTCTGCTCAGAGAGAGCCAAAAAAGAAAAACGCCAATAATATATCGATTACAAAATTAAATATTTCTCTATGCCTCCTAATGTTTAGAAAATAGCGAAAATATACCTACTTCACTCTTTAAATCATGATGACAGCAAAAAACTTGATAAGGGTTGATGGTCGAAAACTTGGATTTAAACTACCTTTAAAAGGTACTTACGCTTTCGATATAAGAAAATGTTTTTCCTTCTTCCCACATTAAATTCCCATACGAGTCATGACTTAAATATACATAATATATGGGTACTTGTATAGGTACCAAAACCCACTGTAGCGCTGTCATGTCAATTTTTAATGAAGGTTATGTACACATAACATATTTATTTTTATTCCTTAGTGAGAAAATAAAAATTAAAACAAAAAAAATTGTGTTTGTATAGCTCTGAATATTTTGTTTAAATTTAATTAATTAACCTTTTTATGTTTTTTTTCCTACCCTTTATATTGTTTTTGGCATTCGTGTTATTCGCTCTAATATTATACCATTATCGCGAAATGGCTCACCTGTCACTTAAAAGAATATGATGGGGTTGCCGGCACGGCGCGGCGGTGCTCGATGGTTTCATGTATTCAAAAAGGGATCATATTTTTTTTTTTTACATTTTTCACATAAAATTTTTATTATTTTTGTACATTTTTATATGAAACGAATGTTATGATTGTTTTATCTGAAATTCAAATTTTCTTATATCTGCATAATTCTTTGGAAACAAATGTTTATGTTTTGTCTGAAATTTTGAATTTGTATTGAATTTTAGATGAAAATCATATTCGTTAACAAATTCAATTAGCTATTTATTAATTTTAGTAAAAATCATATGTTTGACTAAATTGATTTTAATAAAATTGAGTTCTGTTGAATTAATTTTATAGACGAAGACCATGAAAGAAATTCTTGGAAGTGATAGAAAAAAGTGAAAAAAAAACATACCATTTTCACATTTGTAACTGTCAAAGTGACATTTGGAGTTAGTTTATGATACTTCTAAAAGCTTAAATAGACATTTTGGTGATTTAAACTTTAATAAAATTTTAAAAAGATGCTAACCCGTGATTGATGATTGATTCCAGGAAAAGGAACGATTAAGAGGAACATTTATATATGTATATTCAGTGCAAAAACTGATGTGGGACTTATTAGTATTCAAATTAAGCAAATGTTGTTTTCATTGTAATCTGAAACATTTGCGCTCTTAAAATTGAGAATTGCTGATTTAAATGAAGTTTATACGTCGGCCCAATGATAGATAATCAATAGAACTTCAGCTTGAAACAGAATCAGAAATGGGTAAAAAGATACAAATTAAAAAAAAAAAAAAATACAATGCACATCGGGGTCGCACGAACTTGCACTTAAATACGATCACCATGTGGTTTGAAAGTCTACATAGTTAAGATCTATTCACCTCATTTTAGAAGTAAAAATCAGGAATTTATTTTTAAATATTCGGAACTGATTCGATTCTTCTACATAATACTTTTTCATCGATTCTTCTACATACTACTTTTTACTTGACTTAGATACTACTTATGTGGCAAGTTATGGATTCGAAAAAAAAAATAGATCTCGAGATCTTGATCAAAATTGGCATTACGACGAAAGTGAAGTCGTAAAAAGTGGGTCTCGCAATTCTGACTGCCTGTCTGTCCTGTCCTTTCAGCTGCACCCTAAATGGGTGGGTTTATTTTCTTTAAACCCCGAAACATTTTTTATTTTATTTTTTAGGATCAAAAATAACGGGAGGTTATTTATACATTATATTATTATTCTCTTATCATATATTTTTCTCAAAAACGCCCACAACTTTAAAAAAAAAAATTTAGTAGATAGTTACAAATTTTTTTAAACAAAAAGGCTACAATTTTATACACTTGAAAAAATCCGAAAAATTGTTAAATATAATTTTAATTCGATTTTCTCGAAAATGAAATGATTTTGATCAATTTTTATAGAGAATGTTTCAAAAAGTTCTCATAGAATTGTAAACCAAAATTTTCAAAAATAATTTTTTGTTGATTTTTAAAAAGTGTTTCAAAAAATTTTTTTGCGAACTTAATTTTTCGAAAACAACTTGGTCGATTCATATTAAAGTTGACACCCTGCAGTTTTAAAACATTATCTAGCAGATTTTAAACAAAAATTATTCTTATAGCAAACAATCACTGTACCTACCTACCATTCAAGTGTTTAAAATCCGTTAAGGAAAATTAAATTTTTTTCTCAAAAACGACTTCTACGATATTGATTAAAATTTTTATGTGAACTAACAGTACGACCTACAGTATTATTGGACAAAAATTTACATTAATACATTATTAACAATATCTCTCATAAAACCATTAAATCGGTTTTTTACTATTTCATTATCTGTTTAAACGATTTTAATAAAACTTTTTACTCAAGAGCTTCTAATAGCTTTTAATAAAATTTGCAACAAAAAAAAACAATTAGAATTAAAATAAAAAATTCAAAAAATAGTTGGGAGCGGGTTATAAAATTCTGTGTGGTCAAAATACTGTAAGACTGTACGTCAAAATACTGTATGGTCAAAATACTGACTTGCAAAATTCTGTATTGTAAAATTCTGTACGGCAAAATCCAGATGCTTTAAATGCAAAAGAAACTTTGCCTACACCGAACCTCGCACCTACCCCAAATCCTATAGTTGGCCCAAGCAGAGGGGTTGCATACCTCACTGTTTATCCACCGTAACTGAATTACAACTAAAGTGTTGAACAAAAACATTTGGCACGTCACCACTTTGTTAAACGATTGAGAGTGACATAAGTCCATATGGCCTTATGACGCCTGGCCTTATGACGCATGGCCTTATAACACGGCACCGTTTTTTCTTCTCTTTCTAATTGGGCCGATGCCAGACCTATTAACTTGGGTCCCTTAACTCCTAATTGGGTACCTATATTAATCAACAATTGAAGCTTGCTTCTTATTTTAAGTTCGATCTTTTATTATCTCAGGTGGTGATAAGAAAGTTATGAGGTCAGTGTAAAACCTTTTATTGATAGTCTGTATTTCAAAGTTCTGAAAGTGCGCGCGCACTTTTTTACATTATCAAAACGATATTTATTTTACAGCATTTTTACAGAATTTTGATGTACAGAATTTTTGCAATACAGTATTTTGACCAACCAGAATTTTGCTATACAGAATTTCGACATACAGTATTTTGTCCATACAGCATTTTGCACTTACAGAAATTTGACATACAGTATTTTGGAATACAGAATTTTGAATACAGTATTTTGCAACATACAGGATTTCGACCCCAACCCAAATAGTTTTGAATTTTTTTGAAATGATTTTTTTTTTAATTATGATATGTAATATTATTAAAACTTATTAGAAGCTCTTGTTAAAGAAATTTCAATAAAATCTGTTACAAAAATATTTCAAAAATGGATAGAAGGTCGTTTTTCGAAATTTATTTTTTAACTCCGCATTAATAAAGGCTAAAAAATTGTCTACCAAATTTGTTTCTTAAAAAATGTCTACAACATTTTATAGGTATATAAAAAATGATTTTTTTTTAAAAACCGCTCTAATGATTTTTAAATTTTTTTTCTCATATTGAGATATTTTGTTTAAAAAATCCGATGGTGTAAACATAGCGTTGGTATCAAAACAATTTCAGAGGTTGTTATAATCACTTTATTTCTAATTATATTGATTTTTGGACACTTTTTCAATCTAAATTGTAAATTCCGTTTTGTACTAACATAATAAATTTTGGAAGGTGGCATAAAATATAGAAATAAAAATAATTTAATAACGTAGATGAAGATAAATAGACAACTAATTCTGTTTAAGTGGAGCGATTGAATATATTTCAATTTTTAAGTTCAAGTGACCTCAACTGATGAGCCCAACCGTCGTACCTGGACGAAACGCATTTTTTGGAGTTGAGGTCACTAGAATTTAAAAATTAAAACTAATTTATTTCTTTTAAATCAGACTAATAGATCTAAATTAATCAAACTCTAAAACCACATTCTGGTCGCTCATAAGAACAAGTTCGTGCAACCCAATCGTACGTGCATATTAATTTTAGTCAAATTCTCCACTCATTTTTCTTAATCTGCAGGAACAAATAAATAAATTCACAAAATTTCTGAAACGACTAACACCTGGTAGTATAAGAATCGAATTTGGCTATCAAAACAAAGAATTGGCACTTTTTCTCTGTTTTTCTAGTTTTTTTTTTTTTTTTTAATCAATCATATTATAAGACCTACTTAATTGTTTCATATTAAAAAGTATTAAAATATTTATTATCAGAAAGCCTCTTCTCTAATTCATTTCAAAACAGATTCAACAACAATTTAAAACCATTAACAAAATGAGAATTTAATAAATTAAAAAAAAAAGGTATTAAATTTTATATTACATACACTTGTGTGCGTATATGAGTATTAAAAAACATAAAATATACCCACAGGAACCATATATAGGCTATATAAGATGCCTACACAATATAAATGTTTTTATTTTTTTTATAGCTCCATTACTTCAATGTATAAGGGCGCATTAAAAATTCATAAAAAAAAAAAAAAAAATGTTTTGCATTCACATATACGAATATACATGACATTTTTACACAAAACATCTTGCTTCAATAAAAAGCCATTAAACTATACAAATTACCTTTTGTTTCACTTTTCAGATTTAACACCCTAAGGAAAGGAACGGTAATAATACACATCAAATCAAATGCCAGCCCGAAAGGGGCTGCTAGCGCCCCAAAATACTTTTTTGGATACAATTGCAACACGTTTCGATGGAACTCGTAAGTAAAGACATTATACATATTCATAAACACCCGCTCCATAAAAAGCTTAATACCCACACAAAAAAGTTAGCATATCATTTATTCAAATGAGCAAGGAAAAGAAGGATATTATTGCGCAGGCAATTTCAACAGGTATTCCGTTATTATTGTGTTTTTAACTGCCTTTGGGGGTAGGTAATAAGACGACGTGATGTTTTTTTGATTTAGAAAAAAGCTATAAGAAATTGCGGGTTTTCTTTGTTTTGTTTTTTGGTTCTGTTATATTAATTTTCTCCTAAAAAAAAGAAAAAGTCCTTCAGACACAAAAATTTAGTAATTTATTTTTTTCGAATTTTATCAAACTTTATAGCAGAAGATATTAACCGATATTTTTGTACCCCTTTTACCCCCCAATTCGTGATTTAGTCGAGGTAGATTTGAGAGGACAAAATTGAAGTTTTTCAGCCCACATTAGGCGTGGTTTTTTTTTGCAAGCGTGGGGGGAATTGAATAAAAAACAACGTGCGTCGGTACTAACCAATTTTTATGTGAAATGCAATAACAACAAATTAGCAAAACCCAAATAATTTTTCGGGGCTTAGCTTAAGCGCACAGAATAACTGTGATACCGGCGTGAATTTTTTTTCTGTGATGGTGTCGCTAATCCCTATAACACTCAGCTGTCGTTTTTTCAACCAATTGTCCTCGGGATTGCAAACAAACCCACCTTCTATTTCATAGGGCTCTCTCGCCTGCAAATCGTCGTTTGTAAACTATCAAGCCAACGTCGTTTAAGCCTCCTCCCCCCATCTCATTGAATATGTTGTGAATTTTCTTCCCTTAAAGGACTTTCATCTTGGTCGAATTTTTGTTTTTAATTTCCCATCCCAGAATTTTCTTTAAGAAATCACACTTCAAACAAAACTTCTCCAAACTCCAACTTTATACCCCAATATCCATTATAACTGAATTTTTTTTTTCAAATTCCTTTTGTGATTCGGTTCAGCTACGGTGATGATAAAGGAAGATTATCTTCCTTAATTCAAAATCATTAAAACAAATTCTCATTTCCTTCAAAAGAAGGTTAATTGCTTAATCAATTTTGTTGACTTAAAAATTATAATCGAAAGGACTGTGATATCCTTACTTGAAATCTTTTTCCTCATTTCGAAAGAAAAAGGGAAAGGTCAAATTACAACAAATCACTAACCAATAAATTAAAATAAAAATCCCTTCTGCTTGTGCAAAATAGAGGAATTCTTTTAACGAAACAAGGCCGCATATGCGACGGGGCTGAAAATGGGGGTGGGTGTGGAAAAAGTTCTTAAGATTAAAAAACAAAATACCAAAGAATCTATATAATATCGCCTGCATTTTTTCAATTTAATGAACCATTCAGCTTTAATAAATAACAATCATCAGAGAAAGAGCGATGGGCGAGAGAGTTCCATCCTTTCAATTGTTAAAAATCTTTAGCTTTACTTTTTGAACGAACAATATACCTACACTATACTGATGATGATTATATAAGGCTATAGATCAAGGACTAAATATTACGTAAAGAACTTACAAAAAAAAAAAAATATCTTTCAACTTAAACTTTGAAAAGATACTTTTTCTCCTATCTGACAGAAAATTGAGAAGGGAAAGAATTTCCACAATTTATCAATACTCAGTTTTGGAATGGTGACGAAGACGTTCGCAACAACCTACCTACATATAGCTATGTATGTATGTAATGTACTTGTGAACGTGAGAGAGAGTGGGGACTTGGGAGCATATCGCTGAAGTTAAAGATGGTGTTCAAACATAAGGTTGGATATACCTATAACAAAGAAATATATTATGTGAGGGTGGAAACTTCTTGAATGACAACCAATGAAGGGTGTTGAATTGTTTAAGAATTCGATGACCTTTGTTAGCTTGTCAAGAGGTCATTCTTTCATTATAGGGCTCATTAGATTCTTGATGTTAAAGAAACATTTGTTTTTTTTTGAGAAAGGAAAAGTCCAAAAATTAAAATGGGTAACAGGTTGCAAAGTCATATACTTAGCTGAGATAAATATATCTGTGGCAGTAAGACAGAGTAGCGCATGTTAAAAAAAGAGTTTTCGAGAAATAGCATTTTTATCTACAATCTGTAATAATAATTAATATGTAATTTTTTTTTATTTAAAAATGTATAGCTCTCAAACTGTGGACTACTTACAATCGAAATACCGAAAAATCGCTTATGTCGACATAAGCTACTCTGTCTTATTGCCACAGATATAATATGAACGTTTAAAGTTTGGCAGGTATAAGTATGTACGGTGCCGAACCTGGAAATTTTGCCGCCCTAGGCAAATTGTTATTTTGGCGCCTCAAATAAAAAAAAAAAGATAACAACAGCATTAATATATTTACATGGATTTTATTTAATGACATGTTTACAAAATTTTTAAACTAAAATGCTGATCTGCGATTTTTCATTTTTTCAACTCTTGTAGGGATTTCTGGTTTCTTTTTCTAAAATGCAATTAAGCATGTCTATGAATGAAAAAGTTGCAAGGCCGGTTAATGGCTCTTGGGTCATTTTTTAGAGAAGATTGGTTTTTTAAGTTTAAGCTTCGAAAAGTTATGGCTTCACCTGAAGGAAACCTTAATAGTAATTAGTATCTTAAATGTCGTTAACAAATTCCCACACAATTCCAGTAAGAAGTGTGAAGCTATATACATAGTTTAAAATTGACAAAGCAGAAGTTTCATTAAATATATTATTTTCCTTTAAGAGGTATTTAGCTATAATATCCTTTCGAACTTCGTTGCCAATTATTACTGTTAATGTTGCTACAAGTTGTTCGCAGCCTTTTAACTCCACCTTCTTTGAAATGTCGCAAAGAAATCCGATATTTTGGCTGAGAAACTGGTACTGCGCAAAGTGCTCATCAAGAGAAAATAGTTGAGCGTCGATAACGTTAAAAAAAGAAATCAGCTTAAAATTTAAATTTTGGATCGATTGTTCCAAGATATTTTTCAGGTTGATAACTACGAAGCCTCCTTGAATCGGACTAACATAAAGAAATCCACTTGATTGTTCATTTTCGTAGAAATTTTTTTAGCGTCCTTTTATAATTTTTCAAACAAAGATTCCTAAGAACGGTTTATCTGAACGTATACATACTGTTGTAATTTATCAAAATCCTACAAACAGGTTAAAAAGTCCTTTGATTTTGATTGAAGCATTTTCGAAAGGATATTTATTGGCATAAAAACTCGTTACAAATTTCTGTTGACAGTATACAAAAGTATTTTTTTGAAGAATGGTCCAGCGCTTGGAACAACAACGATGAACGAAGAAGTAATTGAAGTAGATGGATGTATTAACCTTTTTTGCTTTGAAATTATTGTATTGATTTTGCCGCCCTAGTTAAGTGCCGCCCTAGGCAATTTCCTATTTTGACTTCAGGGGCAGGTTTGGCACCGGGTATGTATATTATAATAAAGCCTAGACAGAAACTTTTTAATGACTGAAATTGCTAAAAGGTATATTGCTTGAACTAGCTTAAAAGTAAACACATAAATATACTTAAAGGCACAATTGAACTTTATAGAATAAATAAAAAATTATATGAACTCATAGAGCCACAGGGGGAGGAAGTCAATTTGTTTGGTTGATGGTATTTTTGGTTAAATTAAATTCTGTAACTTGAGTTTCTTAAAGCTTTTTATGAATTTTTGTTAAATAAAAAAAAAAAATTCGTCAAAACAAATAATAAAAAAAAAAACATTTAAACTGCAAGAAAACGGGCAGAAAACACAAACTTCCAACTTAAATTATTACGAGTTATAATCTTGTTGGATATAGTTCATAAATATTCGTCATGAAATCTATAGGTAAGATGAACCGAACTTAAAAAAAATTGCGTATTGACAAGGTCCCAACTATTCAACTGGATGAGACCAATTGAGTTTTTGTATATGACTAAAGGACGTTTTAAAAGCTATTTTGGATACAAATTTTAAAAGCCCATGTTTTCCATCAAAATTACTTCTTGTGTTAATTTCATTTTTCATTTGACCTTAATTTCATTAAAATGATTGAAATGTCATAAAAATCAATAGAAGACATATTTTTTTTTTAATTTAGGAATGATCGAATTCAAGTTGACAACACTATTTTGGTAAGCGGTGTTCGACCAACTTTAATTCTTTTAACAAAATTAAGCGAAGGCTTTCTCTTGCACAAAAAAATTAACATACAAAAGGAAATTGAAAATTAATACGAGAAATTGTGGTTTGACGTGACTTCAGAAAAGCCAGTGGGAAGGGACAATGTCTTGCAGTCAGTGGAATCAAATCATTAATCTTAAAAATAAAGTAGCCAGAAACGATTTCTTTTTAACAAACACGATAGATTTTACTTAAAAAAGCCAAAATGGTTACTGGGTCACCATTATTTAATTGAAACTTCATGTACAAAAAATCAAAAAATTCTTATGTACAAAATTCTTGTTAGACCAATTTTCACAAACGGATTTTGTACTTGTTTTACGATTTCACCTACTGTGGCAAAAGAATTCGAAATATTCGAACGAAAAATTTTAAGATTTTGTTGCAGAATGTTACAAGAAACTGAAACGCAGTTTTTGTTCAGTCACTTTGGTCATAAATGCTACGAAAATTAATCTTATTATTTCACTTTCAAAATCGTAGGAGGCGTTTCTCAAAAAAAAAAAAAAAATAGATTTTCCTTACCGCTTTTTAAGCACTTGTATGGGTGGTATCGTTATTTTTTAATATAAGAATAATTTTCATTTTAAATCTGCTAGATAATCTTAATAAACTACTGAGTGCCAACTTAAATGAAAATCGATCAAGTCATTTTCGAATTACATAATATTAAGTTCTCAAAAAAAAAAAAAAAAATATTTCGAATTTTTTTTTTTAAATTCAGAGAAAAATTATTTTTGAAAATTTGTATGAGAATACTCCAAAAAGTTGTAACAGAATTTACAAATTTTTGAAACATTCTCCATAAAAAAATAGATAAAAATCAGTTGCAACGTTTTTGAGAAAATCGAAATCAAAATATGGTTCTTTGGCATGAGGTACGATTTATAACTATTTTTTGGATTTTTTTTAAATGATACCCTTTTTGTAAAAAAAATTACTCAATTTTGTTTTAAAAAGGTTATATGCACGTTTTTGAGAAAAATAAGATTTTAATTATTTTATAAAAAAATTGTCTGACAGATACCGTTATTTTTTGTCTTAAAATAAAACGAAAAAAAAAAAAACGTGTCAGGGGAATGCTCAAAAACTCTAGGCTCCAGCCGAGAGGACAGATCAGAGAGACAGACAGATTTGCGAGACCCACTTTTTTCCACTTCACATATTGATCAAAATCTCGAGTTAGATTTTTTTAAGAATCCATAACTTGACATTTATAGTACCTAAAAATCGCAAATAAAAATGGAAAATTAATAGCAGATAAAACAGCATGGCTGCCATGAAATGTCAAAATCCCTCTTGAAAAACGCTTTTTTTTTATTACTACAACAGGGAGTACGCTATGTTTTACAAAAAAAAAGGTTTCAATTAAAAAAAGCAATCCACATTGTTCCTTTAATAAATAAGTTAAAAAAAACTAGCTCTATTTTGTGAATATTTTTTAAAACAACTATTTAAATACGATTTTTTTTCTTTTGAGTGAAAAAAATTTAATTGAAACATTTTAATAATATTTTTATTGGATATAATTCAGCTATGAATTCAACTTATTAAGTTCTTTAATTTCATCCATTTATCTTAATTTATATGATTTTGCACAAAAATTGATAAGTAAATTCAAATTAATTAGTCTGCCCATTTAAATAAATCAATTAAGCAAATATGTGATAATAATTAAAACCAACAAATTAACACACAGAATTCGGGTTAAAATAAAAATCAATATAATATTATAATTGAATAAATATGCGGTTTCTTAATTAATGGAATTATGGAATTTGATTGACAACATTATCCTACAACATGGTTTGTATTATTTTATATCACGTTGAATTGTTGCGTCCGAAAAGAGAACTGAACGAAAAGATTTTTTTTTTTTTTGATATAACGATAAATCAATCATAGCTAATTGTATTTAAAGCAAGCATAATTAATCATTATTATTATAAAATATAATAATTCCTCAGTTCGAAATAAATGTTGCTGAGTAAAAATATCATATAATATTATTTTATATAGACAAAAAAGATAATATTATATTTTTTTCGATATTATTGTAGATGGCAATATTATGGTACAGTGGGATTTAGTGTTTGACCTGCTTATAAGTCTGGGTTTATGCCCCACTTTTACAGTCGGTATTGTTTCAGAAATATTCACAGCCTTATAGCTGAACGCGTGCCAGGGGATTTTGAGATATAATAAAAACATTACTCTCAACTTGTAACTAGTGTAATTAAAAAATTAAGCAAGTTATTGTATTTTTTTAAAACTTTGTTTTAGGGTTTGATTAAAATTCACATAATTTTTAAAATAATTATGTATTTCAAAATAGTAATATTCTGTGGCCATATGGTTAATGCTTATCGAGAAGCGCTTCTTCCTATAACACCTTCAACGTCGACTTATACAAAAATAAAAATAAAAATTTACATTCATTCCGAAATTTTAACTTAAATATTAAAAAATTCACCGTGGCAAACTCTAGTTTCCCTTATCAAATGCATAATATTTTAAAGTAATGAATAATTTTGAAAAATGTATATAGCTTTAAAGAAAAAAGGAAAATGGTAACTAAGGGAGTGCGTGAAGTTAGCCCCCTTTTTTTTAGAATTTGTTATTTTTGAAAGTTGTTCCAGGTTGTTCCCGATTTGTTCCGCATTGTTTCAAGTTGTTTTTGAAAAACATTCAAAAATGGTTGATTTAGAGCCTAGCCCCCTTTTTTTCGAAAATCAAATTTTTGAAAGTTGACCCAGATTGTTCTAGTTGTTCTGAACATTGTTCCAAGTTTTTGGATCCCTATGTTCAAAATTTCAAAAGTGATGGGCAAAATTCGAAAAAAAATTCTAGCCCCCTTTTTTCGAAATTCTTAATTTTGAATTTTTTTTTCGGGTTTCAAAAAATGTTTTAACCATTGTTCCAAAAAGTTCAAAATTGTAGGACGTGTATTTTTAAAGATAAATCCTTCCAAACTTTTTTTCAAAAATCAAAAAAAAAACCGCTCCCTAATATTTAATTTTTTTTTGTTCAATTAACTTTTCAAACTTGATGATAAATGCATGTATTGAAAAAAAGTTCTGACCTTACATTCATACTAACAGCTTAAAAACTAGCTTTGAAAAAACATCACCGAATTTTGTATCTTTTCAAAAATACCCCTACCTATTTTGAAATATAACAAATTCCAAAAAAGGGGTTATAAATTCACACACTCTAGTAAGTTGCTTTTATGGTAAAAATATTATTTCCCCCTAAGAAAAAAGGATTTCGTATATTATTCCACCACAAATCCCACCAAACAGATTTTTCTCCACCATTTTGGTTGGAAAAACCATCAATCTGGGAACACAGTATATTATTTTCCATATGTTCATTTGGCCAGTTTATATTTTTGAGATCTTGCAGCAATTTGACAAATATAATGTAAACAGGGGTGGAATCGGCTAAGGTGATAAATGATTGTCACATAAACCATAGTCACGTCATGTGATTGTCATTGAGTTTTCAGTCTGGGTAAGGTGATTCAACTGAATAAAATTCAATTGAATACTTTCCAATGGAAATTGTCAAAAACATGGTTGCCATAGTGAATGCTTCAAATGTTTGTAATGAGCTACTTAAAATATAGAACGAAAATGACGTCTTTACGATATAATTCTTTTGTTTTCTTCATATTTCGGAATGTATAGTAAACTTTTTTGGTCACAGACAAGATTGTTTATTTTTGTCTATAACATGAACGGTAAAAAAAGAACTCTGAAAAATTTGTAAAATATTTGTAGGCTGCTGGTAATTCTATTCGTGCTCAGGCAGATACGTCAAATTTGTAGGAAAATGACAATCACATTTTTGATGTGATATCAGCTTACACAGACTGAATTGGTTAATTATGACTCTCACTTATCTCAAATCACATTACACGATTCCACCCCAGGATTGCACCTAAATAAAATTGGTCGACTTGATTTTTTTTTAAATATGATGTTGGAGCAGGATCGAAACGACACGGATCAAGTTCGATTGTAAGATTATAAGTAACAATAGCTAATTTCTTCTTAAACCTAGATACGAGCAAGTATACGTACGACTATACGACCCACAATAAAAAAAATATTTTTTTTTTCTGCAATGCATACATATAATACCATGTTCATGTACATATTATGTAGAATCTATAGATATTGAATCACGCTTATCGTGGGTTTTTTTTATATCTATATAGCATGAAGTCAACAAACAAAATATATTCAAAATGAATTGAATAGGTAATGAAGATTATTGCATGGAAAAAAAAATATAAAATTAAGTTAGGTCCCTCATTAGATATTATTGTAAGATGTCAGTATTTCACATAAGCTATACTGAAAGAAGCGGAAATCATGTACATATGTGGTGTGGAAAAACGAAAAAAAAAAATGAAATAAATCAACATCCTTTTTCAATTTATGCGCAGAAAATCACATTTATATGAACGAATGTACATATATGTATAAGGTTAGGTATGTATGTATTTTGCGTGATTATATTGAGCTAAACATAAATGAGCATTCATGACTTTAAGTGACACAAAATTATATTTAAGATACAAAATCGGATTTGTTTAAAATAAATGAATCTATTGAATTGATTTATCTAATGGGTTATTCAGGATGATGATGTTTAGGAGTCTGATAAAATTGTATAATTCAAACAATTGCTTTAATATATTCAAATTATTTTTTATTTATCAGAAATATATAATTTTGAAATAATAAAAAGGCATTGGATTGTTATTTTCGTTCTAATTAAAAAGAAATTTATGTAAATATTTTTGTATCTACCTTCAATTAATTTCCATTCATGCATTTCTGCCGTTCAAATCTAGGTTTCAAAAATGATAATCGAATTTTCTATAATCACACAAACTATCACCACATCTCCCACATAAAATCCATCCTTATCATTTGTGGATTAAAAGTAGAATAAAATAGTTCATAAATTGTCATTTTTAGAAGAGACCGACCTAGATATCTGGAATAATCTCTGGGTCTCCCTATGTAATGGATTTTCTCGTGCATAATTGTTTGGAAAATAATCTATTTAAATTAAACCAATTATTGACATTGAGTTCATTCATATATAAATCCTTTTTAAGATTTCTATTTTTTTTTTATTTATTCCCTTTCAAAATGAAGGAATGAATCTTTTCTTCCTACATAAAACTAAATCTACAGAATTAAAAAAAAAATCCTTTATTCTTGTCTTATTTTCAGATTCAAATTTTGTGCTGGGAAATGCTCAAGCAAATACCAATCCAATCGTTTATTGTTCGGATGGCTTCGTGGAGCTAACAGGATATTCTCGGGCCCAAATAATGCAAAAAGGTAAAACTTTTCAAAATCCAATTTAAATTGTACTTTTTTTTTTGCCAAATACTTTTTTTCTAGCTGATGCTTCATCTTAAGTAGTTTTGCTGTCAATTCTTTTTTATTTTTTTTTGTTTCTACCTTTTCGAGTTAAACCTGATGATGTTGGGGTAAAAAGTTTTTTTTTTTATTTTATTTTGTTTTGTTTGCTATGTCGTTGTTGTTGATTTTGTTGGTTTTTTTATATAAAAAAAAAAAAACAATTCTTAACTTTATATTTCAGGATGTTCATGCCATTTTCTATACGGGCCCGAAACGAAGGAGGAACATAAATTACAAATTGAGAAAAGTCTGAGCAATAAAATGGAACTTAAGTTGGAAGTTATTTTTTACAAAAAAGATGGTAAGCAGGGCTGGATTAGAAAGTATTTGAGATAAAGAAGACAAATGTTTTTCGTGTAATCATCTACCCGGGTACCCGGTTACCCGGGTTG
Source organism: Epistrophe grossulariae (assembly GCA_929447395.1). Classification (NCBI taxonomy): domain Eukaryota; kingdom Metazoa; phylum Arthropoda; class Insecta; order Diptera; family Syrphidae; genus Epistrophe; species Epistrophe grossulariae. Next base: position 139,831,388 of record OV839566.1, read on the forward strand.
CTTGTACCCGGGTACCCGGGTATTCGGGTATAATGGGTATTACCCGGGCAACCGGGTACCCGGGTAATTAAAATTACCTGCTTACCCGGGTAGATGATAACCCGAGTGGAATCATCAGCCCTAAATCAATGTCTCCAACACCTTGATGAGACATAAAATAAATTAGTTCCATCTTAGTTATTTTACAAATGGCTGTGGTTCGCACCCAGTTGCTATTTTTGCTTTTTTTTTTACTGTACCCGGGTAATCGGTTAGTCGGATAATCGGGTAGTCGGGTAATCGGGTAGTCGGGTAGTTGGGTACCCGGGTAATACCCGGGTATTCGGGGATTACTTGGGTACCCGGTAATAACCGGGTACCCGGGTACCCGGGTATTATCAGCCCTAGTTTAAAATGGGGATCCGAAAAACTTATTTTTATTTGTATAGTTTATATATCATAAATTTTTATTGTATTTACTTGTAAATCGCTTAGCCAAGATATTGGTTTTTTTTTGTCATCGAATATAATATTCAGGTCGATTATCAAAACACACACAGGAACTGTTTAGAGTTCAGAAGTAAAAAATTATACTCAAAAAGGGAAAGAACCAACAAATTTATTTATAGCGTTTAAGCTCCTTTAAGCTCCTATACGTCTCAGACCGGCCATGGTGGTTACATTATTAGTAGACAAAAAATTGATGGTAAGAGATGATGATAGCTTAGTTGATAAGGGTTTTTGGTTAGGTACTAAAATATTTACCCTAAAAAAAAAAAGATACACCATAGCAGAAAGGTAGATAAGCCCTAATCGACCAGAACGATTAATGATCTGATCGAATACGTGACTTTGGTATAGAAGTGGCGAACAGAAACATTTATAGACCTCCCCTGATGTTATATATAATTTGTATTGATTTTCTTGTTCTTATAACTTCAACTTCAATAAAATAAGGATTGGGTTAATTTAATGGCCAGATTGATTTCTAGAAATAGACAAAACATCCTTGCAAATAAATATAATATATATAGCTATACCTACCTAGGCCTACGTAGCTTTTTGTATTTGCTTTGTCAGCTATCATTCAATGAATATATTAAGGTGTATCTATCTATTTATCTATATCTTGGTATATTCGAAATGAAGCTTAGATTTTGATATTTTAAAGACCGACACGAACAAACTTTTGCTTATGGTGTTGAATTCGACTTTGGGTTTCGTGAAATTTTGCTATAAGAATTCTTTTCTCTGAACATGTGTGTATAGCAGAGGTTAGATGTTATATGCATACCTATTACTCGTATGTGTGAGAAGTTATTTATATCAGGGATCTGATGGAAGGCTGAAGGCACTTATTTTAACCTAATCGAACATATTATTCAACCATTAAGCAAATTGAGTGGTAGTGTGTGTTATATCGATATATGTTCATATATTTTTATACGAATTGACTGACGTGGTATCTGGATGTGTCAGGATTCAATCAAAATGGTGTCGGTTTGTATGTTGGAAGCTCATATATGTACATTATGAACGTTTAGTATACACAATGGTTTTTTGTGTGTTTTTTCCACACTGTGATATCAATTCAAATATACGTTATGTTAAAAAATTGCAAAAAAATCCTAGATGAAGATAATGCCGGGGAATAATAATGTGTTGTGTGTTAATTGAATACAAAACCATATTGTTAAACTAAGCAGAAAAAAAAAATACTTAAAATTTATATAGTTCTAAGAAAAACGAATTAATATAGAGGTCAATCTGTAGAAATAATCCAAGTGAAGGTTTTTAAATGCAATTATCTCTAGATATTTTGGAAGAAGAAAAAAAAAAAAAAACTTTCTTAAAAGTTCGATGCAAAATCGTATATGTGCAATAAAAGTTAGTGAAAATAGTCAGCTAATTAATGCCTTAAGCTGCTATAACTAGTTCACTTATTGCCAAAATTCAACTTTTTATGCTATATTTTCTTAAGAAATAAATTCTGCATAAATGGATTTAATCACAATTGTACAATCATGGTTGTTGCAGAATATTAAAGTTAATAAAATCAGTTTTTGTAGTCGCGATATCTTGTAACTGATACCTCGTGTGGAAAAAATTTAAATAATATTTTTGTAAGTTAAAACGATCGCCTATAGCATGCGCCGCCAAGCCACACATCGTCGTCAACGTCAAATCATGCTGACACAGTTAATTCTATAAACGAATTAGACTAGTGTGAACTTCCGACCGATGTGAAGGATGAAATGCGATATCTTGCACAAGCTGCAAGATGTCCAATCCATTGAGGGTTCTAGCTGTTAAGTTAGTTTTAAGTAATTTTAGTCTTTAAAAAGTCTCAATAAAAAATAAACATTGAATATCAAACGAAATTCATTACTTGTATACATAGTAAATATTTGAATCTATATTGTGAGTATAAATTATTAATTCAACAAATTCGCTATTTTAGCTTAGTACGCAGATCATTCGAAATTTTAGCTTCCATATATCAAATTTTCTCCAAAATCTAGCCAAGCTAAAATTGTTCGGCACATTTTATTCTCTAGCTTAATTTTAAAGTTTGTGCGAATTTGTCTTTGTGAAAATAAAAATCGATAAAAAGAAATGTTTGGGAACGAACGAAATTGGCATTGCCTCAAATATTGCCAACGGAGCCACAGCGTAAGAGTTTACCTATTTAAATTCTAATTTTTTGCCGAATACAAAAATTTTTAGTTCGAATATACATACTTTTTCGGCTCCGGGAACTTAGCACCTCATATATGGGATATTTGCAAAAAAAGTATACCAGTTGAAAGGCCACCGGATCGTGATTAAAGGTCAGCTAGTTTCAGTAATTGGTCAGTCATATATTTTTTTTTAATATCTTTTTAAATTTTTTTCAAGGTCATAGCGATTTTTAGCACCTCATTTGTGGGATATTCAAAAAAGGATATATATTTTGAAAGGTAACTCAGTCCTCATAAAAGGTCAGCTAGTTTCGGAAATTGGTCAGCTATAGATTTCTTTTTATGAATTAAAGAAAAAAAAAAAATTCAAGGTTACTAGCATAAGACTTTTAGAACCTCGTTTGTGGAATTTCGCAAAAAAAATGCATACCATCTGAAAGGTTATGTTATACTTATAAAAGGCCAGCTATATTCGGAAATTGGTCAGGTATAGATTTTTTTTATGATTTTTTGCATTTTTTTGTGAAATTCCACAAACGAGGTGCTAAAAGTCTTACACTAGTGACCTTGAAAAAAAAATTAAAAAATCATAAAAAAAATCTATGCCTGACCAATTTCTGAATATGGCTGACCTTTTATCACGATCCGGTGGCCTTTCAAATGGTATACTTTTTTGCGAATATCCTATAAATGAGGTGCCAAAAATCGCTAATGACCTTGAAAAAGTTCAAGCTTGGATTACAAGTTTTCTAAGCCTGACCATTTTTTGAAAATAGCTGACCTTTTATGACCAATTAGTGACCTTTTAGATGGCATACTTTTTTTGTGACTATCCCATATATGAGGTGCTAAGATCCCGGAGCCTACTTTTTCTGTAATTAAAGTTGTCCACTAAGGACAAAATCTAAAATAATAGGTATGAATATAAGCAATATTTTGCCCAAACTATTTAAGATTCCGCTAAAATAATACTGAAGTTAGCAGGCAAAAACGGTGCCGTGTCATAAGGCCATGCGTCAAAAGGTCATATTTAGATGTTTAGATGTTACACGTAGAAAAATGTTTATGAGTATGATTGGTGTTTATACATGTACTCAATACTCATAAATAATAATTATTCGTTTCCATTGTTAGGTCAGCTGGAGTTAAAAAAAATATTTAAATTTTAATAATGTCTAAAATAAGGAAGGTTTTTTTTTTTAATAATACAAATTCTATACACTATACTTTTGAAATAAATCAGCCAAGTAGAAATCTATATAAGATGAACTGAACTTAGCAAAAATTGCGTATTGACAAAGGCCCTCACTATAGTCAACTGATGAGTCCAAGTGAGATCGCCGGGACGAAACGTCAATTTTTGTAGGACTTAAAGGCCGTTAAAAGAGTTTAAAATAAATGTTTGCCCAAGGGAAGATATACAAAATTCGAGACATTTTTTAAAATTTTCGCATCCAAAATTATTCCCTAAGGTAATATTTTGCTAAGCTACTTTTTGCGCAAATTTTAAAAAAATATTCTAAAATTTAACTTAAACTGATCATTGAAATTTATTTTTTGTTATTTTACAATTATTGGGAACAGAAGTTTTTATTTTCAATAAATTTTGAGTTAAAACTTGAGGTTTTATACCTAAATTTTGAGTAACTTATAAGTATTAGCAATTCAAATTTAAATCCATTGAGTTTTGTATCTAGCTATATGTATGTCAACAAAAATATTTAGATATGTCCTTAAGTCGTAAAAAGGTATGGCAATATGACATTTCATCAAAGCGACAAAAGGCCATTTGTTCGAATATGACTTTATGTCACTTTCTTAAAGTGTCATTAGACCATATTTTGTAATACGATGGCCTTATGAAACGGCCTTATGTCACGGCACCGGCAAAACACGTGTCTTATTTTAAGGTTTTTTTTTTTATTTTAGTTTATTGCGCAAAAATATTTTGTATGGGAATTTTTTTTCATTTGAAATTCAGATTCGCGAAATGTGATTCATTTTGACAAATTGTTAACGAAATCACGATAAAATTAAAATCATAAGAAAATCCCACAGATGAAGACGAAGTTTTCTTCTTATTCTGTTATTCAAAAAAAAAACTGAAATTTTGTAAATAAGCTGTTAGAATGTAAAGCAAAACATAGAATTTTTTTTAAAGAATTCCAACCACTGCCGCAGCTACTTTTTTAGTTGTGAGATTTCTCCTTATTCTGTTAATCAATTAAGTTGAATTTTGTAAATAAATTCTTTAAAACTTAGGAAAATTGAATTTGTTTTTAAAATTCCAACCACTGCCACACCTATTTTTCTTATATTTGTAAATTTTTCTTAATTCGGTTTATGTAACTATAGAAAGCTGGATTTTTTAAATAAACTCTTTACAACTTAAAGGACAACATGTAATTTTTTGTTAAAAGTTGACCTACATACTTAGGGATTCATAAATCACAGTAAATTTTAAATCATTAAAGAGGTGCGTCCTAGGTCAACCTTATAATGTTATAGCTCCGAAGTGAGCTGCCAAAATATTACAAAAAAAATGAAAAAATTATAAGTTTTTTTTTGCTAAGATAGAAATCTTTTCCCAACTAGATTTATCGCTTAAACTTTGTCAACAAATAAGCCCGATGTTGAAAAATATCCGAAGCACGTAAAGCTTAAAAACCATTCCAATATATGTTGTGAAACTTAAAGAATTAACTAATAATAGCTTAGTTCCTTTACTTTGAAACTCTGTGCATTTCTGTGAATTTCTACACCAAAGTCTGCCAAAGTTCATATAAAAAAAATAAAATGACGTAGAAATTCACACAAATGCACAGAGTTTTAAAGTAAAGGAACACACCTTATAATTAAATATTTAAAAAATATTCGAATTCTTAATTTTATTCATTTCTAAAACATTTGATTTTGTAGCTTGCTTTATTTTTTTAAACTTCAAATTTTAAATACAAAATTATATAAGCAATTACTTACATAGGTAAAAAAATTTATTTTTTGCAAAACAAATTGGTATTTAAAAAAACTGTCCACGAAAATAAGGAACGCTAAATAAAGGTGTTTTTGTTTTTGTTTTTCTATCAATCTTTTGAAATAATTATAACTTTTAAATGATCAATCTTAGTAACAAAATATTATAGTCCAGTCGGAATAAACATTTGACATGAACAAAATTTTACTGTATACACTTTTCTTTTTTAATAATTCCTTAGAGGGGGGTTATTTGGATCATATATGTAGTTTTTCGGAAAAAACTTCACTGGGACGGAGATAGGTCAAATTTTTATGTCATGCTTTAGGATTTAAAGGAACCATAAATAATTCAAAATCAGCTTATTATAAATTGTGTGTGATATTAAATCCAATATAGTCTTGCTATACCAATAGGAGTAGATATGAAATTCGTGATTCTTAAAATATACATAGTTTTATCTGGAAACTTAGATATGTATATCTTCTAATAACATTTTAATAGTCAAAACAGTAAATTGTAGCTATAGCTACTAAGTTTCGAAAGCTCAAATCAAATTAGGTGAAATCAAAAGTTTGTATGTATTTAAAAAACCTATACACTATTCAGCATTCTCAACTGGAATTATTAAATATTTTTTAAAAAGGGACGAAACTTAAGTTCCGATATTCGTCTTCAACTATAATATAAGGTGTGTTTTGTTCATTGCTGCATATCCAGCGCAACACAAGTCTGAATAAAACGATTACTCACTCTATACGTTCATTTCAATAATTCAAAGTTCTATCCCCAGCACAGCCATCTTTTTTTTACTGACTTCTTTATCGCCAGCAATCAAATTGTTTTTGTTTGCCAAGGGAAATTTTACTGCATAGTATACATCGCTGCTAGCAGGTGAGTGTAGGATACAAAAATTGCTTCCCAACTAGAAATCAATTGATTATGAAAATATACTATCCAATTCATTCAGCAAAATGAGAAGTTGGATTCTTTTTTCATCCCTCCGTCCCTTAAATAGTCAAATTTTTCTCACTCTTAATTAACAGAATTTTATAAAAGTCTCTTTTATTCAATAATATGTACATGAATTATCAAATAAAAAAAAAATATCTCAAAGAACATAAAGCTACTTGGTCATCAAGCTTGTGCTGTATATGAAAATATATTTTTAAAGCGTTTTTACTTACATCGAACTTTTTTTATCATTATTGCATGCCATTGGTAGAGTATAGTTGCGTCATTTCTACGTATGATAAAAAATAACTTTTAAAAACGCTCAAATAAATAAGTCATTTCCATCTGTCTTATATATTCCATTTTGTCTTATATTAATTTTAACGATTTTTCTTCTGAAACTTTTAATCCATTAAATTGGTTTGTATATATATATAACAGAAACCTCAGCTTTTCCTAGGAATATCCATTCCTAGAGTATGAATTTTTATACATGTGTGTATGAGTATTTATGTGGAAAAATAAAGTCATCATATAATGATAAATAAATGTGGAGGATTAAAAATACCATACAGAATTGAATGCTTCAAGAACTTAATGCTTATATGCTGCTCATTGCATCATTAAAATTAAATTTATTTCCTATAGCAACTAACTTCATTTGTTTCCGTTTTTTGTCCCTTCAAATTATCATTATTAATTTAAATTTAAAGTTCCACAACTTAATAATGTTCAGCTCATTTATCATCAGCATTTTTAAGGACGAAAGATGGATATTTGTTCATAACTCTTTTCAATTAGGTTAAGGTATGTAAATATACGTAGGTATTACCGTAAGATACAGTTTATTACCCTTTGAAAATTACCAGGTATATTATATCTTATTAACTTGTGCACAAACATAGAAAATGTAAAAATAGAAGAAGAGGTTTTAGTTTTCATGAAATATATCCTTTATAGCTAGTTGATTGATACATTTACATCTAATCATTTTTTAGACACTGAGTAATTGTTTATAGTACTCCATGTAATTTTTTAAGTTTCTTACATACTATAGGTAATGACTTATAAATGATGCCCGACCTAAAACTTTTGCAAAATTAATTGCTATACTTTACAAACACTAAAAATTTTTAAGAAAAGATTTTTTGGCTACACAACTTTGGAAAATATTGTTTTTCATGATTGTGAAAATTTTTATCAATTTTTTTATTTTAAAGCCTAGTACTGCTGATGCGAAACGAAACGAAAACAGACAACGAAACGCTTAAGTTTCACTAATTCCAAAACTAAAATCAAACATAACTCAAAAAGTTGGAGAAACCCATGATGTAAGAAAATGATAAACAATTAAAAAACACAAATGTCATTTTCCGCGCACAATAAATAGTCTGTATATTTAATTCAGTGCGAAAAAGGAGCGGAGACTTTTCCAAATAATCTGCTACAATTATGAATTTCGCTCTTCGAACTGCGTACTGCAAAACGAAAAGCAGAACGAGATTTTCCGTTTATGATTTCGTTGTCATTTTTGTATGGGATTTTTCGTTTCGCATCAGCAGCGTACTAGGCTTAAAGCCTAATAAGAAATTTTCATACAAAGTGATGCCTAGTTCATTGATATGCAATTCACAAGAGGAAGTGAGCACCAAAATATGAAAGTGAAATATGAACCGGTTTTTTAATCAATTTGAAGTAAAATTTTCTCTTCCTGACGTAAGACCACTAGGAAAAAAACTGAGGTGGTGTGCAAAGATTATGACATTTGTCAATCAATTTGTTTTGCTTTAAATATATGTAAATTCTGAAATTAAAAAAAAGATTATTTCGTAACACTTATCGTTTTTAGCGTTTTTATTCTTATCAAGGACGAAAAATAAACAGAATACGAACTTTAACAGTCATTCAAATTTATATTTTTTTTTCAAAGTGAGTATTAGAAATTTCAAACTGTGTATCAGAAATTCACGTAAATTATGGTTTCATATATTGAATATTAAAGTTGTTTTTCATTTCATGGGAGGTGAATAGCTACTAGGTTTTAGAATTAATCTTTTCTCCTTCCGCAAAAAATGGAATTATCATAATATTATAATATCACCACCATCCAATCCTGAAAGTATACAGTTTAGGGTTTCACTGCTTTTCATATATCGCAACCACCCAAACCTGACAGTATGCAATTCAAGGTTTTCACGATTTTCCTTTTTCGGTCGAAATTTAAAATTTTTGGATCCAGTGTGTTTACCTGGTTCAATACGAGTCCAACAAAAAAATCTTAATGCGAATCATATGATGTTCAGTTGAGTTATGCGCGTACAAACAAAGAAAAAAAAAATCATTTTTATATATTTACTTACATAGATAAAAGTTATACAGTAAAACCCGCTTAAGAGAAAAACCCGCTTGTCTGAAACACTTTTTTCATCCCCGAGTCTTTGTCGACCAATTACACTCCGCTTAAGCGAAACTCGCTTTAGTGAAAAACCCGGATACCTGAAACATATTTTCAGTAAAATTTAATATTTTTCATTGAAAAAAACTCTCTTAAGTGAAAAAAAAATTTTAAAGAAAAGAACGAAAAATTTGCTGAACGCTTTTACTTCTTTTTTATTTTTCACCTCCACCAAATTTTCATCACGAAAATGACATTTGAATTTCTGATATGTCACAACCCTATTTGGAATTTTGAAATCCGTTTAAGTGCAATTTTTTTTTCACTTATCCGGACTCCGCTTAAGTGAAATTTTTTTTCACTTAAGCGGGGTTCGTTTAAGTGAAAAACCCGCTTAAGTGAAAGAAAGACTGTGACATTTTGCAGTTTCTATTAAGCGGGTTTTACTGTACCTTGATTTTTATGACGAATTATTTATCAAACATGTTTTTTTTAAATTATCGACTTACAAACGTCCATAAATCGATTTTTTGGGATTTTTAAAAAAACATTTAATACAAGACAACAAGAAATCTATCGATTACAAAACAAATCAATCCTTTAAGAATTTCCATTTAGAAAATAGATTTCTTGAGCCGTTTTAATAATTACCCTCTTTTACCCTACTTAAAATTGAAACATCAAAAAAATTCCGTCTCTGTCCAAAAGTGAAATAAATTTTTTTACGTTTGGTTTCGCAGAACGATAATTGGATTTAGTATGTAGGTGTGAAAATTTTTTCGATTTACTTTTTTAAGAACTAGAGTCGGCCCCATCTTTCACATATTCCATGTCGTCTAGAAAGTTGCAAATAGTGTTTAGGTTTTCTTAAACGATGCAAGAAATGTTTGCTCCTTTTCTAATATGGCTGTAATCATAAACAGCCGTATCTATAAAGAAATTTTAAAGCTATCTTAACTTTAAAATACCTCTTAACTTAAGTGCGAAATCGGTATTTATAATGAATGAATTTTCACATTTAACCAACTTAACTTAAAGGCCTCTTAACTTAAACACCAACCACCACGTTTGGAGGTCACTTAAAGCCATTTTAAATATATTTTGACATCTGAACAGAATTGTTCTAATTGAAGTTGGTATGAATAATAATTATGAAAAACATATATTTATATCAAACGGCTGAAAAAAAAAAACCAAAGAAATTTGTGGAAATGGTTTCATTTCTTTTGCTCTGGACTACATACCTCCACTCTCCACTTTCCAGTTGCTTCTCTTTCACTCTAATTTGCTAATGAGCTTGTTTTTTGTTTGCATTTTTTTCGAAGCTTTCAAAAAACAGCCTAAAAGTATGCAATTCGTAGAATATGTGAAACAATCGTTTTTTAGTTTTGTATCAATGGGAAAACGATTATAGATAAGAATTTAAGTAACATCATTTAAAGGCAATTCAAATATTTAAGCACACTTTACTAAATGGCCTCTAAGAGACGTTTTAAGAAAATTTTATGGATACGGCTGATAGTATTTATCCCTTGAGTACAACTCTCACGTCTGGGCAGGTGCTCCTATAACCCATTTTAACCCCTTGGATAGAATTCAAAACCTAGCTTTAAAATTGAAAGGTGACAGAAGTTTAACAGAAATAATTTCAACTCTGAAATACCGACGATGTTTTCTCTGCCTCTCTCTCTATTTATCGCTATTTATATTCAATTGTATTCCTCTCCTAAAACAATTCAAACGAAATACTCGTGCTTTTACAAATGGTCATCAGTTCACCCATGAGCCCAATTTTGGACGTACTGTTAAGTACATAGAAATTCTTTCTTTAACCGCACGACACGAATGTGGAATGCTTTCCCTGGCTCTATTTTTTTTAAATTTTGATATTCAGCATTTCAAAAATCGGTATCTCCTTTTAAATACTTCCTTATTTTCCTAACGTTCGTACTGTGTTTAAACATTTTAAGGGTAGTCAAATACCCCTTTTGTTCGAACCTAACCAAAAAAATAAAAAAAAAATAGAAGACAATATAGTAGAAGGTTGGGTAAGATGTATCCATAAAATTTTATGTTGACTTGATTATAAAGAACATTTTTCGCACCGACTATATTGTTTTATATTAAAACCCTTCAATCTTAATACCTTTCTAATTGTTTCGCATACACCACTAGGTATTAATAGGTACCTATATACAGTTTCTTCCCTTTATTAAATCAAAGTGTTTTCTTTTGGACCCTTGAACCTTGCCATGAAAATACACAATTTAATATTTCTTTAATATAATTTATGTAAAGATATAGGCTCCTGCAGGAATTAATTCCAGGAACGTGTCCTTCTGTATGTCGGACAAAATAAAGAGAGAAAACCTTTCATCCATGCATCATCCTTCTGGGAGTTTTTCGCCTAATAAAGTTTATTATCCCGATAAAAAGTTGATTGGAAGAGGAAAAAAAAAAAAAAAAAACCCCTTCAGGGATATTTGAAAAATAATATCCCCTCGTTGACATTTTTTATTATAGTATGATGCTTAGGTAAGATATTTTCTAACTTACCTTCTCGTTTTTTTTAATGCACAACAATTTTATGGATGTTTTATTATACGCAGAATGGATTTTTCCCTACATACATATTTATATATTATTACGTGGTAATGTATTGGCATAGAGAATTTATATACATTATACACCTTTTAGAATTTATTGCTCTGAAAGAAGCGAGTATAATATGTATACCTATACATTTTAAATTTTATAACAAAACGTCAAATAATCGAAATTGAAAAGAATTTATATCGACGATGGCCCATTGTGTGTTATGTGTTATGTCTCAGAGGATATCATTATTTTTCAATTTATAACCAACATAAAGTGGCATTAAAGGAGCCATTCGCTTTCAGTTGGATATAAACATATGTATGTAGCTTATCCTTGCCTCAGAAGAAGATGTCCTTACATTTTTTTTTTTTGAAAATAAATCAAAAGATTTAAATTTCAGTTTTAACGTTAACGACATTAATTATTGTTATTGCATCCTCTGGTATGAGAAAAATATATTTATTTTATAAATAATGACCAATTTGTCAACAAAGAAGATAAGTTAAACATTTACGACATGCAATATTGTTATTTCATTTTTTTTTTAAATCAAATTGTTTTTATTTTTTACAAATTTTCATGTTTTTATATAGGATCACCATTTTGGTGTCTTTTTGATATTGTGCCAATCAAAAATGAGAAACGTGATGTTGTACTTTTTCTGGCATCTCACAAGGACATTACTCATACAAAAATGCTGGAGATGAATTCAACGGATGAATGTGATAGCGGTAAGTCTAATATGGGTTTTTTTAATTGTTGTGTGACCTATTAACATCACCTTTGTGTTAAAAAAAAAAAAACAAAAAACAAATTTTATCTCTCAATTAATATTTTCTGTGTTTTGTGTTGTAAATTTTTGTAAAAAGTCCTTTTTTTAATTCGCCCTTTTTTATGATGTCCTGTTTGTTTTAATATTGTGTGGGAATTATGTGTTTATCTTTTTTTCTATTTTATTATTATACATTTATGTACATAATTTTTTGTGTGTGATGATTTAACTTTTTAAATAGCTAAAAATAATAATAAAACAATTAAAACCATTATATAAAAGGAAGAACCAGTCGTTTATTTATTCATATGACTCATCATTGTTAGTACAGCTTGCAATATGTAGGTACATGAAATATAAATAATATACAAATTATTACTTAGAATTTTTTGTAGGCGGACGGGTTATTTTTTTGGAAATTTGAATTCTAAGCAGGTGTAAAAGAGGTTTAAATTGATTAATTCTAAACGGGGAGTATAAGATACCAGTTGTAGCTCTCATTGAAATTAATAATAGAAAATTTTAATATATATTTTTTTGAGTTACTTTAAAATGAAAATAAGTGATTATTTTGATGCAAACATAAAGCTAATGGATTCAATTATTTTGAAATTAATTGCTACTCAAAGTATTTATTCAGTGGCGTAGCTATAAAAAAAAACAGTTCTTCCAGATTATATTTTCGTAACCTTAACATTTTTTTAAGAATAAATTCAGAGTTTAAATAAGAAAAAAAAAAACTGTTTGAATGAATGGCTAAAGATGTGTCCACACTTTAAGAACCACTTCAGGAAACATTGTTTAAAAAATTTGAGAAATAAGTTTAAATTAAGCGGTTTTTATTGTAGGATTGTTATAATACCTACTGTGCGTCGTCGTCGTTCAATGAAAACCCCCTAAGTCCATTTTATTTTCGAGACATTTTGTGCTAATTATCGCTAATATTATTATTTTACTAATTATCAAGCAATTGAATTTTGGGATTCTTTATTATTAAGAAATAAAACAACATAATTATGTATAAGACTTGATTTCCTTTTACAGAATTTAAATCTTAATATTTTTATTAAATATCGCTCACTAAGAACATTTCCATAAGTACAAAACGAGATTTCAAACATAATGATACCTACATGTATCGCAGTTTACAAAAAAAAATGTCCTCAAGGAGTTTTCATCGACGCCGAGGATATATGTATAGTAACCTTTTTTCTTTAATAAAGAGCAGGAGCCTATTGCCCTAACTACTTTTCACATTGCGACTTTGCAAAAAAAATAATTTCCTACAGAGTTCATGTGTGAAGTGTTTCACACGAAATGTGCAAAGTGAAAAGACTTTTTATTTTTCAATTTTTCACACTATTTTTGAAAAGTGAAAAGCAAAAGTGATTCACCAATTTAGAATAGAAATTTGTACTTTAATTCATATATTTTACAAAGTTACAAAGTAAAATTTAGATTGTATCAATTTATATCAATTAATGCCGTGTCCGAATTGCGTTAAAATTTTCTACCACTGGTTAAATTTTGACGTTTTGTTAAAATGGGATAATTTTTTTATTTTTGCTGTCCGAACTGGATTAAAATAGGATGGGTTAAATGGGATTTTTAGTTAAAATTCCCGCAAGATTAAAGAAATTTCCCTTACCACAAATGTGTTTTATTATTCCAGAAAATAAATATTTTATACAAAATCCAGCTTGAAATGTATCAAAATAAAAATTTGACGCGAATAAAGTACAAATTTCTTAATTTGATTTACTTTTAAAGGTTTTGCATCGATTATATCCCCAAACATTACGAAAAAAGTCCTATTGTGTATTGCTTGATTATGCAGTCTGCGAACACTAGTTCCCGGCTGTCAACAAACTAAAAAAAAAAAAACAAAATAAAAAAAAATCTTTAATATTTTTTAAAATATCAGCGTATTATTACGAGGACTGCAATAACACAGCAACGACTACGCGAGGTATGTGTACATGCACATAATAAAAATAATTTCAAATTCAATTTTCCCTCTTTCTTGAGAAACGTCAAAATTTAACCACTAGTGTCAAATTTTAGCCTGCTCTGGACCTGGGTAATTTTTAACCCATTTTATTCACCACGCGTCAAGTTTTAACCAACATTTTAACGCAATTCGGACACGGCCTAAGTTACCATTATGTTCAAGGCTATAGTTGAGTTGACTCCTTAACGTCACCAAAAATATCATAAATATACTCAATACTGTTAAGGTTGTCCCTAAATTTATTGGCGTGTTGACTGTGTCAACGCGTTTATTAATCCTTTGGTTTCAACTCCTTGACATGTTAAACTATGACGATCACACGACATGATCACATTCAAACACTTTAAGTTTGACATCGAGTTGACCAGAGCGAAAATCAACCAACGTTGACGATCACATGAAGTTAAAATATTAATTAAATTGGCCATGGTGTGAACTCTCAATCGTTTTCGACAAAAGCGAACAAAAATAATTCAATTTTATTATAATTAACGGAATTTATAAAGAAAACCTACGTTTTTGAGAAAAATAAGATTTTTAAATTATGAAATAGGGTGCGTTTTATTTGCATACGAAAAAAGGGCCAAAAAATCCCGATTCTTAAATAATTGGTAAAATATAAATACTTTTTCAAGATTTTTTTTAAATGCTTAAAAATTTGTATTGCAGGTATCTATAATTGTTAGCCCAGTCAGAATAAACATTTATCCAGGGAAAAAATTAATTGTGCACTTTTGTTTCAATAGAGAGGGTTCATAAGGAGCAGTGGTGTTGTTTTTATAGGGAAAATCGGGATGGAGCTTAAAATTTAACAAAAGAATTTAAACAAATTTTTTTCAAAATTTTATTTTTGTTAATTAAAAATATTCAATGCTTTCATCCAATTTAAGTCAAATGTTAAAAACCACATGCTAAAATATTTTCTAGTTTATGAGAAAATTGAAATAAATATTTTACACTGTATATTAGGCTGTTTTGGTATTTATGATGGAAATGCGAATAAAAACAATATTTGTTCATTATTTTTCCCAACGTTTCGTAAGTTTTCCTTACTTCATCAGGGTAATTTTTATTCAATCTGTTAATATATGTTTCTTAAATGAGATAAAATAGAACATTCTTGTTTTCTTACATAGTTACTCAAAAATTACATAATAAATTGCATCCTTTCCGGAGACGGCACTGACACAAAATTGAACATAAAAAAACAATTATAAATATAAAAAAAAAAAAATAAATAAGAACAACTAAGTAAAAACCATCAAACTCAAAATTGACAACAATTGTACTTTACTACTTACTAAGTGAAAATAGGATTTTTAGAGCAATTTAAACCATGGATTGAAGCTAAACTAATGGAAACTTATTTCTGATATTACTCAAAAAAAAAAAACTAGAAGACATTTTAGCATCTGGTTTTTAGCATTTGGCCAGAAATTGATGATGGCATTGAATATTAAAACCAAAAGTACTTTTTAATATGTAAAATTTTGAAAAAAATAGTTCATTTTTTGGGGCCAAAATAAAATATTTTTTGACTATAAATAATAATTGAGTCATCTGCATCAAAATAACTATTGATGTTGCTTTTTAAGTGCCTCAAAATTAAAAATTAAAATTTTCAATGATCCTTTTTTTAACTTCTCACTTACTCACTACTTCTGTAAATGCTTGAGAAACAAAGAAAATTTTCCATTCGGAATGGGAAACACAGAAACATTCCATAAACATTTGAGAAATGTTTTGCGAAGAGTCCACACATTTCAGAAATTATTTCTGAAATGTTTCCAAAGTGTTTCTTTGGTGTGGTTACGCACCTTAAGTCGCTAAGAAAGTTTTTTTTTTGGACAGAATTGCGAGACCCACTTTCTTTGTCTCTTCAATCATTTTAATAGTTTATATAAGGTCAAATTCTCGAGTTCAATTTTTATCACGAATCCATATTGTACTGAAAAAATTATAATTATTCACTTTTAAGCCAAGTACCTACATACTTCCTCGTGAAGTGAACAATCATCAGTGGAGAAAGTGAATTTTGGACACAATTTACTTGACTTTTGCAGCTTTGATGGTCAAATTATCAAAGCTACACCGTACAAAGAGTTTCCGTACATTTTGCGCATGAATATGGTTCACCGCTCGTTTTTGTCATGGCTTCACGAGCACGTTCACGGGTGAACAAAAATGCAAATTTGTATGGATTCACGACATGATTCACAAGTATGTACTAGGCTTTATTATTTTCACTTTTAAATATTTTATTGAAAACGGCTTAAATGATCTTATTTAAAATTATGTTCTGACGGTTTTCCAAAATATAATGATAATATTTTTTTCACCATTTATCGTTATTGGCTCTAAAGCTTTTGATCAAATTTGGAAAGAGGTTCTTCTATAAGTATTAAATACGAACATTTTCTAAAGTTGACCTTTTTGGCCCTTAATATCTCTAATCTTCATTTTAATTCAGTATTGTTGAATCATAAGATGAATTTAGTGTCAGTGTTATTCAAATCCATCTCAAGACGAGACGCCGAACCACTTACTAGGACGATGCGATGCACTTATGCATCAAAGAATAAAACTCCTGGGAAAATACCAAGAGAGCGAATTACCCTCTCTTAAGATACTCCAAATACTCCGATTTCTCAAAGGAATAAATTTGGAGGAGGAGCTAGATGGGGGCACAATAGATCTTCAGGTCGCAGTGCATTATACCCCAATATACTATTCATTCATTCATATTCAAATCCATGTAAAAAACTATTTTTTACCTTTTCTACGATAAAGTAGGTAAGAAATGCGTAACTAAGTGTAAAAACCTAAAAATCCCGTAAAAAGGTAAACAAAAATCGCAAAAAAGGTAGAGAAGAGGTAAAAAAAAGTAAATAACTGAGAAAAAGAGAGAAAATGAGAGGCATCTGTCAAAATTTAAGTAAATAATGAAAATTTGGCAGACGTTGAAAAATATCGAAAGAACAAATAAATAATTGAAGCATTTTATAATGAAAAACTTAGACTGAAATAGATTAGAGAATCTGTTTTTTAATCATTTTGCCGAAAATAAAATAAAAACCCAATACAGGCTTTTATCCAACTGTCATCTTCAATCTTGAAGGTAACCAACTTTTATTAATTTTTGCGTTTTTTTTTTTTTTACTTTTTTAACTTTTTTACATTTTTTACATAAGCATAATTAAAATACAGCAAAGTAAAAAACTAATGTAAAAAACGTAAATAACTATGCAAAAAATGTAAAGTAAAAAAGTCGGACAACACTGGTAAGGTTAGGTTAGGTTTATGTGGTTGTCAGCAGAACGCTGGACACACTTAGACCATTGGTTGGCCCATTCTGATACCACAGGAATCTAGGAAACTTTCAATTCCTACTCGTTGAACCATTTAGAGCTTCTTACGACACTGGTTAGTGTGCCATAATTATGAAGATACAGTAGGCGGTTTTATAAATTCTGTTGCTTCTTTCTCCAAAAAATTCAGGTTAGTCAACAATTTTCTTTAAATAAAACTGAACATAATAACAGACTTGTGAAAATACTTAAGCTAAATCCTTTGTTCTTTCTTCTAATATCAATTTTCTCTTGAAAAAATATGTTTTTTTTTCTTTTTTTTCTTTTTTTTTTGCATTGTATGATACATTTTAGACAATATAACAGAATAATATAATTCCATTATAGCTTTCTCAAGCCCTTAAGCATCACTTCACATCTTTGAACTACTTTCATGAACAAACATAATGGTTCTTAATATATATTATACACTTTTGAAGAGTTTTTCAAGGAAGATAATAATAATAATAAAGAAGAAGGAGAAGAACCGTATCCTAACAATTTCATGTACCTATAACCAAAAAGCTAATAAACAGCAGCCATAACAATTTGGCGGTATACCTTAAATCCTTAAGATGATGGTGGTTGATGCTTTGCCTATCTATACCTCTTTTAAAACGCATGCCACAGTGGTGGAGGTGTTTTTCACGAAGCTTATATAATAAATATATTTTAAATTGCTCTTCTGGTGGTTTTGTTTAATTTTAGAAAAATGATCTTCCGCTCTGAGTTATAAGATTACTTTTTTTTCATAGGAAAGCTAGAGGTAGAGGTACACATCAATAAATTGTCGAAAATATTGCGTGCACCTTACTCTACTATCTACACGCAATCATGAAAATTTGTTCTGAAAATAAAAAGATGAGAGTAAAGCTTCTTAAATTACATATCCAATTATGTACAAGAACCTACATACGCTGCGATATGCTGTGAAGTGAAGAGGTTCATTATTTGTCGTTTTTACTGTTATGTGCGTTGCTTTTAGTAAAGAGGATTTTCTCGTGGGGAAACAAGGGTAAAAGCGTAAAATATTGCCAATGCGGTGGCAGCGTATAATTGTATTTAATTATAAGTTAAATAATAAATAACTGATTTAAGGATATTGTGTTTTTTTGTGTGTGTGTTGTGATAATGCGATTGGTACATTAATTCAGCACCAAGAGTTAAAATTTATTAAAAGTGTGTTTCTTGAATCCTTATAGAAAGCTAAATTGTACCTTAAGGTTAGACAGAACGTAAATAGAATAGCATTGTGAAATTGTTTAAGAAGCTCTTAATATTGAAATATTCTAATTTCTAAACATTACACATTTTATAGATCACTTAATATTCACATAAAAAAATGTGGTTTTACTTGTCATTGCGAGCAAGAAATTCTTAATCCTACGCAATAAAAATAAAATGCCCGAACTGGCTCTTATGTACGATAACACTGTGGTTTTAAGAATTTGTTATTTTAAAAACTATTCATCTGATTTTTAAAGAAATAATTTAATTATAAGAGCCTTTATTTTATCCCACCTGCCAAAACCTTACTTTAGTTAAAGGTTGTATTATTTGATTACATAAATATGATTTATGAACAATAAAGCTCCATGTTGCAAATATGCATGGAACTTACAGTTTAGACCGACAAATTGTTTAAAAATCAATATAATTAGAAATTAAGTGATTAAACAATCT
This sequence comes from Epistrophe grossulariae, assembly GCA_929447395.1. NCBI lineage: Eukaryota > Metazoa > Arthropoda > Insecta > Diptera > Syrphidae > Epistrophe > Epistrophe grossulariae. The sequence goes on from OV839566.1 coordinate 139,850,782, forward strand.
CTGAAATTGTCTTAATACTAACGCGATGTACACCATCAGATTTCTGAAACAAATTTCAATTTATGAGAAAACAAATTTGAAAATTATTATTTATTTATTATTATGAAATTCAATTTGAAAATCGTTGGTGCGGTTTTTAAAAAAAAATTATTTTTATGCATATAATTTTGCTAACATATTTAAGAAAAAAAAAAAATTGGTAATCGGACTTAAACAATTAATTTTGAAAAAATAATCATCTACTTGTTTTCGAATTATCAAATTTTCAATTAAGAATTTCAGGCGATTTACTTTTCTTCATGTAAAAGATAAAGAAGATTTTAAAAGAAACTATCAAAAAATCTCATCTCATATTTCGCTGTCTGAACGGAATCTAAGTAAAAAAATATTCATTTATTGGAATGTAATAAAAGAAAACTTTTTTTTTTTTTCTATAGTTAAGTTCAAGTTTACGGGCGCCATTAAAATAAAATAAAAAAATTAACACCAAAATTCTGAGCAATGAAATAATCTTTTATCTTTGGTAAAGTATGTAAATTTTTTTTATAAAAACAAAATTTTTGAGGTTTCATCGCCAAGTGGTTAAATCCAAAAAACTCGTTGAAAACTTATTTTCGCACTTTTCAGAATTAAAAATTTTGAATAATTTAATTTTTCATAAAAATTTTTTTTCCCAGGACAAATTTTGTCTCGGATTGTTTTTGAGAAGCACCTACGTATGTAAATCAAATTTAATCCAAAATTTTTTTCTAACTTTATGTACATGCAAAAGTCTTCAAATTATTTTGCCAAGACCAAATATGATGTTCGAATCAAATTATTTTGCTAGATCAAAATTGACCTTTAATGAATATCACTGTTTTTATCAACCCACAAATTTCCTTTTTAGGATTTCAAATATTGAAAGTTATTATGTGAATGATGACCAAAAAACAGAAAATAAAACATAAAAGAAAATTACGGAAATAGATTAAATATAATAGCTGTTTTCACTCAGCCAGTGCCGCAGCTAATAGGAAAAAATTCAAAGAGTTCAAATACTAGTGCAGCAATATTTTAGCATACAAATATACTTAATTTTCATAGAATTGATTTTGGTATGATGATATATACTGTAAGGTTTTTTCCTTGTTTTAAAATTTCAATATAGACTTACAAAATTGAAAAAAAATATTGTTTAGTTATTTTTTTTATAAATTTAGTAATTGCACTTTATTAAATAAAATAGAGTATTCATTTCTCTATTCAATTATCATAAATCATACAAACAAAATTCTAGTTACGTTACTGCCCTCATTATAATTTTATTTTTTTATCAACAGCTTCAAAATTTGTCGTGAGAAAAAAAAATGTAGCGACAAAATTTAGTTTTGCTCGATCTGCGTAAGGTCTTTCGGTAAAAATTTAATTTTAAAAAATTTATTACTAATAGTATCTCCAGGACAGGAAATATTTTTTTTTTATTTTCGAGTTTCCCGTTAACGACTCGAAAGATTAAGAATACATTTTTAACGCAGAAGATTCTCAAAAGCTAAAACAAAATAATTGTTTGAAAATCACAAAGAAGAAAATACTTTCTTTTTTTTTTTTAATTTACTATTTTAAAATAACGAGGACGTAATCTTCTTATGAATTTTTGAACAACGACAACAACTTAAAGGTGCTACCACCAATTGTATACGAATTAAAGAATGGTCAAGTCTAATAAACTGACATTCTAGTATGAATAATACAATAAATAATAATAATAATTAATCTTCTTATGTTTTTGAACATTTGAAAACTTTGTACAATTTTCATTTTTTTAGGACAAAATTAATAATATCTTCTAAATTTTTCTCTAGCAATTTTGGTACAAATAATTCTGTGGACTCCCAGAAATTACGCCAGAATGTTTTTTGGAAAAAACGCCAGAACTTCTTTCTGACTTAAAATTGAAAAAAAAAGCCAGATTTTTTTTGAAAATAAACCAGAAATTTGGAAATTGTGCCAGATACCTATATGAAAAGAGAGCCAGAAAGTTAAATGGAAATAAAATCAGAAAACAAAAATACATTCTGGCCTAATTTCCAAACTTAATTTTGGAAAAAAGACCAGAAAATGTGTTGTTTGTATATTCAAACAAGAAACCCAAAAAGTGAAGCAAAAAAACCCTCCTGCTTGGGCACAATATAGGCTTTGAAGAAGGTGCGAGGCTGGATAGGAAAAAAATCCAGAAATTTGTATTGAAAAGTTTCTGGCGTTTTTTCCAAAAAAAATGCTAGCGTAATTTCCGGGAGCAAATTCTGTGCTTCAATTTAAATATAGTCTACCTTTTTTACTTGTATAAGAACATTTTTTTTTAAATTTAGTTAGTTTCAATAAAGGGTGTTTTTTGCAGACGTGCGGTTTTCAAGAAGAAAAAAAAAACGCATATAATTTAATGTTATGGCCAAGAATTTAGCTTTATTATAAAGGTAAGGGTTCGCCATTATGTTTTAAAAATTATTTCGGGCAAGTGGAAGCCATGGCTGGCTCGAATACATTCCAGCCGAGAGGCCCAATTTTCGACCACTTTTTGCAGCAATTGGTGCCGTATGTCAGCAATAACGCGACGAATATTCTCTTCCAAGGCGTCAATCGTCTCGGGCTTATCTGCATAGACAAGGGACTTCACATAACCCCACAAAAATAGTCCAGCGGTGTTAAATCGCACGATCTTTGAGACCACGCCACAGGCCCACGACACCAGATAATGCGCTCACCAAAAGTCTCCTTCAATAAATTGATTGTTTCGTTGGCTGTATGGCATGTAGCGCCATCTTGTTGGAACCAAAGGTCGTGTACATCAACATACTCCAATTCAGACACGAAAGAGTCATTAATCATGGCTCTATAGCGTTCCCCATTGACTGTAATATTATGGTCGGCTTCATTTTTGAAGAAATATGGACCAATGATTCCCTCTGCCCATAGAGCACACCAAACAGTGACTTTTTGAGGATGTAACGGCATCCCAACAATGGCTTGTGGATTATGATCACTCCAAATACGACAATTTTGCTTATTAACATACCCATTCAACCAAAAGTGAGCTTCATCGCTGAACAAAATTTTCTTGTGAAAATCGGGATCGGTGGCCATCTCGTCGCGCGTACCGAACCATTATTTTGGTTATAAATTTGCAAACGTTGTTCAGGAGTAAGTCTATTCATTATGAAATGGCAAAAGAAACTGACCATAAATCAAGTGACAGCTGTCAAAAAGACCAAATCCAAAAAAAGTATTGCCAGATTGAAAACCACACGTCTAAAAAAAAAACTCATTATAAATGATTTTTAAAGTTTAAATAATATTGCATTGATAACAAATAATCAAAAAACCTGCTTGTCTAAAATTTATAATTTTTTGGTCAAACAAATTTTTTCACTTAAACCAGACTATTTATTTCCAAAGATTTGTTATGTTCTTCAATCTGACCTGTGAATTATTGATCCATTGCTAAAAAGTTATTGAAAGTAATTTTGACAAAAGTACAAACAAATATTTTGTTTTCGTTTTAATAAAGGTACCTAAACAAAAAAAAACAAACAAATCTTTTCAGCATTTTAAAGTTTTTGAGTAGTAGTGAATACTTTATTGAATTTTTTCAATACTTCTTCTTCACCTACTTTATTTCTGAGTACCACACTATTAGGGAAAATTCATAGATTCCAGCGACGTTTTCTTCGGAGAAGGATTTTTATTTTTTTTTTTATTTAGCGAAGACAAACTACTACTTTCTATGGATATTAATAAAACAAAAATAATTGTTATGGATTAATTCCAATATTACTCCTATTATACTGATATATTTTAACGACCCCAGACATGCATATAAATTAAGTTCATCGGAAATGGAAAAGAAAAAAACTTTTTTTTTATGTAAGTTTGAGGATTAAATTACGTGTTTTAAAATACCGGGTTATATAATTTAAGGCTTTCAGTATAATCATTTCAAATGAAGCAATAAAATTAACATTTTTCAAAAATTTTCTCATTTTCCTACAAAATTCTCGAAATAAACATATCAAAAAAACCATTATTCCTTATTTAATACATAATACTTCCGATTGAATACAAACAAATTTTTACTGTGGGATTTATTTACATTATGTTTTTCAACCAACTTTTTTGTTGCCTCATCTTAAATATTCCACAAGAAGAAAATTTAACGATCAAGCCACACATGTTACGACTAATATCCAAAAATAAAAATAAATGCTGTAAAATTAGGGTAAATAACAAACGCTTAATTTAAATACTGCTTTACATCGGGAAGTTAAATAAACGTTGTTTTTTTATAACATAGCTACAAAAACACGGCACACACATAGAAAAGTATATCCGGACAATAAAGTCAAAAGAAATATAAAAACAAAAATCAAATAAACTCAACCTTTTTTTTTTAAAGTTGAAACTGGGTGCACAAATTTCACAGAGATAGGGTGAGATGAGGTGACGTAACGTAGTAACCTTATATATACCTACTTAGTTAGGAAGTAATAAAACATTCAATAAATTCTACAGTAAAAAAAGGATAAATTCAATTTCCAGAGTTATGGTCAAATAAGGCTGAATTTCATCGTATTTTTGTAAAACTCCTTTTCATTTATTCACAAAAAAGGGTGTTCAAAGTTTTTGTGTTAACTTGGTGATTATTTGGTTATTATTTCCGGCTATGAGAAAGGATATAAAATTGGTAACTGAACTGAAAAATAAGGGACAAGCACCGTTGCTGGAGATACATAGCTATGGAGAGACAGTAAATGAAAAAAAAAAATCTTCGCCCTTTGGGCAATTGTTGAATTTATGATTCATTATTTAAGTTTGATGGAGAAAGTTTTGCGTAAACATTCGAAGCCTTTTTTTTTTTTTCTTTTTGGATACAATTTTAATTGGATTTTTTGAAATAAAAATAAATGCAAAAGTTGAGAAATAATTTTAGCTTATACTGCTATGTTGCTTTGGATACATTTTATTCATTTTATCATTTGAATGCAATGATTTCAAAAGAATTTAAATTTTGAGATAATTTTAATTTAATTGTGTAACGTTGGTAATGCGAAGTACAAGGGTTGGAATTTTGTATATTAAGGCGTGTTTTATTAAAAATCATACTTCCTAAGTTTGTCACTAATTTTCAATAAAACGCTGTTACTGTGTTTTTGAGAATTTCAGATCAAAACTTTTGAAAAAGATTTTTTTTAAATAAATTTGAAATGTTGAAACATTGAACCTTTTTCATTTTAGTTTAAAATAAGACCAAAGTTTAAAAAAATATGTAGTAGGAGTATTCAAAATATATAGGCGGTTAAATATAAATATGTATTTTCTTGTTTCAACCCAACTAATCTTATACAAAACACCCTGTATATTTTAACATACCCCAGAACTAATTTTAAAAAGAGTAAAAATGAAGAAATTTAAATAATTATTACGTTTAAATTGCATTTTAAGTGTATTTTTTCACTTTGTTTTTTTTTTTTTTCTAAAAATATAAATGTGTAATTTTTTTGATCTGTACTGACTGCATAAATAATAAACAGCCGTCACAATGTGTCTGATCCGCTTCCAAACATTTAACGTTTGCCTACTTGTCCATTTCAAAGTGTTTGCTCTTACAGCCGCCTTATTAGGAGCCCGTTTTCGTTCAGCTTCTGATGCATCAATGCTTGGCGAGACAAATGGTGCAAATAGCTTGCAAGTACCGGATGGTTGTAATATGGGACGAAGAAGATCAAGAGCTGTCCTTTATCAATTATCAGGACATTATAAACCAGAAAAGGTGAAAACGAAATTAAAACTTGGAAATGTAAGTTATATATAAATAAAAATTCATAACCAAACTTTTGATAAGATTTTTCGTATTTATAGAATCTCCTGCATTCTACAGAGGCTCCATTTCCAGAATATAAAACACAATCTTTGAAAAAATCCAAATTCATTTTGCCACATTATGGTGTGTTTAAGGGATTTTGGGATTGGATTATTCTTGTTGCTACGTTCTATGTAGCTATTTTGGTGCCATTTAATGCAGCTTTTGCTAAAGCTGATCGGCAAACAATGGTATCCGATGTTATTGTTGAAGCTCTTTTTATAGTGGGTAAGTTAAAATATTAAATTTTTTTTGCTTTAATTTTTGTAATAATTTTTCTTTTTTAATTTTTTTTAAAGATATTTTACTTAATTTTCGGACAACTTTTGTATCAAGCAAAGGTGAAGTTGTATCAGATTCGAAATTAATAGCAATCAATTATTTGCGTGGATGGTTTGTGGTGGATTTATTAGCTGCATTACCATTTGACCATCTATATGCCTCGGATCTTTATAATGGAGAGGTAAGTAAATTTTTAAAAAATACATTATATTTTTAAGTCATGTTCAGATTAATAAAAAATTTGAAAATTGAATTTTGTTATCTCGAAAATATTTTCGATATAAATGTAAACTCTTATAATTAGTGATTTTTTACATTGAGGTAACAAAAAAATTGATTTTTATTTAATTTATTGAAATAACGACGGAGAAGAAATTGTAAGTTTTATTCAAGATTAAGAATATTTAAGCGATAATTTCGATTTTTTTTTAATTTTAAAAGGGATCATGAAATAATCTCGAATGACAAAGATTTCGAATCGAAAAATTCTCGAAAAAAAACATTTTTTTTTTAAATCTCGAATGCATAAAAATCTAGAATGAACTAAAATCAGAAATAAAATTAGTATTCATTTCGACTTACAACAACAGTCAGTCGAACTATTTTTTTAGATGTTATACTGATGATCAGCCTTTTTTTGCAGTGCAATTAATACATAAAAATATTAATTAATTTATTTATCACCAGTGTTGTAAATATTTCACAGTTTAATGTTCTCTAGATGAAAAACCAGTGATGCACTAGGGCGTATACGGGTGATTCTCTGCCAACTGTGATTTTTTAAATTAAAATTTTGCTAAAATTAAAAGTCATTGAAAATTATTTTTTTTATTTTATTTGTCTTTAAATAGACATGGTATTAAATCAGTAAGAGCATTTTGCTTCAACTTTTAAGGAACAAAAAATATCGTAAAAAGTACTAAATTTCGAAGGCATAATGCTGACGCTGATTTTTATTTTTGAATTTTTAAACGTTTTTATTAATTTTGACAATATTTTTGGTGAGTTTCTTAATTCCCTCTTATATTTTGACGTTTTCAACTTTGAAAGGCAATGTTTTATTCAAAATTATATGTTTTTTAGTTTTTGAAATTTGTTTTTTGAGGTTGCAGTCTAAATTATTATGCTAGGTTATAACTCAACATTTATTGCACGGATTTGTTCTTATATGTTTTGTTCGAAGTACTGGTACCATTCTTAATAAAAAAATAACAAGATTTTTAGTACACTTGCTTGAAATCATTTAATTTAAGTTCATTATAAATAAATGTACCACGGTACTGACACCCACGGTACTGACATTTGGGCTTTAATATAACCTCATATCTCAAAGTTTTAAACAATATATAATGTAAATTGCAGTACAAACTTATTTCCACAATTCAAACCAGAAATTCATAAGAAAATTTTATATTAAGTTACAAATAAAGCCCTGGACACAAAGAATCACAGTTGGCAGAGAATCACCCATACGTACTTCTCTTATTTTCTTTAGTTTTTTTATTATTAAACGTCAAACCATAATTTTTCAAAGAAAATGTTAATGTTTTTTGTAAATTTATCAGCTTTAGACTGGTAATTAAAAAAAAATAATACTAATTTTTTAGCTTCTACGAAATATTTTTAATTTACAGTTCAAACTTTAAAAAACGCTCATTTCCGCTTAAGTATATAGTTATTTTTTTTTTGTGTTTCGACTATAAATTTTACTTATTCGGGATTCCTTTCTATAAAATGAATAGTGTTTTTGTTTTAAAGCACGCTCATTTGTTAAACCAAATTTAATTTTATATAATTTAAATTTTTAATTTTACGGTGTTCAATATAATTTGCAATTTTGTAAGCTTTTAATCTGAATTCGTGCATAAAAATGTCCGTGGCAATAGTCTGAAAATTACGGATAACAAATCATGGCTCAATTGTTTGATGATATAATAAAACGCAGCTACAGTTTTAAAGGTTAAGATTACATTCCATTTTGATCATTTATTGTTCCACATTATACACTAAGAACGAGCATCCTACTTCAACTTCATTTTTAAAATCGTGTCCTACACATACAATATTACAGTTTTCTTTTTAAAATAACTTCAAAACAGTAAAAAAAACTATTAACTTGAAATCCTTTTTAACCACAACTGACATTAATTATTTCAAACTTTCTCTCTCTAATAACATCCTCTTTCATTTTATAATGAGATAATAATGTTTTCTTTAAAAACTCTTATAAAGAACAAAATAAATTTATCTCTCGGGTATTTTAATTAAAAGTGAATATAAATTATCGCTGCTGAAATCCTTGGTTGGCTTTTAAGTAATTCAAGTGAAGTTTAGAAAAAATATCTTTTGTGTGTGTATTTAACAGAAATGTGTTAGCCTCTTGAAAATTATGTGGTTTCTGGTTTTATTCTCTGTATACGAATTACTTAAGAGGAATTTTATTTTAAATTTTATATTTTACTAAGAACTTACACAAATTGATACCAAAAGACTTTCTTACATTTTATACTAAAATAAAACGTATAGAAAACTTTCAAGAATGTTCCACCACAAATAACAATTCCTTTTCGTAAGTTTAATTTAGTTAACAGTATTTTTGGTCTTTAACCACATTTAAACAAATAAACAAACACACAAATTTACAAAAGCCAAATAAAATAGAATGTTTTTAAAAACTTTGTTTGTCACCTATTTCATGACAACATCACTTTCATATTTTGATATTGAAGTGAAGAGGTGTAAAAGCACAGGACCTCACATCAACATAAGATTATTGCCCTTCAGGCATTCATGGGAAAAACATAAATACATATTAATGTTAAGATGAAAATCGACAGAAAATAAAAACAAATATGTATCTTCTTCATCTTATTACATAAGTCAAAGATAAATTAATTATGTATTATAATTGCAATATCACTATGGCTGTTTGGTTACTTAGAGAAAATTGGATTATAATAATTAATGAAAGTTATTATTACTATACAAACTTAGTTTTCTTATTGCATAATGATGATGATGAGATAACTGATAATAAAACAGTTATACCTTATATTATCCTTTTCATTTTTAGCTTTGGAATGAAGTCACTTTTTGTTGTTGTATTTTAGCTATGGAGTACTTAAAGAGGGTTTTTGTTTGCCGTCAAAGATTGATTGTTTTTTGAAATCAATTGATTTCTCCAATATAAAAAATTATGCTAAATGAAAAATTCAAAAAACATCTTCAAATGGAGAAATGTTATAAAAATTCAAAAATATTAAGTTAAAAAAGATGAAAACTCTTTTTTTACAATAGATTTATTTCAAAATTTTACGTTATTGATTAGCATTTTTTTGTTTAATATTAAATTTTCCTATTAATTTTTAGTAAATTACTAAAAGAACCGATGTCTAAAAATGTCTTCTAGTTAAAAAAAAAATTTTAAACCACAAAAATAAGTAGCCACCCTAAACTCTTGCTAGCCTTTTGTCGCATTTTAGGAAAATCACAAAGCCAACGTGACGTTTTAAAACGATAATGGAGACAAATTTGATAACATAATATAAAATAAAATAAAATAAAATAAAATAACAAAAGTGCGTATACGCCCAAGTGTACCACTGTTTTATCGTTAATTTTGGAGACAACAAAAATACGAGATACATATGCATTTACGGCATAATTTTAGATTAGTAATATGTTAAATCGAAACAAAATGTGATCCGACTTAACAACTATTCCGAATGACAACTATTTTTGAAAAAAGCGAAAAAGTCATGAAAACTATATTTTTGGATTTCTTCTTATCATTATTATGCATTTTGTTGTTTGCAAGTTTAAATTTTATTTTAGCAGAAAAGAAATCTTTACTCAAAAGGTAAAGTGGCTTAAGTCCACTTAATCCAAAAACGTTTTTTTTTTACTAACAATAGATCTTAACTGATTCTTAATATTGATTTATTTAAATACCGCATTTAATTCGAAAATAGTGATGAATAATTGATATTTGGTTGAAGTTTTGGCCCCTCATAATCTCCTCGGAATAATTGTTTGAAAACCGACTTAATCCACTTTACCTTTTGAGTATAGCTAACAAAAATAAAACCATGTTTTTAAACTTTTTGAATTAATTTATTTTTTCGACAAAATGTATTTTTAAGAAATAAAAAATTTGTTCAGTAAATTTTTTGTGGTTTTTGATTTCTTACTTTCAAAGGGAAGGATTTCAAGTTTTTTATAAAACTAAACATTACAATAATGGAGAAATGGTTTTCACAGCTATTTTAAAATGGCCCCAAAAAGTGTTCAAGTGTCAATGACAATTTGGAACCACCCATTAGAGCTGTGTTAATCATGATTCATTCGGTCTTTGTGACCCGTTCACCAAAAAGAACGATTGATTGCAACCACTAAACCAAAACAATCAATCGCAGTATCAGTCGTTTCAGTTCTGAAGTAAAAACTAATGTTTCGTTCATTCCACTCATTCTCAATCAAATCACACAAAAAAGAAAGAGACATACATACATAAAAGCAAGCACAATCGCATCAAAAGGTAAAACCCAATCTAAATGAATAAAAAACTCACCAAGTCACCACTGCAGCAACACACAATTTATTCTCATTTTAATTCTCTGGCTTGAACCTATCATTTGATTGAGAACGACATGAAAGAAAGAAACTTATATCGTTCAATTGAACGATTGGATTGAATTTAAATATGTTTATGGACGGGTTGGGTCACAATCACAAAGATCGAGTCAATCTGATTGACAACGTGAATAGTTCGATTTTTGTGCATTAAAATGTGGGTTCTTTATCAATCAAAAAAGTTCATTTAAGATATTTATACTCAAGGAACATTTTGCAGAAAGTTTTGGGGGTGTGATTTTAAAGTTGAGGCCTATTTCTTAGAGATATCGTGCATTACAGATAGGTATAAAATTGAACTGTGTATATTTTAAATAAATTTCAAAGAAACATTGATAGCAGAAATTTTTTTCCTTGAACATGGATGAAAAAACTACGATTAATACTTTAATCTATTTAAAATTGGTCAATCACGTGACTTTGAACATTGGTTGAAATAATGATTGATTGAAAAGATCGAATCTTTGAACCATCTTTGATTAATTCGATCTTAAAGAGCTCTACCACCCATTAACTTTTTTTGACCAATAAATCGATTTTGTAAAATGAGAAGCCAAAAGAACACCGCCTCCAAATAATTGATTTTTTAAAATTTGATTAATACATTCGATTGGTCTATTTTTGAACATTATTGAACACCCTTTTACCTTTTTTTGGTCACCCCTGGAAATTTTTTTTTTCATTTTTTCTCCTCAAAATTTTTCGAATTTTGAAAGATGACGATTTGAAAAAAATAATTATCTCAAATGACCATCCTATACGATTGTTCTAACTCATCAAAAAAAAATTTCAAATAAAAAATGGTGGCCTCTGTCTAATTCATGTAAAGTCCAACTATTTTTCTAAGGTATTACTTATGAACAGCCTTAAATTATGCTGTAAATATTTCACAGTTTTAATTTCTCTATAAAAAAAACAATGGTACCCTAGGGCATAGACGCACTATTTTTATTTTATTGAGTTTTTTTATTTAAGGAAGATCACAATTTCTTAATTTAGTAGATGTTCTCACACTAACATTTTTTAAAGAAGGTGGTAATGTTTTACTACTGCCTTTTTTGTCAAAAACGACTTATGATCAGATTAAATGCTGGGTAAGGTTCGGACTCAACTCGGAATCAAAATAAATATCCACAGAGTAATACATAGGTCAATCAAGATCAGACATCGTGCCTTCTATCGGAACAGTAAAATTTATCAAAAATATTTCTTCAAAGTAAGATAGAAAGTTTTGTTTATTAAAAAAGCCAAAGAGAGGAGGTCAGGGCTATACAAATAAAAAAATGGGGTGGATACCTCTTTTTTTACCCAGTAAAATTCACCTATTACCACGTCCATGTTTATTATATTTTCTTTGTATTCTTTTTGAATGTCCTTCACAAAGGTAAATGTTATATTTAAACCAAAGGATTATTTTTCTCATCGATAGTCACGCACCCTTTTTATTTTATATTGTATCCCTATTTAAAGTCATAAGAATGGTAAAAATTTGTATTGAAACTTTCTTTTTAAAATTCATTTACTGTCGCGCCCACTTTTTTATATCAGATTTTTTACCTGACTTTAAATCCTTAGAAAATTAAAAATTTTGTAATTGAACCTTAAGTAATTTATGTTAATTTCACTGGGGGATTCTATAACTTCATGCAAGGTGAAATTATATTTTTTTTTAGATTTCACCAGCTTAAAAATTGTTATGCTACAATACAGTTTTATTTTCTCTATAACCAACGATAAAACAGTGGTACACTCGGACGTATACGCACTTTTTTTTATTTTATTGTATTTTTAAAAACTTTTCATCCATTCGTTTTTTTAACGTTACGTTGGCTAAACAACAGTAATTACCTATAAGAAAATCCAAATAAAGGGTGATTTTCGTTAGATGAGACGCAAAAGCTGGCGAGCGTTTAGGTAAAGTTTTTTTTAATGTTCTCAAAAACCAGAAGACATTTTTAAACATCTGAGTTTTAGTTTTTACTAAAAGTTAATAAGACCATGGAGTATTTAACATACAAAAATATATAAAAAACACAATTTTGAAAAAAAAAATCAACTGGAAAAAAAATTTGTTCTCAGTTTTTTTTTATTTTTTTAGTTCTAGAATTAATTATTCAAAATTTTAAACAATCTAATTTAAAAAGACTATTTAAGATTGGATTTCTGGCTTTGAATAAGCAATAGAAGCACACGGTATGCGCTGCAGTTGTTTTCTAATTTTTTTTTTTAAGTTCATATTTTTTTAGAAAATTGCTCCCATTGTCTAAAGGAGGGGAAATAGACCGCTTCCATATGATTTTTTTTGTTTTTTTCGCAAATTATGTGAATTACCATGCGTTTATTTTTACAATATTTTACCCATTTATATGATTTTCCTTATTTAGTTGAAAAATATTGAAATTCAACATAATTGTGAACAAACAAATTTGTGTAGTTATATTTTACACCTATAAAACAAACATAATCAAATGCATTAAAAAAATTGTGAAGACAACCCGTTCCTTTCATTAGGGACAATTTTATCACTGAATTTTTACTTTTCATTGTTCCTTTATAATGGCCATTGTTATTACTCGCAGAAAAAAAAATAATTCCACTGGTGAATAAGAAATTTTAGGAGACTGCGGGAATTAGACAATCATAAAGAACAATGTCACCCTCAAATCATCCCTGCTTTGCCTGTTGTCATAAATTATGCTTAAAGTTTCAAAAAAATATTTTTCTACACCTCCAACAATATATACATACAACAAGCTTTCCCTTAAAATAATATGCCAAAATGAAGAACTCAGACTGAATTATAATTTATTCTTCCGTCTTTTGGATTGTTTTATTTATTTTTTGTTGTTTTTTTTTTGTTTGCTTCCAAGGATTTCTATCTTTAGGTACATAAGTACTGTTAACAACTTTCTTCTTCTAAAAAGTTTTTTAAGTGTCTGTAAGTCGTTGTGTGGGTCCTCGCGCACGGTAAATATCATTTGTTATCATTTTCGCTTAATAAAGATTTAATTGCGGTAAAATTAAATGTTGATTGCAATCCCTATATATACCAACCCACAATTTATATTTTATATTAGATGAGAGGGAGAGTAGTTGTAGAGGTAGGTATAGTAGGCTCTGACTTTGATTAACAATTTCGCGAAACAACCGCGCGATGGAGATATAGCCAGATTTATTAGCATGATAAGTTTAGAGGTACATATTTATTTAATGAAGATGAAGCTATGTCTACTTGTAGCTTTTTAGAGATTTTAAATTATTCATTTGCAGGCGTAAATTTGCAATTAAGATTAACACATAATTGCATTTTCTTCTGCTAATAATAACTTTATTCATTTGTAAGTCAGAATTCGGATGACGTAAGAAATAAGTATGTATTGATTTAAAATGAGTTATAATGACGTCAATGATGACTGAATAATTTCGCATAACTTCTATTTCGGAATCAGTAAAATATAAACGAATATACAATTCACAGAATTCCAACAACGTTGATAAATTTTTTTGAAAATATTTTGGTTAGATTGAGCTAAACTTTCAGAGTTAAGTTTTTTCTGTTTTGTATGAATTGTTATTAGCATCAAATAAAAATTATATGACTAAAATGTAAAAATTGTATAAGTAATGAAAGATCTAGATACACCCCTGAAGAAGTCGTGAATAGCGACGAAACGTTGGGAAAAGATGAAATAGACTTGTTTTATTTGCATTAAATTTCACATTGACCAAAAAAGCCTATACTTAAAATATTAAAAAAATATAATTGAAAATAATTGGTCACACAACATAATTAAATTATATGACTATGTTGGACGAACTTGATCTTATTATTCAAGAATATAAACACACAAACTAGTCCCCCCCCCCCCCCGCATTTCGTATGGAATAATTAATCAATTTTAACATTTTAAAAGGAGAAAATAAAATCTATAGGACCTTCAAATAACACTTTACATTTAATTTTTCTGCACGCTGCAAAAATATAGCAGTCTGAGAGCGTAACGCCATTTGTTGGCGATCTCATTTTTGTGAAGGAAAAAATTTAACGGCTGTCAACTCCGAAGTGTTTTCATTCCGAGAGCGTTTTTCGGTGGGTTAAAAAAAATGTGTTAAATATAACGTAGTCAAAGGTAAAATTTACATATTTAACTATGTTATTTGACTCGATTATTTGACTCGATTAAAATAAATTGTTTAAAATAAAACCTGAAAAGGTTACAATATTACTGGCGAAACTTGGTTAGGATTCGAAATTTTAAAGATCGTTTATGTTAAACGAGTAGCTTGCTTAAATCAAAAATTATATTTAATTAATTTCACACATCTCAGAGTAAATTGGTTACTAAGAGCGATTTAATATATTTAACTAACTAACTTAATTGCTAACTAAAACCGAAAAACTAACCCAGAAGTAGTTTAATAACATTTTGTACATTTTAATCAAATCAGTGTGTAGATTTAAATAATTTTGTTTTATTAAGTTGACTCGTATAATTTAACCTGGTGAGTTTGTATTTAACTTAACCAAGTTTTACACTGTTTTTAACCGAACACTTTTCTGTGCGAGGGTTAACAATATTCAACACTTTAAAAACAAAGTATGATCGAACAAGTTTTTTTTAACCCATTTGTGCATTTTATTTCATTTATTCACACCAATAAAATTTAATTTAAAAAAAAAGTTGAACTTCAAAAAAAAACCATGCTTCAAATATTCCAAACAAAAAAAATTTGTTTTTATGAAAACTTGCATATTTTTTACTTAAATTATCTTGAAGCTTTATAAATAAAAGTCAATCGAAGCCTATGAGGCTCGACTCTTAAAATACTCAATCTCAAAATGAAGTGGGTGCAGATATTTAGAAAGAAATTTGTACCTACCTATATTTTTTATATTGAAAGTGATTTGTTCAAGAACTAACTATAATAATTAATCATTTTTATAACAGAAATTTTATATTATACCTTTTTTTTTAATTTTTATTATATTTTAGGAATCACATATTCATCTAGTGAAGTTAACCAGACTCCTGCGACTTGCTCGTCTTTTACAAAAATTAGACAGATACTCACAATATACAGCATTGGTGTTGACACTCTTAATGTTGTGCTTCTCGTTGGTGGCTCATTGGCTCGCGTGTATCTGGTATGTCATTGCTGAAAAGGAGAACATGATTAATGATAATGGATGGGATATCGGTGAGTATACCTTATATCTAGTACATACATACATACATATATGGTTATATAGTGATGTCGAACAAAGTCGGATATCAAAATACGCGGCCCTGGAGCGTAAAACGCAACGGCCAGCAGCTGTGATGGCGTAAACTGATTCTGGCAATAAAAAGATACACTTTTGCCTTTGTATGTATATATAGGTATTTTGATTGGAGGAAGGTCGTTGTAATTCATTATGTATACGCCTCCTCTTCTAAAACACAATTTGTCCAGATGAACATCGATTGTTATCCTGAATCCTCCGCCTATATATACGAAGAAGTTTTATTATCTAGATAATATTACCACAACCAAACCTATGATTTAGCTTTAATTGGTTTTGTGGGGTAAGAAAAAACAAATGCGTCCTTCTGTTATTAATTTATTTGGCTAAAAAAAAAAAACATTGATTGAGTATCGAATTTACTGGACTGACGATGTTCCAGCATAAGAACAGAATACATTTCGTTACTTTTTGCGTAATTTAACGAGAATTTAAAATAATGAAAATGAAGGATTCCTTTTGATTTTAACTTTTCTTTAAGTGAAAGCTATCATGACTGATTTAATTTTTTGAATTTTAAGAAGATTTAAAAAAAAAGAAATTATATTTATTTATTTAGTGTGAAATTGATGTTAACTGTCTAGAAACCAATAATATTTGATTTTTTTATAAAATCGTTTGTAGAATTATAATTAATGTTTCACTAAATAAATCTCAATCTTTTCATGAAGGTTTCAGTAGTAAGAGTAATTTTTTGTTTAAATATAAGAAAACATTAGAAACAATCCAAATTTAACTTAATATTTGTATAATTGATTTTGCTTTTAAAAGGCTTTTCAATATTCAATGCTTTATACCTTACTAGTCAATATAGTAAAAAAATACCCCAATGAAATCTTTTCATTCAAAAATCTGTTAGCACTACCACCGACACGAATTTTAGTCCTACTTGTTTTTTGTCTGTTTATTATTTTAATTTTTTTTAAACAGATACTTATTCTTCTCATTTTTACGCCTCAATCGCTTTGAATAATTTATTTATATATATTTATTATTTATTTATATATATTTATTAAAAAATAAATTGTAATGCTAATATATTTATGCAAGATTACCAGGATATTTGGGCTTTTCTCTTCAATAAATAATAAAATTATATTTTGAAAAATAAAAAAATTGCTATTTAAAAATAGAACGTTCACGTAGAAAAATAATTACTAACCAAGAGCATTCTTCAGTGGGTTAAATTAAATTTGTTTAATTTTATCTAGTCAAGGGTAAAAATTTATTTGTTAATTCTACGTTATCGATTCGATTAAAAAATATATTGTTTAAAATAAAAACCTACGAATTTATATTAATGCAGAAACTTGGTTAGAATTCGCAATTTTGAAGATCGTATATGTATGTTAAACTTGTGGCTTCTTTAGATCAAATAAATATTTTTATTTAATTTCACACATCTCTGGGTAGATTGGTTTCTATGAGCGATTTAATGTGTTTCATTAAATAACTTTATTGGTTATTGAAACAGAACAAACTTACGCAGAAGAAGTTTAGTTAAATTTAGTACACTATAACCGAATCAGTGTGTAGATTTAAATAATTTAGTTTAATCGAGTTGACTCGTATAATTTAACCTGGGGCCTATTTCACAGAACATACATCACAGAAATGTATGTGACGTAAAATAGGCCCCATATGAGTGGGCGTAAATTTTAATTTTTTTTTAAATTATGCGTTTTCTAAGTTGACGTATAGTTTTTCTAAAAATTCAAAATTTACAATGAGTCAAATTTGGCGACTACTTTAAGGTACATGTATTCATACAATATATGTGATGTATGTATGTTCCGTGCAATAGGCCCCTGGTGTGTTTGCAGGTTTATATATATGTATATTAACAATGTTTGGTATTTAACTTTACCGAGTTTTATGTTGTTTTTAACCGATAATTTGTCTGCGTGTTTGGTGACGTGACTGCTTGTAAAACCAGGGCCTATATAGTGACTAAAAACTTTTAACACTTCCTTTGTATGCATATTGATAGTTGGCAGGAATTATGTGGGCCAATATTTTTCTGGCAAATGCAAATGGTTTATGTGTTATGTAAAGAGATATGCTCTAGAATAATTTGTCACTTCCTGGCAGGAGGCAGTGCCCCTGAAAAATTAATTTTTTCTTAGGTGACCGAGGTTCCATATCTCTCTTGTACGTGCTTATTGCACAAATTTCTAAGAATTTTAATCAAAAGTCTGTCATTCAAAATTCATATATAAAAAAAATCATGTTTAGAAATTCGAAGTTTTGAACATAACATAACATCGCAGAGTTTGAAAATGGAGGAGCGCTCCTATATATAGGTATTTAAAAAGAATAACTAAGGTGAAGAAAATTAGAAAACTACTAGTGGAGGAAATAAATTAATAAGTTTAAGTGACCTCAACTCCAGCATCTAACTGATGAGCCCATACTGTCGTACATGGGCGAAACATAATCTTTGGAGTTGAGGTCACTTGAACTTATTAATTGGTATTTAAAAAGTTCAAAAACGTTTGACTCTTAATCTTAACAAAAACATCAGAGATATAGATAACATATTAAAGCTTAAGAATTCATGTGCAATCAATACTTCATTATAATTCTGAGTATACATTTAAATCTTGACCAGAAGCAAGATTTTGCCACATGTTCACGCTTCATAAGCTTTGATATATGTAAATTATTTATTGTTATGTATATCAAAAGTGATTATGCCTCATAGTTCTAGGAAAACACATGATTTTCTCATATCTTGACACATCTTGAGTGTTGTAGAATTTTCCTTAACTGAATCATATGACTTAACATTATTTGCCACATCAAAGAACAGGAGAATAACCTCTTCAACCAATGAAATTTATTCACAATTTACCACGTACATAATATGGAACACCAGAAATATTGAAATAATTTTGATATTGATTTTCCTGTCAGAATTGCCACTGATGAACTATCAAATTATTGGTTAACATTGATTGATAAATTGATGAATGCTATAACTGACTCGTTAAAATACCAAATGGTTTAGTAAATTGTGGCATAAGATATTTATAAGTAATAAGTAGAATAAGAAAAATTGAATTTTTTAAAAGAAAAGAAATAAATTTTAATTATTTTCCAAATAAATCAATTATTTGAAAAATAATTTAAATTTATTTAATTATTTAATAATTTCAAAAAAATTAAAAAATAAATATCATTTGGCTTTAATGTATCAACTTGAGGTGTTGATTTGTCAAAATTTATCTTATTTTTCAATTTAAATAAATATGAATAATTTTTTAAAATAATCTTTTTAAAAATTTTTATTTTTCTCCAAATTATGAAAGAAATTTATTATTTAATGACTTAAATTCGGCGGTTCACTAGTCAAGTTTTCAAATAGCTTTGAATTGTGAGTAATAAAAAGAAAACTTGCCAAGTAAACCGCCAAATTTAAGTCATTAAATAATAAATTTCTTTCATAATTTGGAGTTGCTTCAATAGTAATCTACTTTAAATATTTGATATTAAAACTTTATAAAGTAAGAACTTGGCATACTTTTAGATCTCACTACTTTTCACGGCTGACTTGTTACATAAAGGTTTTTTTTTATAGAAGAACTTGGCTCTTTTTTTAACATTTATGTTTTTGTTCTGATTCAAATTACATACACAAGATTAAGACTACACCACAAAGAAATTATAATTGTATATTACATAATAATTGAATATGAAGCTTAACATTTATATTTTTTTATTTGAAAGGTATGGGTAGGTAGGTGAGCGGACAAAACAGGCCGAAGAGGTTCATACCAATTTTCAGTAATTTTTTTTCTGAATGACAAACCGAAATTATAAGGTCGTGGTATATTTTTGGTTATAGCTTTTCAACAATCGAACTTGATCTTTTAAATTTCAACAGATTTTATTTGTAAAAAAAAATCTGTTCGATTTTAAAAAATGAAACAAGTAGAGAATGTCTGAAGCTTAAGTGATCCTATTTTTGTCTTTCCTTTAGTTTTTGGTGCAAGTAAATTAATCACCAGGAATTTAATCTACTTAAATCAGTTAATGGAAAATAAATCAATTTTTGTGTAAAAATAATTCAGTATTTCATTATTCTGTAAATTTATTCTAAATTCTAAAATTTGGAAATTCTTGAAAATTGCAAATACAGTAGAATCTCCGAAAGATGAACGGTTCTATAAGATGAACAGCTTGAAAAGATGAAAAATTTGAAAAGATGAACGGGCCCTATTTTATATCTGTTCATCTTTTTGAGATTCTACTGTACTGCAGTTTATTATGTTGTACAGTAAATAAAATTTGTCATTTAATAAATATAAAATTTTTTGTTATTAATAATTTTTGCCAAAGTTTGCATACTTAATTGACTAACCTGAAAACGTATTTTCCGAACCACATACATTCATAGTATTCTGTATTTCAAAAGACGGGAAATCAAAAATTTTATTTTCAAAATTCGTTTAATCTTTTATTCTGTATTTCAAAATTTTGTGTTCTTAAATTCTGTAGGTATTTAAAAAAAAAAAAATGGCGTTTTTTCCTTGTTCCTTGTGCGTTTTTGCTTAAAGCCCAACACTTTATTTGTAAAGGATCGTATCTTTCAAAAATGACTTGAAAACTCTGTCTAAATTTGTTTTTTTTTTTATTTTTAAATGTTAACTAAAATTTAAGTTAATTAAAAAGACAATTTTCAATCATGAATTTAACACTAAGCTCCTGTCAGAGGAATAAATAGGAACAACAATTTGTTTTATCGAAAGAATAAGTACTATCTTATATTGCTTTACTGATTATTGATAAATAAAAATGGGAAATGGGAATTTGTTTGCACTATTTTTGAGACTAGATTTTTGGTCTAAAATTTCATACTAATAATTTCAATTCTCAATTTTAATTTTTCTATTTTTGTTTTATGTTCAATTATTTCATTTCATGAATAAATTAAAATAATACATTGGTAGCGTTGTTGCAGCTCTCGTGAAAAACTCTCAGCCATTACCCATGTTCGTGTTGTTATTTTTGGCAGGCCAGGAATAGAATACAGCTTATCTGTAAATTTCAATTGCATATTTTCCGAAAAAGCAGTTAATTTATATCGGTTTTTATTTATTCTGTTAGCGTGTGTCTACGAAAAGTATAGCTAGAAGATAAGTTTTTCTTAATTGTGAATTGGAAATTAGTGTATAGGGAAACATCAGATAAGATTGTGTTCTTTTTTTTTTATTTTTTATCATTGTCTTTAAAAAAAGGTTTAAAATAATTTTAAAATTAAATTTAACGAAAGCTGTTGCCTTATTTTGACATAAAAAAGTCGTAGATCGAACAAAAAACATGAATATCTATGAAAAAGTTGAAATATGCCGTAAATCAGAATGATATTTGATGGTGGTAAATTTTTCTATCGTGTTAAAGAAAATGGAAAAAATATTTGACCCATATTTGAGGAATTTTTTTTTTGTATGAGTAGTTTTTGGTGTGGTTAATTTTGAAAAACCACAATTTTTTTATCGATTTTAATTTTATTTTTTTTTTTAATATTTAATTTTTTAAATCAAAGTTTTTATTGGATAATGCAAGAAATTAATTTGGATTGGTAGTGTAAAATTGAAATTCCCCCACATACCGTTTGGTGCAAAAAATCAATCCAGTGTTATGCATTTGAGATGATAAATATATTTAGAACAAGAAATAATTACTCTACTGTTTTTCCTAAAAAAGCTTGATATTAATGTTTGTCTAGGAAATAAGGTTTTATTTTGTATATATACAGAAATATTTATTATATTTTTTTCATATTTGGAACACTTAATAAAAAATATTTTTTAGTATTAAATATTGTGTTTTCATTTTAAAATTGTTATCCTTAAAATTGTACATAATTGGATTTAAATTTTAAGAACTTATTTTGCTTATAAAAATTTCGAAAAAATATGAATGTTTTTCGTGGAAAATGAATAAAAAGTTAATTCAAGAATCAAAATAATATGTAGCATTAATTCACAAAAATTCTCAATTAATGTCATATCAAAAATAAAACCTTAATATCCTATGTTAGTTTAGTAAAATAAAACCGTGTTTAAAAAATATATTCGAAGAATTTTTGTCGATGTTTTTCATATTTTCGACATAAGTTTAAATGAAATTTTCATTCATTGACGTCAGAATCGGTGATATATTTAAAATATATGAAAAATATATGAAACTTCATCAGCAGCGCGGGTCAAACATTTTTACAGATCCTTACAATTATTCAGAAAACAACAAAAAAATACTTCAAGTTATTTTTATTGTGAATGCGTTTGGTCAATTTAAATATATATTTATTTTTAGAAGATAAATTGAACAAACGAATTTATGTAACTTATAGTTATCGACTGGTCAATATGTTTTTTCTTCTTTAAAAATTGTTGTATTATTGCAGTGATGATAAAAATATAAAAATGAAAAAATAATAAATAAATCTAGAAATTGAGAAATATATATTTAAATATATTTATAAATAAATGAATAATTGATTAAATAAATAAATATATAAATAATAAAAAATATCTTACAAAAATTGGCGTTTCGTCCCAGTGCACGGTGCACGATCTCACTTGGACTCATCAGTTGACTAGTGGGGCTAATTTTTGTAGGACTTAAAGGCTGTTAAAAGCTACTTTAAATCAATAATTCAACAGAGTCCAAATAAAATAGTCTTTTACTTGGCTGATGTTTTTCAGTAGTATATAGAATTTGTATTATTAAAAAAAATAAATAAGAAAAAAAAGACTAACTAATTTATGCTAATTGATGCAAAAGAATATGCAAATGAATTTAAATAAACTAAATGCTTTTTAATTTATTTTATAGTGGTTGTGATTTTTTTTTTTAATTTATTAATTTATTAATCTTATAATCATTATACACAAGCTTCGGAAATAAATCCCCTTATTATCGCCTTCTTTCCATTTGGGCCAAAAATATAAAAGTTATCTCGAATTTTTTTTCCACAAAATGCTTTTAAAGTAAAATCAAACGGAAAATGATATACCAAGCAAAATGGTACATACAACAATCCAATATTATACAAACAAAAAATATAATTGAAATGCATGAACTTTCTCTTGCTATAATGAAGCTAATGAATAAAAAATTAAAAAAAGTCAAAAGTTGGCACTTAAAAATCATTTTTATTTTTGTTTAAAACAAATTATTTTTAAAATTTTTAAATTCAAAATTATTTAGATTTTTAAGAAGCATCAGATTGCAAAATTATAACAAAATCGGTTTAGCCATTAAAAAGATAAAGCTATGTGAATAACTACTTAACTATTATTTTTTCTCAAAAGACAAAAAAAAAAAAAATTCTATTTCCGTAACTATATGTACATAGGTACCACATAAAAATTGAAATAAATAAATAATTTCATTTAAAAGTATGATACAACTTTACAATTTAAAGTGCCCCATTTAACTCGACTTTACCCTATTTAATTACCACACGCAGTTTTTAAATAAATAAAGGCATTCAAAATGTATATGTATCCAAGGAATCGTTATTAAATAGCTTTTTCTTTACCATAGTCATCTATTTCCGTAATAATACAATAAATATCGATAAGTACTTACATACCTACATATATTCATACACACTAATATATATAAACTCTTTAAGGTTTAATGACTTTTAAAAATGCCATCTCTCTTTTTTCCCAGGTTGGATGCACAGCCTTTCGGAACGATTAAAAATCCCCATTTCCAACATAACCAACGCCGAAGCCTACTCAACAGCCCTCTACTTTACATTCACGAGTCTCACATCGGTTGGCTTTGGTAATGTTTCAGCCAACACAACTGCCGAAAAAGTCTTTACCATTTTGATGATGTTAATTGGAGGTAAGCATTATACTTGTATATAGGATATATCTATATATACCGACCTACACATTTAATACCCTATATCTACTTGTTCTTTTGAGAACGCTTAAGTAGGTAGGTATATTATGGTATTAGAAATAAGGAGCAAGACTCGGAATTTCAAAAACTTTGTACTATAAGTAAACTGACTCTTTCATATCGTTACGTGTTTTTCTCTTTTGAATAAAATAGCTCTAATGCATGCCGTTGTCTTTGGTAATGTGACCGCAATTATACAAAGGATGTACTCTAGACGTTCGTTATATGAGAGCAAATGGAGAGATCTAAAGGACTTCATTGCCCTGCATCAGGTACGTATGGGCAATTGCATTAGAATTATGAACTCGCACAACCTTAAACGGGAATATACCAACTCGCCTGCACTGGTAAGTCGCTTTTAAAAATAGTTACACAACGTCACAAGGATATACACACTATTTAGTATAATATATATACCGTTATACTTCGTATATAATGTTATATATCCACGCCATCCACCACAATCAATTTTTTATATACACATCAGAAAGCGTTTTATGAAGCGCATCATTTTAATTTTCCGCTTCAAACGATGAAACACGAGTGCAGCACGAATGAGTGTGATAGAGTTGACCTGGTTTACCATATACATACATACAACACAATCTAGAGTTAGAAGAGATATATAATACCATTGGAGGACTCCCACTCCAAACCACACGACACTATATATTTTCAGATCTAACTGCCATCATCAACCCACCAGCCCGTCATCGTATAGAGTACATTATTGCAGACGGGGCTCAAAAAATGTATAAATTACATCAGAGAATAGGTACATATATTTTTTATCATTCAAGTAGTGGTGGCTTTGTTTAATCGGGATCCACGATGAAACGACACATATGTCGTTCTTCCATTTACAGCGAGTTATAGGAGGTACCTTCACATACCTACCCAATAGTTCTAATGTATCCTTTTCCTTTAAGTACTTGTCCTAGATATGTACTATGAGGCGAGCTGGGTGTGAAAATTGTCACTTGATGTGGCAAGTTTTTGCATGGTTGACCAAAAAATACATTTCTTTTACATTAAGATATTTTTTCCTTTTTCCTTTCATTTCCATTTCTATTTTATGAATATGTATATAAATGCGGTATGTATATATTATTTGTATAGAGAGGAAAATAAAATTACATATTTTTATTAAATTTTCTCAAAAAAAAAAAACCTTCATGGAAAAGTATCACAAGCATATCTTAATACGATTTAAGGATTTTTTTTTTGTTGATTTTTTTTTTATGGAAAAACGAAGAAAAAGGAAAAAGTACTTCTTCCACTTGAAAACTGACACGATTTATGCTAAGCTGATAGATATTTTTGTTTTTTTTTTTTATTTTTGTCATCTATATTGAACTGAACTTATTTTGTTGTTTATCTTTTTTTTTGTTTTAATGAAAAAGATGCCGAAAGAACTGAAACAACGGATAGAGGACTATTTCCAAACAAGCTGGTCCCTCAACCATGGAATTGATATTTATGAGGTAAGTGCTTTAATTTTTTTTTTTTAAATTAAAATTTTGTTGTTATATTTATTTAATAAGGAAAGATTGGGTAAAAAAGGAAAAAAGCCCACCTACCATAATCTTTTTTTTTTTTGGAAAAGATAATCAATTTCTGTGGGGTATTTTTACTTTTTGTTTGTTTATATAGAATGCGCGAAAAAATAAAAAAGGCATTATGGTGGAATTAATTTTAGGTTGATGGAAATTTGTATCTTCTGTTCTTTTTTTTCTGTTGGTTTTGTTATAAAAACGCGTTAAAAATTATGAATTAGATTTGTATCGGCTAAAGAGAAACATTATTTTTTAAGATGAGCCATATCATTCATCAAATACCCTTTTTTTTAGTGCGGTATAACAAAATGGTATAATTTA
This sequence comes from Epistrophe grossulariae, assembly GCA_929447395.1. Classification (NCBI taxonomy): domain Eukaryota; kingdom Metazoa; phylum Arthropoda; class Insecta; order Diptera; family Syrphidae; genus Epistrophe; species Epistrophe grossulariae. The sequence goes on from OV839566.1 coordinate 139,876,682, forward strand.
AATGAAAATACAAATATTTTAAAGAAAATAATAAAGTCAAAGGAAAATATATATACAATTTTAATTAGTAAGTTTTTTTTCTCGTGACCTTTTTGATTATTTAATTATTTTTTGTTTAAGAAAATTAGTTTAAAAATAATCATTTTCGTGATTTTCGATTTCCTCAAAAATAGTTCAACTCATTTTGATCAATTTTTTTATGAAATGTTTTGTAAACCAAAATTTTTTAAATTAATTTTTTTTGGATTAAAAAAAAAGTTTCCAAATATTTTTTTGAGAACTTAATAATTGGAAAACGACTAAACTGATTTTTATCAAACTTGGCACCCAGCAGTTTTTTAACGTTATAAAGCAGATTTTAAAGAAAAATTATTCTAAAAAAAGCTTTTAACGGCCAAAAATTGTCCCGGCGATCTCACTTGGACTCATCAGTTGACTAGTGAAGGCCGGGACGAAACGCCAATTTTTGTAGGACTTAAGGGCAGTTAATAGCTCTTTTGAATCAATAATTATTCAACAAAGTCTATTAAAATAGTGCTAAGGGTTCTACTTGTCTGATGTATTTTAGTAGTAAAGTAGTATAGTATATAGAATTTGTATTATTAAAAAAAACCTTCTTATTAAAAATTATTCTTATAACCAAAAATAACGGTGCCTCCGATACAAGTGTTTAAAAACCGGTAAGGAAAATCTCATTTTTATCAAAAATGACTCCTACAGTTTTGATATATTTTTTTTGTCAGCTTATGTCAGTACTATCTACCATATTTTGAAAAAAAAAATTATATGTCCATTAAAAATGACAGATATCACTCATACAACCATTTTTTTTTTGGTTTTCGTCTATCTAGTTACCTGTTGAACCGATTTAAATTAAATTTTTAACAAAAGAGCTCCTATAATATGTCTTAATAATATTGCATATATAAATTAAAAAAAAAAAAACAAATTTTGGATTTTTAAAAAAATTTAAAAACTATTTTTTGAAAATTCAATATTTCGAAAACGGGCAGGTGATTTTATTTTAAAAATAATTTTTTAACTTTGCATTAATAAATAATAAAATATGTGGTTCAATTTTTTTTCTTATAAAAATTTTATATATAAAAATCTTTTTTTTTCAAACTTCTCCAACGATTTAAGAAACTAAATTTTTTTTCTCATAAACTGAGATTTGATTAAGAAATCAAATGTAGTAAATTGCGTTTTTTTAAATTGATTTAATTCTAGATTAATATCTAAATACTTAAGATAGGCGTACCAACATTTTTTTCTTAACAAAATTTACATTTCAAAAATATTTCTCATTTGGATTTGTTAAATAATTCAGATGGTAATTGTTGCGGAAGTTTAAAAAACGTTTCAGATAAGTTCCTTAATAAATTATCACTAATTATGTATTTTCAATTTTATCAATTTTTCATTTTAATCTGTCTGTTCCATTACATATATTACATATACAATGTAAATTGTAAATATACATTTATGACTCGGTGCTATATTGTTTATTCAATTTTGTGTATACATACTTACAAAATACTTCCTTAAACTGTGTTAATTGTTATTGGAATCTCAACATGAGACATAAAAGCTCCCACAACAAATTATTTTTAATCAGATAAATATGTTTCAATTAAGATTTTAAAATCACAGAGCGATCGTAGATAAGAGCAAGTAATTGCGGTCCAGTTGTGAACTTTATTTAATCTGTTTCAAAAGTAAAATTTTCCTTATTATTCTTTTTAGGCTAAAATAAGAATAAATCAATTTTTCTGTAGAATAGTCCATTATAGCCATTTCAAGTATTTAAGTTATGAAGCAACATAAAACCACCTACACTACAAAGATATTATATCAGAATTGGAATAGACTTAATATTTCTGGCTTAGTATCGATTAAAAACGAAAATTTTTCTTAAGAAATTCCTTTAGGTATACATTTAGATTTGTATATATGCTCTGTTGTATTTTATACGAAATCTGAAATCCCAAATTGGAAATGTCGTAAGTAAGTCCCAAAAAAAAAAAGAAATAAAGATAACAAAACAATTTGTTTCCTAAAAGTGACAATATATTCCCAATTGCTTTAAAAAATAAATATGATTTGAAGATTCAACAAAAATTCACAACTTATTTCTTAGAAATTTATACATTTGTGAAAGAAAATTGAACAATTTTCTTCTATAAATTTATTTCATCAATACATTTTGTATATATGTAATCACAATTTCATCCTTTTCTACTTAACAGACACTTCGTGAGTTTCCGGAAGAGCTGAGAGGAGATGTTTCCATGCATCTACATCGGGAAATACTTCAGTTGCCAATTTTTGAAGCAGCATCGCAGGTAAATTGAAAAATAAAAAAAATAAAAAAAATGAAATGAAATACAAATTGTGTATCGTTGTTTTTTTTTTTTGTTTTTGTTCGCGGATATGAGAGTTCCTATTTTCCACATGCTTCATGCATAATAATTCGTTGGTAGAAATGTTGTGAAGTACTGAAACTTAAATATTGAATATTTTTAATGAGTATATTACGTGAACAGATGTTATAGAGAATATAGTTTTGTGCATTATTATAAGATGTACTTTCTGAAATTGATAAATAAAGGAAATGTCAAAACTAGATTCTTTCGTCAATCATCATCATCATTATAAATCAATGACATCACCCTGTGTTTTTCCGATTATTACAATATCGTCGATGTTTCCTTACCTATTAAGCAGTTTTCCAGAGTTTTGTAACGTTCTTTAGTTTTTTGAAGATTTCGATGATAAGTATGGCCCTGTCTCAAAACCATATCTACATCAAAGTTATGCATGAGTTTTTAGCTCGACTTTTTTTGAGGTGGGTGCATTCTCCATTGTCAGAACTTTTAATGTTGCTTAAAGCTTGACTCTATAAATGCTCCCATACATTGGTAACCTTGAAATCGAAAACAGTATATCGATTTGGAGTTCAAAGTTTTTCAAAAATCTGCCGTATTGTGAATATTTGCTAAAGCCACTGTTTCCACAATATCCGTTCAGTCATCACTTACCAATTGACATTGTGTAAAAATAGGGGCAGCAGCACCAACAACAACACGCACCGGCAACCTCAGCAAAAAAATTCTTCTAAGCAAACGATGGGACGAGTTTTTTTCCTTTTTTTATTAAAGTTTTTTTGTTTTTTTGTTTATTTGGATCATTTTCTTTTAATTTTAGTTTTACAGGTTTTACAATTTTAATATAATGTATACATTATAATTTATACATTAGGGTGGTCGCTAACCTAAGGCGCTGTAAGCGGTTAAAACATTAAGCTTTATTAATTAAAATACAGTATTATTCCCGTAGAATTTAACAAAAAGCTATGGAATTGTTGGGATGACATAATGACCACGAACATAACGTCCGCACGAACATTAATTCCGCACAAAAAGTCATAAAGTCCATAAACATTATGTTGAAAAATAAGTTTCAATCTCAAACTGTCATTAGGTCCATAGATATTATGACCAGATCACAATGAAAATAGACATTATGTCCGTTTGAAGAATAGGCTCATATACGGTCCGTTTGGACATTATGTCCCTTGAAATAAGACTAATGTCCATTTGGACGTTTTTTCTATTTAAAAATCACAAAATATCCATTTGGACATAAAGTCCGCGGAAATAATGTCGCATTATCTTCTTTTTCAAATGAAATTGAGTCCATGGACATGAGGAAGACATAACTTATGTCCGTTTGAACGGAATTAACTATTATTTTTAAAATAACTTAATTTAAAAAGTTAATATTTGAAAGGATTTTTGGCTTTTGAAAAAGCTACAATTTATTGTTATAAGTTGTTTCGTTGATTTTTAATAAATTTGTATCAATTTTAAGTCATTTTTTTTTAGAAAAATGCCCCTCCCGTCTAAATGAGGGAAAACACTACCCCCTTCCGCATACATTTTTTTCTTGTCTGGTTTCAACCTGTGGTCTATTTCACCATTTTGCAATTTACAATTATGAACTAGTATTGATCTTGCATTCAAATATAAGTAATTGCATACATTATAAATTAGAATTATTTTATAAATTTGTTGAATTTTGTAAGAAAATTTTACAGGTCAGTGTTGATCTGTAAAAAGTTTTCTACAATTTTATATTCTTTTGAATTTTTCCGAAGCGTTTTTGAGCGTCAGAATAAAAAAAAAATGCAATTACTTTTATTTAATAGAGGATTATTACAAATTTGTAATAGTAAATTGTAAAGTGGTGAAATAGACCACTGCCATTCTCTAGATTTGTGTGCATTTCTACGGGAATCACCCCGTATTCAATTTTGTATATGTACATAAATAGGTAGCTTAATTTTTTAACGGCTTACAGCACCCGTAGGACACGAAAATACAAATCTCAGAAAATAATAGGCAATTATTTTTTCTTCATTTGAATTTCATCCAAGGTGAAATTTTTTTTTAAAGCCACCCTCTAATATATATATGTACTTACTTTAAAAAAAAAAAGAAAGATTTATTTTTAATTTAAAAAATATATAAACAAAATGAATTAGGGGGTCTTACATGGACCAGCATACTCGACAACATGGCTCGACAACGCCATAAATGCTCGATCGTTTAAACGCAAGAAACAACAGCTTGACCAACTATGATGAATGGTTTTCAAAATATTTTGCAAACTTTTTCGGTTTCCATCAATCTATTCTGTCGAGCATGTAAACCCCCCTGTTGCTAGCCGACTTGGTTCAAGGCAGATTTTCATATGAAAATAAGAAATGGAATTTAATTGTCCTCCACGGCTGCAGAAAGCACCAAAATCCAGTATTTTCGAATGCCAGAAAAAAAAAGAGATGCGTCCAACTGTGAGGGCAATAGCTGTGTTCGGGTACTTCTCTCGGACTAAATCTGGTAATCTGTCAAATTTAGAGGAGTGAGGAAGAAATTCCTTCAAAGAGAAGCAAAACTGTCAAAAAATACACGAACTTTTTGAACCAAAATATTTGACACTTTTTAAATGTCAAAAAAAGTAAACAAAAGAAAAAAAGTAAACCAAGCGACAATATTGAAATTACCATCATTATTTCATGTTCTTTATTAAGTTTGATGATATGACAAATTAAAATTTACATTATATTAAATATTTAAAAATGGAAAATACACACGAAACTGAACATCACGTAATTTTTTTAATCATAACAGAATTAAAAAAAAAACTGAATTAAAGTACACTTCATAAACAAAGTTTATTAAATTACTTAAATATTTTATTAATTAATTTGTTTTATCAAAAAGTTAATTTTTTTATTAAAATATTTTATTTTTGTAAATGAACATATTAAAAAATCCACTTCTATAAAGATAAAACAAAAAGTAAAGTAAAAAGTAACTTTATGTGTTGTTTTGTTGTACTTTGCCTTTCAAACAGGCTTATGATAGAACACAGAATTCACTAGTTTCTGCCCGAAGAAATTTATCGGGTAAAAACTGACAAGAAGGGGAAATTATTTACTCTTTCTTAAGCGCTCTCTCTTGCCAGAAACTACCCAAAAATTGCGTATGCCAACACATTTGGACCAAATCTGGTAAAAAATTGTAGTTTCTGGGATTTCGGACGAGTACGTGAACGGACCTAATGACTTCCCAAGTAACATTTTTAGTTCTTTAAAGGCTTTAGCAGCGCTTCTAGAGCTAATCTTAAAGCTCCTTTTTTTAATAATGAGCTCTAGAAACACATTTAGAGCCTAAGTCGAGCTCATTTGCAGCTAATTCTTTGAGTTTGCGAGCACTTTTTTGCTCTTAAGAAACACGTTATTAGTGGAAAGTGACTCTGAAGGTCTATGTCATACACCTTTAAAGAGCATCTTTTGAAAGAGGTTTGTTCGTATTGGTTTGAGTAATAAATATAATACCAAACATAAACGCAGGCACGCTTTAATACTTATATAGAATAAGTGAATCGCTTGATAGTATAAATAATATATAATTTTGTATAATATTATAATTTCCTGCCAAAATAAATAATAAAAGAATTTAATATTTTTCGGTGAAATAAAAAAATTAAAATTCAAAAAAAATTTTTTCTTAGTCGAAATAAATTTATTTTGGTTGAAAATACAATTTAGTTAGATTTTGAGTGAGAGCGCGGGGATAGATATGTCTATTTTTTAATGAATAAAAGGAAATATTGCATTATTTTTTTTCTCGCCGCCATGTTTTCATAAGGGAAAAAGGTTTCTTCAATACAGCTGTTAAATCACTTTGAGCTATGTTTTTGATTGTTATAGAGCTGCAATATTAATTACTGTTGATATCGAGCTCTTATACCACTTAAAGATTTGCTTCCTGTAGTTTTGGAGCTAGTTTTAACAAGATGGCATTTTTCTGGTTTTTATATTTTTTTAATGAAATAAAAAGGGTGTTTCAGAAATTGAAAGTTTCATTTGAATAAATAAAAAAGAATTATTTCTATGAACGAAGATTTTTATTTGAAGAATATTTTATTCCAAAAATGTATTTTAAGTCCTCGGTATATTTTTGTGTGTACGTAATAAAATGTTCAAAGCTTTTTTTTAGAAACGAAATTGTCATCAAATTAAGTTTTTATAACTCACCCGCCATTTGGAAAAAACAACCAATATGACGAGAACGACACATTATGCAGAATGAAATTATAACTAATTTATTTTAAACTGGTTTAGTTTTTGCTTTTGAAATAATTATTTTCTTCGTATTCTAGTATGGAACACCCTATAATATGAGTGCTATAGAATTTTTTTTAGTGAGGTTTCATATACAGCTGTTATAGAATTTTTTTAAAACTTGAAAATGCGCATGCGCTTTACGAAGTATTTGTGTGCAAATATTAGTAATTCGGCTCTACAGCCGCTTTTTGTACAGCTCTGTAAATGCAAAATTTTTACATTTCAGAAGATAATGCGTTAGTATTTTTGGGGATGAGTTGCTAGCAGCTGTATAACGTCTCTAAATTGTCTGATATTGACAGGTTGCTCGATGGTAGACGTGTAAAGTTTGTTATGGAGCATATTTTTAAATCTTGATGCGTTATAAAGTTAATAGAGCTAAAAGTGTTCTCAAACTTCAATTATAAAACATAATTTTTAAATGAAATGAAAGGAGCTGTGAAATAACCTTTTACAGAGCAATAACTTTCAATTTTGCTAGCTAAGAGCTGTAAAAGAACAGTTTAGCATCTAATAGCTCCAACGATGTTACCTGGGTTATGAGTTTGGGTTTCTCACATACACATGCTCCGGTCCAAAAGAACGAATTTTCCATCTGTGTGTTGATAGAAATTGTAAAAAAGACGTTATGTGATCTTTTCCATAATTTTAACTAAAGACAAATTGCCAAGTCCACCTTTAATTAACAATAAACATCAAAAAACAAAACTGATACTTTGTTGTCGTTGACCATCACCTTAGTATTTATAGCAATTTCTACTGGTTCATAACATCACATCACATAAAACATCTAATCTCATAATCTTTAGGAACTAAAAATTCCATGAACATATAGAATTCCAAATTTCTTATTATTATTTATTGTATTATTCATACTTGAATGTCAGTTTATCAGACTTGACCATTCTTTATTCCGTCAATTTCATTAAATCTTTGAACAAAAACAACAACAACAACTTAAAGGTGCTACCACCAATTGTATACGAATGAATTTATAATTCGTTTTAATTAATTATTATTGGCTGGAGATATAGCTATTTTAAGGGGTGTCAAGCCCTATCATCAGTCTCCAATTCAAAATTTCGTTCGTTGTTTTATTTTGTTGGAAGAGTTCATCATTAGTAAATCAATTCGTCGTATATTCGGAGTATTTTGATGCTTCGCAGTAGTTCAGATTGATTGTAACAATAAAAGCTACCATTGATTGCATCTACAGTATTCTCATCCGCTACAACCTCATATCCAATGAGAATTGTCTAAGTTAAAATACCTTGTCCAAACAAGGGATTGACATCCAATCATCACTTGAGGTACTATGTAGGACGTAGGTACACAATTCAGAAGTGCATTTTGAAAGAGAATCTGCTGATGATCTCTTGAACCCACGTTTCTATCATTTGAGCATCGAAGTATCCGTTCTATAGATGAGCTAAAACGAAAATTTGATTTTAAAGGACAAAATCCTCTTCCAATCGTTGAGGTTCATATTTATTGCATAAAAGGCAGGCACAGGCAAATAGCATAGAATCACTACAAAGTTTTTTGGAACACTCCATTTTTAAAAACAAAATTAGCTCTATATCCTTAAATGCACGAATAAACTTATTAATTACGATAAAGAAGCATTTCATGAGTGAAACTTATAAATGAATACCTAACTCCAAAATTTGTTCAAAAAATTAGGAAGACAATAATTTATAAACCACTGTATTTCTAACTGGTCAACTGGGAATAGCCCTTAAATGGAATTCAACAATTATTATTGCTTTAACGTTTGCTTCTAATTTCAGACATCATATCAAATAAAGTTCTCTGAAAATTATATTCAATTTTCCTATCTCCTGATGTTGAATAACTAATAAGCTAAAACGGAAAGGAGGTAACCACTTTTCAGGCTTCTTCAATGACTTTCATTTTGTGGCTATTCTAGATACAAAGTAGCGAGGTACCAACATACAAGTATAATCCTAGAATATGATTTCCCTTGCAGTAACAAGATATCTCTAACCAATTTGGAAAATAAACTCATAGTATAAACAAATTAATCTTGTTTTATAATCATTTTTCTGTTATAGTACACGAGTAGTTTATGAATTTGTATTTTTGTTTTTTCTTCTATAGGGCTGCTTGAAACTTCTATCGTTGCACATCAAAACAAATTTCTGTGCACCTGGTGAATTTCTCATCCACAGAGGAGATGCATTGAATTATATATATTATTTGTGTAATGGCTCAATGGAAGTTATCAAAGATGAAATGGTTGTGGCTATCCTTGGTGAGTTAAACTTACTTTATCTAGCTTTGTAAAATTTTTTGTATTTATGTTTTCAAAAAAAAATAAATAATTGTATTTTGTGGCAGGGAATTGTTTATTTTTTGTTTAATTAATTTTTTCTCTTCTTTTCACTCAAGGCAAGGGTGATCTTGTTGGATGTGACATAAACGTGCATCTGGTGGCAACATCAAATGGACAGATGACAGCTACAACAAACAGTGCGGGTCAGGACATCGTGGTTCGGAGTAGTAGTGATGTAAAGGTAAAAATTTTCCCATACAGATATAGTAGTTACATAATTGTTTTTACAAACAACCATCCCATAAATTGTATACGTTCAAGGTTATTTTATAAAAAAAAAAATGTATTAATATAAATCAAGGTAAAGCGCGATGATGCTTTTTTACCTTTGATGAAATTAAAAATTTATTTTCTTTGGAAGAAGGGGATAGTAATAGGTAATAATAATAATAATGAGATTATGCTTTTTAATTTTTTTTTTTATTAGAATTTTTGTTTATTAAGCTTCTTGGAATAGATACTCGTGTTAGGGTGCAAGGCTTCTTCTGATGCAGCAAAGATTCCTATAAATCTCTAAATATCAGCAAATTAATTCATTTTTAAGAATATTTTATTTTGCTTTTAATGTTTTGTTTTTTATTTTAAGAAAATTTTAGTATTCACAATTTCGTTAACCTTTCAGAGAAAAAGTAAGACAAATATCAACAAATTATTTTGTCATGTCATTTATTTCTTTTATACAGAAACTTGGTTGGAAAACTATAAATTGTTGACGCACGTTGTGTTTTTGTGATTATTAAAAGAACAATAACTTAGTTTTTCAAATTTATTCCCTTAAAAATCCTTTTTAGGATTTTAGAGTCAATTGAAATGCTAAGAACTTACCGGAGCACTGTGGTCCAAAAAGCCAAAGGTCGCAGCAAAAATACAATATCCAATGTTTTTTTTAATTTTTTTGTTTAAAATTTCTAATATAAATATAGACAGAGCTTCGAAAACAGCAAACAACATTTTTTTTAATTGTTTGGTTTATAAAGCTTTTCAAATTTGGGCAATTTTTTCTAGAGTAAAAAAAATACAAAAAAAAAAAATTTTCTTTATTCCAATTATGAAAATCTTACTTTATCCTCCAATCAATGTTACGCAGTTGTTTTATTCGTAAGTAAATTAAAATTTCAGAAATTTTTAATATTTTTAATAAATAAAATAAAAAAAATCTTTTTTTATGAGTTTGTGAGGTTTGAATAGAGCTACAAGAAAAATAGCGCTACATCCCGCTTTTTTGGACTGAATATCTATTAAAACATATACAAAATTGTAGCTGCAACTTTGTGCAATGTTTTGAGAAAATGTAATTTGTTAAAAAAAAAAACATAATCTCGGTGCTAACATTTTGATCTTAAAACAAATTTACTTTTGGAATGCTTGAGTTATTTCCTTTCTCAAAACAGCTGATAACGTGAAATTTGCTCCTTATTTCAATACACGTTTTGTTGTTATCTTGATCGTTCTATCCCCCTTTTTATTTAAATGGCTTGTTTAAAGAGTAAAATTACAATCTTTTGAACAAACTACTGATTGTTATATTAATAATTAAATTTTTGCAATCTGCCCACTTTTACGCCCTTTTTTGAACAAATTCCTCCTTAACTAAAAGAATTTTTAAAACTAAAGTAGTTAAATAGTAATAAACGTTGACAATGAAGAAAATTATAATCCTAAATCCTTTTTTGAAACCTGCCAAAAGTAGAAGATTTATTTTTGTACTGACAGACTACAAGCGATATCGATACTTAAATACTTGCAAGGTTTCACGGGAACGTCAACATGAAGATTTATAAAATATAATATCACCGGATCCACTTATTTCATCTTTAAGGCACGTGAGATCTCAAAAAGAGCTGAAAAATAGTTATTATCCAAAACTTGTAAATAAGTCTATTAAATGCTGAAAATGATGATGATACCAATGATTTTTTTTACTGAAAATTAAAATCTTATATGTATTCTATTTTATTTTATATAAAAAAAGAAAAAAATTATTTATTAAAATTTTGGTCCGTTTACTTTTTTCCTACACTGTTTCACGTGAAATTGGTCACTTAAACAATTTATAAGATATTAAATCGATGAGCCACAAAATGAAAAAAAAAAAAAATACTTACTAAAAACATCAAAAATTAGTTCGTTAATTTTATGCATCCACTGTTGTAAAAAATTTATTTTGGAACACTCTGTGAACAATTTAATAACCGCAGACGTTTCGTTACAAAAGCCGTAAAATTTTAATTGTTTTTGTAGTTTTTTTATTTAAGTCCTTGCTCTGTAAATCCTTTTCAAAGAAAATCTTACTTCTGCAGTCTAAGATTTAGAAACACCCTGTGAAAAAAATTTTCTTAAAATCTTGAAATTTCCTTTTAAAAAAGAAAACAAAATTAAAGCGATGCGTTCAAAAGTTATGGCTTTTGCAACCAAAAAAGTAATTTTAGACTAGAGCGCGGTGTGGTGCGGCGGCGCTGTGGTGCGGCGAGGCGGGTCCTAGAACATCAGTAGGTACTGGATTGTATGGAAAAACTCTCTGATTTAAGAAATTGCAAGTGAGAAGCTGTTAAAGAAACAATTGAGAGCCTAAAAAAAATCTCTTTTTGAATATTAAATTTTTTTTTGGCCAGCAATAAAAAAATATTTCTAACCAAGAACCCATTTTTCGATCTTAACACTTATTTTAACCCTGCTCATTTTTATCGTAGGAAAAATTTCTTAGGACAATATATTTTCAAACAATTGTTTCAAATGCTCTTGAATTTAATCTTATTCTGTAAACTTAAAAATAATATCATTTAAGTTATATTTTTAGAATACAACTTTTCGTACACTATGGCGTATAGACAATATTTTTTGAAATAGAAAATTATTATTATGCAAATTTAAAGCCAATAAATCCAAATTTTTGTGGCATATAAGGCTTAGTGCAAAGAACTGCACACAGAACGTCTGAGGATCGAATTCTATCAGCCTATGCCACTTAAAAAAATTAAATGTTTCTTTTACAGGAATTCCTGTTGCAAGGAATTGACAAATCCTACAAGGGTATCTATTGTCACGAAAATTGCCGCTGAACTTCAGAAAATAAAATGTTAAACCCATCCAAAGTAAAACTGATAATCCTGTGAGTAAAAATATATCAATTGAAAAACTTGAAAAAATTAGAGAACCCTCATCTGTAAAACTAAAAAGAAAACTCTACTTCTTCTCTCTTCGCGTTAAAATGGCTTGGTAGGTCTCCCCTATTCTTGTCGATAACACGCAGACAGGAAACAAATAATGCGTGCAAACATTTTTAATTCTGTTGAGTTTGAAAAATCGAACCTTAAATAAATTCCTTTTGGTCAAAGTTATGGTTTTAAATATTTTTTTCTTACTAGCTAGTTCTTCTGGGTTCGCACAAAATGTTTCATCAATTTCGTCATTTTAAAAAGTGTAACCAAAATTTATAGAGGCTTCATACAACCCTTTACAATGAGTTTTTTGGTACGCTGTTATAATTCCTACACCCAAAAGTTGCAGTCTCTAAGAGCGTAATGCCACCTTTTGGCGTTCTTATTATGAAAGTTTGACCAAAGTTAGCCAATTGTGTTTTTCATTACTAAGTATCAATATTTTATTCTTCGCATACAAAATATAGAATTTTCTGATTTTGCCACCATCAGAACGCCTGAAAGTATGTAATTTCGAGTTTTTACGATTTTCCTACTTTTCTGTCGAAATTTCCTATTTTCGGGTCCATAGGGGGTTTATCTGGTTCAATATGAATCCAACAAAACAAACTATAAATGCGGGTCCATTCATTTTTATATATTTTGATTTTTAACACATTTTGACATAGTCTGCACATTAATGTACATTTTGCTTTTATAAAAGAATTATTGTTAAATTAATATGGCATCTTTTTAAATCAACCAATAATGTTGTCAAAGCTGCTGTCATGCCAATTTAAATACGATTCAATGTTGTAATAATGTTGTAAGTTTTTAAGATTCCTTCAAATTTATATGCACTTTGTATATTTAACAAGATTGACACTTAATGTTTTGAATGGACAAACAAGACAAATTTTAAAATAAAATAATACAACATTACAAACTAACCTACTTCTACTAAAAAAAATTAAATTTATGATTTTGGAATTTCAGAATTATTGTCCTTTCAAATTCCGGATTTTTGTCATTTGGTAAGGAACCTAGAGGCTGTTCCCCGGTCGTTTTGCATACAACTTTATATTTTCGAATTTTCTAAATATTTTCTGAGATAATCTTAAATAGAAAATTGTTTTTTTTTTTTTTATTAAAAAAAAAAACATTGAATAAAATTCAAAATATCGCTTCAAGGAAAGCTATAAAAACCGGCATAATATTTTTTGAATAAAGATAAAATTGGAAAATTATTATTTTAAAAACATTTATAAAGGCTATACAATTTGTATGTGAAAGTTATTTTGTTTTTTTATTGAATTCAATACAGGAGCAGCGCACTTTATTTACCTTTGAAACTTTGAGCTATAGGTACTTTTGCTTATTTTGTTTAATTGGATTATATAATATAATATACATATATACAATCAATGGACTTAATTGAAAATCTATATACGCCACTATAAAACTCACAACCATTTTTTTTTCTATCCTGTGTTCCATCGGCAATTATAATTGAATGCTTTCATTCGCCTGTTGTATTTTGTTGATTTCAATCCTAAGAATTAGTATCTATATAAGCATATGTAGGAGGATAGGTATATATTTCACATATGTATAAATGTATAACAAAATATGGACTTTAATTCCTTACAATACCACACAAGCCAATTAATATAAATATGTATATACCAATATATGTATATAGTTATTATTCCTTTACTTTGTATGATTATTATTCAAGGACTGTGTTTCCCATTTTTATTGATTAAGCCACGGTGAGTAGCTGTATGTAGATATAATTGAATTCTACTTTTGTGAAATTTATTCCACCAAGAAGAATTAAAAAACTAATTAGGAAGCTGAACAAAAAGCTTACCGAACGACAAAACTTTGAATAAAGATTGGGTAATTAAAATGAAGATTTACGCCCACTTTTTGTCGTATCTATAATTTTGCCGTAATGTCATACAAGATAAGGCACTAATTGTGCTACATTAAGAAATTCAAACAACGTTTTTTTGAGGTTGAAGTCAGGATTACCATTGCTGCATCTTGCTAGAATCAAATAATGTAGAAAAGGAAACGTCTTCAGCGCAGTTCTGGGTAAAAAAAAACTCCTTGAACATCTTTAAATAACGGTCCCCAGTGACAATTACTGTTTATACCATTTCTCCAAAGAAATATGGCCTGACAGTGCACCAATTTATAAAACTGCACATTACACAGTGACTCACTTTAGATGCAGTTCTGTCTCATCTCATGGAGGATTTCGGGATAAGTGTCACTCCCATATATGTCAATTTTGCTTGCTTTTAGATAAAAATGAGAACCATCAGACATATAATAATTGCTATCAAGTTGTTATATTCTTCGGCCAATTTAATCATTTTTTAGCAAATTTCTAGGCGAACAGGGAAATCCAGGGGATTTAACTTGCTCGTAATTTGGACTTTGCACGGAAACAAGTTTAACTCATCATGAATTAAATCCGTTGAAATTACTGTCTGCTAACTCCCATATGCGAAAGTATAAGTTTCGATTTGAAAGGCTTGGTGAAGATATGCCAGCTTGTGCTTGAGATAAGGCAATAGAATGGTGTGGTTAGTACTGTCTTCTTTTTAATTTGCGATATACTATAGGCACAGGCAAGTTTTGGGTTCGTAAAAAAAACTTGCACTCAAGATTTTGATCAAGTTTGTGTGTCTGCTGTTTGTCTATCTGTAAAAATGTTCAATTCAGCCTAAAAAGATACGTCCATTTCCTTCAAATGTCGTATTTCAATGTTTTTGGACATTCCAGTTCGATATTTTTAATTCTTTTTTTTTTCTTGAAAACGACTAAAACGATTTTCATAAAACATTTTTCTCTTTTTTTTTATATTTTTTGACTCAAATTAACATGTTCAATGTTCAATAGTGTTCCCACAACATCTTTTTAATGGAAACAGTATAATTGTCCATAAAATGTTGAGCCTATCCAAAGTGAAGCTGACAATCCTGTCAATAAAATACCAATTGAAAAACTTGACTACTAGGTCAGCATTTAATTTTATTTTATTTAATTTTAAAAATATTTCTTGCCAGTCGTTTACGTTATTTTCGTATAAAGATAAAGTTAGATAGGCTCAGCTATATCCACTGCACCATTGCCACCTGCATTGGCATTTAGTAGCAAATGTTGGTGTTGAGTTGTGTAAACGGAATAGTTGCTGAAAAACCTTTGAACAGCTTAAAAATCTTCAAGAGAACTGATTCTAAAAGCCTGCGTTCCATAACACATACAAGTGTTGACTGGAGCGTTAAAAATTGTGAAAAATTTTGTCCACATCTTTTTCCAACTTAGCTTATTTTTTTTTCTTTCACATATTTTCCAAATTTTTAATTAGAGGATAATAATGCACCCAATTATTTTAATTCTCTCATAACTTCTAGCCGCTCGTTGTTAAGTTGCCAAGTTTCTTCACGTGGTCTTCCTCTTTGTCGACTTTTGAAGATCATCTTATTTTTCATGTCGTTTAAGATCCCATGTCTCACAGTAGCTACGTTTCCAGCATATTTATCTGTATGTTGAAGGGTAAATGGATTTTCCGCTAGAACAGCCAAGTTGTCAGCGTATATAGAACGACATTTATGAGGTTTCGAAAAAAATTTTACTCCACACGGAATAATATCAGCAACATCATCAATGAACAGAGCGAATAAAATATGACTAAAGATGCATCCTTGTGAGACTCCTACTGGCGCCTGACGTATTAAACTAACCTGGTGTTTTGGAACCATCCCACACAGGTGCACTTGATGACGACAGAAATTTAAAATAAAACATTAAGATTTTTTGGGATACCTACTCCAAGCGATGTTATTTTATAAATCAAAGCCTGCTTCTTGACAGGTTTAAAAAACATTTAAAAAAATGTTTTCAGAAAAAACTAGTACATATTTCAAGAATTTTGTAAAAAAAAAATAATAAACCCCCTAAAAATTTAAGCCCGGTCCAAATTTAGGGTATCAATTGGAAAATAATTAAGACACAAAAATAAAGCTCTCGACCAAACCACAGCTTTGTCGAAATTTTTTCTCGGAGTTTAACTATTTGGAGTCTAATTTGGTTTCCCATTTTCGAAGTATGGAGTTTTCAAAAAATTATTTTGAAACTTTTTTTAAAAATCAATAATTCATTCTTTTGAAAAATTTTGTATGCAATATTATTAGAACTTATTTGAAGCTTTTGTGCAAAAAAATTGATTTAAATCAGTTCAACTAAAATGGTTCTATGGGAAATACCATTTTTAAACGACAGATCTTTTTTTTTCTAATAATATGGCAGATCGAACAGATATTAGTCCACACAAAATTTTTAATGAAAATCGTAGGAGCCATTTTTGAGCAAAATTAGATTTTCAATACTAGTTTTTAAACATTTGTATGGGAAGTACCGTTATTTTTGAATAATTTTCATTTATAATCTGCTAGATATGTAATGTTAAAAAACTGCTGGATGCCAAGTTTAATAAAAATTGGCTCAGTCGTTTTACGAATTATTAAGCTTAACTTTTTTTAAAAATACGAAAAAAAAGTTTTTTGAAAATTTTGGTATACAAAACGTTTTAAATTTTTTCAAACATTCTCCACAAAAAAATTGATCAATATCAATTGAACAGTTTATGAGAAAATCGAAAATCAAAAAAATGTTTCTATGGGAGGAACCATTTTTCAGAAATTTTTTTTTTATAAAATGGTTGCCTTTTTGAAAAAAAAAATTACTGAATTTTTTTTTTAAAGTTTTGGCACGTTTTTGAGAAAAATAAGAATTTCATTTTTTGCTAAATAAATTTGTACGGTATGTACCGTTATTTTTGGTCTTAAAACAACGAAAAAAAAGTGTTGTCGGAATGCCCAAAAAACGCATTTTTCGACTTTGCTATCATCGTAACGTCAACTTTGTTCAAAATCTCGAATCCATAACTTACCATATACTACCTACATATATATCGCAAGTGAAAATATTATATTGAGTATTTGGATTGGGCATTCAAAAATGAAAAAGACAAAATATGGTGATTTTATCGTTTTTCAAAAAACCTTTGGATAGAAGCTGTTGGAAAAAATAAAAAAATAAAATTATTTTGACTTAAAGTTTAAAAAAATAAATTTGGGCAAAAATCGATTCATCAAGGCTTTGTAATGTAAATTTTGAACCAAAAACCTGATTTATTAAAATCACTTTTTTTTCAAAATTCAAATCAATTTATTTTCTTCTTTTTCAAATAAAAAATGCAAAATGGGCAAACTTTTATTATTAACTTTAAAAATCAGAAATATGGGAGCTTCCCGTTCCAAATGAGTTAAAACAAAAAATTCAAATTTATCCTTTAGAAAATTTATAAAAATGTTCTATAACTAATTTAAAATGTCAAAATCTAATTTTGTTAGGGTTCATTAAATTAAATTAAATTCCTCTTCTATAGCCATCAGCAACAGGTATCACATTATAAAATCAACTTTATTCTCCAGAGAGTAGGTACCTATAGGAGTACAACCTAATGTGCCTAGGGCATTATTATTTTAATATAAAAGATGTCATTTAAATATGACCCTAATTAAATTGTTAAATGAAATCATCCGGCATAGAAATAAGTCCACCAGAGAAATGTTCTGAAACCTTGAATAAAAGCAGACTCTCACCATTTTTTTTTAGAATGGTTATGCTATACACATATAAAGGATTGAAATTGAAAAGGATTTTAAGCTTTTATTCGTGCGATATTTTATTTTTCATATAAACTCAATGTCATACCCTATGTCAAATGAAAACAACACCATTAGTCCATTAATTATCCTAATTAACCTGAGGAATTCTGAAATAAATTATGCTGATTTTTTTTTTATTTCAAGTTTACAATTACATGAGACTAAATGGGATGAAAATAAATATTAAATGGTACACTGTTTTTTTTTTTTTTTTTGTAAAAATGTCTCTGTAGCACACTTCACTATGAAAGGTATAATAAATTAATGTTTTTTTTTTTTTTTTTTAATTTTTGTCTTTCCAGGCACTTACCTACTGCGACTTAAAATGCGTGCATATGGGTGGCTTAGTGGAGGTCCTTCGGCTATATCCTGAGTACCAACAGCAATTTGCAAATGACATCCAACATGACCTGACATTTAATTTACGAGAAGGTTATGAGTGCCAGGACTCGGATATAGGCCCCTCATTTCCACTCCCATCAATTAGCGAAGACGACGAAAACCAACCGGAAAGTGATGCAGCTGCAGTGGCATCACCGCATCATGGTAGTTCATCCACACCCTCACCGCTGCCAATGAGGTCGCCGCTTCTTATAGGAGCCGGCGGAAGTCCGAGGAGTATGAAATTTCTACCTCGCGGACGTTCGTTGGCTGGCCTTCGAGAACGCGTCGAACGTCAGAGGTCAGTTACCATTCATTCCCCTGGAGCTGAATTCGGTTCGTTGGAAGGCTTAAATCTTGAGCCCATCCAAAGTGAAACTGAAAATCCTGCTAATAAAAGATCAATTGAAAAACTTGACTGCCAAGTCAGCACACTGCATGACGATGTTGCCCTCCTCAGTATGGAAGTCCGCAATGCGATACATGCCCTGCAAGAGATGACCAATTCTAGGATGGCTTCAAGAGCTGACTTAGCGGTGGGTAATTTCCTCCCTGCCCGATCGATCCCTAACATCTCTGATAACATCCTGATTCCTCAGATTGTTGGCGAAGCATCTCTAATTCGCAGCTCATCACATCCAGCTGAGATGTGGCACTGCGAAGTCGAAGAGGTTCAGCAACCAACATCCGGCTTAAGTGATTCGATGTCAAAAATCACCCGCGCAACACAGACAGACATGGTTAAAATTGATTTTCAAACTTTTGAGAAATTCGTCATAGCTAATCCACGTTTGGTTCTGGGTCTCCTGGGTTATGAGGCAACAATAAAGACTGAAATCGAAATGATTCAACAGCAACAAATGATGCAAGTTTCCCCATTGAATACCATCGAAGAAGTCAATTCGCCCGAGGGTGGACCAAGTTCTGAATATCTCCTCGAAGAAACCGCTGAGCGAACGAATAACCATTGGAGCTCTGATAATTATCGAGATGTTGAGAACTGCCGTTCAACCGAAGCCCTTCTGGAGGAAAGTCCCTCTCAAGAAGATATACTGACAATCAGTCAAGAAAACGAAGCCACATCAGTGTCCATAATCAAGGAAAGCAAATCGAAGACATCTCGACGCAACTCGGGGAGTAGTAGTAGCAATAATTCCATATCTTCGACGTCTTCCATTCCCGCTGTTGTGGTTCCCTCAACTACTGGTCAAAATGGACCAATTCGAAGGCCTTCGTGGAAAGGTTCCAAGAAAGACTACGAAAGGCTCAATGAAAATTGTTGTGATAACTACGGAAGTGACGAGAAACTCTCGAAGAAGAATGCCAGCCGATCGAATTCCTCAGATATGGGAAGCAAAAAGAGAAATAGTTTGAATGTGGCCCGAGTTCCGACAAACTATCGATTTTCAGCTGGTGATGCTGATAAACTTGAAAAGGGCCTCAAAGGTCTACCATCGACAAGATCCTTACGAGATAGTTGAACGTTTAAATTTAACAATAATTGTAATGGTTACGAAAGATTTTAGGACTTAGACATTCCGGCTTTAAAAAAAAAAAAACAAGTTTTGGCAAAGCTATGAAGGAGGTCAATGATGTCCTTTTGTTTGTACTCTCCTCTTTGAAGCATCCTACCGTGTTATAGTTTGTATATAATTTTTTTTTTTTAAGTAGTTAAGTTAAAATTAAGATAGCTCTACACATAACTTAGAAGTATTTTAGAAAAATAATAAAAACAAAAGCATTGTAAATATTTATTTTACAATTACTATAAATTACATACATTTATAAGACTTTTAGTAAAGTTATCTGTAGATATTTTTAGCTAAGCTAAGTATACTCTTTGTAGATGGAAAAATTAATATTGTTTTTATTTATTAAATGTTTAGTTTAGGAAAAAAAAGAAATAAAAATAAGGAAAAATAGTATTTTAGAATTACTTCATAGAAACTGTAGAAAAAATTGTATTTTAGAAATAGCAATTCATGTGAATCATGGTGAATAAAATTGGAAAAAATCGTTCAAAACTTAGTTTTAAAATAAAACAAAAATGTTGTTTGTATTGGAATTTATAATAGCATGTTGAAGTGAGTATAATATCTCTTGGAAAGGTAATCTTTTGAAATACACGTAAACAAGAAAAAATATTTAAAAAAAAATAAAATATGTAAAGAATTT
Organism: Epistrophe grossulariae; assembly: GCA_929447395.1. NCBI lineage: Eukaryota > Metazoa > Arthropoda > Insecta > Diptera > Syrphidae > Epistrophe > Epistrophe grossulariae. Next base: position 139,897,172 of record OV839566.1, read on the forward strand.
TTGGTAAAACATATTGAATAACTATTAGAAAACCATGAAAATGAGGTGAAGTTTCTAGTTCAAGTTTCTAAATCTGGTCCTTAGTAAATATAACATACTTGTCAAATTTTCGTAATTTAATAAAAAAAAAAAATTAATAAAAAGTCTGACTTATCACTTTCAGAAGCTTTTTCGGCTAAAACAGCATATCCGATGGGCACTGATATACAAAACGAAAAATCTTATGCAAAAATAACTTGACGAATAATGAATATTTTTCCATTGGATTTTTGTAATCATTTCGTTGTCTTATCGGAGATCACAGACAAATTCCGTAAAAACTTAGCCATTCAACCTATTTCGATGAAATTTTTAGGCATGATAATCATGGAATCACGTATACATTTTAAAAAAAGTAAGGATTATAGCTAGTCAAAATTGAAAAAAAAAACCAGCTCATGTTCTTAGCAAGCCATTTTTTAGCAATTCGTTTAAACAAAGTTTTGGTTTTGTTTTATCGAAAGGTATTCTTGAATTGATTTAATGAAGATTTAAGACAATTTAAGGCATCCTTAAGGATATAATTAATTTTCTTCAATATCTTAAGTCACTTTAAAAGAATGTTGATGGCGATCGGCGATGCATATGTACAGTAGGTAAATTCTCAAATATAGTTTTGGCACAGTGTTCCCAGATTGGCAGTTTTTTCTTTTCCTAGCAAAATGGTGGGAACAAATCTTTCTGGTGAGTATAATGATGGTAACAAATTTTTGGAAGGTTTTATGGTGGGAGAATATTCGAAACGCATTTTTATGGGGAGAAATTATATTTTTTACTATAATCAACACTTACTATACATTTGCCCTCCTACCTATTTTCATCCAAATTTTTTTTCTTACCTCACATTCATAACTGAAAAATATTTGGTCTGACTCACTGGTCAACACTGGTTTTGCCACACGAACTTTGACCGCTATTTCTGTTTTATCAATCTAGCCTCATTATAAAATCGCAGTTGTCATGTGTCAATTAGCCTCAGAATTCTTGTGATACGGTAATACGGTAATACTAATAACTATTACTATGGCAATAAGTAAGTTGGAAAGTTCTCGAGTAACTATCTATAAATCTATTTGTCAGTGGATTTGATTACATTTTTATTTAAGATTTATTAACTTTGGTTACATGTCAAGAAAGTGCAACAATGATCCTAACTCTTTTTGTTATGTTTGTAAAGAATTTAAGTTAAAAAAAACAACGATGAAATTTTACGAAACTTGTGTTGTAGTGTTTTGTGTTCCCTGTGTTTTGATTTCCTGTTACCCAGCAAGACAAATCGGGGGGCGCTTATGTCTGTTACGTAACGTGTGTGAAAAAAACTGATTGGAAGAAAGGATCATTGCCTATGCCGTTTGTTGTATGATTTGGACTGAACCGCGAAATTACGTTTCAGATTGCTATTTTTGTCTCATTGACATTTTTAAGAAAAAATAAACAGTTTTTTTCTTATACAGTCACGTGAAGTGCGTCTACCACTGTTGCATATCAAATTAAGACTAATTAAAAACATTCTAAGGTCAAAGGATCGCAGTGGAGGTCGATTTTTGTAAATAAAAGAAAAATACCCCAAAATAAGTGATGCAAAGATAAAAGAGGGTATATTTGTAGGACCTCAAATTAGGATTTAATAAAAGATCCAAGATTTGAAAAAAAAATTGAGAAACTTATAAAAGTGTGCATGGAAGGCTTTTAAAAATGGTGATGCAAATTTGTTGGCAAATGGAGCCCAAATATGTTAGCAGATTACTGTTGGACAATTAAAACGGATCTACCAGGAACTAAATTTTTAAGAAAATCTTAGATCATCTCTTCATAACAAAAAAAAAAAAAAAAACTTTTAATTTATGAGGTCATTGTTTTTCCTTCATATTTTAAATTTTTCAATACAATAAAATTCTTAGCTAACAAATTTTGTGTAACTATTTGTTTTTACTAACAACCACCAATTAAATTAAAAATATCAAAAAAGTCCGTGTGCCACGAAAAAGTTAAAATTTTGCTGGCCAGTCAGCTATCAATGATATAGAAATTCTGTCAACATGTTTCAAAAAATGTCAGTCTTTATTTATATCATTTAAGAGCATTCACATTGAAATTCATGTGTCCCATTTTTCCGACTACAAAAAAGGTGGATTTTTTTTCGAATTCGTTTTGATATTTAAAAAGTCTCGTCTTGCATCACTGTTTTAGCAGATTTCTCAAAATTATTGATGAATTTTCATTGCACTTCAAGTTAGGTTTCGGGTAAAAGAAACTTTATAATCAATGGTCAACACGTTGAGACAGAAATCGAAAAAAAAAAAATGTTTTTGCCAAAGTGTTCGAGCGCGTCGGCATTTGTGCGTCCATTTATAAACTGAGTTAGATGCTTAACAGATGAATGTATTGTATACGCTTGGAATTCGTTTGTAATTAAATATAAAATATCAAATTTTATTTGTAGATTTCTTTTCATCTTGAAAAATTGAAAAATAGCATTGACAATTCTGTCGAAAGATGCCATTGCAGGTGGTCAAGAAAGAAATTTTTCTGGACATAAAATCACAGATACATATACCTAGATAGACTACATTTTTTGCTCTCTCGTAATTCGTAAACGATTTTATTTGTGAAAAATTGCAAAATTTTTAAATACAAGAAAAGTTTTGAACTGGTATTTACAGAATTGCACAGAAATTCAAAGTAAAGAAACGAAAGTAACAAGAAAAATTTTAAATATGATCTAATATTTAATTTTCGTTTTGTTCAAAACTATACAAAACAAGAATATTTAAATATTTTCTACTGTAATGTATGTACATATGTATCCCTTCTATTTATACTACATAAATATCATCTTAGTGATATTGTTCCTCTAAAACAGCTCTGGCAAAATAATATTTTATTATTATTATCTTTATCATAATATGTAGTGTACCACCTGTAATGGCATCTCTTAAGATAATATTTTATTTATGATTTCAACTCAAGAACATTTGTACGTAGATGAGTAGATATTCAAGTAGCTATATATACTTTGAACATTTCTATCTTCTTTCAAAGTGAAGTGAAGTTGGTGAATATCTAATGCAGGTATACGATCATATATTATTAACGATGAATGAAGACAATTTATTATGCATGCGTATTGTTGTGACATTGAAAAATATGTATATTTAAATTTGACACCAAGCCATATGTGTGTGCTTCACATCACAAAGACATTAATAAAATATTTAAATGTCTAAAATATCCTGTGTTTTTTAACTTAAGACAGTTATATCTGAAGTCAGACAGAAGTGTTGTCAGACTGTAAACTGTCGGTGTCGTTCATTTTCGGTAGTGTTTTGTATTTTAATCGTGATGACATACACACGCTTCAACAACGTACGTTGTACTCTCTAAAATGATGTATAATTTTTGACAATCTTAAATAATTTTGTTAATTAATGTAAAGACTAAACAATTCGATTTTATAGTTTCCGTTTTGTCCGCGATACATCGAAGGCACTTTTTTTTTTTTGTTAAATTAATTTGGACATTAAAATTAAAAGTTAAGATAGATGCAACAATTAAGCCTTCTTTAGAAGTAGCTTGAAAGGACAAACAAATTACGGTGCAAAAGTCAATTTATTTTTAAAATATTTTTTCTCATCGTGCGTAAAAGTCGTTTTTCTTAATACTTTTTCTTATCGTCTCGTCAGATACCGCGATAGAAAGGAGGTAACTTCTTGATCACGAATATATTATTTTTTCTATAGGTGCTAGGCTATACCTATGTATCTTAGTTCTTTTGGCTAATGAGTTAACGGATTAACCGAATTTTCTTAAGTTTATTTTTTTTATTTTCAGATAAACGCTCGAAAGGCTGAATTTTCTAGACATATTTGGGACTCAGTGGCGTAGCATGGCAGGGGAAAGGAAGCAAAAGGGCTCAGGCATTCTTCAATAGAAATACAAACAAAGTTTTTTTTTCTGTTTTTTAAGAATTTTAATTTAGATATATCTAAAATCAGTGGCGCAAAATTTTAAACATTTTAACGCGGCTCTAAATCTGCTTTAAATTGGAAGTCGGGCTCTAAATAATAACTTTAGAATGAGAATCGGCTCTTTGTAAATTTTAAACGACATAAAGTATACTTTAGCGTTAAAGAGGTCTTCTAACTTTAAAACCAGCAAAATGCTTCTCTATCTTTTTAAAGTATGCTATATCTGTGGGAAATTATCACTTTGAGTGTGAGTTACACAAACACAAATGCATCCACACAGGGAAGGCGTGCAGTTAGACAGCTAAATGCTGGGGCACCCAAAGGAATTTTAATCTGTTTTGTTTTAGGATTGTTTTGAAATTTTAAATCGTTAAAATAGTAAAAAAGCTTAGTAAATTAAAGAAACAAGTAATATAAAAGTAATTAAAGTGATTACATGGAATACAAAAATGTACAAAAATAGGAAACTACACGCGGTGCTGCGTTAAATGCTGTAAAAACACCTACATATAACTAGCAGTGTAATTTTTGTTCATTTCACAGGTAAGCTGTGTCTCATATTCAACATAAAGTAAGTAAAATTACTCTGCACTACGGGCGCTCAATGGATTTGAGCGCCTTGCCATCACCAAGAAAAACTAATGCTACCCTGGACGAGAATTTAAATTTTCACAGATCGGGTTCAGCTAATTTCCGTGATTGAAGTGTATTTTTATTTTCAAACAATTTTCTTTTGTATAGCAAAATGCTGCGAAATATGAATTGAAAAATATTCTCAGATAATATACCTATTAACCTAAAAAACCTCACTTCGCATTACTTTATGTGGAATATGAAACACAATCAGCCCGTGAAAAAAAAAAAATTGTAAACTCCATATTAAAGGTGTTATAACACGATTTAACGAAGCACCGCATGTTGTTTTATGTTTTTTTAATAAACTATTGCAAGTACCTATTCACTATGTTAACTTTTATTTCACTTTTTTATTTGGTATTTTCACTATTTTAACGTTTTAAAATTTTGAAACACTTTCCTATAGCTCGGCAAAATTACAAATTGGGTTCTTTTTGTTTTTTTTTTTTTTAATTTTTCGTTCTGTTTGATTTATTCAGCTGTCAAAATTAGGCGTGTTACACAAAAGTTTGCTGACGTTTTGTTAAACAGGTTCTTTAGTTAGAAGAGTTGTTTAAAGTGTTTAAAATTATGAAAAATTTAAACAAGAATTTTTAAATAAAGGATTGTTTTAACTAGAGTCGGGTTTATTGCTTAAACAAGAACAGTTTAAAAATTTGCGCCAAAAATTTTATATGAAAATATTAGAAAATTGCTAAAATTATTGCTCGGTTGATTGTGTGTCATTTATTTCCTTGTAGATTGAATAAGATTTAACAATATTTGCCAAATTTTTTAAATTTAAATTCTCAAATTTTCAGATTAATTTTTTTGCTTCGATTTAAAAAAATTAGCTCTCACATTTACTCTTTGAGAAGAGGGTTTTCTCCCTCGGACCATAATCATTTCGATCATAGTACTTATAAGAGCTACAGCATAATAGACATTTTTCAAAGACGGCAAATTTTCAAAAGTTCTTATACATAACTTGTTGCTGGTTAAATATTCAGACAGACGGATCTTTGGAGAAAGCAGAAAAAACTCAAACAAATGGATGTAAATTTTAATTAAAAATAGTTCTGAAAAAGTAAAAGTGGGTAATACAGTTTTGTTCAGCAACAGGTTAATTCTAGTAGTTAATTTTTCATATTTATTGGTGAATCTTTAAATAAATAATTTGAGGTTTTTCTATCTCATCTAATATAAGTTGTGGAAAATTTAACACTTGTTATTGAACTTCAAAAAACATGCAAGCTGTTTTTAAAAGATAAAACTATGTGTTGAATACTTAAATTTGTATGAGCTGTCGTGAAATACTATCGGTTAACAACTATGGGTTAAACATTGAAAGTAATAATTATTTGCAGTGCCGGTTGATTTAAAAAAAAGTGCTGTTTTTCAGCAATTATCAGCCAATTGTATATTTCTTTTTTAATGTAAAATTAAACCTTTTAGTAAAAAACTAAGTTTTTACATATAGTGAAATAAATTAAAAGTGTCAGAAACAAAATTGCTAGGGGCGGCAAAAATTAGCTACATATGCCACTGGTGACATTAATTAATTGCTACGTTCAATCGCTTAATAGCTTTCAAAGAGATAGAAAAGTCGATGTTACCTATACTCAGTGGCAAGGCGTCATATTGTTCATTTCATTCATGAACAAAATTGTATTACTTATTTGCTAATTTGAGTGTATCACTCACTCTGTTTCCCAGTTTCCGAATCGTGCAACACTTTCATGCACTCAATTTAAACCAAAACAAATACCAACAGCAACAATAGGTCTGTTCGCGTACTTGCCCGAAACTGCCAGATTCTACCTGATTAATTTTTTTTTATATGAACTTTAACAGTCTTTCGGGCTAAAAATGATAGTAATAGGTAGGTTTGGGAAGTAAACGAACAAGGTTAATAATGTCTCTCTCTTTTGACTTTTAACATCAACTCGTTCACATGATTTGAGAACGAAATGTATCCAGTAGCCACTGAAAGTAAACACACAAACAAAAAAGTATAGCTCTCATCGTATCAGCCGATTCGTTCAAGTTAGCTGTGAATGAATCTAAGCAAATTTAGCTCAAAGTTTACACTCAGATATGGATATGATAGAAGTGTAGGCATAATGTGTAGGTTGTACATATGTATGTTATATATGTATTTAGATAGGAAAGTTGTTGTATGTTGACATTGTTCTTAATTCGTACTTCGTGCTGGAAGATTATGAACGAAATGGGAATTTTGGCATTTGGCAATGAATTGAGTTTTTTTAATGAAGGTAAGAAAACGATTTTGTTTAAACTGTAGATTAAATTTTGAAACTTTTTTAGGTACCTAATGATTTTATAATTTGCTTAAAATTTATTTAAAAAAATGACATCAAGTGACAAGTAGTGAAAAAATACTTACCTACGTATGTGATTGTATAATTGAAAAACTTTGGAATAGTTAACAATTTTTCGTTAAATTTCAAGTGAATTATATGAATTAATTGTTATATGTATTTAAACAACAAGAGTTTTTAAATTAAAACGTTAAGTTTTCCAGAAATATTTAAACTTTGTGAGAGAAGTATCAGAACTTTCAATGATTACAATTGAAAAAAAAAATTTTTGCGAAAGAAACAGTTGGAAGATTCTTTTCATGAAATGTATTAAAAATATTTTTGAAGTAATAAAGAAGATTTGAATTAGAATACATGTAATACCAACATATGTACCTGTTAATTGTAAACATAAAAAAAAATTGAAATAAATGAAGTGCACGACTGCATTTTTGATTAACGCAAAGCTTTTTTAGTGGCAAATAGCGTTTAAATGGGTAAAAAAGTTTTTTTGTATACATACAAGTTTCATATCGTTCCTATACCTAAAAAAAATAATATTTAAATTCAAGTATTTTAAATATGCACATTAGGGTGAGCGTTAAAAAAAGTTCATCTTGGATGGGTCTAAATCGCAGCTCCAAATAAAGAAAAAATAATTCCTTAATTTTGTTCATAGTTTTATTTTCACCCGCTGCACTGTAAGCACTTATTTAATTAAGCTATTTATTAAATTTAATTTACAGGGTTATTCACAAAAATCTAAGGCTTGGTAAGTTGAAGCCAGACAAGACAAACATTTTATGGAAGAGGGTAGTATTTTCCTTCTCTTAGACAAAAGGGGCAATTTTCTAAAAAAAAAATACTTATAGGATGAATAAAAAAACAAGTCAGAAATTCATTGGTCATAACTTTTGATCTAAGGTGAGTTGTGATAAGGTGCATAAATTTTAAGAAACTGAAAAACTAGGAAGGACAAGCTTTTAAAAGCAAAAAATGTTTTTGAGCAGTAGGTTATTTATACAGGGTGCTGCTTCAAATGTTTCGAGTACAAATTATTTTTTACCACCATTTAGGGCTATCGATTTATTTATAGCTATATGGTGACGACCATTAAACATATTTCTTTATGAAAGGTTAGTCTTACTATTAAGCAATATTAATAAAAATATAATAAAAAATAAAAATCAATTTTGGACAGGGTGACCCAAAAATTTAATCAAAGTAGAGGTTTTTTTTTAAATAAAAAAAAAATGTGTTAACTCAAAAACCGTTGGAATTTATTATTAAAATATAACAGATTATGAAATTCTTAAGAAAATAATTTAAAACAAACATTTTTGACGCAACCGGTGCAATACAATATGAGTTTTTCTACATCATGGTCATAGTGTTATTTTTGAAAATATTGTTTACACAAGTTTAAGCAAGAAAAGAACTTTGAGGCAGGTTCTTGGTCATTGAAATTGCATTTTCGGTTTAATTAGACGTAATTTGAAGTCAACACCAAGTCCCAGATCCCTTGTGGTTTTTTTCTGTGCGTCGTTTTTCTTCTCATTTATAAACAAAAAAAAAATTATAAAAAAGTATTTTAAAAATCAATTTTCTAACTGAATATTCAGTAAATTACATAAAATTACAAACAATCCCTTAAAATTTCATGCTTTTATCACCAAAAGTCGAAAAATAATTCAGCTTTTAACATTTGAGAAAAATTCCGATTTTCAAACAAAATTATTGAAAAAACGCTGGTAGCGACCTCTGATTGGTGATCGATTTTGAATTCTTTGGTCTTAGTTTTTTGTTTATATTTAAAATTCATAATTTCGCCCGGTCCCGGTTGAATTTCGAGAAAGGTGTTTTTTTGAATCACCCTTATAACGGGTGATTTTTTAAGAGGTTTAGAACTTTAAAAAAAAAAAAAACACTAAAAATTCGAAAAAATGAATGAAATATTTATTTGAATCGATAGTTTGAACCTTGCAATTTAATGTTTAAAGATAATTTCATGCAAATGTTGACCGCGGCTGCGTCTCAGGTAGCCCATCCGCTGAGTCCAATTTTGGCATACTCTTTCACACATATCGGCCGGTATCTCACGAATGAATGCATGGATGTTGGCTTCCAGTGCGTCAATCGAAGCGGGCTTGTCCCTATAGACATTAGCCTTGACATACCCCCACAAAAAATAGTCTAATGGTGTCAAATCGCACGATCTAGGCGGCCAATTGACCGGCCCGAAACGTGAAATTAACTGTTCACCAAACTCGCCTCGCAATTGCGCCATTGTTTCGCGTGCTGTGTGGCATGTGGCACCGTCTTGTTGAAACCACATATCATGCAAGTCAAGAACTTCCATTTCGGGCAAAAAAAAGTTTGTTATCATCGCTCGGTAGCGTTCACCATTGACAGTAACGCTGCGATTCGCATCATCTTTGAAGAAATATGGCCCAATAATGCCGCCGGCCCATAAACCGCACCAAACAGTGGCTTTTTCGGAATGCATTGGTTGCTGTTGCAATGCTTCTGGCTGATCTTCACTCCAAATGCGGCAATTGTGCTTATTTACGTACCCATTCAACCAAAAATGAGCCTCATCGCTGAACACAATTTTTCGATAAAAAAGCGGATCCTCGGCCAGCTTTCCAAGAGCCCATTCACCAAAAATTCGGCGTTGTGGTAGGTCGGCTGGCTTTAGTTCTTGCACCAGCTGTATCTTAAAAGGCTTTACGCCCAAATCCTTCCGCAAAATTTTCCACGTAGTGCTGTAACAAAGGCCTAACTGCTGGGAACGGCGCCGAATCGACATTTCGCGGTCTTCTGTCACACTAGCTGATACGGCCGCAATATTTTCTTCACTACGCACAGTACGTAAACGTGTTGGTGGTTTAATGTCCAACAAAGTAAATTTGGTGCGAAATTTGGTCACAATCTTCCGAATAGACTGCTCAGAAGGTCGAGAATGCCGACCATAAAATGGAAGCAGCGCGCGATGAACATTTCGAACCGAGCACGAATTTTGATAGTAAAATTCAATAATTTGCAAGCGTTGTTCATTTGTAAGACGATCCATGGTTAAATTGCAAACCAAACTGAAGCTGTTTGACAGTGACACAAGGTACTAAACACACGTCAGCTGTCAAAACCAGTGTTGCCAAAACCAAACCAGCTAAAAAATCACCCGTTACATACATAATATGTTAACCACATATAAGAACTCTGTATAAGTGTTATAACCTTGTGTTTTTCCAGCAAATATCTAGTCTTGTTTTAATACACAAAATCGAGTTTTTAACTTAAAAATTGTATATTTGTTAAGTTTTATCGTTTTTCTTCTAAACAGATGATATAAAGTTTTTATTTGTAAAATGGTAGAATAAATTTAATAGTTTTTATAGTTAAAACAAAATATTTTAAAAAATATTCTTCGCGAAGCAACGCGATAAGCAATGCGACCACGGGTTTACCGGTGTAGAATATACAAACTTTATACTTGCATAATAAACATGCATATGTCTCCTGTTAGGTGGATGGGGGGTAATATAAATTCCACTGGGAGCACTCTTTCTCAACGTTCTGCAGTGCGGCGAACTTTAAAAATTAATTTGTTTCATTTCCTGGAATAACTTTATGAACCAATATTATGGTGAGAAGCAGAAGAGTAGGTATATTCTTAAAGTGTCATTGACACGGACGGTTTACCTAACCTACCTTCTTCATATTATTTATGAATAAAAAATTCTTCTTTCACATTATTTTTGTTTTATTTGAATGTGAATTTGTGTTGTGTTGTGAATTCCTTTTTGAAAATTAAATATTCCCAAAAAATTGACAGTAAATATATATAGGCCAGAAGTTGTTGATATTATCTTCAAATCACATTATAGACTTGCTCTTGATATAGCTTCATGTTATAGCCCCAAAAGGGCACCACCTATATATACTTCCTTATAAAACAGATTTTAAGCACACTTAAGGAATTTATAAGTATATTTCCCTCGAGTGTTAAAAGCACAAGAATCCGCAGTCCTATATTATACTCGTATAATAGAAAATCACACAACAAAATGGAATGAAATAGGTATAAGCAGTGCTTGGAATGCAAATTAGGACCTGATTTGGTTATTCATCGGTTGACAGGGTGAATTTTGTCATCATCATGGGAATCAAATAATATTTTAATTTTTTCTTTTTTTCTTCCATTAAGTATATTAGGTGTATATTGAGGCTAAGACTTTTTTTTTAAACAGAGAGAAACCTCCCGTCTCAAGGGACAATTCGAAAAATTAAATCCAAGCAAAGTATACTTGAAACGCGTTGCGTCAATCTGTCACTCGGATAACAAAAGCCAAAAGGAAAACCCTGATGCGATAAAACGTAACCCTAATAAGATTTTACTTTGGCATCGTGGAATTTTTGATGACAAAAGAGAGAAATTCAAAAGAAAAGGAATATCCGTTTTGGCCAATGAAAATAAGTGAGACCGAACCGAAACGAACCGAACAAACAATTGAAATTGAAAAGCAAGAAACAACAAAACTTAAAAGAGTGTTAAAGGTCGTTTAATGCTTTAAGAAGATTATTAACCCTTGTAGTAGACTGTTTGTCTACGAAACGAAAAACTCATAAATCTTTTTATAAGCTTGTTGTTTATATGTATGTATGTATGTATGTTTGATATATTTGAGATGAGTTTTCTTCGTTTTTCATTGTATATACCTACATAGTATATGAGGATGTTACTCAAATTTCTTGGAAAAACCTTCGTAATCCTTTTTGTTTTATAGAAAAGGAAAGTTTAACGACTTTAATGTGTAACTTACGTCCTTACTTATACCTATAGACGAAAAAGGATTTGACTATAAAGAATTTGGAGAAACTATAACGAGACTGAAGAGTGTAGGATGAAGACAAGAATAGAATATTAAAGGTATGAACAGTGAACACGTATACACGAGTCACTCACGAGAGTCGAGACATTTATATAATATGTTAGTTTTGAACTTAGAAATTCAGTTCATTTTTGCAAAGCATTAAAGTCTTATTAAATAAATTGTTGGTATTTTTGTTAACTTTGTCTTCATCTTCAACTAATGCAAGTTGATGATTAATTTGCTTCTCAAATTAAGTAAATTAATTCTTTGTTTAAAAACCTGACATTTCAAATAACTTTCAGAACTCTCAGCTGTCACCTATTGTTCATAAATAATTACCTACTTGAATATTCCGCATACATAGGTATATAATGCATGAAAAAATCTTGGGTTGTGATGGGACTTGAAGATAATTTCAAGCATTCTCATGAGTTGATGATGTTGCTAATGAATTAGCTTTATTTTTCGAATGAAAATCCCAAAAATTATGTGACGTGTTAGACTACATTTTGCGTAGGAACATGTGCACGATAATATCTTATTTTTATCCATAATGTAATGAACATACATCCTTTGAATTTCCAGTCTCGATTTTGGAGTGTCCTTCACCATGTCGTGGTTTAAACACTTAATGCAAGCATTTGTAACATTAAATTTCTTTCTGTTCGGGTTTTTTCACTTTTAGATACTTGCAAATATCAACATGTCACAGTCATCATTTAGCGTGGTGTTAGTGTTTAGTAAAACATAAAAAGCCTAACGCACTACTAAAGACAACAAATAAAATATATACAATACATTAATAACAAGCTACAAAAATAACTACAAGTCAAAATATTACACAATCATACTAATTAAACAACAAGTAGCACAACTGTTAAAATAAAAAGGAAAACATTAAATAAGATGATTGGTGAAAAACAATTACAAATATTAAGAACGTTCAAACAACTTCTTCTTAAGTGTAAGCTTTGAGTAACTCAAGTCGAAAACATTATTCACTCCGAGTTTCATACGAGTTAATGGTTCATTGAAGCCATAATTGGTACGATGGAAATCAAGATGGAAAATGTCAGAGTTCCAAGAACTGTGACTTCTAGCTTCCAAAAGTACATGTGAAACAATGGATCCAATCAGAAGTTTGTGTAAAAACAAAACATCGGTTACTTTCTGACGTTTTTCCAGAGTAGTCTTGTTTAAATGAAGAAGGCCATTGGTATATGGAGGCAGTAAATTTGGGTCACTTCAATTCAAATGGCTAAGTGCGAAACGTACATATTCACGTTGGACAGATTCGATGCAATCACTGTGTACAGAGTAGTGAGGTGACCATACCACACTTGCATATTTTAAGTGGGGACGAACAAAAGGGTTGTATAAAGAAGATGTTACGTAAAACGTTACGAGGATACACGAAAATTCTTTACTCCAGCATTAATAAAACCGAGCATTGCATGGTCCTTAATTACAATTTTCTCAATGTGAGGTAAAAAGTCAAGATTTTGTGAATAATATAAACCTAGATCACATTTTGTCATTACTCTACTAAGCACAGATTGATTTATGCTGTAATTAAAAGATATTGCATTTTTTTTCCAAAAAAAAGGACATCGATTCTCATTTTGACACATTCAAAAAAATGATTGTTATGTGAACACCAATCAGAAAAAATATTTAGTTAATTTTGAAGAGATTCAGACTGGTTTCTGATGTTTTTGAATAATTTTATATCATCAGCGTATATAAGCACCCTACAAAATTTAACTTTTGAAACAACATCATTGAGAGAAACTATGAAGAGTAGTGGACCTAGGTGACTACCTTGAGGTACACCAGAGTCTGCGTTAGTTAAATCAGAAATGATTCCTCTAACAGGAACTTGGTATGTCCTCCCCTTCAGATAAGATTTTAAACTCTTTCGACGAGAATTCCAAGTAGTAATTTGAAAATTTGTCAATATCGAAATTAATATTATTGAAGGTGAATTTTTCACGTAAAAATTTTAATCAAAATCGTTGGAGTTGTTTTTGAGAAAAATGATATTTACCTTACCGGTTTTTAAACACTTGTATGCGGGAGGTACCGTTATTATTGATAATAAGAATAATTTTTATTCAAAATCTGATAAATAATGTTAAAAAACTGCTATGTGCGAAGATTAAGAAAATTCTAACAGTTCGTGTTCGAATTATTAAGTTCTCAAAAAAACATTTTAAACTTTTTTGAAAAATCAAAAAAAAAAAAAATGAAAAAATAGTGTAAAAAACTTTTAAAACTTTTTAAAATATTCTCCATAAAAAAATTTATTAAATTCGATTCAATCGTTTTTCAGAAAATCGAGGGTACCCTTTATAACCATTTTGTTGAATTTTATTTTTAAATGTGGGCACGTTTTTGAGAAAAATAAGATTTTCATTTTTTGCTTAAAATATTTGTATGGCAGGTACCGTTATTTTCGGTCCCTAAAAAAGTGAAAAAAATCTGTCAGGGGAATTCCCAAAAAAACGCTATGAACCAAGTTTAAAAGAAAATCGACCCACCCGTCGAGAGGAGAGACAGATAGACGGACAGAATTGCGAGACCCACTTTTTTTGGCTTTGCTATATTTGATAAAAATTTCGTGTTCAATTTTTTTAACGAATCCATAACTTGCCATTTAGTACCTAACCTACATAATATATATATTTATCGCAAGTAAAATGATTTAATGATTTAATGAGTGAATTACATTATACATATATGGAAATGGATTCAAATTAATTTATCCGAATTTAAGTTTTAATCTGGATTTATTGAGTGAATAATATGGTCGTAAGTGTACTCTTGATCAAAAAGTTCCGTGCATACAAGATCGAGGCAATATGTCAAGTTTCGATGAAGACGCATTAGCTTTCTCATTAAAATTGATAAGCTTGATAGGTAACATCTGTGATAATTTTGTTATGTGACAATTTGAATACATTTTTTAAAATTTCTCACCCAAAAATTATTAGAGAAGTATGTAGGTATGTAAAATATGCCATAGTTGTCAACATAAATGTAAATAAAAATTTTTTGAATTCTTCAATCTTGGGCAATTTTTCAATATGAATTCGAAAAATTTAATTCTCAAAAATTTATAATAATTTAAAATTCTACAAAAACAAAAATTGAAAATTTGTATTAACAACGAAATTATCCCCAAATATTCTTCAATGTCAATTTTTCAAAATCAATCGCCAAATTTTTAATTTCCAAAAAAAAAGAAAAAAACAATAATATGTTCCAAATTTTAACTTTTTGTGATCATAAATTCGGAAAATATTATCATGCCAAAATGATTTTTTTTTTCGAAATTTTGAAAACAAAAGTAATTAAAAAATTTTGAATTTTCCAATACATATATACATATTAATTTTCACAAAATATATGTGTTCCAAATTCTGAATATTAAGGTCCAAAACTCTAAAAATTGATTATTGGCAAAATTTAAATATGTTCCAAAATTCTGTTGAGCCAAAGTTATGTATAAATCAAAAATTCTGAATTTTTAGGCCAAGACTCTGAAAGCTGATTATATGTGTTTATATTTTTTTTAATTATAATAACGCAAAATTCTGAATATAATTTTTTTTCGAAATTTTCATCACACATTTAATGCAAGTACAAAATTTTGAATTCTCCAATTGGCCAATTACAATATTAATTGGCAAAATTTATTTTTCAAAAACGCAAACGTTCCAAAATTCTGTTCAGCAAAAGTTTTGAAGGTAAATCAAAAATTTTTAAATTACCTAAGTCCAAGACCTGATTATTATATTACTGGCAACATTTATTTTCTAAATTTTATGTTCCAAAATTCTTTTGATCGGATCATAAAAAACTTGCAATGACAGTGAATTGTCAAGAATTTTCCGATAGTCGTCATGAATTCTCTGACAATTTATTGATTAGTTAAATATCTAACAATAAATAAACAATTGTGCATTAAGTTACTTTAATTTCAAAGACAAATTTTAGGTCAGAAAAACAATTGAAGAATATTATTTTATCGAAAATTGGGTTAACCGTTAAACTATTGCTCATGTCACATGACATTGCGAATGGTTCTCAACTAAAAATTGGCGCTCCTATACTCCCAGTCAACATTGTTTCAACAAATCTGTCAAAATTATGAGACAATTTTGTCATTGTCAGATCTTTAAAAATTTCATCATTTCATGCATTCCTGTACTATTTTTCAAAGAATTTTATACACCTACCTATATTCCTTATGTTTCTTCGTTCATTTCCTTAGGCCATCTTTGATGATAAATTGTCATTAGCTAATTGAAAAAAGCACGTCAGATAGTTTCTTTATGATTATGTTCTACGCGCACGAGACAATAAATCAGAACAAAAGAGAAAGTCAAAGTCCAAGTCCAGTACGTATACGCAACACCATTGTTGTAATCAACCACTAAAACAGATGAACTCAATTTGCAACATCAGTCACATCATAAATTTATATACAACATCACATCACATCACATCGCATCGTCTGTGGAATGTCCTTAGCAGTTACATTTACAGTTTGCACATAAATACACCTCCCTTGTATAAAAAACATTTAGATTCAGCTGTGTTTTACAACATGCTCTTTGTGTTTCTGAGTTACTTTTTTTTTTTTTGCTCTGAAAAACATTTCGCTTGTTTCTTTAACGATGCACACACAAGTGCTTGAGATCATAAAATGAAGCACTTCAATTGTCAATGAGTGAGAACTGCCACGATGGTAATTTATTTTTTGTATTTGCAAGGATACGATGAACTTAAAAAATTTTGATTTTTTTTTTTTTAACTTTTTTATTGCAAAAGTTAAAAGAGGATATAAACAAAAGAATTGAATTGGTAATTTTGCATTAAAAAAAAAGCTCTTAAATCTTATATTATCTTCTTGGTAAATTGAGTTATTAACAAATTTATGTAATCTTTAAAAAAAACTCAATTAAAAATTCCATTTAAAAATTCTCATAGATTTATTATTTTATTGTGTCACGTTTTTCAGGATTTAAAATAAAATGTTATCCTTGTATATTTAATCTTTCATAAAATGTAAACATATTGTATAAGATATATTTTTCTTAAATAACTAAAACACTCTAATTGTAAAATATAAATTTCCGTTTTGTTCAAAATTTTAAATCTCCCAAAGTTCTTCAAGAATTGCTTTGAAATTTTTGAAACAACGTTGCATTCACACAAACACTTCCGTGTTTACTTATAGTGTATTTTATTTATTGCTGCATATAGCCAGCGCAGCAAAATTTCCCTTGGCAAACAAAAACAATTTGATTTCTGTCGAAAAAGAAGTCAGAAAAAAAAAATGGCTGTGTTGGCGATAGAACTTTGAATTACTGAAATGAAAGTATAGAGTCAATAATCGTTTTATTTAGACTTGTGCTTCGCTGGCTATACAGCAATGAATAAAACACACCTCGAGATACTTTTTTAAGAAAAAAAAATCAGCGCCATATTCAGTTGGACCTAAATATATAAGATCTTTTCAGGAACATGAACATGAACATGAATTTCTCAGTTTTGCTCTAAAAATACTGACGAAAAAAGTCTGAAAACACTTGCTCAAAATTTCACTATAGGTATTTATAGGGTAAAATTGGGTCTTTCGAAATTTTTCACTAAAAGCATGGCTTACCATTTCCAAAAATAAAGCTATTTATAGGGTGAAATGGTGTAAAACAACAAAAAATATACCTACCAACAGATTTTAAAATTTTTTCTTGGTTTTTCAAAGTATTTAGAAGATGAACTTCGAGGATCATTTAAACGAGTTTAAATAGTTCTTTTTACCAATATATTTTGAAAAACCTTTTTTTTAAGAATTTATTTAAAGAATGACCTCAAGGATCAGGATCACTAGAGCTAAATATTTTCCTTTATTTACATATCTATTTGTAAGGTAAAATCGAGTAAAAACAAAAAACTTGAAATAATGAAAAAACTAAAACGAAAATAGCACTCAAATTAAATAAAAAAAAAAATTAAAACTTCTTTTCGTAATTTTTTTGTTTATGTTTATTGTTTAGATGAGACATTTTGAAAGTCACTTGAAGTTAAAGGCCAGTTATTTTTAAAAACTTTAATTTATTTAGGGTATTAAAAACATTTTAAATCAACAAGTGTAAACACTGCTGTGTGAACGCGCCCAATTCAAATGTCAAGTTTCGTTCAGTGACACTGAACTGAAAAATCTAAAAAGATCCGCAGGAAGTTCTATTGGTCGAGCTTATCGGCGGATTTTCTATTCGACATTTGAAAGGGGAGGACACACATGAGTGAAAGTAATTAAAAAACTTAAACAATCCTTTAATATCACTTATTTGTTAAATTTATTTTTGACATTTTAGGAAATAAAAACTCCTCAAATTATTCAAATAATAAGGGCCAGTTTCACAGTGAAGTAAGTGTCACTTAAGTGCTAAATATGGAAAACTAACTCCCAATTTCACAGTGTAAACTTATCGGAATAAGTTACACTTAAGTCTCCGATGTTGGCCACTTAAGTTCCACTTACTCAGGTATTAAAACTGCGGCTAAAGTGCCAAAACGAGAAAATTAAGTGCCACTTACTTTGTTAAGTGTGCACTCTGAAACTGGCCCTAAGAGTCGTTCTTTATTTTGAAACTCCCGCAGTCGAAGCAACTTATACGGTATAATGGGGTAAAATAGACAAAATATTGAAAGAATTTTAAATGTCGAGTAAAAAAAAATATTTTTGAAAACAAAAATTGAAAAAATTTTTTTTTTCCGATTTTTAATTTTTCTGGGCAAGAAAAGCTATTCGAATCACCAAACTGTCATTTTTTTTTGTTCACTTCTGTCTAGGTGGTCTCAGGCTGCGAGGAGGGGGCGGCCTCATTCCAAATTTGTAACATAAAAATGAATTAGATTTTTTTTCGTGCGCGCATAACTCGGTTAAATATCGTCCGATTTGCATAAGTATTTTTTTGGTGGATTCGTGTATCCGAAAATTGGAAATTTCGATAGAATAAGTCGGAAACTTGTGAAAACTCAAAATTGCATACTTTTAGGGGTGGATGGTAGTGATGATATCTGTAAATTCCATTTTATATTGGAAGGAGAAAGTATTGGTTCTATGAATGACATTCGCCCAATTTGTCCCTCAGCTATTGATCATCACTGGGGTGATTTTTTTCCAAAAGAAATACAAAATACATAGAAGTAATTAACTTTTTTAAAATTTTAATTGATGTGTTCGAAAAATATAGTCTATTTTATGTGAAGTTAAATAAAAGGGAATGGCTATATCGCACCCTTAGAATGAAAGTGACCTAACTCAAAATTTTTGTAACTTCTGATTTTTCCATGAACTGCTCTTAAAATACAAAATGAACTCTAAAACCAGGTCATAAAAAAGATGCCGAAATTTTGATTTAGGGCACTTTTATTCTAAGGGTGCGATATATACTATACAGGTTGAGTTGGATTTGGGTTGAGTAACTTTATTTAAAAAAATGAAGAGAATCATTCTCACAATATTTAAACGACGTGAGGTCTAGTGTTATGTCTGAATTAAATGTCAGTTGCACTTGTCAGTTTTTAAGACGAAAAAATGGCAGATTTTAGACCATTAACACGATGAATTTATAAATATTAAAAAAATGGAAGAAATTGTGAAAAATTGTCATGTCGTCTAAATCTACCAATAGTGTTTTCTTTGGAAATTATATTTTGGTAATTTTTGCTTAAACTTCCTCTAACTTTTCACTTTTGTATTTCGTTATTTATTAGAAAAAGATCATTGTAATTATTGTTCAATGGATTTTGACACTTTAATTTTATTGATAGTGGATCAATTTTTAACGTTTATAGAATATTTGAATCCATATGTTACCGCAATGCGCTCAATTTGCTGGGTTTTCCAGTTAGATCTTTACCATCCTGCGATAGTAACTACAACTTTTACTTAACAGATAGGGAATGAACTGCATAATTATTTTGATTTTATTCAGTGCATATTTCTGCGGCAGTAAGACAGAGTAGCTTATGTTAAAAAAAGTGTTTTCGAGAAAAACGCATTTTTGTATACAATCTGTAATAGTAATTAATGTAAATTTTTTTATGAATTATAAGATAGCTTTTCAACGGACTATGATTTCAAAATGCGGATAGGACAGAAGAGTATAGCTCTCAAACTGTGAGCTACTAACAATCGAAAAACCGAAAAATTGCTTATATCGACAAAAGCTATACCTTGTCTTATTGCCAAAGATTTAATGCGAACTGTCATCAGAAAGTAGAAATACTCTTTTTGATTCGACATCCCTTCATCTGAAAAGAATAGATCCAGATTTAATTTAGGAACCGAATCCCGATTCACAAGTTTACACAGATTGCATGTCAATGAATATCTATATAGGAAGAAAATTGTGTGTAGATACTAATGGTTTTTTTTGTCGGCAAGGAGTCAACTCATTGTTGCTTAATTTTCCAAACCTACACATTTTAGTTCTAGTGAGAACAAAGCACAAACATTGAAAAATATCAACGAACACATCCTTAAATGGCAACCTTCAATCAATATTTTTCTACAATCCCATTGATTGTCAAACTATTCCACATTACTCCAAAAATTTATCTCAACTATAATATTCATTATTTTTACTGACTGAGTTCTCGACAATATTCCTTTGTTGTTCTTTATGCTGTGTAAAATTTTAACTGCGCAGCCTGTATGAGTTCCCAATAAAAAAGTCTAATATATTATTTAAAATTCAGCCTTTTGATTAAACTTGACATTATTATGTACATTATATTATGCTAACGAATTGCGTCTCGAAATTGTAAAGTTCAAAACTACAGCTTTCCAAGATACCGTCGGGATGCTGTTAGCGGTTCAATTTGCGTTTTTATTCCAGAAAAATCAAATAAAATTCACATAATTCCTCCAATAAAATCCTACCCAATTACTTCCAATAACTATAAAGCCAATTGCCGAAAATGAGTCAGTCTCCCTTAAAATAATTCATTATAGCCAGATATAACTATATAAATACCTACAATATCATGAAATACAATTTTCTGACACAATGTATATAGAATTCAGCAATGTTGTCTGTCTATTCATTTTTTATTGTTGTCATTTTTCCTTCATAAAATAGCATTTTGTTTCTCTTCTTTTATTGTCCACCAATTGATTTTAAGGCTTGATGCTGGAAGGCTTTTATGTGCAATACAATATTGTGCTTGTATACTGCTATACGTGTATTATTTGGAGACATTGTAACTGCTGTTAAGGGTCTTTAAAAAAAAAAAAACATCTCTCCTGTCAGTAAGGAAAAGGATTTAGTGTGGTATTATTTTTTCCTCGTCATCTTTATTTGTTGAGATTGGAATTCTCATTTATAGTATATGGGTATCTATACCCATACATATGTATATCTTTAGTAAGAGATTTAAAAAAAAAAACATGTATTATTGTTGTCTTTCTCCTTTTGACCCTTGGAGCAACAGTTAAAAAAATGCATACGACTGGGTCGCGGGTACTTGATCTTTCGATTAATATAGAAGAGATTTGGTAAAAATATTAAAAAGCATAAAATTAATTTTTAAACTTTAAAATAATTTAAGCTCAGACGCTATGAATTTACCTACAGTAATGGTTATTTTAAATTATTTCTTTCAATAAAGTAGGATTGAACATTTAAAATGCGTCTTTAGCAGCATCCACAAATATATTGTTTTAAAAGGGATCACTACGTTTTCCCGCGATCGTTTTCCCGTGTAACGTTTGCCCGTCGATTTGAAAGGTAGTTTTTTTTGCTACTATCCCGCAGCACGATATCCCGCGGAACGATTGCCTATAAAATTTTCCACGGGATTGGCGGCGGGATAGGCAATACTAATTAGTACTTTTTGACAATACTATTTTGCATTAATGCAATAAATATTTTATGTTTGTTAAAATATTTAATTTTTTTTTTTATTTCAAGCGGTTTTCTATTTCATACGGTTAAAAGGGCTATTTGGCAATTTTCAGAAAAAAACTACAAAATGATAAAAAGAAACTTTTCATATACTCAACCTCGCACCTAGCACAAATCCTATAGTGTGCCAAGCAGGGGGGTTGCTACAAACCTCACCTTGACACAAGAAAAGACTTTTGTACAAGAAAACTGCTATTGAAATGAAAAAGTAGGAATCGGCGGGAAAACGTGACGCGGGAAAAGCTGACGCGGGAAAACGTGTCGCGGGAAAACGTAGCCAACCCGTTTTAAAAATTTTTATACCAATACGTATTATTTAAATTTTTAAGGAGCTCTTTTATCGAAATTTTTGAAGACTTTTTACGAGAAACTGACAAGTTGTCTTTAGTAATATTTTTTTTCATGGTAGGTACAGTTCATGAATAAAAAAAAATTTAAGAATTGACCTCTATGAAATCATCTATAACAACATTACATACCAAGTGTGAAGAAAATGGCCTCAGCAGTTTTGGCTATTTAGCGCAGGTCAAGTTATGCAGACATCGTTAGACATATAATTGGGGATTCTACTGTAAAAAAATGAAATGAATGATACTATAACTTGTCTGTCTTTTATGATTTTATTCTTGTAAGTGACTTAATCTTCAGTGATATGTCAAAGACGGAAAATGGAATGTAAGATGAAAAGTGATTTTGTTTCATATACAAAACCTCTTTTGTTTCTCATTTTATCTATCACCATAGTGTCCAGACTTGATTAAAATCTGAAGTTAGATTTTTTTTCACAAGCCCAAAACATGACCTATATAGATAAAACCTTAAGATATGTCACAAATAAAAAAATGAGAAGGAATGAGATCGTTTGGATTTTTTTATATTAAGAAGTGCTGCATTGCTTTTTACGTTAAGTATAATATATTTCTATATTATCTGAATGGGTTGTTTTTTTTTACAAAAAAAAAAGAAAAAATATTTCAAGGATTTTGATAGAATAAAATATTTATAAATTGAAATCAAATAAATAAAGGAAACATTTTATTAAATTGGGACATTTAAGGGTCATTGATTGTATGATATCCAGTGTTTATACATTTAAAAGAAGATAATAGACTTTGGTTTTAAGTAAACATTTATTTTGTGATAGTTTAGTAAAATATTAAATTCGAATGACGCCATAATAAATATTATTGTTTTGTTGTATATTATTGTTATTTTGTCTATCCGAATAGCCAAAATAAAAATATATACATTTTAGGAATATAAATGTTTCTGAGATTACAAAAAAAATAATGAAATTGCTTAGTAACTATTCAGCCTTATTGTGAGTTTCACCCGAAAAATATTTCACGCTAAAATTTTTTGCATTGACCTGTCACTTTTCGCCTATTGTGAGTTTCACCCAAAATTTTGTGTTAAAAAAATTCCCCTTATTGTAAACATTCATTTCGGGCGGAATGTAATATTATTGACAGCCTAAATGTTAACTTATTTTTATTAGGCGAACGAAATTTCGTTCGGGAAAAACTTACAATAGATTTTAAAATTCCGGGGGAACAAAAAATTTTAAGGTTAAATATTTTTCGGGTGAGACTCACAATAAGGCTGAATAAGTAAACATTCCGCCTGAAATGAATGTTAATAAGGTGACTATTTCAACATGAAATTTCGGGTGAAACTAACAATATAGACGAAAAGTGAAATGTTAAATTTTCCGGGTGGAATGTTGTTCGAGTGAAACTCATAACAGCCTTTTTGTTAGTTTCACCCGAAAAATATTTCACCTTAAAATTTTTTGTTCCCCCGGAATTTTAAAAGTCATTGTGAATTTCCCCCCAACGAAATTTTGTTCGCCTACTCAAAATAAGTGAACATTTAGGTTGCCAATAACATTACATTCCACCCGAAATGAATGTTCACAATAAGGGGAATTTTTTTAACACAAAATTTCGGGTGAAACTCACATTAGGCGAAAAGTGAAATATCAAAATTTCTGGGGTTAATGTTCTTCGAGCGAAACTCACAATAATGCTAAATAAGGATGATTTAAAATAGTCCTGATTTTTCCTAAGGTCATTTGCAAGAAAAGCCCTATGATTGAATCCGACTTCAAGTCGATTTCTTATTTTAGTGTAACTTTTGATAAAAATCGTTTCGTATTGACTGAAGAATGAGCCATCGAGAAGATTTCAAGCTATGCGTCATCAACGAGTTTATTTTTTCAAAAAATATTCAGCCTTATTGTGAGTTTCACCCCAACAACATTCCACCCGAAACATTTGACATTTCACTTTTCGTCTATTGTAAATTTCACCCGAAACTTCATGTTAGAATATTCTTCTTGTGAATATTCATTTCGCGCAGAATGTAATGACATTGACCAGTCTAATTTCAATTATTTTTAGTAGAACGAAATTTCGTTCGGGCGAAACTCACATTAGCTTTTAAAATTCCGGGCGAACAAAAAATTTTAAGGTGAAAATTTTTTCGGGTGAAACTCACAATAAGGCTGATTGTTAGAATTCTTCTATGTCGTTTATTATTTTATCATTTCAGAATAATCGCCTTGTTTGTTTTGAAATTTTAAGTAAAAGTCTAAAAAAATATTTAATTTTTTATAAGGGGTTTTTGTGTGATATGATAACACACTTGCAGTTAGGCTGTCAAGCTTTCGCACCATCATATTAATATTGAAGGTTTGAATGAACAATAACACTTGAGTGATCTATAACCACCAGGCCTTTATTGGCTGGAGTTATTGATATTTCACGACTTCCACGTCAATCATCTGACTCCTTTTTGTGGTGATCGGTATATTTTGTTCAATTTTATTTAAAATTTTTTGTCACGACTGGGAGGCGAACCAGACCAAGATTCGTTCTGTAGTCATATGAAAAAATCATGACATTTGCATGAGGGGAGGGTGAAAAATCATGAAATCATGAGATAAATCATGAGATTCGGCAACACTGGTCCAAACCTAAATTTAACTTATTATATACGGCGTTTATTTATTGGTAAGTAAAGGGTATCTCAATAAGAGTGCAATATTTCATTTAAAAATAAAAACACGTATTTTTTTGGTATGTTATATTGTGATACTTTTACTGCATTGTAAGAGGCCAGTTATAGCTTTTATTGAAAACCATCATTGAAAACCATCATTGAAACACAAATCAGTGGAATGGTGGAATTTTTTTTGACAAGTCGGTCATAGCAATCATTGAATCTTGGCTGTCATTGAAAAGATCTGTCGAAAGAAAAACTAGTAACATAAATTTTGAGGTTAAAGTTGATCAATAAATTAAATAATGACTGATGAGAACAGAAAGAACGATTTCATTGGAACGATTGTGTTCCACTTTTCTGAAACGAAAATCAGCTGTTCATTGAAAACGATTGCCTTCATTGAAGTAATTTCGCATGTTATGTTTAGAATCAATCCAGATGAGTTCGATTTCGTCACAAAAATCAAAATTTGGTCAGAGAAAGAAACAGTCATTAAATTCTTTCAATCAGGTCTTTATTTTGAGTTAATAAAATAAGACGTAATCTTCCAAACCGGAATCTTTAAATATAATGCCAATAAATCTGTTACCAAAGTTTCACCCATGCACTGATGAGGTAAGCAAAAAACTCCCCGATGCTAGATGACGTGTCTATAAACTATAAACAATAATTATTTATTTTTCTAAGTATGTAAATTTAATTTTTGTTACAACTGTAGTTTAATGAACCAAAAATAACAAAAAAACATAAAACGTTTTAGATTTCGAAAAACTAAAAATTGTCCGAAAAAGTTCAAAAGCTCTTTAGTGCTTTGTTTTCTTTTAATGTTAATAATCTTACTTAAGCTTAACTTTAAGTTAAATATACTTATTTGAAATCCACTTTAAAATATACATATAAGCTTTTCAAAAAGTGGTAAAACATACTAAAGAATGTTCAACAAAATCTATTGCCGAACAATTAAAGCTATTAAATATACAACTTTTAAAAGCTTTTTGCATCAAAATAAACAAAACTTATTTTAGGACATATCAAAAATAAAAGCTGTTATAGCTTAATGTTTATATTTATAAGCTTTTATTTGAAAAGCCCAGATTTTTTAAAAGTTCTTTTTAGTCTAATTTGATTTTTCAAATATTAAGTAAAAAACTTTCATCTTAAAAAAAAATTATAAACAAAATAAATAATATTTTTAAATAAAAAACTGTTAGGTATCACAAACAAAATTGAAATAAATAATTTAATAATTTTTGGAAAATACTTTAGAAACTTTTAATTTTTTTAATGACTTTTGTCATAAATTATAAAGAGATGCATTTGAATATTTTATTATTGTAGTTTTATTTTTAATAAAAACTACTTTAAATTTAATTGGAAAATATGTACATAATCTTCATGAGGTCACTTTTTAGAATCTTGCACACTGAACATTGCTTCGCACCGAATAATTTTATATGAAAATTTTTCAAAATAAATTATTAGATTTTATTTTTTCTGATAAAAAAACTGTTTAGCAATATTTTGTGCAATTATAAGGAAATTAAATAGAATTCCGAAAATAAATAAATATAAAACTCTGAAAACCTTAAATGCCAAAACAGGAAAACTGAAAATTCAGTATGTAGTAAATTCTATATAATTTATTGAAATAATGGGAAATTCTAAATAAATTATTAAAAACCTTTTTCTACTTTTCTCCTTTACGACTAAAGTGACATCTTATGGTATTATTTTATTCAATTTAAGCGTTTCAGCTAAGTACCAAATAGCATCCACATAATTGATATACAAATATATGGGAAATTTTTTACTATAAAACATGGGAACAGTACAAAATCAGCCCCTTAAATCCCTTACAATATTCCGAAACTTATTCAGCCACATTCTCTATAGGTACTGGTACTGAGGTATTTTTGTTGAATAAGGATTAAGGAACGAAGGACGTGTTTACTGTGTGGGAGTCGGAATTATTTGTATGGGTTTAGACAAAGAATTCTGTTTTAAACTGAATGTTTGTATAACTTTTGTCTTTATAAAAATGGGTGGTTTTTTTATATTCATTTATTTAAATACGTCCTACAGAAACATAGAAGCTTGAAAATGCTTATGGAATATAAATTCTTTATTCAGAGCTCTTCCTTTAGATCAAATTTGGTTTCCGGTTTAGCCATATAAAGAAAAAAAATTAAATTTTGGGATTTTTATTAAACTAAACATCACAATGTTTGGAAAAACGAAAAAACTAATAGATCGATTTTCTTGAAAATAGGCTCTCAGTTTTTTTTGGACATTCCACCCCAAATTAAAAATTAATGTTTTTTAGGACCATAAAATAATTTTTTAGTCATTAAGTAAAATTTTGTTTTTCTTCAAAAACTATTGCAGAGAATTATTATAAACAAAATTTAATTATTTACGAATCGGTTTATTTTAAAAAGTAAAAACACATATAATATTGCTTCCAAAAACATTTAAAATATAAAATATTTCAAAAAAATTTATTTTTACAAAAGTTTCAGTTTTCTTTTTTTTTTTCAACTAAATAGTTAAGTTGGTATATAGCCTCCTCATGGTGTTATTAGTAAACTGTCAAAAGTCCCCATCGATATGAGCGCCGCTAATAATTTTACGAGGGGGTTGAAGGCCCCCCAAAATGGTTTTTAAGGAACATCTCCCAAATGGTAAGATTTACAAAAAAATGCCAAGGACTAATTTGTAGCTCAGAAGTTAAAAAATTAGTTAAAAAATTGTGCATTTGTGATAAATGCATCTATTTTGTTTTGTTGTCGGTAAATTATATGAACATGATTTTAAGATACCAGATATCCACTGTATTTGTCCACCGTAGGGGCAAATTAAAAAAAAATTAAAAATAGAAAATTAATATAAAAACACAACGGCAACACCTACAATATCATGTTATAATTTTTTTAAAGCCAGTCATTTATTCTTTAATTATGTTTTTAAATTACGTTATTTTAGTGCATTGTTTTTGAATAAATGATTTTTAAACTTTTAATTTTTCGAATAAAATTCAAATAAAATTAGAAAAATTAAGAGTTTAAAACTCATTTATTCAAAAACTAAGCACTAAAATAACTTCATTTAAAAACATACATAAAGAATGAATTGCTGGCTTTAAAAAAAGGTTGATTTTATAAGTGTTGCCGTTGTGTTTTAATATTCATTTTTTATTTTAGAAATTTTTTTTTTATTTGCCTGTCCCACCTAAAAGGGGTGGACAAATAGAGTGGGTCGATATCTTAAAATCGTATAATGTACCAGTAATGAAAAAAAAAATGTATGCAAAATGCACAATTTTTGAATTAAGTCGCCAAACTACATAGAAAAGAAAAACCCTCAACTCTTCTGATTGGTTTATTTCGAAAACGGTTATTTGCATGAAAAAAGTATATGAATCTTTTTTGTAGGAAATATTTCAAGCTACAAATTAGTTTCTAGAATTTTGTTTGTACAACTAACCATTTGGGAGTTATTCCTGAAAAACCATTTTGGGGGCCTTCAACCCCCCGTAAAATTTTTGGCGCGCTTATATCGATGGGGACTTTTGACAGTTTCTTTCACCATGAGAAAGCTAATACCAAAATCTAGCTTTCCTGTGATTATTTCCTAATTCGGCTGTTTTTATGGCTTCATTGATTGGACTACACGTGCTTTGTGCAAATTTTAAAACATCATTTCTTTTTATAAAAAGTTGTTTTTGACAGCAGTGTCAAAATGCCAATGTAGTGCAGCTTATGTGTATATGTGTAGAAGCATAAAAACGACAAGAAACTCTCTCTTTATCATATAATTTATTTATTTGTCAATAAAACAATTTTGACTAAAAACTATTTTGTTTGTGTGTGTGTAGGTTGAAAAGACACCACCAAAGCTGTTGGCAGCATTTTCTTTTTGTTTTAGCTATCAAAGTCACCTACCATAATATAAATTATATTGCTACATTAAACATTTCACTATGTTCTTATACTACATATGCACTCAAACTACCCATCTCGTCTGCACTATTACACTTCGCGACATCAATCTCATCACAAAATAAACGACTTTAACCCGTCTAATTACTATCATATACCTGGGGTACTTTTATATAGAAGGACGGGGAGGGCGAGATATGCTTTGTAATTCCTGAGAAGCCATATAGCTTGACATATTATGACATCCCTTCTTGCGACTATATCAAACGCGTAGATACAATGCAGCTATGTGCGAAAGTGCTATGGGCAAGTAGTTTACTCTTATCGTGTAACCCAGATACCTTTAGCGAGTGTAGTGATGTCCTTATACACGCCCCTATATCTTCGTCTCGTCCCGGCTACTTGTAG
This sequence comes from Epistrophe grossulariae, assembly GCA_929447395.1. Taxonomy (NCBI): domain Eukaryota; kingdom Metazoa; phylum Arthropoda; class Insecta; order Diptera; family Syrphidae; genus Epistrophe; species Epistrophe grossulariae. Next base: position 139,926,327 of record OV839566.1, read on the forward strand.
CCATGTTAAGCAGTCGTTCAGCTTGTTAAGGGAAAACGCATTCATCAGATCATGACGTGACTTTGGGTAAATTAAGTAATGCAGTGAAGTGTGTTTGCATGGATATAGAATGCTTCTTTTTTATTTTTCTGAAGATGACGAAGATGAGGGCGCCGCCGCCACCGTAAAAGAGCTTATTGCTTAAAAGTTTCTGGGTCTTTTTCTATATAGCCTTTGGCATCATATTACTCCTGGTAGCTACATTACAAAATTTTTAGCAGAAGATCTATATTCGGGATTTTTTTAATTTGGTTTTAATAGCACTGAGTAAAATCGCGGGGTGTTCTAGGTAAATATCTAGAAAAGTAAGTTAATTTCAAGTTGATGAGCTAACGTCAGGAAACTTAAAATTGAATCAATACCTTGTCTTTGGATGAGAGTATCATAGCTTAGCTATATATGGGTGCATCATGGTGTTTTCTGTGTGTATAATAATTATGGTCTGAAAAATTTCAGAAAAGGGAGATTGATGTTTTACGAAGTTCTAAAATCTGCATAGTTGCGAGTTTTCAGCTAAAGTTACATTCAGGAATTTACTTGTAGGTATATTAAGTATAATTATGTGGATATGTCCTATGTGTTTGCTTTGGTATATAGCGTATATATGGGTGTGGGTTGGGTGTGTTTATGGAGCTAATGAAAACTTTGGATAACATAGGTATAGAGGTTGTTTAGTCAATTAAACTTTACATCCAAGTTGTTGTAATAGATGCTTGTGAAAAAGGGAAAAAGTTTGCCATACAAATGCCAAGCTATCTACATTACACATTATAAGACATATAAGTTGCCCTTTGCGTTAACTTTTCAAATTATAAGAAGAAGATCTTTCGAATGGAGTTTTGAAAATTTTTAGCTGATACATGAGATAAAGAAAGATAATATTATCTTGTCTATATTAGTTTATTTATTAAGTGTTGACAGCAGAAAGGAGAGAAGATTTTTTTTTTAAATATCTCATCTCTTTAGGAAAAAATAATTATTATTTTTCACGTTAAGTTTGAACTTTAAACATGAATATATTATTATAAAACAGTTTATTCATTATCGATCGTACTAGCTGGTTGGACCGGCTTCGCATGGAAATTTTCATCAATTTTGACATTTTAAAAGGTAAAAATAAAATTTTTAGGAGCTTCAAACAACATTTGAAACAAATATATCTGAGAGCATAACGCCATCTGTTATTGATCCCATTTTCATGAGATACAACAAAACTAGTAGAGCCTATGATTCAGTCCGTGTATTTGAAAAACACGGTACTCCGTGTTATTATTACACGCAAATAAAAATCCGTTCTCTTAAAACACGTGTATTTATTTGCTTAATATCGCGTGTATCCGGATATTAAGCATACACGGATCTTTATTATACACGGATTCTTAATACACGGAATGGTTTTTGATTTTTATCTTTCTAAATTTAAATCCACTGACAGATTCGACTACCAAGTCGCTGTCGTATTTTTATCAAAAAAATCCCATAAATATGGCCCTCTCCAGTGATGATTGGATTATTTAAAATACACGGATCTTCGGATACACGGATACACGGACACACGGACGCACGGATGCACGGATACACGAAATACACGGATTCAAATCCGGATATTATAAGAACACGTGTATCCGTGTTTTTAAATATCCGTGTAATAGGGAGCTCTAAAAACTAGCCAACTGATGTTAATTCCGTAGTGTTTTTTCACTAAAAAATGGAATTTTCAGATATCATTACACTGAACCACATAAACCCAATTTAAGTTTTTTATGATTTTTTCCAAATTTTCCTATCGAAATTTCAATTTTTGGCTTCATATAATATTTTTTAAATATTTCATTGACTTAAATTTGGCGAGGGTGGCCCCGACGCAGTGGAAGTAGTGCTTAACTGCTATAACCTCGATGTGCGGAATCGATCTCCAGTCCAGGCAGCATTCTTTTCTATATTCCCTCAAATGAACACGACCCCTGGGATTTAATGAGATAATCAAACCCTAATTTCTCAATCCACTTTGCCAACAAAAATCTATCCTTTCCTTCTATTCCTTCTAACATTGCCTAATTTATAAGGCCCTAGGTCTTACTGGCATATATATTATGTTTGTGTTGTTTAAAAAAAAAAAAAAAAATTATAAATTTCTCTCATAATTTGGAGTTGCTTCTATATTAAGTAGGTACTCTTCTTTAAATATTTTATATTTAACCTTCATAAAGTAAGAACTTGGCGTTCTTTAACATCAGGTTTTTGTATATAGAAGAACTTGGCTCTCTTTTTAACATTTATATGTTTTTGGTCTGATCTCACTCCTTTATGCAAAGATTTTTATTTTTTTTTCAGGTTCATATCTCGAAAGATACTATAGTGAAGCTAGAAGTGTGTGACTTATTCTACAGCAATAAGAAGTGCTCCATTTAATTGTTCACAATTCTGATAAAATGGGTAGATACCACGCCCCCTGAATGGAAAATTTTTATTTTTTCCTGTTTATGCACTTGAAACCCCTTACGCTTTACCAAATTTCATCATTCTACAGCAATTTTAAGTCCTCCATATAATTTATCGCATTTCTGAGAAAGTATAAGCGGGTACCAAGCCTCCTGAATCGAAATTCTCAGATATCCGATTTTGTACATTGTATGAATTACAAGATTCTGTGGTGTCTGGAAGTACTCCATGGTTTTGCTGATCTGTCAGTGAGTTAGTGAGTCAGTCAGTCAGTTATGGTTTTTGCGATTTTTGAAGTCTTAAAAACAAAAAAAAAAAACTTCTTTTTTTTCAACAGTAAGAGTTTGAAAATTAATTTTTCAAAAACTATTCAGTTGAATAATTTGATTTAAAAACAAAACTAAAGAAGCAATATCTGGGTTTGAAAAAAATATGGCATGATATTGTAAGTGTTGCCATTGTGTTGAAATACATTTTCTTGGGAATCATTTACGTGAAAGGGTTGAAATTTGGTGAGGTGCGCCAAATATTCCAAATATATATATACCAAATATTCCAAATTTGAAGTTCCTGACTCAAGGGGGGTCGAAAATCGCCTGATATTGTTCCTGTAATAAGGGTGTAGTAATTTAATAATTTTGTTTTCTATTTCATACTTAAGTTTATTTTCCAAAAAGAAATAATACCCCACACCGTCATAAAAACACATTGTAACTTATATAATATCCACAATTAGCGCTATTTTTCAAGCTCTGCAGATTTTCATAACACTTTTTGAGAAAAAAAAACGATGTTTTATGAAAAATAAAATTAGGCCAAAAAATGTTTTTTTTTACAATAAAGAGAAATTAAACCCCACAATTAATATTGGAGCAATATTTCATTACAAAATAAGGACACAAGAAAAGAGTAAAGTAAGGCCCGACAAAATAAATTAACACTTTAAAATTTGAGAATTTTCATTGCTATTGTTTTTGTGTTAGTTTTGGGGTCTTGTTTAATTTTTTTTGTTTGGGTCCTCATTTAATAGAAACTAATTCCAAGTATAACTATACAGTTGATTACCTCAAAGTTGAACTTTTTCTAAGTTGAATTTTCTTCTAACTAGAATTTTGCCATATTTTTTTTTGGCATTTTCCTCAATTTTTCATAAAAAAAACCATCCTCTTTGTCAAAATCCATCTAAGTCGAAATTCCCTCTAACTCGAATACATTCTTTTGATTGTTGGCCTATTTTCAATCCATATTTTTTTTCATATTATTAATATTAATCTGACTATAATTTTTCCAAATATCCTTCTAACCCGAACTAATTTTGACATCCTATCAAAATTCGACTTCGAGGGAGTCGAGTGTATTTTATATATGTTTAAGTTATGAATATAGACTTGAGCCCAGTCGAAAATCGAAGTGGAGCTTAACCCGCCATCTTGGATTTTCTAAAAAATGTACCCACTTAAAATTAAAAAAAAAAAGTTTAAAAACACGGAAACACTTACTATGTCATATTATATCTTTTTTTAAAGATAGATATAAATTCTTTAATTAGTGAATAATTTTTTAAAAAATAATTTAATAAAATGGAAGCTAATTTTTCCAAAAATTTTCATTATTAAGAAGTATTATTGTTTTAAAATCAAGTTTTAGTCAAACGAATAAATAATGAAATGATATTGTTAAGGTTGCCGTTGTGTATAAATAATTTTTTTTCTATTTTAAGTCAAGTTTTTAAGAAAATTCCAAGATGTTGGCTTAAGTTGTAGCCGAGGTTTTCCGAAAAAGTATAAATATGCTCCTAATAACTCTTTTTTACGAATTGTGAAAGAAATGTGTGCAGTAAAATTTTTTTCAGGTCAAATGTTTATATCGACTGGGCTATACTCGATAGCTATAGAAGCTTTGCAATATAAACCGACAATTCGATATATTATTATGTAGTTCTCGTTTGTGTATTTTTTGTTCATTATAATAATTTTGATAATATCTGTGTTAACACTAACCAAAAATTTTATACTTATTTCCTGCACTGGAATTCATTCTTCAAATATTGTATAATTCATTTGTTCATTATTTAATCATTTTGGCAAAAGATAACTTTCTCAAATCGATCCTATATAAATATTTTCCAAGACCACGGCCTTAGAAAACACTTACTTATATCTTGGATAACTTTTTAATTTTTCTATTTGTAAAGGATCTCTTCTTTTTATTTTAATAAGTTTAGTTCATTCTTCAATCAATACTTTTCTTTTAAAATATGTACATAGGTTTTATAACTTAGCAAATTTTTTCAATAAATGTCCCATGAAATTTCTGAAACCTTACAAATTTCGCTAAATTATAAAAAATTTCCAATTATCAAATCCACCCCAATTGCAATATCGTTCAAGAAAAAAAAATAAAATACAAAAACTATTTACCTAATTTAAGACAATTTTTTTTTCTTATACGAGTATCTTCCCAATATTGAATTTAACGAAATTGAATTTCTTCTAGGCTTTACTATTGAATTCCTACCTATACCTACCTGAGATATGTAATTATTCTGCTTTCTTGAATTTGCTATATTGGTTTGGTTTTGGCGAAATTGATACTTTTTCTTGCATAAAAAAAAATAGTTTATAAGGTATAGAGAATTCTAAAGCGAGCGAGAATTGAAAGCGATGAAGTGAATTTCGGAAGAGGTAGGTATATATTTATTTCATTTAATATAATATCGACAGCGCGACGATGACGACGATTGTGGTAATGGATCATTGACGGTAAGTATTATACCCACTATCCGGTATCTTAAGGATATGCAGCGAAGGAGATGAAAGATAGATTTTGCATATAGCTTCGTTTCCTTGTTCGTTATTCCAATTTGCAGGGAAATTTTTTTCATCGTCTCTCTGTACCTATAATATACATATACATACTTCGATTTACGTTTACGTTTACGTTTTGTTCGCCCCCAACATAGGTACTTTGTTCGTAAGCTCCTTGAAATAATTAGAATTCGCGAGACATAAGTCTGAGTGTGGGAATTGCATGATGAAGGAAAAGAAGAAGAAAATCCTTACTATTTTATTTTTTGTTTGTTTGTTTGTATGGGAGAGAATTCCCGTAGAGCAATTCCAGAGGATATTAATAATCCACGGGTAGGAGCAAAAAAAAAAAATAAAAAAACGGTTGTTGCATTTGAAATTGAACGCTTTTAAAATATTGAAGAGCAGCTGCGTCACACTTATTTTTTTGAAATTAAACAAGAAAACTTGAAGTAAGCAAAGGCATTTGTCACTTAAATAGTTGCGAAAAGAGTAAAGAATACCTACGAGTTGAGAAAGTGAAACAAAATGGGGTTATTCTGTGTTTCCATGTGCAATTATATACAAAGGTAGGTTATTAAGTTGTTTCTTTTTTGTTGTTTTCTTTGTCGAGGAAATTAATAAACAAATGAAAAAAGTAAGTTCTGGGGAGGAAAGAAAGAATGCTCAAAACTAGCTGAAATGTTAAACTGATGTTTCATTTAAGAACAAAAAACAGTTGACTTTCTTCATTTTTCCAAATTTAATTTGTTTTAAAGTTTACAAATTGCTTGGGAAATAATATTAAGACTTTTTTTCATTCTTCTGATGGCATATTTTTTTACGATGGGTAAAAATAGGAGAACTGTGTTGCTATTTATCAGACTTGGTAAATATTAAAAATAAATATATAAATTTCTCGATGCAAGCAAAGACGAGAACAATATGAGAAACTTTAACTGACTTGAAACTAAGAAGTTTAATTACTGCAAAATTATTGGCCGCAAAGCTAGCATTCTGAATATAGATTAGAAATGTTCATATGGTTGATAAAATTTGCCGTAAGTGTCGAGAGAAAAATTTGGAATTGGGCTTCGTAAGTTCACGTGGGTAGGTTTTAATGGAAATCATGACATACGAGTTTGGTAAAATAGAAACATTTCTGTTATTAGACTGCTTAACTTATCAATACAAATAAAATGTACACCCATTTTTTTTATAGATTTCATTTGAATATAAATTTTACAAACCAATTTGTTTTTTTTATATTTTATTTAAAAACAACTCAAAACAACATCTGATCTCTAAGAAAATTTTCAGTGTGTGAGAAAAAAAAAATTGTTTAATCATTAGAGCGGTTATTAAAATTAAAAAAAATAATTTTGTATATATAAAATTTTGCAAACATTTTTAAGAACAAAATTGGTGTCCAATTTCTTAGCATGTAAAAAATTTATTTGAAAATAAATCATCTAACCATTTTCGAAATATAGAATTTTCAAAAAATTAATTTGAAATTTTTTTAAAAATCCAAAATTTGGTTTTGTTTTTGAAAATTTTGATATGCAATATTATTTAGACTTATTTGAAGCTCTTGTGCAAAAAATTTCATCAAAATCGGTTTAACAGACAATGAGATAGTATGAAAACCAAAAACATAGTTCTATATATGAAAGATACCTTTGAATTAAATCCAATAACGGTAGATCGTACTGATAATAGCTCCTATAAAAATTATAATCAAAATCGTAGGAGGCATTTTTTGCGAAAAATAAGATTTTTCTTAGCGGTTTTTAAACACTTTTATGGGAGTTTTCATTTAAAATATGCAAAAAAATGTTAAAAAAACCGCCTCCAAGCTTCAAAAAATTGACCAAATCGTTTTCGAATTATTAAGTTCTCTCAAACAAATTTTGAAACTTTTTTAAGATTTCAAAAAAAATTTAAAAATTTAAAATTTTGGTAGGTAAGGGTTGTGTACATTTAAAAAAAAATTTAAATTAAGCTCTATACAGGGTGTCCCGTAACTGAAAGTCAAGCGGGTAACGGGTGATAGAGTAGGTTGTACCTGTTCTGGAAAAAATAAGAAAAAAAATCCATCTCGCTTGGTTAAGTAATTATAGCAATATTTAGAAAAATAGTGAAAGTCGATACCCTAGACCACATTTTTAGGTACTGTGGTCACAAATTTCTGAATTTTGACGTGTTTATTTTTTTTACGTAATCCTTAATAACCATGCTATTGATTTCAATCACAAATTTAAAAATAAATATTGTAAGTTTCGTAAGAAAAATAAAGTTTGACTGAGTCATGTTTCAAAAACAATTTTTTGAGCTAACTTTGTCACTTCATATTTAAAAAAAAATGTACTACACTACCTTGGCAAGTTTTTTAAAAAATTGGCGCGTTTCATCAAAATTTCAAAATGGTACAACACTTGCTACTTATTCATTCGTAAAAAATATTTTTCATTTTTTATTTGCAAAAAGGACCTCCAGTTCACTTCAATCACTTTTACGAGAATAATGCTTTTTTGTACTCAAAAATCCATTTTACCAAGGTGTTCGTGACATACACAGAGGCACTAAAATCAGACACTGTTTTCCGTCAGTAAGAGTGAGACAGATCTACATTACACAATATGGTACGCTACAATCTACGTTCGGTACGTTACGTTCCTTGTTTTACTCGCAACTTCTCACAATCGTGCGCTTTTGTTACCCTGGACTTGAATAGTGTTGTGGAAATTATGTTAGTTATTATCTAGTAATAGGTACAAAAAACTTCACAAATTTTTGCCAACAATGTTCAGCAAATATCAACACTGGGGGCGTATAGTCACGAGGGAGCAAACGTTGCATATGGTATGGGTCACGGGTGGTAGTTGTTTTGATTTAAAATTCGATGAGCAATGCTTCTCGGTATTCCAGTGGATCTTTCAATCGCACTGATCAAGCGCTGGATCACATTGAATTCAATTAAATTTAAAAGTACTTCGTCGTTATGTCCTTGGGATCTACCTTCTGCAGCGCCGCCATACGAGTACTATAGGCAATCGTCCTTGCGAGTTTGATAGGTGTGCATAGATGAACACCCGGTGGTCATGGGTGACGCCCCACATTTGTGTACCTTTCGATCCACTGGAATACCGAAAAGCATTGCTCATCGAATTTTAAAACAGAACTACTTCCACCCGTACCATGTGCAACGTGTACAATGTTTGCTACTTCGTGACTATACGCTCCCAGAGTCGATATCTGCAGAACAATGTTGTCGAAAAATATGGAAGTTCTTAGTTTCTATTATGTACTAGATAATAACTGACACAATTTTTACAATAATAATCGAGTCCAGGGTATCACAAATGCGCACGATTGTGAGAAGTTGCGAGTAAAACAAGGAACGTAACGTACCGAACGTAGATTGTAGCGTACCATATTGTGTAATGTAGATCTGTCTCACTCTTACTGACGGAAAACAGTGTCTGATTTTAGTGCCTCTGTGTATGTCACGAACACCTTGGTAAAATGGATTTTTGAGTACAAAAAAGCATTATTCTCGTAAAAGTGATTGAAGTGAACTGGAGGTCCTTTTTGCAAATAAAAAATGAAAAATATTTTTTACGAATGAATAAGTAGCAAGTGTTGTACCATTTTGAAATCTTGATGAAACGCGCCAATTTTTTAAAAAACTTGCCAAGGTAGTGTAGTACATTTTTTTTTAAATATGAAGTGACAAAGTTAGCTCAAAAAATTGTTTTTGAAACATGACTCAGTCAAACTTTATTTTTCTTACGAAACTTACAATATTTATTTTTAAATTTGTGATTGAAATCAATAGCATGGTTATTAAGGATTACGTAAAAAAAATAAACACGTCAAAATTCAGAAATTTGTGACCACAGTACCTAAAAATGTGGTCTAGGGTATCGATTTTCACTATTTTTCTAAATATTGCTATTATTACTTAACCAAGCGAGATGGATTTTTTTTCTTATTTTTTCCAGAACAGGTACAACCTACTCTTTCACCCGTTACCCGCTTGACTTTGAGTTACGGGACACCCTGTATACAAAAATTAAACAGTCAGTTGAATCTTTTTTGAAAAAATCGAAAATGCAAAAAAGAAATTGGTTCTATGGGAGGTACCATTTAAAACCTTTTTTTTTAAATAATTTTTTTTTTAAATTGTGCCCACAAAAAAAAAAACAGAAAAAACAGACAAATTTGTGCAACAGGTATCGTTATTTTTGGTCATACAAAAATGAAAAATACGTTTTGCATGAATGCCCAATGTCCATACCAATACTAGCTTAAGATCAAAAGTTATAAAAATTTCTACTCAATCAAACGGGGTTCTAAAATAAATAAAAATAAATCCTTTATTATTTAAAAATAATAGCTGTTTTATTAATTTTTATTTTTCATTTTTACCGTTAGCTCAAATTTTCTTTAAATTTGTTTACAAAAATTGTTCAAATGGTCCTGTTCTGAACTTTTGCAAGACCGAAAATTCATGACCTGGCCTATCACCCGTTTCCGTTTGCACTACTGATTATGGGACACCCTGTATATCACAATTAAAAATTGTTGGCACGTTTTTGATAAAAATATGATTTTCATTAATTCTTCAAAATAAATTATATGGAAGGTACCGTCCTACAAAATGAAAAAAAAAAAAAATGCGTTAGGGGAGTGCCCAAAAAAAGATAAGTTTAAAAAAATCTTTAATGATAAATCATTAACATAAAAAAAAAAAAAATAATGGAATAGCAAAAGATGCAAAATAATATCAAATAATGTTAAAAAAGCACAACCAACAATTTATGTACATAATATTAAAAATACTTTAGAATGTTGCTAGAGCATGGAGGATAAAAAGTTTACTTAAGGGATTCATGACAATTATTATTGTTTGCCAAAATATACACATACACATTACACAACTATAAATTGCAACAGGAAAAGCATGTGGTGGGCGTGGAGTGGGTATGGGAACAGTGTATCAACAAAATTATTGAAAGTGAGCATATTCAGTATAATATGAGGTACCTGACCTTCTCGTGAAGAAATAAAAAAAATATATATGAGAATAGAAATAGTTTTTCATGGTTAAAATATATTTCATGGTCTTCAATACGTAGTAGGTACCTACTTTTTTTTTTTTTTGTAGCGTGGATAAGGTAACTTATTTCATATTTTATGCGGAAGCAAGGATGAATATCTATGTGTGTCTGTGATATGGAATACAGTTTTTGGATATTTTTGGAAAGAAGATTGTACATTGTACACGTGTATATATGCGTACAGTAAGAGGATGATTAAAATAAATTTCACTCCCTGTTTTTAGTTATAGGGAAGCAATAATATAGATGACTATAGAGAATGGTAGAACACTGCACGAACCAGTAACTGCAACTATTTTCCAGGTAAAGGTAATGTGAAAATAATATACCTGCTTTATGTTCGTATATCTTGTTAGATAATTAAGATTAAAATTTAAAAATATATAAAAACAAAATAATAAGTAAATAAGTATTTAAAGAGATTTCAAGTTTCCTAACAAGATAATAATTCTTAAGTATATCAATGGGATATAAAAGAGTCGTATGGGAGTTTTTTTTTCAGATTCCGAGAGCTTAGTTCTGGAGAGTTTGTTAGTTGGGTTACGAGAGGGTTTAAGTCCAAGGAATTTCTTCTGTCTATATTTCATAGCTTGGTAATCAAATGCGAAATTCCCTTCATTCCATAGATGACAGAATTTGTGTCGACGAATAATTGCCCAAGTGTTTATTTAATTTTTATTTTTAGATAGGCATGTTTTTTATTATTTATCTTATAACAAATTCATTAAATAAAAAAAAAATAGTTATTATGTGTGTCAGTTAGAAAAACTATTTCTTAAGAAAAAAATATACATTGTGCTGTTGGTATAATAACTATTCCGGTTTCACCAAATTTTGGTGTAAAATTTTTCCCGTGAGTTTATTTTTTAAATCGAAAAAATTTGATAAATTAAGATTTACACAGTTGTTTATTTTTTGATGCAAAATGTATCTACAAAAATTTTGAATTCTTAATATGATTCTAAGTATCATAATATGGACGCAAGAAAATTATGAATAAAATATGATAGTGAGTGCGAGTGCCTAATTTACGAAACGAAGCACATTCTGTCGAATGATTTTCGGTCCTACCCCATCTTAAATTTTCATAAATTGAAGATTTTTAAATCACTGCGTAAAAATAAATTTTTCGAAAATTATAATTTTTGGATAATTTTTAAATTTTTAAGAGTCGTACTGTTAAAAAAGAGACGAAAATACCAAAATTGTGGCATGTCGATACATATAATAAAATAATTGATCATTGTCTTCATTTTAAATATGGCGGCCAGGGGCGGACTGGGAGTCAAAGAGCCTCCCGGGACTTTAAGAAAAAGGGCCACAAAATAATAAAATGAGTAGAAGTAGTGAAAAAAGATTATATACGAAAACGACGATAAAAATTTTGTATCTATACAGAAGTAGTAGTACAAGTACCTAATTATTAAAAACAATTGGAAGTCTTTAAACAAAACATAAATTATAATCCACACAATTCGTTACTGTCAATTGGAGTCGAGTGTATGTACACTCCTAATATGGACATTCATGCACCCCTGCGCTCGCCTTGCCTTTATTCTAATAATGTGAAAAATGATTTAATGACTTTTTTTTGTTTATTATATTCAATTAAATTAATATGTATACTTACACTTACTAAAATGCAATCTAATGATAAGAATTTTGGCTTACTATCAAATAAAATTATGAATATTTGAAATTTAAAAAAAAAATTAAATTTCGAAAAATGGGTGGGTTTTTTCGACTTTTGAAAATATTCCATTCGGTTCTCGAGGTTGTAAACTTAGTAAAAAGTCAGAACTACTGGTTTTGGCCGGTTTTTATTTCTTTCTATTATAATAAATAAATAAATTAAAAATTGGGTGGTGACATTCGTGTAGAACCAGGGCCTAGATACTGACATTACACCTCTCAACCATTCCTGTGCGCGTGTTATTGGCAGGAATGGAGGGGACCCAAAATATTCTGCCGAAACCGAACGGCTAAGACGAGAAACACTTTTTCATAGAGGATTTGTGAATTCCTCACAAGATACAGTAGCCCGTGACAAAAATATTCTGTTTTTTAAAGTGGAATAGGTGGGAATCGAACCCAAGACCTTTGGCGTAACAGTCCTATACGCACTAACCATTACGCCACGGGCCACTACCTACTAAAAATCATACTAAATTTGGCTTACATTTTGGGAATTGGGCTAAACACTTTGTAAACTTCTGTGTTTGTGTTAGAAAAAAAAGACTTAAACATAAAAAGTCATGTTTAGCTTCGTATGCAGTAAAGAGAAATGTAACTTGATTTTTGAAAACATTGCTGCAATAATGCAAATTTTATAATTAATGTTTTACAGAAACTTCGAAAAGCGATTCATAACAATCGAAATATCGTTGTTTTACTTTTTTATTTTTTTTTCTGCAGCCCCGAAATATGTATCATGAACTGCCGTTTGAGTTTTTTTGTACTTTCATTGATTTAAACATTTCCACGAAAGATTTGTAGTTTTACGCTCTCTTATTCAACTTTGTGAGAAAGCTTTCCTTTAAATTAACTTAAAAATGGTGGCAAATTGGGGGCCTCCTTAGGTTCAAATTGGGCCACAATAGCTCAATATTTAGTACCAACCACCCTAACTAAAGTTTCGTTTAAAGTGTCTAAGAGTACTGTGAGGCGTCAATATTAAATTCACGGGTCATCAATACAGTTGTGAGGAACCAATAAAGCTTTATAGTCATTGTGGGGGCCCTTAATAGGGCCGTGTGGCCCCCTTGAGCTTCCTTTGGAGCCACAAAAGCTGTATATTTACTGTAAGGCCCCTATGAAATCCATTTTTATGAACAAAATTTCTTTAAAAAGTACAGAAAATACTGCAGGAGCTTTTGTGCATATTTTACTCTCCCAGGGGCCCACCGGGCAAAATCTCGGTTGCCTGGTGGCCCAGTCCGCCCCTGATGGCGGCCATTTTGTGTCATTTTTACCTATATTATTCCTTGAAAAATATGGCCGTCATAAAAAAATACACCAATTCCCGAATTTTGGCAAAAAAAGGCACAATTTTAAAAGAACAGAAAGAAAAATACACAATTGTAAAAGTTATATAAAATAATATTCTGTTTTCGGTACATTTATTTTGATGAAAACTGTGCAAAATATTTACTGATTTGTATCATTCAGAGAACTTGATAAAAAAATGCACCAAGTCAAAGGAGCAGTAAAAAAAAATGCACCATTGTGAAAAACATATCGCTGAATTAAAAAAAATGGTGGTAAAATGGTGAAAATGGTGTAAAAAATGTTCAAAAGTTTTTTTTTTTTAAAACAAAATTGGTTAGTGAGAATACAAAATATATTTATTATTTTTTTATGTACATTTAAATTTTCTACACTTTTTAACGGGTTGGGTTCGATATCCCGCTTTTTATAATCCCGTTTTTTAAAATCCCGGTTTTACAATCCCGCTTTTTATAATCCTGTTTTTTAAAATCCCGTTTTTTCAAGATCCCGCTTTTTATAATCCCGTCTCTTATAATCCCGTTTTTTATAATCCCGTTTCTTATTATCCCGCTTTATCAATTAAAACTACTTGTTTTAACTCCCACCAAAATTTCATTGGGACTTAGTTCATAAATTTGGGAGTTAATTCATTTGTGACTTATTTCATTATGAAATAGGTCCCAACGATTTTAATAATCAGTGAGGTATGTATGGGGGGCATGCTGCCCCCCTGCAACCCCCCTGCTTGGGCACACTATAGGATTTGGGGTAGGTGCGAGGTTGGGTGTATGCAAAATTTCTTTTTATCATTTTGGTAGTTGGCAGTTAGTTCCTAAAATGATGGGAATGAGTTCATAATTAACCAAGTTTAATACCCAAATTAATTGCGAAAAACGGGATTGGCGGGATTTGGCGGGATTTTAAAAAGCGGGTTTTTAATACAATGGGATTATGAATAAGCGGGATTTTAGAAGACGGGATTTTAAAAAAACGGTATTTTAGTAGACGGGATTTTAAAACTTTTTTTTCGGGATTTTCGAAAAACGGGATTTTAAAAAGCGGGATTCCGATACGCTCCCCTTTTTAACATTTTTTAAACGCTGACATGTTTCTTGGCCATTTTTGGTTTCTTATTCAATGCAGCCTATTCATCCTTTTCGTTTGTATTTTTGCTGGATATTGCTATCTGGTTTGACAATTTTGTTTAATTTGTTTAAAGAGTTTTTCTTTCTTAGATACCACTTCAAATAATTATTAAATTACGAGGAACTAATTTTTTGTTAATATTATTTAATGAAAAAACGCATGTTAACAACGAATTGGACGATTAATTAATTTCACTGACATTTTGTTGTTTATTTTTTCAAACTATACATTACGTAGTTTGGTGCATTTAATTTCCTCACGATGAAAGTTTTACACCAAAAATAGTTGCTCATATCAAATGGTATATTTTATCTACAAAATATAGTGTACAAAATATGCTATTTTAGTTGGTTTCAGAAACGAATAATTTATACACCACTATGTATATTATAAAAAACAACTGAACATCGGTTTATTTTTTGCACCGAATTTCAAAAGAAATGTTGAAATTTTGCACAGAAAAGACAATGGTGAAATTTTTATACCGGTATATTTTGACAAATACGCCGAAATATTATTTTTTTTTTCAGATTTCTCAATTTTACACCAAAATTTATGAATTTACACCAAATTATACACCAGTGTGCTATACTTGAGATGTCTCTAGTACACAACCTAGGCAACCAAACGGTTGGAACTCTCAGTGGAGAACCTTGTTCATGTGAGCTATACTTAAAGCGGAGCCCAAAGGAACGAAACGGTCAAGAATCACGATGGAAAGAAACTCTTGTCCCTAGCAAACAAACTGGAACTCTCGTAGAGAACCTTTTCCAATGAGCAACTTGAAGAGGAACCCAAAGGCACTAAACGGACGGGGTTCTTAAAGAATGCCCTTGTCCCTTATTACACAACCTAGATAAATAAACGCTTGGAAGTCTTGAAGAGGACCTGTAAAATGAGCTTCTTGAAGAGGACCTCAGAGGAAAGAAACGGTCGGGAACTCTTATGTAATGCCCTTATAAAGTCTACCAATAATTATAATAATAATTAGGCGCACTCTAACTAACATCCCTAACAATTGTCTATACCAAAAATTTAGATTGGCTTCTTAGATAGAGTGAACTCCGCCAAGCAATGCCTATCTGTCACCGAAACAGCTTATTCGGATTTCCGTAATGGCCCGATCTTAAATTCTCTATACTCTATAAAATTGGTAACCACACTGAGACGAGAACAAAAGATTAGATAAGAACAATGGAATTTGACATAATACCTTCCACAATAATAACAAAGGTGATAAAATTTAGAAAACTACTTCTGTTTTAGTGGAGCGATTGAATATACAGTCGACTCTCCCTAAGTCGTACTCTCTCTAAGTCGAAT
This sequence comes from Epistrophe grossulariae, assembly GCA_929447395.1. NCBI lineage: Eukaryota > Metazoa > Arthropoda > Insecta > Diptera > Syrphidae > Epistrophe > Epistrophe grossulariae. The sequence goes on from OV839566.1 coordinate 139,942,177, forward strand.
TTCTCTCTAACTCGAACTTTTTCGCCATATTTTATCATTCCCTTCAATTTTCCATACAAAAACCATTCTCTAAGTCGAGCTCCCTCTAAGTCGAACTCACTCTATAACTCGAACACATTTTCTCCATATTTGGCTTTTTTTTTCACCCCTTAAGTCGAATTTTGTTTAGTTCTAAACAAAATAAAAAAACATTACCTCTTCGGAATTCGTATTTGGGTATAGTATAACTACGAACCATCAAAACCTTAATACATATGTATGTATGTGTAGCACCGCGTGTACCATCATCGTCAGCTCTTCGCGTTTCTTCCTATTCATTACCCTGGTACCTCTATAAAGAGAGACAGTTTTTAAAAAGTTACAACGCAAAAACGAAAAAAGGATTTTTATCCTTTTATTTGTGTTGTTGGTTGCTTTATATACATATATTAACCTTTATTTATTAAATAAACCTTAAAAGGTTTCCAAAAATGTTTCTCTCTATAACTCGAATTTTTCCTAAACTCTCTCTAACTCCAACAAATCTTGGTATCCCGTGAAAATTCGACTTAGTAAGAGTCGACTGTAATTCAATTAATAAGTTCAAGTGACCTCAACTCCAAAGATTGCGTTTCGCGCAGGTATATGACAGCATCTAACTGATGAGCCCAACTGTCGTACCTGGGCAAAACGCAATCTTTGGAGTTGAGGCCACTTGAACTTATTAATTGAATTAATACCTTCCACTGTAACTCCTGAAATCAAACTACAGTCGAACTTCGATAACTCGAACCATCACTTGCCAAAAAAATAATTCGAGTTATCAAGACTTCGAGTTATCAAGTTAAACACAAAATTAATATAAAGTCCGTCATATTTATTTGCGAATAAAAAAAGTACAGTTGTTGTAATTATTTAAAATATTCTGTTATACTTGACTGACGGTGGATTTTTTGTTTTGGTTTACAAAGAAAACTTCAATGGAGTTTATACCGTTATACAAAGAATTGGTTGTTTTTTCATTTGTCTTTAAATATAATCGCAAAATACAACGAAATTGCAAGCAATTCGTTTGAATGTTGTTGAATCAAATTCTCCAATCAATTACTCAATTACATCACTATCGCTGTCATCGTTATTGTCGAGATGTGCATCTAATGTATCGAGAATATCTTCATCTGTGGGAAACTACGAAGTAACAATATCCTCATCCACTTGCAGAAAATCATTATTACTATCGTAACACCTTGTATATTTCTGGCATTCGTCCAAGCTTAAAATTCCATCTGCAGTTGAATCTGCGTTCAGCTGTTATGAAAATCAAAGGAAGTTTATCCCCTTCCTACCACTCGGAATATTCACCAAAACCAGCTTTTTAAAACACTTTGAAATGGTCTCGGATCTAACGTCGATATTCCACGCATTGGTTATTTCATCAACACAGTCTAACAAATTTATATTGATTTTTTTGTTTTCTTCAAATTTTGTTCAAATTCCTACGGCGGTGATGACATTTTACGTTTTGTATGATGTCTTCAGCAAGTGGTTCCAATTTTGCTGTCATATTTGGTGGAAAAAAAGCAAATTTAATAAATTTTAATTTTTGTTGGATATCGATGTGATTGATATCATCCATATATCGCACCCTTAGAATGAAAGTGACCTAACTCAAAATTTCAGTAACTTCTGATTTTTCAATAAACTGACCATAAAAAGTGAAATGAACTCTAAAACCGGGTTGTAAAAAAGATGCCGAATTTTTTAGTTAGGTCACTTTCATTCTAAGTGTGCGATATATGGATGAGCCGGCAGTTGTCAATGAAAAGAATAATTTTCCTATCCATTTTTTCGGGAAAAAAATTCGACTTATCGAAGGTGACGCCAAATAATATCTTCGAGTTATCGAGACATTCGAGTTATAGAAGTTCGAGTTATCAAACAAAAATTACATGTAAACTTCAGGCTTCGTGCTATTGCCAACCAATTTCATTCGAGTTATCAAATATTCGAGTTATCGAAGTTCGACTTATAGAAGTTCGACTGTATTTTGAAAAGTAGACACTCACTATGTCAGCTCTGTTTGTGGGAAGAATTGAAAGTGGGATAAAAACCTCATTTTAAAATGGCAAAATGGTACCATAGTGATTAATTCTTGGTTTCCTTATAAACGGTTTTAATTTATAGTTAAAATCGATCTTCACATGTATCTACTTATCTAAGGATATTATACTTAGACCACAAAATATTATCAAGTCATCCTTTACATCTATTCTTGCCGAATACATCAGATCTTATATATAATTACCTATCTTACTTACATATATACAGAGGTGTTCCATACCTATTTCAAAATGATTAAGTCCATTGTCTGGTCTGATTAAAACAGAAATTCATTATTTTTATCGAATGCTACAATCCCTTTCAAGCGCGAAAGTAGAGACAAAAATCCTTGCAAAAAAAAAAAAAAACAACCAGTCCTTTATAGGTAAGGTAACTGGTATATCCTCTCTCTTGGCTCTCCCCTTTAACAAAGAACAAAACTGCCTTTTCAAGATTTATTTGTTGCTTTTTAACATTTTATTTACAATCCTGGTAAAGTATATAGCTTTAGTATACTGACTAGTTCCCCATTGTGGACATTTTGTATCCTGTTTGTTTATTGTCTCTAGAAATTGCCTGACATTTTGATTACAATCTGATACACTTGCCACATGATGTTGCCTGGTTCTATGGCTATATGTGTACATGTGTAGGTAGAACTGCTGTGTTGTAATTGTAGTTGAACACCCAGATTACCCAGATCGATAGATACAATTTGCAATTCGATACCTCTAAGTTTATACATGTGTACATCTATATAAGTATAAACCTATAAGTGACGGGTGATAGCGGCCGGGTATATATACAGTGTGGTGGCAGAAGCAGCGGCGGCGCGGTGCGCGGCAATGGCAGGTTGGCAGCAACGATAATCAAAGGAAGAATGAAGTTCATAGAGCAAAAGGCTACCTATATAACATCATCCTTTCAAACGGCATAGATTGGTGGTCACAATAGGAGAAATTCGATTAGTTTTGTGTCACACAAATTGATTGTAGGGATTTAAATGAATATGTTGTTGCCTTTTGTGCTGCAGTTTAGGTGATTTGTTTTTCACTGTTATTATTAGAGAGGCTAAGATTTATCTATCTCTCCATATATATAAGTTCCATCGAATCAAGAGCAAAATGAGATTGAACCACCGCGCCGCACCGCACCGCACCGCACCGGTTTGGGTTGGTATCTTTATATTTTGTTATAAAGTATAAATATAAAGTAAAGGTGTGATTTAGTGTAATCGATTGAGGTCAATGAAGGAAAGGAGGTTCAAAAATGAATTTCTTTTATCACCTATAAAACGAAGAGGATCGAACTTCATAATTTATTGGCTCCTTGAGATAAAAAATAGCTACAGTTATGTGAATAAAACCTATAGGTCATTAAGAAACAAACTTTTTGGCTTAAGGTATAGATATTAATCAAAAGACCAATATGTATAAGTCATTTGGAATACTTCTTTTGTATAACTTAAGCTGTTTTGGTTTATGAGAAACTGACTTATATGTTACCACTTCATATTAAGAAATAATAAAACAAAAACAAAATAAAACCGATGCACAGTGGTTCCATCAGTAGGCCATAATTCAAAAACTTCATTGTAATAATTTCTCCCAAAAACCACCTAAATTAGCTGAGTGAAAACCAAACTTATTAATTATCATAAGAAAAATGATAACTTTAGTCAATACCGTTAAGATTTTCTCATTAAAGAGGTCGCACCACCGTAAACTCATAATATTTGAGTTTAAGAGCACTAATTATAAGTTCTACTTCATTTATTTAGTTTATTTTTGTCCCCGTTTGTATGGCTTGTGGATTTTTTTATGAACAAAATATTTGATTCTAAGATTTCCGTTATGTATTTTTTTGAGCCATTATTTGACTGAATATAAAAGTGATGTGGCTTTGAAATTGGGCTTAAATAAAATTAATACACTTTAAACTATTACGCCCCGCTACGCCCTTCCTGGCGTTTGCAATGCCCCCCCCCCACTAGGCGTTTGTATTTTGCCCCACTAGTTTTTGGAGTGTAGGCATATGGACTGCATAGTTACTTGTCACTTCCATACATTTCTTGCACAGGAAAATGTTCCAAGATATCTCAGCGCATTTGGGACTAAGCGGCTCATTCCTTTACCAAATAGACGCCAAACACTAAAAAAAAAGTTATAATCCAAATATTTAAAAAGAACCGACAGTAGATGGCATTCTGAAAAAGTTCGTTTTTTTATTTAAATTGAATAAAAGAAATTTTTATTTAAGTTTTTTTTTCGGTTTATTGGCCAACGAATAGAACAAAATTTGATCGAACTTACTTTTTCTGATTTTTCCCATTGGTTTTTTTTTGAAAATATAGTGCATTATTATTAGACTTTCGAATTTATTAATCCAACGAATTAAACCGATATTATAGTCGAATTTTAATCAAATTTAGGTAGAAATTCCTTTATTGACTACAAAAACCTAAAAACAGAAACAAAATTTTGAAAACAAAAAAGAAAAACACAAACTAATTTGTTTTTAAAACCCTTTTCCACTTTATTTGGATAGATTTCAAGCTGTCATGCAGACCATCATCAGCGAATTACACTCGGTACTAACAAAATAAATGAACAGATTTGTCAAACGAAAATTAAAATAATACAATACAAACAAGTTGAAATAAATTATTATCTTAGTATTTACACTAATGCAAAGAAAGGAGAACAAATATTTCCATTTTTGGTCTTATAAATTAAGAGATTCAAATTAATCGAGCTTTCTTTGATTGCGCATTATTACCTTACAATAGCGTACTGACTACAACTATTGGCATCCCAAATTTTTGACCCAACTATTGGCACCCCATCATTCAATAGTGATTTTCTCAGTACCCCTTTGTCCGAATTGGTCGATTTATTTTTTATTTCCAACTTGCATATTTTTATCACATTGTTATGTCTTAAGTTTGGATAATTCCCTTCCCAGTTCTGATTTATAAGTGAAAAAGTAAACACGTTCGAAAAAAAACATCGAAATATCCATTGTTTTCGTTAAGGACACACAATTTTGTAAGTTTGTTTTCACTACTTTCTTTTATATTTTTTAATGACAATAATAATATATTAAATATGTTGTTTTTAAACATATTTTGTTAAAAAAGTTATTTTTTTTATAAATAAAAGGGGTCCCAATAATTGTATCCTATGAAACTACAATTATTGGCACTGCCAATAGTTGTACTTTTGTGAGTGCGAATAGTTGTATCATTCAACCGTTATTAATTTTTTTTAAAATATGATAAGAATTTATTTTATTATTTATTTTGTTATAGTTTGAAACGAATTAAATAATTTATTTGTTTATTTTCCTCGTGTGCTTATGCATTTGTTATAAATAGCTGGCTATATGCTTGATAATCTTTATTTTTGTTGTTAAACAATTCAATGAAATCTTTATATTTGTTAATTAAATAAATATAAAATAAATAGAAATATTCCTTAAAACCTTAAAAAGTGAATTAAATTATTAAAGTTCCTAAAAAATATACATTTGTATTAATTAAATTATTAATTTATATTACTACCATTATTTATCCTTTACTTTTTATTTAAAATAAAGCGTCTTAAATATATGAATGAAAACAGTAAACCATCGATTAAACATCATTTTTGTTCTGTTTTGAAAGGTGCCAATAATTGTAGTCTTGGGGTGACAATAATTGTATCAGGGTGCCAATAATTGTGGTTTTTGGTAAGATTTTTTTAATTTAATATTTTTAACTGGTTTTTATTAATAAAACCTTAATTTAAGTAACTAAATCAACGCATAATTAGTTTAATATTACTTTTATGTAAAAATTATTTTTATAACTCTATAAACGCAAAAGTTATGGTTGTTCAAAGTCAAAAATTTCCTTAGGGGTGCCAATAATAGTGGTCGGTACGCTTTATATCAATAATTAATAGAGTACATCTTTGGCTGCTCGTAATGGCGAGTTTCTTGGCATGACCACCAAGAGGCAAGATCCAAGAGTGCTGCTAAAAACTGGAACACGAGTGAAGTTGGTTACTAGCAGTCCATATATATTACGTCAATGAGTTTAGGTCTTTGTTCTCTGTTCATTCTGTTCAGGTTATATGTAGGAACTACCGAATGTGCTGGTGAATGGCAAAGTTTTTAGAAATAGACGTTAATTTTAGTAAAATTTCTCTGCCGAACAAAAAACAAAATAGAGTAGCTACGGCACTGAACCATTTCTTCTATTGTCTTTATTTCAGCCTTCAGGGCTTAACATTAACAGCCCATTTACTAGAATATTTCTCTTACTGTTTTGTTTGCTACATTTTGTTATACTTTCTCTTAGGGAACGGGTCGTTATTCTGTATTACAAAATTCTGTATGACCAAAATTCTGGAAATGGATTGAAAATTCTTTATGATCATAATTCTGTATTTCATTATTCTGTAAATCTTTAATTATGTGTTCCAAAATTCTGTAAATCCAGAATTCTGCAAATCAAAATTCTGTAAATATAGAATTCTGTATATTAAAATTCTGTACATACAAAATTCTGGAAAATTATAAATACTGTATATTCTGAACTCCAAAATGCTGAATTTCAAAAATTCTGTAAATTATAAAAGAAAAATTGTTTCGATAATGAAAAAAAGTGTTTTTTTCATTATTAAAACAATTAAAACAAAAAAAATGAAAATTTCATAAAAAAAGAGAAAAGAATTATAGAGCAACTCAATCCAAAAAAATTTATTTTTTCAAAAAAAAAACCGGAAAAAGTGGGCGTGCCTCAAAACTTTGTAAAGGAGAATAATTGTTGAAAATAATATAATCTATATAATTTTATAAGAACACAACCAAATTATACATAATTATTGTTAATTTTGGAAATAATATACATAACAATTTTTAAAAAGTAGACGTCATTGGGCGAAAAATTATTTTGATGATTTAATGTGCCATTTTGTATTGTGTCTGAAACGTTTATAAAAATCGGATAATTTGTTCAAATTTTATTGAAATATGACCAAATTGAATTATGGATCCACTGTGCGATGTGCTTAGGTTCTCCATCAATAGATTTCAATAAGACTTGGATTTTCAGGACTTGAAGATTAAAAAACAAATACAATTTTTTTACTACTTTAAAAGCTAAATGTTTAAAATAAGAGTTTAAAATTAATAAATAAATTACAAATTTTTTTTAATCAGATATGGAATTTTGTAAAACCTACAGAAATTATTTTTATTAAATTATTATAAATTATTAAGTAAAAATATTAAAATATTTAAATTGGTTTGAAAAGTTTAGTCTGTTTCTGGTTATTTGTTTTGTTAATCGCTAGAACCATCTAAGCTTCTTCTGTGCCTCTTTCATCATCATCTCCATTGTTTGTAACTCTGGTTGTGACTTAGGACTTCAACAACAAATTGGTTCCATCTTTCACCCTATGGGAGTCTGCTCAAGTGCTAAGACAGTTATAACTTCCAAGTTGTTTACGATTTTTTTCTTGTCTTAACATAAATTACTCGCTTTTGCTTTTTGGTGCAACTTATACCAATTACCTTGAGTATTTACAAAAAAAAAACAAAACATTCATCCTCCCCTACCCAACACCATTTTTTTACCTTTGGTCCAAATTAATTGTATTTTCTTAGATGATTAAGACATAAAAAAAATATCTCCACCAAAATTCAGCTTAGTCCGAATTTGTAGTAAGATACCTACTTCGTTTTTTTTAAAGCTAATTTTGTGGCGTTAGGCAATATCGCCCAAATCGATTTCAAAAAAATTCTGAACAATTGTTGGGATTTTTGAAAATTTAACCGGCGTATAAACACTGAGGTATGTATGGGGGGCATGCTGGCAACCCCCTGCTTGGGAACATAATTAGATTTAGGGTAGGAGCGAGGCTGGGTGTATGAAAAGTTTCTTTAAATCCAGATTCTTCAAATGCAAAAGAGACTTTGCATACACCCAGCAGGGGGGTTGCAGCATGCCCCCTATACATACCTCACTGTTTATGCGCCGCCATTTTTTTAAGATTATCTTATCATTGAAATTTCAATTTGGAAATATCGCCCAAAATTGAAGAAATAACGCCCAAATTTTACAAAAACAATTTACATTGAAAATATTTGGGCGAAATTTCCTTCTTAAGATTTGAAAAAAAAAATTTGGACAATATTTCTATTTTTTTTTTTTTTTTTGGGCGATACAAAAAAATTTGGGCGATATTTCCAAATTGATCTGGGCGTTATTGCCTAACGCCTAGTTTTGTTGAGCATTCAAGTTTTTTTGGCTAGCTTCTAATAACAATTATGTACGACTACGCATTTTGTATGTTTTATTTATTTTTAAAAACTTTTTTCTTTAATAAAATTAAAATGAAAAAAATTAAATATTTTTGTGTTTATAAAAAAAAAAAAAAAATATTCAAACTTTACAATTTCGTTGAAAATTTATCAAAGGCTGAAATTCTTTATAATATAAATGTGCGGTTTCAATTTCATTCGTGCTTATACGCAACAAGACTCAATTTACATGAATCGAGGAGTACACATGCGGCAGCAGAGCCCGAGGAACTTTCATTTAAGCAATTTTCCCATGCTCGGAAGTCTTGTAAAACACATTTTAAGTGAAGTATCCATATCGTCAAAACACTGCCTCGAACGATGATAAGTAAAACGCCAAAGTCATGTTTAATTAACGTCGTCGTCGGTCGACGTTTTGAAAGTCAAAAAAAGTGGAAATGGAGTCTTGATGTTAATACCCGTGTATACGAGAGTGTATAACACATATTGATGAGACAAAAAAAGGAGAAGAAAAAAACAAACTCCAGAGACTGGCAAAAATAACAAAACGAGATTTCACGCTGGGTTCATGAAGCATCCAGGACCTGGTACGCTGCTGGGACCCAGTTCTATACTGGCAGGAAGAGTGCATATCTATGCCTGGCCTGCAATTGAAATAAAGGCTGACAGCAACGAAGCTGATATTATTTTGGTGCTGTTGTGGGTTTGGTGTATGTGTGTGTGTGTGTGTAAGGCTGTATGTATAGCGAATTGAAATCGATCCGGTTATATTCCCTTCGCTGGAATTTTTGTTTTCTTGTTTTAACTCGGATTTACGCCCTGAGACGTAGGAATTTTATTTATTTTGTTTTTTTTTTTTAATTTTTTTTTGTTCATAGTAAAAGGAAATTGAGCATGAATGCCTGGACGATATAAAGTGAAAATTGTTTTCTTCATGTCAAAGGGTGCGGGATATTTGAGCAAGGATACGACTTGGGGGTGACAGAAAAATTTAATAATGTATTTTTCTCTCGGATTTTTTTTTTTTTTTTTTAACGAAAGTATTTTAATTTCTTTATCTCTTCAGGGAATTTTATCGTGGGGTTAACAACTACTATAAAGTGACTTCAGCTCGTATATAGTATAGTTAGTCAGCTCATATAGCAGCTTCTAAAAGAGTGAAAGTATAGTAATAACGCTACCAGCGAAAGTAGCAAATTGTTTAATTTCCTAACAGTGCGACTCATGAAGTTGATTTAATTTTGGGAAAAAAATCATGTACAATTTTTCTCGTAATATCCTTGAAATATGTTATAAACGGTTTGTTGAAATTGATGAACTTTGACTCCATTAGAACTGAAGTCCAGTTCAGTCAATGAATGGCATTTAATGTTGGTTCCATAGACAAAGTTTTGGTATGGAATATCTGAGAATACTTTTGCATCTTAAACCGTATAGTCTCAGCGATAGTCACGGATCTGTGAAAAATAAAATGCACGATTGGCTGGCATCGAGTGAATATTGAATATTTGTACTAATTCATCGTTTTCGAATATATTTAGTTTACAATAATAAAATTAACTTTTATTAAAAATTCAAACAATATTTTTTGGAAAATATACTTTTAAAAATATTCTCGATAGGTAATAAAAATTAATCAAAATAAAATTAGTTGAATCGTTTTCGATAAAATCGAAAATAATGAAGCTGAAGATCCCTGCATTCGAAGTTTTTTTTTATTTTAGACTCGCAGACTTAAAATAATTTTTTGTTTTAACCTGTGTCAACATTTTTAAAAAAAAATTAATATCCCAAAATGCTGAGAATTTTATAATGTCAAGTACAGTCATTTTTGGACCAACAAAAAAAAAATGCTGAATGTCTTGAAAATTGAACTTGCCTTAACCATTTTTTTTTTATTTTAAATTTTCTCAAAACAGGCTTAACTGATTATAATCTATTTTTTTAAGGAGAATATTTTAAAAAGTTTTAAATTTTGTATACCAAAATTAAATTTTTTTTTCTGATTTTTAAAAAAATGTTTTATTTTTTTTTGAAAATTTAATAATTTGAAAACTGCTTCTTAGATTTTTATTAAATTTAGTAACCATCAATTTTTAACTTTCCTAGCAGATTTTAAACCAAAAATAATGGTACCTATCTACCATACAAGTGTTTAAAAACCGTTAAAGAAAATCTAATTTTTTTTCAAAAACGAATTAATATTACTGTAAATAGTATTGTAAAAACATTTTTTATTTATCTAATATTAACGGTATCCCTCATTGAACTATTTTTTTTTTTGACTATATCATTATCTGTGTCACCGATTTTAATACATTTTTTTTTAAAGTACTTTTAATAAGTTTTAATTTTAAATTGCATATCACAATTTTTAACAAAAAATAATTTAGATTTTTTACAAATATTCGAAATTATTTTTTTTAAAACTCGATGTTTCTAAAATGGGTAGATGATTTTTCTTGCAAATAAAATTTTATTGAGTTTGCACTAATAAATACTGAACAAATGGTGTACCAATTTTATTAATGTTTTCGAAATTATTATATAAAAATTATTTTCTTTTAAAAATCCGATTTTAAATTTTAACATTGAAAATGTTTATAGGGTCGTTTTGAGAAAAATATGTTGTTACCAAAATGACTAAATGAAATGAATTCAATGATAACGAATGAAGTGTAGCGTATAGGGACCTCAGGATCGAAATTTTGGTTGGTGTTACCAAAGAAATTACCAAAAGGAATAAAATGAACCGAATACACAATCGATGAATCGTACCTACACGTTGATCGTCGCCAACCGACGAGCTTAAGTGTAGAATAGTTGAATTTGTATAAAATCATAAAATCACTCGATTTGAGCCCACTAAGAAGCCTATTACTCAGACTACAATTATCGGATGCTTAATATTAATATAGATAATTGAAGGTAAAATGACAAGCTACAAATCTGCATCAAAATTCAAAATCTGCGTACAAAATTTCATATGCACTAAAAACGTGAAAGATTGGCTTTTGAGAACTAATTTCATCACGGCCAATGAAGGGAGGAACAAGAAAACAAAAAAGATTTAAAAAACAAACAAACAAAAAATGTACCATCAAAGAATATACCTATTGATGAAGAGGGGAGGCAAGACGTTTGAGTGGAATGTGTACAAAGAAAACCACCACTGCTGTAGGCATCGGGAACAAAAATGATATACATAGCTACATGAAGTAGGTATGTCTGTCAACGTCTAAGCCAATGCGATTTTTAAGCTTGACCTACGTCTAAGGCAATGAGATTTTTGAACTTGACCTACGTCTAAGCTAATGCGATTATTGAGCCTAAAATATGCAAAGGTGCCGTTATACTAGAACTTCTTAAATAAACTTATAAATTTAGTTCTAATGCTAAGATGTTCAATTCAAAGTTAAGGTCCTCAAATGCAAATAAAATGTTAGGCTTCATAGCTCATATACATGATTCAATTTTGTTGTCAACTCAGCTGTCAACGTAATTGGTGCTTGGCTTTCATCTGAGTATTTATTGTCTTCAATTGATTTAATGAACGGTGTTCATATATTTAATGAACGGTGTTCATTGATTTAGTTGCACATATACTCAGATGAAAGAATACTGCTTAGCTGTTAAAACCATTATTATTGTCTAAAGAAATTACACGACTCGAGATTCTTTAATTTACTAAAAGATGAGTTCAAAATGCAAAATACATATTATAGAATAAAAGCAATTAGATACATCAGGTTTGCAGTGAGGTAGAGCTATCACATAAAATTATTTCTAAATTTGGTCTCGAGTTAAAAGGGCTCACTTTGACAGCAAATCAAATAACTTGCCTATATCAATTCAATAAGTTGAAAGACTTGTAAATCAATTTGAGCAAATTTGAGCAAATATTTGATTTTCAACCGGCAAATTGACCAAATAAATTTAAACGTCAACTGGGATATGACATTAAAAATATGGACATATTATAATTTCAGACTGTAGAACGGTTTCTATGTAAGACAACTTCAGAAGTTTTGATGCAACTATAGGATACAAATTAGAAATCACCAAGATTAGTCATGTTTTTATTTTATCGAGCAAACACAAATCATTTTCCATGTCCTCATAGTTACTTTATGAGTAAAATCTGTAAATTTTTTAATATAAAGTTTTAAATTTTAAATTAATAAATACCAACCTATTTTTACTAAACCAAGATAGAACTTTAATTGAAATCATTAGAATTGCTAAAAAAAAATTATTAAAAATTGAAATGATTTAATGCAAGATGAAAAACCTGTCTATCAGTTCAAGCGCCACGCGCGCCGCCGCGCCGCCGCCGCTAAAAACTTTGAATATATGAAATATCTACCTAGATATGATGGTATGCTTTTAGATTATGCATGGATTGGATGTATATAATTTTCACATAAGTACAGACAAAATAGTTATTGCAACCCTCCATAAATGTTTTGTTAACAGAAGAACCTTAACACATGACTCTATTGCTCTAACCATGATTAAAATTATTCTTTTGCTTGTTTCAAAGTTATTTAAAATAAAAAAAAAAAACATGAAATCTTTCCTAAAATTTCCTTCAATATTAAACCAAAAGGGATTTTTTGATATAACTAAAAGAGGTTAATATATTAATAGCAGTGAGCGTGAGAGTGATATTGCATCAGTATATCTTACTATTTTAATTATTGATGGAGGAAAAGTTTCATTTTGACAAACAACATAATCTTATACTTCAAAAGTATGTTCATATAGTTGAGGAAGAGAATATTTAAGATTGTTTTTGATATAGCTAGGATCTTAATTATTCAGAAAGATATATTTTATGAGGTATGGTATAGGTAGGTACGAGTATCTATAAATAGTGTCATGCTCTTGAAGGCGGATATATTATCGCTTGAGAGAAGATTGTTATACATTATTTAAATAAAATGTCAAAATTGTTTTATGAGAATGAATAATATTGAATTTAATTAAAAATTCTCTCAATCAATCTGTCAATCGTATCATTCTGTATAAGGGGCAACCAATATAATATTGGTAATTTTAAGAATTGGGTGTGAAAGTTTATTTTAAGGTTCTGCATAAGAAATTAAATAATTTATAAGATTCAGAGCCTATTTCACAATGTCTAAGTGAAGATCTGATTAGATATCTGACACACAGGATCATATAGGCCACAGGAGAAAAAATTTAAAATTGTCATTAGATCTATACCTGAATGTCTTGTAAATCCAGAAATAATCTTTTTTTTTGGAATGTGGATTTAGTATACAATATTTGTTTGACGGATAAATATAAGCAGAACTTTACTCAGACATTGTGAAACAGGCTCTGAAAATAATTAAAATATGACAGTAAACAAAAACTAATGACAAATAAGACACCTACGTCCTATTTTCATTTTGAATTTTTACTTGCGATATATACATAGGTACTATATGGCAAGTTATGGATTCGTAAAAAAAATGGAACTTGGGGTTTTGATCAAAGTTGACAATACGATGGTAGCGAAGTCGAAAAAATTGTTTCTCGCAATTCTGTCTGTCTGTTCTTTTGCCTGAAAGCCCACAGCAAATTTTGGGTGTGAATGATAGCAAAAATTCACTGGTATTTCTATATAGATCTTAACTTTTCATAAGCAAATATGAAAGTCTAACATTCCGTGGTTGGGGCCTTTTTCTGTAATGGTGCATTGAAAATGGGTTTTTTTAAAGCCCAGATAAAAAGTATAGCATCCAAATCATTATATTTAACAAAAGATCTGAGTGCCCTACACATGAAAGACGAACACAAAGATGAAACCGGTCTCTAAAAAAAAAATGTGATAGCATTTAGAAATATGTTCTCACTGATAGATGCTTCCCCTATGGGTCCTACCAATAACAAAATTTAGATACTACTTAAATATTTAAGTAAAATGGACCATAATGGTATATAGTCTATAAAAAGAACCAAAAATGGTATTACTTAAATATTTGAGTTGACCCTAAATAATAAATATTACATGGTACGGACTTTTTAATATGAAAAATGTGATGAATGGTTCATTATATATATGTCCATACCATTATGGTTCATTTTACTTAAATATTTAAGTCGTCTTTAAATTTGATTATTTGTAAGGCCCATTATGGTTATCCAAAACTTTTTCCATGGCGCCGCTTATCTACCAGATGCACTAAAATAATTCACTTTGTCGACAAAGGCCCCAACTCCAGAATGCAGGGCTTTCATATTTGCTTATGGAAGTCAAAATCTATATAGAAATACCAGTGAATTTTTGTTATCATTCACACCCAAATATAGTCTAAAATGAGTTGGTCGATTTTTTTAAATTTTTTTAAGGCTGAAAATAATGATACCTGCTGCACAAATTTTTTTTAGAAAAAACTTAGTTTTCTCAAAACCGTGCCCACAACAAAAAGGCAACCATTTTATAAAAAAAAATCGAAAAATGGTTAAAAAGGGTCAATTTTTATTAAACTTGGCACCCAGCAGTTCTTTAACATTATCTAGCAGATTTTAAATGGAAATTACTCTTATAACAAAAAATATTATAGGTAAAAAAAATTATCAAGCGTTCATCAAAAATTTGTTCGTTCTGTTCGATTCCATTATTTTTTTTCACTTAAGAGTGTTTTTTTAAATAAAAAATTTAAATGAAAATATGTTACAGTGATCCGGCCGTTTTTCACTTAAGGAAGTTTCGCTTAACCGGAGTGTAATTGGTCGGCAAAGAGTGTTTTGGATAAGCGGGTTTTTCTCTTAGCCGGGTTTCTCTTAAGCGGGTTTTTCTGTATTACAAACTTTAACCTACATAAATTTTACTTGTTGTATTTGCATATATTTTATTAAAACATGAATATTTTTGAGATATTACCTATTCACCTCCCCTTTTAGGGGCCAGTTA
This sequence comes from Epistrophe grossulariae, assembly GCA_929447395.1. Taxonomy (NCBI): domain Eukaryota; kingdom Metazoa; phylum Arthropoda; class Insecta; order Diptera; family Syrphidae; genus Epistrophe; species Epistrophe grossulariae. The sequence goes on from OV839566.1 coordinate 139,957,490, forward strand.
TAGCTTTCATTGAAATTCATCATTGAAAATATTAATTTTCAGTTCTAAGGCCCTAAAAAAAAGATATCAGTGATTATTTTGATGCCAATAAAAAAATGATGACTCGATTATTATTTCTAGTCAAAAAAATATTACATTTTGGCCCTATCTTTCACATTAAACGATTTCTAAGATTTCAATGATCAATGATAAGATAGTTCAATCATTGAAATAAAGAAATTCATTTCCTGCGATAGGCTGGGCCAAAATGAAATATTTTTCAGACTAGAAATAATAATTGAGTTATCAGCTTTTTATTTGCATTAAAATAATCACTGATTTCACTTGTAAAGTTCCTCAAAATTAACAATTTAAATTTTCAATGATGAGTTTCAATGAAAGCTATAACTGACGCCTTAACCAAGAAAGTGTACTTTTCTGGAAAAGCTTAAAGCCGAAAAATCCCATACAAAAATGACACAACGAAATCAGAAACGGAAAATTTCGTTCTCCTTTTCGTTTTGCAGTACGCTGTTCGAAGAGCGAAATGTATAATTGTAGTAGATTATTTGGAGAAGTCTCCGCTCCATTTTCGCACTGAATTAATTATACAGACTATTTATTGTGTGCGGAAAAATGACATTTGGGTTTATTTGTGTTTTTTTTATCATTTTATTACATCATGGGTTTCTCTGATTTTTTGCGTTTATGTTTGATTTTGTTTTTGGAATTAGTGAAACTCTCCAAGGATATTTTCTGTTGTGTTTTCGCAAGCGTTTCGTTGTCTGTTTGGAGATCACAGACAAATTTCGTTTCGCATCAGCAGCGTACTAGGCTTAACACATTTAAATAAAGCTCTCTACATAAATTCAGATTTATTGGAAAATTAATTAAATTAAATTAATTAATTAATTAAATTTCAGCCTATTATAGTACATTTAAAAAAAAAAAAAAACTGGAGGTTTCAGATTTTGCATGTTGGTCCTCTATTATCCAGAAACAGTAGGTACCTATTTGAAAAATTGCTTTTTTCATCTCTAATAATGATGATGATGATTTTCTTCCATTGTGAATGAAAAATGTCCATTCATCACAGCAAAGATCGAGCAAATTTTCTATTCAGCTAGCTAAATTATTAAAATTTTGAAATAATTCAAGAAGTAGGGACATTATTTTGTAAGTAAAATAATTTTGTACCTATCTATTATTCCTTTGAACTTTTAGTACTTTTATATATTCCATTTTAATCTTCTATCATTTCAAATAGAAGAGAAGTTTGAGTACCTCAAAAAAATGTAGATATTTTGTATCTGTGTTACGTGTGATATCGAAAACTGAACAAAAACATTTTCCAACAATAGAGGCTCATAAACAACAAGCTTAACAAATCGTTTTATAAAGTAAGTTACAACAGGAATACAAGAAAAAAATTTTGAAGCGATCACAGGTCTCCAGACCAAACGATGACCATTATTATTCTTTTCGCTTGAAATAGATGGACCATCATTTTCCACCATCATCAACGAGCGCTGGTATAAGGACCCATCATCATCATCATCATCATAGACCAATGTTGTGACAACAATAACAAAAATACACGTCCTCTATCAGATACAACAAAAGACCAGCCGCCAAAGTTTTGTATATATACCATGGGTATTTATGTCTCCTTAACCAGAGAACCAACCAACAGACCGACCGTTCGACCCCTGTAATGTAAACTTTATTAAAGGTAAACCTAGCGGAAGTCCACATTACACCATATCTAGAGATAAAGTGTCCACCAACCAACCAACCAACCAGTCAGCCAGGCAGCCATCCAGTCACCCCAGTAAAGGACAATTGGCTAGATAGGAGTCGGAAACGGATAACAAATGCTTTGGTATGTTTAATCCTGTTAATATTTTTGTGTTTCTTGGACGTTATTTTTTTTTTCAAGTTTATTCTTTCTTTAGAAAATGACCCTTCATTCAATATTTCACTGTTTTTTATAGCTTTGTTGTGTTTATCTGAGTTTTAAAATCTACCCAAGTTATGGGTGGCGGCAAAGGTCCGGAAGCCCCTTTTGCCCAACACATAAGAAAACCGATGTCCGTTAAGATATGGGGAAGAAGTATATATCTACTAGTAGAAGTATAATAACTGAAACTGAAACACGGGTGTGCTTTATACATTTAGCAATTTCTTTCGCACCAAATGACTTGCGAGAAAAATAATCTCTGTTGTAAACTTTAGTTGAATCGCGTTTGAATTGAAAAATATCGATTTCAATAAAAAGATATTATAAAAAAGGATAAATCGTTTTGCGTTTTTTTTTTTTTTGTGTTTTTATTTTTGGTTCACTTAGTTTTTGCTTTATCTTGTTTTCTAGGAATTCATGTTTTTTATTTTATTTTTTTTTTTTTTTAAACCTTAAATGCTTTTTGTTGAATAAAGAAAAACAACATTAATTCAACAGTTAACATTAATTTAGTTTTCTATTTTTTTTAATTTTTATTTACTTTTGAAGCTACACTCACTTGTTGAGATTTATTTATAAACTTTTTTTTAATGAAATTAAATTGTAATATAAAAAACGTTCAAAGGAAATAAGAAATTCTAAGAAAAATTAATTGAATGAATGCGGACTTTGCGATATTATGAATTTAAAGGTGAAGTTTTTTTTTTAATAATATGTATTTGGATTTAATTGTAATATTTAGTTTTTTTAATCTTTGACATGGAGGTGAAACTTCCATTTATATTTGGTTTAAAATACAAATTCTTAATTTAATTAATTTAGTTTCAAAACTAAGACTATAACTATAAAGATAAGATTGCAATGAATTGGGAGGAAAATTGAAGAGACAGCGATAAGGGTAAATCTAGGTTAAAGCCGAAAAAGTTTAAGTTTTGAGTTGGTCATCCATATTATAATAAGTCCGTTGGAGCCGTAAGGTTTATAGGTAGGTTGGATGTGCAGATAGAAGAGACGAAGATATCGTATATTATTTTGGGGGTTGTTGTATATTGAAGTACATATCTTTTTATTAACATACTCTAAATATAAGCCTATGTAATTAACACGTTATTACAATGTGAGTTTGTAATAGATTAGATTTATTCATATATATATATATATATCTAAACCAAATGTCTAATCCTCACATGGTCCTAATTTCATATAACCTCATTCTTGATTTAACCTTAGCCATCGACAGTCACCGTCTAGTTCGCTTTACTTATAGATTTAAGCATTCATTATATTTTTACATTAAGAATAAAATTATTAAATCAAACGAAGTTGTTTAAGTACATCACAGGGGTAAAGTGTTGAAAACGATAAATTTGTGCAGTCAAAGGATCTATAAGGAATCGATATGAGTATGTAAGTGGGTTATTTCTCTTCGTTCTTTTAGTGCTATTTATAAGTGGATAAGTAGGATTTTTTTTTATAAGAATGTAATTTTTTTCTCGGATTTTTCAAAAATTCAAAATTTTCAGTGTATTTCCGAATGCATTCGTCCTAACAAAATATTTCAATCCAAAAATTTTGTAGAATGCACAATATTTAAAAGCATTTCGTGCATTTAACAAATTTTTTTTCCCGAGTTTTTTAAAAATGCAGAATTTTCGTTGTATTTACAAATGCATTCGTTCTATCAAATGTTTTCAAATCGAAAAATTTCGTATAGCCTTCTAAGTTTTTTTTTAATACATACAAATTCATATACAAATGTTTCGACATTTTTTAAAATGTATTTGTACCTTTATGTCGGTATAGTATTTTTATAATTGACGAAAGCCTATAATTAGTGAAATTTTTTGCACCATCAAAATTTTGTAAAATAAACGAAAATTTTAGTTTTATACACCAATTATTTTTTTGGGTGTAGATTCTTGTGGTATCACAATGGGCCTACCTATGGTCTAAGTGTTTCAAGCTTCTCTACTGACAGCCATGTGTAAACATAACCCAACCTTAAACGATGTACCTACACCATCCGATTTCTTAAATAAATCTTATTACTTTAAACGAGCAATTCTTTTATATATAATATGTATATATTATTGGTTTCTTGAAAACGGCTCTAACGATTTTGATGAAATTTGCAGAGATTGTTAAGATCAACGAGAAAAATTTTTTTAATTAGTTTTAAATAACTCCGCCCTCTACCACGCCCACTTTTTTTAATATAATGGGATATCAGAAATAGCTGTAACGATTCGGATGAAATAAGCAGGGAGTATACTGATGAATGACAAAAAAAATTTTAAAAATGGCTGAGGCTGAGAAAATCCACCCACTGCCACGCCCACTTTTTTTGTTTTTTGGTTTTCGGAAAAGGCTCCAACGATTTGGATGATATTTACACAGTTCGTTCAGGTCACCGAGTCAACAAATTTGAAAGTAATTTTAGTTAAATCCGCCCACTGGCACGCCCATTTTTCTAATATAGCTAACTTTCGGAAATGGCTATAAGGATTTGGATGAAATTTGCAGGGAGTTTAAGAAAACAAAAAATTCAGAAAACGGTTTTAGGAACATCTGTCCACTTCCACGCCAACTTTTATTATTTCATCGTTTATCGAAAACGATCGTAAATGCCTCTATTTTTTGGAAACTACTGAAACTATATGAATCAAATTTTCAGTATTTATTTAAAGGAATAAGAATAAAATTTAAAAAAATAAAATTTAAATCCGCCCACTACCACGCCCATTTTTATTAGTTTTTGGTTTCTCGAAAACGGCTCTTGGATGAAATTTTCAGAGTTTATTTTTATAAACAAAACAGACGTTTTCAAATTGGATTTAATCCGCCTATTCTTTTGAAAAAAATTGAAAAATTGTTTTACTAAAATCCTCCCACTGCCATGCCCATTTTTATTATTATGTACTTCGTTTCCAAAAATTTCAAGAAATTTTCAGAATTTTTTCTTATGAATGTGAAAAAAAATTTAAAATTACAAATATAAAAAAATCGCCCACTTTCACGCCTACTTTTCTTATTTCTCGCAAGTGCTATATTTTTTTATTGGATTTTATTTCACATCGTTAATCCTATTTAAAAAAAAAACATAATACTAAAACACTCCACTGACACCACTCCAGTTGCAATAAATTTGGCTTTGAGGAGCAAGTTTTCAAACGTTTGGAACCAAACTATAAGTACATCTCGGATAATTATCGAATGGCCTTAATGTTTCCATGATAAGAGTGGGTACGTAAGTGAAAGGTAAATTACTTAGATCATGTTTTAACTAGAATTTTGTACATTTTAAGGGCACTGGATCATACGTATAAATAACATCTGTCGTAAAACTTTTAAAGAATTAATATTGCCTATTATTTCACTAGTTAAATGAATTTTTCTTATGAAATAAAAGGCGTGTTTTTTTCTCTAATCTATATAGTATTGCAAAACAGTTCAATAATATTAAAAACAATGAGCTTGAATAAAGAATGTGTTTTCTATTGAATTTGAAGTAAAATAAATAATAACGTATCATATAGCAACTCAACTATACAGTCTATCGTTAGCCTGGAATTATATCCGGACTATTTTCATAAGCTGTATAGTCTTGTTGCTATGATATTTTACTCAGCCCTATCATGAATTCCATCGTAATCGGAAACTTTTCCGAATCCCGAAAAAAAAAAATCACCGAATCCGTTCGTAATGACTATTTGTATGAGATTTTTCACTACGATGGAATCTGTGATAGTTTTTTTCGGAACTCGTAACAAATTGACACGCAATTTTTAAGCCTTAATTCATACGGAGTCTAAAAATTTACTCAATTTTTCGAAATATCGAATTTTGCAAATATGTAATTATATTAGAAATTTTTTTAGAAATCCAAAATTTATGTTTTTTTTATAATTTTAAAACTAAAAATGTTGAAAAAGTTATCAATCAAACAGACGGCAAATAGCCATGCTTTATTATTGTAAAATGTGTATGTGAATACTATAATTGATAAAAACAAAATCTAATCTATTATTCAAACTTGTTTGAATTTCTTGATGTAAAAAAATTAATTAAAATCGGTTGAACAGATTATGAGATATTCGAAAACCAAAAAAAATGGTTCTATGAAGGATAACGTTTTTAATCTATCCTACTGATAGATAACATTTTGTTTCCAATAATATATAGTAGATCGTACTGATATAAGCTCACATAAACATTCTAATCAAAATCGTAGGAGTCTTTTTTGAGTAAAATTAAATTTTCTTTAGCGGTTTTTAAACACTTTTGTATGGAAGGTACCGCTTATATTGGCTTTGACAATAATTTTTGTTTAAAGTTTTTATAGATAATGATAAAAAACTATTGATTGTCAAGTTTAATAAAAATCGACCAACTCGTTTTCAAATTACTAAATTCTCAAAAAAGAATTTTGAAACTTTTTTTTAAAAATACAAAAATATGGTTTTTCATTTTTTTCTGGTTTATAAACTGGCAGCTTTTTGTACAATTTTTTTTAAAGATATCTACATTGAGAAAAAAAAATTTATTAAAATATTGTACGGCAGGTACCGTTATTGTTGGTCCTAAAAAATAAAAAATGTGCCTAGGGAGTCCCCAAAAAACGGTTGGTATCAAGTTAAATAAAAATCGACTCACCCGTTTAGGTTCCAGCTGAACGGACAAACAGATGAAGTTCAGTCATTCAAGTTTGATCAAAATATCGAGTTCGATTTTGTTAACGATTCCATATAACTTCCTATATGTTACGTACTACGTAGTACATATAAATCGCAATTGAAATGTGAGAAAAAGGGTCAAAAGTGTTTTTGGAAAATTTGGTATCCATTAATTATTTGTAACTGAAAAATAAATTAAAACTATATACATCACCGAAAAAAATAATTGGTATATATAACTAAAAATTTCGTCTATTGTACGAAAATTTCGTGGTGCAAAAGAACAAATGTTTTTCGTAAATAGCACTAATAGACTTTTGTGAAATGTTTAACGACAATAAAGAAATAAAAATACATTAGTAAATATTACGAAACATTTGTATATTTGCGAAATATTCCAAAAAATCTTAGTAGGCTAACGAATTATTTTTTTTAATGTTTTGTGAAATGCATTCGTAAATAAACGAAAATTTCGTTCTTTTGTAAAATTCGGGAAAAAAAATTTAGTAGAAAGTACGAAACGATGTTGAATATTTTGTGCATACTACGAAATTTTTGGAATTGAAATCTTTTGATAGGACGAATGCATTCGTAAATACAACGAAAATTTTGTATTTTTGCAAAATTCGGAAAAAAAATTTAGTAGAATGCACGAAATATTTTGAATATTTTGTGCATTCTACGAAATTTTTTCCCGAATTTTGCAAAAATACAAAAATTTCGTAAATACAACTATTTTTTTTTTACAAAATAGCTTTTAACTTCCTTTAGTGATTCGTCCCAGCGATATCACTTGAACTCATCAGCTGACTATATGTTAGGGCCTAAATAGACAATTTTTATTAAGTTCAGTTCATTTTACATAGATCTCATGACGAATATCAAGTGTGAACTTTATCCAACAAAATTATAATTCTTAATCATTAAAGCGCGAAGTTTTTGTTTTTGCCCGTGGCCTGGCTTTGTTTATATACATACAAAGGTTTGGGTTTTTTGTATGTAAATGTTTTTGAATATATTGTACATTTTACAAAATCCCTTTTGATATTGTACAGATTTATTCTTTAAATTTACAAATTCTTTGTAGTTTTACGAAATTATTTGTAAAGATCGTAAAGGCGTAGATACACGCAAAAGCATTCGCCTATTAACATATACATATGTATATCGGCTAATTATAAATATAACTATTGGTTCAATAATTTCACAAAAAATTTGTAGTTTCACGAAATATTTTGTAAGGACGATACCTAGTTCATATCCAAAAGTATTTGCCTTATAATATGCAGATTGGGTATAGTACACAACGATTGCTTCGATAATCGATAATTATACAAAATTTTGTAATTTTACAAAATAATTTGTTAAGACTACACTGTCTTTGATGTAATAAAAATCATCCGCCTACCTAGATGTGATAGAATGGAAGTAACTATAGTTTCGATAAATTCACAAAATTTTTGTAATATTATGAAACCATTAGTAAAGCAAATAGATATAGCAAATAATTTATTTAGCATCGTATAGATTTAGTAGATTGAACGAATTTGTTTGCACATTTAACTAAAAATTCTCAAAAAAGAGTTTACGAAAGTGCTTTCGTGGATTTTACAAAATGTTTGTAACACAGAATTTTTCGTATCTTATTTTAACTACGAAAGATTTGTGCATTGAACGAAAATAAGATTTACGAAAGTATTTCGTAGTGATTTTACGAAATATTTTTTTCGGTGCACCGAGGAAAAAACACTTTAAATTCCTGAACAAACAACTTTAAAATTAAAAGTTATAACATGTATGAAAGACAACCGTATTGAAAAGTTTTCGATTTGAAAGTTACAATTTGTTGTTTTTTTTTTAACTTCAACGCGAATCACTTTGAATTTAAAAGTGATATAGTTTAAATTTAAAATTCCCAAATTTTAAGCTGCAAACAAAAGTGTTTGTATTAAGAATAAAATGGAACACTTTAAATTTGAAACTGACATTTTAAAATTATTTGAAAGCATTAAATGATGAAAAATTTAAAGTGTATTTAAAGCTTATATTTTAAAAAATTTCATTTTTAAAAATTTGCTGAAAAATATACATATATGTACTTACTTTTAATTTTAACCATTTCTACATATCTATATATCTTCGTAAGCTGAACGGAAAAAATTTCACTTAATGTCCATAAAAATTGGCGTTTCAGTACGCAATTTTCGTTTGGTTCAGTTCATCTAACATAGATTTCATGACGAATGTGTAGTGTGAACTATATGCAAACAATGCTCAGAGATTCAAAATGTTTCTCCTCTTATTCAAAGCGTTAGCTTTTAAATCACTGCGTTAATTTTTGTGTTCAAAGTTTTTGTATCAAGACAATTAAATTGAAACTAAACTCATGAATAAAATTTGAAGCAAACACTTTAAAATTGACTGTTTTAATTTTGAATTCAGTGGTTTTTATAATTGAACGACAAATTTAAATGAACGCTTTCAAATTAAATGTAATTTTTTTTTGAAGTCACATGCGATATCCTTTAAATTTTAAATATAAAATTAAATATTTTCATATTATATTCAAAATTGTTGTGTTTTTAAATATATATTAAACGCAATTTCTCTTAATTTTAAAGCTAAACGTTTTAAAACAAAAACATTTCCTTTTAACTTTGACAATTTTGTTTTTTTTTTTCATGAAACATTTGCACAATTTAAATTTCAAAACGATAACTATTGATTTTAAAGTGTACTTTTTCTCTCAGTGTATAAATGTTGTTAAAACGATACTGTTTGAGATATTAAGAAAGTTGTATTATAGCTGTTTTTTCATTCAATGTTACCATCAGTTTAATTTAGCTATCTCATCAATTACCTTTACCAACCCATTCCTACGCCTTACGTGTGCTGAAATCACAAATATAAATGCTTCTTGTTTAACTTTACTTTTCACTTAAAACGAAATTTTGTTAATATTCAAAATAGGCCACATAACTCTGCCGAATGGAATTTTCCAATTAAATCCTTCTATACAACTCTTTATGTATAGCTATTTGCCAAACTCCTATATATATGATGCTTCTGCCATTTCCCATATGAAAGGTATATCGTTCTGGCCTGGCCACACAATCAACAACTTTTCTCACCATAAATTACGAAAACATGTCCATCAACTGAAAGAACTCCCATTACCCATGGAAGGATCTGTCTTTTTGTTTTTTTTTTACAAATAGATAGATGTATGTATATCCAATTTGATATCTAGAACAAGTAGATATAGGATGTTACAAGCTTCAAATACTTTCCTGACCTCCCATTATATTCGCATATAAGGACATTACAAAGCAATTGGCATTAGCCGGTGACACATCGTAGCAAGCAGCTTAATTATATCGTTTAATTAAACAGGAAACCACACCGAAATTGGATATGTAAGTGTCCTGTCTGTAGGTATATCCTTCTATATAGCATATGTTACTTAATACATATGTCTGTGAATACATAGGTGTACTATATAAATTGGTTTCCATGCAAACATTGGATATAGAGCGCGGCTGCGGTGTGGCCGTGTCGTATTGTCGTTTGTTGGTGTCGTCGTCGACGCGACAACTGAATTGGTTTCCATAAAAAGGACTCCACAGTCCGTGTATTTTGGAATTGCCGATTTGGGAAACACATTTGGTGGAGAGCGAATGACCCTTAAAATGATCTCCCAGAAGTATGTGTGTTATAGTATGTAGGTGCATATTTCAGGTATAGCAAATTGAATTAAATTAGAATTTTCAGTTTTAGTTTTGTGGAATTTGCATTAATTTGTCTCTTTGGTGTATCTGTGTGTGTTTGTGTCCTTTCGTTGTTTGGAAATTAAGTGCAGATATACACAAATATGTGAGCGCAATATTCAAAAGCGAACATTGTCACTTAAGGGTTTTCAATTTTACATAGGGACAAATTTGTTGGATTTATTATCAGATTTGGTATTATGTCAATCTAAAATCAAATACAGAATTTTGTTATTTCATGGATCAATTATTATGGGAACTTAAAGTATATGCTTGGGGTTTAATATCTTACAATGACTGTAGGAAAAGTAATCTTTAAAAATCGATATATATCGAATTAGTGTAATTTAGCAAACAAATTTGTCTGCACCTAACATTATTTTTACAATAGATTCTTTAATCTCTTCAGTTTCACTTTGTCCCATTTCCCCATCAACCATCGAAAACTATCATCTCCCCTAGACAAAATAGTATTTTTTTAAATGTGCTTAGATCCACAATCACTAAACTTGTTGAATTTGTGTCGTTTACCCTGTCAGCCTATAAGAGAAAGGCTGTGAAGTCGGTGTTGTTTCAACCAATTTTAGTAAAGTCTTTGACAATATTTCGCACTTATAACTTTTTTTTTTAATTTCCCACTTTCAGCCTTGAATCCTCTTTGTTAAAATTTCTTAGCTACCTTCGGTATCCCCCAAGGCAGCCACCTAGGTCCAGTTCTTTTCATTTTTACTATTAATGATATGTTAATGAGTGTTAATTAGAACATGAACTGTTTTGACTTTGACCACAGTACATCTTGCTTCAAATTCAGCGTTCTTATTCTCCCTCCTTCATTCCCATCTTAATAGCTTAAGTTCTTAGTTTAAGTCAACTAGCTTATATTAAGCGGAGTAAAAAGGGGGGTTTTGCTCCTACCAAAATTCAGGGCAAAAATTTAAGAGTACTAAAAAATATTGTACTAAATTTCCAAAAAGCAAAAAAAACGATATTTCTATTAAAAATTGTGAACCTTTCACTTTCGAGAGAGTTAAAACAAAAATGCTGAAGATTAGTAACAACCACAATTTTATTACATATTGGTTTATTTATTTATTAATTTACTATGAAGTTATATATTTTTGGTTTCAATTATGACGTAATTACAAAATTTGTTGTTGCTAACCAGAAATTTTTGAAAATACCGAAATTGGTTAATGAAGAGATAAACATTTTAGCGTCAGACAATAACGCCGAAGGAAATTACACCCAAATCAATTTAGAAATATCGCCCAAATTTTTTTTATCGCCAAAAAAAATGGAAATATCGCCCAAATTTATATTTTTCCAAATCTTAAGTTTGAAATATCAAATATTTTAAATGTAAATTGTTTTTGTAAAATTTGGGCATTATTTCTTCAATTTAGACCGATTTTTCCCACAAAAAAAATTTAATTTGGGCGTTCTTTCCTAAATTTTGGGCGATATTTCCAAAGTGAAATTTCAATGATGAGATAATATTAATCAAAATCGCGGCGCATGAACAGTGAGGTATGTATAGGGGGGCATGCTGCACCCCCCTTGCCTGGGAAAATTATAGCATTTGGGATAGGTGCGAGCAGTGGCGGATCCAGGATTTGGTCATGGGGGGGGGGGTCCAATTACAAATAGAAAACTTAAAGAAAAATAAAACTTGCGTGGGCTTTGTGCTACATTATTTATGTGCGTGTAGTTAGCACCGCCATTTTCGATTTTCAAAAAAAAAAATACAAACAAGCAAAAGCAGCAGCAGCTTAAAACAGCACAAGTATAATTTTTTTTAAATCGTGATTTTGAAAAAAAATTGCAAATTTGCGAATTTAAAATTTATCCCTAAAATTTGCAAATTTGCAAATTTGCAAAATCGCAGCACAAATTGAGCAAAATACAGCAAAACTTTTTTTTTTGAAAATCGAAAATGACGGTGCTAATTTCACGCTATAAGTTCGGTCGTGAAAGTCGGAAATATGCGATTTTTGTATCTCTTCGGCTATATCATTTTTTGAGCACAACTTTAAGTTTTTAGAAAAATTTTATTTTGGAAAATTTTCATCCTCAAAATTTTCAAAAATATTTACGGCACATCGCAGCACAAGTTGAGCACAATGCAGCACAGTTTCTTTTTCAAAATCGAAAATGGTAGTGCTAACTTCTTTTTGTCCTTATAATATTGAATAGTATTTTAAGTAAGTAAGTATACTCCTTTTTCCACTAAGATGCATTTGAAGTTTTTGAGGTAGGTATTCATTACACTTGAAGAAATTTTAAGTCGAAATTTTATAAAAAGATGGGCTTTCTGTAATTAACACAAAATTTAGGTCGAAGAGAAGTAAATATTTAATAAATAAATAAATTAATACAAAAATGTTTGGTTTCAATGCTCATGGGGGGGGGTCCGGACCCGAAACCCCCCCCCCCCCCGTGGCTCCGCCACTGGGTGCGAGGCTGGGTATATGCAAAGTTTCTTTAAATCCATATTCTTTAAATGCAAAACAGAATTTGCATACACCCAGCTTCGCACCTACCCCAAATCCTATAATGTGCCCAAGCAGGGGGATTGCAGGGGGGCAGCATGCACCCCCATACAAACCTCACTTTTCATACGCCGCCGTTGAAATTTTTAAAAAAATCAATATTATAGGTAAATGTTAGTAATGAGTTTTATTATTTTTTGGACGATATTTCCAATTTTCGGCGCTATTTCCCATTTGAATTTTAAAATTTTTATGTTGGGCATTCTTTCCTTTAAAAAAATTAAAAATTGATAATAACGCCCAAATCGAGAAAAAAAAAACAACAAATTGTTTAGATTTTTTTGGCCGATATTTCCTTGGGCGTTATTTCATAAAGCCAAACATTTTCGATGGAATTTTTTTTATTTAAAATTCCCTTAATCTGCTTATAAACTTGAAATTAAAAAAGAATTGCTTCAATTAACACGTCGCATCTTACAAAATTAAAGTCGTCAAAATACAAGAATTCACAACTCAATATATCTACTCCCAGAAAAATATCGGAAAAAGGTAACAAAAACAAAATAAAAAACAATTTTGGCATAAACCTTGTGCACTTCTTATATATCCTTAGCTTATAATGTTCATGTTATATTAATGTCATTTTGTTTTTTTTTTTTTTTTTTTGTATTCCTTCAGTCTCAGTCAGTATAGCAAAATGTGATTAATTCTATCCTGAGAAAACAATAGGATAAAAGACACTTTCTGAAGGAGGCGAAAAAAAAAATATATTACATCTACTTCGCCACATTATCATGCTGCCCTCGGGGAGTGCTTATATGTACATATATACCTCCTATAAGGATAGGACAATCTCAGAAATATTGCGTCAAAAGCGTATAGACTAAGTAAATGATATCAAATGCCAACGCATGTAAGCTACCATGAAATTGTGCCATAGTCACAATTACTTCGGTAATTATCAACTAAGACGAAGGAATTTTGATGTTGGTGAAGGCCAAGTGTCATTCCTTTATCCAGGATTCATTTATGCTTAATTCTCAATCATTTATCATCACATATTTTTTTTTTTATTATTTCCTTCTTTTGTTTCTTAATTATAAAAGAAAATTTCTATGGGGAAATGTTATGTAAGTACGAGTATGTATGTATAATGTTTGTATTGTGAAGCAAAAACAAAAACAAAAAATAGCAAAATAAAACCGTTATGAATATTTCATCCAGAAAAATCATTTCGTTTATGATCAATTCATAAACAAAAGTGTCTTATGTGTCACGCCTGTGGCAAGGATTATCTCTCTGTTACGTTAGTAAATTAATTTTCTTTATTATATACAAAGAGATGATTACAAAAGACTTATACATATACATATTTGGATCAGTAATTCAAATGAAAATATTATTTATTTTTTGTTTTTCAAAATAATTTAACTATATAAGGAAGAAATTAATCAATCAATATGATATTAATTTTAATTAAAATATGGGTGGAATAAGCTTTTTTTTCTCATCTTTAGAAAAGGTATCTGCATCAGTTTTGGTTTTCCAATTTTTTTCAAATATAAACACAAATCTAAATCGAAATTTTAAATTAATTGATTGATCTTATATATTATGTTATAAGATAAACAAAATACACATCGGTTGCCTAGCAACCTTTGCGCAGGATCATACGTCCACAGGTCATAAGTCCATAAATGAATTGTGGACTTATAACCCACCCGAGTGGGTCATAAGTCCATAATGAAGTGGGTCAATATTCCCTAATTTAAGGGAGGAAGTGGGTCATAAGTCTACAAATATTTTCTGGAATTTTTTAAAATTACCCAAGGAAATGTTTTATTATTTTATTTTATTATAAAGTAGAAGTGAAAAATTCGAGCGAATTTTTCATTTTTCGCTTGCTTACATATGTATGTAAATACAATGCTGGCATCCAGCATTACGGCATAATGCCCCCTGCTTGGGCACACTATATAGGATTTTGGATAGGTGCGAGGTTGGGTGTATGCAAAGTATCTAGATCCAGATTCTGGATTCTTTAAATGCAAAATAAACATTGCATACACCAAACATCGCACCTATCCCAAATCCTATAGTGTGCCCAAGCAGGGGGGTTGCAGGGGGGCAGCATGCCCCTCCATACATACCTCACTGTTTATACGACGTAATGACGAATTAAGAGAGAATTAGAACATTGTGGATTTCTGACACACCGAAGTGGGTCATAAGACCACAATCGATGGGTCACAAATCCACCTGGGTGGGTCATAAGTCCACAATTGATTTATGGACTTATGACCCACTGTGGACTTATGACGTGTGGACTTATGACCCTGCGCCGCAAACTCCAGTTCTATATAGGTTCTTTAAAATGGCTCATTTCTGGTGCTAATATAGTCTTTCATAATTTAACTCATAGGGTTCAGGTTTAAATTTAAATTCAGGCTGTAGAGCTCACCGAGGTAATTCGAAAAATATAGGGTTGCCTAATTTAAATTGCTGGAGGCACGTTGGAAATTGGAAAATTAAACTGCGCGCTAACTAAAATGTTCGATTCACAAAAAGTTACACACTACCCACATATACATTTTTGAATTGCGAAAAAATGGCAATGATTTCTCTCAAAGAACCCTTTATGAATGAAACATTTAACACAATTCTCCAGACTGAACATAGAATGAGCTCTTCAATTGATAATTTGGTCCATGCATCGTTCCAAACAGAAATGGCACTCTAAAACATAAAGAACATCATAGTTTCAATTATTTCCATAAAGCCTGCCAATTTGTTTCAAACTAAATTTGAATCTTAAAATAATTTTGGGGTTTTCATTTTGTAAATTTATTACACTTGTTATAAAGTCATTGACTCGTTACTCCCTGACATAGGTGCAATTTTATTTTTGAAAAATTCGTTCTTAAACGAAGAAATTCTATCAATTTGTTTTCTTTTCGTTGCAATTATTTCTCAGACAAAAAAAAAAAAAAAACAAAAAGTCTTACAATCGCAGTGTCAGTGTAGCACATATATTCATTTCTTTTACGACATGCATTTCCACCATGCAAAACATTCTTCCCAACATAAAATACCTATACTTGATATAAATATACATCCATATATGTAGATAGCTCGCCTCGTATATTTATAACCCGAACAAGTTCATAGCAATTAAATTTAATGTGCTTACTACACTCTAGAGGCAAACAGAGAGCCATTCATTGCATTCAACTCATTCATCTGGGACCAACACCAACACCACCACCATCAAGCCCAGATATGCCAGCGAGAAAATCTTCAATAATTTTGCGAACATTTTTGGAATATGACCAATAAACGCCCTCGAACCCAAGCTCCAAGCACTAAAGGACTCCTGCACCACCATCAGGACATCTCCAAATACACTTTTTTTTTCATATATGTTGGTATATGTATGTATGTATATATGTAAAGACTGCACACTCACTTGGACACGGATCAATTGCATCCACCGTTTAACTAGAGAAATATGCCCATTGACTAGCTGAAGCTGCATGATGCCAAATTCATCGAAGGAGGTCCATACAAATAAAAAAAAAAAAAAAAAATATAAAGCGAATTGCAAGGACGAATGTTTATAAGAGCACAATTCTGTCAGTGCCATTCCTGCTGGTTATGGTGAATTTAGTGCTCCTCGAGCGAACATTTCACAGTCACTTGGCTGCACGCGCGGGCACCCTGTTTGTGACTTCTGCGTCAAATCAGAGGTCTCCAGTGTGTATAAGATAATAAATAGTAGTAGCGGCTCCATCTCGTATATATTATATGTAGAGTAAATAGTTACACAGAATGGCATTGAATACGAATGACAGATTTAAAACTCCCACACATACCTTGAGAGTTTTTACTATACATTTTGTGAATTTTTTTTTTTTTTTGAAGTATTCAGTGTTGCCATCTGTTTCCACAGATTATCGAATTAAAAAAAAATTGTACAATAAAATTTTAGCCAAGAAAAATAATAGAAAGTTGGTTAAAATCTACCAAGTGGAAAGCAAGCCAAACCAGCTAACAGAGAGACATTTTTAATTACGCAAGTTAGCTCAGGAAAATTGAAAAAAAAACTGCAGAGAGAGGATTTAAGAGAACAAAAATGGTGCGCAAGATATTTAATGAGTAAAGTGAGCGAAGCTATATGCAAAACTCTGTGATTTTGCAGTGATTTTCGTATTTTTTGTGTGTATCTGCAGAGAAATTAAAAGAGAGCTGCCCAGTAAAATGGCCAATTCATTTGGTTCAAGCTATAAGTACATATTATATTTCCCTGGAGGAGAAGTTCGAATTTTTATTTTAGCTCATCTAGAATGAGTCCATACAACGATTTCGATTTTTTTTTATTTTTATCAAAAACTTATTTCATCGAATGTATATGTAGATATATGAATGAATTGAAAAAATACTGCATGTGAGATATTGTTCGAATCGTGAGTTATATTCGTGACTTTTTTCGATACTAATTTTTAACTAATAAAACTTAAGGTAATAATTTAAAAAATATACATATTTCTAAAATAAAAATAATTTAAATAAAAAAGTTTCGTTTTAAATATTTTTTTTTTAAAATCAGTTTATTTTTCCTTCATGGTATTACTGGTGTCACCAATGTCTGAGATCCACTTTATTGATAGCCCCATGGATCAGGAAAGTTTATGCCATCCATGTTCAACTATATAAATATATATATGGCACAGTAAATGAAGAGATTTTAATTAATTCACTTGCCATTGAAAATTTAAATGAATTGGAGGATGTCCCCCCAAAACGGTTGGGTTGATGCGTTGCGGGTTGAAATATAAAAATGGTCGATGGGGATAAAAGCGACAGTAGGTACTTACTGTCTGTTCAGCTTGATTAAACATCAAATGTTAATTTTATTCCGGAGCATTACTTGGGCAAATGAAAATAAGATGAGATCGAATCATTAGAAAAGGTTGTTGGCAAAAAGAATCTGTCTGACCAAGAAGTTATACACACACACATACATACAAATATCTATCTATATGTAGTGTTTGTAGGTATATATAGAAAGAAGATTGATATGACAGGATGAGATATGGAATGAAGCGTTAAGTTTTAACAATGATATTGATTTGCGGATGAAGAAATTTTTCGTATAGACATCTTCGATGATTTCTTTCTTCATTGGAATTTAACTAGAAAGATGTCATAGAAAAGGAAGAGAAACGAGTTTAGGGATACCGGGATGATGGCAATTTGCTTCGACAAGCAATTTAACTAATTATCACACTTTTGCAGATATACTGTCATCCGCTTATAAATATTTATGGGGATATTTTTTTATAATAAACCAAGGTTCCGGAAACTTATATTATTTTGTTGATAGCATTTTGTTAGTGAATAATCAAATAGTATCTTGTTTATGATTTTGATGATTTACGGACGTCAAGGCTTTTGACTTGGAAGATAAAAAAAATAAATATTTTATAGGCAGAAGAAATAAAATCCATGACTTGGTTAATACCAACGTGTGATGTACACCATCTGATTTCTTAAAAAAAAAATTTAAATTATGAGAAAAAAATTTTAAAAATCGTTGGAACGGTTTATAATTTTATTTATACAAAATTTTTTAAACATTTTTAAGAGCACCAAAAGCAAAAAAAAAAAATGGTTCTAAGTGAGATACCGTTTTTAATCGATAGATACAGTCTTCAATAATATTGTAGATCGTATACCTACTGCAATACTACCGTTTTTGAAAAAAATAAGATTTTCCTCAGCTGTTTGGGAGGTATAAAAACGGCGCAATCAAGCGCTAATTGAGTCACAGAGCTAGGTGCTCGTGGCCGCCATTTCAACCTATGGGATGATACCGTTATTTTTGGTTTCAAAAATAATTGTCATTTAAAATCTGCTATACAGTAATTTTAAAATACTGCTGGGTGCCTAAATCAATAAAAATCGATCAAGTCGTTTTCGAATTATTAAGTTCTTGAAAAAAAAAATTTTAATCCAGAAAAAAAAATTCTCGAACATTTAAAACTTTTTGAAACATTCTTAATACAAACATTGAAAATCAAAGAAATGGTTCTATGGAAGGTGCCATTATACAGGGTGTCTCGAAATCACTGCCTCAGAAGAAAACCATGAGTTCCTGAGGTCATTTCAAGTCGAAAAACTTAAGAGGTAATCTTCTTGTTTTGCTTAGTTTTTGACTTAAAACGGTTTTTATGATTTTTATTCTTTTTTCCTTTGACTGGCTCTAACTTTCCCAAACTACAAACGGTTTTTGAATTTTTTTTATAATAAGAACGGTTAGAAATTTGTATCTACTATACAACTTTTTTCTGTGTGGATAACGGTTTTCCCGCAAATTATTTTCAAGCACCATTTTTTAAGCATTTTTAAGTTGTTTTTTTGACTCCGATATGATTTTTTTTTCTCAAAAACAAGTTATTAAGTATAAATTTGTTTTATAATTACAAAAGCCCAATAAGTGTTTTTAAAAATTCTTAACATTTTTTACCTCAAAATAGATATAAAATTATAAAAAAAATAAAAAAAAAAAAAAAAAAAAAATAAAGAAAAATCAAGAAAATATGAATATTTGAATAAAAACGAATAAAAAACTTCTTACTCTTACTTTACTCTTTCTAACATTAAACGATCAGCGTAGTTGTTTATTCGTTTTAATTCGTTTTCATCAAATATGATCTTTTTTTTATTTTCCTTTATTTTTTGTTTTTTTATTTTTTAATAATTTTAAATGTATTTTTATGTAAAAAAAATGTTAAGTATTTTTAAGAACACAAATTGGGATTTTGTAATTGCGAGACCATCTTTTTCGATTTCGCTATCATCGTAATGTCGAGTTTAATCAAAGTCTCGAGTTCCATTTTTGTACGTAGGTATCCATAACTTGCCATATATAATACCTTTATTATATCGCAATAAAAAATTATCAAAATCAGTTGAACCAATTTTAACAAAATCGAAAATGAAAAAAAAAAATTCATATATTTTTTAAACCCCAAATGCGACAATTTTGAGTGAAATTAACGAATCTATCAAGATGATTTTCATAGCTGAAAATGATTTTTTTCGAAAAATCACCGTCAAACCTTCATTATTTTTTTAAACTTTTGCTAAACACTGAAAACACGTTGTTCTTCCGTGTAGTGTTTAATTTTTAATAACCCTGAACTGTCAGTGTTGTCAAACATGTCTCTTTTTTTTCGTTGGCAACACAAATTTGGCGTAAAATTCAATTCTTGCGGAAATTATGGGACACCCTTTAATATCTAAGCAAGTTTTTAAAATACAGGGTGGCGCACGAATCGTGCTACAAAAATAAAACGTAATAACTTTTTTTCTGTGTGTGTAATCGGCTTATTTTTTTTTTTATTTTGTAGGTTACTATTTAGATTTATAAAAATGGATGCTTGGGATACGGAGAAAAGAATTTGGATAGTGCAACGGTACCATGCTTTGCAGTCCGTCATTTCCGTCCAAAGGGAATTTAGGCGGGAGTTTGGCGGTAATCCCCCGAGTAGATGGACCATTATGAGGTTTGTAAACATGTTTGCCGAATCTGGAAGCATCGCACGAAGGCCGTACCATCGAGATGCCAATGTTCGGGTTCAGGATACAATCGCAGCAGTAGCATCTGCAATACAGGCCAATCCGAACGTTTCGACCCGAAACTTATCGGGGCAAATTGGAATTAGTAGACGGTCATTACAACGGATACTTCATGACGATTTAAACTTGTTTCCGTACATAGTCCAAATTACTAGCAAGTTAAACCCTCAGGATTTGCCTGTTCGCCTGGAATTTTGCCAAAAAATGATATCAATGGCCGAAGAAGACAACACATTAATCAATTGTTTGTTCATGTCTGATGAGGCCCATTTTGATCTTAACGGCAATGTAAACAAGCAAAATTGCCGTATATGGAATGAGTCTAATCCAGAAATGCTCCATGAGACGGAACTGCACCCAGAACGAGTCACTGTGTCGTGCGCAGTTTCATCAAGGTGTATTGTCGGGCCGTACTTCTTTGAAGAAAACGGTGTAACCGTTACTGTCAATGGGGACCGTTATTTAAAGATGTTGAAGGAGTTTTTTTACCCAGAACTGCGCCGAAGACGTATATCATTCAACAGCGTTTGGTTTCAGCAAGATGGAGCAACTGCACATATAGCCAGACCAGTTATGGCGGAGCTAAACAAAAAATTCGCAAACAAATTAATTTCTAGGAACTCCACTCTTCGCTGGCCTCCAAGGTCACCTGACCTGACTGCACCAGACTTCTTTTTATGGGGTTATGTCAAGCAAGAGGTGTATAAAACGAAGCCCAGGAATTTAACTGAATTAAAGCAGTCCATAACGACAATAATTGAGGCGATCCCAACTTCAACTCTTCAGGCCGCAATGAATAATTTTTTGACCAGGTGCCGCATATGCGTGGGACAGCGTCATTTGCGGTCTATAATCTTTAAAAACAACTAACTATTTAAAATAAAATTTAATTTTCTAACCAATAAAAAAAAAATAAATGAAATACATCGATTAAAAAAAAAGTTATTTGAATTTCTTATTGTAGCACAATTGGTGCGCCACCCGTACAAATTCAAAATATTCCTTTAAACGCGTTCTTTAGTCCACAAAAATAATTGAGCTTGCCTTTTATAGCAAAACATAAAATATATATGTATGTATGTATTGTATACGCATATAAACAACTTCCTTAAAACTTTTTTATGTATATTTGGTTTTTTTTTTATTTTTAAGATTCTCGCTGAACAACCAGCACAATTTGTCAAGGTGTTAAGTTCACTCAATTAATCGAAATTGCAGTTAAACGTTTCATTAAATTTTATTATAATCTTGGTTTTTATGTTTTTATGATTTCTTATTACCCGTTATATATGACATAAATGTATCTATAATTAGATACATTTTTTTTAAAACGTTTTCTTTTTAGGCATAAAAATATCAACACTTTTTATTTCCTCGTAAAAAGGAATTTATAGGTATTTGAACACACACATGAGTGTTTAAAGGTGTTAACAAATTTTGTATGGATAAGAAAATTATAAAATTGCAATTATACATACATGTAGCTATGTATATTGTAAAAAGGACTTTTATTTATAAAAAGAATGTTTAAAATTGATTAGAGTTTAATATGAAAATTAACGTTATGTCTCCATCGAGGAAAAAATGACTAAAATCAAAATGAAGATGTTTTTTTTAATCAACAAACAAAATAATCCATTAGAATTTCTTTTTATTAATTAAAATGACATTGAATTAAATACAATAAATTATTGGTTTCTATACATTTTCCAAATCAAATCATAAAAATATTAAAAAAAAAAAATAAAATCTTTTCTATTTCTATGAAATAATCCAAATATTGTGAAAAGGAAGACCAACTATTTTAAAAGATTGATTCGAAATCCGGTGTAGTCTTTTTATTTTATTTTGTTTGTCGTATAAGAATAATAATAAAATCATTTCCAATCACACTCAACGTGCTGAGAAAAATAAATAATCTATATGTATACGAGTACATAAATAAAAAAAAATACAAAATGAAAATAGGAAACAGAACCCCAAATAAATTTGTCATTTTATATTGAAAATTCACCGAACGAAGCACAAGATGACATTGTACTCGTTTAAGGATTCAATTCAGTTCATGGGATTATACATATAGTCATTCAATTGGGTACCACTCTTCGTCGATGAGAAGTGATTGTGTGAATTCCTGAAAAAGAAAAAAAAAATCGACTGAAAACCACATTTTTTTGCTACTTTCTCAACCGGTAGGTAAAAGTTTTTCTGTGTGTAAATCTAATTGTTTAGTTTTGAATTGTATAAGAAAAGAAACTTATATAACTGTTTATATTGAGTTGATTGAAATCTGGGCTTGGAAAAATTCTGAAATAGTGAAATGTTATACGTTTATTTGTCGATGATGTCACGAAATATTTGAAATAAAATAAAAAAAATTTGTATAGTTAACCGAGACTTTTAGTAGTTATCCACACTTCGCCACGCTTTATATTTAGTTTTGATTTGTAGATTCGGTTTTTATAAAAAAAAAACATTTATAATAATCGGCTGCGGAAACGTGCAGTTTCGGAAACAGTGATAAAAGCGAGCAAACCAAAAATTTAAGCTATTTTAAAAAATATTAAAAAAAAAAACAATCGCAAGACTCACAATGTTATCTTATATCTATTTTTAAAGATAATAATCTATTCTTTATCTAAATCTAAATTAGGTTGTTTGAGCAAATAGTTTTTGAAAAATTTATTTTTAAACTAAAAATTTTGAAAAAAAAATTATTATTTTTTTTGTTCAAACTGTAATTTTTCAAAATTTTACGAAATAAAGTAATGTTTTTAATTTCAACATTCAATGCTCTTATTTATTTAAAGTCAAATATTGAAAACCAAAAGGTTCTAGGACTTATGCTTAAAAAAATATTAGCAAATATCTAAAACAACTTCGTTACAAAAAGAAGAAAAATCAAATTCATATGATCATTTCAGCTACCCTACTGGTGTTTTTCAGTTTTTTCTTCTTTTTATAACGAAGTTTTTTTTAGATATTTGCTTATATCTTTAAAAGTATAAGCCTTAGAACCTTTTGGTTTTCAGTGTTTGACTCCAAATTGTTAAGATCATTGAATATTGAATTTAAAAATAGTAAATAATAACGTAAAATTTTGAAAAATTTCAATTGGAAGAAAAAAAGTCTTATTATTTTTTTTTTTTAATTTTGAGTTAGAAAATTGATTTCTCAAAAATTATTTGCTCAAACAACTTGATTTAAAAAGCAAGTTAAGTAATGTATTTTGGTATTTCAAAAAAACCATAGCATGGCAATGTAAATTTTTCCATTGTTATTAAATAATTTTTTTTCTGTTTTAAGTTATTTTTGTATAAAATTGCGCCTCCCACCTTAACGGCGGGAAATAGACACCCCTCACATGCGAAATTTTTTTCGTACCTCAACGCAACCTACACGTTTTAGTCTTTTGTCACACCTTATGGAATGCAAATCACCCTGTATATTATTCCATCGAGTTTTTTTTTATTTTTTTTTTTAAATAACTATTTATTATTATTTTTCTTATTAAATGCATTTCATTAGAAACGTTATACAGTAGGGTGGAGCGTCAAATTTTTTTTTCCGATTAAGCTATTTGAATAGCACTAAAAAGTTGCGTAGTTACGTAAGCTACCCGTAAAAAATAAAAAAAAAAATTGCTTTTCTTAGCCCTCTGCCACAGGTCAAAGTTTTGCAAAATTGGAAAAAAAAGTCGTAATTATTTTTGCTTTGCTCTGTATTTCCGAAAGTATAAATCCTACAAAATAATATTTGTAATGAGAAGAAAGATAATTAAATATCCTATAGAAATGTACAACAATTTATATTGTATGATTAGCCGTTCTCGAGATATATGTTAAAAGGCGCTATACATAAATTCAATTTTTTCATATATATTTGCGCTATGGAAATCTTTTTTATCTGGAGCGAGTCACAAGTCACATCACCCCTTTTGTTGGATAGAACTAGCGATCAGGATTTGGAAGAATTTCTAAAAAAAAATCTCTTATTGGCATGTCATTTTCGGACTTCCTTTGTCACACTCAAGCTGTTGAGTGCTGTGTGAAGATGGTGACCGAAGCTTCAATAAAATAAATAAAAAATAAGATATATTCTCGAAATATATTGCCATTTTTCCACACAAAAAAAATTACAACTTTAAAAATAAAAAGTTTAATTGTGTTAGTTTCTGAATGGCGTATTATGAATTTTTAAGTTTTTATTGTCAAGTTTGTGTTAATTTATTTGTCTTAATAAAGTTAATATATTATAATTTGTGTTTTCTTTTTTCATGAATGATATCATATAATTTGTTTCAAACTTGTGACATAATTTTAACTTTCCGAAAAAAAATTTTTTTTTTTTCAAAAAGTCGAAACTTTGAGCTAAGGTAGAGGGCTAAAGACTTAATCCAAACTTTTTTTTTTAAATGTCAAATTATTCTACGCATCGAAACGCAAGAAAATTGAGGTATTCGAAATTGATACAAAAACTTTTATTTTTCTCCATACATCGACGCTCCACCCTATTATTCAAGTCAAGTTGTAATTTTTTTTTGTGTGGAAAAATGGCAATATATTTCGAGAATATATCTTATTTTTTATTAGCTCGTCTCTGGCCTTTTCACCAGCTGCTGTTATTGAAGCTTCGGTCACCATCTTCACACAGCGCTCAACAGCTTGAGTGTGACAAAGGAAGTCCGAAAATGACATGCCAATAAGATTTTTTTTTTTAGAAATTCTTCCAAATCCTGATCGCTAGTTCTATCCAACAAAAGGGGTGATGTGACTTGTGACTCGCTCCAGATAAAAAAGATTTCCATAGCGCAAATATATATGAAAAAATTGAATTTATGTATAGCGCCTTTTAACATATATCTCGAGAACGGCTAATCATACAATATAAGTTGTTGTACATTTTTTATAGAAAATTTAATTATCTTTCTTTTTATTACAAATATTATTTTGTAGGATTTATACTTTCGGAAATACAGAATAAAACAAAAAAATTTACGACTTTTTTTCCAATTTTGCAAAACTTTGACCTGTGGTAGAGGGCTTACGTAACTACGCAACTTTTTAGTGCTATTCGAATAGCTAAATCGGAAAAAAAATTTGACGCTCCACCCTATTATACAGTCCTATTTATTTGTGCAAAATTTCAATGCTCTATCTTTAAAAAAAAAAAAGTTGTAAACTTTTGATCCGAAACATACCATTATTTTTCGCTGTGCGGCGCAGGGCCCTGATTCTGCGAGGTCGCATAAAAAGTACTTATGTGTAAACAAAACTCCTATTAATTGGCAATTTTTTAGTCACCTAAATCATGTTCATACAAAGTAAAACATTTGAAAAAAAAATAAAATATTTTTACAACTTTTTTAAAATTTTGAAGAAAAAAAAAAAACATTAAAAAAGAACTTAAAAAATTAAATACTTGTTGATATTTTTCTTGCTTAAGAACAAATTATTTTAAAAATTAAAAAAATGCAATATTGTTGAAACATGTATTAGGAAGCATATCACATTTAAAAATTATAATAAAATCTGTCAAGCCGTTAATAGCTTATAGATGAATAATAAAAAAAAGAAAACAAAATTAAAATAAAAATAAAAAGTACTAAAAATATTGAATTTTTCTTATTTTTTTTTTGTTTAAGAAAAGATTATTTTAAAAATTTTTTAAATGCAATATTGTTAATACATAATACTATATTATATATAGTTGTATAAAAAAGGTGGAAAAGTAAGGTAATGTTTTTTTTAAATAAACTTATTTCCGTAATGGGTGATTCTCTGCCAACTGTGATTCCTTGTGTCCAGGGCTTTATTTGTAGCTTAATGTAAAAATGTCTTATGAATTTCTGGTTTGAATTGTGGAAATAAGTTGGTACTACAATTTACATTACAGATTGTTTAAAAATTTGCTACCCTTTCTCCTTGACTTGAAAAAGTATACTCAAAATGTCAGTACCGTGGCATGTCCCATCCTTATTTTTCCAATTAAATCTAAAATTTTCTATTAAAATATGTACATCATTGAATAAAAATGTTGTTCTCAGAAAAGTTTGAGTACAATAGTTGCTTGATTATATTTTGAGAATATCAAGTCAAAATATTTGCTCTCTAATTAAATAATAATAATTGAATGTTGTCCACGGATTTCATTTGCTTTTTGAATTCAAAAGATTTACCGCTGAACCGCCATTTTGTTTTTAGTTTTATGGCATTTGTGTGGTGCCGTTTGAAAGAGGCACTATTTATTTATTGTTACAAAAAGTCAATTTATTTTACTTACGTAATTTTGCTGTAAGAGTGAAGTGTTCTTATTCTAAAATCGTGTGTCACAAAATTAACTGTCAGTACCGTGGTAGTATTATCCAAGCGTGTTATGAAATTTGTTGGTTAATTAAGTCATATAAGTTAAAATTATAACGGATTTTATTTTTCTCAGAAGCTTTGTGATATGAAGTTATATTAAAGCCTAAATGTCAGTACCGTGGGTGTCAGTACCGTGGTATATTTATTTATAATGAACTTAAATTAAATGATTTCAGGCGATTTTGCTAAAAATCTTGTTATTTTTTTATTGAGAATGGTACCAGTACTTCGGGCAAAACATATTAAAACAAATTTGTGCAATAAATATTGAGTTATAACCTAGCATAAAAATAAAGACTCCAACCTCAAAGAACAGATTTGAAAAACTAAAAAAACATACAATTTTGAATAAAACATTGGCTTTTAAAGTTGAAAACGTCAAAACGTAAGAGAGAATTTAGAAACTCAACAAAAATATTGTCAAAAAGACTTAGAACGCATAAAAATTAAAAAATTAAAAGTCAGTGTCAGCACCATGTCTTCGAGATTTAGTACTTTTTACGATATTTTTTGTTCCTTAAAAGTTGTAGTAAAATGCTATTACAGATTTAATACCATGTCTATTTAAAGACAAATAAAATAAAAAAAAATAATTTTCAATGACTTTTAATTTTAGCAAAATTCTTATTTAAAAAATAACAGTTGGCAGAGAATCACCCTAATGCGTTTGTTTTGACTACAATGTAATTTTTTTTTAAATTACTTTTGGCATTGCAGTCAAAATTTTTTTTATTTTTCTGATATAACAATATTTAATCAAATAATTGTATGACAGCTTTCCGTTTTGAATGAACTTACAAAAATTTTACATTTTCCCTCAGTTACTCACTTTAAAGTGCTTATTATCAAATTTAAAGCAAAATGTTCCATTTGTTAAGTCTGTAGCTCAAATTACAGTCGACAAATGGACACGCACGGGCTCACGTACCATCAAGAGCAAGTTTGTGCAGTTTATCGTTTAATTTTCTTAAATGTCTGCTATAGTAGTCAACTTTTCATAAAACATCCTAAGGGTATACAATATTTTTGGGAAAAATATGCAATAATATTTTTTATTACTGTGTACATTAAATTCATATTACATACATGTATTATTAATAAAATAATTAAAGCAAGTTTACATTCGTTGTGGTTTAAAAATAAAATTCATTTTAATTTTACAATAATGATTTCATATCACTGAAGTCGTACATGTGCAATAAGGTAGATAAGGACATATCAGATATCAATATTATTAAAAATTATTTTTATTTTAATATTAAGACATCAATATTCAATATATCCTGAATACCTACATATTATTAATTACAAATTAAAACTCAATTTTCTTTGCATGCATTAAAATGCCTTTGCTTCCGTTTTTTTTGTTTGTTTTTATTTTTTTTAAATATTTTTCTGTTTGTTATATTGCCACCAACAACAATAATACACTTCACAGGTTCTTTTATCCATAAGCAATTCCCTTAAGGACATAATAATGTATATATGTATGTATGTACAAAAGTATTAATTCTCCCTTTCATCACTCACCAGCAGTCATCACTCTTCGGTTATTTATATGAATAAATCCGTTCCATTGTTGATGTTCAAAAATGCATACATTTCTATAATATACAAAAAAATATATATATATACATATATAATATAGGTATGTAGGTATATTTAATTTTCTCTTTTTTTTGTACAAAAATTTTACAAGCTTTCGTGTTTGTTGGAATGAAGTGTTGGAAAAATATTTCCACGGACACACACAATAAAACTCGTTACTCTTTATCTTTTGTCACATTTTAAGTGCATTTGCTTATCCTATATAGAAAGGACTGATGGACTATGCAATGTTTTTAAATGTATTCTCTTTTATTAAAAATTTTACAATAAAGGTGGTTCGCGAGTTCACTTAAAACTTTATACTACTTTATTTTTTTGCGTTCGAGTACCTACCTATAGTCCTATACGTTGGAGTTATCTATTATGTTATATGATGTTTAATGTTTATGTACTTTATCAATATTTTTGTAATGA
Organism: Epistrophe grossulariae; assembly: GCA_929447395.1. NCBI lineage: Eukaryota > Metazoa > Arthropoda > Insecta > Diptera > Syrphidae > Epistrophe > Epistrophe grossulariae. The sequence continues at coordinate 139,986,386 of OV839566.1, forward strand.
ACTTTAGTATTTGTAAAATGCCAGCATGTTTAAACTTTTTTCATTTCAACATGTCATTAAAAGTTTTAAATTAAAAAAAAAAATAATAATAATAATCAATATAATAAAATAGATCAAAACTAAAAAACATTCTTAAATTAATATTATGAACATAAGATAAAGCTTTACGTATATGAGTTTCATTTTTCAGAAATAAGGAATATAAAACGTATGTTTTAATAAATTTATTTATTTGTACGTTATGCACATATGTAGGTATTTGAGGTTAAAAAGTCATTAAAAGTTCAAAACAAATCTAAAAATTGAATGTTCAGAAATTACAACAAATAAATAAATAATTAAATTGCATTCCAATTTATTTAGTTATCACTTGTATATAACCAGGGCCTATTGACAAAAAATTCTCAACCTGTTTGCGAGTAATTGGCAGAAATGAAGGGGATCTACAATGTTCTGCCGAATCCGAACGGCAGAGATGAGAAGATCTTTTTCCTGACAAGCGAGATGCTCTTGGAGGATTTGTCAATTTTTCGCAAGAAAAACATTTCGTTTTTTTTTTTTTCTTGGTGGCATAGGCTTGGAATCGAATCAAAAACCTTCGGTGGTGTAACAATCCTACGCACTGACCGCATTACGCCATGGGCTACTTCAACAAAATAAGAACCTAAATATATGTACATATATGAAATCATGTAACAATCATATTTTAATCTTGCATATTGGTGATTCTCTGCCAACTGTGATTTTTTAAATTAAAATTTTGTTAAAATTAAAAGTCATTGAAAATTAATTTTTTTTTATTTTATTTGTCTTTAAATAGACATGGTATTAAATCTGTAAGAGCATTTTACTACAACTTTTAAGGAACAAAAAATATCGTAAAAAGTTTTAAATCTCGAAGACATGATGCTGACACAGATTTTTTATTTTTGAATTTTTAAACGTTTTTATTCATTGTGACAATATTTTTGGTGAGTTTCTTAACTCCCTCTTACGTTTTGATGTTTTCAACTTTGAAAGGCAATGTTTTATTCAAAATTGTATGTGTTTTAGTTTTTTAAATTTGTTTTTTGAGGTTGGAGTCTTAATTTTTATGCTAGGTTATAACTCAACATTTATTGCACGGATTTGTTTTTATATGTTTTGTCCGAAGTATTGGTACCATTCTTAGTAAAAAAAATAACAATATTTTTAGCAAAATTGCTTGAAATCATTTAATTTACGTTCATTATGAATAAATATACCACGGTACTGACACCCACGGTACTGACATTTAGGCTTTAATATAACCTCATATCACAAAGCTTCTGAGAAAAATAAAATCCGTTATAATTTTAATTTATATGACTGCAAAAGGAATACAATATTCTAAAAATCACCCCAATAAATTTCATAACACGCTTGGATAACACTACCACGGTACTGACAGGTAATTTTGTGACACACGATTTTAGAATAAAAACACTTCACTCTTACAGCAAAATTACGTTAGTAAAATAAATTGACTTTTGTAAACAATAAATAAATAGTGCCTCTTTCAAACGGTACCACACAAATGCCATAAAACTAAAAACAAAATGGCGGTTCAGCTGAAAATCTTTCGAATTCAAAAATAAAATGAAATCCAGGGACACAATTCCATTAATATTATTTGATTCGAGAGCAAATATTTTGACTTGATATTGTCAAAATTTAATCAAGCAACTATTGAACTCAAACTTCTCTGAGGACAACATTTTTATTCAATGATGTATTTTAATAGAAAATTGTAGATTTAATTGGAAAAACAAGGATGGGACATGCCACGGTACTGACATTTTGCGTATACTTTTACATGCCAGGGGGAAAGGGTAACAAATTTTTTGAACAATCTGTAATGTAAATTGTAGTACAAACTTATTTCCACAATTCAAACCAGAAAATACGGAAATTTTATATTAAGTTACAAATAAAGCCCTAGACACAAAGAATCACAGTTGGCAGAGAATCACCCATATGCTACACGCAGAAAAATTATCGGTTGAAAACTACGTTAAACTGATTTAAGTTGAATAAAAAACAAAACAGGTTAAATTACACGAGTCAACTCGTTTAAAAAAATTATTTAAATCTAGACACCGATTCGGTGGTTAATGTGTACTAAAATTTATTTCCTTCAGATTTAAGGAACACATAAAATAAAATCCAGTGTGATGAAGTTTAAATACAAAATGAGAGTCTACTAGTCTTTTCTTTACTCAATTTATGACGGTTTTCTTTGTTATGAGCGAAGACTATCTGATTTTTAATTTTAGACTCAAAATATAAGAAATAATAAAATGTGTAAATTAAAAATCATAATTTGATACATAAAACAGGGTCATTCGTTTCGTAGTTTCAAGTTGGTAGCGTTGGAATTTGACACCTGTCAAACTCAGCTGTCATTTGAGGTGTCATAATATTAGCTGAATGTTTGCCATTTACGATAATGGATCACTTAACAATCGAAGAATGCGTTAAAATTATTAAAAGTTACTACAAAAGTGGTGATTCAAAAGTAGTCAGTTTTCGAGCATTTTTCGAACAACATTTTCTTCAGCAATGAGGCACATTTCTCACTCGATGGGTATGTAATAAACAATATTGCCGTATATGCGGGGCTCTAAAAACCCACGAGTGATCGAAGAGGTGCCGTTGCATCCAGACATAGTAACTGTTTGGTGTGTTCTATGGTCAAAAGGTGTCATTGGTCCGTATTTCTTAGATGCCAATGGGCAAACAGTTACAGTTAATTCGGAGCCATATGGTCGAATGATAACCTATTTTTTTTAGCCGGCAATTGAAGAACATGACTTGGATGATATGTGGATCCAACAAGACGGGGCAACACGCCACACAACACGACCAATTATAGTTTTATTGCGTGAGAAGATTCCCGGTCGCGTAACTTCACGTTTTGGCGACGTCAATTGGGCACCAAGATCATGCGATTTGACACCGTTAGATTTTTGTCTGTTGGGCTACGCAAAAGACCGTGTTTATGCGAATAATTATCGAACAACAGCCGCATTAAAAACCAACATTATTCAAGCTATGGCTGAGATACCGCCTGAAATGTGCGAAAAAGTGGTTAAAAATTACATTAAAATAATCGCATACTGCAAATCTTCCCTAGGGGGCCGTTTGAGTGATTTTTTTTTTCACACTTAATGGCAAAATCCAATCTTTATAATAAAATAAAATTTTCATGAAATATGTTTCACTGTCTGTGCTTTATTTAGCTCCACTTTCGAAACCGAAAATTGTGTGACCCTTTATAACTAGATTTTTGAACAAAATCAGTGTTAATTTTTTTTTTAATTTTCAGTTTGAATTTTTTTTATTTTTTTTATAATTTAATCAGAAAACAATGGATAGGGCTTTTAAGACAATCTTTTTAGCATATTTCGGGAGGAAGTGTTGCCATTGCTTTTTAATAATTTTGCATTCATTTTAAGTCAAGGTTTTAGACAATTACCCCTCCTGCTTAGATGGGGGAAAATAGACCTGTTTTCTAAAACAATTTTTATGGATTTTTAACTTTGGAACACCTACGTAAAAATGTGTTAAAAAGAAAAATAAAACCAAAAATATAACAAACATTTTACAGCAAGAAATTGTTCGATATTTTTAGTGGGTTATTTCCAATTCAAATTGCGCTTAACGCCAATTTTTACAAGTTTTCAATAAATAAAATTTTAGCGATTACATGAGTACGTAAAGGATTTATATGTATGTAATACATAATGTTCTACAAACAAAGATATTATTTCTTAATTTAAGACCGAATGTATTAGGGTGGGCGTTACAAAAAAAAAATATCCTGGATGGGTCTAAATCAGCTCCAAATAAAAATGGAAATGAAAATAATTTTTGCAAAAACTATTCATTAAAATAACTGGATTTAAAAAAAAAATATTAGAATGAATGTTTTTCTTTGAAAAAAGTTATAATGTTGTAAGTTTTTTCGTTGATGTTTAATAAATTTTTATCTATTTTGAGTAATTACATATTTAAGAAAACTGCCCCACCCATCTAAACGGGGGGATATACTACCCCACTCCCATAAATTTTCTGTCTTGTCTGATTTCAACCTACCATTCCCCTGCTTTTTTTTAGATTTTATCGGAATCACCCGATATTCATTTTAATATAGCTTAAATTCTTAACGGCTTACAGCGTCGCGTCGCGGTCGGTAGGAAATGAAAATAAAAATTTGAAGAAATTAGGGAATTATTTTTTCTTCATTTGGAGCTGATTTAGACCCATCCAAGATGAATTTTTTTTACCACCTAAATTAACGACCACCCTATGCATAATTTTATGTAAGTATAGGTGCAACAACACCATTGCAAATTCTGTATACCTACATAATATGTTCAAATTGCTCATCTTGGGATGTAATAGTGAAACTTTTTGATAAATGGATTCAGACATGCAGATATTATTATGTGTGTTAGAGTAAAGTCTTAGTAGTTAGGTTTACCATATTTATAACTATGTTCAGTTTAACAAACTCCTCATTCCATTAAATATCTTATTTTTCTTTAGCTTTATAGTACGACGACCAGGTTCTCTGGTCTCGTAAGGACTTTTGATATAATGGGCGGTTCATGTCTGCCCATATTGCTATCATCATTCCTGAGGTTAAATAAGAATCAGTTATAGTTATGTGTGTATAAGGGAACGTTGGCAAAGAAAAAGATATAGACTTGTCAGGAAACGGAATTTTATAAGAATTGATTTTTATCAGAAAAGAGGATTTAGAGAAACTATGTAGGTAAATATAATATAAAATTGTATAATATTATGCATTTTGTGTTTAGGGTCTTGATGTTTAAGCTGATGTATGTAAGTAGCTTGGAAATAAATTAAAATAAGAAAAAATGTGCATGCAAAGGAAATTCAAAACTCTGAACCAATTTATCAAAGGAAGTACTTATTTATATTAAAATTCTGAGAATATTTGATTTATTACATGTTTGATGTATTAAATTATGAAATAAATTTTAAAAGACTTTTTTGAAATTTATATCATAATATCATATAAATTTTTTTGTCTCTCATTGTTATACAATTTCTAATTTAAAAAGATACTTTTATAAAATAAGATTTTAGTTGTCGCGTCGTTTTGTTTCTTTTTCTACACTGGCTTAAAAGTTTCTTTTGAAATTAAAAATAATCGGAGTGAAAAATATTCTAAACACATCTTATAATAATCTCAGTTCTTAAAAAATATCAAACTAAAATATGTCACTGGCCAAACTTTTAATCGTTTGCTCCCCAAATTCCCATGGGGTAATGGTTAGTGCGTTGGAGTATCACGCTGGAGGTCTGCCAATCGAATCCCAAGCTTTCCTCAGATAATACAAAACAATACAAATGTATCATTTTTTTTTAGTGACAATCCTCCTTGTCGTGTATCTAAAATACTCAAAAGTGCCTCTCTTGTTAGCCGTATGGATTCGGCAGAAAATCGTAGGTCTCCTCCTGCCAAGTGTCAGGAGTGGTAATTGGCATTAGGATTTTTTTTCTTTCGAACTGTCGCGTCACCAATTTTTTTTTTTATTATAAACCTTAATACAAAATTTTCTCCAATCTTTAACCAAGCTTAACTATGGACAAACATTTAAGGCGAGTGGTATGCAGCTTCATCTAAAAAAAATTAAATGTTTGTTTCTTTCTTTATATCATCATTTACTGTCAAAAATTTAGCAAGAGAATTAATAGTTCGGCATATTAATCCTCCAGCAAAATTTTGATACATTTTCTAATTCTTGAATTCTTGGTAAACCAACTTCATATTATATGTTTTTCGAAAAATCAAAATGAAGGAATATTTTGGAAACAAAATGATTTATCTCAGGAAAGAAAAAGAATCCATATTTTATTGGATTAAATTCACATGAAATTAATGAAAAACAAATTCATTGAAATGGTTAAATATAATTTCTACTCAGAGAAGACAATTTTTTTTAGATTAGTTAACTGTTTAATTAGCTTAATTTTAAATAGAACTTTCGCTTCTCTTAGAGTATTTTATACCACCAAATATGATTCTGATGCTATTATGAATCTCTCCCGCAGAAAAAAATTCCCACCAAAAAAAAAGAATTCAAATGAACTGACAGCCAAATTCCCCTGATGGATTTTCTGTGTAGCATTTTTTTCTTTTGAATTAAAGTACACACTTTTGTTAAAAATATTAATTTATCCTTAAATATTTATTACGTATATTATGTTTATTACCGTATTGTCCAAAATTGAGAATTTCTACTAATTTTAGTGAAAAGTGTGTCAAAGTTCATATGCATACAATAATACAAAAATTACAGTGTTTCAAAGTAAAGGAACGCACTTATTATTACAGAGGAAGAAGTTAAAAAAAATTAGTGTTTAGTATATTTTTTCTAAAATTTTATGGAATGTACTTTTAATTTTCTACGAAATTTCAATTCCACGCTATTTCGAAATAGCGTATATTTAAATTAAAAAAAAAATGAAAATTATGATTTTTATTTGGATAATAATTATTAAAAATAACGGTGCCACAAATAGTATTGTATACTAAAGGAGAAATATATATATAGCTATATTTAAATATGGAAATTGGTCATGGACAAAGTCATGGAGGACATTTTTGTCCGATGTGGTATTTAATATACATCAACCTATAGAATTAATTAGAAATAACATTCTAAAAAAAAACGGTGCACAGTGGTCCGTTTCGACTTTTTTGATATCTTAAATTATAACTTTTTAACGAATAAACATATATCGTAACATTTTGTTTCATCATTAAGGGAATTTTTAACCTGGTTATAGTTTTAAAAATAGCTACACAGGCGTTTCAGAATTTCCTTTTTTATAACGAATTTTTACAAAAGGTGATGGAAATAATTTGTATTTCACTTTAAAAAAAAAGTCAAAATTTCAGTTCTTAAGTAACAGCACAGTAAAATTGAGTGGTAAAAAAAGAAACCATATCAATACGAGTGGCGAAAAAAGGAAAATACATAAACCATGTTTTCATTATTATTTTTTTTTTGTTTAATAAGTGTATAAATTTTATTTTTTATCTCATGTTAAAGCCAATAGTTTAGTTTTGGAAAATTTAATTTTTAAACTCAAAATTTTGAAGAAAAACAAATTAGATTGACTCAAATCTCTCTATTACAGCTCTATGCAATTTCATGCAGCTAAATTTTTTAAAATAATTTTTTTTCAGCATTAGGCAATAACTCCCAAATCGATGGCCCAAAAAATTCTGAACAATTGTTGTTGTTTTTCTTTTTCTCGATTTGGGTGTAATTTCTAATTTTTTTTATTTTTTTTTTGTAAAGAAAAAAACGCCCAAAATAAAAATTTTAAAATTCAAATGGGAATTATCGCCCAAAAAAAATCCAGAAAATTAAATAACGCCCAAATCTTAGGAAATAACGCCCAAATCTTAGGAAATAACGCCCAAATCTTAGGAAATAACGCCCAAATCTTAGGAAATAACGCCCAAATAATAATAAAACTCATTGCCTCAATGTTTATGCTCCGCGATTTTTTTTCTATAAATATTGATTTTTATTCAATTGGGTTATGAGAATGCATAAACGGCGAATCACACAAAATTATTCAAAAGCTTGATAGCCACTATCGTTAATAATTATGCAGTCAAAACAAGCTTATGAATTCCAATTCACTAATTAACTTATGAATTTTTTTTTTTTTAATTCATAAGTCACTTACTTGCTGGTGAATTACATAAGTCACTTACCTACTTGCTTGTGATTTAATGTTTTTTAAATCATAAGTAACTTACTTGCTTGTGAATTACATTTTTTTAATTCATAAGTCACTTACATGTTTTTCAATTAAAAATTTTTAATTCATAAATCACTTACTAGCTTATGAATTAAATTATTTTAATTCATAAATCTTTTACTAGTCACTAACTAGCTTGTGAATTTAAAACAAGCTTAAGCTAACAAGTGACTTAAGCTTTTTCAACCCTGGATACATGTACAGTAGGAACATACCTAAACACAAACATAGCAACATTAGTATTCATCTTCAATTAGGTTTAACCTATACCAAATTTTCTGCCCATATCAAGTTTTTCATTTTCATCTTTTGTTTGAATAAATTCAATTGAAGATATTTGAATACCTACACACAAAATATTTTTAGAAAAGACAAAAGCAAATAAAAAAAAACAAAAATGAGGACTAGGTATGATGATTTTAATAAAAATATTATTACCAAAGTTATTTTTCTCTCTGAATCTATATGACCTTGACCTTGACCTTAATATTTAAAATTTTCCTTATATCCTTATACATATATATCTTATAGGTATTATTATTAGAAGAACCAACAGGTTGTTTATTTGTATACGAACAAAAAAAATACATATTTAGGTATTTTCTTTCTCGACCAACATTCAAGGATATATAACCACCATAAATATCATTAAGGAAGTTTTCCAAAAAAAAAACAAACTTTTTATTATTTTCACCGTTGATTTCATTAAATAAGTTTCTCTTTATATAATAATAAAATATAAAAAAAAATAATACAGTGTTGGCTTTATAATAATGATGAGCATCCTTGGCATATTATATTATGCGGACATTGAAAAAGTTATTTCAAACCACTTTACCTTCATTCTATGCAATCATTAATTCAATACAATCATGGATCTAAATATAGTTCACTTTACTTATCAATATAATATTATGTATATATAAAAAAAATCAAAACCTATGTTCCGTTAAAGAAAATGCTTTTAATCAGATGTTTGATCTACCAATAAAGTCCTTTTTCTATAAAAATAAAATAAAAAAACTTTCCCAAATTATGAATAAATTTCTATTCATCTCATCTCATCTCAAAAAAAAAAAAAAAAACAAGGAGAACCTCATTTAAACACCCCAAAATAAGATCCTTACAACTAACGATATATTATACAAAAAAAAAAAAACCCTTGAAGCCTATTCATACAAACAAATAAAATTCCTAAGTACATCGTGTCCTTATGAATATAGTCAACTTACTCTCAACACAACTTTTCCTCATTTAATTACGAAAAAAAGAAGAAATAAATGAATAAACTCACCGAAAAGGAAGTAAAAAGGAACAACACAAAAAAAATAACAAATATAAGCTGATTGTGTCAATAATCATGAAATGCTCCACCCAAAAATCAACACAAAAAAAAAGGTCCTTTTGCACCATAAACATGTTTATAAGGCTGAATCTATATCTATAACTTTGGTTTTGTGCAAAACTCTAGGTATATGAATGTATTTGTGCCTAAATAATTTTTATATCCAAAAAACCACCCACGATTGATATCACATATAAATAGCATGCATATTAGAATTCAAAACGGTATTCATTCATTCATACATATGTATATATAGGAATTAAGGACTCCAGTTCTCATTTCGTATTGGAGAGTTCTCTATTTAGGTAAGTGAGTAGGAAGCAAGAAGTGTGATTTTATTATGACACGATTGCAATATCAATTAAGAACATTGTGCCATGAATATAGTTTTTGTGTGTCAAAGTTTTTTTTTATTTTTTATAAAGAATGCGGAGAAAGTTCGGAAGGAAAATGAATTTTCAGAAAAAAAAGCTTTCACATCATTTCGATGACATAAATCAGCTGATTCTACAACCCTCTACGATATTCCAGTGGACTAACAGCTGATTGTTTTCCATACAAAAAAATAACAACCATTGCGCTGTGCCATCATGGGCTTCCCATAAAATAGGTATCTCTCTCTCTCTGTGGCTCTCTCTCTCGAAAGATACAAAGGAACAACCGTGTAACCTTCATTTGAACCATGTTGGCCTAAACTGAGTAAAGCATGTTTACAGGAAGCTATATGTATATAGGGTTGGAGATTTTGTGGGTCTTTAATAAGCATTTTACCCATAATATACAGCGTACACACCCCAAAATTTGTTGAGGCAATAAGTGTACAAGAGAGTCTAGTCAAGAGCGAGAGAGAGTGTCCTCATAGGAGACACAATATTTGTGAGTTAAGATTCGAGAGTATTTTTTAGAGAGAGAGCTATAATCAACACTGCTGCATACAACACTATGGTTTGTATCCTATTTTCCTATCCTAACGCAAAATGAAAAGACAACAAAAAAAACTCACACGAAAAGGCCTCCCAACTGATGCAAAAAGAGATGAAAAGGAAAAAAAAATGGATGCTGGAAATTAAAACTGTATCAGCCGAAATGTTGTTTGCCATCATAATATGCTCAGTTTCAATTGGACCATGTAAGATACCGGGATTGTGACGCGCGGTTAACGGATTTTTTTTGCCAATATTCTTCTCAACAACTAAATAAATCTCATCCTGGATTGTGATTTCTTGTGACGGCAAAATAAATAAATAAAAAAAAAAAACTTTCCAGGCTGAAGAAGAAAAAGATTCGTCGGAATTTCCTTATTTTTTTGTTTGTTTTGTTTTGTATTTTTAATCAAATAAATTGTAAAAAAAGGCAATTTCATGCTATAAAAACGAACAAAAAGTCCTTTTTTTTCTTTGCGTCATCTATATAAGAAGGATTTACATGCGGCTCGTTGAATACTTATTTGAACTTAAAAAAAAGAAAAAAAGAAACGGAACTGGATGTCTATATTATGTACCTATGAATGTGTATAGTGTGTGTATTGAATAGTATTGTGATTTTGGAATTAATGAAACTATACACACAAAATTCCTAAACCCTTTTTTCATATTCTTCTGGGCTAATACCTTCGTTATACAACTGGGATTGCTAAAAAATAAAAAAAAAAATAAAAAAGGATACCGGAGCCGATTTTGTGTTGTTTTTTTTTTTTTTTTACTCGTCGTCCAGTTTTTAGACAGCCGCCCATTTATAAATGCTAAAACTTCATCATATAATTTGAAGAAAAAAATGAATTCTTCCGGTAACCGGGATATTTGTCATGAATATTTAACATAGTGATGACAAAGGAGTGACAGAAGAGATAGGTGATACCACACATTTTTCCTTCAGATTGTGGGTTAATCCTTTCTTTATCATAGAGATATCAAAAGAAACAAAATAAACCAAAATACAAAAAAAAAATTAAAAAAAAAAAAACCTGAAGATGAAAGTTTTTTATAAAAACCCAAGTGAAGGTCCTTGTTATCCTTACCAAATTGCAGGAAGACCATATATGATAACATGACATTTTGATTGATTGTTACCTACGAAACGATAGTCCTTTTTTTAAGTTACCTTATAGCTTTCTACATCATACCTAAACCCTGTATCTATGCCATAGTATAGAATATCCTTTTTACCTTTTTGGCCTATAATATATACCTCTGCGAGAAAGTAAACTTTTCATGAGATCCTTCTACTATCTATTATCAGGTATAGGACTCATGAGTGTGTCGACGACCGACGCACAACGACATCATTCACTTTCATCATCAACATATTAACATCCAAATTGTTGTCGCCTTTTCGTCTCTTGTATGTTGTAACCTTTTTTTGGAAATAATCTCCAAAGGATGGAGGTGGTGTATTAATTACAAAATTTTGTTGTGCAAAAGTGTTTTGTATCCCATGTTTTTTTTTTTAAAGAATGTGAATTTGTATGTAGCGTGTGTGGATGGAAACCCTTTTTCCACGTTCTTATATAAAGTGTTGGTCCTTGCATAATTTGTTGGGTGTTAATAAATTATGAAGAGAAATGTCCTTAAAGTGACAAAACATATAGAATCAGGTGATGAAAATTATAGTATTAATTAAATTTTTTTTAAATCAACTCGTACTCGTATTCAGATAACAAGGATCATACACACGCAAACACAAGAAAAGGAGCAATTTATTGAAAGGAAAGAAATTATCCTTGAAGAGTGAATTTGTCTAAAAGTGTACCATATGTTGTGTTTTTTTTTTTCTTCTTTTTTTTGTCAAACAAAAAAGTCCTTGATTGTCCGGTAAATGAAAAATCGTATACTGTGTGTTTATCTTGTGTTTGAAGACCGGTGTCGTGTGTTTGGGTCATCATCGGGTTTATAAGTAGAATATCCTTGTTGTGCAAGGATTGTGCAACACTTTTTTTTTAACACATTAATCACTGTCATTTGTGTGTGCAACATTATACCAAGGATATTAAAATAGAGAATTGTATCCTTTCAAAAGAAGAAGCGGCGGCAGGACGAGAGAAAGAGAGAATTTTCATTTTTGGATAGAATATCTCGTTTATAAAATGTGTGGCTGCGAGGGGAGACTACGTTTCTCCAGGATATATAACAGCTTACTAAGGACACTTATGCTGATTGTTTTTGGATTGGCTAATATAAATAGTGGTAAGTTTATTTGCTTTTGTCATCAAAAAAATATGTGCAAATCGGTTATACCTATTTAGATATGATGTGTGTGTGTTTTCTGAAGAAAACTTATGTGACAACAAGGAACAAAAGTCTCATTATGCCTAAAGGATTTATCATGTTTATTATTTTTGTGACCTAAATTTGGGATGGACAAAATAATATGGTAGAGTTGGGTGGTGCGTTTCAAATGTTGTTCCATCCAATTTTCGGTTTTTTTTTTTGCTTTCTATTTTTGTGGTATATTTACATCTGTCGCCAATGATGATAATAATGATGACGATGAGTTTCCTTTTGTTATGCTTCCCGCACATCCGGAGATTTCCTTTGGGTGTGACACTTTTGTTTTAGTTTTTGTGTGCAGATATATATTATTGAGAATGGTTATAGGGGATATGCGGCCTTCTAGTATTTATGGAATACGATTAAGTTTTTCAGAACACTCTCTTCGAATTATTGATTTTTTTTTTTTTTCAACTTCGGATATATGGTACCTCCACATCCAATGTAAGAGTCATAAAAAATAATGTTACGGATGTTTGTATGTGTTTTTTTTTTGTGGGATATATTTTAGGCGGATATTGGTTCGATGTATGATTTTTTTATTTTTTAAATTGACTTTTTTCTTTTTCAAGTAAAAAAAAAATAAAAAGCAATATATAATTGAAAAGTTTTATGGTTCAAATGTCCTTGAATGTCCGTTCAATCCACTGAGAATGCATAGTGGGATGTAATTGCCTTGTAAAAAAAAAAAAAAAAAAAAAATACAAACTGATAAGGGTTACGGATTTGATATTGGGGCTTTTTATGTTTTTTTTTCTTTTTTTTTCTCCGGAGATTTGACCAAAAAAGCTGAATTTGTATTTTATAACAATGAAATATTGAAATATTGAAATAAGAATACTAAGGTGGAAGTGTTTTTCTTTTGTTTGTGTGTAAGTTTTTTTTTTTTTTTTTTAAAGGATTCTTTGTGAATTAGAATATAAATTGGGGTTTTATTTTATATATTTGGGTTAGATAGCTTGAGGATGAAAATAAGAAAAATATATTCTTTTATAATTCGTTTTATGTTTTATTCTTCTTTAAACAAAGATGACGGGAAGGAAAAACCTTTATTTCTAAGAAAAAATTAAAGATGTCATGACAAAAAAATAGCAGGATAATAAAGGTTTGCTCAAAAAAATAACTGTCAACTTAAAAAAATAAAATAATATTTTAAATCAAAAATTGAAATTAAAATGTGAAAGGTTTATTATGTTAAATTTTAAAATTCGAGTTATGTTTATGTAATTGTTTCTTTTTTTTTTTTGTTAAATTATGTTTTTATTTTAAAAAAATTAAAAAGATCTAAATGTGTTTGATTGCTTAAACTATATATGTGGCCAATAATAGCTGTAAGCATACAATATCATGTTTTTTTTTAATTACTTTCAAGTTTATAGAAATGTAAAAAATTAAATTTTATCATTTAGAAACTTCACAATTTCATAAAATAAAAACAAACTCTTTGAATAGACATTTTTTTGTATGTGAAAACTATAAGATTTATATTTTTTGGTTCGACTATCTCGAGAAAAAAAATTGATTTCAACTCCGGCCTAACTTTATTCTACACACGATTTAATAAATGATTATTATGGAATAATTATTGAAAATTAAAAAAATGTTTTTCTTCTCAAATAGTCTTACTCTTATATTTAATTATATATATTGAACACCTGATAAGAGGTCTTCGAAGATCTTGAATTGTTAATTTTATTATAACAAAATAACATCAGTACTTTAGTTTTCAAAAGCACCTATGTTGGTCGTAACAAGCCCCATTTTCAAAAATGAAATATAGATCATTCAAAAATGTTAACATGTTACGTATGTATGTATATTGTTTATCCAAACGACATGTATACCTTTTGGCAATTAATTTAATTTTGCACTTTTTTTTTGTATTAAAAAAAATAAAACTTGATTTTTTGCATTAAAAAAAAACTATAACTTGATTTAAAAAAAAAAAAAATGATAATAATAATAATAAAACTTGCTAGGCATAGTGAAAACTATCCTTATAAAATCAGTATCGAAAAACAACAGACTAAGGGTGTTTAAAATCAGGGCACTTTTCAATTTTAACTTTAACTAAGAGATATCACCAGAACTCATCAACTTATTTCCCATACCCAAAAAAAGAAAAAAATTGCATAATGAATGACCGCCATAATGAATTTTACGGTTGAAGTCGATTATCTCGGTTGGTTTAGGTATAAAAATGTTTCACAAAAAAAAATTTTATTTATTATTATTTTAGTTCAAACTTTTTTCAAAATTTAAAAAATATTAAATTAAAATATTAAAAAAAATGTGGAAATAAATATTTGATTTTGATTTTTGAATCTTTTTTTAACCAACATTTTTTAAAAATAGAAGCTTCTTAGACCCACTTGGACAAAACTTTTAATTTTTAATTATCTCATTGATTTTAAATATTTTTGAGTCGAATTTGTCTTTTTTGTTAAATATTATTTTGTTCATAAAACTTAAAAAACAAAAATATCTTTAAGATATTTAAAAAAATATGTTTCGGAAATTCTATATTTCAATAACATGCTCATGATTATTTTTGAAGAATAAACATTTTTTTTTTTTCAAAAAATATTAAAAAAAAATATGTTATTATTTTTCTGTTTGAGTATTTTGTTTTATTAATTTGCATTTATGTCATTTGTATATTTTGTTAAATATTTATTATTATCAATTATTCCCATATTTATTTTTATTTAAATTATTTTGTACATTTATTTTTATTAAATAAATAGATAAATATATAATTTATTTTACAATTAATTTATTTGGTTTTATTTATTAAATATTTATTTAATTGGGTATACACATTAATTTATCAATTAACTTCTATTTATTTTTTTAATAGATTTAAGCATTATATGTGATATAATTATAATTATGTAGTTATAAATAATATTCAAATAAAAGTTTTTGTAATTCTTCCCTTCAAATTAATAAATATTCTACTAAAAAACCTTCTCAAAAATCTTATAATGATTTTTTAGTATTAAGATACACATTGTATTTCTGTGCTGCGCATGTGACTTAAAAAATAAACTTTGCAATTTCCTTTGATACGTAAAAAAAATTAAATCTAGCTATCTATGTAGCTACGTTTACATTTATATAAAATATATTTTTTTAATTGCTTCAACAATAATTTTTGACTAAATCTAAATTTATGAATTTTTTTTTTATAATTAAATTTTATGATTTTTTTTTTATAATTAAAAAAAAAATTCATAAATTTAGATTTAGTCAAAAATTATTGTTGAAGCAATTAAAAAAATATATTTTTTTTTTATAATTAAATTTTATGATTTTTTTTTATAATTAAAAAAAAAATTCATAAATTTAGATTTAGTCTGGATTGAAAATTCTTCAAATAAATATTTGAATATTAATTCCCTCAAAATATTTCCTAATTTACAATTTTTTCTAAAATAAGAGAAATAATTTGCTCCCTAGTGTAAGCGTATATGAGAAATAATTCCCTAGTGAAACTTATTTTTAGCGACTTTACCATAGTTTTAAGCACAAAATCAAAAGAAAAGCATTTTCCGATAGTAAAATCTTATGAATTTATAACTTCACTTAAATTTTAAGTTTTCAAAATTATTTTATCGCACTGAGTAAAACAAAAATTTCGATTTGCGTCATTAAGCCAATTACTTATATTAAAATTAAGGCTAATTTGCTAAAAATACTCATACTTTGTTTTTGTTTTGTTTTGATAAAAGACATAACTGCAGCAAGATCTTAAAAAAAAAAAATCATTTTATACGGGCAAAATTTTATGAATTTTTTTTTGGTATTTAATATAATTTGGTGGGGCCGTGGGGGTAAAACCTCCATTTATTCGGTTTAAAACAAGCTAATTATTATTTTAACTTAAAAATACTAAACACCAAAGGTAATATAGGGGTGAAGGATGATGATTCAGAAGACGGAGTTTTAAGGATTTATACGGTAGGTCTAAGTCAAAGCAAGTCATGTTTAAATAAACACACTGAAAAATTAATGCATACCTACATACATACATGCAAAATTGATGAAATAATAAGGAGAGGTTTTAAGCCAAATTCATTAAGGTTTTAGGTATTTAAAATCAATAAAATTACAATTTACACTTTTTTATGTAAGGTACACGACAATGCATTAAAATACAAAAATAACATTTAAATGAAAAAAGTACGTATACGCCATAGTGTACAATTATTTCATAAAGAAGCTCCATTTTTGTTTATAAATGATTTACTATTTTAATAAAGAGTCATTTTATCATCGTTAAATGCTATATTGTCAAAACACAAGTTATCGTGGGGGAGATTTTCCCCAGATATATGTATGTATTTGAAATAACATTTTACCCTATAAGTTATGGTATATAATGTCCGCACTAAGGATTTGCTGATAATTGTACGTTTTATAAAGGCACACGATCGCGATATCAAGTGGTGAATGTGCCCGAAAATTTCGACAGTAAAAGTCGGAAAATCGCAGAGTTGCATACTTTTATTAGTGAATAATAATGATATTATGTGAAAATTACATTTTGTATGTGGAGTAGAAAATATTATTTCTAAGGAATGCTTAAACACTTAGGGATCTAATTTTGACTTTTATAAAAACAAGATCACCAACAGGCGGTGTCACTCTCTTAGATTGCTAAATTATTGTACAAAAATTATTAGATCGTGCCAAAAAATTTATTGCAAATGGTTTTTGTTTGTTCTATATAAATTTCATTTTCCATTTTTAAAATTCTAAAATTAATGAATAGTTCCGTGCGCAGACGAGAGAACTGTAGCTAGTATTAAATAAAATTCAATTGAAAGTTTTCTTGCTTTGGACTAAAATACTATTAAGTTTCATTTATTACATTTTTTGATGTGTAAACATCTATACTGGCGGTAGGGTGAAAAAAAACGTAACGTATCTTGTGATCGTGATTGTGATTCTGTGATTGTGATTCACGTTGTGTTACGTATGTTTACACATCTTAACCGTGATTTCCGGCGCTCACACTTTTTTTTAATTGTTTCATGTGAAAGTAATACATAGTTCTCTGATAATTCAGAGTTAATTAGATACTATCCCTGAAACTGGAGTTTGTAATTTAATAATTTCTTTTATTTTGTTCACTATAATAATAACTAGTTGCTAATTTCTTATCAATTTTTACTTTTAACAGCATATCCAAAGTCCTCGAAACCTCGACCACATTGGATTTTTGAGCAAATAATTTAAAAGAGATAATTTAAAAGGTGAAAACATTAATTTTGTATTATAATCTTAGCATGTTGGCAGGGTATTTTTTTAAGCTTGATGTAGTAAGACCAAAATAAACATGATACAATCACATTAAAAATATCAAACTTTTTACCGCACATAAATATGTATGTATAATGTATATTATATATTTTTTAGGACTCTCTTGATATTTGGTTCTCATAACAAAATGAAACATTTATACCTGCCATTATATTCAAAGGGATTTATTTATATATGTTAGGTAGGAAGTAGGTACCTATCTGTTTAACTGAAAATACAGTAATCATTTAAAAAAAAAAAAATAGAAGTTTCTTAAGGGGGAGTGCATAATGTTGGTTTTGGTCTCATTAAGAACAGCACCATTGAAAAATACCCTTAAGTCATAAAACCATATCCTCATCTTTAGATTGTGCCAAAATAAATATTTTAGTTTCATAAATTTCAACCTCTCGATCTCATACTAAATTGTGGACTATACAAAAAGCTATTTCTGATTTTTAAATTTTTCCTCAATATTAAATCTAAAGTTTTTAGGAATGTGTTTTCTTTTCTTACAATCTATCTATTCTAAGAAAGTTGGATGCTAATCGAAAGTGAGGAAAAATCTTCTAAATTGAAAAAATCTACATCTTCAAAAACCGCAATTAAATATTAAAAAAAAAATTTATAATTTCTTTATAATTTAGTGGATATAAGTGGGTATTGATACAGAAAGCTAATACATTTTCTATCAGTACTGCTTATACTGCATAGCATTTGTAACATTATCTATAAGAATAATTCACCTTCAGATACTAGGTCGAAATATAAACATGTCATAGTCATCATTTAGCGTGGTGTAAGTTGTTAGGAAAATATATAAAGGCCTTACACAATACTAAAGACAACAAATATGACAAAAAAAAAATACATAAATTAATTCGCAGATACAAAAATAACTACAAGTAAATCTATTAAAAAATTAATAAATTAAATAAACAGTGGCAACACTGTTGCAATGTAAAGGGAAAGGTGACAAAATTTGGAAATACTAAAAACGCCTATATACAATTTGTTCTTATATGTGCAACATAAAAATATATTCAATTGTAAACTATACATAAGTTAACATAAAATGCATTTATGTCATTGGCTATATAGAAAGTTAAGTAAAAATTCAGAAAATTTGAGACATAAGCTTAATGAAATAATTATAAGGTCTTTAAAGTAAATAAAATTACAATTTACAAAAATTTATGTAAGGTACTCGAAAAAGCATTAAAAATAAAAAATAAAATTAAAATGAAAAAAGTGCGTATACGCCCCAGTGTACAATTAATTCATAAAGCTCCTTTTTTGTTTATAAATGTTTTACCATTTTAATAAACAGGCATTTTATCACCGTTAAATGAAAACGATCAAGCCAATGTTGTTTTAAAGAAAGCCCAAAGTTTATATATTTTTCTTTACAGAAGCGATATAGAAACAATATACTATACATATAGCTATTGTTAAAACACAAGTTATTGTGGAATTTACAATAACTGATCTACGAATATTTTTGTCTCTGCAATGTATCAAATTCAATCAATTAAAATCAAAATAAATCAATTCTGTAAAATTCAATCTTTTCAATGACTTAGTTGTTTTACCAAATGAACTAGGAACACTATTCCTTGTTGATTTAAAACTGCAATATGTTCTTCCGAAACGTTTTTGAAACAGTGAAAGGAATTATCAAAATAAATATTTTTTTTTGTGCGTTTGAAATATTTAACTTAGAATTTTAATTTTTGAACTTACAAATTAACACCATCACATATGGGAATGTTATAGAAGTATATTTATTTTAATATGCCCATGTTCTGCATTTCTAATGAAATCAAATTGAAATCGAATTTCTATTTCACATGAAATAAAATTCCATGGTCAACAATTCCTTCGATTTCAAAAATTTCACAATTACTCGAACTGTAAAAAAGCAAGGTACACTAAGTTCTAATTGTTTTTTTTTTAAACGAAATTACACTGCAGATGAAAATAAATTTATTATTATTGGCCATTATACATGAAAAAAGAAAACTGGACTCTAAGAAATAATTAGCCGAACAATTTTGCGTGAAAAATTTAATATATTTGACTTTCCTGATATCGGTATGCCTTAATTTGAATTCTTCAGTTGAATTTTATATTATTTTATTTTTATATTCTTATGTTTCCTACGAAAATAATAATAAATGTTATATATATTTAAAGGATCAAAAATATAAAGTTTTACATTTTATACCAAGAAATACAAAACTATCCGCAAATACACCGATTTCACAACGCACAAAAAAGTGAAATGAACCGAAATGCAGAATATCAATTTTCATTTTTTAAATTCCAATTCGCAATTATTATTTTGGACGGAATTTTGGAACAACAAGATTCAATTTTGTCATGTGAATTTACAGTAAATGGAATGCAAAATATGAGCGTAGTAGAGCATATTATTTTATTTTTTATTCCTTCAAACGTCAATTTAGCAAAATGTATGTAATACTATCGATTTGGGTTCAAAATTCTCAATGACATAAATTTTGTTTTTTTTTTAAATTTCGACTTTTTTAAAAAATTTCGACTTTTTTAAAAAATTTCGACTTTATTAAAAAATTTCGACTTTCTTCAAAAATTTCGACTTTTTTCAAAAATTTGGAATGGAATTCTAAAATTCTATATTTCAAAATTCTGTAACTTCATAATTTGTATTTATTTAAAAATTCGGTTTGGTTAAGGACTGTTTCAATATGATAACTAAGTATAAAGTTCTAATTAGTTATCCAACACATAAGTTCGGAACGAGGTCATAAGGCCAAAGGAGAAAAATTCACAATTTCAATTTGACGCACCCGTATATGGGTTGTAAGTCCTGTGATAATTTTTTATTTCCCATTCTTCATAGCGAAGAAATAAAATAAAAACACGGTGTATTAAAAAAAAATTCGGAGCTCTAGTTTTAAATTAAACATTTTATTCAATTTACCTTATGGCTAAAGCTAACAATTTTTCATAAAAAATTTCAAATGTTTTTGTCTTAAATAATTAACAGGTTTTCTAAGTCTAAACCGAAATTAAGGCGTGGTGCAGAGTGTGGGATTAAATGTTTAGCCTTGACCGAAATAAAAGCAGAGCGCGGGATAATTTCATTAGCCCCAACCTAATCGACTCTAAGGCAAAAGCGTAAATCAGGATTAAATCCACGGCCTTATTAGAACTAGGGCGTGGTTGGGATTAAAATCTTAGACTTTAGACAAGTTTGAGGGAAACTAAGCGGGGATATTAACGGTAAATGTCGAAAAACCTTTTAGAAACCACGCCCTTGTTCAGCAGCTTTCTTCTTGGGGCTAATACTAGTCGATTTACTGACGTAGGCAGAACTATAAAGGATATAATCCAGCCACCCAATTCCGTAAAACGAAAACGATGGAACGATATCATTTTGGCAATAGCTGTCCCTATATTTCTTTTTAGATGTTAGAGAGATGTGTATTGGCAAAACGATATCATTTGATCGTTTTAAGGAATAAGGTTCATGGTTTTAGAGGTCATTTTCAACATTTTTTGTGGGTATTCTCTTATTGGTTGCTTAGCTGATGGTTAGGGGCCAGCAATGCAGTGTAAATTCGTCCCAATCTATAAATAATTTTTTTTGGATTGTTGACTAATGCCGCAGCGCTTTGACAATCTTTATGCGTTGGATAACACTAATCGGAACTTTTACTAAACAATTTGAAACAGACCCTTAAATTCCGTATTTCAAAATATCTGCAAATGTTATAAAAAATATTTGCATATTTTATGATCGTTATTCTGAGGAAGAATTTTTTGAAAACAGAATTCTAGAATTTTAATATCTTACCTTGGATTAACAGAATTTTGAAATGCAGAATAATTACTTCGTCCTTGCTTATGTTAAGGTTTTTTTAAGAATTTAAAATATCACCTTCCAAAATATATTTTGGCTACGATCTTGTCGAAACTTGTGCGACACATAAAGAAGAAAACAAAACAATTTAAAAATATAAAGTATACTTATACTTAACTTGGAAAAAAAAAATATTATGAACGCCTTACGATGGCTTGCTTCTCGATGAGCCTTAACTTCTTCCTTCGCTGTAAGGAAAAGGAGAAAAAAAAATCTTTTTGAATAATTTATTCGAGTGTGAGAACAAAAAATCTTTGCATTGTCTTATCCTGGACCCTGGCCATCATACCATATAGAAAAACCGTCGGAAAATTCCGACACCTTTTATTCCTTTTTTTTTTTTTTTTTGTTGCGCAGCAGAACCCAAGACAGGTCATTTTCGTGTGTTTCATATTTCACAAAAAAAAAAGAAGAAAAACATTATATTTTCTTTCGGAAGGATTTTTTTTATTTTTCTGGCTACCCAAAAACTAAGCGAGGAATCCCAGTTTATTATTCAAAAACTTCTTGGTCATTGCCATCACCACTATGCACAACAACGTACATAACGGTATAGCGTATATATAATATATACCTTAAAGAAGCCATAAAGCTCAGTGTGATGATAAAATTATTACTCTGCTCAGAACCGTTATGTTTTTTCATATCCATCGTGCTAAAGAAAGAAAAAAGAAAAAAAAAAAGGAACGCATTCACACACACACATACAAACATAGGATAAAAATCATTTCAGTGAAATTCTTGATTTTTTTTCTTTCTTTTTTTTTTATATTCAACGTAGCGTGTGTTAATGGCAGCCATATAGCATAAAATATTCATTTTTTTTGTGACGAGAATGTAATGCGTTTTTCAGTTTGAACATTTTTTTTTTGCTGGTTAGGTCACAGACCGTGACATTGAATATAAGTATTTTTTTATGTTAAACTTAGAAGGATAAGCAGGTACCTTTGATGACTTATTTTTTTGTTTTCTTTTTCTTTTAACAACGATGTAGAGAGGTAAGGTATATATAGGTAACTCTGCAAAAGATAACAAATATGTTAATGCTATGTTGTGTTTTATACATTATATATGGGTTGTATATTTCAAGATTATTTGGATTTATACTGAATTTAGTAAGGTAACAAAAATATATGTGGGTTCATTTTTTTTTTAAGGATACAAAGGTCGAATCATATATAGCACAAAAACTGAAAATTTGCTTAAAAAGTGGTTTGAGAAAATTAAAATCTTATGTTATGTATGTTGATGATTTTCATTTTTTGGGCCCAGACTTTTTTTTTTTAATACAAAATTCAGAAATTGGATATAGCCGGGAGTAATGTCGTAGGGATAAGAATAAGTAAGATATTAATTTTCAAGACAGTGGACATACCTTACCTGTAAATAAAAGAGGCACTTACATATCGTCCCCTATCTCCCTAACTGACGTATCTGTTTTTTTCACATTGCACAAAAACGCTTCTTAAAGGTGTTGGTTGAATCTTGTTAAAACGATTTTGTTCTTATTGTGTTGTAAACTGTAGTGTTTCTATTTTCGAATTTAATAATCGATTGAGTGGTTTAAATAAGAACTACTATGTTAAAAAAGCACTTACGTCAGTTCATGATATGAGGGACGATATATAAACAGTTACGTCATTTGGTATCAAATATTATTAAACTGTATGAATTAATTTCATATAACAAAATGAAGACTATAAAATACGTACTCTGGTGTAGATGTTTGATGCGTTTAATTTAAAACCCACCACAAAATTCTTCATTAAGCCGCCAGTTATAGCTTTCATTGAAACTCATCATTGAAAATTTTAATTGTTAATTTTGAGGCACTTAAAAAGTGAAACCAGTGATTAATTTAATGCAAATAAAAAGCTGAAAACTCAATTATTATTTCCAGTCAAAAAATATTTCATTTTGGCCCAGCCTATCGAAGGAAATGAATTTCTTTATTTCAATGATTGAACTACCTTATCATTGATCATTGAAATCTTAGAAATCGTTTTATGTGAAAGGTAGGGCCAAAATGAAATATTTTTTTGACTATAGAAATAATAATCGAGTCATCAGCTTTTTATTGGCATCAAAATAATGACTGATATCGCTTTTTTAGGGCCTCAAAAATGAAAATTAAAATTTTCAATTATGAGTTTCAATGAAATCTATAACTGGCCCCTAGTCAGATTTTTGAAAAATGTCACAAAAAATAAATAGATAAACGCTTTTTCTTTATAGCTGTTTCTATTTAATTTATGTAAATCAGAAGGCACCTCGTTCTCCTGTATAATTAAATAAAGCTAATATTCAAACCAATTTTTTTTACATTTGTAAACGCTAAGTCGAATTTGATAAAATTTGAAAACATTTTGTAGAAAATTGAATTTTCTATCGAATAATTTGAAAAATACATTAAGGCAGAAAAAGTTAACAAAAAACTTTTTAGAAGGGGTTTTTGTGTGATAAGTGGTAAACACACTTGCAGTAAGGTTGCCAAGCTTTCGCACTAGCATATTAATATTCAAAAGAAAAAAAAACTTAAAAAAAAGATTGAAAATTTTCCATACGTATGTTCACTACAATTTGCAAATACATATTGAGCTGGACCCTTATCGGGTGAAACAATTTGCTTCAAATTTGGTACAAAGAATTTTTTGAGATTCCCTAGAGAAAATTTTTTTATTTTAGTCAGATACAACAATTTCTTCTTGTTGTTAATTTGTCAAAAAAGGCTATTAAGATTTTTATTAAACTACATACCTGTTATGACCAAAGCGATTGTAAGACAACTGCGTTTCACGTTTTTTTCTAAAATAAATCGCACTACGGAAATCTTATTTTGGCCGTTTTTATTTGAGAAAACTGTCTTATTTTTTTAGTTATTCTTTTGCACCTTTTTAATGGCTTGACCGATTTTGTTATAATTTTGCAATCTGGTACATTTAGAAATTTTGAAAATATTTGTATCTAAAAAAAAAATAAAAAAATCAAAAAAAAAATTATTTTTTATGAAGACTGATTGTAGCTTTATTGTTAATGCTTTCATATTTTTTGCTATTTCTTGTTATTTAAAAAATTTGTATATTAAAAAATAATTTTGAATTTTTTTTTTAAAACCAATAATTTATTCTTTTGAAAATTTGGATATGCAATATTATTAGAACTTATTTGTGGCTTTTGTGCAAATTCATTAAAATCAATTAAACTGATAATGAGATAGTCGAAAATCAAAAAAAAATGTTCTCTGAGAGATATTATTTTTAAACGATATCTAGATAATTTTTTTTTTCCAATTATATGGTAGATCGTACAGATATTAGTTCACACACAAATTTTAATCAAAATCATAGTAGCCGTTTTTGAGAAAATGATATTTTCAATACCGGTTTTTAAACATTTGTATGGGAGGTACCATTATTTTTGGTTATAAGAATAATTTTCGTTTAAAATCTGCTAGATAATGTTAAAAAAATGCTGGGTGCCAAGTTTAATAAAAATTTACCAATCCGTTTTTAAATTATTAAGTTCTGAAAAAAAAATTTGAAAATTTTTTTAAAAATCCAAAAAAAAATTTTTTTTTAAACTTTGGTAGGTATACAAAACTTTTAAAACTTTTGTAAACATTCTCCACAAAAAAAATCATCAATATTAATTCTATAAATTCTATAGTTTTTGAGAAAATGGAAAATAAAAAAAAAAAAATGGTTCTATGGGAGGTACCATTTTTAACCATTTTTCGGATTTTTTTTATAAAATGGTTTTCTTTTTAAAAAGGTTTCCTTTTTGTAAAAAACATTACTAAATTTAAAAAAAAAACAAAAGTTGTGGGCAGAGTGCACGTTTTTGAGAAAAATAAGATTTTCATTTTTTGCTAAAAAAAATATGTACCGCAGGTATCGTTATTTTTGGTCTTAAAAAAAATGAAAAAAATATGGCAGGCGAATGCCTAAACGACGCTAGGTACCAAGTTTGAAAAAAATCGACCGACGCGTTTAGGCTGCAGCCGAAATTACTGACAGACAGACAGACGGAGACCCACTTTTTTCGTCTTCGCTATCATCGTATAATGTCATTTTTGACCAAAATCCCGAGCTCAATTTTTTTTTACGAATCCATAACTTGCCATATAGTACCTGTGTATATAACATAATGCGTTTAAAATCTGATATTTTTTTTGTTTTACCCCATAGCACCGTTAAATTGTTAAATACAAAATAAGTTTTAAAAATCGATTTATATATTTTGTTTTTACCCCATCTCACCCTTTAAATAAAATTGTGAGCAAGAGATATTTTTCACTTTTTTTTTATTATTATTTATGGAAAAACTGAAAGATTTTGCTGAAAAATCCTGTTAATTTAACTGAAATCACAGTACAGCGGGTGTTGTTTTTATGCCCAACAGATGGCGTTACTTAAAAAAAAAAGTGCCTACAATATACATAGGCATAAAACACGCTCAAGTGTTCTAATATAGCGCTTCTTTTTCAATAAATTGACACAACTTTTATGAACATAATTGTTCAAACAAATTCAATACCAAAAACAAAGACTTAGGAGACAAAATGTAGTCAATTATAGTTGCAATAATGCTCGATTTATTGAAGAATTCAATTTCAGGGTGATTTGTCAAATTGTTTGTTTTGAGTGACAGATTATTTTTTAACATATTATTATGTTACTTATTAAAGGACGTACAGCGAAAAATGTTTAAACAAATTCCATATAAATAATATAATTAATAGACAAAAGAAGTAAATCAAAGCTGTAGTATTAACTGGATTCATTGAGTTAATGGAATTAAGAAAAAAATTAATATAATTTTTATTTTATTTTACGATAATTTTATGGAAATTATTTACACATTCCTTCAATTTCCTTACTGGACTGTCAAGTTGACATTACCAACCAGGGGTTATTAAAAAACAATAAGCGCAACAGTTTCTTCCATGACAAATTTATTATTGTGTGATGAACACAAAAATAATTAATCCAATTATTGAAATCTTAAAATTTTTGAAGTAGTAATGCTTACTTGACGGACATCTCCCTTAGTTCATGAATTATTGAAAACGTTGCACTAGAAAAAATGTAAGTATAAAAGGTTTTTGGGAAATAGGTATCATGGTGGTTTATTAATTTCAATTTTGTAAATATGTATACAAATTTAAAAAAAATCTATTTCTATATTTATCTACCTATATTTTCTTACAAAAAAAAAACTTTTATTGAATTACCTTTTTGGGAACAAAGAAACAACCCACACTCACCATAATATTCCACGAAATAAAATTGAAAAAAAAAATAAAAATAAAAAATGTATTGAGGTGTTGCAAAATTCACTTATCCCTTAGGCATTTGAGCTTATGGTTTGCTTGAAGTTCAGCAGGCTCGTGAGAGGCTTAATATTTTTTTTATTTTATTTTATTTTCCTATAAGATTTCTTCAGCTTTGACTTTTTCTAATAAAATTTTTATATTTTTTCTCATGCTTGGTGTCAATTCCTTTTATTTTTGTTGTTTTTGTTTGTGGTTGTAAGTTATGTATTGTGTGTGTGTGTGGTGTGTGTATATAGATATATTTTTTTGCTTGATATTCTTTGTCAAAGAAAATCATTGTTGGAGGAAGAGTTTTTTTTTTAAATTTATTATTAATGTTTGTCCTTTATCAAAACAAAGTCTATATCACGATATAGGCTATAGGGATCTATTTATATTGCTGCGTATGAGATAGGACAGAAATTTATAGAATTGAAATTTTTGTATTATTTCTATTTTGCACGTAGTAAGGATTTAATGGAACAACAAAGGGTGTGAGATCAGAATCTCTTATCCATTTCCTTTAGTCAGCCTAGCGTTAAGCTGCAAAGAACATATATGCGAAAATCATAATATATATATAAATAGATTTAGGACGTGGGTTTGAAAATGGCTTCGTGTTTAGAATCATACTTATAAGTATTTTTTTTGGAAAACGGTATTGTCTACGTGCGGTGAAAATATTCACGCATGTCTTGTCTTATTGAGCGGAACTCGAAGAGAAGCGATGAAGGATGGATGTACAAAAGGTTAAAAAATATGAGGGTATTTTTGTTAAAAATAAAAAAAAAAATTGAAATTTGATACACATTTGTAATATAGCATGAAAATAAAAGATAGTAATTTTTCTTTTTTTTTAAGACATCAGTTGGAACTTATACCTCAGGGCATAAAATTGGATGGTTCTTCTGATATTCCTATGTATGTATATGTATATCAAATGCTGTGTAATCTTTTACTTGCGATATATTAAAGGTACTATGTATATATGGCAATGTGGATTCGTAAAAAAATATAACTCGAGATTTTGATCAAACTTGAAATTACGCTGATAGATAGAAGTTGAAATAAGTGAGTCTCGCAATTCTGTCCGACTGTATATATGTCCTTTCGGCTGCAGCCTGAACGGGTGGATCAATTTTCTTTAAACTTGGCACCATAGCTTTTTTTGGGCATTTCCCAAACAGGTTTTTTTTCAGTTCTTTAGGACCAAAAATACCAGTAGCTGCCGTACAATTTTTTTAAGCAAACAATGAAAATATTATTTTTTTAAAACAAGTACCCACAACTTAAATAAAAAAAAAGGAATTTTTTTACCATTTTATAAAAAAAGATTCCGAAAATCGTTATAAATGGTAGGTACGTCCCATAGTACCATTTTGATTTGATTTTCTGAAAAAAAGTTCAAATCATGTTGATCAATTTGTTTTGTAAAGAATGGAACATTTTTTTTTTGATTTTTAAAAAAAGTTTAAAATTTCTTTTCATAAGTTAGAATTTTAAAACAATTCGAAAACAACTTAATGAATTTTTATTAAACTTAGCACCCATTTTTTTTTTTGTAATTATCTTGCAGATTATTCTTTTAACTAAAAATAACAATACAGTATAGTATCTCGGAAAGATGAAGGGTTCTATAAGATGAACAGCTCGGAAAGATAAACGAAATATTTCCACTTTTGAGTGTTCAAAAAGATGAACAGGTTGAAATTTTGTACTCGAAAAGATGAAAACTTTATTCCAAACATAATAATGTTTTTTTTCTTTGAATTTAGTTCGTCCTGAACCGTGTTTTGGGGCTTATTTTAACTTGTTATGTAAATAATTTTTAATGTTTTTATTTATAACCATATCTTCTTCCTCAACAAAATGTTGATGCTCGAAAAGATGAACAATTTGAAAAGATGAACGGGCCCTGTTTTATATCTGTTCATCTTTTTGAGATTCTACTGTACCTCCCATCCCATACAAGTGTTTAACAACCGATAAGGAAAATCTCATTATTCTCAAAGTGGGCTCCTACGATTTTGATTTATTTTTTTGAAGTAGTTTATGTCAGTACGATCCACAATAATATTGAAACGAAATGTATCTATTGTTTAAAAATCGTACCTCTCATAGTCGTCAGTTATAGCGATCAGGAAAAGCCATCAGGAAAAGTTGGAACAGAAATTTTTTTTTTTATGAGCGTTTATAGCGAACACGAAAATTACGTCAGTGCGTAGGCTGGCAATCAAGTTTTCCTTATTGAAATGCAAACGATTTTTTTTCCTTCCACTAATCTATCAGTGGAACAAGTAAAAGTTGGAACGCAAATAACAATTTGTTTCATTTTGATCGAAATAGTACGGAAAATTAAGTTCATTCAGGAAAATAAATAAATACATTTTTCACAAAAAAATTTTTGTTCAATTGAAAATTTTATTGACACAAAAAATTCTTTGAATTATTTACCATCGATAAGTGCATCAATTGCGTTACAAATCGAATGAAAAGCTAGTAAATAATCTGTTTGAAAATTAAAAAAAAAAAAATTCAAAATTAGTAGATACATATTTGAAAATTCGATATTTCGAAAATGTTCAGATAATTTTTTTAAAAAATTAATTTTTTAAATCCGCAATTATTAATGCTGAAAAGTTTTTAACCAATTGTTTTGCTTAAAAATGTTTACTTAATTTTATGTATAGAAAATCGATATTTTTATAACGATTTTCAAAATTTTTTTCTCATAAATTGACAATTTCACAAGTTGTTCAACTAATTTATATCAAATTTTATTGACTTTTAACAATTTTTCAATCTAAAGCGTAATTTCCACGCAAAATAAATACATATTTAATTTTAAATTAAAAAAAAAAATATATTATTTTGGAAAATTTTGACTGATTTTTTGTTTGTGATTCCAACAATTTTTCGCTAAACACACCCCCTCAAATATGTGTCAGCTTAATTCCATCCATAAAAAATTTTAATACATCTTGTTTTTGTTTTTAATAATTTAAATTATATATTTTAAAAATTAACGGTCGTATTGATAAACGCGTTGTCTTTAACATTGGACAGCCGTCCAAGTTATAGATAAACACTTTTAATTTGATGTTTAAGAGCTGACTCGGACTCGGTTGTCTAAACCTTGGCTAATTTAACATAATATTTTATAAATTAAAGCATTTTTCTAAATATTTTCATCTATTTAGACACAAATACGCCTGTAAGTTTCTATTTGTTTTTTAAATAAAAATCAATTAGTTTGTAGAAAATGAATAAAATTACTTGATAAATTAAACAAATCTTCAGCATGTTAAAAATAAGTTCTTTTTTTGACAACCTTTGTGCAAATAAAGTAACAGATACATATCTACCGTCGAAGGGAATTGTTGTCGGCTTTTTTTCGTTTAAGATTTATACCCCATTACAAATAATGCGTGTGCCACTGGGATGGGACATAAATCCATCATAATCAAGTTCCGAGCTTCCATGATGGATTATGTGTATACCTACTCATAGGTTTATGTGCATCCACCGTACCCTGCTCATATCACTTCAGCTGTTGTCCAAATATTAGAAAAGGCAACTAAAGAAAAGTTTTTGAAAGAGG
This sequence comes from Epistrophe grossulariae, assembly GCA_929447395.1. NCBI lineage: Eukaryota > Metazoa > Arthropoda > Insecta > Diptera > Syrphidae > Epistrophe > Epistrophe grossulariae. The sequence goes on from OV839566.1 coordinate 140,016,959, forward strand.
CTTTGTAGAAATAACTCAACTCAATTTCAACAATCTTCCAAATTCTATGCATTTAAAGTATTTAACTTAAATTTATTGGTTCAATTTCATAAGAAATTGCTTATAATTTGCATTGATATTAAAAATATAGCTTATGCTAAAAGTTGAGTAGGTAAGCCAACAAAAGTTCTACAAGTAAAATAATTTCCAAGCAATACTTAGTCAAAGGTGCGAAATTATATTTTTTATTTCCATTTGCATTTTTAACTGAAATGTAGGTACTTCGCGGGTATGATTGTTCAACTGTTCAATAGAAAAAAATATAAATACATAATTCAAATCAATAATCCATAACTTTTGTTTAGGTTAATGGATTTTTATATTTTTTGTTATATTAACTTTTACAGTTTTCTTTTCCTTTCTATTGATCCTTTTCTCTTTCTTTTAAAAGGTGTGGCATAGGCCTGATGGGTGAAGAAACTTAATTCCGCACATTCTGGAAATATTATTATGTAATCCGAAAATCTCCCCCTTACAAACTTTCAGAGAGACAGAAACTTTAATCTTTTTTTCTTGCTTACGAAGACGATGAGATTTATAAACCATTCTCTGTTATAGTTTGGTATACCTACTATATACAAAAAACGACTACTGCAATCCACAGGAATGAAACTAAGCTATATGTATGGGTTGGGTACCTATTATACGTTTTATATATAAATGAATATATATTCCAAAAAAGGAATATTGCTCGAGATATGGTTTCGAGAAATTTGTTTAACCGCATATCCTTCTTTTTCTTTGCCCTTGCAGCATGTTATATACTTAAACAAACTGCAAACCCAAAAGTTTTTGGTGAAAACTTTATCCTCTAGAAATTTTATATATGTATATTTGTATACCTACTGCAAAAACTTATCACAAGGCCAACACATCCATATTCACTCTGTCCTATAACTGCATTCGTCTGGAAACGTTTTATTTTTATTTTTTTTTGTTCATAGATTTTACTACAAATATTATATAGCTAGAAGCTCTGTGTATAAGGGATAAAGTAAACTGAGCACTAGTAATGTAATATGGATTTATTTTGAAACACAGAACATAATTCCTTACAAATAATTTTCTCAACACACAAAGAAAATAAAGAAAAATTACAAAAAAAAAAAAAAAATAATAAATAATAAATATTCAGGACTATGTTGCACACAAGCACATGTCTGGGGTATAAGTAATATTGGGATTTTTTGAATAAAATTGTGAAGCGTGTGTTCGTTTGACCTAATTTAAGAGGGTATCTTTTGATTGAATATTAACCCTTCTTTAAAAAAAATATCTAGACTAAAAATTTAATCATAATTGTTTTCTGTTTTTTTGTAATACAGTTTTGAAAACCATGCAGTCCGAAGGGAAGTAAGTTTTAAAAGTGAATTTTATTAAAATAAAGGTTTCCCAATTTTTACACAAATTAAAAATTCAATTTTTCAAATAAAGGAAAGGAGAAGGAAAGGAGGATTCAACTTTTATAGGCGAAGTAATCCTCAGTAGTATAATGAATAATTTGTAGTAGATGTTAAATCCTTCTTCACTTCGCCGATATCTTACTAACAATTTTTAAATTTTAAGAAGAAAAAATAAATGTTTATTTAGTGTTTCTCATCACCAAATTTAATTTTTAATTTAAGTTTAAACTGTTAAGGGCACGCATAAATAAATATGTGCCTAACGGTATCTACCATATCGTTCATTTTAATTAATGTACTCATATAATAATTCATAACCATTCATTCAAAACCAAACTATGTTTTTTGGAGATGACATAAAATATGAACCCAAATAAATTTGCTTTTATAATAAGATTAATAGGTTTTTAGTCAAGCTTAAAAACCACATTGCATAAATAATATGGTACATATTATAAGATCAACTACGTGGGATCCAATCGTGCACTTTATTTTAATTTGTGTGCGATGTCTTTTAAAAGCTCTTAAGCAAATTTATCAACATTTCTTAAGAGTGTATGACGAGAAATTTGTAAAATATAAAATGGTCCTATGGGAAATACTATAAATAATATTTTCTTGTAAAATTTTCTCAGGTAAGTGAACGATGGGATATGGCAGCAGGTAGGGTATTGAGTCCCCATACAAATACACGGCTCATAAAATAGAAACTGATGACTGCAGCTTTGAAGGAGTTTATCATTTTTAAAACACAAATCATTTTTTGTGAAAAAAAACACCTACAACAGTATCACAATATATTTATGCTTTTAAATAAAATCACCTCATCTTAAAAAAATAAAAATAAAAAAAAAACCCAAAGAATATATCATCGTAATAACTTAACATATGTCTCCTCTTTTAATAACAACAACAGCTTAATTTATGTGCTTCCAACACAAAATGACGGATAAACTCTCCTGGAATATTATTTTCACCCAGCAATGGTGTGGCAGTGTTTCTTTTATAAATATATATAGGTACCTACTATATATTTTCTTGTATTATAATTTATTGCAAAAAATAAAGAACGAGCAAATGGTTGCCTGCACATTTATATAATATAAAAAAAAAAAAAATAAAAGTTCTGAGAAATAAAAGGCAGACAAGCCTAATCCCTGAATACTCGAATGATTGGGCCCATTTGTTCAGTCATTTAGCGTTTGCTTTGGTTTTCAAGAGTCCTACGTGTAGAATATCAGAAATGTTATGAGTTATTTATTGTTGACTGACATATTAATGGTCTTACATTACTCAAAGGACGAAGACGACAACCACGACGACGACAACAATGACATTGAACATTGGACATAAAAGAATAAAATTGGTCAAACTAAGATTTGTTGTGTTATAACAAAGAAAATAATCAACAGTAAGTAGGTACCTACATTTTTGTGACCTGAGTATTGATTTATAAATTTACAAATGGGGTTCGATTACGAACAGCAGACTCTTTATAGAAAAAAAGAAATTCGACCCACGATAATACAATGTCTATCCTTTGAGCACTTAATAAGATTACTAATATTATATATATGAAAAGCTGTTCCAATTTTTCTTTTTAATAATAGTGTTCATTTTGAAAATGGAGTTTTTTTCATTTTTTTTTTTGTTTCAAGTATGAAATGAATAAAAAAAATGAAACGAGATAGAATAGACTTTTCTGCGTTGCTCTTCAATAGTATACCTATACCAACATTTAGACAAATTAAAAATTGGTTAAAATTTTTAATGATATTGAACTTTAGGAGTAACTAGTGTATTCCAAAATTATGTTTATGATAAGTTGTGGATTCGTAAAAAAATTTACATGAGATGTTGATCAAACTTGACATTTTGATGATAGTAAAGTCAGAAAAAGTGCTGGGTCTTGCAATTCTGTCTGTCTCTACGTCCGTCTGCAGACTTAACGGTTGGATCACTGTTCATAACTTGTGGATTTTGGGCGATCCCCGACATTTTGTCATTTTTTTTTAAGACCAAAAATGACCGGAGATAAGATTTTTTAGCAATTAATGAAAATCTTAATATTCTCTAAAATGTGCTCACAACTTAAAAAAAAGTCAATAATTTTTTATAGAAAGGCTACCATTTTGTAATTTTTTTTTTTTAGAATAAAGAATCATTTTTTTATTTTCGATTTCCAATTTTTTTTTTATTTTCAAAAAAGTTAAATTTTTTTTTGAGAACTTAATAATTCAAAAACAACTTGGTGGATTTTTATTAAATTTGGCATCCAGCAGTTTTTTAACATTATTTAGCATTTTAAACAAAAAATATTTTTATAAGCAAAAATAACAGTACCTACCATACACGCGTTTAAAAACCGTCTCATTTTTTTCTTGGAAACGACTAATTCGATTTTGATTAAAATTTGTATGTGAGCTTATATATCAATATGCATCTACCAGATTATTGGAAAAAACTTTACATTAACCATGTATTTAACGGAATCTCTCACAGAACCATTTTTTTTGGTTTTTGACTCTCTCCCGCTATCTATTTGTGTAACCGATTTGAATTAAATTTATTATATGCTGATCTCATATCAAAATTAAAAAAAAAAAATTATTTTCGATTTAAATAAAAAGTCAAAATATTTTTTTGAAAATTTATTATTTATGAAAGTACATGATTTTTTAAAAACTAATTAAATTTCAACTTAAGATTAATAAATACTTAAAAATCGTACCACAGTTTTATTTTGTTTAAATATTCACAAAATTTTATATACCTAACCTACATATACAAAATTTTATTTTTTTAAATCACTTCAACGATTTTTAAAATGTTTTTCTCATAAATAAAATAAAATAAAATAAAATAAAATAAAATAAAATAAAATAAAATAAAATAAAATAAAATAAAATAAAATAAAATAAAACAAAATAAAATAAAATGTAGGCTCCCATTACCTTATTAATTTATTTTCAAATCAGATGAATAGATCTTAACTACACCAGACTTTAAAACCACAGCGTGATCGCACATAAGAGCAACTTTGTTCGAACTTGTCAAGCATTTTATTTTTGGTGTGTAAACATCTATACTGTGGGTAGGGTGAAAAAAAACGTAACGTATCTTGTGATTGTGATTCTGAGCCTCACGTTACGTTACGTACATATGTTTACACATCTTAACCTTGAGTACCAGCGCTCATTTTTTTTTAAATTCTGTAAATCAATTCCTTTTAAAATTTATTGTTTCAAAAATCTAGATCAGGATCGTTTAAGTGACATTGAATAAATCAAATATATTTGTATGTTTAAATGAATAAATCAAACTGAATCTGAACACTGGATACACATATTTTAGTCATCCATACACTTTAACAACTTTGAACTTTAGGTAAGAACAATTAGTACGTGTACGACTTGAAACGTGAACTTTATTTAATTCATTTTTGTATTAAGTCCTTTAAGTCTTTCTTATTAAAAGATTTTGAGCATTTGATATTTGTATTTTTTTGGTGTACTACACACATATGTATACGAACATATTTTTGGCAACGCTTCTCACATTGAAGGAAACAAAAAATAATAAAAACCCTCAAGCATGGCTATGTTTAATTAATTCATTAAGACCCAAAAAAAAAAAGCAACGAAAAGAAAACTCAGTTTTCTTAGTATATTAAGATGTGGTAGCTTTGGTTGTAATTACTCACACCTCAATTTCTATTTTAATGTAATTCTCATATACATATAGGCGAGAGAGCTTTATTATACTGATATACTCTTCGTCGTATATGTATCACAAGAAAGAACTTTTTCTGCATCAGAAAAATAATTATTTTGTATTCTTGAGGGTAAAAGTTGTCTTGGGGATTACAACCATGATTTAGAGAAAAAAGTGTTGAATTTTATTCCGTGAAATTATTTCACATTTCTGTCTTAATTTTATTTTATTGATTATATTCATGGAAGTATATGTATCTAGTTATGTGATACTTTGTTATTTTAATTAGAAAAAAATCATTACATAAATTCTATATTTTTACTTAATTTTGAGTTACGTATATGTACATATATATTAATGTATTTGTATATATTATGTATGTAAGTAAGTAATTCATTTATTTATCAATATTTCAGTACAGTTTGAATAAAAATAATGAATTTGTATGTATATTATAAATATAAACGTCTCTGATTGAAATAAATTAGAATTACAATTAATTTTAAAGTTGCATAATCTTAAGTTACCAGTAGAAGTATTCACATATTTTACAATTTTATTTTTTAACGGAATGCAATTTTATATTTTTTTTTATTTTTTCATTAGATTTTTAAAATAAACGTTAATTATAAAATTAATAATATTGAATGAAGAACCATCAATTAAAAAAAAGAAGCTACAGTGATTTGTTCTGCCAAATATAATTTAAAACAGGAATGATTTAGTGAAAAGAAAATTAAAAAAAAATATTTATTTATATTTAATAGGTAAATAGAATTTCGTGTTAAGTTATTTTGATAAATTGAAAAATAAATTAAGATCACATTTGATTTCCCTTTAGTTCCATTTTTTTTTTAAATACAGGTTTCTATGTGATAGGGTATGTCTCCATGTTATGAAGATTTTAATTATTTTGAAATGAAGAAAAATATAAATTTAGAAATCTTTTCAAATATTAATATATAATTAATTTATTCTTTAAATTTCAAAACTTATAATTTTTAAAAAATTTCAAGCTAGCTACGCAATACGCATTACGGATATTTGTCATCCATATTCGAGCTTATTTCTCGGCTTGTGGTGTCAGGAATATTTACATATTATGTAACATGGAAACATCAAAAAATAACCTTTAGATCGAATTTAATAAAACAAATAAATGCAATTGATACAATGACTGCAGTACAAAAAATTTAAAATTTAAATTTTTAATTTTTAACGATGAAGTTTTTAATTTAAAAATAAAATTTTTGAGCAGAATTATTTGTACAGTCAAATATTTTGAAAAAAAAAATGAATAAATATAAACCCATTTTTGTAATAGTAAAGCTAATTTTGAATTTTTTATTTGTTCTCTACGATATTGGTTTAGTGTTAAAAATAAAATAAACCACTGGTTCACACGAATTTGCTTTTATGTACGATCACACTGTGGTTTGAAAGTCTTAATATTTTAAAAACTTTTCATCTGATAAAATTAAAAAAATTAGTTGTGGGAGTCTTATTTTATGACACCTACCAAAACCATAGTTTATATAGTTAAAGTTAGTATGTATTATCTGAGTACATAAATATGAACAATATAGCACCGTGTTGCACATACATATATGCCTGGAAATTACAGATTAGTATGGAAAACTTCTAAAACATCAATATAGAAATAAATTGACAATATTTTGAAAAGCAACTTTTATTGATTTCACAAATCTCAATTTGTGGGAACAAAATTTTAAAAATCGTGTTTTTTGTTTCTAAAAATAAAACAATTGGTACGCCATTTTTTTATTACCAATTTATTAATTTGCAATAAAAAAAAAAAACATTTTGAAAAAATTTATCTACCTAACCATTTTCGAAATATCGAATTTTCAAAATATATGTGTTAATGCCAAGTTTAATAAAAATCGAAGTCGTTTTTGAATTATTAAGTTCTCAAAAAAAAATTTTGAAACTTTTTTAAAAATTTCAATTTTTTTTTTTACTTTTGGAAAGTACCTATATAAAACTTTTAAAAGTTTTTAAAACATTCGTCAAAAAAATTGATCAAAATTAGATGAACTGTTTTTGAGAAAATCGAAATCAAAATAATCGTTTAATGGCAGGTACCATGATTTATAACCATTTCTCAGAAATTTTTTTTTATAAAATGGTAACCTTTTTAAAAAAAAAATTAGTGAATTAAAAAAAAAGTTGTGTGCACGTTTTTGAGAAAAATGCGATTTTAATATTTTCCTAAGAAAAATTGTTTGGCCGCTACTGTTATTTCTGTTACTAAAAAATGAAAAAAAACGTGTCGGGGGAATGCCAAAAAAAGGCTAGGTATCAAGTTTGAGGAAAATCGACTTACTCGTTTAAGCTGTAAAATACAGGACAGACAGAATTGCGAGATTCACTTTTTTTTACTTCGCTATATCATCGTAATATCAACTTTAATCAAAATATCTATTTTGATATTTTTTAACAAATGCATAACTTGCCATATAGTATCTACCTACATATTTCAAATAAAAATGGAAACATTTTTTAAAAATTCAGACAAAAATTTTGAAAATTTTGGTACACAAAAACATTTAAAACTTTTTAAAATTTATTTTCATATTTTTTAAAAAATTTTTCATTTTTTTTTTCAAAATAAGTTGAATCGGTTTTCAGAAAGTCTATAAGATCAACAAAAATGGTTCAGTGGGAGATGCCATTTATTTATTTATTTATTTATTTATTCATTCATTTAAAACCAATTTTCTGAAATCTTTTTTCTCAAAAAGGTAACCTATATATTATGTAAAAACAATTACTGAATTAAAAAAAAAAAAAAAAACGTTGTCGGCACGTTATTGAGAAAAATAAGATTTTCAATAAATTGCTAAAAAAAATGTGTGTATGTGTGTTAAGGTGGTTCACGTTTATGAGGTAAAAATAATCTAGATACTAGATGGCAACCCACCTTAAAATTTTGTTATACCTTCCTATATCAACATGTGTGTGAAGTTTCAGCATTTTAAATTAATGGAAAGACGGTGCTCATCAACTTTGAAATATCACATTTTAATGAAAAAAATGAAGTAAGGTTAAATCCAGGAAACTTAAAGAAATGCGTTAATTTATATAAAAAGTTGATTTATTACAAAACAAAAATAAGTCTTAACACATCATACTATATATTATTCATATTTCATATATTTATAATATAAATATTTTTCTTATTCATTAAAAAGAAAATAAGGTTTTTTTACTTAAAACTACTCCTACTATAGCTTTTTTGGATGTATCAGTGGACACCATTTTTCTGTTTTGTTCAACCATCTGAAGGATAAACTGCTTTTCTTCTTCATCCTTGGTCAAAACTTTATCAAATCATCAAAAAATTTAACACCCCTTTCCGCGGTATCGTTTACTACACGTAAATTCCTGATGCTATTTTTTCCTTCGAGAAAATCGAAATTTTCATTCCAAGTTTCAGGGGGTAAAAGTAAATGCACAAATGACAAGGCTCTTATATCTAAAATGTCAAATGTTTTCAAGGACCTCTTGGAAGCAAAGACTCCTAAAGATGCATCATTTGATAAATAAGCAGAATTTCCACTAATCAAACGATGGCTGGCTTCAACCTTCATGCCTTCAAAAATCGCTTTTTTCTCGGAACAACTAGTCTTGTCCCAAAACAATGCGAAGGATACTAACTCATCAGATAGGTACCACAATAGCTTCGTACTTAAGCTTTCAAACTCTTCCAAAGTTCCAAATCATCACCTGGTGCTTCTGCTGCCAAGGGAGCATTAAGCCAAGCTTTGGTGTAAACAAGTGCACCAAACCTGACTAGTGACTAACCGAGAAATCTATTTCTATTCTCTTTAAGAAAGCTTGAAGTTATCACTTTGACTTCTAAAGAGAAATATTTTTGTAGGATACAAAAGTTTTGCTATCCAACGAGCATGATGGATAGGTGCCGTTGATAACCAGAGAATCTTTTGAGGTGGTTTGTTCAAAATAATCATGGTGAGTTCTATAAGCTCATTATAATCATCTCGAACTTGTTTTCCTCTAGATAAGGCTTCTTCTTCGTAAAAAGAAACAGACATATTATTACACAGTATAAAAGATCAATACTAACTTCACGTTAGTCAAAGCAAAACGTTTACAGTCGTTGAGCACCAGGTTGCCCTTGAGCAAATAAGCTTAAATTTCACATGGTTAATGCAAAATACCTATGTAACAAAATTTTAGGGTGGGCCACCAAAATTTATAAAAAATTAAAAAATGGACCACCCTAATGTGTGTGTTAATACATATTATTCGTACGTCCGTGAAACTTTTTAAGATAACCATATCTCAAGAATGAATATACAAAATGTCGACTTCAGATGGATTTTATTTTACAGATATAACATCATAATTTGAAAAAAAAAAATCAATAAGCAGTTTTCTTAATACAGTGGATTTGAATATATCGCGAAAAAATAATGTTATTCAATTCGACTTTTCAATTATATTCTACACATAATGACGTTATGAAAAATTGATAAGAATTTAAAATAAAAATAACTTAATTTTCTTTTTATTAAATTAATGAATGAGAGAGAATATGGTCTCCGATCATCTGATAAAATTTGGAAAAATTTTAATTGGGAATTTTCTAATAACAAAATATCATCAGAACAGCAGTTTCCAAAGGGACCCAGTGGGAAGTAATGGCTTTGTGGGCCGCACCTAGTCTTTTTTTTATTGTGAAAGATGATACCTATTACCTATTTATTTTTTGCTTTTATTAGTCAAGTGAGTAAAAATTTATATTATGAAATAAACCTGAAGGTCAGGAAAAATATTTTTAAAATAATGAAAAATTTTACAGTTTTACCAAAAACTATGAATAGGTCCCTTCTTAATGTATATCTATATAATGATAGATACATTTTAACTTAATTCTCATCCTCCTAACTCCTTCTCCAAAAAAAAAAAAATAAAAAAAACAGCAAAACAAAATCCAGAGAGAATATATCAACACAAAAATATAAATCTAAGTCGATAACAGTATAAAGCAGTTAAGGGAAAATGAAAGGACTGTGATTTGAACATTCATTGAGGGATGCCGATGATAGTGTCTGGCGAATCGATGTGGGTATACGAGTATGATGAAAGTTATATTTCCGTTCTTTTATTCCCCAAATGGATTTTGTGTTTTTATTCCCAAGGATATAGTGTCTTAAATTTTTGTGCCGTCTCATATGATGCCACATAAATATAATACATACACATTATTTTCTTGCTTGTTCAACTCGATTCTATGATATTCCCTGTCCCTCATCTAAAGTGATAAAGCACACATTCTGCACCATCGTATAGTTATTATAGCCAGTTATCTCTATAGTCATATAAGTATATAATAAAAAGTTTACACACATAAATATATACATATGTATGTACCTTCCTATATAATATAACATGTATCGTATATAAATATTTCACTCAAATTCGGAAGGATAAGATGAACTCGTAAATCATATCTACTCCCATTTGGAGGATATATTATGATTCATTTTGGGAATGAGATGAGAATGAACGTTAAATTTTTGGGGAAGGGTTTAACAATCGTTAAGATAATTCGTTGGGATGTTTGGGAAGTTAGTATACCAGTAGTTAAATAGTGGGGGATCTCATACACTTAAATAAAGTTGTTCACATACCTACGTAGTTAAGGATTCAAATGCTCAATGTGCGGGTTGAAAAAAAGATTTAAACTGGGTAATTGGTGGGGTAAGTTCTTACTTGGTTAATAGAGAAAGTAAATATTTGTTCGAGGTTTAAAACAAATATTAATTTTTTTTAAGCTAGATTTAAAAGAATTTATAAGTTCAAGTGACTTAAACTCCAAAAATTGCGTTTCTCCCAGGAACGATAGTTGGGCTCATCAGTTACATCCCGGGTAGAAAATTATCTAGGAAAAAATAATTTTTAAGCGTGGCCCTAGCTAGATTGGCCATTATATAGTAAATCATATGCTGGGCCTAGACAGGCGCAGGTCTGGGTGATCTTGACTAATTTATCTTATTCTGGCTTTATCTTGGCCCTGGCTAGAATTGCCTATTTATTGGCTTTGTCAGATGTAACTTAGACTGGGCCTAGATAGTTTTAACTTGACATAGTCTAGATATGAAAACTTTTGTTGGTGTCATTTTGGCCCTAGCTAGTGTTTGGCGCCGTCTCATAAAAACAGTTTTCGCTTGGTGTAGCCTGGATAAGGAATTGTATCTGGGCGTTATCTTGGCGTTAGACAGTGTCACCTCTTTACTGGCGTTATGAGGTGTAACTAAGACTGGGCCTAGATAGTTTAGACTTGATCTAGCCTAGACATGGAACTTTTTCTTGGCGTTATATTGGTCGTAGATAGTGTCGCCTCTTTATTGGCATTCCCAACGACCAATAAAACTTGTGTGAGGTCCATATATAGCAAATACGTGAAGTATCAACTCATAAACATTTTTACGTCTCTATTCTGTATCGCAATTCGCAAATCAGTCTGGTGGGTAGCGTGCTGGATCTTTGATTGGAGGAACGCGAGTTCAAATCTCGGAGAAACCAAGTAAGTAAAAGTGAAGTTTTTTTAAAATTAAATTAAATTCTATACATTTCAGTTAAAGAGAAAAGCGGTCTCAAACACCCCTAATATGAGAGGGGTGGGGGCTATATGGGTTTCAGTAAAAACCTACCTAGGCCCTAGCTAGTGACTAAAAATCTCAAAATTTTTAGTTATCCAAAGCCTGACGTGGAAGATCTATCTAATGCCCATATGGGAACCACTATAGCAAGGCCCACGGAACACAGAGCATTAACATATTAGCAAGGGCGAAGCTAGTTACTGCTTGATAGGCCCATGACATAAACAAGGCGAAACTAGCTGGGGCCAAGGCAATACCGAGTCGCAAATTCTACCCGGGATGCTGTCATACCCTTCTAAGACGCTAACTATGGTCGATGCTTACCGACTCTAATCATCTTCACCATACGTTACTAGATTTAAAAGACTTATAGACACTTGTAGAATTCGATTTTTTGTGTAATCAAAAATTTAGAAATAACAAAGAAAATTCAATTTCCTTAACAAGACTTTAAACAAAGTAAAAAAAAGCTTTAAAAAATTTAATTTAAAAAAAAATGTTAGAGTGACGTTCGTAGTGATTATTCAGAGTACCCATTTTTTCATCACCCTTATTTCTTTTTGGCACGGTTGGTAGTCCGAAAATGAGAGTGGGCTGAGTGTTGCCATCTACATTTTATTCAATCCTTCATATATTTGCATCGGTGGCATAGCTGCTTAAGTGAGTAAAGAAACCAGTTTTATACGAGACAATTAAATTCTCAGTGTCGACGATAGTGTCTCCAAAGTAACCTGACAACTGAAATTGACCAAGAGTTAAAAAGAATTTTGTACTTAGTGACAAAAAAAAAAACTTTCTATACAGCTTGATATTAAGAAAATCACAAATATTCGCTTTCTATACCATCTCAGGGAGATTTGATGAAAATTTAAAGTTCTAATATTAATATTAAAAATTCTGATATTACAAAAATTTCGAGAAAGCAATATTTATTTATCTGGTTATTTTTTTTTTCAATTTCTTAGAATTCGCTTTTGTTACGTTTTTTTTAAATGTGTTACACTTTCTTGAAGTCGAACAACGCTAGTTTCGAACGGAATTTTCACAACTATGTATCTATATTCGAAAGCATAAATTTTCACTTAATAAAAATGTCAAATTTTCGCTTTAAATTGTCGTTCAGCCGCTCTGCTATGCTAAAACGTATATTTTACCACAAATTTAATACTCTTTTCGTGATCAATTTCAAATGTTTACTATAAACTCATCGGAAATTGTCTGCTCATTTCACAATGTATACGTAATTTTTTTTAATTTCCATCGATTAAACACTATTAGTCCTGAATTCTCGAAGCTCATTGCTTCATGGCGCAAAATATTATGCCAAAAAAAGAATTTTAATTCGATAGCGGCGATGAATCGAATAAAATGGTTCAATCCCTACTTTGAAATTATAGCCTAGTTCCTTTACTTTGAAACTCTGTGCATTTCTGTGTATTTCTACACCAAAGTCTGTCAAAGTTCTTATAAAAAATAAAATGATGTAGAAATTCGCACAAATGCACTGAGTTTTAAAGTAAAGGAACACACCTTATAATTCTCCAAATCGATCACTAATTGAATTTGTTTCATCACATGGTTTCAAAAATGAAGCACCCGCCAACACTCGCTTGTTTCGAAACTTTTCCACTGAGGTACTTAGCTCCTATAGACTTCTTAACGTAAAACTTATTGTTTTTTTCTTTTTCTAATGAATATCAAAAAAGTTATAATGCAGTATTGCGTCTGAAAGTAGGTTCCATCTGATTTCAGAAACACACTTCTAAAGTGAATAAAAGAGTGATACCATCGTACCTGTAAAGTGTAATGTTAAAAAAAAGAAACCCTACGAAAAAAGCACTAGATATTGATACTCTATAAGTATACATATAAATCTTAAGAACATAAGTATGTATTATACCTATGTATATTTAAAATCTACCAGAGTAATAATATTTTCTATCTGCTTATCCCATAAATATGAATCTAGGGCACTCTTGTTGGAATAAAATGCAAATTTTGTAAATCATCTACAGCATCCGTAATGCGAGTTGGCAATTTATAAGAATAACGGTTACACACAGCATAGCATAGCATAGCAGATCAGAGCACAGCACAGCACAGAACACCACAGACCCCTGCAGAATTTTGCTACATTAGGCTATAGGTAAAGTTTTCATAGCCCAACCAAGTGCACCCAAGCAACATAATTCTTTCCCTAAGGGTTTTATTCTCCCTCTACTCACCCATACCTATAGATATTCATTCATACTCTTCGTATATATGTATGTACATATAGATATATTACCATTTTCTTGCATTCGATAATGGCACAGATTTCGATGACTGATTAATAGATTACCATGTTTGGACGACCCATAGAAAGTAACGAAGGTCGATTTTGAAAATATCATAGTAAAATTTCTTGTAGAAATCCCTGCCGCCCTGCCCATAGTACGTACCCATATATTATACCAAGAGTGTGTATCCTTGCTAAAAGCAATTCTTCATTCAAGGGGTTTAAGTATTGAATTTGGATGCAGAAGAAAGAGGGTTTGTGTGTAGGTATGTATGTATATATGAGTGTGTTTGATTGTGTGTGTATTATGCTAGTTCGTTTTGATTATAACCGATGTGTGCTGCCCGAATAGGATACATATATTGACAAGGATACCATACATTTTATTACCGAAAATGGATTCACATTTAAAGGGATTTTTGCATAAAATATAGTTTTTCGAACCGAATTGGGGTTTTGTGAAACATTTGTGTAAAGTAATTGAAAGCCATTTCAGATTAAAAGAATGAATGAATGAATGAATAAATGAGAATGTTTGAATAAAATGAATGGTATAAATTTTGAATTCGATAAAATCTAAAAATGTGATTCTTTTTTTGTTTGTTCAAGAATAGGGGGTTATATCTACTATTTATATGAGAAACGGATGTATTGAGAAGTTGATTGATGGAAGGAGTTACGATCCGACCAATAAAAAGCATATTATTGGTGAAAGATTAACATCGATTATAACGACTATACTGCGGGGAGTATTCATACAATAGGCGTGTTTTATTGGGAATTTATACATACAAAGTTAGAAATTCTCAAATGTATGGGCTAACATGGTTATAATTAAATCTCTACTATATTATTGTTCAACTTAAACTTTTTACTCAAAGATTTTTCCTTGTAATTGACAAAACTCAATTATATATATACATATAAACGGATTACGGATTATTCTCCAAAAAAGGTCCAAAGCATGATATTTCCATCTATCGTCACATTACCAAATTATTATGAATTCCTAAAATTTTGTAATGTATTATTTATGATGAAATGCCAATTTGAGGATTAAAATTAAATCCTTTCTCCTAACCAACATGGATTACTGAAGGATAGATTCAAACCCTCAAAAATTTAATGAACAAATATTACCATGAAAAGAAATTATGCTAATGTTATAGCAACCAATTCCATAAATAAACTGGAAAGAGTCGTTATTCTGTTTTCCAAAATTTTTTATGTCCACTCTCGTGACTGGATTCGGTCTAACTTCAAAGAGTAAGTTCTTTTTAGGTATACATACCTAAATAAATAAATGATATTATTTTAAATAACTTAAAAACACTTATTTTATTTATTTATTTACTTAAATGCATTTCGGAAGCTATGCTTCCATCGTCAGTAAGTTTTATATAAATAATAATACAAACAAAATTTTTTTTGATTTATTAAATACAAATAACTCATTACAAACAAAAACAAACTACACAAACAAATTTATAGTGAATTTAAGATCTATTATAAAATTTTTTGAAAATTGAATCTTTTATTGTTCCATCGTCACTATTCATTAAATTATTATTATTATTATTATACATACCTACTCCCAATCCCATTTTATATCATTTAAACGTTTGTAGTGTTCCTCAAGGTAACCATCTAGGGCCTTTCATATTCATCTTATTAACAACGTTGACTGTAGGATTCTGAAATATTATTTTTATGGTTTTTTTTTGTGGTGCCAACCGCTAGAAGAAAATCAAAGCACAGATGCTATATCAGTTAGAGAATTTGTCAATTCCTCGCAAGAAGCAGTACCTAGCCTCGAAAAAAAAAGTTTTAAGATCTTCGCCGTACACTGAAAATAAATTCCTTTTTTTAAATTTTCATCAGTTTGACGAAAAATGACAAAAATAATATTTTCAGTTTAACAAAATACGTCTTGTTACTACATATAACAAAGTAAAACAGAGATTTTGTTCATATCCACAATTTTTTTGTGGAGCAAACAAAATGTTTTTTGTGTCTACAAGAATTCAATTTTGTAAATGTTTGTCAATGCCGCAATGTTTTTGTTAATTTATTCTATCAATTTGATAGAAAATCAAAGCATTTAAACAATATTTTTGTTGCAATGAACATTTTTTTTGGATGTTTGGTTATTTTGTAGTACTGATGGAATATAATAGTGATATAGATAAAACTATTTTGTAAGTTAATTATTTTGAACAAAAAAAATTTCTAAAAATATTTTTTCATCATAACAAAACACTGTTTTTTTTTCAATGAGACAAACATTAACACAAAATATTGTTGTATTTACAAAAATTTTTATTACTTCAATTAAAGAAGCAAAATTACTCCATTATATTATAAATATTTGATTGGTAAAAATAATTAATTATTGCTGAAAAAAAATAATTGTAAAATAAAAAAAATTGATTGCTGATTTTCGAGCTACAAAATCTCATTGTCAGTTTTGCAGAAAAAATTTATCAATAAACAAATCATCGACAAAAACTTTTGTTGTATGTGCAAAATTGTAATTTATCTATTCTACAAAACATTTTGTTGCATACCTTTGCCTAATTTTTAGTACTAACAAAGATAATTGAAAAAAATAGTCTACATCGATTTTGTAAGTGAAACATTTTCGAGTTACGAAATCTCTTTGTCAATTTTACAGAAAAAATTGGTGAAGTGTATTAAAATATTAATATTAGTTTTTCCGTAAAATTAAAGTTCACACTCGGTTTGAACCGAAATGTATATAAAGAGACCGATGAACGCACACAAAAAGGTGTCATTGACAACCGGGAATGAACACCCTGAGGACGATTAAGTCAACCGACTTTTAAATTAAATTTTTTTTGACATGTAATTTATATATCTATAATTTGTTAAACTTAAGACATTGTATAACGTTAGGCCCTTTATGTGCCAACAAATGTAAATTTATCATAGTATCATATTAGTTATAAGCCAAATTGTATATATATTATGTTCAATAAAAACTAAACTAAAAAAAAAAACACACAAAAAGGTGTGGAATCAACAATTTTGTACCCGAGATCATCAAGTCAACCGACTCTTAATCTTAAGCAAACCATCCATGTATTATAAATATTTTTTATTTAATTTACGTCAATGTATTAAGTTAGGCCCCCTATGTGCCAACAAATTTGTATCTCTTACTTTGAAGCTTACCAATTGTATATATATTGTTCAATAAAAAATCGTTAAGCGTTAATTTTGTAGCTATGCAGATTTTAACAAAAAAAGATTGTCGAATTGATAAAATATTTTTGTTAATTAAATTAAATAATTTTGTGAAGTTCACAAATAAATTTTGTGGATTAAAAAATAAATTTGTTATTTTAACAAAATATTTGGTTAATCTGACAAATTATTATTCATACCGACACAACTTTTTTGTTATTTCAACAAATAAATTTGTTGAACTAACAAATTAAGTTTGTGGTTTCAACAAAATAAAATTGTTGAATTGAAAATTATTTTATCAATTCAATACAAAAATTGTAAATATGACAGAAACATTTTATACAATTAACAAAATTTTTATTTATTCAACCAAATATTGCGATGGTTTTTTTTAAATATGAATATTACATATTATGTTAATATTCTTTTTGTTACTTTTATCATTTTGATAAACCATTTTTGTTGGACGTATATTGACAGAAGTTTTATCAGCTCAACCTACATTTTTATCATATATACCTACATTTTATTTTCAGTAATATAAATATAAGTAAGTGATAGACATAATAGTCTATACGTATGAGCTAAGGATTGATGGTAACTTGAGAGTTGAGTCTAGCCCAATATATTTCAATGGCCCTTCTAAATAGAATACTCGACATTGTATCATAGTCAATTACAGCATCGATCAATATTGCATTGTATAGAGGTATATATGGCTATTCGTTATATATTTGACCACCAACCAAGTGATGGTGTTTCAGAGAGTAGGTGTGTATATGACACAAGTTGGATAGTTTTTGTAAATCAAAGGGTAATATGCTTACTGCTATAGGGTTATTTTTCCAAAAGGAAAATCTATGCGATTGTGTTGATTGATGCGTATATGGGCCACACACAAACTTATAGATTTGATGGCATTTCTTTAAAGACTGTGATTTCAAATAGGATCCATTTATCCAGTAGTAGATATATTAGATACAACTAATATTAATGAACAGGTTGTCCCATAGACAATGATTCAAAATGAAACTGGTGATGGGGCAGCTGGTTAAGACCTCTCAGAATTAAGTAACAATTGTATATACTGAATCATTACTTTTTTTTTTGATTAATGGCTGATTTTTTGAATTTTTGATCACTCTATCTATTTTTTTAATTTTTGGACTGAAATATTTGAAAACAGTAGGTTATATTTTTTACATAAAGATATTTTTGAATTCTTGCACCATTTTGCTCAAAACTTATAGATAATATGTCAATGTCATTTCCGGCAAATCTTTTTTTTTACTTCATTCTTTAAAAGATCATTTTAAAAAAATCGTATAAAGGCTCACCCAAACCAACGCGAAAATGACGGAATGACGACGAAACTTTAGGCTGTCAATCTATTTTATATGAAATGCGCTTCAATGCGCTAAATGCCTTTAATAAATACTGGTATTTTACTTTTAAAAATTTGTCATATTTTCTTAATTTTCGTGAAATGTATAGCACTTATACCAGAGTTAGTCTAGTTATTTTTTTTGTAAATTACTTAACCAGTTGCTAAAACTTTATAGTTTTGTATGAGTCTCCAATGAAGAGCTGACGGCAAAGCCATAGCTTTAAAATTAATATTTTTGTTAAAACATGTATCGATAAAAACTAAAATATGTAAATGAGTTTCTTATAAATAAAAATGAAATTTTTTTTTAATTAGGTTTGTAAAAATGCATTTTTGGTTGCATTTATTATTAAAAACAAAATTTGAATGCAATGTAAAAATAATGTACATTATATAAAAAAATTTAATGCAAGTTGAAAGCCTATATTTTATTATGTGACATTAGGGTGGTCGTTAGGGTAGGCGTGAAAAATCTTGGATGGATCTAAATCATCTCCAAATGAAGAAAAACTATTTCCTTAAATTTTGTCCAAATTTTTTTTTTCAGTAGGGGATAACTACCGGCGCTGTCAGCGTTCAATCAATTAATTAAGCTGTGAATTTAATTTTTACATTTTAGTGCAAACAAATTTCGAAACAAACTTGCATTTTTTTTTAATACAATATATTTTCAACTGGCATTAAATTTTTTTTTAATGCAAATAATTTGTGAACTATATTTGAATTTTTTTTTTGCAAAAAATTTTAAATAAAATTTGGTTATTTTTTTTAATGCAAATAATTTTTTAGCTAAATTTGTATTTTTTAATGTAAAATATTTTCAGCTTGCATTAAATTTAGTTTAAATATTTTTTTTAATGCAAATAATTTTTCAACTAAATTTGCATTTTTGTATGCAAAAAATATTAGCATTTTTTATTATGCAAAAAATTTTCCAATAATTTTTGAACTAAATTTGCATTTTTCTTAATGCAAAAAAATATTCTAAAAAAAATTAGCATTTTTTATACAAAAAATTTTCCAATAAATTTGCATTTTTTGAATGCAAATAATTTTATTTTTTTATATAAAATATTTTCATATTGCATTAATTTTTGTTTGAATGCAAAAAAATTTTTAACTTGCATTAAAATTTCGTTTCTTTTTAAAGCAAAATGTATTTTTCTGCATTGAAATTTTTAAAAGCCTGGTTTTAATTAACTGCTGTTTTATTAATTTTTGTGTTTGCCGATCAGTGGTTTAGTTTTTTTCATAATTAATTAACCAAAAATGGTCAAAATAGTACCCTCCTGCACTTGAACAAGTCCGAAAACGTCTTTAAAACTGTCGTTAAAAGTGTTTTGTGCTCCCCGAGTAGGGATGCTTTTTACTATAGGCCCGTCGGATCCAGGGTTTTACCAAAAAAGCAATGAAATTTTTAGTTATCGAGGTTATTTTTATTCACCAATCATTGGTTCTTTATAGTTTAAATATACAATTTTTATATTACTTATAACCAAGGCTAGGATTTCTATGTAAATACAACAGTAAGATAGATTTTCGAATCAAGAAATTTCCTTTAGAATGGCAATCAATCGTTAAAGCATAGCTATTTTAGCACATTTTACACTAAACCCAATTCTGTTTGAATGAATTCATAAATGCATATTTTGAAAATCTGAGAAAAGTCTAA
Source organism: Epistrophe grossulariae (assembly GCA_929447395.1). Taxonomy (NCBI): domain Eukaryota; kingdom Metazoa; phylum Arthropoda; class Insecta; order Diptera; family Syrphidae; genus Epistrophe; species Epistrophe grossulariae. The sequence goes on from OV839566.1 coordinate 140,037,315, forward strand.
AATATAAAAAAAAAAATTGAGGAAAGTCCACCCAGTACTTTATAGAAACTTGAATATCATAAAGCAACAGCCCCACTTTAGCTTTGAACTATAATAGCATTTAGGAGCGACTAGGGTGACCAGATCTTTTTTCTATGAAAACAAGACATCCAAAAAAATTCTCAAAAGCGCGAAAAATAAAAAAAAATACATCTATTCACATCACAAATATTGTATCTGGCATTGTACGTTATTTTCATGAAATAAAAAGAAATTTAAAAATTTAACCTGTTTGTACAATTTTTTACAAGTCTAATTACAACACAAACTTACTCATAAGACAAAAAACACCAGACAAGGAATTGCATTAGCACGAAAAAGTTGACAGATATTGAATGAGCTGTCAACAAATGAATGGGTGCATTCAGTTATTAATAAGTAGATATAAAAACAGACAACTGCAGATGGCGTTGTGATTTACGAATTAATGAATAAAAAATAAATTTGGTATTGTGATTTTGAAAAACCTAAAAAAGAGGACAAATCGTAAATGTTTTCAAAAAGATACCGGACAAAAGTTTCTACGATCAAAAAAAGAACTTGTCCTCTCTAAAGAGGACGTCTGGTTTGTATAGGTGCGACACAATTCTGTATACCTATTAATTCAACTTATATTTTTTGATTTGATATTGGAGATTTTTTACGTGTTTTTTCATGAAATAAATAAAAGATATTATTTTAAATAACTTAAAAACACTTATTTTATTTATGCATAGCTTCCGAAATGCATTTAAGTAAATAAATAAATATTTTTTTGCTCATGTTATATGTACTATTTATTTACTTAAATCGTCAGTAAGTTTTATATAAAACTTACTGACTATTTATTTACTTAAATGCATTTCGAAGCTATGCTTCCATCGTCAGTAAGTTTTATATAAAACTTACTGACGATGGAAGCATAGCTTCTGAAATGCATTTAAGTAAATAAATAAATAAAATAAGTGTTTTTAAGTTATTTAAAATAATATCTTTTATTTATATTTTTTAAGAAATAAACAAATTTAAATACAGTTTTTGTATGTGAATATTTAAGTGATTATATTTATTTTGTTTAATAATCATAAATCCATTGTTTATTAAACTTGACCCTTTAATAAAAAAATAAAAACAAATAAACATCGTCATGGTGTGTGTGTATAAATGATAATTTATTTATATATTTATTTATATGAGATTTCATGAAATAATAATTTACCTCTCTGATTCATATTTACATATTTTGATTAAAATGCAAAGAGCATAAATAATAAAATCAATTACTGATGGATGTAGTGTCAAGTGCATTCAAAAAAATCAACCATATACCTTATACGTATACATAATATTATGTATCTATAAAATGAAGGTCATGGCTTCTTTGCTCTATAGGACAAAATTGATAACGAAATGTTGAGATGTATGGTATGCATGTCTAAAGTCGATAGATATGCATGTATGTACGATTGGAAAGCTTGAAGTATACATGTATAAACATTCGAGGAGAATCCTGCTGAGCTATACCATTTTTTTGCTCATGTTATAGGTACTATAATAACGAAAGGTATTTTGACACTATCATGGTTGCGTGCACTCTCAATCCTAAATTTTCTATCACTTTAACCTTTTGCTTCTCCCACCATAACCCAATTTTATTTGATGTTACATATACTACAATTTAGATTAAAAAATAAAATAAATAGAGTACCTTTTAGTCTATACATATCTACATCTAAAATATCGTGATTCCCTTTTGCTATGAAATATACAAAATGAAGGTCAAATTGGTAAATAATAATAAAAAAAACAACGCAATTTGACACATCTAGATCCAATCAAAAATTTTGATTGTGCAATTCCACTGTGTAAACCGATATTGACGCATCATCATGTAGGATAGGTTTACATATTATGTTATATATCTAGAAGAATATGGAGCCGAATAGAATGATTTTTGTTTAGAGTTCAACTATCGAATTTTCAAAAAAATGTAAAAAAAAAAATTATTAAAATCGGTTCAATTAGGTAGTCGGAAATCAAAAAAAAATGGTTCTATGAGAGATAGCTACCGTTTAAAATGCAATATACACAATTTTATATTGAACTGATAAATTAATAATTAATAGCTGACATAAAAATTTTAATCAACCGGTTTTTAACCAATTGTATGGGAGGTTCCGTTATTTTTGGTTATAAGAAAAACTTTTCTTTAAAATTTGCTGTTAAAAAACTATACTGTTTTCCAAGTTTAATAAACATTGACTATGTACATCACGTTTTCGAAATAAAGTTTAGAAAAAAAAATATGAGACATTTTTTAAAATGCAAAAAAAAAATTGACTTAATGTTTTAATTTTAATAATACATACAACACTTTTCCAGTGGCAATGATATTTATTTATCCGTATAATTATTTCAGTTTCAACTTAAAAAAGAATTTTTCTTTATATGTAGGTCAAAATGAAAATCAAATTTGTCTCTCCATATCCTATATTTAAATTCCAAGCTTCAAAAGAAGAAAACAAAATAATATGTAGTTTTAAAGTTAGAAAATAAACTTTATTTTAAAAACCACAAAGGGCAACATAATGCACAACACGTGTGTGTATAATATAGCATTCAGAAAATAAAAGGAACTGTGTGTCATGATGAGCGAGCATGACATTCTTCTCCATTTTATTTTTTTTATAAAAATTAAAAACAAAATAGTAAAAAAAAATCTAATAGATATTCATTTAACTTTTCCTTAAAATTTTATTGTGTGACAAGAAAATATAACTCCTACTACAAGTTTGAAAGTATTTTTTTTTTGTTTAAATTAAAACCACAGCATGTGTGGCTTCCAAGAGGAGTTATTAAAATTTTTGTTTGAATGCTAGAAAACTTTCAAATGGAAATAATTCCTTTGGGAAACATTGAGGAAAGTTTGTTAGAAATTCTATAAAAAAAAAAACATGGTTTGGTTGTACTTATACATATACTTACTCTTACGATTCATATAGGTATGTATAAGGTGCTGGAATACAATAATAGAGTTAAGGAGAATTATGAAAAGGTCGAAGGTAAGAGCACTCGTGGCATAGGCTGGACTCAACCAGACCTTCAATATTCGTTCAAGTTTTTCAAAAAACAAGTCTGACAAAAATTGCACCTACCCTTTAAATTTTTTTACAAAAAAAAAAATTGAGAAAAACGTGTACAAAGCGTCTAAACTACCCAGTTGTATGGAAAATATAGATTTCATTTAAACAACAAACTGACATTGAAACATTTCTCCACATTTTTTTTAAGAAATCTGTTGCTTATAAAGGGTGATTTTTTAAGAGGTTTAGAACTTTAAAAAAAAAAAAACACAAAAAATTCGAAAAAATGAATGAAATATTTATTTGAATCGATAGTTTGAACTTTGCAATTTAATGTTTAAAGATAATTTCATGCAAATGTTGACCGCGGCTGCGTCTCAGGTAGCCCATCCGCTGAGTCCAATTTTGGCATACTCTTTCACACATATCGGCCGGTATCTCACGAATGAATGCATGGATGTTGGCTTCCAGTGCGTCAATCGAAGCGGGCTTGTCCCTATAGACATTAGCCTTGACATACCCCCACAAAAAATAGTCTAATGGTGTCAAATCGCACGATCTAGGCGGCCAATTGACCGGCCCGAAACGTGAAATTAACTGTTCACCAAACTCGCCTCGCAATTGCGCCATTGTTTCGCGTGCTGTGTGGCATGTGGCACCGTCTTGTTGAAACCACATATCATGCAAGTCAAGAACTTCCATTTCGGGCAAAAAAAAGTTTGTTATCATCGCTCGGTAGCGTTCACCATTGACAGTAACGCTGCGATTCGCATCATCTTTGAAGAAATATGGCCCAATAATGCCGCCGGCCCATAAACCGCACCAAACAGTGGCTTTTTCGGGATGCATTGGTAGCTGTTGCAATGCTTCTGGCTGATCTTCACTCCAAATGCGGCAATTGTGCTTATTTACGTACCCATTCAACCAAAAATGAGCCTCATCGCTGAACACAATTTTTCGATAAAAAAGCATTTCGAACCGAGCACGAATTTTGATAGTAAAATTCAATAATTTGCAAGCGTTGTTCATTTGTAAGACGATCCATGGTTAAATTGCAAACCAAACTGAAGCTGTTTGACAGTGACACAAGGTACTAAACACACGTCAGCTGTCAAAACCAGTGTTGCCAAAACCAAACCAGCTAAAAAATCACCCGTTACATACATAAAAGGATCAGGGTTGGTTTTTGTGTAGAATTTTACGAGCTACAATTTTTGTCTTAAAATTTGTCTCTAAGCTAATTAATTCAACGGTCTGCCCTCCTATATACCTATATATTTTGTGTTTCAAAAAACCAGTCTTAATTTCGTTATGGCTTCTGTGAGTGAATCATAAAATTAATCTTAACAATTCTAAGCAATTTCAGATATATATAGGATCAACTACCCGCGGGACTAAAAGTCGGTGTACTTTATTTTATATTACCCATATTTGATTCTTAAATGCAAAATGGCAAAAAAAAAAAAAACATGAATTCGCTTGGCCATGATTCTCTTCTAATTGAATAGAGAAACGAACTCATTTTGAATACAAATGAATGGTCTCTCTAGCACTCGGGGTATATAATATTATAAAACTGGATAATTTCAACTTTATTCATTTCTTTGTTTTATTTTTATTTCCCCAGAAAATTACAAACACCCGAGGAATACTTAAAAAGGAAGTTTTCAATATAAATTCTTATAAAGCTCTCTGATTTATCCCGCCTGGAACTGGAATTTAAAAATATGCACGAGTATGCATGTATATTATAGAGAAACTCTTGATCTGAATATATATACCGACTTTGACCTTGACCTACTCGCATTAACCTGACTGCGTTTTGCTGCTTTTGTTCGGAATTCGCCTCGTTTCTTTTATTTTGTATAACAAAACAAAAGTTTTCTTTTTTTTATTTTCTGTTTTGTTTTTTTTTTTTGTATAAAGAGTCAAAGAAATGAGCGTTAGTTGAAATTGCATATAAGAGTTGGTTTGATACATTTCACATTTTTGTGCTGCATATAGAGAGAGAATTCAACATGACAGAAACTACATTCCAATAGATTGTGCATATGTATGTATGTTCATGTACGAATATTTGTGTTAGATGAGGATTCAAAAGGGAGAAATATATAATATGCAAATATGCAAAGATAAAAAAGAGAAGGTCTTTGACATACCAATTATATTGTTTTGGAATCTAAAGAGTTGCGTGAATTTTTAAAACTTATTTTTTTTTTACAATTTTCGTCGAATGATGTGACTGCTGTGGCATTTGTCAGCTATAATAACACAGAAATAGGGTAAATGAAAAAGTATATAAGTATAGAAATTTCAATCATGTTGACTGATTGCATCATACATATATTTTCTTTATATGTAGGTATATGTGAAAGTTTGTTATTTTTGTGATTTTAATTTACAGGAGGTCAAAGTCATAGCTCTTCTTTGTGTGGACATAATTACAGTGTCCACACAAAGAAAAGCTACGACTTTGACATAATAAAAATGTCTTTTGACTGTAATATTCATTAAAAAAAGTTAAGAATAGAGCTTCAACAAAACATAGATACATACAAAACAATTTTATGGCCTTTTGGTTTTGTTTTTGTGTATTTTGTTTTTTTTTTTTTTCGAAGGAAAGAGTACGATAACTTAGGCGCCAAAAATTGAAAATGGTTTTTAGTAGAGGGGTCAAAAATAAGCATTTTTTATTATGGGAGGGGGGGCCTATCTCGCCACGTTTATGAGGTAGGGGCAATTTTAGAAAAAAAATTACTTAAAATGAAAAAAAAACTATTAAAAAACAACGGCAACACTTTACCGGTTTTGAAAGCTATTCTTTAATCCTAAATTTAAATTTAATTATTTATGTCAATAGTTTTTTTTATAAACTCAACTTTTTGATAAGTACAAGAAATTAAAAAAAAAGTTTAGACCCATTCTTTTCAAAATTGTGAAATGAAACTGTGCTAATTTGGATTTTTTTGATCAATGCCAATATCAATTTCGAATTGAACACAAAAAACTGAATGGTTTTACGTCTTCTGGTTTTTTAGAAAATTGAAAATTATGAGATTTTTGTTTTTTTCCTTGCTTACATAAATACAGTGCTAGCACCCAGCATTACGAAGTGGAAAAGTGAGGCATGTATATTGTATATGGAGGGTCAAAAACCAGCATTTTTACTATAGGAGGGGCGTCTATATTACCCCGTTTAGAAGGTAGGTGTAATTTTAGAATACATTTTTAATACTTTTTTATGAAATTGCCCCTCCCGGCCAAACGGAGGGAGATAGACTCCCCCCCTCCACCTTTAGTAAAAAATGCTTGTATTGAACTGTTCTACAAAAAACCGTTATCATTTCTTGGCGCCTAAGTTATTGTACTCTTGCCTTTTTGAACGAGTAAAAAAATATTGGTCGAAACTTCACCACTCATAAAAATGACGAAATTATGACGTATATACTCTCTTTTTAGTATTTCTGGTATTTCAAGTTTTAAGGAGTTTTGCTTTTCTGAAATTTATGTTTTCTAAATTTTCTTAACTTTGGGTCTTTTTAGATTTTTAGTTTTCTAGACTTTATGATTCCTGGCCCAATTTATGGGACCTTATAAAATTTCTTTATTCAAAAACAACGCAGAACACTTACAATAGCTTTTTAAACCCGGAATGGTCTTTTATTTTCTATAAACATTTTTCCTTTTTATGCCTTTGTATACAATTTAAATTTTTGGGGGTTTTGAGTTCCAGGGATTTTAAGGTTTTGGTTTTTTTTTGGATTTTTGGCATTTGGCATATCGAAATTTGCAGTTTCAGGTGTATGAGTTTCCTGGTTTTTCAATTTTCTTAATTGGGATCTTGGCACAAATGGATACCTTAAAATGTATTTATTCAAAAACTATGTTAAAAATAGCTCATCAAACAAACCAAGAAGTATACAGGGATATTTATTAGATTTTGTATTAGTTAGAAGGTGTCTAAATAGATCAATATATTTCGAAATAGTTAGGAAAATGCTTTATTTTACTAAATAAAATGTTACATTAGCCGTTGTCTAATTTAGATAGCTCTTAAAAATCAAATAAAAATATTTATCTACAACTTTGACTGCTGTCCAAAGTTTGACAACGTTTATAAATACAACCAACATTTTTCTTTTTAAATCAAATACAAAATTAAAAAAAAGCGGATTTAAAAATTCCAAAAACGTATCAGAAATTGAAATGTCATTTACGTGGTGAAAATAAAAAAGAAGGGAAAGTGCTCAGACATTTTTTTTTTTTTCGATTCAATTTTTTAATTTCTTAAGAGATTTTTTCGATGGGAAATATAAACTTTAACTGAAAGTATATTATGTTGCAGGTATCCTGGTTTTTCACTTAAGCCGAGTATACAGTTCTTTTGAACAAAAAAAAAAACATAAGTGGTAAGAATTTTTTTTTTTCGAAAGAAAAAAAATCTGAGTTGAAATAAAAAATTTGTATTCGTTGTCTTTTTTTTTTTCCAAAAAACAATGTCATCAACATTGTTTTGCGCGAAAAAGTTTCCGTGGTGAATATAAATTTTTTTCAACAGGTTTGGTTCACAGTTCGATAGTAAAATTTTAAACGTCAAACATTTTTTTTTTGCGATAAAATCACTCCCATAAGAAGTAGGTACATGTATTTTTTTTTTCGAGGAGGAACTGTATACTAGGCTTTAAGCAAGTTTCGCCTAAGCAGAGTGTTTTAAGGGTAATTGATACTTGGGGAAAGCTTTTCAATGTTGAAATTTTGTTCTAGAGTAAAAAAAAACAAAAAAATATTCAATTTATTTTCATTATTGTAATTATGGCATATTCAATGAAAATCTTACTTTTCTTTAATGTTACGTGGTTTTCTTATTTGTTAGTTAATTAAAATTAAAAAAAAAAAAAAATTTATATATTTTTAAAAAATAAAACAAAAGAACACTTTTTTATGAGTTTTTTGAGGTTTGAATAGAGCTTCAAAAAAATGTCGCTACATTTGCGCAAATTTTCCCATTTTACAAAATTTTTAGGAGTATTATTTTATAAAGATTTTTAAAGTTTTTATTTTATGGAATTTTCGTTTTATGAATTTTGAATATGTATTCTAAATTTCGTTTTTTGGGATTTTGGTTTTTGGGATAGGTAGTAATTCTGACCCAAACTCGGACTTTATTAAATTTCTTTATTTAAGAACAAGGATAACGCTCTTACAATAGCTTTTTAAAATAAAAAAAAATATTCTTTTTTATATATTATGTATATGAATGTAATCGATATCGATTTATTTATAGCTATATGGTGCAGATCATCAAAAATATTTCTTTATAAAATGTTATTGTAGGTAACTATTAAGCAGTATTTATAAAAAAATGGTAAAAAATAAAAATTAATTTTGGACAGGCTGACCGAAAAATTAAATCGAAGTAGATGTTTTTCTAAATAAAAAAAAAATGTGTTAACTCAAAAACCATTAGGATTTAAAATTAAAATATAACAGGTTATGAAATTCTTAAGACAATAATTTTAAAAAAATGCATTTTGATGCACTCTGTAAATACGATATGCTTTTTTCTACATCATGGCTATAATTTTTTTTTTGTTTGAAAATATTGTTTTATCAAGTTTTAGGAAGAAATTAATTTTGGGGCAGGTTCTTGGACATTGAAATGCATTTTCGGTTTAACTAGACGTAATTTGAAGTCAACACCAAGTCTCAGATCCCTTGCGGTTTTTTTCTTTAGACTTTTTCTTTTTATTTATACACAGAAAAAAATTAAAACAAAATAATTTCAAAAATTAATTTTCAAACCTATTAGATATTCAGAAAAACCATAAAATTACGAACAATCCCGGAAAATTTCATGTTTTTAGCACCAAAACTCAAGCAAAATTATTGAAAAAAAAACGCTGGTAGCAACCTCTAAATGGTTTGTCTTTATTTTTTGGTTTCATTCTAAGCTTCGCCCGGTCCCGGTTGAATTTCGAGAAAAGTGTTTTTTTGAATCAACTTACTGCATAATATTAAATTATTAAAAGTGGCACACTAATTTTAAATATTAAAGAAATTTTAAATATCTTAAAATATTTTATGTAAATAAATTTACATTTTTTTTAGGATTGAAACGGATTCTTTTTATTTTGAGTAGAAAATTCTAAGAATAATTAGAACATATTATATTACAAAAATATTAATGGATATACCCTAGTCCCTAATCTAAAACTAAAAATAAGAAATAAAGAGTGAAAATTGTATTTAAAAAAAAATATGAAAACATGTTATTTACAGAAAACGAATTGAGAATGTATAGGTAAACATGAAATAAAAAGTCCAACGCAGCTTTGTGGCCCAACAAAAAAAAATTCCCGTGCCATATTTTCTTAGAAACCTTGCCAATTTTGTGCCATATTTATGAAAAAACGCAAATTCTTCCATTTATAAAAAATTGTAATTCTACAGTGGGGTGAAATACAACAAAAAATTATGAGAAATCATTTGCGCTATTCGGGTATTTTAAAAAAAAAAAAGTTTCTGCCATTTGGATCAATTTTCATCAAATTCGCTATATTTGAAGCAAAAAGTGGAAATAAGAAAAGCGTGCTATATATTGAATTTTTTCCATGAAAGTTTCGTGTCAAAAAAGACACTTCGGCAACACTGGTACAAAGACCAGAAAAATTGTGAAAAGGAAAAAAAAAATAAAAAAAAACTCTTCAAATCTTTGACACATTCCCTTCTCTTTATGAAAATTAAGAGTCACAAGAAATTAGAAACAAAATTTCTTTATGTAAAAGGTGTGTTATGGTATAAATCAAGTTTTATACTTGAGAACTTACACTTAAGAAATTGCATATATAAAAATAACTAATGGGCGTGTCCAATTTTGTTTTCTTAAAACCTTTACACCAGAATGCATTTTCTCAAAGTCATATCATCCTTTATGTGGGGTTTTACTTTTTAAGTAAAAAGTTTCCAAAACTTTTTGTTCAAAAATTTTACTTCATTCTCAGCACAGTTTTTATTTACAACATTATGTAGGTAGCTTACCTAAATATAATACATATGTATATGTATATTATAGTAGTGTTGGACGTATACCACATGTTAGGAAAAATTAATTATTAACTTCACGTGCAAAGTGAAAAAAACAAACTTTTTTCTTTTAATTAAAGTTATTATATTGAAGGAAAACTAGCATGTATATGGATGTATGTAAATTTGAGCTAAGACTTAAAAGCCCTTTACTTTATATGGAGGCTGTAAACTTTATAAAAGCAGCTAAAGCAAAAGGATTTAACCAACCTCCTTTCAATGGTTTAGTGTGTAAACGCGCAGAGCTTTACTTTGCAGGTCCAACGCTTATTATATGCAGTGCCGTATAATTGAACAACATTTCTTATTGCTTTACATTTTCTATAAAGAGAGCTTCAAATTAGACTTTTATATTATGTAGTATATAAATTGTAATTATTAAAATAAAATATTCAGTCTTTATATGCCATAAGGGAGAAGGGGAGAGGGAGAGTGAGATAAAACAAAGTTTGTTGGCCTTTTGATAGAAAATTTCAACGGAATTAGTAAATTTTCTTTTTCTTTTTTCTCATAATTATTTTTTATATAAGCAAATTCATTTCAAAAAACTTCTAACAGTTAAATAGGGTGCAATTGGGTGGTTATATAATTTGCGTCATTACCTTAATGCTTGAAAATTTTATCACCATCCTTATTTAAAAAATTAAAAAACAAAAAAAGAGTTTCATAATAAAAATGCAGTTTTGCACAAAAAAAAAACCACTACCGCACACTCTCCCCCCGGTCATAATAATCTGTTTCATTAAGTTCATTATAGCAGGGATGTGACCCGGAATGGTATTAAATATTTAATACCGGGTCGACCCGAAATTAAATTATTCATATGAATTTAGTTTCGGGTCGACCCGAAATTAAATTAATTATATGAATTTAGTTTCGGGTCGACCCGAAATTAAATTATCTATGATAATTTAGTTTCGGGTCGACCCGAAATTAAATTATATACGAATTTTGTTTCGGGTCGACCCGAAATTAAATTAATTTAATTTCGGGTCGACCCGAAATTAAATCAACTTTTTGAATTTAGTTTCGGGTCGACCCGAAATTAAATTATTTATTAGAATTTAGTTTCGGGTCGACCCGAAATTATATTACTTATTAGAATTTAGTTTCGGGTCGACCCGAAATTAAATTATTTAATAGAATTTAGTTTCGGGTCGACCCGAAATTAAATTAAATATGAATTTAATTTCGGGTCGACCCGAAATTAAATCAACCATATGAATTTAGTTTCGGATCGGACTGAAATTACATTATGACAATAGGGTGTCGATAAAAAATCTTATGTTCCACATTTTTAAGCAGAATTAGATAAGATTCAGTTTGGTCAATATTTAAACAAAGTTATTGTAGAAAAAAAATATATGACAACAAAAAATTTTTTTCTGCGGTTAAAAATAAAATAAAATAAAATAACATAAAATCAAAATAAAATAAAATAAAATAAAATAAAATAAAAAAAAAAAACAAAATAAAATAACATAAAATCAAAATAAAATAAAATAAAATAAAATAACATAAAAGCAAAATAAAATAAAATAAAATAAAATAAAATAAAATAAAATAAAATAAAATAAAATAAAATAAAATAAAATAAAATAAAATAAAATAAAATAAAATGATATGAAATGAAATGAAATGAAATGAAATGAAATAAAATAAAATGAAGTGAACCTTACAATAATAAAACAAATACACACACAAAAACACCGTTGGTTTGTAATAATAATAATATAGTTCTAAAAATGTTTATGAAAACAAGGTTATTGTACGAGGGAAGACCTTTATGTGTACTAAAAAAATTGTTTAGGTACTGATATCTATTATCCGTGGTCATTGGTATAAAATAATGATGGCAATTCCATACAAAAAAACCACTTATGCCCACCTTGCACCAAGGTAGAGATTTAACGGGTGGACACATTTGCTTAAAATTTGCTACACATACGCATTGAATATATTGTACCTAAACTTTCTTCATATTTTTCCTCGAAAATACGCAAGCTATGTGCAAAACCCTAAATTTTCTTTAAAAACAAACAGGTCCAAACGACACTATAAGATACAGTTTCGAAAATGTTGTTTTCAGCTCCTGTATTGGTACTCTTTCAAATCAATTGGACTTAAAACTGCAAAGAAACATTTTTTTGAACCACCCCAATATCAAACTTTTTTTTCAACATTTTTGCTTAAATGCTTACTTACCACAGTAAATTGTATTCCATTCTGCCCAAAAACATAGAAGATAGCTTTTTTAAGGAACACCCTACTGCAAAAATAATGAGTTTTTCATTTTTTTTTCAAAATACAAGTTTAAAATTTTGTTTGCATTATTAAAATCTATTTTGTCCATAAACTGCAAAAATAATTTTTTTGGACCCCACAAATATTTTTTTCTCGAAAAACTTAGTTAAAATATTGACCAAACTGAATCTTACCTAATTCTGTTTATAAAGGTGGCGCATAACATTTTTTATCTACACCCTACTGTGTAGAATTGCATCATCATAAATTAAGGCATGTGACCCTGTATTATATTATTTGGTACAATATTAATAATTTCGGGTCGACCCGAAATAGGTGCGAAATCGGTGCGAAACTATTTCCGTCACTAAACTCGGTCCGAAATTAAACTCTAATTTCGGATCGACCCGAAACTAAATTAATAAGAATTTAATTTCGGGTCGACCCGAAACTAAATTCATATAGTTAATTTAATTTCGGGTCGACCCGAAACTAAATTCAAATAAATAATTTAATTTCGGGTCGACCCGAAACTAAATTCAAATAAATAATTTAATTTCGGGTCGACCCGAAACTAAATTCGTATTAATTTAGTTTCGGGTCGACATGAAATTAGAATTTAATTTCGGACCGAGTTTAGTGACGGAAATAGTTTCGCACCGATTTCGCACCAATTTCGGGTCGACCCGAAATTATTAATATAGTACCAAATAATATAATATAATATCGGGTCACATCCCTGCATTATAGCGAAGCCAAGCCAAATGGGACACACCTTCTGTTGCTGACTTGCTGACACAGTATGGTGTGATTCTGTCCCACAACAATTACCACAATTATTAAGGGAAAAAATCACTTTGGCAGTGCCATTAAAAGACCATAATAAATTTTGCGACACAAGCGAGCGCATGGAAGTGTGGAGGACACGAGTATAATATAGAGTAAAGTAGCTAGGTAGTTACATTTACTGCCTGAGGCAGAAAAACAAAAGGAGGCTAAAATGATAATATGTCTATATATATACATATAAATGTAAGTATCCTTACTTGTAGCACGGAGGGCTGATGGGCAGCTATAGCCGTAGATGTATAGCCAACAGCATCAAAAATGTATTATTCACGGCCAGCGAGCCTCCAGTCGCTCAGGATTTAATAATTCAATTATTATTCTTTGTTTTCCCAGCATAAAACTAGAGCAGAGATTTTGAGATTAAATTATGATTCAGCAACACCAAAAAGTCCCTAAAAAAATATAAAAAAAAGAAAGAAAAAGAAAAAGAACAAAAAAAAAAGAAAAAAAAACGAAAAATAAATTCAATTCCATGCGACACCATAAAGTCATTCAAAAGAATGAGGCAGACCGTTATTCATGGACTGATTTCTATACATGATGGCATCGCATGCCAGCAGTAAAGCACCGCGCGCCATGTTGTGTGTCTTACCAGTCATTTTAAGATCTTAAAAAAAAAATATGCTAATGTTGTAAAATTGTATTCAAAGTCATTTAGTTTCAGATATATATAGAGACTCCTAGGGCATTGTCTCCTCCATCACCAATACAAATACAAACACTTATGTTGATGCTCTAAAATCTTAAATATACATATACATACCTAGTTTACCACCATCGTCCCCAACCGGATGTTGTTGCTTGAACAAAAGTTATTTTATTATAGTGAAAAGGATGCGGGGGGACTGTTGAGATGGGGACTTTACGCAAAATATAGGCTCTGTCAAGCTATATAACCGCCAACTACAAACCACTTTTGGTGGTTGATTTTCAAGGACCTCTATAGTAGGCTGTCGAAACATGTCTTCTTTACATGAAGCTAGGGCATAATGTTTAAGACGTACCTACCTACATATAATATTTCTTTAGGATAAGCTTTCATGCTCCTTGAGCTACCCTATAACCCCCACTTCTTCTTGTATAGATATATATTGTTATCTGGTGTTGTATAGTCGTTTTGATATTTCAAAAGGACTATACAAACAAAACAAGGGAAGTTAAAAAAAAAAAAAAACAACAAAAAATAAAATAAACTACCTACTACCTACTACCCAACAGAAACTCGCTCTTATAACTCCTTGGGCTTGGTGGTTTTTTGTTCAAGCAATGAGACAAAAATGACTTTGACATTGGGCGGACAGGATGCGGGAGAAGGAAGCTTAAGTGTACTTGAAGCTTTCAATTCCTTAAGGCTAAATTATGTTTTATTCGCGTCCTTTCTTATTTTCGGTTGCTTGCGTTGATTTTCTGACAGCTTATACAATTTACTATAGAAGAATATCCGCGTGTTAACCATACCTACTCTATCTGTAAGTGGTGTGGTAGTGTATAGGGTATGTGTATATATATAGATACACGATAATTATATAAGTAGAGTTAACTGAAACGAAAATTCGAAACGTTTTGCTTTTGGGAATTTAAATATTATTTCACTTTAGTATGCGATGAGAGTGATGGGTGGAGTGGACCCGGACATTAAGCTCCATTTTGACTCTAGGAGACAATAATTATATTTCAGGAAATTAAACAGACAATTTTTGGTGATTTTGTTAAAAAGGAATTTCACTTAAAATTTCCCTTCCTTTTTTTTGTTGTTCTTTATAACCATTTAATTTTTGGAAGAGCTACAAATTCCGTCAAATGAAATGTTAACTATATATCACTAAAATAATATGGTTTTTTAATTATAATTATCCTACAGGAATAATGTGTCACATAAAGTCATTTGAACTTGTGCTCGTTATCAAAGCTTCTATATGTTCTCAGTTAAATGTCAACAAATTTTATTAATAAATTTAAAAAAATGCTTTTAGGACTTTATGTTACTTTCAATACAACCTGGTTTGCCCGTCACTATAGTTAGTTTACTAAATTCCAAAAGTAACCACCAATCAATGATGAAAATAGACTTTTCTCGATTGTATTAAAAATTGAAAAAAATAGTACTGAAATAGACAAAACTGGTACTTAACTTTTTTAAACTCATAAAACTTAAAATAAAAATATTTTTCTTAAACAAAAATAAATTAAAGATATAGGCATTGTTTGGTCATTGATTGAAGTAAAATAATTAGTCTTTTGGATAGATAGGAACTTCAGCAATCAATACAAGATGAAGTAAGGTTAATCTTTGAATATAACATTCCGTATTCAGATTACAATTTTTTTTTAACCGGTGACTGTACTGACTTTTTAAAAATTACTTTTACGGCAAAGCAAGTTCCACGAGTGTGTTCGAAATAAAACAAATTTTAATGCTTTGCGTCTACCAACCAATAAGTTTGGTCATCAAATTATTTAAATTAAAAAAAAAGATTGCAATAAACAGTGCTTATTATAAAACCCGATTTTTTCGAGAAATAGTACAGAAAAACCTATATTGTTTGATAGTGTATTTCAACGATTCGCAATGATTTTGTCAAATAAAAATCATTTAGTGCCGCAAAACTTAAGAAATTTGATGATTAATCAGCGAGTTGAAGGGACATAACTGTAGATTTAGGGATATTAAAGTGTTGCCTTTGTTCAAGTGAACCGTAGTGTACTTTGCTTACTTTTCAATAGTTAGACTCTACGCAGTCAGAAATTTATATCCCAGGTAGAAAATCATCTAGGAAACACTATTGATTAGCGTGGCCCTAGCTAGATTGGCCAGTATAATATAGTAAATCCTATGCCAAGCTTAGACAGGCGCAAGTCTGGCCGATCTTGACTAATTTATGCTTATTCTGGCTTTATCTTGACCCTGGCTAGAATTACCTATTTATTGGCTTTGTCAGATGTAACTTATACTGGATCTAGATAGTTTTAACTTGACGTAGCCTAGATATGAAAACTTTTCTTGGCGTCATTTTGGCCTTAGCTAGTGTTGACGTTGTCTCATAAAAACAGGAAGGGACCCAAATAGTTTTCGCTTGGTGTAGCCTGGATAAGTAATTGTAGCTGGGCGTTTATCTTGGTCTTAGGTAGTGTCGCCTCTTTATTGGCGTTGTCAGATGTAACTAAGACTGGGCCTAGATAGTTTAGACTTGATGTAGCCATAGATATGGAACTTTTTCTTGGCGTTATATTGGTCGTAGATATATAGTGTCGGCTCTTTATTGGTAAGATCCATATAGCAAATACGTGAAATATCAACTCATAAACATTTTAACATCCCTCTTCTGTATTGCAAATTAGCCTGGTGGGTAGCGTGTTGGATTTTTGATGGGAAGGATGCGAGTTTAAATCTCGGAAAAGTAAAGTGAAGTTTTTTAAAATTAAATTAAATTCTATACATTTCCGATAAAGAGAAAAGCGGTCCCAAACCTCCCTAATATGAGAAATAAATTCAGATAAATAAAAATATAAATTTTTAATTTTAAAGAAACACATCTAGGGCTTATATGGGTTTCAGTAAAAATCTACCTAGGCCCTAGCTTAACATGCTTATCTAGTGCCTAAAAATGTCTAAATAAAAAGCTATCCAAAGCCTGACTTGCAATATTTATCTCGAGCCCCATATATGGGAACCACTAGCAAGGCCCACAACATACAGAGCAATTAACAAGTTAGCGAGGGACAAGCTAGATACTGCTCGATAGCAGAGAGAAGGAATTAATGGAGAGAGTCAAATTCGACGGTGGCTCTCTTTTAGCCTACATAGAGCTACGATGTTGCGACTTGCGCGCCTTCTTGCATATGTATAATTATTAACTCCATATAAAAAAAATGTGGGGACAAATACATATGCAAGAAGATGTGCATACTCACCACCTTTTTTTTGTTTTGCACTGCCCGAGGTGAAAACATGTACACACCGATATGAATTTAACACGTTATAAAAAATGTAAACAAAAGGTTTCGAGGGGACGGAGACGAGGAAATTTGACTCTCTCTATTAGTTCTTTCTCTCTGCTCGATCGGCCCATGGCAAAACTAGCTGGGCCTAGGCAATATCGCGTCCCAAATTCTACCCGGGATTTTTCTATATTTTAAATAATATTTGGACAAATGAAAAAAACCCGAATGAAGGTCAAACTCCAAGATCTATTTTGAAATACAATTATGAACTCAGTTGTTAAGAGTTCAAAGAACTTAGTGAAGGAGTGAAGGAAATTTACTCTCCAGAAAAATATCAAACTCCGTAAAAATTAACTGTGTTAATTTAGATTTTAAGTTTTTATGCTTTTTTTGTTTGTAAGACTTTTTTATTTTAGACTTAAAAGTTATTTTGTTTTTTATTATAAGTTTTATATAAACAAAGAATGAATTTCTGTACCTTCTTTTTAAAAGAAATTAAAAAAAAAATTTAAAATGGAAACAAAAATATCAAAAAAAACAAATGAAGAACTCATTCTTCAATTCTTTTTTCAAATTATGTTATTTTAGTGTTCAGTTTTTGAATGAATTAACGAATAAATTATTTTTAAAATCAAAATTTTGAAAATAAAATAACAAAACTTATTACCTATGATTTTTGTTTTAATTTTTAAGTACCTACGAATAATTTTATAATTTTCGATATTCTTATAAATTTTTAGTCGAGTGCTGAAAACCAGAAGGCTGTTGGAGAAATTTAAAAAATAACAAAAATTCTTTTTTCTGAGAAACATTTTTTAACAAAAAAAACAAAGGATTTTGGCTTTGTCTAACGATAAACCTTAAAAAATCGTGCACTTTTAAATTTCTGATATGTCATTTAATATGGTTGGTAGATGAAAAAAAACCTGAACCACGCCCCTAAAATTTCCTGATAAAACCAGAAAAAAATTGGTCTTTTGCCTAAAATTTCATTCTGGTTCATCTTCATTCCTCAACGACGCCGGCCGCGCCATGAAGCTACAATAAAAAGCTAAAATTCAGTATTTTGAAAAATTCTCAGTTTCTTTGAACTTCACAGTAATAACATCCTCTGCAACATGTGATTTTAAAGCTTAAGTTTTTCGAATCAATTTTGTAGAAAATTTGATGATTTAAAAATTATACGGGTGGCTACCTACATATATATCAGTTTTTATTGGCGTTAGGCAATACATACCTCACTGTTTATGCGCAGCGATTTTTTTTAAGATTATCTTATCATTGAAATTTCATTTTGGAAATATTGCCCAAAATTGAAGAAATAACGCCCAAATTTTACAAAAACAATTTACATTGAAAATATTTGGGTGATATTTCCAACTTAAGATTTGGAGAAATATAAATTTGGCCGATATTTCCAATTTTTTTTTTTTTTTGGGCGATTAAAAAAGTTTGGGCGATATTTCCAAATCGATTTGGGCATTATTGACTAATCCCGTTTTTATTTTGCTACAAATACAAATCAGTTGAGGATTGACAAAATTTTTTAAACGTTTCAATTTCAATTAAACGGATTTCTTCTCTGTCCGTTTGTTAGTGGAAAATTTTGCAAACGATTTTAAACTTACTTCCGGATAACTATAGAGACGTGTGGCGCATACCTGCCACTCACCACACTTAAACTATTTTATCTTTTGCTTGAATCCCATTGTTGATTGTTTTAAGTGTATATATGGGGTTTGTGCTGTCTTTTGAATATGTATTCCTGCCTTTCTCAAATCATGGAAATAGAATCATCGGATAAAATTACGGTATGATTGCTAGATAATGTTAAAATACTGCTGGGTGCCAAGCTTTATCAAAAATCGTTTTCGAATTACTATTAAGTTCTCAAAAAAAAAAATTGAAACATTTGTTTAAAAATAAAAAAAAACAATTTCTCTTTAAAAAAAAATTTAACAAAATCATTTGACCCGTCTTTGATAAAATCGAAAATAAAAAAAAATTATTTTTTGGAATTTTTTTTCTAAAAAAATTACTTAATCTAAAAAAAAATGTTTGCATGTGTTAAATTATTTTCATCAATTATTGGTAACTACCGTTATTTTTTATCTTTAAGAAAATGAAAAAACAAAACCTTTAGGCGAGGTTTCGCTCTCGCTCTCCTACATTAATTGTAAAGGGTGTTTTTTTTAGACGTGGATCGTTTTCAAGAAGAAACAAAACGCATATAATTTAATGTTAGGGCCAAGAATTTAGCTTTATTATAAATATAAGGGTTTGCCATTATGTTTAAAAAATGATTTTGGGCAAATGGCCGCCGGAAAAATCTTCCATAAAGTGGATGGGCACAGCGCGATGGCTGATGGACTTATTCGGGTCTTCTTCGATACTCTGCTCCACAGCAGCAATAGTGTCTTTGGTGCGCACTGTACGGCGCCTCTGAGGATGTGCATTATCCACTAGAGTAAACGTGGTGCAAAACAGATCCATGGTTGCTCGAATTACCGACTCTACTGGGCGAATTAACAACTCTGTTGGCGATTGTGTCGACTGAATATTGGACGCAGCGGAACCGAACCATTATTTTGGTAATAAATTTGTACGATTTGCAAACGTTGTTCAGGAGTATAAGTCTATTCATTATGGAATGACAAACCAAACTGAGCATAAATCAAGTGACAGTTGTCAAAAAAACCAACTCCGAAAAAAGTATTGCCAGATTGAAAACTACACGTCTAAAAAAAACACTCTGTATACACAAACTATATATCGGAGCGTTTATCAAAAAAATCATTATATAGAGTTAAGATCCTCTATATTTTAATTTGACTTTTTTAAAATGCTAAAATCGATGAAAAATTCCGTGCAAAGCTATGCGGGCCAGCTAGTTTCATATGTTTAAAAATAACTTCCAAATTTACATATTATGTATATTTTTAAGTAATGCATTTCATTTTATTTCAAATTATTATAATATAATATTTTTGTTTCATTTTCTTTATTCGTCCAACTCATCCACAACGTCTTAATAAAATAATTTAAATTTGTTTCATCAAGTAAATGAAAAATAAACATTATGCATTTCTACGTTGTATGTCATTTGATGCGTAAAACTATAAAGCATTATAGAATTTTTCTTTTCTTTAAAATTTCCTATAATAACAATAAATATAGAGACTTTTTTCATTGTTACCATGACAATTCGAGCAAAGGATAAAGAACAAAGAATCTTCTGTTTCATGCAATACATTGAAAAAAAAAAAATAAATTACCTCACCTGCAGTATATCTAAGTGTAGAAAGGACCTTTTGGCATTTGATGTCGATAAAGCTCATTTTGCTCAAGTTGACTTTTGCTCTTTTAAACAAAAGAAGAAGGACACAGATAACACCATGATAACGATGGTAGATTTTTTTTTTTTTTATTGCAGATGCGGATGGAATTGTATTACTAAAATAAATTGTTTTACAAAATTAGTCTAGATCTAATTTTTTTTTGCCGTAAATTAATAATTTCCTACAAAAGAAGTGATGGAAGTAAAATTTTTCAAAAACAAATTATTTTTTGTAATCAAAATAAATAATAAGGTGCTTTAAGGTACCTAATGCTATATTTTCTAAATATTATACTTTGATCACTTTAACAAGCCAATTGCTGACAAAATCGTATACAATGTTCTCATTATCCACACTAAAACTATTTCAAAGTTGTAATTAAATAAATAAATAAATATTTTAAATTCAATATAAGAATACTTTACATAATATATCGACGGTTAAAAAGCAGGGCCTCCAAAATCGAAAAGTTAAAAAAATAAATATTATTAATGCAAAAAAAAAATCAGCAAAATCAAAGTCACATTTTGTCAATTTATGCTTAACAATGGTGTTCTGAACATTTTATAGAAAAATGCAGAATTCAAAACCTCTTACCTTCCATATAGATTGCATACAAAAATTTAGACTTTTTTTTTTTGTATTTGTGAAAAACATGCAAAATAGCTTACGACATTCTTCACTTTAACCATCGATATATTTTAAGAATTCTTTACCTCTTGGACTATAATACCAGGTGGCATGTACCTATAGCTTATAACCAGTCATACATTAAATTTTTTTCGAATATATTCTTGACATACAACAACAAAAAAATCCATTTTCAAACCGCTTTTCTCAACCTTGAGACTCCTCTAATCTTGAATCCTGCTGCATATGCATTTCGCTCAAAATGTCAAAGAAAAAGAATGAATTTCAATTTTAAGTTTCTCCTTATATAACAAACCAGTAAACCATGAAGAGATTGTTTTTTGTGTGTGTCTCTGCAATTTCTTCAGTGTCTGTATTTCTTTTTTGTTTTTTTTTTATTCAAAGTAACATCGCAAATATAGTGTTGATTGCAATGTACAATTTTTTTTATATTCATCAACATTCTGTGTTTTGTAATACTGCAGCAATCTAGAAGAACATGATTAGAATTTCCTTTGAAGTTTTTTTTCGCTTGTATTTTTTTCTTTTGACTCAGATTGGAATTTTTAAATCATTCCTTATCAAAATGGTATCAAACTACTTGTTCATTTTCAAGGTTTAGGTTTTTGATTCATATGAATTGTTGACATTTACATATTTTACTGTAAATCCTGACAAAAAAAATTGGAAATTAACTTAAAATTGATTTACTCGAAATTGTTTTAATTAAAATTTGACACTTTTAATATCAATCTTTCACAATTTTTAAATTAAAAAATAAAATAGTTGGCATAGGGTTTTTGGATCTTTGCCAATTTGTTTTTTTTTTTATTTTGCAAGTTTTAATTGCAAATCATTCTCCATCCACAAAATGATATTTTTTTATTTCTAAGTGTTTATATTTTTATTAAAAAAAAAAACATTAAACTTTATCTTAACATACGATTTTTCTATTAATTAAAAACTTTTAGGACTTTCATAAAGGCCACATTGCAATATTGAGCTACAATATCCTGCAAAAAAAACTTTCGATACCGGAAAAATATTATTATTATTAAAATCAATAAAATCCATTAGGAAAAATATTATAAAAAGAAAATCTTCAACCAAGTGGAACGTAAAAAAGAATTTTAAACAAAACTGAAAAAAAAAATCCAAACGGAAAACATAACGAACGAATATCGCATTTGGGGCATCTTAATTGCCATACTTTTCCAAATCAAAAAGCCAACTTGTAATTAAAATTTCATTGGAATTTGCTTGCCATTGCTGTTAGTGTTCGTTTGGTTGCTCATGTTGTTGTTGTTGTTGCTGTTGTTGTTTTTTTTCGTCTTCTGATTCTTCATACTTTTCTTCACAAAAAAAGAAAAAAAAATAGAGTGAAATATCCATTATTTCTATGTTGGGTTTTTGTTTGACCTGCAGCCATACCGGAAGTGTGCCAATCTCTACTCTACACCATCGCCTTGATTTTTGGTTCAACTAAGAGAAAAAAAAATATATATACAACAATATGAAGAATAAAAAGTGTTGAAAATTTTCTTTTTTTTTCAACTTCCTTACAATGCAGATAGGGTTGATGTATCGCAGTGTTGCCACTTCTAGAATATGTTCATAGCATATTAATTGACAAAATTGCAATGTAAATTTTTTTTTTGTATTCGCCTAAGTTTATAGTAAAGTTGGGTACGATTTTAAAATGTTTGTTCAAAATCAGTTTTGCGGTTCGCCAACAACTACATTTTGAGTGAGATTATTAAATTTTATTTTCTTCTTTGGTGTAGCAACGCATGTGTCTACCCGCTAGTCTTCCATAAAATAATACAAATTTACTATAAATACTTATTGGAATAATGCATTTGAGATGAGTTAAATCAAAAAATAAATTATAACTAAATTATTTCAATCAAATCCCTTAATATAGTTTAAGTATATGTGGCAACTTTGGTAGAAACGTTATCCTTAAAATAAAGTTAAAAATAATAATTCATTTTTGTTTTGTGAAAAGTATAGGCATCGGAAAGTTCTATAAATATTTTTCAATAAAATTTTAAGAAAA
Organism: Epistrophe grossulariae; assembly: GCA_929447395.1. NCBI lineage: Eukaryota > Metazoa > Arthropoda > Insecta > Diptera > Syrphidae > Epistrophe > Epistrophe grossulariae. The sequence goes on from OV839566.1 coordinate 140,060,561, forward strand.
AATAAAGATTTTAGCTTGAAAAGTTCGATTTCTTGAAATCTTATTTGGTTTTGACTCTATCAAAATTTTTCGAACTGATTTTAAACAATTTTGCTAAACATTATAGTTAGAAAATAAAAATAGAAACCTATTAAAATCTATATATCTCTTAGAAAAGGTACTATGTATATAAGGAAATATTTTATTATAATTCACTCAGTCTTGCAAAAATACTCGAAAGTAATTTAATTTATTTCCGTTTTTCCATTAGCATAAAAAATACACATCTATATATTATTATAATATAAACGCGCAGGCAATTGTTTGCACAGTAAATCTTTTTTTATTGGATAATTTGATTATTTGATAAAATAGAAATAATAATAATTTGTGTTTGTTTGTATAAATGAAATGACTTAGAATATTTTGGTTACCTAAACATTAATATACATAACATGAATTTTAGATTCATTTATGAAATGAAAAATTGTAGAAAGTAAGTTAAGGTACGAGTACCATAATATTGCTATATACTTGCTTACTGAATAAAATATTATGAAATATAAATTTGATTGATTAAGCAATTTATTTTTCTACTCGAAAGATGTATAGCATTTCAAGGAATGGTTTATGAAAGTATTTTAAGTTGAGTTATATCAAAAACTGTGGAATTATCAAAAGCATATCTAACCTTAGGGAGTAGGTGTAGCATTGAGATATGGAATGTAGAATATACGAGTAAGTTAAGGTGGATGAAAACTTCTTTTTTTCCTATTTGAAACCATAAAAAGTTTGTTGCTTGAGGTTATTTATATTCTAATTATTGAGAAAAAAAAAATTAAAACTACAAAAACTATATAAATAAAATGCCAACTGGATTACACAAATTTGCTCTTATGTACAATCACACTGTGGTTTTAAAGTCTGAATATTTTAAACCAATTCATCTGACTTTAAAAGAAATAAATTAGTTATGGGAGCCTAAATTGTGTGCCATCTGCCAAAAATTTAGTTTGGGTGTTTATTTTATTTTTATAACTTTTTAGGCTTTCGCAGTTGTTTATTGACATTATTAGGTAAAATAAAATAAAATAAAATAAAATAAAATAAAATAAAATAAAAAAAAAAAAAAAATAAAATAAAATATTAGTAGGTAATTTCGGATAAGCCGCGTAGTTAAAATATTAATTATAATATTATTATAATGTTAATTACGCGGCTTATCCGAAATTACCTAATAATATTTTATTTTTGTTTATTTTATTTTATTTCATTTTATTTTATTTTTTTTTATTTTATTTTATTTTACTTTATTTTTATTTTTTTTTTATTTTATTTTACTTTATTTTATTTTATTTTATTTTATTTTATTTTATTTTATTTTATTTTATTTTACTTTATTTTATGTAATTTATTTTATTTTATTTTATTTTATTTAAAGTATGTTTTATGTGGGTATAGCTAAGTGTTGCCCATTAAATATTTTCGTAACTTCTTATTTTTCAATAAACTGACCTTAAAAAGCGAAATGAACTCTTAAATCAGGTGATAAAAAAGATGCCGAATTTTTCAGTTAGGTCACTTTCATTCTAAGGGTGCGTTATTATGCATTATGCAATATGTATGCACGAAACGAAGTTTGAACTGATCTAAAAATATAGTTCTAATATGTAGGTATAAAGTGATAAAACATCTTCTGAAATTGTTTTAAAAATTTTAAAAATCGTTGGATGGTTTTTTTTTGTTTAATAATTTCTTATATAAACAAAATTTGAAAACATTTTTAAGAAAAAAAAAAATTACACCATTTTCAAGTATTTATTAATGCAGAATTAAACCACGTTGGGAAATGAAAATTTTTAGTGAAATTGATCGAACAACCGGTTCCTATTTCACTTTCATATTTTGGTATTCACTTCGTGTTGTGAATTTCATAACTATAGGCGTCACTTTTGTATGAAAATTTAATTTTCACTGGAACTGAGTAGGTACCTACTGAGATTTAAGTGAAAAAAAATTAGCGTACTCGGGATTAGCGAACAAAAAACACATAAGCGGATTTAAAAATTCAAAGCTAGAAAAAACTGAATTTATATTTTGGAAATAAAATAGTTTCCTAGATCAGTTCGAGTGTAAATGATATTTTCATATAAAAGTGACGCCTAGTTCATTGGTATGAAATTCACACCAAGAAGTGAATACCAAATTATGAAAGTGAAATCTGAACCGGTTCTTTAATCAATTTAACGCAAAATTTTCGTTTACCAATATACGACCACGAGGAAAAAATCTAAGGTGTTGTGGAAAATTGTGACGTTTGTCAATTAATTTCTTTTGCTCAAAATATAAATTCTGTAATAAAAAAAAAATTATATCGTATTAAACGATTGTTATTTAAAAAAGTTTTTTTATTCTCATCAAGAAAAAAAAAAGAACAGAACAAGGAATTTTTGAACCTTTTCAATATCTTGATTTCAGAATTTCAAATTAAATTAAATTCATGCAAAGTGAGTATCAAAAATTCCAAACTGATTAACAAAAATGCATGTGAAGAATTAATTATTATGGGGTCATATTGAATTTCCACCTTTATTTTGAAACGATTTTATTTTTCATTTCACGGGAGGTGAGTATACTAGGCTGATTAGGGGCCAGTTATAGCTTTCATTGAAACTCATCATTGAAAATTTTAGTTGTTAATTTTGAGGCACTTAAAAAGTGATATCAGTGATTATTTTGATGCCAATAAAAAGCTGATGACTCGATTATTATTTCTAGTCAAAAAATATTTCATTTTGGCCCTACCTTTCACATAAAACCATTTCTAAGATTTCAATGATCAATGATAAGTTATAGTTCAATCATTGAAATAAAGAAATTCATTAGGGTTGGACAAAATGAAATATTTGTTTGACTAGAAATAATAATTGAGTTATCAGCTTTTTATTTGCATTAAAATAATCAATGATTTCACTTTTTAAGTGCCTCAAAATTAACAATTAAAATTTTCAATGATGAGTTTCAATGAAAGCTATAACTGGCGCCTTAGAGTTTTTTTTTTCAATGAAATATATAAAATTCATCTGAAAATATGTTTCATAGGTATTCGGGTTTTTCACTTAAGCAAGTTACGCTTAAGCGGAGTGTTTTATAGGTAGATTAACTGGTCGACAAATACTCGGGGATGAAAATTATTTCAAGTGGGGTTTCTCTTAAGTGGGTTGCTCTTAAGCGGGTTTTACTGTATATTTTGTATATTTTTCCCAAAATGTAACGGCTTTCGAAAAATTCCACAATAAAGGTAATCAAGCCCAAATTTTTACTCGATTTTCGTGTATAACTTCAAAGTTATATTTGCTCCACACATAAAATACATAAAAAGATTTGTAAAAAGTAGCAAAACTGGAAAAAAAAATCCTATTTTTTTATATAACGGAAACCTCACAAATTCTTATTTCCCGCAATCTCAGATTTACACTCAAAATCAACCCCCCTTCAATACATGCATTCAAACTTGGACCACTTAAAAAATTTTCATAGATGGTCTGTAAATGACTCCTTATTGACTGCACTAATCGTCTAAACCGTGGATTTTATCGACCATTTCTAATGTGGTGACCTCAAAAGGCAATCATGGAACATTACGTTTTACATATGTATTCTGAATTTTTAGAGCTTCTAATTGGCCAGCTGTCATAAAAAGTTAGATGACTTTTAGCGAATTTTATAGTTAGTTACGTTTAGTTACATTTCATCTAAATTTTCAGACAAGAAATTCTCATCTGAAAATTCAGATGATAGTAATTGTTTGTGATCGGTGAAGTGCCAAATCAGCTGAAGCACTGCACATAAAAGTTGAACTTTATAATTTTCGTCTTGTTGGTGGTGGATTTTTTTTATTTTTTGTCATGAAAATTCAATGTACTTATTTAAATGAACGAACTTTTTGTTTAATGTTTAGTGAATTTTTAAATCAACAATTTTTTATAGTTATTAATGTTTGGAAAGTTTTTCTATGGTTTTGTAAGTCATACATATCAATAAAAGACTTTTAATGAAATTAATAAAACCTGTTGCTGATTAAGTTTAGTTCGTTCTCGACAGCAGATCGAATTTCCAAAAAGTTCTTTGAACAGTTTTGCTATACCAAATTTGTTATTTTTGATTAATTATAAAGACTTGTTGGTTGTGTTGCGCTATTTTGGAGCGATAAGTTTAAATAAAGTACTTACCCGATTTCGCGAAGTACCTATACTTACCCTTTTCTCGAAGTGTTCTAAAAGTAACAAAATCAGCCATTAAAATAAATAGATCAAAATATATATTAAGGTTGCGTATTTAACAAATTCAAATTGTTGGCGGTCGCAGGCTGCCAGTGAAGGTCTCGGCCGCCATACCTATTTTTTTTGGGGGAATCCAAAAATGGCCAAGGATTCCTATGGTAGGGTGGGTAATGGCCTCACTGCAACAACATCCGCAGTGCCTTGGTGTGACAATAGTCCGTCCGTGCATTTACTAGTCAGTCGATTTATTTTTTTTCCTAGTTTTCCTCAGGCCTGATATGTGTTTTTGGCTGCAGGCGAGGTTAAGTTTCGGGGGCAAGATCCCCCCCGTCCGACGAGCTGACGCCGTGCATTTGCAAGCAGGCCGCGTCCCCGGAACTTGACATTCCACCTTCCTTTTCCTACTCTTCCTTTCTCTCTTTCCTACCTCTTCCTTTTCCTACCTTTCCACGTTGCCGACACCCTATACCTCCTCTTGCTACGGAACAAAATGGCAACTACTCAAGCTCAATGTTTAATTTACGAATGTATATAATTAAAGTTCTATTTTACTTCGCTTCAATGTAAATTTTTTAGGTAAATGCAGGAATTTGACACAATGACTTTCGACTGAAATTTCAGGTTTTTTTTGCGTTCAACGACATAAATTCAGAAATCTGAAAATTTAGATGTAAGGCGATTTTTATTGAACCCACCCATTTATTCTCGTAGAATAATAAGCACACGAATTGCACCTTTTTTTTCTAATTTTTACGAAAATGCTCATAGGCGTGCTGCAAAAACAAAACTATATACCTTTGTAAATACATAATATTATAATGAATACATAACATAATATGTAGCAAAATAAAAACTTTCAGTGGTTAATATCCAACTTATTTTAGCGTGACAGATTGTTATCTATACACTATACATGTACTTTTATTTGAGCTTCTGATTCAACCGATATAAATAGTCATAAAAAAGAACAACAAAAATCAATTGATATAAATAAATGAGCACCACAAACATCGTAACCATCTCCCACAGGAATACCTAATGCCATGAAGTAAAAACTGAAACAAAATTAGCATAGTATAGGTAGTGTATATAGTGAATCTCGGATCATTTGAAATATTTACAATTTAATGTTATGGTAACTTTTCCCTAAACTCTTCGGATTTGTCAAACAAATATTCGTATCAACTTTTCTTTTCCATTTTAAATCATTTGGGGAAAGAAATTTACATACAGATATTATATGATATATGTATACCTATATACGTATTATGAAACACGTACAAAAAAATCCCATAATACATCCACTGCCTGCCAGTGTTGTACTTTATGACTGTAAATGTGTTCCAAAATACTTCAAATTTTATCTCTTGAAAATTGGTTACGGGCGTAACGTGTCAAACCAAGCCAAAAGCACACATGAATATTCAAATTTTATATTTAGATATAGACATGTCAAAGTTCTTATACCACATTTATGTACGTGCGAATTTGACAAGACACGTGTAAAAAAGTAATTTTTTTTTTTTGGTGTCATCTTCTTTTCTGATTATGAACGAACGAACATTGAACATTTTTTTTGTTTTGCGATGCGGGTGATGGGATTGGTAAGGTGTATATAAATAGAAGGTACAAATGATTATGATTTTTTGCCTTTGCACGTTTGAGAAGAGATACGTATTTATGTATGCATATATAGGTGGAGTGCTGTTCATTGTTTAATGTTCATGCGACTGTTCTTGACATGCGAATTAGAAAGCATTGACATTTTTATGTCAAAGTTTAAGTTCAAACAAAGAAATCGGGTGAAAAAATGAGTGAGAAGGGAATATGAATTGTAACAATTTTAAAACCTTGCTCGAATGCTTAGCGGGTGTATTTAAATTTATACATTTGTACGTACCTATATTCATAGAAAAAGAAGAAGGGTCTTAGAACACGTTTGATAAATAACTGTCGTTTTCCCAACATAAATTGTTCACAAAAAAAAAAATTGTCGACTTTGTCACATTAAGGAAAAGGAATAGGTATTGAGACATTTATTTAATAATTATTAAAATTTGATTGACATCTTATTCCTTTTCTAATCTTTAATGTCTGGTTGTGATGATACCTATCTTTTTTATATTTTTTATTTGCGGATGTTAAATAAAAAAAAAAAATGTTATTTTTGGTCCTATACAAATATTTTAAAAACGTATCGATTTTCTTGCAACTACCTCGAGTGTTTTTGACATTCCCCAAACCTTTTTTTCATTTTATTTTAAAACCAAAAATAACGGTAGGTATAGGTACCTAAACTTGCCATACACAAGTTTTTTTTAACAATTAACAAAAATCTTATTTTTCTAAGAAAACGTACCCGTACTTTAAAAAAAATCAGTAATTTTTTACAAATAGGCTACCATTTTATAATTTTTTTTTTTCGAAAAAATGGTTGTAAATGCGGTATTTCTGGAGGGAACCATTTTTTGAGTTTCGAAAAACGATTCAACTGCTTTTGATCAATTTTTGTATGTAGAATTTTTTTTTTATATTTAAGCCTATAGTGCGCTGCTGATGCGAAACGAAAAATTCCTGTGATCTCTAAACAGACAACGAAACGCTTGCGAAAACACAACGGAAAATATCCTTGAAGCGTTTCACTAATTCCAATAAAAAAATCAAATATTAACGCAAAAAATCAGAGAAATCCATGATGTAATAAAATGATAAACAAAAAAAAAACACAAATAAAACTCAAATTTCCTTTCTGTCTGTATAATTAATTCAGTACGAAAAAGAAGCGGAGACTTCTTCAAATAATCTGCTACAATTATAAATTTCGCTCTTCAAACAGCGTACTGCAAAACAAAAATTTTTGTAAGGGATTTTTCGTTTCGCATCAGCAGCGTACTAGGCTTTAATAAAAATTTTTTTTTTTTTTTTTTTTAGAACTTAATTACTACTACTACTACTTTAATTTAATAAAAATTGGCACCCAGCATTTAACATTATCTAGCAGATTTTAAATAAAAATTATTCTTATAACTAAAAATAACGGTGCATGCTATCAAATGTTAAAAAACCGTTAAGGAAAATCTTATTTTTTAAAAATCGACTACTACGATTTTTATTTAAATTTTTTTGTAAGCCACTGTCTACAATACAGTATCTTTCATAAAACCATTCTTTTTGGTTCGAATATCTGTGGAACCGATTTTAATGAATTTGTTTACACAAGAGCTTCATATTAATTTTAAATAATATTGCATATTAAAATTTCCAAAAAAAACAAATTTAATATTTTTTAAAATTTTTCAAAATAATTTTTTTGAAAAATCGATATTTTGAAAATGGGTTATTTTTCACATTAAATGAATAAACGTACCAATTTTTTTTTTCTGAAAAAATAGTTTTAAAATTTAATTCATATAAAATCAAAATTCATTCATATGCAAAATAATTTTTTTTAAATAACCACGCCAACACTTTTTAAATTTTGTATTTATCTCATAAACTAAGATTTATTAGAGAAATCAAATGGCGTATATAGCATTGGTGTGGAAACAATTTTTCAGTGGTTGTTTAATCAATTTATTTCTAATTATATTTTTTTTTTGTTACAATTTTTCAGTCTAAACTGTAAAAATATTTATGCATTTGTGCAACATGGTGTTGTATTGTTCATATTTATGTTCTCACATAACACAAACTAGCTATAACTAAAATACTTTTTTGGTACAGTTGGCATGGAATAAAGGCTCCCATAACTAATTTATTTCTTTTATCAGATGAATAGTTTTTTTTTTTTTTAATATTAAGATTTAAAAACCACACTTTGCTTACTTGCTGTTTTTCACTCAAAAATGAATCAAATTTTTTGGCGTTCCATAACATAATATTATGATGAATTATGTATAATATGGTTAATATGGTGAGCAAAATCTTTTGGTATCCAATTATTAAAATAGCATCACTTTAACCGAAATTTAGGTACATACATACATACATATATATGGTTTCATGTAATAATGCTTTTTTTTTTTACTAATCAATGAATTATACATTCATTAAATCACAAAATTATTGGTTGAACCAATCATTTTTAACTTAAGATGCAATTAGTCTAATTATTTATACCAATTTACTAATTTAATTAACATACAAAGGGTTAGCCAGAAATCCAAATATAAACAAAAAATTTCAAACGTTTTTTGTCAAACACATAAATATACATGTTTAGTTTTTATTTTATTTCGGCAATAAAATTTCCAAAAAAAAAACAAAACCGCAATCAACTTAAATGCTTTCCATTTTCAATAGAAAATAAATGTTCGATTTAAAAGCACGAGTACCTTCACTCTACAACTTTGCTTTTCAATCAAATCAAATTAGAGAGAGCCTAAAAGGCAAAGCAAAAACAAAATCTCAAAAATTGCCAACATTATTTCCATGGAAGAATTTTGTACATATATAGCTAGGTAAAGAACCCTTTTGGCTTTCAAAATAAATATTTTCACAGGAAAATAAATTGAAATCAACAAAATATAGGCTTTGAGGTTGAACATTGGGCGCCAGTATAGAGATAGGGTATAGGTATATGTATAATGTAAACATACGCATCTACCTTAAATATTATCTATGTATGTATACTGTATTATATATGAAAGGAATCAATAAAATTCCTTTACGAAGATACGAATCATTTATTATTTATTCACCTAAAATTTATATTGACGAGCACAGCAGTGTTTGTTTGTTTGTTTTTTTTTTTTTTTTTTGTTTCTACTTCTGATCATACAAAATGAAATAACTTTCAATCTTGCAATTGACCTAAAATGCAAATATATATAGATATTTTAGGTAGAAATAAATCTGTATAGGTACTTTTTGTGTGTGCAAAGGCCAAAAGTTTATTTTTAATAGATAAATAAAAGGTTTGCTACAATATTTTGAACGATATGAAACTTTTTGATTTGAAAACTTATTTGTGATATATGTACAAGTCTCATAGGATTTTTGAGTATTAAATTAAGGTGCAGATTACATTTTGTACGGGTTATATAGTAGGAGATGGAGGGTATAATGGTTTTTAATCTGAAATAAGTGTTTTCCTATATACCTGTACCTACTTCCACTTGTTGCAGTTTGAAAGCTAAGTAAATATTAATTTGGAATAATAATGACAAAACTTCAATACTGGAACATCCTTGTTTGCTTGATGTACAGACACATGGCGCACAGATCCAGGAACTATATTACGAAAATTATCTTTAACTTCTTCGTAATCGTTGTTATAGGTATTAAAAGCTCAAGATTTTGTTTGCATACAACTTATTTTAGTTTTTTTAGTTTAATACTTAAGATTTTAGAATACGTATCTGACAAATATATTTTACACATTCAAATATCTGCAGCTAAATGTTCCTCCACATCCCTCCAGAAAAATTGAAAATCCCCTAGTTGACACAATTTTAAATGATTGTGTGGTGTGTGTGTGGTGTGTGTGTGGTGTGTGTGTGGTGTGTGTGTGGTGTGTGTGTGGTGTGTGTGGTGTGTGTGTGGTGTGTGTGTGGTGTGTGTGTGGTGTGTGTGTGGTGTGTGTGTGGTGTGTGTGTGGTGTGTGTGTGGTGTGTGTGTGGTGTGTGTGTGGTGTGTGTATGGTGTGTGTGTGGTGTGTGTGTGGTGTGTGTGTTGTGTGTGTGGTGTGTGTGTGGTGCGTGTGTGGTGTAAGCGTGGTGTGTGTAGTGTGTGTGTGTGGTGTGTGTGGTATGTATGAGTGTGTGTGTGTGTATGGGTGTGTATGTGTGTGTGTGTGTGTGTATGTATGAGTGTGTGTGTGTGTGCATGAGTGTGTGTGGTATGTATGAGTGTGTGTGTGTGTATGGGTGTGTATGTGTGTGTATGTGTGTGTATGTATGAGTGTGTGTGTGTGTGCATGAGTGTGTCTGTATATGAGTTCATAAAAAGTGTCAAGTATTGTAGTATCGTTAAACCTATTTATGATATTGGTATTAGTGTATTTATTCTTGTTTGTATTCTTTTGTTTCCATAATTTGGTTATAATTATTTATTAAGAGTGCGTTTGTTGTAGTTATTTGCTTACTAACTACTAACACTGCACTAAGTGATGAGCCAGTATTCACAAGTTTGTGTTGGCAAATCTTTGGTCGCAGCTTGCCTTAAGCTCTCTTCGACAAAGATAGTGTATAAATTATAGTCACATACATCAGCTGAGCCCTCATTGTTGATTAATGACATGGACACTTATAACTTGTACCTGAAAATTAACCTAATTAGATACACCAACGATTTTTTTTTTTTTTTAAATAAATTGTCGAATAAGAATCTCATAAGATTGAAGTAGCTATTACATTAATTATAATTATGTCTTAAGGAATCTTCTTACACCGTGCACCAACTAGATAAGACTTTTAACATACCTAATGTACCTTTATAGGTATAGGTACATCAGTAAAAAGAGCTCAAGGCAATATTATCTAGTCATATACTAATCGCATGAAATTTCTGAGCAAAAATGAACTTATTTGCCATCATCATCATCAAAATACACCTTATACCTTTATACCAAGTCACCACCATCACTATATATGTATAGCCACCTTATGTGGAATTTCTTGAATGACATGCGGTTTAAAGGAAAAACACCTCAATTATTTTTTTTATACAACATCACCACATCGCATATCGTTCTATTTTCACACGTGCTATATAACTCGCACAGTGCTTCCAGCATCCACTTTTTTCCTCTCTGATGCGTTGCTATCATTTTTTTGTTGGCATAGATCCCACCTACACCTCCAAATATATATATGAGAATCAAGAAAGGAGCGAAAAAACATTTTCAACACCAACAACACCATTTCATTCAATTTTCGGGTCAAGTACGTCCTTTTTCCACCAACTCACTCTTTTCTCTGTATATAGGTAAGGTACACCCATACATACTCTTATATGCGAGATCTTTTTCCTCTGATTCTGGGGTATAAAAAGGAGCGACGACCTCCACAATAATTTTGGTGTTTTTGTTTCATCTCAAAGCCTGAAGGCTAAGAACAACCAACGAACCAAGTGGTAGAGCGAAGCTTACTGAATAAGGAAGGACACCTAGGGGCAAACTGTTGAAATATATCCTTTTCCACCATATCACTTGACGAAAGTGCATTGCAGCATCAGTATACGAGTATATAGCTGATGTATATGGTGCGGAGAGGGCATCATGTTGCAGTAGGTACGATATACACAGTAAAATATTTTACTGTATGTTCACAACCTCAAAACAAAATGTTTCGAGTGATGCTATACCCCCAAAGGGCTTTTCTATAGTTTCTGGTCTATGATTGTATTTGTATACAAGAATCAATATTACTGACGCAGAAAGTTGGCTTTTGGCAGCATCACAGAGGATGAAACAAAGAAATGAGGAAGTATTATGGGCAAAATGAACACTTCGGAACAAAACACCAAAGAATGCAAATCAATTCGTATAATACTCGTATAGACCAAAATAGCAGAGAGAAACTCCACCACCAAACAGGCTTTATCTCATAATTCTTTTACCAGCAAAAGAGATCCTTATTCTATTGCAGCTGCTGGAATGATGTTCTTCTTGAATATAAAGTTGAAAATAATGAATCAAGGCGTATAATTATTGTGTTGATGAGAATAACCGAAATTCTATGGCAAAGGAACAAAAGCAAAATTGCATATCGAATTCAATGTGAATTTTAATCTGAATTACGATTTTACTGCAATTTCAGAAATAGTGCATATAAGGTCGTAGAATTTTTTCTCAATAGCTTGGGAAATTCCAAAAAAGATATTTTAATCATATTTTGCGTTGCCATTCAACAGAATTTTATTTGAAAGTTTGTTATACAATAGTTTTTTAAAATGTATAAAACATTCTTCGCAAAAAAAATTGATCAAAATCAATTGAATTGTTTTTGAGAAAATCGAAAGTAAAAAAAAAATGGTTTTATGGGAGGTGTCATTTATAACCATTTTTCGGAATTTTTTTTGTAATAACAAAAATGTATTTTATTTGTATCTTACAAAAATTAAAGATTGAAAAAAAAGAGTGGGGCCATGTTTTTGAAAAAAAGAAGATTTTCTTTAATTGCTAAAAAAAATTTGGTACCATTATTTCTGATCCTTTAAAAAAATTTAAAGAAATGTGTCGGGTGAATGGCCAAAAAACGCTTAATTTCAAGTTTCATGAGAATGGACCCACCCGTTTAGGCTCCAGTCGAACGGACAGAGTCAGACAGATGTTAAGAATTACGGAACCAAATAAAACTCCAGCCTGTAAAAACTGGGGGGGTAGCTGACCCAAAACCTGATTCAAAAACTTCAAAATAAAACTGTTATATTCCTTTTTTTGTTAAAAATTTAAAAAGTTGCAACTTTTGCACATGTGAAATAAATGGTTATTTTCGAGAATTTAACTAAATTCTACAAAAATTCAGCAGAATTTGGAAATTTTTCAATAGTTTTTAATATATTTAAACATAAATTTATTTTACCTCCTTAAAAATTTAGACCCGTTGCCCAAATTTAGTGTCCTTTTTAGGAAATGTTTAAGACACCAAAATAGAGCTCTAAAAACCCAAATTTAGTTTTGTTAGAATTTTTGTTATTTTTTTTTTTAAGTTTTTGTTTTAACCATTACGAAAGACAAATAAAAATGAATGCTAACAATTTTGACCAAACTGGAAATTTATAAATAAGATAAAAGCAAAAATATTTTATTCCATAAGTAAAAGCAATGGCGCAAAATTTTAAACAGTTCTCGTTTAAGCAATAAACCCGACTCTAGTTAAAATAGTCCTTTATTTAAAAACTCTTATTTAAATTTTTCCTAATTTTAAACACTTTAAACAACTTTTCTAACTAAAGAACCTGTTTAACAAAACGTCAATAAGCTTTTGTGAAACACGCCTAAATTTGACAGCTGAATAAATCAAACAGAACGAAAATTAAAAACAAAAACAAAAATAACCCAATCTGTAATTTGGCCGAGCTATAGGAAAGTGTTTCGAGATTTTAAAACGTTAAAATAGTGAAAATACTAAATAAAAAAAAGAAATAAAATTTAACATAGTGAATACTTGCAATAGTTTAATAAAACAATGTAACGTTAAAAATTATAATTAAGTAAGAATAAAAAATGTTTTCCATTGTCTAGGTCTTATTTTCAAAGAAGTGATTACAGCCTCACTTCCTTTCAACTGTAAGAACCAAAAAAAAAATAGTCTGCCTTTCTCTATTAACTTTTCCGGCTGGCCTTATATATCCGGGCTTTTTTGCTCGTCGGATGGGGGGGTTCTTGAGGATAGAGAAAAGATAATTTTGTTACCTAAATCTAAGGCCTAAGTCTACGATGAAATTCGACAAAATTTATTTTTGTAGTTGGTACCCGAATCTTTAAGAAGTACGAATCTTCAAGTTTTCTTTATTTTTTCTTATGTTTAGTCTTTATTCCGTTATAGGACTTGGTTGGTGTCGTCCTTGAGTAATTCTCCACCCACCCTTATCGTATTTGCGATTAAAAAAAAGAAACATCTTCCATTCACAAACACACCATGATCACCAATTCTGCTCACATAATTTTCTCAGCGATCCCTTTCTTAACTTTCCTACATCCTACTTTTTTCTAAATTCACATCCCTTAATTATCTCTTTAGCAAACCATAACTAATTCAAGTCCGCTTCAATCACCATTCTTAATTTCAATAAAAATCTTCATGTTATTAAATTTACAAAAAAATAATAATAATTGTATTTCATTTGCATTTTTATTCGATTCGATCTATAATCTATTCAGTTAATGAAAAAATAATTCTTAACTTTTTCAAGCAAAAAAAAAAAAAAACTTAATAACATAATTGTATATATCTACGTAATTTAATTTTTTTTTCATGAATTCCAAAAATAAGAACAATTAAATTTCTTTTTCTATTTATTTTGAGTGATTTATAACTTTTATCTTTTTATAACCTATATAATAAAATAAACGATCCTTTGCCCCTTTAATGACTTATTGAAACAATAAATGTCTACTGTAAAAACTCAAATTTCTTTTTTTGTATATAACGGACTTTTGTCGCAAATGAAATGCTCTAATATGTTTTGTATTGAGGTAGGTCAAGAATTTTAAAATTTCTGTTACGATCTTACTCGTAATTTACGATCTTAATTCTCTTTAATGACACTACCCAACAGAACTCTCTTTCTCTAATTAATATACTATATTTAAACAATAAAAAAAATGAACCAAATTGACTTACCGAATCATATGACGAGATGTGCACAGCTCGCCGTATGTCGTATGTACTTGCATAGGAGGTTGCAGAAGATGCTGGAAACTGATGTTGAAGTTATATATTAATTAATAGAGAGAGAAGATCACTTTTTTTTTATATGTGTATCACTATTTTTTTTTGTTGTATATTTTCACTCACTAAGTTGTCAGGGGAGCCAGATTATACGCAAAAAAAATTATCTAACAACAAAAAAAAAAAAAATTTAGGATATCACTAAAGCAAATAACAAAAAAAAATTGCCAATTATTCAACTAATAGGCTTAAGGCCTTCTTTTTGTTATTTTGATGTAAAGTTTTAATAATTTTTTTTCTTTTTCTTTTTTTTTACTAGGTATTCTTTTTCTGCTTTGTATTTTAACTACTTTTGATTCTAATTTTTTTTTCTATTAAATTCTGATAACTTTTCTTTTTTTTTTAACTATAACACTTGATTTTTGTTTTTATAATGATTTAGTAACTTTTTTCGATAATTTTTTTATACTATTTTTACACATTCTTCTAAGATTATCGTGACCATGTGAATTTTTCCCGCTTTTTTTTTCTTTCTCCTGAAACTGAAATGATTTTTGGGTAGCCAACTACTTGGCGACTGGTCGATCACTGACGTGGAGCTGATCGTTGATGGGCGAGTTTCTATTACTATGCCTTTTGCACTGCTTCCAAATTTAGGGATCCAAGTGGAGGACGGGGTTTTCGCTGGCGATTACAAATTTTGTTTTTGTAAGATCACAGAGTAAGACTTTGATGAAAGCGCTCTAACTATGTAGGCGCGAAAACTCTGAAACTCTATCTCGTTTTCGTCTCCGATCTTGGATTCTATATTTGATAAAAACCTTATGTTTTTTTTTTAATTTTATTTTATCGTACTTTCCTTTTATTATTCTGTTTTTTTTTTTCCTTTTTCTTTTTTTTTGCAATTTGAGCAAAAATTCCATAAAACCAAGTTTATTTTCTTTAAGGTAACTACACATTGCCGCGACATATTCTTATTTTGATAATTTTCAGGGAATATTATTTTCGTATTTATTTTTCCATAAATTTAACAAAAATAAAATAAATAAGTTTGAAAAAAATCTTTAAAATTTCTTTCGCATAATAAATTGGAATAAAAATATGTAAATAATTTTTTGTGAAGCAAAAATCTATTTCCCTACAACAATATTAAACAACATGCGGTGCTGCGTTAAATCGTATAAAAACACAAATAATATGGAGTTTGCAATTTTTTCTTTTCACGGGCTGATTGTGTCTCATATTCCACATAAAGTAATGTGAAGTGATGTTTTTTAGCTTAAAACATTATCTGAGAATATTTTTTAATTGATATTTTGCAGCATTTTGCTATAAAAAAGCAAATTGTTTGAAAATAAAAATACACTTCAATCACAGGAATTAGCTGAACCTGATCTGTGAAAATTGAAATTCTCGTCCAAGGTAGCATTAATTTTTGTTGGTGATGGCAAGGCGCTCAAATCCATTAAGCGCCCGTAGTGCAGAGTAATTTTACTTACTTTATGTGGAATATGAGACACAGCTTACCTGCGAAATGAAAAAAAATTACACTGCTTGTTGTAGGTGTTTTTACAGCATTTAACGCAGCACCGCCTGTAGTTTCCTTTTTTCAAATATTGCATGTAATCAATATAT
The DNA here is from genome assembly GCA_929447395.1 of Epistrophe grossulariae. Taxonomy (NCBI): domain Eukaryota; kingdom Metazoa; phylum Arthropoda; class Insecta; order Diptera; family Syrphidae; genus Epistrophe; species Epistrophe grossulariae. Next base: position 140,076,795 of record OV839566.1, read on the forward strand.
TTATTTTCATATCACTTGTTTCTTTAATTTAATAAGCTATTATTTTAACGATTTAAAATTTCAAAACAATCCTAAAACAAAACAGATTAAAATTCCTTTGGGCGCCCCAGCATTTAGCTGTCTAACTGCACGCCTTCCCTGTGTGGATGCATTTGTGTTAGTGTAACTCACACTCACAGTGATAATTTTCCACCGATAAAGCATACTTTAAAAAGATAGAGAAGCGTTTCGCTGGTTTTAAAATTAGAAGACTTCTTTAAGGCTAAAGTATACTTTATGTCGTTTAAAATTTACAAAGAGCCGACTCTCATTCTAAAGTTATTATTTAGAGACGACTTCTATTTTAAAATAGAAATAGAGCCACGTTAAAATGTTTTAAATTTTGCGCCAATTTATTTAAAAAAAAGATGGCCCGAAAGCTTGTGTCGTTAGAAACCAGGGCCCTATCTATTTTATTAAAATTGACAGTAGTTGTTGCAGTGTTACCAAATTTTCAATTCATGAAATATTTAGCAGTGACATATAGTAATTGTTAGTTAAATACAATCAGTCAAATGAAAACGACATAAGTCCAAAATCTTTGTTTTGAGATAAATGCATTGTTAAGTTCAAAAATTTACTGCAAATCCAGTTAAAAAACAAAACTGAAGTGTTGTTAGGACTATATGAAATATCTTATGAATCGGTTAACTTAGACTTTTACTGTTTAGACCAAATGAAAATAGATTTTTTTTGAATAGTTTTACATCTGTAACTCAATTTTAAAAATCGGCTTCTGCTGTTTTGAGCAGACTCCATTGTCATGACAATTTTGTCATTAGGCACATTCTAGTTAGTTCAGGTTTCTTAAGATCTCTGAAATCTCAGGAATCTCAAAAATCTGAATATCACTTTTACTGCCAATAAGCTGATACTAAAATTTTTCGGATGTGCTTGCCCAATTATATTTTGTTGTAGTTGATCAATTTATAAAAAAGAAATAGAGAGTGCTTTTGACTTCTAAAAGATAAATCTTGTTCATGTTTCTCCTTTTGCTCAGTGAAGCTGACAGAAGTTTGCTCAGTGAGATCTCAGAAACCTGAACTGGTAAAATTGAATGAGATCTCAATGGAAAAAAAAATTGTTGAGGAATCCTGTTCAATGTATGTAAGTGTGTTTTCATGAGGTCTCCAAGATATCATGTTCTTGAACTTGTCTAATTTGATATTTTAATATATTTTGTCATCCCCTATATCGAAGCATGGTTAAAGTGTAGGTCCTCGTTAGTCACAAAAATTTGAAAAAAATACTATAAATGCAAAAAAAATCAACAGATACACCTTTTGACAATTTCAGCGTAACAATGTTGTTCCGAACATTTTACCGAAAAAGACAGAATTCAAAACCTCTTATACCATATTTTATTGCCATACAAAAATTGTAGGTTGGTAGTTTTTTTTTTGATTTCCGAAAAACACGCAAAAACGGCTTACGAGGTTCTGCACTTTAACCGTCAGATCAAAGTTATTTAATGCATTAAAATCTCACCTGATAATCGTCATCACTTTCACTAGAAAAAATATGATTAAACCCCCTATTACCGCTGGCGAGTCGAACGAATTGAGAACCTTTGATTCGCCTTAAATGTCAAAAAAAAAATTTTAAGTTTGATCGCACTCTATTGTGGACTGTGGTTATCGAAAGTTCATTGATTTGAACGTCATTCGTTAGTTCGCTAATGCAAACATCTCACTTCGAACGTTCGATTCGCCAACCGTAATAGTGGGGTAAGTATAATATTTTAACTCGTAAACCTATCCAAGTTGTCAATTTATTACTGACAAAATAAATTTGTATATATTTTTTTGTCTCATATAACAAAAATTGTCTGTTAAAATTTTGTCAGAAAATTCAAGACCTCTTATAAATTTTTTTTTTTGTAATTTATTCTCGACAGGTTTTTGTTTTTATTAGAAAAATTGAGAATGAATTGTCGTAAACATATATTCCGACAATTTTAAAAAATTGTCAAATTATCTATGGTTTAGAAATTTGACAGTAAATTGTCAACTTATCACTTTAAAAATTTTCACCTGTCACACTCTTGTCATTGTCAATTTATATGATAAAGGAAACTAGTTCTACAGTGATTTACAACTCTCAATTATTTCTTTTTGATGTACATAATATGTATATTGGTAGTTTGCATGAATGCGGAAGGAACGTATACAATACGTAAATGAAAGGTACTATGTCATGACAAGAGATACTATATTCTTGCAGAATTGTTCACTTCCTTACCATAGAAAAGGTATAGTGCTTCAGAAAAACATTTTTTTTTCTAAGGCGACACAAGCTTGGATGACATGACAGTCAAGGGTCACTGCAAGTGCATTTATGTATACACAATTTATTAAGGTATTTTGTTGCTTTGGTTTGGTTTACCAGAATTTAAAGATAATAAAGTATCAGAAGGTGTAACTAGTTGCATATGAATATGCAACTAAATATCCTGTTTCTGGATGATACCTATTATGTTCCCGAAATTTGAAAATCAAAATGAGTCCTTTTTTTTATGATTTTTAATTGTTCGAATATTTTGTTCTTGGAAATATTTTCGGAAGTATTCTTTCTTAATTACCTAAAAATTTCATAAAAATCCTTCCTTAAAAAATTAAACAACTATTTATTAATATTGGTATTTGTTCTTGTAATTTATTTAATCATTAAATTTCTTACATTTAGTTTAAAAAAATAATTAAAAAAAAAACCACAGATGTATCACTTTTTTAATAATTCATTATAGACATCTTTTGGTTTTGAGCCACTTAATAAAAATTAATAAAAATAACTCAAAATTTAAATTTAAATTTATATTTAAAAAGGTAATCACATTGTATCTTAATTCGTTTTACAAGATCTGGCTAAGGAATAAAATTATCACAGTAAGACTCAATAAGTTAATTGCGAAAGAAGAAATATTTTTAAATAAATGATCACCAGCAAAATGTTTGCATTTCGTTCAACTGAACCCACCATTTAACAGCGTCAATGTCATGATCCAAAAGTCCTGATCGGTACCACAATTTTATTTGTGGGAAAAAAATAAGTTTTTCTCTAAATTATTTTTTTTTTAAATGTATTGATAATAAATATAATAATTTAGTTAAAGCTATTTTTATCCAAACAAATTAAAGCTTAGGCTGGAAAAACAAGCTTAAACTAAATTTAGCGTTTTCTATTTTAAAATAACTATTACTATAAGATCTCTTGTATCAAAACGGCGCACTTTAGCGCTAATTGGGTCAATGAGCTAGATTGCTCGTGACCGCCATTTCTACCTACCTATAAGATCTCTTTAACTTAGTACCTATAGATTAAGCTTATTTTAACCTCTAAAAATATAGATTTATCTTAAAAACGCAAGATTCAGCTTCAGTTTTATTTTATTCACAAGACCCATCGTGCTTCAAAAACATAAGGTTTGAAACAATGGGTCGTACGCCAAAAGATGAATTTCGATCTTTGAGTTCGAGCATCGCTGAACTCGGTCTCAGTTTCCTATGGAAAAAAATGAGATCGATATCAATAGCTCTGACTCGATGTACTTGAGATCGATCTCAAAAGCTCTCCGCTTTAACTTTGTGGTTTTTTTTGTAATTGAATTAGACGTGTGGTTTTCAAGAAGAAATAAAACGCATATAATTTAATGTTATGGCCAAGAATTTAGCTTTATTATAAAGATAAGGATTTGCCATTATGTTTTAAAAACGATTTCGAACAAGTGGCCGCCGCGGCTGGCTTAGATAAATTCCAGCCGAGAGTCCCCACCTCCAAAAGATGCGCGCGATGGCGGATGGACCCATTTTGGTCTTCTTCGATACTCTGCTCCACAGCAGCAATAGCGTGCGCAGTGCACGGCGTCTTTGAGGATGCGCATTATCCACTAGATTAAAAGTGGTGATCCATGGTTGCTCGAATTACTCTGCAGGGTGATTATGTGGACCGAATATTGGACGCAGCGCGCGATGCGTCGCGCGAACCGAACCATTATTTTGGTAATAAATTTGTACGATTTACAAACGTTGTTCAGGAGCAAGTCTATTCATCATGAAATGGCAAACCAAACTGAGCATAAATCAAGTGACATCTGTCAAAAAGACCAACTCCGAAAAAAGTATTGCCAGATTGAAAACCAGACGTCTAAAAAAAACACCCTTTACAAGTTACATTGAAAACAGATTAAAGCATTTTTTTTTCACAAAAATTACTTTTCTTAAATCAAATATTTTTTTAACGTTATAGATTAAATATGCTTCAAATAATCAAAATATTATGATCGTATTAAATTTTTCATTTCCATTATATGTACTTCCCTTTGTGTAAATATTATTTAAATTTAAATAAGTTAGACAAAGATATTAAATGATTTTCCAAAAAAAAACATAAATATTATCACTCACTTAACTTTTTTGTTTTAAAATAAAAATTTATTTCTTCATAAAATTCTGTCAAATTTGTGATAGAAAAAACTCACTCAAACCTAAAAAATAATATCTCCTTTGTATAGCTTTTAGCGATTTGTCATAACTTTCAGCTTATCGACTTTTAAAAATCACATTAACATGTCAACTTTTTGACAAACAGAGTATAAGTATATTGACTAGATGAATAATTATTATACCAATTCGATAATAATATGAAAGAAAGAATAAAAATAAAATGAATGATTTATTATGCGCCTTAAAATATTGATTTATTGGAAGAGCAATCCCGTCTGCTAATATGAAGAGCAAACAGACAACACAAAAAAAACTCTTGGAAATATTTTAGATCTTCGCTATAAGATATGTATATGAAAAGTTATATCGTTCAATTTGAATATATATTTTTTTTTTAATTTCCATTCTTCAAAGTGGATAAAAGTCGATTATGCAAACATAATATATTATACGATTGACAACTTTCTTATTTTTTTCTTATTACTTGAGATAATAAAATTTAGAAGGCAAAGTCTTGAACTTGAGATAAACGTATCAGTGAATATGAAAAAATTGTTCGGTCGGTTTTGGCCACTGCTGCTGTTAATTGCTCACAATTCATGGTACTTAATTTTAAAGGATTTATTAAGAAAATTTATGGAAATTTTAAGTACTTGGAAAAAAAAGCTTACTTTCTCGAAATGAATTTAAAAATGTTAATAAAAAAAAATTTAGGAAGGCAAAATTAATGGTCGACCATTTTGTGAAAACAAAATGAAAAACTTTCCATCCTAAGACGGTAGATATTCCGTTAAATTAGTTTTATCGTAAGCCCCCTTTTGCTAATTTTTTGTAAAAAAAAACCGGGCCAATTTTAAGAAAAATTAGATTTTTGAAATTCAAAAGAAAACAAACTTATTTTTTGAAAATTAAATATTGTTAAATAATATTCTTAAATAAAATTAAATAAAATAAAAAAAACAATAACAAATAAAAGTAATAAAATAAAATAAAAAAAAATAAAATAAATAAAAAATAATAAAAATAAATAATAAACTAAAATAAAATCAAAGAAAATAAAAATCAAATAAAATAAAATAAAAAAAAAAATAACAAAATAAAAAAAAAATAAAACAAAATAAAATAAAATAAAAAAAATGAAATAAAAATAAAATAAAATAAAATAAAAAAAAATAAAAATAAAAAAAAATAAAAAAAAAAATAAAATAAAATAAAAATAAAATAAAATACAAAAAAATAAAATAAAATAAAAATAAAATAAAATAAAATAAAATAAAATAAAATAAAATAAAATAAAATAAAATAAAATATAATAAAATAAAATAAAATATAATAAAAAATAAAATAAAATAAAATAAAATAAAAAAAAATAAAATAAAAAAATAAAATAAAATAAAATGAAATGAAATAAAACAAAATAAAATGAAAATAATAAAATAAGATGAAAAAAAAAAATAAAAAAAATTAAATAATATCGAAACAAATAATATGGAATAAAATAAAAAAAGAGATAAGAGAACGATAAAAGCCGGAAGAAGGGCGTGGAATTATGAAGAGAAATTAATAGGTGGAAAAGGAAGCGAGAAAGCGAGGGAATGTTAAGAGATGAGAGATAAAGAGAGAGAGAGCGAAGCGAGAGAGGATCACGATGGGAACAAGTGAAAAAGGGAACGAGGGCAAGTGAAGGAAGAGAGGACAGTATGACAGGTTACGAGAGAGTAGAATGGGTTGACAGAAGAGAACAGTAAGAAATCCAGATATAACAGGTGGTATAAAGTAGTAATGACCGAGGGGATCCCGCAATATTAGAAAGCGGGATGAAAGGCAGTTATAACAAAGAGAATAGCGAGAGTCGGGCTAGGGAATGAGGTGAGAGAAAAATGGTACTGGAAACAAGAAGAAGAGAGAATGTGCTGAGGTCAGGCGGAGATGAAGGAAGATTAATAGGAGAACAAATTATGGATGAAGGAGGGTGGGGGGAAAAGTGGATAAAGGCACAAGAGGTTGCCAGAAGAAGTACGGAGAGAGTGATGGGAGGATATGAGAGTATGATGGGAGACTTGTAACCCGTAAGGGAATCAAAACAACTCAATACAATACAATACAATACAATAAAAAAAAATTAAAAAAAAATATATAAAATAAAATAAAAAGTATCTAATAAAATAAAAAAAAAATAATGTGCATTGAAATAAAATAAAAATAAATTAAAATAAAATACTTGATATGTGCTTAAATCTCGTATTTACACATTTTTAATTTTTGATGAAATCGTTTTTAGAAGAAAAAGAAAAAATATTAACCGTTGTATGGCAGCTACCTTCTCTTAAGTTGAGCTTAAAGAAAAATTCGAACTTTCCCGCTAGGAAATAACAAAATGCTCTGCACAAAATATGAAGCAAATTTTGTTTATAAGGCCGTTCTCAAAAGACGATATGATGAAAACCACTTTTTTTGACCATGATCTTTTTTTATCAAAACCAATCCTACCAACATTATATCGCAAGTAAAAATGTCTAACAGTATTATCAATGTTAGCGTTTATGTATCTAAATTAATTTTTGCTGACAAATCACTTCAAGTGAGAAATTTCTAAAAATATGTGTTTTATAAGGCGTGTTTTTTTTTTCCAAGGAAGGGATTTGGATAAAAAACTATTTGCTGCATAAATAATTTGCATGCTAAATGCAACAATAACTAATCTGCAACAGGCTTAGCTATAAGAGCAGATCATTTTTGGGGCTCAATTTTGATATAAATACAGATAGTATGTATAGGTATATAAAATTTTCGCAACATTTAAAATGAAATGAGTACCTACCTGCTTAAATATTAATCTTAAAAATTCAAATTCACTGGAGCTTTAAAAGCAATTATGTACGACTCATTAGTGAACTTTATTTGCATTTATTTTAAGAGTGAAAAAAAAATAAAGATGAACTTGTTACAGTTCGATGGAGCAAAAGAATACTTTTTCATACTTATCAAATCTCAGATAGAGATAGTCCTTATAAATAGGAAGCAGGAGCATCGTGGGTTTGAATTCCATCGCACCTATATAAACCGTTCTTTATCCATCATAAGTATAGAAAATATCCTTTTACCAATTCATTGTGCGGCAACGTTTTTGTGGCTGCTAATGGTGCTTGCTCTTCAAGTCAACGCAAAATAATGGACAATATTTACAAAAAGGATAAGGGATCAATTTCGATGACAGCCTGAGGACCATCAAAGTATATACCAAGTATATATAGCTATACCTTCATTCAAAGCACAATATCGTTGGAAGGAACCATTATAAAGTTGTTGTGAGTCGGTTCTTATTTCAATGTAGTTTGAAAAGTAAATAAAATTTCTGATGTAGTATATCCCGCATCAGGTAAAACGGGGTTAACAAAGGTAATTCAAAAAAAAAAAATAAACTCCCTACTTAGGGCCAAAGAATATACATATATATATATGTATGTATGTATGTAGGTAGGGTATATAGCTATACACAGTGAACGTTTATGCGAAAAGTTTAAAATAAACAAAACGGACACAAAATGCGATGTTATCGCTCTGGCAAATTAAATGACTGATGCCCTCGGGATAGCTGAGTATATATGCACACAGAGCAAAGGTCCTTAAATACATATACATATAAACGGTATAATGTACATACCTTACATATAAACGTGAACCTTAATCAGTGAAACGTAAATTCCGAGTCATAAAAATCCCGACACAAACATTTTAGCGAAATATACATTTCAGCCTAAAAGGTATTTACATCCTAAAACATTTCGCCTGGCAATTGCATTACTTCTTGCGGGAGCACTTTACTACATCTTTTACGTTAAAATAAAAAGTAAACTAAACTATATACAGAGAGGATCTCTCCTTCCAAGCCCAAGGCTTATACAGAGGTTTTTTTTTTTTAGTACGCCATCTTCATCTTAGGTATATCACGGTTAAAGTTTTTTATATATACCTAGGTGGAGAACTGTTCCTATAACGACGCCGCCGCTCCGCAGCGGTGGTGGTGTTCGTATAGGTATAAGAAAAATTTAATCAAAAGTATTCGTTTTGTTTTTATATACCATATTCCTTTAGCGCGGACAAAAAGAAAAAAAAAACAAAATGGAAGAAAGCGATATAAATAAATTCGATTTGGTCCTTTTCCTGGTTTGTTTGTTTTTTTTTTTTTTTTTTCTCGCCAATTTTGACCATTAAACACCAGCTTACCCCTATATACCAGAATTGGTGTTGAAGACAGGAAACGATAAAGTTTAAGTAGCCACGCGTAATGGCCTCTTTCCGTACACGCACATCCGTTACGCGCTCGCCCTTATTTTCCAGCTAACATCTCTAAAAGTTCAAATGTCTTATTTTCCCCTAGGACTTAATATAGAAGACTATAGAAATAGCCGAAATATTTTAAATTAAATACACAATTTAACGAGAGGAAGTTTTGTTGTGAGTTTTTTTTATTTTTATTTTTATTTATTTAAATTAAATTGGAAATTCGATTTTATATAGGGAATATAATGTTGTTAAGCGAAACTTTATTTTTTTTTGTTGTTGTTGGTTGAAGTAAGGCATAGGTACACAAGAAATGGCAAATGACGATGTTGTGTATATTTTAATTAATAATCACTTCGATGTTGAGAGCCTGTTTCTACTATACTTTTCCCCCTACTACTATATTTACCGTTACACGATGTTAATTGAAAAGTTATATATAAGGAAGGAAATGCGGACATTTTTAACGGCAAGGTTGAGGGTGAGAGGGGTTGTGATGCTGGCCGCGAAAGTGGAAATGGAAGTGGCAATACCAAGCTCAAGGTGAATGTGAAAATTAGTTCGAGTTAATTGAGTTTGAAGGCTGTATCCAGGCTGGATCCAGGTGTATATGAGAGCTCTCTAGGAATATAATGAAAAATAGGCTTTGAGTTTTCCTCGACACAAAATTCGTTGTATTTAAGTTTAATAAAGAAATAAAATAATAGTAAATTATTAAAAGGGGACTTAATACAAGTGGACATTATAATTGGGAGAGATGACGATAAATCAATTTGGGTGACTATAATAGAGGCGGGTATATTTTGACTTTGTTTATTACATCTTAAATTATTAGCTTTAATTTATTCGAGAAATATAAGGAATCTAAGAAGACTTTATATATATGTATATAGGTATATCTACCTATAGCTACATTACATATACACATAGTTGATAGGTATATAGAACCAAGTGGAGTATTTATAAATAGGTATAGTTAATTACTTTATTTGTAAACTTGAACGTTGCAAAGTGTGTGTTTAATGGGGATAATTATGTTTTGTTTATCAAACCATTTTCTCACTTGAGATGTTGTGTAGAGGTAATGTATTTGGGGAGGAGTGTTCTTGGGAGTTTTCTTTTTTTGTTTTTTTTTTTTTTCAAAGCAACGAGGGTCACTAATGACTTTGTCTACGGAAAATGTTAATTTAAGTCATAAGTGGGCTTAATTAATGCTGCGATTTTATGAAATTTATAACATCAAATAATTCACACAACAAACAAATGAGGGCAGCTGTGAGAATTGCTCTCTCAAGGAATTTTAAGTAGGTATGCGCGCATGTAAAATCAAAAGATCTTGATAAATGACAGAAGAATTTTAATATTTTCAAGGTCTAGAGTTTATTTTTTGTTTTTTTTTTTTTTTTTTTTTCAACTAGCCTCTTACTCGAATAAAAATTGATAAATGAGAAATAATATCTTGAATGCTACAAAGAACATTTACAATACTGATGTAAGACTTATAGTGGTAAGAGTAATTTAAGAATTTACTTCATTTTATTTTCAATATGATATTTCCAGGCGGTATAACATTTATCAAGGTTAATTTGCCAAATAAATATGGTTCAAAAGTGCCATATTAATGTGAAAGATAGACATATTACGCATTAATATGATAAAATTTACGACCATCTATAATATGCTAATAATATGCAATTCATATGCTAATGTAATACCGCCTTATGCCGTATTATCTTAAAAAATCACTTAATTATTCCTCTAAAAAATAGATGTGTTCGTTGCAACTTAATAAACAGGAATGTTTTATTTCACACTTATTTTTAACTACAAATAAAATTTTAATTACAAATTAAATGAAACAATATGAAAAATGAAACAATATAAAAAAAGATGACTTGTAAAATACGAATAAAAACGGCTTGTAATATTTAAGATGACAAATGATGTTTTGGAATTGACATTGACAGCAAAAAAAAATAAAATTGACAGCTTGACACTATAAGGGTGTGTGGTGAGATCTTAAGGGTGATATTAGACGTTAAATGTCGTATACTTTATTATCTTTGTAATAATTCTTGGTTTTTCCGACTTTTATTTGTTTGATGAAAATTACATATAGATATTTAGGTATGTATATGTAACTGATGGGATTTTTGGCTAAGGGTCATAAGTCCATAGGAAACAATTCTGCAATGGACTTTTGACCCACTAGGATGGGTTACAAGTTGACAAATCAATAACCCACCCTCATGAGCCAGAAGTCCACAAAAAAGTGGGTTCAAATTCCATAATTTTAGAAAGGAAGTGGGTTTACAAATATTTTCTAGAATTTTTTAAAATTACGCAAGGATCTGTTTATTAAGAAACCTGTTGACATTGGCGCCATTTCTGGCGACTGCACTTACCCTATAAGCGGAGCAACGGAGTTGCATGAGTGCAGGTACAAAGCCACCCAAAAAGGAAGTAAAAATCCTTGGAACCCGCCAAGGAGACCACTCAAGTTATATACTAAACGGAATAGTGTGATTGGTACAGAGGGCCCAAAAATGGAGTTGAAATGCTTTGAACCCACTTGATAATATACTGGTTGTCCAAGAGAGTGCGTATTTCTCCTATTGAACCCTTAAAACTTAATAAACTGAATATTTCTGAAATCACTAAATTGAGTCAAAAATCCACAATCAACGGGCCAGAAGTCCACAAGAATTTTCTGTGGGCTTTAAGCCCACCAAGGTGGGTCAAAAATCCACAGTATATTTGTGGACTTTTTACCTACCAAAGTGGGTCAAATATCCATTATGGACTTTTGGTCTGTGGGCTTATGACCCTGCGCCAGATTTTTAACAGTTATTTTATTTCATATCACTTCAATCTACCGTGGCAATGAAACCATCAACTACCTTCGGCTTATAATTAATGCATTGCCAACGATTCGAAATTTTATTACTGATGGGTTGCCCAGAATCAACATTGAATTAAATCTATTCTATTCACTCTACCCAATATATTCCCTCAAGGACGCTCGTATTCCAACAGGTTCGACGTCCAAAGAAGAGTCTTCTGGTATAGTATGCCTGCATTGATGTATTAATTCAGTCTGGTGAGAAATACTCGATTGTGCGGTTGCAACTGTTCATGATTTCACCATTCATATATAATTATCCATGTGTTGCTATGGAACCATCACTAACAGATCTCTATAACGCGGAAAATGTAACATTTACTGAGACACTATAAGCAAACGTTTTGTTCTTTGCGGTTGGTTCATTGCAATAGAAAGAGTATAGATTTAAAGCAAAATTCCACAGAAGATGATGCTTTCGCATATCAGAAGGATTGCTGTGAATGTCATAAAAAAAAAGAGTGAAATAGCATCGTTCAGGAGCAAAAAGATTCATTTCTCGCAACTCATATTATAGTCATTATAGGCCTTAAATTCGATATTGAACAGAACAGTCAGTTTCATCGGAAGTTAAAATGTAGAAATGTAAATATGTAGTAAATATCTATGTAGAATTAGAAGAATTATAAATTAATGCGGGAAAAAAATTTTTAAATCGTTGGAGCGGTTTAAAAAAAAATAATTTTTTTTATATATAAAATTTCGAAAACATTTTTAAGAAAAAAAAAATTGGTTTTCCATATTTTGTTTAGTATTTTATCTATTAATGCGGAGTTAAAAATTAATTTTGAAAAAAAAAAATTATCTCACCCATTTTCGAAATACATTTTGAATTTTCTAAAAAATATTTTTAATTTTTTTTTTTAATCCAACGTTTTGTTTTATTTTTTGAACATTTTGATATGCAATATTATTTAAATTTATAAGAAGCTCTTCTTTAAAAAAAAAATTTCATTAAAATCGGTGTAACGGTGTAAACCAAAAAAATGAGAGATACCGTTAAAAATGGATTAATGTAAAACTTGTTCGCCAATAATGTGGTAGATCGTATTGATACTAGTTCACATAGAAATTTAAATCTTAAGAGTCGTTTTTAAGAAAAATACATTTTTTTTTTAAAGTTTTTAAATACTTGTATGCGGTACCGTTATTTTTGGTAATAATAATAATTTTTGTTTGAAATCTGCTAGATAACGTTAAAAACCCGCTGCCAAGTTAAATAAAAATCGATTTATTTGTTTTTTCGAATTATTAAGTTCTAAAAAAAAAATTTTGAAAGTGTTTTTTAAAAAACAAATAAAATATTTTCAGTTTTCAAAATGTACCAGATAAGGACACTATAAATTTTCCAAGGTTAATATAAACAAAAAAATCAATAAATTTTTTTTACATTTAAAAAATTATGGACAAATTAAATCAAATAAAATATTTTTTTTATATATTTTTCTTCTTTTTTAAATTAAAAAAAAAATTTTTAAGCAAGTTTTTTTTGGAATTTATTTACATATTAAAAATTTAAAAATAAACATTAACATTCAGTTCCTCATCGTGATTGAACCATATTCATACCTGAATTTTTATAGTTTTCTATTCTCTCAAAGAAATGAGAGATATAGATTAAGTTTGTTCGAAATCAAACCATAAATTTTTTTATGAATTTTCAAAATTTGACCGTTCGCGAATTAGCGTACCGACCACTAATTATTGGCACCCCTAAGGGAATTTTTGACTTTGAACAACCATAACTTTTGCGTTTATAGAGTTATACAAATAATTTTCACATCAAAGTAACATTAAACTAATTATACGTTGATTTAGTTAATAAAATTAAGGTTTTATTAATAAAAAGCAGTTACAAAACATATTAAATTAAAAAAAGCTTATCAAAAACCACAATTATTGGCACCCTGATACAATTATTGTCACCCCAAGACTACAATTATTGGCACCCTTCAAAACAGACCAAAAATTATGTTTAATCAATGGTTTACTGTTTTATTCATACATTTAAGACGTTTTATTTTAAATAAAAAGTAAAAGATAAATAATGGTAATTATATAAAATAATAAATGAATTAATACAAATGTACATACATTTTTAGAGGAAGTTTAATTTACTTAATATTTCTATTTATTTTATATTAATTATTTAGTTAACAAAAATAACGGTTATCAAGCATATAGCTAGCTAGTCATAACAAAAGTATAAAAACATAAGAAAAATAAACAAAAAAATTATTTAATTCGTTTCAAATTACAAAAATTCAAATAATAAAAATAACGGTTGAATGATACAACTATTGGCACTCACAACAGTACAACTATTGGCAGTGTCAATAGTTGTAGCTGCATAGGATACAGCCCCTGCCAATAATTGAACCCTAATTTTTTTTGGACCCAATTATTGGCACCCCTTTTATTTATAAAACAAATAACTTTTTTATCAAAATATATTTGAAAACAACATATTTAATATATTATTATTGTAAATAAAAAAAGTTTTCATTAAAAAATATAAAAGAAAGTAGTGAAAACAAACTTACAAAATTGTGTGTTTTTAACGAAAACAATGGAAATTTCGATGTTTTTTTTTTGTCGAATGTGTTAAATTCTTTCTTTTATAAATCAGAATTGGGAAGGAAATTACCCAAACTTAAGACATAATAATATGACAAAAATATGCAAGTTGAAAACAAAAAATAAATCGACCAATTCGGACAAGGGGTACTGAGAAAATCACTATTGAATGATGGGATGCCAATAGTTGGGTCAAAAATTTGGGGTGCCAATAATTGTAGTCGGTACGCTATATTTTGAAAATAGTTAGAAGACCGAAAAAGAGTGAAAAAAATATTTTTAATTCTAGAGTGATATTTTACAAACCTTATTTATAAATAAATTAATAAATTGGGTGGCGTGACAGCTCGTGTAGAACCATTACTTTACAACTCTCAAGTCTGCATCTGTTCGTTCTAGTTTGTTGTTTTTTTGCTCTTTTTTGTTGATAGTATTTTACAGTGCTCTTTAGTTCGTTATTGAATTGAATTACTGAACTATGAGATGGTGAACTAGTTCACTTAGTTGACGTACAGGAGATCCTTTTTGAACTAGTTCGTTCGTGAACTACATATAAGCCTCAACCATTCCTGTGTGCGTATAATTTTACCCTATTTAACACGTTTAATTCTCAAACATATAGAAACGTTAGTCCTACACAACTTTCCACTACTACAGACACTCAAAACTGAATTTAAGCAAATTTGAATCGGACAAAAGGACTTTTTTTAAACTTTAAAAAAAAGAAGAAACTTATATACAGTAGCACATAAATATATTTATAAGATAAACAATATACTGATGCGTACACCTACACTATCTATTACTAATACATATAAACTTATATTCACTTGTGGTACCTACATAATTCAGATAAATAAATCTGTAATATTAAACTATCGCCTTTCGCATCAAAAACTTTCACATTCTTCAATAAAAGTATCGGTAAACCACCCTCTGACACCCCTCCCCAATTGTTTTAATGAAATCCACTCAAATGGATCATTAAGCCAAACTCTCTCAATTAAGTCAAAATGCTGGTTTCTTTCATCGGTCCATGTCACCGTCATAAATATCTATACAGTTCATTGCCTTTGTGACTTTTACTAATATGTTGGTCTTATATTCATTCTTACATTGCTTACTTCTCAGAAAATCTATGTTAGGTATATATGTGCGTAGGTAACAGAAACCAATTTTCTAGATGCTTTTATGTGAAGGCGTATATGTAATGTTTTATGACCAAAGGTCCTTTTTTAGTACCGCCTGGCACTTGCCTATTCAACCCCCCCCTCCCCCCTCCCCCGTAAAAAAATAAACTACTTTATACAAAACACACGTGTTAAACAGTGCGTATAGCTTATAAATACACATACAAAGGTATGTAGGTACATATAAACAAAAATCCTACCGTAACAACTGGAAAACATGAATACATAAAAATAAATTGATATAATTTCCGATCCATTGGTTATACCAGCGAAGGGTTATCCATATATTTATATATGTATGTATTTTGGTAGTAAGTATTTCGATGTTTCGTTTACATTCACATTTCATAAAAAGAAATCATCTTTGCTTCCATGTACGAAAAACGATGTCCTAGCTTGTAAAAGGGAGAGAAAAAGAGCAAATTAAGAGAGAGGGAGAGAAGGAGATAGGTGAGGAGTCAAACTTAAGCTTTATATGGAAAAGGAAAATTCGGCATACGTGAAGGTGAAATTTATTATAATGCGGCTCATTGGTCTCTGGGATCCATTAGATACCGATAAGAAATATTTCGGTATACAAGGAACCAGGGCTTTATAAGCAGACCACCCTTCCCTACGTTTACTACTGTGCGACATAGTACATAGTCGTCATCGCAAAGGCCCAATATATACGTAATAAGCACAAGGCAGGCCACCAAACACAAAATCCCCAGGCGTTCAGTTTTTGGAATTTTGGACCTATTTCTGTATTCCTGTATGAACATAAATTTAACCAATACCAAGATTTCATTTGATCCGATTTGTCTTTCTTGGTACTCGCCACAGTTGGAGGTTTTTGTAATCATTGAATCTTCCTTTGTGGTTATATCTTTAAGAGCACGCAGGCAAAGAAACTTATAGGTGAATTTCGACATGGATGTGGTTGAAGCTGAATTCACATTTTGGATAATAATAAAAGAATTTTTTTGATGAAAAACTGAATTCTTCTTTCGGTGAGTGATTATGGGATGATCTTTTATAGGCAAGCTCCCAATGAGAATTGGAGTATTTTCTAGAGATTTCTGCAGAAGTTTTATGGACTCGATTCCCCACCTTCTCTGTCCATGTTCTGCTCTGTCACAAAGGTGTAGACTCCACCTGGGAAATTCTACTACAGTGATCCCAGTGATCTGGCAAATCAGTAAAATAGTATTTTCGAGCGTTTCATAAGAAACTCTATGGCCCGTATGCTGATACTACACATAACGATTTAAGTTGAACTTAAATTCTTAAGTATCGTTATGTGTAGTATCAGCAAACCCCCCTAAGTGGTTCAACGAATAAGAAGAACGTCTCCTAGATTCTTGTGGATTCACAATAAACAATTCTGTGGTCAGCGTCTCTGCTGACAGCCCCGTAAACCTAACCTAACCTAACCATGGAACCCATTACCCAACAACAAAAATATTGAAATGAATCGATAGATATTGCTTTGCTGTACCTAAACAAATTCATAGATGTGCAAGTCTGCCTTTTGGTTTTGGTGAAAAAAGTTTAACCTAACAAATATTGAACTCTTTGATTTCCTGACGTTATATTCTTTCCCAAAGTTGTCAAGTCATCCAAGAATGTCAGTGCATTGACACCTGCGTTGACACATGCACTGACAGTTGCATTGACACTTGCTTTGATACTTGCGTTGATATTTCCGTTGACATTTGAGTTGACACTTGCGTGTAGACTTGCGTTAGTACTTGCGTTGAAATTTGCGTTGACACTCGCGCTGACATTTGCACTGTCACTCGCGTTGACATTTGCATTGACACTTGCGTTGACACTTGCTTTGATACTTGCGTTCACACTTGCATCGGCACAGTCATTCAATCTCAAAATTTTCTGATTCCTTCAAGGTTTTGTAATCTATCGACATCGTATAACCATCTATCAATGGAATTTGACAATTAAACTTGACAGGCAACGTTCTATATTTTGACGTAGATACTTATATCAAATATTTTGATCCAGAAGCCATAAAATCACAATTTCCCGGAGCTACAAATTTAATCTAAGAAATTTCAGATTTTGAAATTTTTTTTTTTTTATCCATTATACCATCGTATTCAACCTTGAAAGAAATTTGACAAGTTATAGCTTGACAGTTGATGTTATCCGCTAAAAAATTTAATATGTTTGAGAACGACAAGGTGAAAAATGAGGGATTTTTAATTTCGTCAGCTCAATGTTAAGGCTGAAAGTGTTCGGATACGGTCAAGTCGTGTGATCGTCATATAATTTTACGTGTTGACGCTTTATTAACACCAAAGGGTAGATAAATATACTTTCCCACAGATAAAACTTCAACACATTTTAAGACATTATTTACTTACTAGCATCATTCGTGGGCAGTTGGGCAAGTGAAAAAGTCAACGCGTAAACCCTTTAAGTTGATCATCTCTAATCTTACCTTAACACATTTCTGACTTTTTGTGTTATGTTGTGTTGTGTTGAGTTATCTTGATTCTAGCTAACCAAATTTATTCTTAAAAATTGGTAAAACTAGCAGAAAATATTCTTTTACAGATGTTGCTTTAAAAATATAGCCTTAAAAATTTTGAGAGTTCTTGTTGAAAGACCCTTTCTTAAAAAAATAAAGTTATTTCAAAGGCACGTTGTTAGTCTAAGAGCCTGTTTCACAATGTGAAGAAAAGTTCTGATTAGTTATCCGACACATAAATATTGGCACAGGGTCATAAAGCCACAATTGTCATTGGACCCACCGAAATGTACTGTAAATCCAAAAAAAAAATTATTTTTTTTTTAAATGTGGGCTTATGACCCTGTGACAATATTTATTTATCGGATAACTAATCAGAACTTTACTCAGACATTGCAAAACTGGCCCTAAAAATTATATTTTCTCCAACACTTTGAACTTGTTGTGCGCGCATAAATATCGATTTGGTGAAATCCCCTTTATGGAATAATATTGAATATCGTAATTCCCTTTTTGGTTAAATTCAGTGGTCTGGTGGTTATGCTTACCATATTTCCAACTGAATACATTAATATCCAGGACAAAATATTCGATAACAATAATAATAATAATAATGACAGCAAGTAGACCATGACCAGCTTTTGGTGTATAGATACTTGTGTAATATGGCATCAAACAACCACGCTGCCCTCTAACCCCCCCCCCCCCCTCCCCACTCATCCTTTTCACTTCGATCCACATGATTAATTCAATAGAAATTTTGGAATCGATGCAGTTTGATGTGGAAGAGACTAATAACAACATAAACAGGACAATTGGAGAGAGGGCACTATAGTATGTTTACGTAGGATCTCCCTTTTTCAATTTTGCTTTGTTTGCTGATATAAACATTTTTACCAATATATTATATCTATGTATGTATTTAATATAAGTACCTATCTATATGTACAAATATACCGAAACAATAGATATAATGTACAAATAGAAGAGATGCCTTATGTATATATAGAGATTACATTATTTGAATATTTTTTTTTATTATTTTAATAGCGACACATAAATTTTGTTCGTTTAAGTTGGGACAGTATAATTTTTTATCAGCTGGTCCCTTCTGCACTGTTGTGTTGGCAACAATGGCGATGACGTTGTTTGTTTGATAATATATAAAAAGAACAAAATAATGATGCAGAATGATTTATGAGAATATATGGCTCTTAAACAATATATAGATGAATATTTCAATAGATATTATTTACTATATAGGTATACATAATATTTTATATTATCAGAAATGCAAATAATATCTGGTCAAGGGAGATTTTTTTTATTGAAATATAAAAAAGGACATGTTATGCAGTCGTAAAAGATTAAAGATCAAAATCTGACAGACATACATGAATACACATATTATGTAGACGAAATGAAAAGGGTCAACTTATTTTTTTGACATCTAAAATATTTGGGATTTCCTAAGTCTATAAATGCATGATTTTTTGACAAAATTTTAATCTCTCACAAAAACTCAGTTAAGGGAAATATATAAGAAATCTTATATACTAAAAGCTTTATACCCCTGTTTGAAAAAGAATTTTGATTAATGGCACCATAAAATTAAGACATTTAAACTCGATATAAGGATTTTGAAATTTGCACATAAATTTCCATTTCATCATATAGAATGATATTTCGATATACATAATTTGATATAAACTTATGCCTCGTTTCGAGTTACCAAACAGACATTACATATATCTGTACTGTCAACGTATACTGTTCAACGTATGAAACGTTGTTGGTCCTATGAGTGCAGCATTTACTGTCGGTCAATCTTGTCCCAAAATATGTATATTGACGTGTTATCTGTGTCAACGCGTTTTTTATCCCTTGGTGTCAACGTACTGTAATTTCTAATGACTATGAAGATCAAATGACTTGAACGCATTCAAATACCTTGAGCGTTAACTTGAAACCGATTTGATGATGACACGACGCTTTGCGACACCACACTGGCCCGTTTCGAATTTTTTAATTTATAATATCAATTTTAAACGAATAAAGATATCGTAACAAATTCTTTATTTTGAAGGCTACCAAGCTGGTGAAGTTTTAAAAAATGTGCTATACAGGGTGTTTTAGAATTTTCTGTTTTATACAAATTTTTACTAAAGGTGATAGAAATAATGTGTATTTCACTTTAAAAAAGTCAAAATTTAAGTTTTCGAGTAAAAGCAAAGAAAACAAAACAATACGAGTGAAACAGTGGGGAAAAAATAAAATAAAACATTTTTCAATATTATTTTTTGTGTTGTTTAATATGTGTAGGTATGTGTTAAACGAAATGAATTATTATTATTATGCTACGGCAACACTTACACTTATTTAACTATACCATCTACACTTAAATTAATAATGTATTTTTTTATTTTATACTCACCAATTTAATTCTTAACACACTTCCTGTGAGTTTGACACTTTACTTTTATAAACTTACTTCAATAAATTACTTACTTGTTAGTAGTCATATAGTCGCCTTGTTTTTCTGAATCTCTAATTCCGCTGCCATCGTTCTTTATTAGAATATAAATTCTACAGTATGTTTTAATTTTTTGACATAAATGAGTGCATTCAAAAAATATTTTATTGATAGATTACAAGTCAAACAGTGAAAAAAAAAATCAAAAGTGATATGATTACAAATCAAATAATGCACAAAAATTAAACGTAACAAAAATAACATAAAAAGTGTTTTGCATAAGATGCGAAAAAAAAGGCTAACGCATGTAGGGTGGGTCGAGGCAAGAAAAAAATCCTATGAGACGGGGTTGTATTTTCCCCCATTAGGCGTTTTTCTTTTTTAGTTCAGAGCAGAGCCTGAACTGTCAAACAAAAAATTGTGTTTCTTTTTTACCTCTGAACGTTCAGAGCATCAAATTTGTGTTTCTTTTTTCGTTCTGAACATGTTCTGAACTTGTTCAGAGCGCGCTCTATGAGCTCAGAATAAAATAACTGAGCAGGCCGAGTTGAATGCTGAACACAAGCATTTGACAGGTGAAATTGAAAAAAAGCTAAGTGTTCAGGTGTGTTTCAAAAATAGTTCAGATCGCTCAGAACATGCTTTGTTCACAGAATGTTCAGAGCATGCTCGATATGCTCGGGCTCTGTTCAGAACTCTATTCTGATCTAAAAAAGAAAAATGCCTATTATGGACGGGAAGAGCAATTTCATAAAAATAGACTTGAATTTAAAAAAAAAAAGTTAATAATCAACGGCAACACTAACAATATTATGATATACCCTTTTTAAAGCCACATATCCATCCATTAATTATGTTTTTAAATTTAATTGTTTTAGCAAATAGTTTTAGAAAAATTAATTTTTAGACTCAAAATTTTGAAAAACAAAAATGGACTGATTTCAAATTTTTAAATCTCTCTACCACAGCTCTATGCATTTTTCTGAAGCTGAGTTTTTGGGATTGTGTAAACATAATTTTTTTATGTATTAAACTCTTTTTCAAGTTGAAAAAATGTGCTCAAAGTAGTGTTTTAAAAAACATTTAATTAAAAGTTTTAAAATTAAAAAAAAAAAAAAAATAATATTGACAACAAAGAAATATAGCACGCAAAAAAAAAACACCCTCAGTTTTTACACACAAAATCAAAAAAAATATTTTTGTTTCTGCCACCATAAAAATGTTTCTACTTAACTGGCTCTACAAGCAAGTGCAGTGCAACACAAGTGTCAACGTAATTGTTAATGCATTGGTGGTGTATTCTGTATTGAGGATCACATGCCTTGACATCTTTGGAATAAAATTTGACTTCAGAATCTCAAATCCTGGACTATTTGCTTCGACCGTCTAATTTTAGTCGTAGCTTTACTAAATTTAAAGCAGCTTCTTGAAGTCCGATCTGATTTTCAATATTTTTTGTTCGCTCTTTATACATATATCAATATTTAAAAGAAAAATAATTTTTGTTATTATTGTTAAAAATTTTAATAGATATGTGTTTTGGAAAATTCTAAAATTAAATAAAATTAAAATAAGAAATTGCATTTTAATTTTAGCTGCCAATTGATAGATTTTATTTTTTACACCGATTTGAACAATATTGATGAAATATATTTTTTTATAAAATATTTATTAAAGTTTTAATTTTTGTCCAAATCAATTTAAACGGAAAGATGAGATTTACGCGAATTGCTGTGGACATCACTGGATTGATGAGGGTATTATAAAACTTAAACTTTTTCCTAAAATTTTTATGATTAATCATAAAATTCCAAATTTTTTTTATATTTTATGAATGCGTTTATGTCAACAATTTTTTTTTTTTAAGTTTTGTTATAACTAAAATAAAGAGTGATAACGTCGTGTTATTCGTATTCTTCCATTTTTTTTAAAGAATTTCAACCAGAAGTACCTACCTATTCAGAATATCGTGTTAATTTTTATTAAATTACTAAACACGCGCTGGGTGCACGATTGGGTCGCACGAACTTACTCTTATGTGCGATCACGCATTTTTTTTTTTTTAAGTTTTAATAATTCAGAAACTATAATACAAAATAATTTTTTTTTAAATTTTGAAAAAATTAATAAAGAAAATTTGTACGCAATTTTTTAGCCTTTATTAATGCGGAGTTAAAAAATTAATTAAAAAAAATATCATCTAGCTACCCATCTTCGAAATATGGAATTTTCAAAAAATAATTTTGAAAATTTTTTTAAAAATCAAAAATTTATTTTTTTTGAAAAATTTTGGTATGCAATATTATTAGAACTTATTTGAAACTTTTGTTCAAAAAAATTCATTAAAATAAGTTCAACTGATAATGAGATACTTGAAAATCAAAAGAATGTTTCTATGAGAGATACCATTTTTAAACGATAGAAACAATTTTTTTTCCATTAAAATAGTAAATCGTACAGATTATAAGTTCACGAAAAAATTTTAATCAAAATCGTAGGAGCCGTTTTTGAGAAAAATGAGATTTTCAATACCGGCTTTTAAACATTTGTATGGTAGTTACCATTATTTTTGGTTATAAGAATAATTTTCATTTAAAATGTGCTAGATAATGTTAAAAAACTGCTGAGTGCCAAGTTTAATAAAAATTGACTGAGCCGTTTTCGAATTATTAAGTACTCAAAAAAAAATTTTGAAACTTTTTTTAAAAATCAAACAAAAAAAAATTTTTTGAAAATTTTGGTGTACAAAACTTTTAAATTTTGTTTGAAAAATTCTGTACAAAAAAATTGATCAATATCAGTTGAACGGTTTAGTGAGAAAATCGGAAATCAAAAAAATCGTTCTATGGCAGGTACAATTTTTAACCATTTTTCAGAAAAAATTTTTTTAAATGTTGCCTTTTTGTAAAAAAATTATTGATTTTTTTTTTTAAAGTTGTGGGCACGTTTTTGAGAAAAATAAGATTTTCATTTTTTGCTAAAAAAAATTGTATGGCAGGTAGGTACCGATATTTTTGGTCTTCAAAAAAAAAAAACGGGTGGGGGGAATGCCCAAAAAACGCTGGGTACAAACCTTGAAGAAAATCGACCCCCACATTTAGGCTACAGCTCAAAGGACAGACCAACGGACAGAATTGCGAGACCCACTTTTTTCGACTTCGCTATCATCGTCATGTCAACTTTGATCAAAATTCCGAGTTCGATTTTTTTTACGAATCCATAACTTGCCATATAGTACCTATGTATAATACCGCAAGTAAAAATTATTTGATTTAATTAAACATACGTTTAATTTTGTAAAAAACTTGACCTGAGTCAATTTTCCTTTAAACCCTAAAATTATTAAAAAAAAAAAAATTTTTCTAGTTGACAATATTTTTTAAATGTTTCTCTTTAACTAGGGGAACGTTTAAATTATCCTTTCATTCTGATAATGGTCGAAAAACTTTTAAGTGTGAAAGTCTTACATGCAGCAGAAGTAGTTACATGCGACCAAGTTGAGTTTTTATATTTTATTTTTAACAAAAGGTACATATATGTATGACGTATGTATACATATTGAGATATGTACATATAATTAAGTGCTACTTCTTTTATTTTTTGTTCTGTGTACTCATTTGCAAATGGCTATAATGACATATCCGGCATGAGAGCTTGGAAATATGAATCAACAAGGATATCCATATATACGTTTTAAGTATAGAATCATTATAATTAAAAAGTATCTTCATTATAAATGAACATACATACTGCAGTATGTGGAATATTACGATGCCATATAATTTATTATGTATTTTTTGCAGAAGCTCGAGAGTATAGTGCAATCAGTCATTCTTATTGTGCGGATATAACAAAAAAACATCGTATGAACAATTGAACATTATGTATGTACATAATATCTACGATCTACATACAAATTATTGGAACATTTTTCAGAACGAATAAGTTTTTAAATTTTTGTTTTGTGTATAAAATAAATTCAAAAACAGCGAAACAGAGTGAAAAATTGACTAAAATTAGGAAAAAAGTAAAATAATTTTATGAGTGGTTAGGATAACGAGAAAATTTTAATATTTTTATCGAAAAATTATATAGGCAGTCATAAAAGAAATAAACAATACGACACCTCGCCACTCCCTATGATTAGCTAATATAGCTATAGAGCTTTTTAACTTGAATTTTAATAGTCCCATCTTCATAAAAAAACAAATGTTAATAAAAAATGATTTTTTACATTTCTTCACTCGGTGTTATCTCGGAAAAATTATATTAAACAAATTGTGGTTTACCTGCTATAATAGCACCTATAGATATACACAATGTGGGTACCTATATCTTAGTTCCTTTTACAACCATTATAACCAAATTATCGTTCTTTTATTAGCTTCATTATGGAATCTAATTAAATTATTTATTTTACCATAGAAACCAACAATCCACATTTTTTTGTTGTTTATTTTTCTATAATTATGATCCTTGATTGCTTCTTATTAATTAAGACCATCTCTGCACAATGGGATATACATACATATCTATAATGGAAAATAAAAAAGCAAATCAATGTACCAAATAACGTCTATTTAAGCATTTTACATACCCACACTATATACATAGTATACATATTACGATTTATTGATTTTCTTTCTAATTTTTTGTTGTTGTTTTTGTATATTTGCAGGATTAACACCACACGTTAATAAGGATAGCAGTACCCATGAATTAAATAGGGATATTAATCAAAATTTAATTATGTCAGCATCACATCAAACAACAGACATTACGTCATCCAGTCGTATCGTTGCCAAAAATCATCAGTTAACAAAAGAAGCAACAAAAATTCTTTTAAATAATGCCAATGACCGGCAATACCATCAACACAATGGTGGCAGTAGCAGAAGCATAATCGGCAGCAATAATATAATCGACACAAATACAGAGGATACAATAAATAACAGTAACAATGGAGGGACGTCTGTCATTGTAGATGGCAGTGGCGAGGACATTTTCAAGACCCCAATGTTCTTTGGCACCCAGAATTCAACCATTGTGACAACGCAAATTGGTGCCACAGCACACATTCCATGCACCATTCATCACATTGGCGACGGCGTGGTGAGTACATACAAATGCATATATAAAGTTTATAGATATTATAAGTCTCGATAGTTATCATAACCAGGATAGTAATTAAAAACAGAGTCCTATACATATATAGAGAGGACAATAGGTCGTTGTCGTCAGAGGGGTCATATATTTATGCGGACTGTATAGAGGGTTAAAGCGTAGTTTGTATAGAGTCGACACATTAATTTTTATCTCTTTTTTTTTGCTGTCGCTTATATAGTACATAATTATGTATGTAGGTAGATTTTGTAAGTACATGTATGTGTTAGCACGGATTTTCATATTTTTTGACGACTATAACGATAATGACGGACGTGAAGCATTGTTTAAATTATCATAAAAAAAGCAAAAAAAAATAAACTTTCCTCCGATTTTTGTTTAAAATTACTTCCTGTGCATCGTTTTTATATCGATTGCCTTTTCTCGCAGGATGAACTTTAATAAATCAAAGTTCAAAATGGCACAACTGAATATGGTATGAATGGTGGGAAATAACGGGTGATTTTTTAAGAGGTTTAGAACTTTAAAAAAAAAAAAAACACAAAAAATTCGAAAAAATGAATAAAATATTTATTTGAATTGATAGTTTGAACCTTGCAATTTAATGTTTAAAGATAATTTCATGCAAATGTTGACCGCGGCTGCGTCTCAGGTAGCCCATCCGCTGAGTCCAATTTTGGCATACTCTTTCACACATATCGGCCGGTATCTCACGAATGAATGCATGGATGTTGGCTTCCAGTGCGTCAATCGAAGCGGGCTTGTCCCTATAGACATTAGCCTTGACATACCCCCACAAAAAATAGTCTAATGGTGTCAAATCGCACGATCTAGGCGGCCAATTGACCGGCCCGAAACGTGAAATTAACTGTTCACCAAACTCGCCTCGCAATTGCGCCATTGTTTCGCGTGCTGTGTGGCATGTGGCACCGTCTTGTTGAAACCACATATCATAGAAGTCAAGAACTTCCATTTCGGGCAAAAAAAAGTTTGTTATCATCGCTCGGTAGCGTTCACCATTGACAGTAACGCTGCGATTCGCATCATCTTTGAAGAAATATGGCCCAATAATGCCGCCGGCCCATAAACCGCACCAAACAGTGGCTTTTTCGGGATGCATTGGTAGCTGTTGCAATGCTTCTAGCTGATCTTCACTCCAAATGCGGCAATTGTGCTTATTTACGTACCCATTCAACCAAAAATGAGCCTCATCGCTGAACACAATTTTTCGATAAAAAAGCGGATCCTCGGCCAGCTTTCCAAGAGCCCATTCACCAAAAATTCGGCGTTGTGGTAGGTCGGCTGGCTTTAGTTCTTGCACCAGCTGTATCTTAAAAGGCTTTACGCCCAAATCCTTTTGCAAAATTTTCCACGTAGTGCTGTAACAAAGGCCTAACTGCTGGGAACGGCGCCGAATCGACATTTCGCGGTCTTCTGTCACACTAGCTGATACGGCCGCAATATTTTCTTCACTACGCACAGTACGTAAACGTGTTGGTGGTTTAATGTCCAACAAAGTAAATTTGGTGCGAAATTTGGTCACAATCTTCCGAATAGACTGCTCAGAAGGTCGAGAATGCCGACCATAAAATGGAAGCAGCGCGCGATGAACATTTCGAACCGAGTACGAATTTTGATAGTAAAATTCAATAATTTGCAAGCGTTGTTCATTTGTAAGACGATCCATGGTTAAATTGCAAACCAAACTGAAGCTGTTTGATAGTGACACAAGGTACTAAACACACGTCAGTCAGCTGTCAAAACCAGTGTTGCCAAAACCAAACCAGCTAAAAAATCACCCTTTATAACCTGAAGCTGACATTATTGAGATTTATCCCTTCATTTTATTTTTTTTTTATAAATTATAATTCTTTGAACAAAGGATCCGGAAATGAAAAAAAAAAATAGAATTTAGAAATAGGTACCTATAATGATAGTGGAATATAATTAAAAACTAGGGAATACTCGTCATAGTAAGGTACTATAGAATTTGCCCCCTTTTTGCGTATATTACAATTGTTATTAATGAATGCCTTTAGGTACATATATAGATATGTAGAATCATTTGAAAGGAATTTCCTATATATTCAGTGGTTGGTTATAATATAGCCATTAACGCCGCCGTCACATTGTCGTTTTCTACACTTCATTCGCATATGATAGGTTCTTTAGAATATCACTCTATCTCCTATGTCATATATGTCAGTATACGTCATATCTATTATCTACTTCTGCATATCAGTTTGCGTGTAGGAGGAAGGTTTAACAATATACATACTTCTATTCCCATCAGGAAATAAGGACCATGACATCTGAGTTTGTTATGTTATGTTTCTGTCATTAGTTCGGAGGCGGACGTATATGTCATCGCTGTGATATCGAAGATAATTTTCCACCACAGTTTATTCATCATACAGGGTAATTTAGAAAAAAATTGTAACAGGTTTTATATTGTTATAGTTTTATACTGTTTTGAAAAGGATAGTTAAAGTTTTAGATAAAAAGTCACTATTTTTTTGATATAAGATTCCATAGCCTATTTTTTCTCAGAAGACAAATGTTTTTTATCACTTTTTCCTTCTTCGAGGAAGTGACAAGAATTCTCCAAGAATATATTATTTTGTCACAATGATTTGCCTGTCATATTATATCATATTAAAGGTGATATCATTAGCGCTTTCTTCTTTTATTGTTCAGACATTTTTGTTTTGACAGATGCGGATCTGTCAAAATAGAGGTGTTATGGTGGTAAAATGGTGAATCCATTGCCCCTTTCCTTGTCTAATTTTAATATTTTGTTGTTGTTTCTAATGATCCGCGTTGAGTTCCTGTGGGCACTCGAACAGCCATTTTTAATTTTTTGACATTTTCAACTTTGAGAACCTGAGCAATATATTAGGTACCTTAGATTTCTGTACTGTGATATTATATAGCCGTTCGAATTCGGTAAAAGATTGTAAGTTCCATTGAAATAATTAAAAAGGCTGGGAGTTTTTGAGAACGTCAAATCAACGTCAATTTAATGTTCTTAAATGGTCGTCATTTTTTTCACGCAAATAAATATTTGCTGTCGTGAATATATGCAATCATTCATGCTTGCATAAAATCTGTTTGATCAGCATCAGTAAATTTTTATTGCGTACCCATTTTTCTTTTACGGACGCACTCTCTGGCACTTTTCAATACTTTTGGCGTTAATTCGATTTTTTTAATGGAAATTTGCACCGCAAATAATGTTATCGTACATTAATTATGACTTAAAAAAAACTGTGTTATCGAAAATAATGCTTTTGCATACAAATTTCTTTGTAGGTTTTTAAAACAATAGAATTTTGCATTTTTGACGGAAATGACGGTTTAGAAAACAGCCGCTAACAGATATTCATTGGAACACACAACTAGTCTGAACACTATGAACATTTATTTAAGGTTAAGAGTCTTACTGTTCTATATAGTTGGGCGGCTTAGTTGAAAAGTTGTGCATTTTGTGATAAATGCATCAATTTTTCTTTTTGTTGTCATTACATTATATGAACATGATTTTAAGATATCGGCCCACTGTATTTGTACACCCCTTAAGGTGGGAGGATCAAATTAAAAAAAAAAATATTGAAAATATAAAATGAATATAAAAACACAACAGCAACACCTACAATATCATGTAATAACTTTTTTAAAGTCAGTAATTTATTCTTTAATTATGTTCTTAAATTACGTGCTTGGTTTTTGAATAAATGATTTTTAAACTTTTAATTTTTCTAATTTGTTAAAATTAAGGTTTCATTTTTTTCCGCTAGTTGCAGTGAGAAGGGCTATAGTGTCGCTGAGGCTAAATTGGAACCACAATAATATCGGTACCAGCCCTATAAATTTGTTTAACATTTTTGAAAAATATTATTTTCCTCTATTCGGAAAATTAAGAGCAAACAGCACTGAAAGAAGGTGCTCAATAAAAAAAGGTGCTCAATTGAATTTTTTCACAATCTAAGAAATACTGTTTATTCAATGCTCAAAGTGATTTATTTTCCTGAGTCACCCTGTACACAAATAAATGATGACCCCAGAGCCCATAAGCTTCCAGAATGATAAACTCCTTATTTAAACTAGTGTTGCTTGCAAAACTATATTCTATAGATCACATTTTAAGATGTGATGATATTTCTATGCTTTGTTATATATCTGCACATTTCCATTTTGATTAATGTGGTAAATTATTTGTTAATTTCAATTTAAATCATATGGGATATGAAGACAATCATTATTATTATATTATTCGTATATGACTGCGGGTGGTTGCTTTCTAATTATTTAATTTATGTATATGTTCATTTGTATTTCTTAATGTGGAAGGCTTCTAGAGGTACATCATATATGTACATTGTACATCCTTTGTGAATTGAAATCCCGGTTTTTTCATATAAACATATGTATATTAATAATCAATAGGTACTATAGATATGTACTACCTATGTACACATTTGTTAGCCCAGAGGCGTAGTATTTTTTTGTTTGAGTTAGTTTACATTAAATCCCTACTGAAATTCATTTGTAATATAAATAAATAGAAAATGGTTAACCTAGATAAAATTTATTTGATGCTTAAAATCAATCTATAATTGTATTTTAGTTTTGTTTTGTTTTTTCAAAAAATTAGGATGCAAAGATATAAATTATAAAAATACACTTCAAAATTTATTTAAAAAAAAATATTTTTATTTATTTAAACAAACGTCTTAACAGGTTGATAGATAACTTAGAACTAACATTTAATATGAAATATTTTATTAGAAAGAAAATGTAAAAAGCAAGATTGCATTTCCCACAGTTTTGCTCGTTGAATTCGCGTATGTATCCGGTGTCCACTGTGAGAACTCATGAACCCGGAAAGTTGCTGATGCAATGGGACGAATCGTGGGAAGTTGCGGGATATTTGATATTATTAATTTGGGAATGTTGCTGTTGTTAACTTTTGGGAATGTTGCTGTTGTTAACTTATATTATAAATATAAAAGGTCACAAAAAAGAATTATTATTTTAGTTTTTTTTTTTGTACCATTGAAAAATGTTCGAGGTATATTTACACATGTTAACAGGATAAAACAATATTTGGTTTGAAAACATACGCAATCGGGATTTAATATTACAAAAAATGAAAAAACTACACATTATATTATATTATAAAATAAATTTAATCTTTCTTTTAGATAATTTAAAAGAAATTGAAGCCATTAAAAAATTAGTAACACATTATTCATATACTTTTTTATTTTTGATTAATTGGGGTAGAAATTTTTAAATCTGCACGAAGAAGTTTCTACTGATTTTTTGATGATGAGCCAATAAGAATATTGGTTTCTACCATAATTAATCAAAAAGAATAGGAAAACTTTTTTTTAATGAACAATAAACTTTAAATTATTTATTTAGAAAAGATTTTAATTGTCTCTAAGTTTATACGAAAATTTTAATTTTCATTCCCGTGAATATCACTTCAGGAATAATTCAGAAAACCAAAATCCAACCGATTTTCAAAAATTATACAATTTAATCACCAAATATGTAAAGCAAAATGAATCAGAAAAATACAATCAACTAAATAACTACTCTCCCTATTTTTTAATATACTGACAACTTTTCTTCCTCTTTAAATTTTTTTTTTCACGTCCATCATGTCTTTTCTCAACCTCAAATTACTTTTTAATTTCTTTTCTTCAAAAATATATTCACATCATATTTTTTTTTAATTGCCTTAAACAGAACTAAGTTGCAAACTTTATTAAAATTAATTTGGGGTTTTCGGGTTGCCAGATTATAATAAGTTTGTATGTTTAAATAACTCCACTAATTTAATATATTAATTAAAAGCTTTAAGAAACTGTCTACTTTTGGGTAGTTAAAATTTATTGTAGTAGTTGGGAAAATTGTTACAAAGTTTTAAATATTTTTGATTAAAAATTAGTATAGGTTATAACATTATTTTGAAATTTTTTTGAAAGAAACAACACCAACTTTAGTTTACTACCACCAACTAACTTTTTAACATTAGAAATGTTTAAGTGGTGGCATACCTACTAACAATGTGAAAAAATCAACAGAATTTCAAAAAAGTATAACGCCGAGTATAGAAAGAGGGCGAAACATCAGGGGGATAGACAAAATTTTTGCGTTCGTGCTTTGTTCTTACTGGTCTGAGGAAACAGAATACGAAGAAGATGATAAAACGGACACCAAAAAAAGGAGAAGTCTTCGTAGGCAGAGATGGCCACTACATTTTTTACATTAGCTACGTAGTTTATGCAGTTAAACGTAGTTAAATGTAGTTAATGAAACAAATTGTAACAAACTTAGTTTCAAATATCAAATGATTTGTCAGGTGTAACTTTGAAGCTTGAATTTTGAGTTAAAATGTTCACATTTTTATTGAAATGTTATTATTTCTCTAAATTTACTTTGTAGGTATATGAAAACGTAACAATTTGTAGAAAATAAGACGTGTAGTTTATTAAATTAACTACGCGTAGTTAACGATGTCGAAAATGTAGTGTCGTTAATTCGGTCAACCCTGTTCGAAGGCTTTCCAGATTTGTATGTGAAAAACAATTTATTCAAAGTTTTAAAATACATAAATGCTTTTTTCATTTCTAATGTACCTCAACTATGCTGGATCGGCAAATCGGGTAAATTTTCTCGGAATGTTTTTTTTATAAAAAAAAATAAACAAAAATTAATTTTGTTGAGATAATTCAATTCAATTTTGTTCATACTGTTGTTTTAATAATTTATTTTTATTAAATAAACCATTATTATATAAATTCTTATTAAATGCTTAGCCACATAATATAATTTTGACCCAGAAGAATAAGAAATTTCTAACCAATCGTGCATTTTATTTAAAGAAGTATGCAATGAAATTTTTTGTACACTGAGGCGTATACGTATTTTTTTTTATTGAATTATTGTAGGCTTTTTTCGAATTTTTGTTTATGCTTATGATAATTGTTATCATCAACAAAAATATTTTTGTATATCCTTGTGGATATTATATAATCTACTATTTTAAAAATAGCATGGTTTTAAATATACAGGGTGATTCGTATAAGATGAACCAAAATGCTTAAACGTGAGATTGAATTGAGACAGGACAAAAATAATTGGAAGGGAGAAAGCTTTATTTCTCCCCGTTTATGTAGGGAATACCTATAACACACTGTAATAGACGTCCTGACACCAATGTTATTTATTTTATTTTGTAATAATTTCTATAGATTAACGATTTTGGTATACAGTTTTTCAAATAACACTCATTTTCTTCGAAACTCGATATTTCAGATCTCTTTTAACCGATTTGAACGTTTTTTTTTTTAAACTAAGTGCATTTTCAAAAACTTCTTTAATTGGTCTACAGAGGAAGTAGGTATTGGTTTCATGAAAAAAAAAATTTAAGTTGTATTCAAACACCACGATGATAGAGGATAAGTCCGAAAAAGTGTGTTTCATACGTCAGTCAGTCTTTGGGTCAGTGCGTGCATTGTAATTTAAGCTAGAGCCTTAA
The DNA here is from genome assembly GCA_929447395.1 of Epistrophe grossulariae. NCBI lineage: Eukaryota > Metazoa > Arthropoda > Insecta > Diptera > Syrphidae > Epistrophe > Epistrophe grossulariae. Next base: position 140,109,851 of record OV839566.1, read on the forward strand.
CGGGTAGACTGCAATTTGCTTAAAACTTGGAACTGAAATTTTGTTTAAACTTATCTGAATTGGGTAGATAAAGGCTCAAACAATTTTGATTAAACTTCATACCTTTAATGAAAAAAAGTAATTGTAAGAAAACTGTAAGTATTCGATGTTTCTTGAAAATAATTGAAAAATTGGGTTAGTTTTAAATGCCTTGATCGATTTTCTTGTAATTTTGCAATGGGAATGCTCCTTAATAATTTCAATAATATTTTATTTAAAATTTTTAAAAAATAATTTGATTCTAAACAAAAAATTATTCATTGTATTAGTAATTTTTACATTTTTTCCTTAAAATTTAGCATGATCAAGTTTAATTGCTCATGTCGTGCATACATATTTTTTAAAATTAAATTGGCATATTTTCCAACTCTTATAACCAGTTCATGAAAACGAAAATTATTACGTTCAAATTTGTAGTTTCAAGTTTGGTCTTATAAAAACTTAAATTTTCATCATTCTTTTATTTGGTTCCACGAAAAAATCTAAAAATTCTGGTACCAAAATGTATAAACACTATTTCATAGAAACATTTTCAAACAATTGGTTTGGCAATTACATAGGTATACGTCTTTGCATTTAATTTTTTGTCATTTGTTCCTCATAGAAAACAAATAGGTGTATATATTTTCCTGCCGCCAGCAGTGCCTCCTTTAGTTTTGAACTTTTATTTTTTAAATCGATGAATGTATTTCAATTCCAAAAATTCGTACAGTCAAATTACAAAATTTGTAACATGCTGATAGACTTTGCATTTTATTCTTTCTCAAAAGTCTGAAGCAAATTAAAAAAAAAAAAAAAACAGAAGTACAAATTATTGCTTATTTCCCTCCCCAGGACTTAACCCAATTTTGCCTATTTTTGTAATCAATTTATTTCACTTTCTACTGTGCAGAGAGAAAAAAATGTGGAGGTAAAAATATTCATTTTGTAAATTTGGACCATTTGTTCTCTCGGGGTAGTTAATGCCTTAAACCAAATAGAGAAAGGATAAAATTAATTTTTGACTTGAATGGTTTTTGGAGATCTCTATAATATTTTTAGGCATTTAATTATTTAAAAATTTTGTATGTTAGTTTTGTACTACTTCTTATATACAAGGACTTTATTTTTTTTTCTAGAAGGAATAAATTTATTTACAATCTCCGTGCCAAAATTTAATTACTTCGGAATAAAATACAAAATAAAAAGAAAATTACACATAAATAGAACATGCGATTGTATGTACACACGCAGACAGACAGCTGTGTATAACATAATTACCTCTTAACATATAATATCATTTATTTAGTATCCTTTTAACCATAATTGCCATACTGATTTTTTATAAAATTTAATCTTAAGATTGAATTTTCAATCAAATGCAATAATTTTACCGTCAAAGTGAGACGAAGAAAAAAATAATATAAAAAAGTCTTTTCCATTTAAAATGGATTTTAAATGTCATTGAATAAAAAAAAAAACATAAAAAGGTATCAGCATATCTGGATCTGAGACTTTTTTATACAAAACACACATACATACTAATGTATGTATCTGTACCTATATATATTACTCTTTTTGTACTTATTTCCAAAAAAGAAACAATGATTTCAACATTACAAAAGCTCTGAGATCAAATGATTCCATAAGGTTCCTCTTACGTGTTTGTATACATATATAGATTTTTTTTTATTGTTTCAACAAATTTAACATGATTGCTTTGTGGAAAAAACAAACACAAGAAAAACCTACTGAATTCAACCTTTAGAAAGGTACTTAACGGTGGTTCTTCGTAAGTGGTCCCAATATTTGTTCCTTTGAACTTTGGAAATTGCTGAGAGAAAAATAACAGAAAACCTCTCTGAACTCCAGCAATTTGTGAAGCCAACCCAACCCAACCCTCCTCCTAAGTCTTTAACCCGAAATAAGGGTGTTTTTTTTTTTGGTTAATTTGGGATTCTGATGTGCTGACTGATATTTCTGCTGGCTGCCTTTTTTCCAGGCTTAAAATAATAGTGAAATCCACTCGCACTTATTCCCAATTGAAAATCATTACATTGCATACAATATAGATATAGTCCTTGTTTTATATTTCTTTTCGACTGTGACTGTGTTTTTTTTTGTGGCCCCACCCCGCTCTCCCACACTGCGATATCATTCAACTAATCGAAATGGAAAATAAATTATTTTCGATTTGTGAGATTGGAATTGGCTTATAAGCTTAACGACTTTGAAGCTATAAATTGATGTTTTTGCTAAAATGAAAACCCATATAATATAACATTTAGGTACCTACAACGCTGTAGATACTCAAATACTATAACAACAACCGAAAAATCATTGAACAATATAATAAATGGGCTTGTCACATTCATTGCCTCATCTATTTAATATCTAAACTATGTTGTATAGGGATGGGTCATAATGAATTTAACCGAATGGTGTTATTTACGACTTTTTAACAGCGCACTAATGTATTGAGCTAGAGTTACATTTTCGGTTTACCTCGCTGTTCGTTGTTATAGGACATGGTCGTCTAGTTGGCATAAATTACTTTAACCAAACCTACTTAGGTAGTCAGTGAAGCATAACTGTTTGTTTTCGGATGAACTAATAAAATATAGAGGTGGAGTTACGGACCGGACTGTGTTTGATCTCTTTCTAGAAAGATCCTTCTTAGTTCGAATGAAATGCTTTTAATTTCAAAAGTAAATTCGACTTATATAATTGTATAAAAGAAGGATACGAAGAATCCCAATTACAAAGAGCTTTGACAAACAGCTATTCAGATGACCTCGAATGACTTTAATGAAAAAAGATTCTTGAGATAAATAATAAGATATTTAGGAGACGGTATATGATATAGGTATGGGTATAAGGGTAAGGGTATTATTATTATTTATATCTTTAACCCAAAACATTTAGCTAAATTACTTTGACCATAACCTAACGATTTATTATGGTTTGTTTATTTGTATTATAAGGTTGGAAAATATAGAAGAAACAGAGTGCTTAAGGCTTCAAAGAAAATTCTACCTCTATACATTTTAGGTACATTTATATTTATATAATACATATATAAGTCATCAAGGATTTATAAAGGCAATTCTTTTAAATACATAGAAGAGAAAAAAAAATATTACAAAATATACGATGCGTATAAGAATGTCATGATCTTACGAGATGAATCTTGAAGTGGATTTTAGTCTGGATTAAAAGAATAGGATACTTGGGTGTTATTTGAATAAACTCCAGATGGGATCTGAATATAATTTACTTTATTTGTCATCCTTATTTCAAATGACATTTTGATTTGTAGATAAATTTTTTTTAAGCTATAAGGTGTTAAAATGATGTTGTTTTTAAATTATATGTTTATATATATTAGTCAATTATTAAAAAACTACTATACTTGTATTCATAAAATTGACTACAGATAGACCAATTTATGTTTGTTATTACAGTTTATCAATAATTGAAAAATACGTACATTAACGACCTTCGTGCGGCTTGAAAAATAAATTTTCTGTGCCCAAAATATTCCCTTCAGTGTGCTTTTAAATTTCGGAGATAAACCCCCCTATTACGGTTGGTGAATCGAACGTTCGAAGTGAGATGTTTTCATTAGCGAACTAACGAATGACGTTCAAATCAATTAACTTTCGATAACCATGACAGTCCACAATAGAGTGAGATCGAACTTAAAAATTTTTGTTTGACATTTAAGGCGAATCAAAGGTTCTCAATTCAGCAATTTTAATACTGATTTCTTACACTCACACGTTTATTCGTTCGACTCGCCAGCGGTGATAGGGGGTAAAAATTATAAATTCTACACCCTTTCTTAACAAAAATTAATGAAATTTAAAACACTTAATGATTTTGGAATGCAGTATCAGAGCTTATCTTTACAAATCCAAAATAAGACTTTTAAATTTTGTGTCAGAATATGGTATTATAAAAATTATTGGTTTATTTCGGAAAAAGTTATTTTTATAAAAAAAAGGTATGTTCATCTTTTTTGAAGGAAATTTTCCAAGCTACAAATTAGTCTGAGACATTTTTTTTTGTACAACTTACTATTTGGGAGTTATTCCTGAAAAACTATTTTGGGGGTCCTTCAACATTTCTTAGAATTGTTAGCGGCGCTCATATCGATGAGAGTTTTGACAGTTTCTTAATAACGCCATTTGGAGGCTATATACTAAAATCCAGATTGCCAGCGATTTTTTCCGTGTTAAATGCTTTATTGACTGGACTATAATAGGCGTGTTCCTTTGGGCTGCAGCATCTACTGCCAAGTACTTCTGGCTGCTTTCAACTACTTCTACTCTATGGTCAAAGTAGTTCAAAGCACTTCAATAATGTAGTAACGAAATGAATTCACGCAAGAAAGCGACACCTTCAGTAGAAGAAATTACTTAGTAAATTATTGTTGTTGATGTTTTCTATAATTTAAAATAAAATTCAAATACAAATACAAACAACAAAGCTTTCGTCTACATTGAGGTTAGATTTTTCTTTTAGCAAAAATTAAAGCGTTCCATTCATCATCTACTGCAAAGTATTAAAAAGTACTTTGCAAGGCCCAAAGGAACACACCTAATATTGATGTGCTGCTGCGTTTATATTTTTTTTTATTAAAATAAATTTTATATCAAAATTGATATAAAAAATTTCATAATTTTGACGGTTAAAAGTTTGAAAAGTCAAATATTAAAAAAACAAAGGGCAATCTGAAGTAGTAGATTTAAAAATGTGTTGTTATTTTGGTTGCTATATTTGAATACGGCACATTTCGAATAGATTTTTTCATTTATTAATTTATTTTAATTTAATTAATTTTTTCAGAAAACAAAGGATTATTTCTAAGGAAAAAATAGATACTGATAAAAATATTACATTTAATTAAATTTAAGCGAAAGTAAAATCTACGATTTCTCACAATTTTTTTTAAAATTATTTTATTTAAAAAAAATGAGTTTAAATAATTTTAAAATAGAAATAAATCATTCTCATATTATTATATGCACTACAGCGTATTCATTTCCACCTTATTTGTCTTTAAAACTGGTCCAGAATTTAATAAAATATAATTTTTCCTCGGAGAAAAATAAAATAATCTCCTTAAATTGATTTGATTGGTAGCTATTTATATGCATGTATGTATTTTTGGTTGCATTTCTTGTTAAAAATAAAATTTTAATGAAATATAAAAATAATTTGAATTAAAAAAAATTTGAATGCAACCTTAAAATTGTTCAGATTAAAAAAAAATTTTAAAGCAAGTTCAAAATTTTTTGCTTTAAGCCTAGTATACAGTTCCTCCTCGAAAAAAAAATACATGTACTTCTTATGGGGGTGATTTTATCGCAAAAAAAAATTTTTAACGTTTAAAATTTCATTATCGAACTGTGAACCAAACCTGTTGAAAAAAATTTATATTCACAACGGAAACTTTTTCGCGCAAAACAATGTTGGTGACGTTGTTTTATGGAAAAAAAAAGGACAACGAATAAAATTTTTTTATTTAAACTCAGATTTTTTTTTCTTCCGAAAAAAAAAAAATTCTTACCACTTATGTTTTTTTTTTTTTTTTTTGTTCAAAAGAACTGTATACTCGGCTTTAAGAAAAAAAATTTAATGCAAGTTTAAAATTATTTACATTCAAAAATTTTTTAATGAGCATAGGACCAAAATACAAAATTTGAGTCCAAATGGCCCAATTAGGCACTTTAGGACAACGCTGGTTACTATAACTGGTTTAAAATTAGGAAAATCCTGTTTTTAACCTAACATCATACTAAAAATGCTTTAAAATCGTACTAAATCATCTTAAATTTTCCGCCTTTAATTCTAGATTATTTATATTTTTGTAAGTCATTGATCTTAAAAAGAGTTCATTTTCTCTGAGGGCCAGTAGATTTTCATTGTGGTATGATCACAATTTCAGAGTTAAACCCGCTATTTAACTCCTGGACTGCATGTTTTTCAGTCTATTTATAATCCCGAATTAATTTAACGATTTAACAAGAGATTAACTGAAAAAGATATTTCTGATACGTTTGCAAGCACTATTAAAATCGTCCTTTTTAATATTCCATATCTCAGTTTCCATAGTGAATGCGCATTTTCAAAGATTTTTTACAAATAAAATTTAAATTTAATCGAAAACTAAAAATATCTTGTGAGTTTAACTCGAGGTTCAATTTATTTGCAGAATCAATTAATAACTCAGGTTGCTGATTCTGTACAAACTGCTGCATAGTGTCGCCCTCTCTATTTCAATGGTGTCAGATGCACGTATCTGTTAGAAGTGTCTATATATTATATTCAGTAAATCCATAGTTATAACCAAATTCTTTGATTTAACTCGGTATCTAAATTCAATGAAAAACTTGTTTTAAGGAATCAGACTTTCAATTTTTGTCCATATAAAATGTATATAACGAATGGGCTATACAATTTTTTCTCGAATTTCCAAAAAATAATATTTATCTCTGATTTTTCCTTACTCTATATCCTTGATCCATGACTTTGACTCGTGTTTGCAGAATTGGCAAATTCAATGAGCTGAAAAACTCAATTCAACACCATAATATCATCAGAGCATGAATGCATCTGAATTCACATGATAATCGTTAATTAAAATTTTCATCAATGAAAATTTGATTGCCTCCTGATTTATATATTATAAAAAAAATGTCATTTAAATGGAAACGTCATTTATATGTAGCATTTTATAAATTTTATTTTATTTGAGATCGTTTATTTGGAAATTCCACAAAACCAAACATTTTAGGTGAATTTTTAGGTTTGGATTTTAAGCTCACACATAAACACATATACACACATAAATGCATACCTTTTTTTATTTTTGGTTATAAAACTTTGTTCTGCGGCCTACCGTGACATTAAGGATGTTAAATTTTAACTGATGCTGTTTATATCCATATTAATGATTGTGTGAATTGGAATTAGATGCTATAAGCTATCAAAAATTAATAGCTATGCTATATGTTTTTGAATGTACTATTGTATGTGGGTTAGACAGAAGTAGGTATGTATGTAGGTATATTGAATTTTATTTCGATTTTCGAAAGAGCCAACCTTTTTTGTTTGCATGAATTAGAAATTAGAAATTAAGCATTTTAGGTGAATAAACATCGAAATTAAAAAAAAAATTGGATTGAACATAGAAACCATATAAGCGGTTCAACTTAAAAAAGGATTTTTGTTTAAAATGTTGAATGAAATAAATATAAAGGAATTTTTTTAATCAATGTACAAATAATTTTATAAATTATAAAAAGATACACAGACGAATAAAATTATGCAATAATTAATTAAGTGTATAATAAAACATATAATAAACAAGGGAGGAAAGAAGCAGAAATATCAGCAGAACAAGGGCATAGCTTAAGATCCTGTTTAGATTGGGAAGATTGAGTGGAGAATGGTGAGTGCCACCGTGTTTACATTTGTGGCTCAAAATTCATTGAAACAACAACTATTTTTTTAATATCCACAAAATGTACACGCGTGCACACAAATACAAAAAAAAAAAACTAGAGCAACAATAAAAAAAACATCATCGTCAGCTTCATCAAGCTAAACCATCGCACAGTGGAAAATAATGGTGGGTTTCGGATCAAAAATCTATAACTTTTTTATTCTTAAAGATAGATCATTGAAATTTTGCACAAATAGATATGAGTTTATAACTTTTTTTATGAAATGATTTTAATAAGAAAAATACAAAGAAATATTAAAAAAAAATTTAAAAACTCCATGGAGTAATATACATACAAGGTGATTTGCATTGCATAAGGTGTGACAAAAGACTAAAACGTGATAGTTGCCGTGAGGTAAGAAAACAAAATTTCATATGTGAGATGGGGTGAAATTTATATAAAAATGACTTAAAACAGACAAAAAAATAAATTAAAAACAATGTCAACACTTACAATGCCATGCTATAATTTTTTGAAAACCAGAAATACATTATTTAACTTGCTTTTTAAATCAAGTTGTCTGAGCAAATAATTTTTGAGAAATCAATTTTCAAAATCAAAATTTTGAAAAAAAAAAAATATTTTTTTTGTTCAAACTGATTTTTTTTCAAAATTTTACGTTATTAAGTACCTACTATTTTTAATTTCAAAATTCAATGCTCTTATCAATTTGAAGTCAAACACTGAAAACCAAAAGATTCTAAGGCTTATACTTTTAAAGATATAAGCAAATATCTAAAACAATTTCGTTATAAAAAGAAGAAAAAACTGAAAAAGTCCAGTAGGGTAGCTGAAATGATCATTTAAATTTGATTTTTCTTGTTTTTGTAACGAAGTTGTTTTAGGTGTTTGCTTATATTTTTTTTGAGTATAAGTCCTAGAACCTTCTGGTTTTCACTATTTGACTTCAAATAAATAAGAGCATTGAATATTAAAATTAAAAACAGTACTTAAATTCGCAAATTTCAGTTTGGACAAAAAAAATTGTTTTTTTTCAAAATTTTTAGTTTAAAAATTAATTTTTCAAAAACTATTTGCTCAAACTTCTTAATTTAAAAAACAAATTAATGAACAGATTTTTAGCTTTAGAAAAAGATAACATTGTGGGTCTTGTCATTGTTTTTTTTAATATTTTTTAAAATAGCTTAAATAGCGATTTTTTATTTGCTCGCTTTTATTTGCCGATAACTTCCGAAACCACAAGTTTCCGCAGCTGTTTCTTTTAAATTTTTGTTTTATAAAAAACCTAAGCTACAAATAAAAAATTAAATGTTAAGCGTAGCTAAGCGTGGGTAACTACTAAAAGTCTCGGTTAACTTTAACAATATTTGTTTTTTTAATTTATTTTGCGTTTTAATTAACTACTTGTGAACTTAATCATACAATTAAAAATCTAAATTTTTTTTTAAGATTTCCATAAAATATGCTTTTCAGAAATGAATAATACTTTATACCTATTCCTACAAAGTCATATAAAAAACTAACTTTCAAAGTGATGAACCAAACGGGCTTGGATTGAAAATCCAAAAAAATAGTTAACACAATACTTCAAATTTTTTTTTCTTACATTGGTACCAATATTATGTAAAATTCTTGTATTATCGTAAAGATTGACTATAAAATTGAAATTTAATGTCAGTAGCGACTTTAGTAAAAAACATTTATGATCTGCCATTGCTCTACCATATTCCACTGTGCATCGTGTAGATCTCGTTCGAAATAGTGGTAACTGGGAGAGGACCAGGATCTACAAACCAAATCGATAATCGGACCGAAAAACACAAACCTTTTGAACCACCAGACCACACGAAAATATGGGAACGACGAAGATGAATATTATCATTTATTATCATCACCTATGTACAATAGGACTTCCACATTCTCAGTCCCAATTCCCAAATAGCGGTAACTGGCAGTGGCGCGAGAAAAACACAAGTCAACAACCAGCAATTCATTTCGCAATGAAAGAACGAGAGGAACAACAACAAAAAACATGTGCACCTCTTTACTGAAGTAACATGTCTTTGAGCTGAGGGATATTTCACATTTGTGATCAGGGTTGTCAGGTTTGAAAAAGCGGAATCGCCAAACGTAAAGTCTAAATCGCCAAAAAATCGCCAAATTTCAATATTCCACTCAATAAATCACCAAATTTAAAAATGAAATAAAATTTTGTAATTTTTAGTGTTAACATAAAAATCCCGTTCTTCAAAAACTAAACAAAATTAAAAGAAACGATACACTTTTGTTTACATAGTCTTCCTCAATAAATTCAATGTATGTATCAATTTGTTGTCCATGGATCTTTTTCATATAAAAAATTAAATCGCCAAAAACTTAAAATATCGCCTTTTAGGTGGTACATCGCCAAATCGATTTTCGTGTCGCCAAATGAAATTTCAAATCGCCAGTTTGGCAATAAATCGCACAATCTGACAAGCCTGCGTTCGTGATTCGATCGTCATTCGTCTTCGCGACCAGACCACTGACCAGTTCAGTTTGCCTATTATAATATACAGTTCACTTATAAAATATATTTTAAATTATGTCCTTCAATAAAGTATTGCAATTTTAAAATTTTGTCTTTAACACATATTATAGGTATACCTACATATTACATGGATATCATAATTCTTAACAAGAAACTTTATCTTTTAATGGAGAGAACAACAAAAAAAAGAGTTTGTAGGTACCTATATATATTTTTTCCTTATACTAAGTTGTCGCAGTTAAGTTAATTTATAAAAACAAACATAAAGGTCTGCTCAAGAAGGAGGTGTACATACATACTTTTGTCTGTAGATATACACTTTGCTTTAAGTTCCTTGCTAACGACATTAAGAAGTCTTCTCTACCATACCATAGGAGATACTATACTTGAAGTATTTTGCTAAGAGTATAAAATAAATTTGCCTCAAGTGCGCATGTTATCAACCTTTTTCTCATTAGGTTTAAGCTTCTGGGTTTCCACTTCTGCTATGAAAAACCAGGAAGAAAGCCAAGTATAGTGTTTACTCACTCAGTGATAAAAAAAAAAAAAAAAAAAAAAAACGAGCAGTCCTTATTGTTTCCTCAGAGCATTTTTATGCGATTATTTTAAGTGGAAAAAGTATATTCTTGTTGACCGATTATGATGATGATTATGATCATCATCATCATCGTCGTCATTGTTTTCAACAACACATATTGCAGTCACTTGGATAATTACCTCAAGCACTCTGGGTGCTTGCTGCCCTAGCTCTTCAAGCAAGAACAAATAGCTGCAAGAGTGCATCTATATTATAGTAGAGACAGGATGTGGACGTTCTTTCTGAATGTTTATGTTGTTGTCTTCGCGAGCATATTATACCTATGCTATGTATGTATGTTTACGCTCTACTTATGGAAAATAATGGGCATGCAGCTAAACATCCTTTTATTATGTGCTATATGCATGAGTTGTCTACCAACTGCATACGGATAACAATAAAAATGGTCGGCTTGAGGAGTGCAAAATGACTTTTGTTAAATATATGCTTCTTGAAACACATCACCTTGTCCTCCTCCTTCTCCATATCTATACCAAGCCATTTAAAATATTAAATTTTGAAAAAAAGAAGCTCTTTTCGGAAAAGACGATTCAAACCAAGGACCCAAAATTATACAATTTCATGCAACACACACGAGATTATCTCGCACACATAATCTAACAAGTAACAACATCATACAACCAAAACTGCCACGTCGCGTCGCGTTGTTGGCGTCGTCATCGTCATTTTAAAATAAAGAGAGCCTCAACTTTCAAGTCTTCAAACGAATTCAAATCTTGAAATTAGATTTCATCTTTTGCCGTTTCCCGGGTTGGCATTCGTCACGGCATGCATAGCACGACAGTCGACACCGCACGGCATAAAATGGAATATGAAAGGGCTACCTCGGGATATGTAAATAGTCATATATGCATATGTATGACAAAAAAGGACACATCAGAGCATGGAAGCAAGTAAACAGCAAAGTTGCTGACTGATCCTTTTGCTGATTGTATTATTATATTGTTGTTGTTGTTTTTTATGTGGCTTGTTTGCAGAAGTGCTATATATCCTACATATTTGTGTACATATTTTGAATAAGACAAAATTTTGTATATAATATATGTAGGTAAGTAACGTTGTCGTATTCTCTTAGACCGTGCTGCTTTGGCTCTGTCATGGCGACAACCAGGAAAGCCTTCATGAATTTTAAGAACATGTTTACTGCTGTGTTTGCTTTTATTTTATCTCTTTTTCATGCTTTTGGTATAAATGTATATATGTATGTACATTTTAATATAATATTTTATTTTTACTTCTAAGGAATAGAATAGGATAGATATACATATTATTTTTTTTTTCTAATATAAACCTCTTCGCGGAATTTGTTCTTTTTATCTTGAACACTATATGCGACACTAAGCACTTATACCTTATATTGTGTACCTAAACTGAACTCGAAGACGTATTTGTATAAAAGACATTTTTTCACAGAATATTTGATTGCGTTTCATATTTCATTCAAAGTTCAATAGTTAAAAAAGATGATATTAAAACACTTTTTGAGTAAAAAAAATCCTCTCTGGTATTAAAATTGAGGAATATAAAATGTACCTATTAGGAGTCAACCTTGTTATGAGGTTAAATAATGAAACAGTTCCTTCGTTGATCCTTGAAGTCCATCCTATATAGCCTTTCAAAAAATAAATGAAATCATACTAATCTTATAGTATTTTTGTTTTGTCCCATTTTTTTGTCTATGAATTGCAAAATTACAAAAAAATATTAAGCTTTTAAGTAAAATCTTACAAACACAAAGAGAATTTTTATAAAAAATTTGGACAAGCAACATACTTAATAGTTTAGTAAAAAAATTAATTTTTCCAGTGTCATTAACTGAGAAGAAATTACAAATTTAAAAATTGGTCGGAAAATGGACGAGTAGTGGGCAGGAAAAAAAAAGTATTGCTTAATATTAAAGATTTTCCAGTTATTATTATAATTTTTTAAGGACGTTGAATAAGAACAAAACTAGAATAATAAAAAGTGGGCGTGGTAGTCGATAGAGTTTATTTACTCTGATTTCTTAAACTTTTCCTGGGTTTCCAAGTAATCGGTTGGGTAGGTTTTGAGTCTACATAATATATTAACTATAAGCCAAGCACGAAGTTAAATAAAATTCTATATTACCTTTCCATAAATACTAGCAGACCCTTGCTTAAGTTGCTTTGCAAATTAAGTATATTTTTTTTATAAAAATAAGCTTAACCACAAATATCAATAAAACACAAATTTTATTTCGAAAACTATGTTACTTAATAGTTAAAATATTCCACTTGAATATGAAACAACAAAAAAAATATTATAAAACTAAATCAATTGTCTTCTATAAGGTTTTTAGAACATCGAAAATAATAAAATCTTTTTTACTACTATTCTAATAGTATCTTAAAAGATACTTAAACAATGCATTTAAAATCAAACTAAAGACAACATAGTATTTTTTTTTTATTTTCTCAAAAACTAGAAGACATTAAAGCATCTGGTTTTGACTAAAAATTAATAAGAAAATTGAATATTAAAAACAAAAATACATAGGTAATCTTAATAAAGTAAAATTTTGAACAAAATTAGTTTGAATAAAATATTTTTATTCATTTTTAATTGCGATATAATATAGACGTTTCTTACTTTGACCGATACTTTTGGGTAGAATCTGAAAAATTTTATATCTGAATTTGAACCTAATTAAATGCTTATTAAATTTTTTGTGAAAAATCAAAATTTTATAGCTAGCAAAGTTTCTAAGTTGTTAAAATTTCCGCAAAAATAAGTCTGAAGTTAGCGGACGAAAAAAAATAATTCTCTTAGTGTCCAAAATTGTAGCTTTTCTAATGCTAATTTGTTGCACAACATTTTTTTAGCTTTTATGGATCGATTTTTATATGCATTTTAAGTTTAAAAAGCGCATTTCCTGTCAGTTCAAATAAAATGGAAAAAAAAACTAAAAACTTTGAATTTTCAAAAAAAAAAAAATTTCTACAAGTTTAAGCTTTTTAAATGCTATTTTCTTCACTATGTACAAATTTGTAGCTTTAACAGGTTTTTCATATTCCAAATTTCAAGTTAGGTCAAAACGGAGCTGCTGCAAAATCTAAAAAAAAGATAAAAACGAATTTCAAGTTTCCCTCAACTTAATTATTCCCGCCAACCCTGATTTTTTAGGCGGGGTATTTTTTTGGATCTAAAAGCTTCCTCTAAATTAAGACGTTATTTTCATATTATTTAACGGTCAAAATTAAAAAACAATTAAATTTTATAATTTTTTTTATAAACGGGATTATAAAAAACAGGATTTTTTATATAAATTAATCACACAAAAACACCTACTAAAGTTTTATTTGTTTCGATAACTTTAATTTTATAAAAGTAGCGTCAGGAACAAATTTTAGAAATGTGTGTTCTATGTCTTCTCTTTATAACTAAGAAATAGTTTTTCGTAATTTATACTCATAACTACTTGGAGTCAGATAGCTGGTTTTGGAGATCTCTTGTTGAACCAATTTCGATGAAATTTTTTTTATACAAGAGCTTCTAATAAGTTTGTATGTATCAAAATTTTCATAAGAAAATAAACAACATTTCAAAATTATTTTTTGAACATTCGATTTCGAAATATGGGAAGGTGATTTTTTTGAAAATTAATTTTTTATCTCCTCATTATCAATTTTTATTCTTGAAAATGATTTCAAAATTTTATATAAAACAATGTTTTTTTTAAAACAGCTCCAAGGATTTTTAAAATTTTTTTTCTCATAAATTAAGATTTGTTTATGAAATCAGATGCTATACGATTGTATTGATTAATTGATTTTTTTTTACAATTTTTCAATCTAAAATGAACTGTAAGTTCCAGGCATGTAGCATATATTATCTGGAACACAGTGCTATATTGTTCATATTTATGTATAGTCACATAATACTACCTTAAACTTAAGTACGTTTTTGTAAGGTAGAATTCAATATAGGCTAGAATAAATTATTTTTTTTCTTTTTTCAGGTGAATAGTTTTTAAAATATTAACAGCCAAATTAATAAAACCCGCTTATTCCACCTTTATTCCACGAGTTAACTAAAGCAGGGAATAAGAGTTAAGCTATGGGTTAAAAATTTCCATGAATAAAACCAAAATGTTCGCGGAATAGTAAATTGACGTTTACCTTAAGAAAACCTACTACAATAAATAAGATGGGTATTTTTCGTATGGGTTTTGACAGAAAATTATTTTAATTTGTAAAAAAAAGCTCAAGTTACCAAACACACCTAAAACCTTTGTTAATATATTTCTGTCAATATTGTTGTGTTGTGTCTGTTTTCTGTTTTGTTTTTATTTATTTAAATAGAATGTTTCTGAGCACTTCCATTATAGATCATATACATGTATTTTTGTATAGTTTTCCTTTTATGGTGGTTGATGGCTGATTGTCTAATAATTAGAATTAATGTTTTAAAAACTCGATAAATCTAGCAAACATTATTAATTTTATTGAAAGTTACATTAGCAATCTTCACTTATGTATTTTTTTATTTCAGAATAAGTTTGACATATCTGGTTTTTATTCCTTCGCTTAACTACCTTCTCCGGTGGTTTAACTTAGTACACGTCAATTTTTAGATATTTTCTTTTATTCAAAACATTTTGCACTTAGTCCACGGAATAAGACCCAACCCTTCGCTGTTCCACGTTTATTAATTTGGCTGTAAGACTTTAAAACCACAATGGGATCGTACATAAGATGAAGTTCATGCGACCTAGTCGTGCATTTTATTTTTTTAAATTTTGAATTTGAAAATCAAAAAATAAACAATGTATTTTTGATTGAAACAATTTTTTAACCAAAGATAACATTATAATTAACCAATCATTATATAAAGCATATTTCTTGCAAGTTGCACAACATTATAATAATATTAAATAATCCTCTAATTAATTATGTATTAGCAAATTGAGAAGTTATAAGAGCATGCCTTCGTGTGTATATTACATACATAGTATACATACATATGTACATAATATTTATATTTATTTATTCAAAAATGATAAATTTATTCTTGACACATCTTTCATTTTCTTAAGAATCCTTATTTAAAAAAAACAGAAGGGGAGGCCTAAGAAACTCCATATACATGCTTTGTGTTGCATCAACGCAGCTCAGAAAAGCCAAAAGAAGCAAATTATATTTGCAAATTATGGGTAGTACCTACCTACATATTATATAGATCTTAATCTTTCTTTTTGTATTTAAATTAATTATTATACGACTTTATTCGTTTTCTTTTATTTTTTTTTTCTTCATATTTTCTTTGTATGTCATCAGCGTATTGAGGGTTTGGTATAATTTTGCATATGCGTTCCTCTTCTTTCTCGTTCCTTAATTCATTTACCTATTTGTGCTATTTACCCATGTTTAACGTTTGTGACACACATCTCAGATATAAAGCTTATGTTAGTGGGTGGGTACTCTGGGTTGGGTATGGCAACATAATATATTATACATACATATTTGTATGTTCGTATGATGCTTTTGAGATTCTATTATATATAATGTAGATATATATAAAAAATTCTAACCTATATGTATAATGTATCTCTTTGCACATGATAGCCTATTATCATCAACAATTCAAGGACTTCTTATTAAGTATTTTCGTTTTGTACCTATTAAGATTGTTTTTTATCTTATTCTTTATTTCTTTTGATTTCTTTTTTTTTTTTTTGTTTTTTTTTTTCTATCATTTTCATTTCATTTTTCTATATTTTTTTCATTTATTTTCTTGAAAGGACATTTTTTTCCATTTGTCAATATTTCTTTTCTTTTTTTTTCAAGATTATGACTCTTTGTAGAATTTTGAGAGTCGAGCCGAAAAGGAATGCGTCGCTTGAAGCATTTTAATTTTAATGAATGAATGAATGTGAAGTGCTTTTATTGGAACGGAACCATGACAACATGAGATGATGAAAATTAAATGTATACATTTTTTTGTTTTTTTTTTTTTTTGATAAATTAAATTTATACCAATTTCAGTTTGCAATAACTTAGGTATGATTTCAAATACATTAAGACATTTTTTTTTTCTGATTTTGTCTTATTTATTGAACATTTGATATGTCTTATATGTAATTAATATTAAATATCTACAAAAATACTATATATGTACATTGAGTGACACCCAATGAATTTAAACCAACATTCGATACTTTTAATGAAATTGTAGATGACCTTTCGTATATTTTGGAGGTCATCTGCAATTTTTATTTGTCATTAGAAATATGGGGATACATACAGAGATTTGTTTTATTGTAAATTTTTTTCTGGCAACTTTAAAAATTTCTTTCATGAATATTGTAATGGAAATATACGACAAAAATAAAATTAAATATTTAGGAGCTGGTGCTTTTACTTAGGATCGGAATCTAATTGCATAACGGGACTATTAAATCATATAATTACTGTACATAATATACTGGATAATGTAGACCATTTTGCTGATATGAAACTATTAGAGTTCAACTTAATTGCTTATTTGTTTTTTATAAACTACCTATCACTTTTTTTGAACTTAAATGCTCAAGTTTTACCACTGTTAATATTACCCGAGTGAACTAGATTAAAAGAAATATTTTAATTTAACACCCTGATACAGTTAAAGTGTACTAAATTTGATTAAGCAATCTTACAAATTGCGGATCTTAAACAAGTTTCTTTTCTTTTAATCTTCTTTGTAGTTTATTTTAAACAATTTCATTTAATCGAGGCGACTATGTTAATTTTAACGTAATGCACTACGTAGTTTTAAGAGATGAGCTAAACTGTGATTTTCCTATCACAGGTATAACTATGAGTGTGATTTATGAATCACTGTGAGTTTAACCTGTGATTGTGATTGGTAATTTTAAAATATTTTTGGAGGCCTACAATTTTTTTTCTCAGTTAAATAAAAAGTTATTAAATGAGAACAATAAATAAGGTACCTTGGGGACATACCCTCAAATAAAAAAATGCTAAAAATCTCGAGTTCCAAATTCCAAATTATCGACAAACAAAATCTTCGAATGAAGAGAAAACTGAATTTAAAATAAGTGGATGTGGCAGGAAGCGGATTCCAAAGTATCAACTAAATGCTTTAAATAATTCATATACAAACATTTCAGCTTTCTAGCGCCTTTTAATGGAAAACTGAATTTTAATAAAAAGTGGGCGTGGCGGGAAGCAGATTCAAAAGTACATACCCAATGCTTTAGAGTTCATGTATAAAATTACAGCTTTCTAGCGCCTTTGATTAAATAAAAAACTGAATTTTAATAAAAAGTGGGCGTGGCAGGAGGCGGATTCAAAAGTACATACCCAATGCTTTAGAGTTCATGTACAAAATTACAGCTTTCTAGCGCCTTTGATTAAATAAAAAAACTGAATTTTAATAAAAAAGTGGGCGTGGCAGGATGCGGATTCGAAAGTACGTACCTAATGCTTTAAAAAGTTCATATACAAAATTTCAGCTTTCTAGCGCCTTTGAATAAAGAGAAAACTCAATTTGCTCTTCTTGTTCTTGTGTAAAAAATCACGACCAGGCAGGCATCACAATTCAGTTCTATTCTACCTACCTTCTAGGTCCTAAAATATTTAAAGAATAAAACTGTTCTTCACATTTCCGTCATGAATCATAAAAATTTTTCTCTGTCTTGTGATTTTGTTCAGTTGCTAAAATAATAAATAAATCACGACTACAGTTCTCGTTCTATTTCATTTTACTCATTGTTGTGACTTCTCTGGTCGTGATTTTGTTCACAGTTCATAAAGAAATCACGACCAAAGTTCATTTTCCGTTCGTTGTGATATGTGAATCGTTTTTGTTTGTTGTGATTTTGTTGTGGAGTTGTGATTTTACTACAGTTGTGATTTTCAATCACATTTAAGGCACTCACAAGTTGTATGTGAATCGCTCGCAGGTAGTGATTGTGATTTTTGAATCACAGGTCGTGATTTTTTGTTCATCTCTAGTACTTTTTAACCAAGACTACGTTATTTTTACCACATTATTTTTTAACCCACAGAAAAACGCACTCGGTTAGAAATTATTTTTCTGCGTGTACATCCCGATTTTAGTTTTAATCTAGATATGTCGAGTGAATAATATAGGCGTTAGTGAGTAAGAATTTATTATTAATCTTAAGTCTAACAGGCGGAGAGTTAAAATTAGTATTCAAAAAAAAAAAGGCGTCTAATCATTAACGTCATAAGATGATGAGATCGTAAGAGCCATTTTTAAGGAAATTTCAAGAAACCAAAATCATTCTATAATATTATATAGCTAGTACCTTGTCTAGATGAGGCAAAAACACCCCCCATAGGAAATTAAAATACATAAGCTCTGCACCAAATTTGAAACAAATTGTTGTTTCATACCTCTTATAGGGTAATAGCCAGAGCCAGATGTGATTTTAAAAATCCCACCTGATTCGAAAAAAATATCCCATCATTATTGTACTGGAAGAAAAAAAAAAAACCGTATTTTTTTTTGTCGCAAAATTAAATAGATCAAATGGATCTATTTCTTTTTTCACGAGATTAAAATCCCAAGTGCTTTTAGCTTCAGGTATATTATTCGAGATACAAATCTTCAACAGTTAATTTTTGTAAACTTTGCTTTTAATTTGCATCAAATGCGTGCATTTTCATTAAAATGATGTATGTCATATTTGTTTGGCATTAAAAATTCGAGTGATTTAAAACGACAAGTGGTGTGTCCATATAGCCATATAAGTCCGATCGTGATTTTTAATCGTAACAAATGAAAATCGCAAGTGTGTTCTTGGCCTTAGTTTTAAAACAAAACACAATATAATGTTTTTATGCATGATACAAGCCAAGATGGAAGATTGCAGTTGCAATTTAGTGAACAGAATTTTGTGTTTGTAAAGTAGAACGACGGTTTGTTCCTCGATGCTTAAGCTTGACAGATTTTCTGTGTCATTGATGGTCATGCCAAATATTTTTTTTTTTTCTGAGTTATAAATGTAAGCTAAGAAAACAAAATTGGAATAAAATAGGTAAGCATAGTTAGTTGCGATTGTGGTAAAAATATTAGTTTTTCTCATAAAAAAAAGCGTTTGGAATATTTTCCCATTATTTTGGTTGGAAAAACCACCAATCTGTGAACATTGCGTATAGAAACAACGCACAGAATTATGTACAATTCTACAGTAGATCTGAATGCTCTTAAAAATTGTATCGAATTCGGACTTTAGAATTATTAACCTAAAATTTAGAAAATTTGATTTTGAAACCGATATTTAGATATTTTTTGAAAGACCACCCCTCAGCATGCCTATACTAAGATACCCATTTTTTTTAAATTCTTCTATTTTGCTACAGGGTATTTTCAGCTCGGTTTAGGAAATTATTCTTGAACGTAATTGATAAGGATTATCTAAATGAAAGACTGTTTTTTATACAAAGAATAATAAGAACAATATTTATTCATGGAAAACGTTCCTGTAGCTTGAGGTATACATTTGATAAAAATTGAAAATAATTTTTTTTATTGAATAATTGATAACAGAAAAATACTTAAAATTATACATATAGTTATACAGTAACATTTATTTTGTTCAGTGATTTATCTAGTTTTAACAGTGTGTTTAGAAAAGATTGTAAAAAAAGTTGGTTCTATTTCCCACCATTTAGGAAGGAGCTACCATTTTCTAAAATATTGACTCAAAATGGATACAAAAATACCAGCTACTCACTGAATTATGTTATATGTTTTTTGTTTAAAACCAAAAATCTAGTCTTTCATTTTATTATTAAATTAAGTTAGATTCTTCAAAAGTAACTCGAATTCAAAATTTTGAAAAAAAAAATTAAAATATTAGGTATAATCTGTTCTGATTTTGTTTGAAAATGTTCGAAATTAAGTACTAATTTGGCTCATTTGCAATGTATTTATATCAACATTAAGTCAAACAATAAAATACAAATGGAGTTCTTTTATTTTTCCTAAAAATTCAAAATTACGAAAACGGTTTTTTTCCTTAAGAAACGAAGACCACTCTGATATAAAGCATAATATTGTAAGCGATGTCGTTGTTTATGTTATTACTTGTGATATCATATAGGACGTACTATATGGTAAGTCTTGGATTGCTAAAAAAACGAACTCGAGATTTTGAACAAACTTGATATTATGGTGATAAGTAACAAAATGGGTCTCGAAATTCTGTTCGTCTGGCTGTCTGTCTAACCAACTACAGCCTAAACGAATCGGTCGTATCTCTTGAAACTTTATAACTATTTCTTTCTGGAAATTCGCCCGACAATTTTTTTCCATATTTTTAGGAGCAAAAGAAACGATACCTGCCATATTTATATTTTTTTTAGCATATTGTTCTCAAAAATATCCACTGTTTTTCCTAAAATAAAATTATAACTTTTAATAGGTAGATATTGTGCTATCTTTTGGTGAAACCAAAACTTAAAAAATGGTTAATAATGCTCACCTTTCACAGAGCTATTTTTTTTATTTGAAACGATTCATTTGACATTGATAAATTTTTTTTTATAAATAGTATTTTTTAAAACAAAATTTTAAATAAAAATATTTTTTGGATTTAAAAAAAAATTTCAAAATTTCTTTTTGAAAATTCAGTATTTCGAAAATGACTTGGTTGATTTTAGCTAAACTTGGGACCAAATGGTTTTTTTAATTTAATTTATAATATTTTTATTGAAAACTATTTATATTGTCAAATTTAACCGTTCCTTCCATTCAAATAATTTAAAACCCTTTAAGAAAATATAATTTTTCTCGAAAAGAGCTCCTATACGATTTTAATAAAAATGTCTTTGTAATTACTTAACTATAAGTACGATTAACCATTTAAGAGAAATAAATTAACCAATAAGCCATTTTTAGCAGTAGATATCTATACTTTGCATTTTTTTTATTTTGAAATATCTCATTATTTGTTTAACCGATATAAATTAAATTTTGTACACATGAGCTTTTAACAAGTTTAAATAATATTGAAAATCTAAATTAAAAAAAATTTGTATTTTGATTCAATGTTTAATAAAATTGCTTCTACCTAAATGGGGGAAAATTAGAAATTGGGACCATTTTTATAATAAACACAAAAATAAACACGAACAATTTGGAGAAGTAGCAGGAATTTTTCCAGAATCACCAAATACAAGTCATATGAAGAAGAAATATTTGACTGTTAACAGTCGAATTGTTTTTTCCTGAACACCGTTTATTTTAATAAATATGATTTAAAATCACGAAAATAAATATAAACCAGCATAAAAGTGTTCATATATGCGTTTCGCCCCGATGTAATGGTTGGGCTCATCAGAAGATGACCATTACATCTTGTCTTGACGCATATTTTCCCGAATAAATCGAGATTCCATATAATCCGAGCTACATAGAGCAACTGCGAATTATATAGTTGCTACAAGTCTTCAAAGAAGATAAATTGTAGCTATTTTTATTGCCTTGCTATGGGAATTTTGAAGAAGAAATATTTGACTGTTAACAGTCGAATTGTATATAATTCGCAGTTGCTCTATGTAGCTCGGATTATATGGAATCTCGATTTATTCGGGAAAATATGCGTCAAGACAAGATGTAATGGTCATCTTTTGATGAGCCCAACCATTACATCGGGGCGAAACGCATATATGAACACTTTTATGCTGGTTTATATTTATTTTCGTGATTTTAAATCATATTTATTAAAATACAAGTCATATATTTTTTATTGATCTAAAATCTATGATTTAGGTTAGCCTGTAAAACTCAGCTCAAAGTCTAGGTACGATAGATTTTTTAAAAAATACAATTTTAACGAATTACTACTGGACTTCACAACTGTGTTACACATTTTTTTATTAATTTATTTTTATTGTTAAATAGGGAAAAAAATGCAAGTTTTGCTTCAAATTCAACAAAAAAATTTCAACAAAGAACTCTTGATTCTTTGTCGTCTTTTGTATCAGGTACAGTGTTTTTTTTTACGTTTTTTACACCAGGTTTTTACTTTCTGATTTTAATTATTAATTGTGCTTATCATCGGCCTCATAAGCAAACCTCGTAACTCACAAATTTCAAATTTTTCAGGAGAGACGAAAATGTCTGCCAGACACAGAGTAGTAGTGGAGTTACACGTGCTATGCAAAATTTTAATTTAAGTTTATTTAGAGTTTTAAGAGGGATACGTAATGTTCTAGGTAGCTGCGCTGACGAATTTTCTATAAAATAGCATTCAAAACTCATTTTCGCTAAAAGGTGGAGTTACGAGGTCTGCTTAGGAGACCGACGTTATTTAAAAAAACGTAAAAAGGGTCAATAAGTAAAAAACGCGGAAAATAATAAAATAGGTTTCATTTAAAACTGAAGATGAGAGTTGGTGCTCAATATTCTGTACGGTTTTTAAAAAACTATAGGGTTATTATTTTATTTTCGATAAATTTTTTTTTTAAAACAGATTCGCTTATCTATTTTCGTAGGTACAAGTTGGTCATTATAAAATGCTTCAATTATTTATTTGTTCTTTCGATGCCAATAAAATGATTTCGAACGACTGCAAAATTGTTTTTATTTTTTTATGTAGATTTAGACATATAATGACAATGCCTCTCATTTTGTCTCTTTTTTCTCAGTAATTTATTGTATTTACCTCTTCTGTACCTTTTTGACGGGATATTTACGTTTTTTATACTTATATACTTACACGTATTTTACCTACTTAATTAATAAAGAAAGGGTAAAAAATAGTTTTTACATGAAATTGAACATCACTGATCAGGTATACATAAATGTATCTTTATTTCAAGGTTTCTTCATTTTTAATATGGTTTTTATATCGTTTTTTTTTATAATTACGGGGGCCTTTGAATCTCAACTCAGTCACCTCACTCTGTTAAAACAGTGTCCCTCTATATACCACTACTCATACTCATTCTTATTTGTTTTTCAAACAAAATTGATTTTTAAAATCCAATTTTTCCATATTATTTTGGTGCCCGCAGGAAAAAAAAGAAAATTTCAATTACATAAAAAAAAAAAAAACACATACAATATAATGTCCCTCAACAATTATTACTGATGTCACAGTGATGTCCAACAACAACTTTGCATTGATTTTTATTTGCTTTATTTTTTTTTTTAATTTAATGTGGTTTTGCATTTTTAATTGGATCTGTCCTTGGTAACAAAACAACCGACAACGTGATGTTGAAAAATAAAAACAATTTAAAAGTATCTCTTCCATCAAGCCTATCAAGAACCAGAGTCGAACTCGGACTGAATTAATAATTATTCTGTTTTCTTCAACCAAATTATTCCTGGGGGTATACACTTTTAAACTTATAGCTGTGGACAAATTGACATGGCAATAAGAAAAAAAATCAGCAACCTTTTTTGAAATTTTCTTTCTTCTTTTTTTTTTTGTAAAAAAACATTCAGACTTTGTAAATAAATATATAAGGTCAAACTTGCCATTAACTTCAAGGATTATTAATGGTTGGATGGGCTAATTATATGGTTAAACAAAAAATTCAAAAAAAAACAAAAAAATTACTGAAGACATCCAACAAATCGCCTAGAGTCAACTTACGGGCAGGTTGGTTTTCATTAATCTTCACTTTGAATGTAATTGAATAATTCACTTAAATATTAATTTCATTTGTATTTTTGTATTTATATTTTTGTTGTTGTTCTTCTTTTTGTTTTATTTTTAATTTATTCATCTCGCAGAGATGTAATTATTTTTGTTAAAGGCAAACTTATTGATTTTTCATTTGAAAATGAATTTACTTTTCAAACGAGCCCGGAAGGTTTGTTTATTTTTATTTTTTTGTTTGAAAATTGTTTGAGTAACATGGATTTGCTTTTGATACAAATCACTTAAAATTATTCAAAAAGAAAGTTCGCGGCTAAGGCGAAGGTGCTTTGTCTTATAGTTCAAGCTGCTACAGCTGCCTTTGTTAGAATTTTTGCCTTAGAAGAGAACGGGAGATGAAATACAGTAGAATCTCGAAAAGATGAACAGATATAAAACAGGGCCCGTTCATCTTTTCAAATTGTTCATTTTTTCGAGCATCAAAATTTGGTTAAGAAAAAAGATACAGTTTTATAAATAAAAACATTAAATATTATTTACATAACAAGTCAAAACAAGTCCCAAAGTACTGTTCAAGAGGAACTAAAAGGCAAAGAAAAAGTAAAAAATTATGTTGGGAATAAAGTTGGGAATAAAGTGTTCATCTTTTCGAGAATGTACTAAATTTCAAGCTTTCATCTTTTTGAACACTGAAAAGTGGAAATATTTCGTTCATCTTTCCGAGCTGTTCATCTTATAGAACCGTTCATCTTTCCGAGATTCTACTGTAATTTCAAACATTTCTTAAGTAATTACATACAGTACAATTTACAAACTGTTCAGTATTAATATTGTACTGCTCTATATGAATAACAACAAATGATTACATATTTTGATAATTGCGTTTGAGTGACTTCTTGATTTTTAAGCTCATCTCCAATATTCAAAAAAAAGAGACGAAAATCATTCAATTGTTATATGTAAAGTCATTTTGGGTGTAGAATATGGCAATACCAAACATCAACAGTCATGTGAATCCCTTAGTAACTTCTCCCTCATACAACCTCTGAAGTCGTAGCTATTCGCCTTTGTGTCGGTTATCAAAATCAGTACGAATGTATGTATGTACATAAAGTGCACCACAAATCCTTATGCCATTATCAATATTCTCCTGCGAAAAAAATTCTGAACTTACGTGAACGTTTTCATCTTTCACAGGAACAAGCATTTCCATTTCCAGTGTGTGTGAATGTGTGTAATATTTACAAATGCTTTGTGAATATGACTGTCACCTCCATATTCCTCTTCAAGTAGGTACATACATACATATACCAGATACCATACATTTATATTGTGTCTTTCTATATTCTCCGCACTCTTATAAAAACCATTTGCATTTGTATATGCGAATAAACAAAAATTCAAATTCAAATTCAAAAGCAAATACAAACGCAAAAGCAAAGCCCCCTCAACGTACATACATATATATATAAAATATCAGCAGGAGCTAACAACAAAAAACAACCAGGATTTTCCTTTAAAATAGTTTTATTTGTATCCGGTTTTTAAATGTCAAATGTCCTTGGCATTTATATTTTTGCATATAAATTATATACAACACAAAAATTCAATTGTTTTATCATGCAAATTGGGATAAAATAAAAAAGCACTGAAAAAAACAACTTTTAAAATGTGTAAATTATTAACTTTGTTATTATTGTATGGGATAATGTAATTTAAACTTTTTTTTTAAGGAAAATTTTTTGTATGGTGTTCTTAAAAAATTTAATAAATATGAAAATAAATATTATATTATATAGATATACGTATATGTTATGTATGTAGATAGTCAGAAGTTCTAAAAGCTCTTAAGAATTGCCAAAAATGTTCCTTATATTTATATCGCTTTGCGTAGGCTATAGTTAAACTCCAGTTTATTTAACCCAAATTCCATTGGGAATTAAAATAATTCTTTGGGGATGACGTTTTTTTTCTATCATTATAGTCACTTGCACTGTTTCCGACATCTTGATTTAAAAAAAGTTAACTCGTTTTTAGTTTTCTAAAATCGCATAAATGTACCGATTTTGTTGTTGTTGTTGTTGTTGTTGTAGTAGTTAATCGAAAGATTTTTAAAGTCGTGTCTAGACATAAAAAATGTAAAAAAATGCGAAATAATTTGCAATAAATCACAGTGAATTTTTATGTTATACAGAATTTCATATTTTTGTAAAGGTTTAATAGAAAAATATTTAACCATTTTTTGAGGATAATTATAAAAAAACACAACTTTTTGAGATCAATTTAGTTTTCAATTTAATATCTGAAATTCAAAAGGATTTTTATTAGGATTATTGGGATCATGACGTTGTATCCAGAATTACAAAAATCCCGAATGAACAAAAATCTCGAATTATATAAACCTCGAATAATTAAAATAAAATCTCAAAAAATCTAGAAAAAATATTAACTTTTGATATTAATTTTTTTGAGATTATAGTCTGGCGTTTAAAATTTCATAAATATTCGTTTGCTGTACATGTTCCAAACTTAAATTCCTTAAGACGTGTTTATTTTCAAAATATCCATTGTTTCTGTCAGATTTGATCTCTCTATAACTAGAATTTTACCAAAACTCTCTCTAACTCGGACAAATCTTGGTATCCTGTGAAAATTCCACTTACGGAGAGTCGTATTTAGAGAGAGTACGACTTATAAGCAGTATACGCACATAATGTATAAATGGAAGTTGTGTACATTTTCATTTAAATAAATGAAAAACGATATTTAAATTAAACTTGATCATAGCGAAGTAAAATAAAGTAGGGGTCGCAACTCTGTCCGTCTTTTTATCTTGTCAACATAAACAGATGAGTCGATTTTTTTTAAATTTGTAACCAAGCATTTTTTGAATACTGCCCCAGCATTTTTTTTATTTTTTATTTTTTATTTTTTTTTTTTTTAGGACCAATAATAACCATACCTGGCGTTCAACATTTTGTTGACAATTAATGAAAATCTAATATTTCTAAAAATGTGCTAACAACTGTTCATTAAAGAAAATTCAGTAATTTGTTAGGGTAAAAGCGGGTGAGATGACGCAGCGGGGGAGATGGCGCATCTTTAATATCTCGTACATTTAATACTCAATCAAAACTTTTGAACCTTTTTTCTATGCATTTTATGATTTTAAATCGAAGTAGCCAGTATTTGCCGATTTGTCTGCATTGCAAAAATAGTAAAAAAAAATCTGAAATTTTTTTTGTAAGTCGATTTTTGCTTGGATGCCTATGATATATCAATACATACAAAAAAGTATTGTCTATGAACTCTCTATTAGAATTTTGTAAAAGTGGCAACGGCTATTATTTTGTGCTTTAGAATAATGTAATATGACAAAGAGGGTGAGATGGTGCAGTTTTTTGAGGGTGAGTTGGCGCATTCCACTTCACGCGTTTTCATTTTTGTGTACTATGGCCACATACTATCTCACCCGATAAATTACTTATTATTATTTCAAATATCTCAAAATATGAAGCGTTGTTTTTCTGAAATTTTTTTGGCACAAGTGAAGAAGTTTAAGTGGACGTATCAAACGTTTACTAGTTATTACCATTATTCCGCTAGTGGTCATGTGCTTAACTTCGTTTGCCCTTGTTTATCATATATGCGCCATCCCACCCACCTGGGTATACCATCTCCCCCACCCTATAGTGGGAGATGGTTTTTCTTAATACTTTTTAATTTTTATATTAAAAATAGAAATAACGTTTATAAAACATTGTAATGTTAATGTTACTTATGTAATATAATAAGGAATATTTATATGAAATTAAAAAAACAAAATATTTTTTATTTTGCAAGATATTGACAAAATAAAAAAGGTATCTCACCCACATTTACCCTATACATATTTGCTAACTTTTTTTAAAACAAAAATTTTCAAAAAATGGTTATTATAATGTTATCTACCTTTCATAGGATTTTCTTAGAAATGGTCGAACTTATTTTAATTAATTTTTTTTAAAGAGAATGTTTTAAAAAGATTTAATGTTATTGTATACCAATTTTTTTTATTTAAATAATAAAGCTTCTAAATGTTTTTTTGAAAATTTAATAAATAATTTAGTCGATTTTTACCATACATGGCACCATACTTGGTTTTTAAAAATTATCTAACAGATTAAAAAAAAAATGTTCTTATAACCAAAAATAACTGTATATAGTGTATAACTAGTACACAAGTATATAAAACTCGTTAAGAAAAATTTTATTTCTATCGAAAACGATTCCTACAATTTTTTTTTTTAAATCCCACTTTAATACCATGATTTAAATTTTTTGTCAACTAATATTAGTATACGATCTATAATATTCTTGAAGCTCATTTCACATTACCTATAAGCCATTATTAATGGAAATTCTCATAATACCATATTTTTGATTTAAGACTAGGTATATCTCATTATCTTTTCAACTGATTTTAATTAAATTTATATGGAAAAGCTTCTAATAACTTTTATAAAAACATTTACATATCAATATTTTCAAAAAAAAAAAACATATTATTTTGAATTAAAAAAAAAACTTTAAAAATTATTTTTTGAAATACAATTTTAACTCAAAATTAATAAATACTAAGAATTGGTGCAAAAATCTTCAGAAATGTTATGTATAACAAATTAATTTTTTAAAAACTAGGTACTCCAACAATTTTTAAAATATTGTTCGCGTGAATTTAGATTTATTAAATAAATAAAACAGATGGTTTACATTGGTGTCAAAATACTTTTAGAAGTTGTTTGATTAATTTATTGCTATTTATATATTCATTTTTAAAACAATGCCCTGAAAGCAATGTTACTCATTAGAATAATATATCTAAAATCCGTTTAGTATATGCAATTTGGTATTTTTAGGTTAAAACATGTTAAGTATTTTTAAGAACACATATTGGGATTTTATAATAAAAAAAATAAATTATACTTAGGGCTTGTTTCATAAAGTCTAAGTAAGTTTGTGATTAGTTATACTCGACACATAAATATCGGAACAGGGTCATAAGTCTACAAACCAAATAAATTTACTTTTGCATTTATAACCTATATTCAAGTCGTCAAAAGACAATTTGTTAGTTTTTCTCTTGTGAAATTATGACCCTGTGTCAATATTTAATGTGTAGAGTAACTAATCAGAACTTACTAAGACATTGTGAAACAGACCGTTAATAACTTGTTTTTGTGAAAAAAATAATACCGAAGTAAAAAAAAAAAAAAACAACCTAAAAATGCTTAAAAAATGCGTTTGATAATAAATTGCGGGAAAAACGTTATCCAAACAGAAAAAAGTTGTACGGTAGATACAAATTTCTAACTGTTCTTGTTAAACAAAAAATAAAGCGAAAACGAGAAAATTACCTCTTAAGTTTTTAAATTTGAAATAACCTTAGGAACTCATGGTTTTCTTCTGTGGCGGTGAATTGAGGACACCCTGTATACACCCAAAAACCTTTTTTTCAAAGAAATTTATAACAAAAGTCCAGTCAATAAAGCCATAAAAACAGCCCAATTTGGAAATAATCGTCGGAAATTCGGATTTTGTTATATAACCTCCTCAGGGCGTTCTTAAAACAACTGTCAAAATCTCCCAACGATATACGCTCACTCTATTTGTCCACCCCTTTAGGTGGGAGGGGCATATTAAAAAAATAATAATATTAAAATCAGAAAACGAATATAAAAACAAAACAGGATCACTTTAAATATCATGTTATAGGCTTTTTTTATAGTCAGTAATTAATTCTTTGATTATATTTTTAAATGAAGTTTATTTAATGTTAGGGCTTAAAATAAAATTCGAAAAACTAAGCGTAATTCTATGGTAGGTACTGGGTATACCTACCGACATATACTATATATCAATGTGTTTTGTGTATTTCATATTAACGTTAATGGATTTTCTATAAATCAATTTTTTCATTGGAAATATTATTTATAAGTACCTACCCAAAGTTTTAAAAGAAAAAATCATTAGTAGGTACGTCAAAAGAAAGATTTTTGCAAAATTCTCAACATTTCATATTGAATCTGTGAGCAAAAACGAAATCTTTATTTCTTCGTACTCCATAATTAATTTTTGATTAAATGCTACAATTTTGCTAGCAGTGAAAAATCTATGTAGGTATATCGCTTCACTCTAACCTACAAAATTTAGAAAAATGGTTTTTATTCATTTCAAAATATTATACCAATAGAACTTGATTATTTTTTTCCAGATATCATACCTTCAGTTCAACATATTATCTTTCCTTCAAATAAACCTACTCATTTTAAAATTTAATTTACGAATTCATAAATTCATCTTCCAAGAACTGCCAACAAAGTGGGCAAATAATTGCTCATTTTCTCAAAATATTTCATTTTACAAAAAAATTCGAATTTAATATATCGCACGATTCCCTGAAAAAAAAATTAAAATGATAAATGAACATCAAGAACAATCAAACCTTTTTTTTTTTTTTTAAGGGTTTATTTGTAACAAACAAGCGCATCCTTCCAAAAAATGAAAAAAAAAATGTCAACAGAAATATTTATGCCTGTCACCAAAGATAAGATGCGACTTAGGAAAGCTCTCTATAATGTACTTAAAATATAAAAATAAAAAAAAAATTGTTTTGCCATAATTTGTTCCTGTTCCTGTGAAAACCATCATTCTAAGATATGAGAACAATGTTAGCACTTGAAACTCCTCGCATAAGATATCTCTGTTTTTGAGCTTAATCTACATACACACACATATATTTACATTTATCTTAAGGTAGGCCCTTCAAGTGTGCGACGATTTGAATAAATAAAACAAAGCATTTGTGTATATGTCATGCATAGTATATGTTTCTATAGCACCTACTACATATATCTATGTATGGAATGGGTGGTAAAGGAAACCATACTGCGATTCTGTTTCTTTCGATTTCCGTTTGTACAAAATATACAAAGAAATATGTTTTTCAGAAACATACATAGCTACTATAAAAGGAATAATTCGCCATGTTTATGGGGCCTAAAAACAAGACTCCCCCAATTCCCCATATTTTCAAACATTTTAAGGATCACACATTGCCATCGTCATGTAGGATTTCGCCTATTTTAAAGCTTCTCATGCTCTCTTTTTGCTGCTCGTAATAATATCTCCTCCGGCCCATTTGTATACAACGATAAATCGTTGACAATCCGCATATATACATTTTCGCATTAAATAAAAATGCTTTTGAATTAAACATTATATCGTCTGCCTACATTATTTATGTGTGCGTGTATGTGTGCTTACTGTGTAGGTACTATAATTGTCTACATATACATACACACAAACAGTTATATTATGTTTTAACTGTATAGTCTGTATATACCTACAATTCCTTCCACTCCTTTATTTTTTTTTTATATTTTTTTTTGCTTTCTTCCTCCACTTTGTCGTCTTTTATGATCATTAATTTTATTTTCATATAAAGAAAGCAAAGTCATACATTTATTTACCACAAAGGATACTTCATAATAATTTATTCCCAAAAGACACTTTACGTTTACGGCGCAATATGGAAGAGTCTCTGCTAAATTGGTGCAGAGCACGCACCACTCGGAGTCGGATCTATAAATTATAACACTGTCAAAGTGTCAACTCGAATAAAGTACCTACTTCCGGAAACAAAAAAATATGCACTACGCTATACGAGATCAAAGCATATCAAGAAGATTTGAATAATATTTTGTTACAAATATGAGGACAAAATTTTATTTAGATTTTTCCGTATAGCTAATTCCTAAATTATTGAAAAGGTTATTATTTTTGCTGAAAGATTGGATGCAAAAGTAAGACAGAATATTAATCAATAATTTATTTTATCTAATAAAAACGTTACAAAATCCAATTGAAACTAACGCAATGTACTACACTATATCTGATGGATAAAGTGACCAGTTTTATTTTCAATGAAAAGAGGATATTTACAAAAAATATTCAAATTGGATTTATTCATATCACAAATAATGTACGGAAGTTTCATTAAAAAAAAAAATAAATTTCACAATTAGGGGAACCTGGTGCCTGGTGGTCCATGATACATTATGGATCACCACGATACCCCTCAAATTTTGGGTCTATAAAATATTTATTTATTTTAAGAACACCGTAGTGTCTTTTACGTTACGTTTCGTTCTCATTTCATCATCTTCTGTGAAAAATTAATTGAGTGTTCAAAAAAGTCTTATATTTTGTTTGGTAAGTTTCATAGTAATTTTTTTGTAATTTGTAGTAGAGTTTTATCTATAGGATTACTTTATATCCGAAAAAATGATGATTTACCAAAAATGTCCACTTTTAAGTTTCTTTCCCAAACCAACGCGAAAACACTCAGAATGACGACGAAACTTTCTGTTATATACATATTTTACATGAGATTAGCGATTTAAGATGAGACAACAGATGGCGTTGTTATTTGGGAATAAATTAATTCAAAGATCATTTAAATATATTTTATTTTGCAAAACAATTTCAAAGATAATTTAATCGCACATTTTACAATTCAGAGATTTGACTATACTTATCCTGAAAAATTATCGTTATACTAATACATACTATATTGTTGTTTATTAGAAGGAAAATACATTTAAAAACCTTCAATTTGAATTAATTAAAAAAACAAAAAAAAATATATAAGGTAACTAGAATACCTACATAAAAATAAATAACCAGTAATTGTTATAGTAAATTAATAAATAAGTTAGTAAATGAAAAAAAAAATTATACCTTAATAGATAAGTAAATAGAAAAAATAGTTTAATAAATAAAACGATTAATTTATAGATAAATTAATAAAAAATTAATAAATAAAATAACAATAACAATAACAACGAATGACGCCAGGGTAGATTAAGCATCTGGCGTCAAGATGCCGAATCCCATTGGATTCGAAAAAACAGTCACATTTTTGTACTGAAAAAAAAAACCACCACAGTGACCACTTATGAAACCAAAACCTCATGACGCTTATAAGACTGAAATTTTTTAAAAATGTAAAAAATCCCAGCAATTAAAATAATAAAACAAATTCTTCTTTTTAAGAGTTTTAAAGTCGCAAAAATACACCGTTCAATGATGGCACTATATAGTTGCCTGTGTGAGGAAAGTTTTTAGCCGATTGTTTGAAAAGATTTTGCATGTCAATGCGTTGTCTTGATTTACAGTCAGACTTTATAGACAAAATTAATATTTGTTCTCTGGTGTAAGTTAATTTTTTTTAGGTAGATGCAAACTAAGAAGGAAGATTTTTGTTGCAACTTCGGGTTATTTCTCTAAGAAAATAAAATTGAAAATAGGTTGGTACCTAAGTAAAGTAGGATGCTATTATGGTAAAAAAAAATAATTTCCCCCCCATAAAAAAGCGTTAGGAATATTTTCCTTTCCCACCATATAAAAATCCCACCATGAATATTTTACCACCATTTTGGTTGGGAAAACCACCAATATGGGAACACTGTTTAGCATCATTTTAAGCACTTTTGTTCTGTACGATGTGGAGTTTTTTTTTTATAATAGCACATACATAACAGATTTTCTCCATACGCAGGACAGCCATAGAGTACCTAATATAGCTTAAAAGATTACCTTCAATATGAAGATTTTGTTTTCATTTGTTAATACCGAATTCCTATACTAATAAAAGGTCAAGGTTCATAGTTTTGTAATAAAAAAAATTTTAAAACCGTGTTCACATAAAAAAAATCACAATTGAAAAACCTAAAAAAGAGAATCACTTAATTTTTCAACAAGACAAAAGTTTCTTAAGCCAAAAAGAGAACTTGCCCTCTTAAAAAAGGGAAGTCTGGTCAGCCTAACAGATGAGTCATCTGGTGAATTTTATTAGGTCTTATTTTTATTTTGCAGTTTCTTTTTTTGAAATTTCATCATTTTGCATTTTGAATTCTTTGGATTTTTTGTTTGCCAATTTTTTATATTTTGCTATGCTATCGTTTTACAAAATCATCATTTTTCAATAATTTCACATCCTTCCTTTTTGTTTCGCATTTCATTGTTTCAAATTATATTACTTCGGTAATTTTTAGTATTAATTTAGTATAAGTTTATTATTTTGTAGTCTTTTTTAAATTTTAAATTGTTTTGCCTTTTGATATTTTAGGTACATGGTACAAATTATTTCCTGAATTTTGTGCGAAGCGTAAATAATTTGAAACCAATTTAATAAGAAAATACGAGATAGTAAAATAAAAAAAAAAGCAAGTAGCTAAATAAACCTTGAAAAACAACAAAATGCGACCTAATAGAGGCGAACTTTTCCGAAATGATCGATTTATGGGTAAATTTAAAGACCAAAATAAATTTTGCGAAGCAACTATCTTGCGAACCAATTCAAATTTATTTTCATAAGTAACGAAGAAAGACTTGAGAAACGATTTTCGTAAAAAAAAATATGGTTCTATTGGTGGTGCCATTAAGAACCATTTTTTATTTGGCAGATTTTCGTTGGCTTTTTTTCATGTTCAATTTCTTGTCTTGCAATTCAATCATTTCGCATTTAATTTTTAAACATTTTTTTAGACAAGATTCTGTAATTTTATCATTTCGCAAATTCATAATTCGCATTGCATTTTCTTTTCTCGCATTTCATTATTTTCCATTATAATATTACTTTGCTAATTATTATTTTTTCTCACAATTTAATTATAATTTAGCGTTTTTCGTTTCGCAGTTTATTATTTTATTTTTATTTGT
Organism: Epistrophe grossulariae; assembly: GCA_929447395.1. Lineage (NCBI taxonomy): Eukaryota > Metazoa > Arthropoda > Insecta > Diptera > Syrphidae > Epistrophe > Epistrophe grossulariae. The sequence continues at coordinate 140,144,842 of OV839566.1, forward strand.
TCTAAGCTTTTAAATTTTTTTTTGCGGATAAATTAGTGTTTTTCTTAGGCTGCTTTTCATTTTACAATTACTTGTCTTGCAATTTAATTATTTCGCATTTTGCTATTTTGTTCATATTATTTTTCTCGAAGGTTCTCCACTATAATAATATTTCATAAAATCATATTTTCGCAAATTTCACATCGCAATTTCTTGTTTCGCATTTCATTATATCTATCATTTTACTATTTCGCTAAGTATTATATTTTGTCACAATTAAATTATTATTTCGCTTTGTTTTGTTTCGCATTTTATTATTTTGCAAAGTATCAATTTTCAATTGAGTGGCTTTTCGTTTGGTGCGAAATGATTAAAATTTATCTTGATAGTTGCGAAACAAATTTTGAACAACAAAAATAGTTTATTGGCGATGCCAAACAAAATGATTTTTACCATTTTTCGGAATTTGTTTTACTTTAAATCTGTGGAGCTATTTTTTAAAGAAATAAGCAGGTATGGTAGGTGTTTTCCGGCCCCTTAGGCGCCAGTTATAGCTTTCATTGAAACTCATCATTGAACATTTTAATTGTTAATTTTGAGGCACTTAAAAAGTGTAATCAGTGTTTATTTTAATGCAAATAAAAAGCTGATAACTCAATTATTATTTCTAGTCATAGCCACAGCCTATCGCAGGAAATGAATTTCTTTATTTCAATGAATGAATTACCTTATCATTGATCATTAAAATCTTAGAAATCGTTTTGTGTGAAAGGTAAGGCCAATGAAATATTTTTTTAACTAAAAATAATAATCGAGTAATCAACTTTTTGTTGGCTTCAAAATAATCACTGATATCGCTTTTTTAGGGCCTCAAAACTGATGAGTTTCAATGAAAGCTATAACTGGTCCCATATTCTTGATTCTAAAAAGTTGAATAAAAAAAATATGTCAAAAAAAATATGTTGGAGAGGTGTATCTACTAAGTTTAATGAAAATAAACCGATCCCTTTAAGATGCAGCTGAATACACAGACAGACAACGTAATATCAAGTTTAATCAACATGTCGAGTTCAATTTTTATTTTTCAATTCATAACTTGCCATCATATAGCACCTTTAATTATATCGCAAGTTAAAATTTAAAAATCTATTGCATTTTTATACGCTTAAGCACATATAATTATAGTAGGTATGCACATACGTATACGTATACGTAAAAATAGAAAAATACATAATAGGGGTACGAATTGTACCTAAATACAGCTTTACCTCATTTTTCTTTAATTTTCAAAAGCCATATAACCAAAGCCAAAGAAATCTACTTTGTAATATAGAACTCTGTGCGGTATTCGATTACCTATTTTTGTAATAAATTCAACACTTTCGAGCTCAGGTGAAAAATGTTTCGCATTTTAGAATTTGGAATTGATATTGAAACAATTCATTGTATAAGCCATTTCGCCTAGAAGTAAAAACGCATTTTAGTATATTTCCTACAGCGGTATGCAATTCGGCGAATACGTATTGTGCTGCTTCTATACCACGGTAAAGTATAACAATCCAACTTAAAGTGAGTAATTATACGAACATCAGGGGCCAAATACGCGCACATTCATTTGGGTAAATTAATTGTTAGCAGTGCATTCAGAATCGAATTGGTTACATTGTTCGTTCTAAGAACAATAGCAACTAAAATTGTTGTTGGGTTAAGCATACATAGGTACCTTCATATCCTTGCGCCATGCCATTCGGGAAATGATTCAGGCTTTAGATTACATATATATATTATACAACTAGTTGCAATGCTTTACCAAACCTGGATGGTAGTACATCTGTTAACGCCTGTTGGACGCGCAATGAATGCCAAATAGTTTGAAAATTTCCAAATTCCATTTTCATTTAAATTGTTCTTTGTATAAATTGTATATATCTACTGAGGTAAAACTTTAGGTTTGGTAGATTTTATAAACATATGTATGTGAAGATGCAAGCAGTTTAAAGCGAAAAAAAAAAATAAACATACTTGCACGCACAAAGGTAAATAAGTCGAATGCAATTGTTTTGCATAACAAAAACCTTGTAGCTGTATAAATGAGAACAAGAACAAAAAGTTTAACATTCTATCTAACTTCAATATTATCTATATGTAGCTACCATACAGCTACCTATAATGAGAAAACTTAAATAGAATTTACCTACATATAAGTGTAAACATTTTAGGGTTTGCAATGTTTCTAAATAGTTTGTGGAATATAAATAAGTAGCGAGTACTAACATTTTATTTGTAAAACAAAAAACTAATTTGTGTTGAGTGTTGATATGGAATATTTGATTTGATGTGAATTTTATTTGAGTTTCTACTAAAAAGCTTATCGTATATAATTAGTTTTTGGTTTTACACAAATATTCGTATTAACTTTAATCAGCTACCAATTTAGTTTATATACCTAAAGCGATATTCAGTTATTTTACTCCAGCTTATTAAAAAAAGTTGTAACAATTCATTGGGGCACGTTAACAAAATTATGTAAATTATAACTGACCTGAAACCAAAATATTAAATAAGAGGTATTTTTTGTGGAAAAATTATTATATTTACTCTGTCGAACACAAAATTTTTCAGTATGTAAATGAAAGATAGGAGGTTTGCAATAATTCCGTGTCGGTCATGATGAACTAGATAAGTCGAATACTTAAAAATTTAACTTCTTTATTAAATTTTCTAAGTTTAAGTTAAAATTTCATTAAAAATTGTTCACTATTTATTTATTAATATATATATAGTTATTATATTAATGATTTACTCAACTTCGACTTATATAGGGTATAGAATTGCCTATTGCCTTACAAGAAAACCTATGGCAATAGTGAAACTGTAGTCGTACTTACGTTTATAGTCTCAACAAAATCTTTCATAGACGTTTAATGATCTGTCAAAAGTTTCCTCAAATTTGCCCAATAGGTACTATAGTTAACTTGGCAACGAAATTAATATAATATGTACTTACATCTATTCTTCTTTAAAGCTTACGCCCACAGTGGTGCCGTTGCCGTAGGTAGTACATACCGGGTAGAATTTGTGACTCGGTATTGCCTTGGCACCAGCTAGTTTCGCCTTGTTTATGTCATGGGCCTCTCGAGCAGTAACTAGCTTGGCCCTTGCTAATTTGTTAATGCTCTGTATTCTGTGGGCCTTGCTAGTGGTTCCCATATGGGCCCTCTTAGTTACACCTGATAACGCCAATAAAGAGGTGACACTATCTAACGCCAAGATAACGCCCAGATACAATTCCTTATCCAGGCTACACCAAGCAAAAACTATTTGGGTCCCTTCCTGTTTTTATGAGACAGCGCCAATAAGGTGGCGACACTAGCTAGGACCAAAATGACACCAACAAAAGTTTTCATATCTAGGCTATGCCAACTTAAAACTATCTAGGGCCAGTCTAAGTTACATCTGACAAAGCCAATAAATAGGCAATTCTAGCCAGGGCCAAGATAATACCAGAATAAGATAAATTAGTCAAGATCAATATTTTTACATACGAATATATTTGACACAATACCTTAAAGGCCGTATTTTATGTTACTTAACATGTTGGGGCAGTTTTGAAAGAAGTGGTTGGGTCACCTATGAACAAATTTAACACAATTGTTACTGAAGAAGAAATTTAGAAACGTTTTATTCTGAAAACAGGGTAGTTGCGTTAAAGGCACTGGTGCAAAATTTTAAACGATATATGTAGTACGATTGTAGAGCATTTTAGTATGACATAAATGCTTCAACATCGTAATAAATCTTTAAAAAATTTTGTGCCATTGAAATTAAATTTTAAACGCGACTTTCAACTTCGAATTTAATTTTTTCCAAAAGTCGATAAAAATTAAGTTACCTATAAATAAAAAAATTAATATCCTCGTTTTGTGGATATTCAGCTTCTTTATAATTTCTTCTTTTAGTTAATTTTTTCTTTAACCAGCTCTTATAATCAAATATTTATAATTAAAAAAACGATTGTAAATACTTTCGTTCAAAAGTACCCCAGATTAGTTCAAAGCTACCTCACATGTGGCGTACCTTTTAATACAAGTAAATACTTTTTATTTAAATAAAAAAAAAAAAAACATAAATATTTGTTAAATTTACTCATAAATGGTTTTAAATTGAACACTAACTTAATTTTTCAAAGAGCCGATAGCTTACAAGCCAATATTTTCATCACATTTTCTTCTAGGAGACTGTAAACCAAAAATTGTTTAGAGGTGTCCCCTTAAAAATTAATTAATTTTTTGTCTATAGCCCGACTTAGCTTTATCCCATTTTTTTGTTAGATCCGTATTAAACCAGATTAACGAACAACGGAACCGAAAATTGAAAATTTAGAAGGGAAAAGTTGAATGAAGTTGAAGATCGCTGCACCCGAATTTCTTTTTCTTTAGACTTGCATCTCAATAAGTATCAATGGTATTAAAAAAATTTAAACACCAAAATGTTGAGGGCAATATCTACCATTCGTTGATCCGATGTTATAAGGGTCTAAACTTGCCTTTTTAAGTTTCATGGTCAAAAAAGCTCAGTAAAAAAAAATAAAAAAAAAAATAAGGAACATCGCCCCTATAGAGAAACGTATGCTCTACAATCTACATAGTGCAATTTTTTTTTTTTATAAAACATTTATTATGGTCTAGCTAAAAAAAAGTTTAGAAACTCAGTTAAAAAAAATATAAAGAGGTTCAATTCAAAAAAAGTAACGGACATCGCCCCTGGAAAATATTGCCCTCAACATTTTGGTGTTTAAATTTTTTTAATACCATTGATACTTATCGAGAGCTGCGAGTCTAAAGAAAAAAAAATTTCCGATGCAGCGATCTTAAACTTCATAAAGTTGAAAAATCGGGATAGCCCTGTGCATACTTGCAGGGGTATATGTGGGAAGGAGTAAATATTGATTCAGTAAGGAAAGGCACACTCTACGGAATTTTAACAATTGAATAATTTTATCTCCCTCACAAAATGGGATCGCCAACAGAAGATAGCGTAACGCTCTTAAACTCCTGCATTATTGTGTAGGTATACAAATTATTGGAGTGTGCCGAAATAATTTACTGTAAAGGGTTGTTTGAAATTCCTATAAATTTTATTCTCTCTTTTTAAAATGCTTACATCTATGAAAAAGTCCAACGAAGCTGGGTGGACTCCAGGTATAGTAATTCACAAATTATTTTATTAAGTATAATCTTAATTTTAATTTGGTACACTAAAATGAGATACAAAATTCGATTCTAAGTGAATGAAGAAAAAGTTATTAAAGAAAAAATGGTGGCTATAAATGAAATCAAAGATTTATTTCTTAAAAGTTATTAAAAAAAATATCACATATTATGCTTTTTGAATTGATATCACTAGTTTACAGCCAAAATGGACATTCAATTCCACTATTTTTAGTTATGGATTCGTAAAAAAAAATCAAACTCGGGATTTTGATCAATGTTGACTGTCCATCTGTTTGGCTGTCCGTCATGTCCTTCGGCTGTAGCCTAAACGGGTTGGTCGGTTTTCTTCAAATTTGGTACCTAGCGTTTTTTGGGCATTCCCCCAACATGTTTTTTGAATTTTTTTTTTAAGACCAAAAATAACGATACCTGACGTACAATTTTTTTTAGCAAAAAATGAAAATCTTATTTTTCTCAAAAACGTACCCATCATTAAAAAAAAAAATCAGTAATTTTTTTTACCAAAAGCCAATCATTTATAAAAACAAAATTTCCGAAAAATGGTTAGAAATGGTTCCTCCCATGGAAATATTTATTTGATTTTCGCAAAAACCGTTCAACTGATATTGATCAATTTTTTTATGGAGAATGCTTGAAAAAGTTTTGTAAACCAAAATTCTGCAAAAAATTTTTTTTTGAATTTTTAAAAAAAGTTTAATTTTTTTTGAGAACTTAATAACTCGAAAACGACTAGGTCAATTTTTATTAAACTTGGTACCCAGCAGTTTTTTAACATTATCTAGTAGATTTTATTTTATAACGGAAAATTATTAAAACGTAATCATCTCTTTTGTATTTTATTTTTTGCATTAATTCTAACATTGACGTACAGGTCACCCAAGTGTACGATACCGAACGAGAGCAACAATAACAAAAACATGAACATTGAACAAGAAGATCTCTTTGAGCTACCACTACCACTTAAAAAATGTATTTTAAATTATTTCTTTCAATAAAGTATTGCTAATTTAAAATTCGTCTTTAAAATTTTCAAGAAATAAACGATTTTAAGATATTAATAGACATACATCAGGTGCAATAGATACAACATAATTTTATCAAGATATTATAGCGTGGCACTAATTTAGAATTTTATAATTTTAAAGCAGTTTACCAACTATTTTTTATAATTCTTCTATTAACTTATATCGTGCTAAAATTATTAATCTTTCACAAATTTAGCTGAACTAGCCTAAAAGAGTGACAGTTCGCCTAAAAGACTAAGAAAACACAAATTGTTTGACATTTATAAATGTCAATTTCAAATGCACTAAGTTTTATGCTAAAAAGATAAAAGTTTTATTAAATAATTATTTTAACTTTAATTAAATTAAAAATTCATCAAATTACCGTTGTACAATGTACATAACATAATATCTGATTTGCACATTATTATCATTTTACTCTGTCTCGCTTAGCTTACCTATAAAACTACTACAGAATGTCAAGAATAATCTAAGGTAAATCAAAATAATATGTGTAAAGATTTATTACATTTTGAAAGGTTCCTTTTTGCAAAACTAAGTAGGGCAGTTATAAATCTACACAATATGCTTCATATTATGTACACATATTATACTGACAAAACAAAGTATGTAGTATATGTATTTTGAGAACACATTTTGAATGACTAAACAACTTCTCGATTATTTATGTGCATTATTTTTGTGACGACCAACAACGATGAAGAAAAGGAAATATTTATATACCTCTACATATACACAAGTTAAACTTAATGGAATAGAAAGAGATTTTCTGATTAATTTTCCTCATGTGACTCCGATAAGAAAATGTAATATCCATTAAAATATTAGCCTATAGTTTGTACATAATATAAATCTTATGACATGGACACATACATATTTTTTTTTTTTTTTTTTTTGGTAAAAGAGAGAGAAAAAACCATAACACACAAAAGCTGGCTCATGAACACAAATGATATTTTGTTTTAGTTTTAGCCTACAAAATAAATGTCAAATCATTTTATGGCATGGGTTTTTTTTTAGATTATCCACTTACATTATGTTACGAGGGAGGTATATCCACATCCAAAATATAAGGTAAATTTAATAAACTCAAACTTCAGATATTAATCAAAAATGTCACAGCTATATATTCAAGATTCGAAAAAAGTTTATTTGGGAATACTTAGATACTGAATGTCTGGCTGTACGTCTACATCAGTAGGTAGGTATGTATTTCTGGGGCAAATATCAACTTCATAAAAATTGCATCAGAATTTTATAATAAAACCGATAAAATGAAAAAAACAAATACTATAACCTTAGCCCATGTATAGGTACTTACCTGTTTATATTATTAAGTCAAAATTCCAATGGGAATTTAATATTTCAGAGGGCAAATCATTTTTGTTTTGCAATCATTAGAGTACCTTGCCATATATTGCCAATGAAGAAGCTTTGGAAATGGCAATTTTTTTCTCCGTGATTTTGAATATCTTTTACTTCGTTTTGAATTTAAAGTTACAAATATGATAAATTTAATAAATTATGTGTTTTTGTATTATCAAGAATAGTAAATTTTAAAAGTAAAACACATTTAACAGTGGTTACCATTATTCTGTACTGACATTTTTGGGTTCGTCTGCTCAATTTTTGCCGGAGGAAAATTAGTGATGACTCTGAAATATAAACTGACCAATTACCTGGCAATAAAATGACCAATAAATTGCCATTTAAATTGACATTTGCTTCAAATGTGTACATAGGTATTGGCTCAATACTTGCCAAATAATTAGGTTTTAGGTCTTACAGGCATACCTGTAGTTTAAAAAAAAAAATGTTTCCCAATGAAATACATTATATAAAAAAAACCTAATATACTGGACTAATTTTGAAGCTAAATAAACAAAAAAAACATTGGCGCAAAATTTTAGACGATTAAGTACGTCGTTAAAGCATTTTTAGTAAGATGCTAGGTTAAAAACAGAATTTTCCGAATTTTGAACGAGACAGCATCGTACATAAATATTATCTTTTAAATATTTTACTAACAGGGCTATTCTGGCGTTGTGAGGTCTCACAAGTCACAAGCCCTTGTGAGGTTGATTCCTTGTGAGGTTGTTGTGATTCGATAACATTTTCCGTATTCTGCGATAACCCTCACAAGAAACCTCACAAAAAAACTTACCACAGCAAGGTGAATTTTTTATTGTGATTGCTAAGGTCTGAATTTTTGTTGAACGCACCCACTGAACTCATCGACAACGAAGATGATTGTGATGCCACATACATACATATGTAAATATCATATATGTACACCACTTGCTGTTCTATGTCGATCGTACTCGACGAGAATTGTTTTGTGAACAATAATTTTCTTTTATGGAGAAATAAATTTTGTTCGATTCACGACAGAGGATACATTTTTTTCACCAGTTAACCTATTCATTTGGTTACAAAATGTTTTTTCAGACAAGAAAAACCAAAAGTGTCTTAAAATTGTATTTCAAATATCAAATTTGTGAGTTGTGACCTGCTCTGAAGAAGATCAGAATTTCGATAGTTTTTGTGAGGCTCACAGTTGTGAGGGTGCTGCCAGAATACGAAAACCTCACAAAATCGAGTTCACCTTACCTTGTGAGGTTGTTGTGACTTGTGAGGTATCAGTGAGGTTTGCCAGAATAGGGCTGTAAGTTTAAAATCACCAAATGCCTATTTAACTTTAATGTACCTATCACACTAACTCCAAATGTCATCTTTGACAATAACTTTAGCTCATGTATATAGGTACTTACCTGTTTATATTATTAAGTCAAAATTCCAATGGGAATTTAATATTTCATAGGGCAAATCATTTTTGTTTTGCAATCATTAGAGTACCTTGCCATATATTGCCAATGAAGAAGCTTTGGAAATGACAATTTTTTTCTCCGTGATTTTGAATATCTTTTGCTTCGTTTTGAATTTAAAGTTACAAATATGATAAATTTAATAAATTATGTTTTTTTGTATTATCAAGAATAGTAAATTTTAAAAGTAAAATACATTTAACAGTGGTTACTATTATTCTGTACTGACATTTTTGGATTCGTCTGCTCAATTTTTGTCGGGGGAAAATTAGTGATGACTCTGACCAATTACCTGGCAATAAAATGGCCAATAAATTGCCATTTAAATTGACATTTGCTTCAAATGTGTGCATAGGTATTGGCTCAATACTTGCCAAATAATTAGGTTTTAGGTCTTACAGGCATACCTGTAGTTTAAAAAAAAAAATTTTTCCCAATGAAATACATTATATAAAAAAAACCTAATATACTGGACTAATTTTGAAGTTAAATAAACAAAAAAAAACATTAGCCCAAAATTTTAGACGATTAAGTACGATGTTAAAGCTTTTTTAGTAAGATGCTAGGTTAAAAACAGAATTTTCCGAATTTTAAACGAGACAGCATCGTACGTATAAATATTATCTTTTAAATATTTTATTAAGGTTAATATCACCAAATGCCTATTTTAACTTTAAATTACCTATCACACTAACTCCAAATGTCATCTTTGACAATTAAAAGTGTTAAAATAGTATATGTACATTTGCTTAACCTGTTTGCATGAACTATCAATTAAGACGTGTTCAGCATGAACTAAACCTATTTTTCAATAAACTTCAGCTAAACACGTCTTAATTGATAGTTCATGCAAACATGTATAAGCAGGTAAGAAATCTTTAAAACTAAGAACATTCAAGTGAAAAGCTTTAATGCTAGTAAATTGTTAATCATTCTAATTCCTTAACATCAGTGGTCTATTTCACCACTTTACAATTAACAACTTCAAATTTGTAATAATCCTGTATTAAATAAAAGTAATTTCATTTTTATTTTTTTATTCTCACACCCAAAACCGATTTAGGCAAATTTAAAAGAATACTAAATTGTAGAAAACTTTAGAGATCAACTTTCATCTGTAAAATATTCTTACAAAATTCAACAAATTTGTAACATAACTAATTTATAATGTATCCAATTACTTGTATTTGAATGCCAGATCAGTACTAGTTTGTAATTGTAAATTGTAAAATGGTGAAATAGACCACAGGCTGTTTAAAATTTTGCACCATTGGCTTTAAATTTGAAAAAATACCAACAAAATAAATTATATAAATTTACGTGAATTTGTAATTTTTTTTTTAAATTCGAGTAAAAAATATAACTTTTATTCGATTCGAAGAATTTCGTTCAGCGTTAATAAAAACATGATTACTTTTCTATAAGATTACTTTGAAGGTATTACTTTTTATTGCTTATTGAAGTGCTTGAAGTTCAATCGAAAAAAATTCATATCATATTTTAGATATTAACCCAACAAGGGTTGAAAATTAAAAATAATAACCAGTATCCTTTTATTCTCGGTATAGTCGTATAATTAATGATATTTTTTGTGGTGTTACGTGGAATAAGAAAAAATGTTTATTCATTTTTTATATTAATATCAAAGGACATACAAAAATAAAATGATAGAAATGACATTCATTGATTCATGAGATTCTTTGAATCTGAGGTAAAAATAATTTATGATAAAAATGATGTAAACAGAATATTAGATTTAGTACCTAGAATTTGTTTGCGAATTTGATAAGAATTCTATTCATCATAAGGTTTTCTTTTTTTTCTTTAGAATAGCTATTATAGAATAATTTTTCATTAACTCTGCTTATGAATAAATAAATAAATAAACTTTTAACTTTTGATCAAAAGTTGCCTTCGTTGAAATGAATAGGTTTTTTTTTTAATAAATTAGGTGGAGTTATTTGAAGGTGATTCACTATAGAATTTACCCACAAATACTTTAAATATAATTATTTGTTCGAAGGTATAAAACTTTTCTTTCCTATGTTAAATAAGAATAATTCTTTTAACTAACCGTGAATCGTGATTCACCAAAAGACTTAAGAACTTCGAGGAGAGAACTCAAGCGTTTTGAAGCAAACTTAAAGCATATACACTCAGCGGCACGGAATATTGGCTACTCTTTATTTTTGTTGTAATTTGCCCTGGAATATTCCTGAACTCGTCCAGTGTTTGTGAGGGATGGGATGATCATTTTATATTTTTTACCTCATTTCCTAGATATGCTCTATGGGATTTAAACCCAGTCTGAGCGCGACCCACTGCAGTTTTTGAATACCAGCGCCTTGAAGTTATTCATATAAGCAACGCGCTGCATGTGGTAGTACATTGTCTTGCATAAAGAGGAACATAATGGAACCCTAAACCCCATATAAGGTTATATACTTGTTTATTAAAGATCCCGTCAACGTATGGCATTGCTGTCAATCGATTTTCAACGATGGACAATTCGGTACGCCCTTCGGAACTTATTCCTCCACAAACCATAATCAAGCCTCCATAAATATCCATACTTTCTGTGGTGGTGATGGATAGAAACCGCTCTCCTCTTCTCTTCTTACCCATACAGGTTCTCCTTTTCTTCTCCATACAAGAAAAAGTTTAAAATTGTAAGTTTATTATAATAATGTAATGTTTAAAATTCATCTATTCAAAAAATAAGCACTAAAATTAATTGAAAAATATTATTAAAGAATTAGTTACATGGCTTTAAAAAAGTTAAAACATGATACTGTAAGTGTTGCCGTTGTGTTTTTATATTCATTTTCTGTTTTCAATATTTTTTTTTTAAATTTGCCCCTCCCACCTAAAGGGGTGGACAAATAGAATGGGACAACATCTTTAAATCATGTTCATATAGCCTACCAATAACATACAAAATTGATGCTTCTATCACCAAATACACAATTATGTAACTAAGCCGCGCCCCAGTATACATACCTACCTACAGAAAAATAAAACCCCTAACTCTTCCCATTGGTGTATTTCGAAAATGGTTGTTTTTATGAAAAAAAGTATGTTAATCTTTTTTGTAGGAAATTTTCCAAGCTACAAATTATATTTTAACGTTTTTTCTGTACACTTTACCATTTGGAAGTTATTCTGAAAAAACTATTTTGGGGGGCCTTCAACCCCCTGTCAATTTTTTAGCGGCGCTCATATCGATGGGGACTTTCGACAGTTTCTTAAGAACAGCATGAGGAGTCTTTATAACAAAATTCAGCTTTTCAGCGATTTTTTCCGAGTTAAATGCTTCATTGACTGGACTATTAAAATTCTTTCGTAAGATAGAAACCAAAAGTGGTCTTTACTGATGAATATATTCTTGAATTCTTCTTGGACACATTCGTAAAGTCCTGAGTTAAGGAATCCAGCCTATTCTACATACAAAAATTTGTTTTCATTAATATTTCGAGGAAGAAAACAGTCATTTGGATTTGTCAGAAAATTATAGGTCCCCTCGATTTCTCTTTACTAATTCTAATACAATGCACAAAGTAATGGTTTAGAGCGTAAGTCACTAGACCCTACCCGTTCTCCATTATCTGTTGAACTACAATGATGGTTTTGGTGTCGGGTCTACCTCAAGGAAATCACATAGGTCCACTACTTTTTTTTTTACAAACAATCTTCTGTCACACTTAAATAGTTAAATATTGTCTATAAATGTTGATCCGTGATGTTGCTGTTTAATTATTTTTAGATACATATATCTTCTGTTTAAGTTTATTTCCTGTATATATGTAGGACATACTAAATTTTTTGACCATTTCTGTGAGTAAACACAATTCAATCTTAATTTTACGAAATGAAAAATATATTTCGTGCTTAAAAAAAATAGGCCCATTTGTTCTTTGGGGTATGAAAATTAAAAAATCGCACAAGGAAAAATGTATTTACAACAATTTTGTCACCGTATATATGTGCTATTTTGTATCAGTAATTCCTAGATTAATTCGGGGCTTACGATATTATATCTGTTAATTGAAGATGCTTTTTAGAAAAAGCAGATTTTTGATAAATGTACATTTTTTCCTTTTTAAAAATAAAAAATAAAATAATTAGTTAGGTGGCTCTGGTTATGTCATGGCCTCACATGAGTGTTAGCTTTGAACTGTGTAGTACTTATATATTATGTAGGTATGTGCGCTAGATATTTTTGTATAACTATCAAATGTTTAAGTTTATGAATACAAAGCTAAATAAATAAAGGGTCAGGTTAAAAAAACAGTTATCATTCTTTCACAGAATGTACGAGTATATAACATGAAAAAATTGAAAGCCCTTGCATTGAATTTTATATTTATTTATTTGTTTTATATACTGATAGCGTGGGGTGACTCTCTTTGACCGATGCATTGCATCGTTTTTTATATTGTTAGCAGACAAATATTTTCTCTTCCGTTATCCGTGTACAATACTTTTAACCCCATTCACTTTTGAAGTGAAATTGTATCTACTCAAAGAGAAAAGCGAGTGTGATTGTTTCAAGGGGATACAACCGGTTGGCATCTTGTAAAGAACCGTATCAAGCTAGAAATAAAAAAAAAAATAAAACTAAAATATTTGTTTTGATATTTTGAAAAGCTTTTTTTTTTTAGTTTACTCAACTAATCGAGGGAGACTGAATAAAAAAAATGGACAACGCTATAATTTGAAAAATGTTTGTTTTGAAAGAAAACGAAGAAATAGGGTGTTTTGTTAAAAAAAATAATTATTATTTAAAAAAAAAAAAAAGGAATTATATTATATGAAAATTATGACGTTATTTTTGAATTATGTGTATCTTTTTTTTTATTCATTTACAGGTGTCCTGGATTAGAAAAAAGGATTACCATCTGCTGACCGTCGGCCTGACGACATACAGTAGTGATGAACGATTTAGCGCTACACACTTAAAGCACTCAGAGGTATAAGATAAAGTTTATTTAAAGTTTTTTTTTTTTTATTAAACGTGTATTTAATTTGTAGGAAACACTGTAGAGTATGGTGTCTTTAAATAGAACTACTTTAATAAGCCTTAATATTAAATCATATTGTTTGTTCGATTGAAGGTTTGGTAGGTCGTCCATTTGTTTGTTGTTTCATTTAAACCATCAATATTAATATGATGGTGCGAAAGCTTGGCAGCCTAACTATACATGAGTTCTTTATCTGTAGGGTTATAATAGAATAATTTCAGAATTTTGAAATAAAATTGTTCTATTTTCGTATACAAATCAACATTATAGTTGGTTCAAAATTTAATTTCAATTACCTGTCTGGATGTGAATAAAAACTTAAACAAAAGAGAAAATACTTTTCATATTGTGACGGCACAATATAATATTCATCTCGAGACTCAAGTCCTTATTTAACTGCAGTCTTCTCTTGTTATATGAAGTTAAAAATTGTTTGCGACGAATCTATTTTGATAATAAAGCGCATTGTCTTGAAAGAACAATAAATTCCTTATTTTCGTTTGTCTGTGTGCTCGTTTGTCTTATACAAAGGCATAACTTTATTGGAAACGAACTATAATAGCTAAACAATGAAAAATTTCACTTTATACCTACCTTATGTAGGCCAAGTACAAAGTAGAAGTTACATGCTGATTTTTAAATGAAAATATCATAATATTTTTAAATTGAATCGAGAGATCTTTTTAAGGACAAAAAAAAGTATAAGGATGTTTGAATGTATAAAGAAAAAATTCTATTGTTCACGATTACAGTGTAGTTTTAAAGCCTGAGTATAAACTTTTTCTTTTGCTTTTGAAAGAAAGAAATTATAGTTACGAAATAATGCGAGTTGTTCAAGAAAATATAATTTTTTTAAAATTAAAAAAAAAAATTAAAATCGCTTGCGGGTCAAATTTCTGGTTTTTAAAATTATGTTTGATAAAATTTCAGCTTTCTTTTTTAATTTTATATGCAAAGAATTCTGTATTTAACCGAAATTCTGTAAATTTAAAATTCAAAATTATTGGCACACTTTTTGACAATAGATATCAAATCGATTTTCTTTTACAACAATTACTTACAGATTACAAAAAAAATTTTAAACCTGAATTTTGAAATTTTGAATTTTGAACATACAACATTTTGAAATACAGAATTTTGGTAATGAAGAGTTTGTTCAACAAGAATTTTAAAAAACATACATTTTATAATACAGAATTTTGAAAATTGAATTTCGACCCATACGGAATTTTAAATACAAAATAAAATTTTTTTTATCAAATTTATCCTTGGACTCAAAACTAAAAAATCCCGACTTGAGTTATGCCAGAGAGTCATTTAGCTGGATTCTTTTTTTATCTCTGTACCACCCATTAAATTTTCTAAGTATGTTCAAAATTCTGTAAATGCAAAATTCTGGGCTTTCTACATTTAACAAACAAAATTATTTTAACCAGAATTTTGAAATTTGGAATTTTTTCAGAATTTTGTTGAACAAAAATTTTGAAAAACAGAATTTTGCAATGCAGAATTTTAAAATCCGAATTTTGACCCATACAGAACTTTAAACCCCAAATCAAATTTCTCCCTTAGCTTGAAAACTATTTTTTTTGTGCCCCCCATTTTCTCTGAAATGAAGGTTTTTGATTTGCATTTTTTTTGGATCATCCTCTGATTCTAATAGGTATAAACAGCAAAAAAAAAACATAGGTGCAAAATTTAAAACATTTTAACGCGGCTCTAAGTCTACTGGGAGTCGGCTCTAATTCTAAATGGAAGTCGGCTCTAAATAATAACTTAAGAATGGGAGTCGGCTCTTTGTAAATTTTAAACGACATAAAGTATACATTAACGTTAAAGAGGTCTTCTAACTTTAAAACCAGCAAAACTCTTCTCTATCTTTTTAAAGTATGCTTTATCTGTGGGAAATTATCACTTTGTTATTTCTTAGAAGAAGAATTAAAGGAACGGCCATATCGAGGAAAAAGTGATCATCCACACAGGGAAGGCGTGCAGTTAGACAGCTAAATGTCCAAAGGAATTTTGATCTGTTGTTTTTTGAAGAGTGTTTTGAGATTTTAAATACTTAAAATAGTAAAAAAGCTTAGTAAATTAAAGAAACAAGTGATGTAATAGTAAATAAAGTTGTTACATGAAATATTTCATTGACAAAAAAATAGGAAACTACATACGCGGTTAAAACATCTATAACAAGCAGTGTAATTTTTGTTCATTTCACAGGTAAAGCCTAGTACGCAGATCGAGACAAACTAAATTTTATCTCTACATTCTTTTTCTCAAGACAAATTTTGAAGGTGTAGAGATTAAAATAAAATTCAAATGAGAACAGTAACGTAGGTAAAAATATTTTTTTGGATTTTGTAAATCTACACTGCAATATTAATTTAACAAAAAAATCAGTACAAAAAAGGGTTTTCAGCCTTTACAGCGAGTTTATGTTGTCATTCAAAAATCATTTCTATGAAAATTTAGTATATCTTCTTAGATTAAAAAAGTTGCCGCACTAGTATTTGGCCCTCTTGAACCCTTTCCTATTAGCTACACCACTGACTGTATGAAAACAGCTGTTTTATATAATTTATTCCCGTAACTTTCTTTCGTGTTTTATTTTATGTTTTTTGGTCATCTTTCACATAATACTTTTCAAAATTGGAAATGTTAAAACGAAAATATGTTTTTGGTTGATAAAAACTGTGATATTCATGAAACGTCAACATTTGTCTAGCAAAATAATTCTTCTAACATTATTTGTCCTGAAAAAATTATATGGAGTCTTTTGTATGTACAGTTTGAAAAAAATTTTTGGATTTTGCGTTTGAACTGCGTATTGCTTAAGAAAAATCCAAGACAAAATTTGACCTGGGAAAAAATTTTTATGAGAAATAGGCGTACTAGGCTTAAGCTATGTCTCATATTCCACTTAAAGTTATAGTAAAATTACTCTGTCCTACGGGTGGTCAATGGATTTGAGCGCCTTGCCATCACCAACAAAAACTAATGCCACCCTGGACGAGAATTTCAATTTTCACAAATCAGGTTCAGCTATAATTCCCGTGATTGAAAAGTATTTTTATTTTCAATTAATTTGCTTTTTTATAGCAAAATGCTACGAAATATCAATTGCAAAGTATTCTCAGTTAATGTATTTACCTAAAAAAAATATCATTAGAATATGAGACAAAATCAGCCCGTGAAAAGAAAAAAAATGAAAACTCCATATTACCTATAGGTGTTTTTACACGATTTAACGCAGCACTGTATGATGTTTTATATTTGTTTTAATAAATTATTGCAAGTATTTACTGTGTTAAATTTCATTTCAATTTTTTTTTTAGTATCTTCACTATTTTTAAAATCTCGAAATACTTTCCTATAGCTCAGCAAAATGACAGATTGGGTTCTTTTTTTTTTATTATTTTTCGTTCTGTTTGATTTATTCAGCTGTCAAAATTAGAGGTGTTTCACAAAAGTTTGCTGACGTTTTGTTAAACAGGTTCTTTAACTAGAAGAGTTTTTAAAGTGTTTAAATTTAATAAATATTTAAATAAAAATTTTTAAATAGAGGATTGCATTCACTAGAGTTGGCTTTATTGCTAAAATTGCTATATAAAAAATTTTTCGTAATAGTTTTTAAAATTTAAATTCTTAGTGAAAAAATTGAAATTTTTTGTATCTTTTTTTGAAAAACTACCACTTCGATCCAAATATTGCGAAAAGCATCGAATGTTTGTAAGTTTTTCTTTTATTCAATAAAAATACCCAAACGGTTGAAGCGTTTTCCGAATTATCAAAGTTTAAAAAAAAATTTATGGGTCGTATTTATTGCTCCTCAAAAATGAATGAATGATAAATATTTTGTTGACCAAATATCGAAAAAAAATCCAAAAAATAAAATCAGGAAAAAATTTAATTAAATAATGTTATTTGGTTTTTTTTCAGATTTTGCAAAAAATTAATACAAGAGTAGAAACATTAATACTTTTCGCAAATCAAAACGAAGAAAAAGAATTCACTTGGAATTTGAATTTTTGTTTTATTTTTAAATTGTGACTATAGCCTATCATTATGAGTAGTTTTGAAAGGTTTTAAAAGGCTTTAAAATTATTTTTATTTTTTCGCAATACGATAATATTTAAAAATTAACCAGTCCTTCAAAAATGACTATAAAATTAATAGACAAATTTTGAATGAATAAAGATAGTATAATAGGCGTTTTTTTGGGAAACCACACAGTGTAAATTAGTTTAAAACTCCGAAAAAAAACGCATCGTCAGTAGGTACCATGTTCTTATATTTTCCATTTTGGAACCCTTGCCTGTCAGAATAATTTGAAATTTAAAAAAATCTATCCTTAGTAGGATTCTACTTCAGAATTTATCGGCCGTAACCCTACTGGCGATGTTGTATTTGATATGCATATAAAATCGTATTGTACAACGGATAGCTTTTTCCAATAGAACACACCTATTAACAAGATGACTGCACCTTTAGGGCCAGTTTGTTCACAATGGCTTAAATCTGAAAGATGACTTTCACAGCTTTTAACTAAATGGCGCTAATCAACCAAAATCGGCTGATTAGCGATTTCCATGATTAACAACTTAAATTATAGATTCCTTTAAACAAAAATTGATTACCTTGCACATTCGATGATTTACCAGTTGCAATAATCCTTGATTAAAGATGATCAGCTGTGAACAAACTGGCCCTTAATCTTATAAGCTTTAATTCTGATACTCATTCAACCTTGAGGGTATAAGTGGGTATAGTTTCACCCAAGGAGTGAATTTTAATTTTTGTCGGTTGATTTATAAAACTCATAATAGGAGCAAGGAGCGTCAAGTTTTCTATTTATACAAGTTGTTTGTAACAAATCTGAACCTAGTTGTAATATAATAAATGATGCCAAGGTTCTAAAACACATGCAAAATGATTTTTCATGAATAAATTTGTTTTTTTTTTTTAATTTTATCAATTTTATTTGAAAACGATTTGGAATATCTCGTGTGAAAAATATCTAGTGTGTCATACTTTGAATGCTCGGTTGGTTTAGTGGTTTTATTTGCACTAAGGTCGCGAACACGAGTACCTTTTATTTTCAATTTCAAATTATGCATAGTAACTATAACACATATAAATATCATTTATAGCTATAGAAAAGTAAATCCACTAAAACACACACATAAATAAATCTTTCTAACGTAATATTTTTTTTTATTTTTTTATTTACCGCATCCCAATGGAATATCCTTGACATTCATTATAATAAAAATGTTTATTGCTGGTTAAACCTTGATATATTCCCTCATGGTTACCTGACGTGGATATGACACACAACAACAAATATAAAATAAAATATAAAAAAAAAAAACATTAATCCGCATCTGGTGCTTTTGTGGGATATGCGGATGAACACACGTACTTTTGGTGCTGTGACCTGATAAACGTAATCGCATATCCTTATACCCTGGCTCCTGGCATATGGCATTGCATCACTTTTACCATCGTCGTCGTCGATTGTATATGTCATCATCAACTTGGGGTGCATCATGTTACGTGTGTTTAAATATATACCATGGGATGTATATATTTACTTATATGAATGTCATGCAATGAAATACCTCATCTTGTGCAAAATAAAAAAGGATTGGACGTTGCAAATAAAATTCGTGCAACTACGGGACGCTGGCGTCTATGAGTGTCAGGTATCAACTCATCCGCCCACATCGATATTTCTTCACTTGGATGTAGTCGGTAAGTTGTTATGGATTTTAAATTACAATTTATTTTTTTCTTTTTTTTTTAATTTTTTTGATTATGTGAGATTTTATCGTTTTATTAAAATTATACCTGTAAGCACATATATGTATATGTAATTTTGTGTGTACATATTTACGATAATTTTTAATAGATACAATTAATTCCGGATGAGTAGGTATATAAGTAATTTTTGAATTATGAATCATACCATGTCAATGTTGAAAATTAAGTTATTTTCCAATATAATTTTTTTTTTATTATTTCTGAATAAAATACATAATTAAATGATATCTTTACCCTTGAGTGATTAATAACTTAAAAATATTGTACTGGGTGACCCAAAAATTATAGTCCATATTAAAATAGCTATAAACGATTAAAAATTTATTTTGATCATGCGAAATTTGGACGAATATCGATTCAAATGTTGCTCCCTTTTTTACGTCTTGTTATATTTATTGCAAGTTTGTATTGGTTTCGAAGGTTTTGATCTAAACATATACATTCTGATGATGGAAAATTTTAAGAGAAGTCATTTTTGTCATACCGTCCATCATGCATCGGCATGTGTGTCCGTGCGTAATTTTTTTAATTTGATCTTGAGCCTAAACGGGTAGACCAATTTTTTCCAAATTTGGTACCGAGCACCGAGCAAGTCTCTCTAGGGTATGGGTATATAGATTCGATTTTTTTTGCTCTTTTTTTTGCCATGCAACGATGCGGTTTTTTCAATTATTTTTTTTCGAAAACGACCCGAAATTGCCATCATTTTAACGAATAACTATGTAGGTATATTTTTTTAATGGCTGGACCAATTTTATTATAATTTTGCAATCTGATTTAAAAAAAAAACAAAAATTTAACCAAACTGAATTTTGGAAACCTGAATTTCGACACGCTGCCAATTTTTTTTTTTGATTTTTGAAATAACAATATTGTTTGTTTGAAATTAAATTTTAAAAATTAAAAAAAAAAAATCAGGAACGGGCCGTTGTCAAAATTCAATTTGGTCAATTTTCTGCACTTTTTATATTCTGCATGCTTAAAGTTCCATTTGACTGAAATTCTGAATTTCAAACAAACAATGTTCCATCATTTAAAATCAAAAAATAAAATCGGGAGCGGTTAAAAATTCAGGCTTTCAAAATTCAGTTTGGTCAATTTTCTTTTTTCTGTTTTATATTCTGTATGCTTAAAGTTCAATGTGGCTGAAATTCTGTACCTAAATGCAAAATTTTGTGACATTCTCATTATTTCATTTTCTTAATGAGAGTATTTAGGTAGGTACACATTTTTTAAACACTGAATTATTGAAATCAGAATAATAAAAACAAAAGTCCTCAAAATTCAAAATCAAAAAGCTTATTACATGGATTTATGTTTATGTGTAAGTCTTCCTAAAAATGTGTACCTATTTTTTCTTTGGACTCACATCGTCTAGAGAAAAAATAATTAAATTCATAAAAAAAAAATACAAAAAACAACATTAGAATTATATTAAAATGAAAATATTTAAAATAACACGCATACGCCCCAGTGCACATACATAATAAAAGCCACCCGCTACGCAGCGTTATATATGGATGATGTGGCGGCCACAATGAATTTACCTTAATTCTAAATGCGGTTGTTTGTGTGAAATATTTCATTAGAAAGACTCGTTGTTTTCTCTTTAAACGCCTCTCTAACGTATATACCGCATACCGTCGTTCGTTGGTTTGTTTTAACAACATAAAAATGCTTTTGGCAATAGAAAATCACAGTAGGTACCTCTGGAAAACACCTCGACCTATAATTTGACCCGTATATCATATCCTCCTATATATACCTAGTGTCAAAAGCAAAATACAAAAAATATGAAAAGAAGTGTGCAAGTGTATGGCCTAAATGTATTTAAATTTTAATGAGAATCATACATACAATTTTTTCTGTCAGCCAAGTGGTTTTTTATTTTTTTGGCAACCACGCGCTTATGACCACACACATTCCTTCCGCCCTTGCCTCGGCATCAAGCAACATAAACGGATGCCATTTTATTTTATTTGAATTTTTTTTTTAATTTTTTGGTTGCTTTGGTTTTACTGGGAAACAATAGAATAGATCCACCGGATAACAATTTGCATTTCTATACGCAATATGCACATAACACAAAACACACACACAACTCATACTCCTGAGAAAACACTGAAGAGTATTATATTGTCCGCCACAATTTGTTGTACAATGGCTAAGCCTGTCCCTCTGTGCTGCGGAAAGGCAGGTATGGTATAATGGTACGAGTATATGTAGAGGTGTTGTATTCGTGTGTTTCGTGTCCTGATGGCCCTATACAAGAATTGAGCTCAATGCTCAGTGTTTATTTAAAATTTAATTTCACTGCGAATGTGAACATTTGAATGTAGTTCGTGATTTATTTAAATGCAAATATTTAGCATGACACTGCTTTGTTGAGTTAAATGTTATGTATGTATGTATAAGTGTGTTCGTGTGCAAAATTGAAATTTGTGAACAGTATCTGTGATATTTCATCAAATGAATGGCAGGTCTGTCTGACATACATATGTATGTGGGACCGTAGTGTAGTTAACTGAAAAGTAAGCAAATAAAATTAACTTATTTGTTGTTTATCTTATGACACACGGGTATCATAAATCCAGATCAATGTTGGTAAATCACGTTACATTTATCTTAAAGCAATCAATATGTTATTTGCCTGTGTAATGTGGTGTGGGGGTGAGAAAATCAATTTACAGTATGATTTAAAGACAATGTGGAAGAAAATAACCAATAACGCCGGAAGTGTAATCATATAAAATATGTACCTATAAGCAATATCTCTTAAAGTGTTTAATATTAAATTGTTATGACGTATGTATTATAATAGATGATTTACTGCGACGAATATAATATTTATATAAGAAAAAACAATACAGTAGAATCTCAGAAAGATGAACGGTTCTAAAAGATGAACAGCTCGGAAAGATGAACGGAAAATGTTCACTTTTCAGTGTTCAAAAAGATGAACGGGTTGAAATTTTGTACTCGAAAATATGTACACTGTATTCCCAATATAATTTATTACTTCTTCTTTGCCTTTAGTTCCTCCTGAACAATACGTTTGAGCTTGTTTTAATTTGTTATGTAAATAATTTTAAAAGTTTACTATATCTTCTTCCTCAAACATATGTTGATGCTCGAAAAGATGAACAATTTGAAAAGATGAACGGGCCCTGTTTTATATCTGTTCATCTTTTCGAGATTCTACTTTAAATAGGAAACTGGTACGAGAGGATATTTGACATACATGGAAATTGAATAAAACTAAATCTCTTCTGGCGATAAAATTATTATACATAACGGAGGTCTTATTGAAGTAACAAAAACTTTATTTTGCATCCACCAAGTTTATTAGTTTGGTTGGATTTATAGCTCATCCACGGGCACCACCGCCGTGATAACGTAAGACATCGTGCCTTGCCGTTCTTAGTGATACTTAATATTGCATTGAAATTTCAATTGACAAAACATTTTTCCTTCACATTAAGTGCTTTCCAAGGCATTCATAATTATTATTATTTACTTATACAACTAATATTTAGATTTACATATGAACATATTTGATTAATATATTACCTAAACGCGATTACAAATAAATTGATTAAACAACCTTTGGAAATGTTTGGACACCAATCTGATTTCTCAAACAAATCTCAATTTATGAGAAAAAAAAACTTTAGCGGTTTAAAAAAAAAATATATTTTTTGTATAATAAAATGTTAAAACATTTTCAAGAAAAAAAAAAAATTAGTACGCCATTTTTAAGTAGGTATGAATTTATTAATGCGGACTTAAAAAGTTATTTCTAGAAAAAGAAAACATCCATCCATTTTTGAATTATAAAATGTTTTGCTTTTTTGTTGATTATTTTAATATGCACTATAATTTAAACTTATATTAGAAGCTCTGTGTAAACAATTTAATAAAAATCGTTTCAACAGATAATGAGATAGTCAAAAACCAAAAAAACCGGTTCTATATGATTAATACAAAATTTGTTCCAATAATATAGTAGAGCGTATAGTGATATTAGTTTACATACAAATTATGGTCAAAATCGTAGAAGTCTATTTTGAGAAAAATGATATTTTTCTTAACGGTTTAAAAAACTTGTTTTAAAACCTCTTTGGCCATAAGAATAAATTTTATTTAAAATCTGCTGAGTACAAAGTTTAAAAAAAATTGACGGAGTCGTTTTCGAATTACTAAGTTTAAAAAAAAAAAAATTTGAAACGAGAGCTAGCAACTTCGAAAAAATCACCTTAACAGTCATGATTTTTTATTATGTTGTACTCCTCACATATAAGTCTAGTGAAATCTAGAATCTGGCTGGTGGGATACGTTGAGTTTTTTCTTTATGCGTCACTTGTAACAGTACAAAATTTATTAAAAATTCATTTCAACTGTCTTGACTGCTTTTTCATTTCTTTCTAATAAACTGTCTGCAATAAGAATACACACTATACAATATACATGTTTGCCAGGACGTGTCAGACGTTGCAAAATAAGTTTGGCAATGAATTTTTTTAATAAAACAAATTGATATTAGGATTTTTATTTGGAAAAATTTATTAAAAAAAAAAAAAACGGAAACACTTTTAATATTTTACTATCGATTTTTGAAAATTAAAACTTTTTTATCTTATTTCACATTTAAATTACTTCAATATTTTATTAAATAGATTTTTAACATTAATTTTCAAATTCGAAATTAAAAAAGCAAAAAAATGTTATACTTTTTTTTTCTTAAAAAATGTGTGTTATTAAGTACCTGCTTATATTTTAGTATTAAATACTTTTATTAATTTTTTAGTCGATCACTTAAATTAAGACATAAATTAAGACATAGAACTAATCTTTTAGTTTTTGAGAAATTTGAAAATTGCGAAATTATTTTTTTCATGACAAATTTATCACCGAAATGACAACTCAAAATATGTCCTTTTAACAGTCTTATTTATTTGTCTCATTGAGTTGTACAAACATTTTTAAATATTTTTCAATATAAAAACTTCATAACGTATATATTTTTTTTGAACCAGAAATCCATCTTTTAATTCTGTTTTTTAAATAAAATTGTTTTTAAGAATAGTATTGGAAAAATAATTTATTTTTATGTTCAAACTAATTTTTTTTTTTTATTTTATGTTATTAAGGGCCATTTGCTGAAACGAAACTTAAATATTTAAGTTCTACATACTGGCTTAAGTTCCTCTTATTTGTTTGCACCAAAAAAAATCTTAAACTTAAAAGTTGCTATGTAGAACATAACTTAGGCGGAAGAAAAAGCAGAACTTAATTTTCCTAAGTAGTACATAAAGCAAAAAATAATTTTGTTGTCAATTTTTATATAAATTTGTCAGAACAAGAAACAAATTTTTAAATTGAAAATAAATTTCGAAACGCTGCTGGACGTAGTTGAGAATGATGTTGAAGTCGAGTTAATAGAACGCCCCGGATCCTTGACGGTGTATGGATTGCCACCTCCTGTTTGAAGTGCTGCATATTTTTCAGCAGCAGCTTCCTTTCTTACTTCATTCTTGTAAAGGTTGTACAATTTTTTTGATGCTTCGCAGCTTCTGTAGCATGTAACCTCAGATTGGGAGTTGAAGCTGTCGGTGATTCTACTCCAGGCTAATTCCTTCTCCTTCCAAGTGGCCCCGTCCGTTTTTTTTATTTCTCTTCCTTTTTTGGGCCATTTCAAATGATGTACATTTAATGAACGTATTATAAGGATGCAGGTAAATAATATTTTTTTTTTTCAGTTTTGATGAAAATAATTATTGAGTTTGACACTCAATTAATTCATACAAAGCTAAGATGAAATTTTATTTTTGTTAGCAACGTAAAATAAGTAAAGTTAATCTTAAGAACTGAGTTCCACATAGAGCTAAGTTGAGAATAGTTAAAATCCAGATTTATGACTCGTTTCAGCAAATGGCCCTAAGTAAAATTTTTTGTTTTTAATATTGAATACTTTTATGAATTTTTAGTCAAACACTTCAAACTAGATGGTAAAATGTCTTCTAGTTTTTGAGAAAATCGAAATTAGCAAATATAAGTTTTCTTCAAGTTGACTTCAACTCATTGTTTAATTGTAGATTTGCATATTTTCGATTTTGAAAAAAAAAAAAATTATGTAGAAAAAAATTGGGACATAAAAACGAAAAAAAAAATAAATACAAACTACAAACGATTATCTATTGAATTGCATTTACTCCGTTCATTTTTTGAAGTGTCTCTATAAAAACACGGTGCATGTACAAAAAATTCTAAAAGTTTTACAAGAGTGTATAAATGATGTACAAACAATTGTTCCGGGGGAATTCTTCCAAAAAGAACTGCCTTAGTGAAAACACTTTTTAACTCCCTTGTTCGCTTTTCCCCAAAGAGTTAAAACCCAATTTTTCACATAAGTTATTGGCACTTGGTTATATATTATATTAGAAAAACCCTGTGATCACTTGGTGTCAGGGTTAGGCTGAAGACATACTGGAGTTGTTCCAGTTCTTATGATAGCTATCATACTGAGGCCTCTAGCAACGAGTTATCAGTTCTCATAAGAAGCATGTGTTTTTTTTTTTAACGCTCTGCTCATCTCTCGCATCGCCACTCTGCTCGCAGCTCCAGTATGAGTTTAGCCTTAGAACCTCAATACTAAAATTGCGGAGCAGATTTGTAAAAAAAAGTGGAGTAAACCGACAACTTCCGCAGTAGATTTAAAAACAAACGAAAAACTGTATTTTTAACAAAAAACAAATAATAATAAATCACAAAAATTCCATTCCTTTCAGAACAGAATAGAATTTTAGATTCACAAAATCAGAGCGAAATATGGTTAGAAAATTGTGCTGTCATTCCATTCATGTAGTTTGGTAAAAAAAAATTTCAGTGTGAAAAAAGGAGTAGATTTCAAAAAAAGCGGATTGGCGGAGTAGATTAATTTTCTTTCATAAAATAGGAGTAAATTTGGCCAAATTGGATTAATGTTCTAACGCTGCAGCTTGGTATGTCATCTACTTTAATTCACTTTTGTTATACGCTTTGTGCAATGAATTTACTTTAAAAAAAAAAAAATCAAATTTTGTATTCACAAAAAAAAAAACAATCTACAAAATTGTCACTAGGTCAGTTTTCTTAAAATATGAAAATGAAATAAAATACTGCAGTCACATTTTGACCAAAACACAACACGAGTCATCATAAAAATTTCATCCATCGAATTTCTTTGTTGCATATTTTTCTAAATTTTTGTTGTAACAATTTATTTTCATATCAAACCAAAAATAGATAAAAAAAAATATCATTGATGCAATAAACATGCGAGTAAAACTTTTTTGTTGTTGTTGTTAGTGTTGTTCATTTTCAAAGAACTTCCTGCAAGCTATGCAGCAAGTTTAATATAGTTTTAGGTTAGCAAATAAAATTGACAAAAAAAAATATCTCAAATTCTCTTGACGGCACTCAATATGCGGCCATATATAGAAACATTTGTTTAGAATAGACCTTCCCCCTGGGAGGGCGGTATTGCGACGAACGAAAATTGCAAATTCGTAATGTCCTTTTTCACATAGGTATATGTACATGTGAATGCATTGTATATATTGAAATAGAATTACTACCATGCACTTGTCGGGGTCTTATGTTGATGGTTAGGCGCAAATTTTCTGGCAATCTAGTCTGTGAGGCTCTATGGGGACACATAAAAGTGCAGAGTTTTATGTTTTTTTTTTTAGCTTAATGGATAAAAACCGACGACTGTGCGACAGATTTCGATATTGTTGTATGTATTTTGCATAAAACTATCATCGTTTTTAAGGCGGCCGGTGGCATGGCATCGATTTGGGTGAGACCATAATAGGACGTATTCTATAAAACATCAGTCTCTGTCCCTCCCTATATATATCATGAGGTTGAAATTGATCGATGCATCAGATATGTAGGTATAGGACGGAGAATGTTTTTTTGTTGTAGAATGGACACGGATAGTGGACACGTTAGTGTCTATATGATGACGTAAATATAGTTTGACAAGAATTTTTTTTTTCTTGCTTGATAAACGCCCCTACAAAGCTGATTTAAACTTTTAGGTTAGTTTAATGTCTTGTTATGTCAATATATATTGATGGTTGAAAAGAGATAAACCAAATAAACCAAAAAAGGTTATATAAAAATCAAAATAAAAAAATTTCTGATATTAATTTCATTCCCGTCTATGTTCGGTGCATATATCTAGAGTTCGAATTTGTATCTTCCCATCTATTCGACCTCTTGAATGATGGACTAAATGTTCTTAAAGAATAATTTTTCTTTCAAGTATCAGCTCTTCCTTTCTTAATCTTGAAAAAATCTTCTTTTTTTGTGAGCAGATTGTCTAACACATAAGAAAAAGAAGAAGTGTGAAACCTATTTGTTTTGCCAAACCGAGGTAGTAGAGGCTTCCCAGGGAAATTCTTCGCTGGATCTTCATATATCTCTCATTTTCATTGGTAGAGTTGTTTTCTCCAAAGATGATGAACTTGAACTTGCTGCTATTAATAGTAACGCTTTGCAATAATTAGTACTTAATCTTTTCATTGTTTACCTCAAGACCAACAATTTTTGTAGCTTCTTCCATCGCTGTAAAAGACTAAATAATGACACGTTGGGAGTGGCAGCTAATGCCGATATCCTTCGCTTAACCTAGAAGCACTGTTGATAAATTTCCACGAATATCGCACTTTTCAATCATGGGATGCATGGGTGGCCCCGGCGCAGTGGAAGTAGTGCTTGACTGCTACCCTGGATGTCTGGGTTCAATCCACTGTCTAGGCAGCATTCTTTTCTATGTTCCCCCAACTGAACGCCACTCCTGGGGTATAATGAGATAATCAAAACCTAATTTCTCACTCCACTGTGCCAACAAAAATCTATCCTATTCTGCTATTCCTTCTAACATTTGCCTAATTTATAAGACCGTAGGTCTTACTGGGATATATGTAACGGGTGATTTTTTAGCTGGTTTGGTTTTGGCAACACTGGTTTTGACAGCTGACGTGTGTTTAGTACCTTGTGTCACTGTCAAACAGCTTCAGTTTGGTTTGCAATTTAACCTTGGATCGTCTTACAAATGAACAACGCTTGCAAATTATTGAATTTTACTATCAAAATTCGTGCTCGGTTCGAAATGTTCATCGCGCGCTGCTTCCATTTTATGGTCGGCATTCTCGACCTTCTGAGCAGTCTATTCGGAAGATTGTGACCAAATTTCGCACCAAATTTACTTTGTTGGACATTAAACCACCAACACGTTTACGTACTGTGCGTAGTGAAGAAAATATTGCGGCTGTATCAGCTAGTGTGACAGAAGACCGCGAAATGTCGATTCGGCGCCGTTCCCAGCAGTTAGGCCTTTGTTACAGCACTACGTGGAAAATTTTGCGGAAGGATTTGGGCGTAAAGCCTTTTAAGATACAGCTGGTGCAAGAACTAAAGCCAGCCGACCTACCACAACGCCGAATTTTTGGTGAATGGGCTCTTGGAAAGCTGGCCGAGGATCCGCTTTTTTATCGAAAAATTGTGTTCAGCGATGAGGCTCATTTTTGGTTGAATGGGTACGTAAATAAGCACAATTGCCGCATTTGGAGTGAAGATCAGCCAGAAGCATTGCAACAGCTACCAATGCATCCCGAAAAAGCCACTGTTTGGTGCGGTTTATGGGCCGGCGGCATTATTGGGCCATATTTCTTCAAAGATGATGCGAATCGCAGCGTTACTGTCAATGGTGAACGCTACCGAGCGATGATAACAAACTTTTTTTTGCCCGAAATGGAAGTTCTTGACTTGCATGATATGTGGTTTCAACAAGACGGTGCCACATGCCACACAGCACGCGAAACAATGGCGCAATTGCGAGGCGAGTTTGGTGAACAGTTAATTTCACGTTTCGGGCCGGTCAATTGGCCGCCTAGATCGTGCGATTTGACACCATTAGACTATTTTTTGTGGGGGTATGTCAAGGCTAATGTCTATAGGGACAAGCCCGCTTCGATTGACGCACTGGAAGCCAACATCCATGCATTCATTCGTGAGATACCGGCCGATATGTGTGAAAGAGTATGCCAAAATTGGACTCAGCGGATGGGCTACCTGAGACGCAGCCGCGGTCAACATTTGCATGAAATTATCTTTAAACATTAAATTGCAAGGTTCAAACTATCGACTCAAATAAATATTTCATTCATTTTTTCGAATTTTTTGTGTTTTTTTTTTTTTTAAAGTTCTAAACCTCTTAAAAAATCACCCTTTATAATGTATATGTTTGTGTTGTTTTTTTTTTTTTTTTTAATAATATCTCTAATTTGATCAACCGATTAGATTTTTTTAAGGAAGAAAAATTAGGAATTCGAAGTGGTTTTTGATAGCACTGCTTACAATTTCTATGTACCTAATATGACGTAGATAATTGCGCCTAATATCTGTTACAGACAGAAATTGAACTGACCGTGTCGTTTTCGAATTATTAATTTCTCAAAAAAAAAATTGAAACTTTTTTAAAAATCCAAAAAAAAATTTTTTTGAAAATATTGGTATAAAAAACTTTTAAAACTTTTTCAAACATTCTTCATAAAAAACTGATCAATATCAGTAAAACTGTTTTTGAGAAAATCGAAAATCAAAAAAATGGTTCTACGCGGGAGGTACCATTTTTAACCATTTTTCGGAAAAAAATTTTTTATAAAATGGTTGCCTTTTTATAAAAAAAATTACTGATTTTTTTTTGAGAGAAAAATAAGATTTTCATTTTTTGCTAAACGGTAGGTATAGGTACCGTTACTTTTAATCTTAAAAAAAATGTGCGCTAGGTACCAAGTTTGACCCGACCCGACCCGTTCAGGCTGCAGCCGAAAGGACCCGCAAACAGACGGACAGAATTTCGAGACCCACTTTTTTCGACTTCGCTATCATCGTAATGTCAACTTTGATCAAAATCTCGAGTTCGATTTTTTTTACGAATCCATAACTTGCCATATATGTACATATGTACGTAAATACATAGTACCTTTGTACATACATATATCGCAAGTAAAAATGATCTTTGGCATTCAATCAGTCTATACCTATTCAAGAGCTTAAGGTGTATCAAATACCTTCTATTGCACCAATTATCAAGTGTTACATAATTATTTTTGGTTCATCAATATTTTGGAAAATTTTGTGTGACTATTATAGTAGTTTTCTACTTTTTTTTTATTAAGCCTAAATAAATTTAATTAATTAGTCCAACCCAGTAGAAATATTGAATATTTGACAATCATTAATAACTTGAAATGCTAAGTACATAAATATACAAATCAATTTAATTTTCAACAATTAATATAGATGAGAAAATTAAAGATAATTTCAATTTCAACTCAAAGAAGAATTATTAAACCCAGCTAAGACCATTTATGTTTATTTTTTTCTTTTTAAATATTTTATAGTCTCTTTCATCAAGAAACATAACCACATTAAGTCATCCTCATAATATCTGTTGAGGCAAAGTTGTCTCTTGGTGAGCCACTTTCCACAGACATCTTATATATTTGTGCAAAATAATAAAATAAAAACCAGTAAAGCAAGAAAGTTTCCCTTTTGTCACTCTTGGTTTGGTCCTTCTCTCATATTCAATCATTCTCAATAAAGAACCCATTTGTCATCCCTTCATAATATAAGAGCCCAAAGATTTGCCACTGGGTTTTATTTTATTTTTTTTTTTTTATATATATCATTTCACTGAGAATTCTAAATTCTTTACAAAATGGTTGGTAATATTGGATTAATATGCTTTCTATATATAAACGACAAGGATGATATATAGAGGTTGCTATATTATAAAGGTCGATTATTTTGTACATATTTATAATTTAAATGAGAAATAATTCATGCGATATTTCTTTATACTATAATGATGATAAAGAAAGAAAGGTAGCTGTAGTAACGCTATTAGTGAATTTATAGAATTATCTCATGTGAATTGAGAAATATTTATTAAGTTTAATGGTTTACTTTTAAATTAAACTCTCCAACCATACAAATACTCGTGCGATTAAAATGAAAATCATTCGAGTGAAAAATTATTTTATTTTGAAAGATGAATTGAAGAACCATATCAAAATATCAAATGTCAAAGGAAAATATTATTATTTTTTTTTTTTTGGACTAGCTATATATATTTTTGATGTCGTATACCACATTTCTGAAATAGCAATTAATTTCGATAATAAGATTTCGTTATTACATAGCTATATATAGGATTCAATATTTAATTCATAGAAAATTCAAATTATTCTATTAGAATTATCGGAATTTTGTTTACTAAAAATTATTCAACTAATTCAAATGAGCTGAATTTAAAAACAGAATCAAAAATGGCTTTAAAAAGAATTAAAAAATGGCTTTAAAAAATTTATAACATGACGTTGTAAATGTAGCTGTTGATTTAATGATTTTTTTTTTCAACTTCAAGTAGATTTTTTGGCGCAGGGTCATAAGTCCACAGGCCAAAAGTCCACAATAGACTTTTGACCCACTATGGGTGGGTTACAAGTGCACAAATCAACTTTTTACTTATAACCCACTCTCATGAGCCATAAATCTACAAAAAAGTGGGTCAATATTCCATAATTAAAGAAAGGAAGTGGGTCATAAGTCCAAAAATATTATTTGAATTTTTTCAAAATTACCCAAGGAACTGTTTATTAACAAAACTGTTGACATTGGCCCCTGCCTGGCGACTGGATATACCCTAAACGGAGCAACGGAGTTGTTTAGGCGGTACAAAGCCCCCCAAAAAGGGAGATAAAATCCTTGGAACCCGCGAAGCTGGCCACCCAAGGTACGGTAGCGGAATTGCGTCCTTTGAACCCACTTGGTATACTATGTTGTCCAAGAGAACGCAGGGAAGTAATTTTTTTTCTTTTTTTGCTTGCATACATAAATATAGTGGCAGCACCCAGCATTAGGGCGCATAAACAGTGAGATTTGTATGGCGGGACATGCTGCCCCCTGCAACCCCCCTGCTTGGGAACACAAAAGGATTTGGGGTAGATGCGAGGTTGGGTGAATGCAAATTTTCTTTTGCATTTAAAGAATCTGGATTTAGAGAAACTATGGATGTTCAATGTCAACACCTGTTTTCTAAATATAAATACATATACGTGGCCCAAACTTGTATCTCTATATTATTTCTGTTGTATCTCTTGAGATCTTCAAATTACAAGTGGGAAATAACTTTACATAATTTTTAGATGAAATTTTTTCCCACATATAGTGGAAAAAAAAAATTCACCCATAAAAAGGGAAGTTATTTCGCACTAGATGTGAAGTATATAATTTCCCATCTGAAGGTAGTTCCCGCGAAGTTAGTTCCCTAGCGCCCTATTTTTCGTATTGAAACCTTAAACATGAATAAACTGAATATTTTTGAAAACACTAAAGTGAGTCAAAAGTCCACAATCAATTGGCCAGAAGTCCATAAGAATTTCCTGTGGAATTTTGGCCCACCAAGGTGGGTCAAAAATCCACAGTAGATTTTTGGACTTTTAACCAACCACGAGTGGGTCAAAAATCCATTATGGACTTTTGGCCTATGGACTTATGACCCTGCGCCATATTTTAAAGGATTGAATAATAATTATAGTCGAGTAAAAAAAGATCAAATTTCAAGATAAATTCCATTTGCAAATACCTTCCCCCAAATAAAATGTTGTTATTTTTATTCTAAAGTAGAATTAATATATACAAAAATGTTTTTCAGTTCAAATTTAAATCAAGAGTCTAGTTCTATTTATATTAAGCTATTCACTTTAAATTTGTCAATAATTATTTCTATTTATTTCACATAAAAAATACAATTATTTTAATATATATTTGTACTAACTTTCTGAATCTATTTTTATTTTCTTCCTCTTGTTTTTCTTTTTTTTCCAATTTTGTATTTTATTTTTTTCTTCCAAAAATACAACATTCAATTCCTGCCATAGAAGCACGTGCCGAAATATCGGGACCACCAATCCGATATTTAACACCCGGATCAACGTTACGTCTGCAATGTCGTGTTGTACAAAATACTGTAGCATCAGAATATATATTTTGGTATCACGACAACCGAATGATAAATTATGACATCGACAGAGGAATAAATGTTTCAACAGAAGCAGGTAAATTAAACCAATATAATGCCCTACCTTACCTATTATACCTATACATTTCATATTTCCAGGAAATTTTTCGTAACCGACTTAACTTAAAAAAAAAAAAAATAAATATAAAATTTCATTTCCATTTTTATTCCTTCTAAGCTTTTAGATTCATCGTTATTATTTGTAGACACATCCCACTCTTTCCCAGAAAACAAAATAAGAATAATTTTTACCCTTACTCCTTCTATATACAAATATAATATATGAACAAATCAATGTAATCCTTAACATTTTTTGTGGGATTTAAATTACTGACGATGATTTTTGGTATTTTTATTTTTTTTTTCCTTTAGATTTTCAATCGTCTGAGCTGACTATTCTAAAAACCAGACGAGAGCATTCTGGTAATTTCACCTGCGTAGCTAGCAATACCCAGCCTGCCAGTGTGCTGGTGCACATTTTTAAAGGTAAACATTTTTTTTTTCGTATTTTTGTTAAATTGCTACGAGAATTATATTCATCGCAATTTATATTTATATAACGATATAATATAAAGTGTGAATTGCACATTACATTTGGGCAGATGGGCCTTTTTATTCATTGGGTCAAGTATGAGAAAGAAAAACACACAGATTAAACACGAAACTGAGGATTTTTTTAGCGTAAAATCAAGTAAATGGAAGCAGAAAAAGTTACACGTTACTAATAATTATAAGTTGATTTGGATGAAATGTAGGGACGCGGATATTACGACGTGAAACGTGTATAATGTATTCGTATTCTCTTGTGTCCTGTCTGAAAAGATAAAGTTTACGAAAAAAATTTAAAAAAATGTCTGTGAAAAACTTCAGCTTTTATTCATTCAAAATAGCTTTTTAAAGGCCTTTAGTCCACAAAATTTGGCGCTTCTTCCCGAAGATATCTCACTTGAAATCATCATGTTTAATTTTATTTGATCTTAAATCAGGATTTCATGACAAATATCTATAGTGACGTGAACAATATCCTTAATCAT
Organism: Epistrophe grossulariae; assembly: GCA_929447395.1. NCBI lineage: Eukaryota > Metazoa > Arthropoda > Insecta > Diptera > Syrphidae > Epistrophe > Epistrophe grossulariae. The sequence continues at coordinate 140,179,920 of OV839566.1, forward strand.
TATAAATCTGGAAGCCTCTTATTCCTCATCTTACATAACACAACTTTTCCACATAACTCATAAGTATTTTCTACGATTATATTACATAATTAAATTTCAATATTCTTCCTGAAATTTGTTAAAACCAACTTATAGGTCGTTTTACTACCTACATACATTTTAATTAATCATTTTATTATATAAATGATCAAAGAAAAAAACCCTCGACAAAGGACCTTTTTTTTCTCGCAAAATGAAAAAAAAAATAAATAAGACTTTTTATATAGTGTGTGGGTTTTTGTGGTGGGCGTCATTTATGAAGCCTTCTCACTTAAACTCTGCAGTTGTGAGCAAAAATCTACAAAAAGAAAAAAAATGTCCCATAGGTCATAGTCATATTATGATGTGGCCGTTGTGGTACAGCACGGTGTGGTTTGATGCAATAAATTTACACCAATATGGTGGTAATCCTCGGCACAGACTTGTAATTTTCATAAAATTCTTTTTAAACGAATGGGGCGTAATTACTTTCGGTTAATTTTTTTCCCACCAATGGTTTTTTTTTATTTTTGTTGGTTCGGTAAAGGGTTGACTTGATAGAAAAAAAAAATTATAATGCATTTTTGTTGGTAAATACGGTAAGTAATGGTTTCGTGTGAAAAAAAAATTATCCAAGGTTGTAATATTACTTAACATAACGATAATGGAGATAAGTGGTTTGCATTATCTACATTGATCTATAGAGGCTTAACGTTTGAACGATTACCTATGCTTCAAAAATGCTGAAGTTCAGTTTTATGTAAATAATTTCGAAAAAGTGAAAAAGTATTAAGATAAATTGTAGTTTGACACTTTTTTTCTAAGGAGCTAATTTTTTCTCAGAATAAAATTAATTGTTGCAGAGTTTTGTAAAATTATTATGGGCAATATAAAAAAAAACAGTTTAAATTTCAAAATTTTGTAGAGTTGTTGCCACCTTTCCAAGGACACTATTTCGATGAAATCATGCAAATCACTTTTCTTGAACCAAAAAATCATTAAGTACATACGCGGTTACACGAAGTTAAACATTTTATTATTAAATTTTATTGGCAGGCTTGTAAGATATATTGGACCAAGTTAAGCGCAAAGATATTTCTAAAAATAATGGTGGAAAATTGTAGACTATCAAGTAAGATGTTAAAGCATTTTTTGTATGATGCTTTTGGTTAAAAACAGGAAAATTTCAAACGAGTTAGGGTCGAACTTACTTTTAAATATTTTTTAAAAGTTAAAATCACCAAACGCCTATTTTAACTTATTAGTATGAGACTAACTTTAAATGTCAATTTGACAATTAAAAATATTTTCACATTTTAAATTTTCAAAGTGACGTTTGGAGTTAGTAAATGATATTAAAAAGTTAAACTTTTTATTCATTTTGGTGGATTACATATAGTTCAAACCAGTGGCGAAGCGTGAATACAATTAACAGGTACATATGTTGGTATTACAAAAATTCTAATTCAAATCTTCTTTATTACTTCAAAAATATTTGTAATACATTTTAATGAAAAGAATCTTCCAACTGTTTCCGTCGCAAAATTTTGTTTTTCAATGGTAATCATTGAAAATTCTAATACTTCTCTCACAAAGTTTAAATGTTTTTGGAAAAACTGACCCGAAATTGCTTAACGGTTAAATTTAAAAAATTAATTCATGTAAGTCACTTGAAGTTTCACGAAAAAATTATTGACTCTTCCAAAGTTTTTCAATTATAAAATCACATACGTAAGAATGTCATTTTTTTAAATAAATTTTACCCAAATTATAAAATCATTACTTAAAAAAGTTCCAAAATCATTTTCTTACCTTCATTAAAAAAAATTCAATTCATTGCCAAAATTCCCATTTCGTTCATAATCTTCCAGCACGAAATACGAATAGAACAATGTCAACATACAACAACTATTGTATCTAAATATATCGCATATTATGTATCTATACATTATGCCTACACTTCTCCCATACACATATTATCTGAGTGTGAACATTTGAGCAAAATTTGCTTGGATTCGTTCACAAGTAATTTGAACGAATCGGCTGATACGATGAGAGCTATACTTTTTTGATTGTGTGTATACTTTCAATGGATACATTTCGTTCTCAAATCATGTGAACGAGTTGATGTTGAAAGCCAAAAGAGAGAGACGTTATTGTTGCTAGTGGTGCTTGTTTTGATTTAAATTGAGTGCATGAAAGTGTTGCACGAGTCGGAAACTGGGAAACAGAGTGAGAAATTCACTCAAATTAGCAGATAAGTAATATAATTTTGTGGGTTGTTAGGATAACGAGAAAATTTTAATGAAATGAACAATGTGACGCCTCGCCACTGGCTCAAACATCCGTCAACTTATAACCATTATTATCTCTTGATGAGCTCCACAATAAAATGGGGCAAATAATCATAAGTCCACAAATATTTTGTTTAATTATTTCTATTCAAAAAAAAATTTTGAAAAATTCAACCAAAACCAAAAAGTTTTAAATGCGAAAGAGTTTAAAATTCTTTATGATATCTTATTTAATAGCGAAGCGGATCACCCAAGGTACTGTTAAATTGTTAAGGGTACAGACAACCCAAACCGAAGTTAAAATCTTTTTGTTTCATTAATAATTATAAACTGAATATTTGTAACATCACTTAAGTGAGTCAGAAATCCACAATCAATGGGTCAGAAGTGGAATTGTGGTCCAGCAAGTAAGGTATAAAATCTACATCAGAATTGTGAACTTTTAACCCACCTAAAGTTATAAATAAATTCAAACGTTTAGTTCACTTAATCATTTTTAAACTTATATATCAATATCAAGTGACACTAAATTAATTATTATACGTACATATGTACTTAATGCATTTTCAAACAGAAGCCTTTAATTAACTGAATATTTCCACAAACAATCAAATATAAATTAATTTCTATATATACTTACATGATAATACATCAAAATCAAAAACTACCCCGATCAAATCAATTTCCGTTTATGATATTTCATCCGTTCCAAAATAATTTCAATTACATACATCAATCAATTGGGATACGAATCAATGCCATTACCAGCCGTATCTCTGAAATCCAAAAGCACAACCATTACATATTTGGTATTCATTTAGCCATTTTTATTTTGTCCCATCCTCGTAGCCCATGTAGTAAGTAGCCTGCACCATATTACGAGTAATCCTATGTCTCTCTCTCTATATCTCTCTCTCTGATTAGACAAAATCAATTCATTTTAAATTCTAATAATCATTTTATTTTGATTTTATTCTTACAGGTGATAACCCAGCGGCGATGTACCATGGTCATGTTGGATCGTCGACAAAGTCATATCAAACCCATCTTCATAGTATAATGGCAATCATTTCGATTGGTTATAGTATATTCCTGGCATATATGCATATGGAGGTTGTGTAATTGTATAAATCCCAAAGGCACACACACACACACACACGTGAACACATACTACATACAAATATATCACAACTAACAGTCGGGTGGAAAAAAAAACAAACAAAACAACAGAAAAAAAAACATATAGAATAATTATTCTTTTGTATAATATTAAATAGTGAATCGAAAAATAGATTAATTCATAATATAATATAATTATATTTTTAAGGCTATTAACTTTAAGGATCAAAACTCAACTTTGTTTCATAGATTTCTTCTTTCTTATACTAAAAAAAATATAATAAGTGAGGTTCTATATGGATAATAGCAAAAATTATCTAATATTGATAAAATAGATTTGAAATAAAATAAAAATAGTTCTAAAATATTTCTATAAAATTGCATAGGTACAAGGTGATTCAAAAGTTTTTTTTTTTGTATTTTTTTCACAACTGTTAAATTCTGATAATTAGTAATTTTAATTTTACTTTAGTAATTTTTAATAGTTTTCCATTTTTGTTTTTATATAAATAATAATTTTAACAATTGATTTTAACATTTTGGGAATAACTTTTACTCCCACACCAGAAGTGGGAGTAAATAAAATTGGTAGTTTTTTAAAGTACTCCTACAGAGAAATTACTGCAGAAATTTTAAGAAAATAAAGTTAAACAAGCTTTAAACCCACAAACAAATAAGAAAAAATAGTTATTCAAACAAAGAACGTCATCTATAGGTAGGTATTTGATAATCTCTTAAACAAAATTAATTTGCAGTACAGAATATTTTTTTATTTTACTAAAAACCTCATTAATTTAATTTTAATTAACATTAACTCTTAATTAATTAATTCTTCTTTTGTACCAACATGTTAATTTTTTTACCTCTTCTTTCTATAAAAATGTATTTTTTTTAATAAATATATTTGTTTTGATCACCTTATACAATAATGCATTAATATATAAATGTATATTTTAAAATAACTAAATTTAAAGTAATAAAACTCAATAACCAAAATTTTGTCAGTTAATTGGGAATAACCAAAAGAAAAAGGTAATTAAACAAAAAAAAAAAACAAAAACAAAGCATTTAAAACTAAATAAAAATTGTAAATTTGTTTCATTGTGTAAATAGGTAAAGTTAACAATTAAATTTTTTGTTATTATTATTATCAGTATTTATATATGAAGTAAATTAAATAAAAAATTATAATTTTCTATTATAATTAATTATTAATGTAACTAGAAAATCAAAACATTTATACGAATTAAATCTTATTATTTAAATTTGTTAAGTTTTGTATGTAATAATTAAACAAAAAAAAATAATAAATAAACAAAAAATAATACTAAACAAAAAACAAAAATAAAATCGTTTGCCAAAAATCTTATAAAAAAAAATATCTGATAGCTAAAATAACAATCATAATTAAAAAAAAAATTATTTAAGCATAATAAAAAGAAGAATTTTTTGTAAGAACAACCATACCATTAATTTTAATGAAACTGTAAAATAAATAAAAACAAATTACTTGACTATACAAAAACAAAAGAAAACAAACAAATAATAGAATCAAAATAATTATTATTTTACAGAAGAAAATCAAGGCAAACAAGCAAACGTTAATAAAATAAATTTTAAATTGTTTATGTGAATTCTATTTTTTTTTTAGTTAAAATATTTTATGTAAATATTTTTATACAATATTGTAATGAATTAGTCAAAGAAAAATAGTTTATTATATAAATCATAATTATAAGAAAGAAACAAAATAAAATTATGAGAAGAAAAATCAAGAAGACAGAGTTTTAATTGAGAGTAATAATTTTTTTTGTTTATATGGACTGTGGATTATGAGTGCTTTGGTTTACATTTCTAAACCAATGCCTTGCATATAACAATGTGAACATTGGACAGTAAGTACCTACATTTAAACTGTTAGCTTTTATCAATGCATTGAATTTAGGATTTATTTGCTTCTAAAAAGTCTAAAACTAAATATCATACACACCCATTCAGTGATTTCACCTTATTTAATCCATTGGCTGGAGAGACCATAGGAATGTTTAGTAGGAAGGTAGAGGGGAGCTTGCTACAAAATCCTCAAAAAATAAATAATTTATCAAAATAATGAACTTCTAATATAAAAGTTTATATAAGATCTGTCCAAAATTCGTCAAAATAAAAATATTCGGACAAGTCTAAAAATCGATTTACATATTGAGGTTTAAAAGTCGAAAACACGAAAGCGGTTACCAGACATTTAAAAATAATTTAAATGATTGTGTATGATTTTTGAAAACGGGGAATTCTTGAAAAGGTAACACCGTGTTTCTTTTGTACGAATAGCATTTTGAAAAAAAAAACTAGAAGAATTTTCCATAATTTAAGACGATGGGTTTGAAATTCTGAAATTTTTAAAAATGATGGGAAATAATATTTCAGATTTGTAGTGTCAAATTATGAATCCACCAGGTTGAGAGGATCAAATCCAAATTAAAAAGTCTAACGTATCAACTTATAAGTGCTTATGTCCAATTCTAAACACCAGTAACCCCGAATGGGTTTATGGTAACAAAATTGCACTTAAACTCGATCTCTATATAAAACTCAAGCGATAGTTTTATATATAGATTGACAACTTAAATCCAAATTTTTGACCTTCAAGGTTGACACTTTTTGTATTTTAAAAATTAAACATTTTTCGCGAATTTTTGTTTTTCTTTTAACAAGAAAATTGGGTTTATACTGTTTTGAAATTACAAGGAATATTTTCTCACCTACTAAAATAAAATGCTCGACTTGGTCGCACGAACTTGCTCTTATGTTCGATCACACTGTGGTTTTAAAGTTTTAATATTTTAAAAACTATTCACCTAATAAAAGCAATAAATTGCACGCATTAACATGGAACTTAAAAAAATTAATATAATTAGAAATTAATTGATTAAACACCTCTTAAGTTGATTTTACACTAACTTGATGTACACTATCTGATTTCTTAAAAAAAATTAAATTTATGAAAAAACTGTTTTTTAATTCGTGGGAGCGGTTTTTTTAAAAATTATTTTTTATATATAAAAGTGCAAACATTTTTAAGAAAAAAAAATGGTACCTACACAATTTTTTAGCATGTAGCATGCAGAGTTAAAAAATTAATTAAAAAAAAAAATCATCCACCCATTTTCGAAATAGGTATCGAATTTTCAAAAAATATATTTTATTTTTTTTTACAACGGAAATTAATTTTTTTTGAAAATTTCGATATGTAATACAGTGAGACCTTCCTTGGGTGGACAGCGACGCTCGCAACACTTCACTTCACTTTCTAAAGCCTCAACTACATAAGCCAAAAAAGTTAAAAAGTGCAAAAGTGAAAATTTTTAAATTGATTTTGTGATAGTTTTTCTGACTAGAAAACTAAAAATAAATGATGCAGAAAGCTTAAATTTTGGTTTAAAAAACAATTTGTATACACTTTTTTACGAATCAACTGCGCTAGAAGGAAAAAAAATATTTTTACTTTTGAACTTTTGCAAAAAATGGCCAATGTAGTTGAGGCTTAAGGGAGTTGTCCTTCCAAGGGAAAAAACAAACACAAATTGTTACATTCAAGAAACAAGATACAAAAACAGTTCACAGCTGCAGAAATTAAATCCGTTATGCATTTAACCACAGACAGTAATTTGGTGGGATGCATCACACACACAATATGCAACACTGTTGCAATTTTGTTGTTTTTGTTAATTCGTTTTGTTAGTTCGTTTGTCTTTATCTTATCGTTCACATCTATTGCCGTTGTGAACGTTTTTAATGGAAAAGAAGATATGGGAAAGTATTTCTGAAAATATGGGTTGAAATTTACAAATTATGAAAAGTATTTTTCCGCCTAATTGTAACAAATTTATGAAATTGCGTCTAATATTCTTGTCCGCGTCCGGGTAAGGGAGTGTCCACTTAAGGGATCATAAAATGTATGGAAATTCAATTCAAGATCCTCGGTCGTGAGAATTCGTCCGGTCAAAGGGATTGTCCGCTTAAGGGAGTTGTCCGCAATATGAGGTTTCACTGTATTGGTGATTACTTATTAGAAGCTCTTGTGCAAGAAATTTAATTAAATTCGGTAGATCGTATGGTAGATCATATTGATATTAGCTCCCATAAAAAAGTTTTTTTTATAAAATTGTAGCCGTTTTATAAAAATACTACAGAATTTTTTTTTTTACCTAGTGGGTTCTGAGAAAAATATGATTTTCAGTTTTTGCTAAAAAATTTTGTTCGTTTACTACTGTTATTTGTTGGACCTAAAAAATATGAAAAAAAAAAATTATATGTACTGCAAATTTAAGGAAAATCGACCCACCCGTTTAGGCTGCCAGTCGAAAGGAGAGGACTGCAGGATCGGTAGATAGACAGACAAAATTGCGAGACCCACTTTTTTCGACATCGAGATAAAAGCGATGTTAAGGTAGATCAAAATCTCATTTCGGTTTTTTTTAACCAATCCATAACCTGCCATTATACATATATTATAGTATCTATTTACATATGGATGTATAGATATCGCAAGTAAACAATTGGCGTTTTTCTTTTTTGGCTCTGAGCAGAGGTTGAGCGATCAGAGCAAAGCTCTGAGGAGATTATAATCAGAGCCCTCAGATTTAATTATGAGCACTGAACATGTCATATGCATAGTAATCTGTCAAATTACATAAAAATTGTATGAAGTTCGCTTCGCTCAGCGTTTTGCTCGATTTGCTCGGTCATTTTATTCTGAGCATACAGATCATGCTCCGAGCTAGCTCAGATGGAAAAGAGAAACACGACTTATGTGCTCTGATTTGTCTGAGGTAAAAAAGAAACATAGAATTAATTTTTGACAGCTCGGTGATCTGCTCTGAGGTAAAAAAGAAAAACGTCAAATAAAACTGGACTATCATTCATAAATCAAAATTCAATTTCCTCCATACTAATTTTTAAGCAAAAAGTTGAAATGCGGTGTCCAAAAATTTACGCAGATTTGAATTCCATAAAAATCACAGTTTTTTTTTCAGATTGTTAGTTTTTGGGTTATGGGCTAGTTGGCATAAAGAAATACAGTCTTCCTGAATTGTTTAGTTATAATTTCTTCATATGTTGACGAAGTAAATTCAATATTCCGGCCGTATTTTGTACAAAATTTTCGAACTGAACTTTCATAATTTTTGAAATATTGTTCAACAATGAAGTTTCTTTTTTCGTGTGATGCTCCATTTTTGCAAACACTGTCAAATTGTTTTTTTTTTCGTTTAGAGTTGCCAACACCTTACTTAAAATGTTGCTTCATTTTGATATAACCTTTATAATGAATTTTGTATTTGTTTGTAGATACAAAATACTTCACTTTCCACCTTTAGGTAGTTTTTCCAAAACACTATCGATATCTACAAAAAAAAGTGCAATATTGACGAATATATACATAAATAGAAAACACTCCTTAAAAAAAATCGATTATATTATAAGAAATTATTTTTTCGCGTAGTGATATCGAATACTATTTGCTTATTATTTTTTTCTAAGATTTTGTTGGGTGTAAGAGATTTAAAATAGCGATTTCTTAAATTTTTGCACAAAGGTTTTAAGAATTATTTATAATTTCATTTATAAAAGGGAATGACTCTCATTTTTTTTCAGGTTTAGCTTAAATTAAAAAAAAAAATCATTTAAGAAATTTTTTTTTTTTATTTATATTCAAAAACTTTTTATTAAAACAAGTGATGGATTTTATATAATTAAATTATGGTTTCCTGGTTTTGAAAAGCCCGAAATTTTTAATTTTGACCAAGTTTTTTAAAATAATTTTCTTTTTCCATTTTTTTTAGAAAATTGACGAAAAAATACCCAACCCTTATATGATTTTTTCTTGTACCTAGACGCTACTTTCATAAAATGATAAATTCAAGAAATGTCCCTAAACATTTTCTGGTAAATCTCTTAATTTATTCTAATCCCTGAAATAACATTAATATTACAATCCAAACCTATAACTAAAATAATTGTACATACAATATATGTACACACCATAAAATTACATAATTCTAATGTTTGTGGTCAAATATGTTCCCAATCCAGCTTAAAGTTGATCTAAACATAAATTATACATACATTGATTATAATATTATCATGGTAAATGTTTAGGTTTTTTTTTATAGTTGCCATAACACTTTATTCCACCATCACATCGCATCGGATGCGTATCATATTGAAATCCTTACCATTATTAGCGTATTTTAATCCCTATATACATGTGGAAAATAATAGATGTACCTATTTATGTAGATTAAAGCTTTAAAAACGAAGGGCAGTATATGTACATATGGGGTTTTGTTTGCACTTTGTGTAACACCATATTAGGAAAGATAATCCCTCTGTTATTAATTATACAAACTTCCAGGTAAATGCAATCAAGTATTTAATTTATTCAAATGAAGCTTATGGTTTAAGGATCACTATATTCTTTAAATTCTAATAAATCAACAAGATGTTAAGAATACTTATAAACTTATATAATATCTTTAAATCTTTTAAATTTAGGTTAGGTCTATGCTAAAAATTTAGTACAGTATTTTACGGATATAAGAAACGGCGCAGGTTCATAAATCCACAATGGACTTATGACCTACTTGGGTGGGTCATAAGTACATAAATCAATTGTGGACTTATGACCCACCTGTGTACGGGTCATAAGTCCATAATGAAGTGGGTTAATATTCGCTAATTTTAGGGTGGAAGTGGGTCATAAGTCCACAAATATTTTCTGAAATTTTTTAAAATTACCCAAGAAAATGTTTTATTATTTTATTTTATTATAAAATAGAAGTGAGTAGAACCTCGCACCTACCCCAAATTTAATTCATAAATTTTCATACAATTTTGTACTTTCTTTTTCTCAGTTCACACTCACTTATGGTTACGAATTCAACAAGAGGAGGTGAAGAATGTGACAAAATTGTCTTTTTTCTTCTCGTTCCAGTGTGGGTACCTATATAGTATGGTGCAGGGTCATAAGTCCACAAGCTAAAAGTCCTTGATTGATGATGGATATTTGAACCACTCTGCTGGGTTAAAAGTATACAAATCTACGGTGGATTTTTGATTTGACCCACCTTGGTGGGCCACAGCCCAGAAGTCCACAGGAAATTCTCTTGGACTTCTGGCGGATTGATTGTGTATTTTATTTTTGACTCACTAGTGATTTCAAAATTATTCAGTTTATTGAGTTTTTAGGGTTCAAATAGAAAAATACGCGTTGTCTTGGGACAACCAGTATTTTAAGTGTGTTCAAAGGATTTTAACTCCCTTTCACGAAATTCCGTTGCCGTACCTTGGGTGGCCACTGGCCAGCTTCGCGGGTTCCAAGGATTTTTTTTTTTTTTGGGGATTTGTACCGCTCACGCAACTCTGTTGCACCGCTTAGCAGTGTTGCCTTTTGGCACCTTTTTCAGACTCGGGACCGTGCACTTTTTCAAAAATGATGCACCAAAGTCAACAGTTTTCTTAATAAACAGTTCCTTGGGTAGAATTTTCAAAAAATCTAGAAAATATTAAGTGTGGACTTATGACCCGCTTTAAAATTACGGAAAATTGATCCACTTTTTTTTGGACTTCTGGTTCATAAAGGTGGGTTATAAGTCCACAAGTGATTTGTGGACTTGCAACCAGAGTGGGTCAAAAATCCATTATGGATTTTTTGACTCTGGACTTATGACCTTGCGAACTGTGGGCTTATGACAGGTTTGGTCACCCCACTATGACTGTCACATAGCCAGATTAGAACAATTGCAAAAAAGATTTCTGAGGTTTGCACTCAGAGGTTTGCGTTGGGAAAATCCTTACGAACTCCCGCCTTATAACAACAGACTGAAACTGATAGACATGCCTAGTCTTGAGAGCAGACGCTTGTATTTATCTTTTGTCTTCATTGTGAAACTTATAAACGGAAACATAGACTCTTTGCACCTTCTGTCTGGCATAAACTTTAATATTCCCCAAAGGAGCTTGAGGAATTTGTCCGGATGCATATTTATTTCAAATTATCGGACTAATTACGAACGATTTTCTCCTCTCAATAAAATGTTTAAATTATTTAATTTTTTCAACAGTAAATATACTAATTTGTTCAACCAAACTGTTAATACTTCAATTAAATTTAAATCAACTTTTTTCAATTTTGTAACATGTACATATAATTATAACCTTTAAAGCTAGCAATTAGCTGAGTTAATAAATAAATAAATGACCATGCGCCATTTAGTACACCTATGTAGGTACATAGAGAATTTAAGATTGGGTCGTAACAAAAACTTTTGATAATATCAATTTTGGTGACAGATAAGCGTTGCTTAGCGGAGTTTACTCTGTTTATGAAGAGTTAGTTAGAGAAAAAGTAGTGATTGTTTTTTATGAAATGCCGTGTTATTTAAATTAAAAAGACAAATATTTTGAACCCACATTAGGTAATATTATGATGTACCGTGATACAACAAAACTAATGGAAATGGAAAAACCCAAGTCTTGTTGCTTCTTTTGGGAGAAAAAAACCTAACAAATTTCAAACGTCTGATCCTTCATTTCCATGTTTTCCATTTTTCATTCAACAATGACGTCCTGCATCAAAAGTCGAAAATAAATATAGTATTCAGATCTTATTATAAGATAGTGTACCTTACCTCTACTCCCTGTATACACGTTTAAAATTAGTGTGGAAGCCCCCATTTCTTTCTTAATTGCAGTTCTTTTAAGAGCAAGGCAAGCGTGTTACAGCATCAGCAGAGCAGCGTCTGTCTCACTTAAATAGAACGCAAACACAGTATATAATTGGTGGGTTGCCCTTGGTTGTTGCTGCATGGCCCGTTGTTTCCATTGTGATGATGCTTTTGCTGTGTTGGTAGACCAATCTCCGTGGAATCCTTTGACACAGTTTAAGTAAGTGAGCTAAATAGTAAGAGAAATGATTAAGCATGGCTAAAGAAACAACCATCAGGATCTATTATACAGCTAAGGCACTTGCTGCATGTTCTTTGCAGATGTAGCGATTTTTCTTCATTTTTTTTTGTTCTCTCTCTCTCTCATTTTAGAATCTTCACTGGGGAATTTTTGATGCCATTCGAAAGTTCGTGTCCGATGTCCTTGTTGCTTTTTGTGTTGTCTTGTGTGAATTTAGTGTATTTTTTTGTTAGGTGTATGCATGTATATAACTTTTTATTTTCTTCTGTAGCTGATGGCTTCTCTGACAAGTGCTGCTGCTGCTGCTGCTTCTGCTGGGTTCGTTTTGGCTTACGTTGCATTTGGGCGCATTAAGCTTGAGAAGATGACCTTTCATCGTTAAACAGTACTAGTATAGTAGTAGCAGAGAGCAACCACCACCCTTGACCCCTTTTTCTTTCACAAACAATTGCTAGCCATTAACTTTGAAACTATAATATAGAAGAATGAGGTGAGTTTTTTTTTCTGTTTGTTGGTTTGGAGCTTGGAGAAGAGGCTGCTGCTGGGTAAATTTAAATGGTTAAATACATAGATTTAACGCTTATATTACAGCCAACTTTTGTGGACATAACAGTGCAAACGGATTGTTATAAGACCAGAGCGCGGAGGTTACGCAGGGGTTTTTGTTGAGTAATTTAATGCATTTTAGATTGCCCTTAGCTTGTGTTCCTCACGTACATACATACATATACCTAAACAATACCAGAGGGTAGGATAGAAGAATGCCAGAAGGGGGTTTACTTTCAATTTGTCGGAGGTGCAATTGTGTATGCTTCTGGTATTTAATTTGAAATAACTTTTGATGAGTTCACTTTGTGGTTGAATTCGTTTAGTTGCTGGGACGGTTGTTAAGGAATTACTCCTGTTCAGCTTCAATATATATAATATACATATATACAAATATGTCTAGGTATAAATAGTCCTCGGACCTTGTTCGTTTTAAAATCAACAACAAACCAACCAACTAAGTGCGGTTGTAGTTTTAAAACAATTCCTTTTTTTTTCGGTTGGAATGAGTTGAAATGGAGTGGAAAGCTCTTTATTCGAAGCTTTAGCTGTAATTAGGAGCTGAATTACATACATACGTATATTCTATCTAAATTATCTGTGCTGGTGGTTTGCTGTGCGGGTTAGTAAAATTATAGATGCCTTGTACCTATAGAAAGTACAAAATGTTTTACCGCATAACTTTTTATTATCTATGTTTAGACGAAAAATAATTTAATTAAATTTAGGAATTAAAAATGGTCTGATCAATGGAATGATCAAAAAATGGGAATGGGAAAGCAAACTAGAGACAAAGTGACAAAGAAACAAAGTGACAGAGTGGAAAAAAGACAAAATGACAATTCCTGCAAAAAGACAAAGCGACAAACCACCAAATCTATAAAGATGTAAAACGAAAACTCGTGAAATCAAACAAATGAAACGAGGTGGCAAAGCGCCATAATTTCAAAGCGACAGAGCGGCAAAAAGACAAAATGACAAAGCAAAAAAGCGGCAAAAATTCAAAGCAAAAAAGCGATTAAGCGAGAACGTGATAAAGCGGCAAAGTGGTAAAGCAGCAAAGTGACTTAGTGTCAAAGCGACAAAGCAGCAAAAGACAAAAGCGACAAAGTGGTAAAGTATCAAAGCGGCAAAAGGAGAAATCGGCAATGCGAAGAAGCGTCAAAAAGAAGATAAAGTGGCAAAACGAAAAAGTGGTAGAACGGCTAAGTGGTAAGCAGCAGAGCAACATAGTGTGAAAGCGGCAAACAAATCCACAAAGTGGCAAAATGAAAACCCGACAATGGGAACAAACAAAAAATAGACAAGCGGTAAAAGGACAAAGTGGTACAGCAGGAAAGCGACAAAGTTTGAAAGCGACAGAGTGGCAAAAGGACAAAATGGCCAAGTGAAAAATTGGTAAAAAGAAAAAACAGCAAAGCGAAAGAGCGATTAGAAAGGCAAGGCGACAAAGCTAGAATGTTTTAAAACGACAAAGTGATATAGCAGCAAAACAATATAGTTTCAAAGCGATAAATCGTCAAATTGACAAAGTGACAAAACAAAAACCCGCCAAGACCAACAAACAAAAAAGCGATAAAGTGATAAAGGGATTGGTATAAAGTAGCAAGGTGCCAAAGCGAGAGAGCGGTAAAAGGACATAGTGACAAAGTGAAAAAGTAGCAAAGCATAGAAGCGACAAAAAGACAAATTAGAAAAGGTTCAAAGTAAAATGACAAAATGGCAAAACAGCAATACAGCATAGTATCAAAGCGACAAACCAACAATTAATCGACAACAACCCTGCAAAACGAAAGAGTGGCAAAGCGAAAAACCGAAAAAGCGACAAAGTGATAAAGCATAGTGAAGCGACAGAGCGGTATCTATTTCGATTGGATTTTTAGGTAACCTTTTCTGATTCAAAGGATAGATCTGCCTTTAAATTAATAGCATCACAAGGAAGAAATCATTTTCTCTCATGCTCTATTAAATTAAATATTTTAATAAGGTACATAATCCGAGCAATGTTCATGCTCAGTGAGTGCGGCCTTAAATGCAGAACATAGGTATTATTAAATGGTATTAAATATATTGCAAATAAACTACTCAACTTAAAGTGCAATAACTAATTTCAACTCTACAATCAGTTATTATGTCCAATTAGGATATAATTGAATATTAATTTCCTGTAATTTTGAAATACCCTTCCTTATTTGAGGCTGATGAAAGCCAACTAAATCAAAAGTAGATATTACCTATATCTATTCATGGCTAGTTAAGTCTGATTAAAGGTCATCACTTGCCTATCTATATACAACACACATTCAATTTTCATCCATCCTTAGAACTTACCACTATCATTCATTTCTATTTATGATCGTTTCCTGGCAATTATGTATTGTATTCAAATGTTTCCTAATTCGTATGCAAACCTAAATGCTTCCGCATTAAAACACCCAAAACCTAAGAATTTGGTTATCTTTGTGTGTCTATAGAATCATAGCCTATTTAGCTGTTAATGAACAATTTAATTGTAACTCATTTAAGAGTAAACATCCCTATACACATAACAAGATGGAAAATGGGATTAGCTTTGAAAAAAAAAGAAAGAAAAAGAAAATTTACATAACACACCCGCTGCTGGCACACCTTGTTTTCTTATTCTAGCTGACAAAATGGCCACTTACAATATAACCGTATCACCCCGACACATCGACATCACGTTTGCTCATAACCAGGCAAATAAAAAGCAAATAAGAAAAGCCATTTTCTTTAACAGTAACATGGGAGAGATGGTGTTACACATTTCCACCAGGGATGAATTCATAGCATCATCGCAATAAACACTTCAAGTTGTGGTGGTAGGTAGGCAACTCTACTCGTATATTTATATATCTCTTCCACAAATGTTCAAGACAAAACTCAAAGAAATAAAAACAATAAAATGTCGGAAAATAAATAGAAACAAAAGCAACAGCCGCCGCTGGGATAAGAAAAAACCGGGACAAATTCTTGTTTTAGGGTGAAATTTTCAATTTTCCCTTGATGATTTGCCGCATGCAACACAATCCAAAGCCATTCTCACCAAAGGCAATGGAAAAAAATACCGCAATAAAACCATGCCATTGCGCCACGCCGCGCCGCGCCGCGGTCGTTCGGTGTGCCTCCTCTGCAACTTATTTTTGTTATCGCGAAATGCCATTAGATCAACCAGGAGCAATGGCATTAAAGGAAATAATATGGGAAGATATGTGGTGAATACCATGGTGTACAGTATTTGACGGATATAAAATTACTCGTATAATATGTGGCTAAGAAAAACTCGTTTATAAGAAACGCAATTCCAAACGCCATGAGTGGTTTCCTCAAATTTTTGTTCAACCTTTTAATCAATCAATAAATATATTGCTTTTGTGGAACTTTCAGGAACTTTCTCTTGTGGTTAACAACTTAATTTTAGCAACATTTTAACGAAAAAGTTTAAAAAAGTCAAAATTACTAAAAAAATTGAATTTTTAATTTTGTAAATGCAATATTTTAAGAACTATATTTAGAAGTATCCGATTGAAAAATTATAACAAAATTGGTGGAGCCATTAAAAAATTATAAGTAAATAACTAGAAAATAAAGCAATATTCTCAAAAACGTCAAAGTCTCATAATTTCCGTAATTTGAATTTTTCCACTAAAAAGTTTTTGTAAACACATCATCGGCTGAGTTCTATCTTGTCCAATAGACCAATTTTGGCGAAATTGAGTAAGATGTCATATTGACGTTTTAACTTGTTAGTCATCAATCGCGAAAAGTGTTAAAGTCAAGTGTGTTTGGTAACGTGAAATTTTCCCACAAATTTTCCCATTTGCTGTCGAGAAAAAACTCTTTTTGAACTCGCTTTTGAAAAACTGCTGACAAAAAAAAAAAATACCAAAAATGAACATTGTGAAAACTTACTACAAAAATATAGATTCTGCATAGCTAGGCAATTTATGAAAATCTTAGATTAGTAAAGAGAATTCCTCAGCAATTTTTTTTCAGTTTTGCTGTTAAAATGCAAATGAAAAATATTTTGAATTCGCTTCCTTTCTTTTTGTTGGAGCGAAATCTCTGAAATTTTATTTTTTTTAATGCGCCTGAGGAGCTGCGTACCTCTCGGTTGAATTTTTAATTTCTAATTATTCTAGCTTATTTAATTTTATACGAATTTTTTTTTTTATGAATTTTGTATGGAAACTTATATTAAGCGCGATCTGCGTACTAAGCTTAACAAACAAAATTGTCGAAAATTTGAGAAATAGCCCAGTGGCTATGTACAAAAAAAGGCCTGACCGGGAAAAAATTTATCTATAAACTCTTCTTTCACAATACGTTAGAGAGGGTTATTAGAAGCTTATGTTTAGAGAAAATCAGGCTGAAGCTTAAGCCGCTATCTTGAATTTTCTAAAAACTTGACTGAAAATAGAAAAAAAGTAATAAAAAAAAAAACAACCGCAACACATACAATATGTCATGTTATATCTTCTTTTTAAGTCAGAAATCCATTTTTTAATTCTGTTTTTCAATAAAATTATTCAAATAAATAGTTTTTGAAAAATTAATTTTCAAAATCAAAATTTTGAAAAAAAAAAAAATTTGAAATTTGAATTAAAAAAAAAAAAAAAATTAATTTTCGACATCAAAATTTTTAAAAAAAAATTTGGAATTATTTTTTGCAAAATTTTACGTTATTGAGAAATGTTTTGGATTCTAATACATTATTGATGCACTTATCAATTTTAAGTCAATTTAAATTCTAAAAATCAGATGCTAAATTAATGTTTATTGTTTCCTAGTTTTTGAGAAAATTGAAAATAACAAAATAAACTCCACTTAAATTTTTTAGATGGAAATAGGAATTTTAGAGCAATTTAAACCATGAATTATAGCCAAACTAATGTAAACGTACCTACAGTTTTTCTTCGTAATTTTTTAGAGGGGGTTATTAAAAGCATATTCGTGGTTTCCGGAAAATCGAGGAAAAGCTATTTTTTTATTTTTTATTATTTATTATTTTATTATTTTTAAAACTCAAAATTTTGATTTTTTTTTTTTTTTATTTGGAATAAATTTTTTTCAATTTTTGCTTTATTTAAGTAGGTAGTATTTTTGTTTTTAATATTCAAAGCTCTAATACATTTTTAGTCAAGCGCAACAAAACTAGATGTTTAAATGTCGTCTTGTTTTGGAGAAATATCAGAAAAAATTTTAATAATTAATTTGGCGTTACATCCTTGGTTTAAATTGATCTTAAAATCCACTAAAAAATAATAAAGTACATTTTGTTACAATAAATTTTCTCAAAAACTGAAAGTCTAAAACAAAAGATGAAAAACAAAAAATATTATATTTAAAAATCAAAAAAATTGTTCCTCTACTGCACAAGGAGCCATATATGGCTTTTGATTTTTCAACGCCAAATATTGAGATTTGGCAACTATTGGAAAAGTACCGTTTTTGATCTGATACATAAGTTCTTTGTTTATGTGTTTTTATGTTATTGGTTTTCTTTTTCTTTGTGCAACCCAAAAAAAAAAAAAATAAAAAATAAAATTTGTTTAAATTTTTTTTTTGTTTTAAGAATTGTACAAAATGAAAAACAAAAAATGAAAACCAACAAATTTTTTTTCATTGGATCATAGTGGGTGCAGTAGAGGGTTCAATTTTTTGGAAATCATTTTTTCAAAAAGTATTCATTCAAATTGGATTTAAAAATAAAATTAAAGGCTGGATTTCTGGCTTTAAAAACAGATAATATACATTATACATGAACATGACACTGTAAGTGTTGCCGTTGTTTTAGAATAAAATAATTTAAGTGAATACTTTTTGAAAAAAAAAGTTTTTTTTTTTATTGCAAGAAAGATTTCTTTAACGAATTATTTCGTGATTGTGAATTAGCCACCAATATCGTGTGATTTGTCACCGTTGAATTTCTTTTTGTAAAATTATGCAAAAAATTGTAATTACGTAGGTACCTTTACAGTTTGCAAACTATACTGAAACTTTGAAAACGAATACATTCTCCAAGTTATGGTTGAGTTATTGCCAATCAATATATTGTGTCGACTAGAGAAAACTCATCAAGAATTACCTTGTCAAGATCAAGCCCTCCAAGAACTTCAAACAATATAATATTGAAATCAAAAATTTCATAAATATAAGGGTCTGTTTCACAATGTCTGAGTGAATTTTTAATTAGTTATCGGACATTTAATTTATCCTAAAATTAAATCCTTCCATTAAAAAACTTTGCGTTTTACAATGATCAATTAGCTATTCGTTCGTTATTCCAGTTTTCCAGACAAATTGAATTTGACTCATGTCAAACATTGAAGAAAAAATATTTATAATCATCAAATAGTTAGTTTTTCATGGTGGGTCATCTTATTGTATATGTTAAAAGTGTCGAGATGATTGTTTTAAAGAGATGTGAATAATAAGTAATAAGTGTGTTGAATTGAAGTGTGAGTGTTAGTGAAGAAAGTTTTGAATTTTTAATTGTCAGTTTAATTTTATAATCGGCACTTCATCTTGCCAGTAAAATACTTAGAACAATTTGGAGAGTTTCCGAATATCTCCTCAGTGAATATTATGACATTTCCATTTTATTTGTTATTTAAATTGTTTTTTTTTGTTTTTATTTAATTATTTTATACGATTTTATATCTTACCCTTATTTCAGTGGTACAGCAAAACTTGTGCTTATAATATACGCCCTACGTTCTCTGTAACTCTCGCATTGATAAAATATGTAAGTCGAGAAACGATGAAAATTATAAGAAATCATAATATGAATTTCGTTCCATTTTCAAATCTTTTCTTGATCAATTTTATTGATGCTAGATTTGCAAAGTAGACACTGCATAATATTATATTAAGAAAGACATTTCTTGGAAATATTCGAGTTTCTTATATCCGCGTTGTACTGTATACTGTTGAAGTCACAGCTGAAGTGCAAATTGAGGAATGTAAAATTGTCGATTGCTAAATACCAACACATATGTATAATAGGAAGATATTTACAATGTACATACGAGTACATACCAACATTTTATTGTTGATTGGCTTAAATATTAGTCAGGTAGGTATACAATAGGCATTGCAGCTCATATACAAATTCTATATGAAATCATTAGATCGCAATGATTTTATCAAATTTTTTAATTGCAGAACCAATAAACTAATAAATAGACCAAATGTCAGTGGTGGTTTATGGTTTTTTGTTTTGTTTTATGGTATGAGTCCTATGCATTCGCGATAAGGAACATAAAGTCTGACTTAGGGGCTAGTTATAGCTTTCATTGAAACCCATTATCATTAAAAATTTGAATTTTAAGTTTTGAGGAACTTAAAAAAAATTGATAAATTTTTTATTTATTTCATGAAAAAACAACATGAAAAAAACCAGTGATTATTTTGATGCCAAATTTATAAAGCTTTTGAATCAATTAATATTTGTAGTCAAAAAATATTAAATTTTGGCCAAATCTTTCACATAAAATTATTTCTAAAATTTAAATAAACAATTTTAAGGCAGTTCAATCACTGAAATAAAAAAAATTGTTTTATGTGAAATGTTGGGCCAAAATGGAATTTTTTTTTTGAAATATTTATTTGCACCAAAATAATCATTAATTTTGCGTTTTAAGCGCCTCAAAACTTTTTTTCAATGAAGATTTTCAAGGGAAGCTATATCTATCACCTTAAACTGTGCACTCATATATCTTCGTGTATAGAATACAACTATAAGCATAGCTACTCCTCTTTGTATATATACTCACCTCCTTAATATTTCAACTGTGTCGCGATATTTTAAAGCTATTATTTACCATCATTCAAGACCGATGTTGCTGCAAACTGTCACTAATTGGTTTTCTGTCTAAAGTTTAGCGCAGTTCTGAAGTGATGGTTGTTTCGAATATTGGATAGGTCTTTTTGACAATATTTAGGTGCGGAATTCTTAACATATTGCCTGTGGTGCGGAATTTACACTAATATTCATAGAGAAAGCAATGGAATTATTATACCTTCAAGCTCTATAGCTTGTTTCTTTCTCTATGCACGAAAATTCCAACCTCACCTCACAGTTCACTGCTGCAATATGAGTTGAGCATAGAAAGATCCTTCGAACCTTCAATGATATTATATGGTTTTAACTCAACTCTGGTCCTGTGCTATGCTGTGCTGTGAATATGAATGGGTGGTGACTGGTGTTATATATATATAGTTGAAAATTGCATGTAATAACGCCTGCTGTCGCCATTGTCTTTTCATGGTTTCATATGGTCTAGCTCATCGACACGACACCAAACATTCCATTCCAAAAATATAGCATCAGCAATGACAAGAGACACGACGAGACTATGACAACAAAGGACTAAAAATATATAGTATATCGATGTATTGCCTTCACTACAATGCCATAAGCCATAAACAACTATACTATACGTGACTAGACTCACACACATGCCAATTACGAAGAAACGTTGGTATATTGAGGAAAAATTGCTTACAACACATACATACCTATGTACATTGAGAAGGGGGCAAATGGGTGAAGTGGAATAAGACTATTTTATATATCTACCTTAAGTTTTAAGTTGATTAAAAATTTACTGTAACCTACATATGTAGGTACATGTAAAATCTATCTTCTATACAGAGATTTGAATTATTGTGATATTTCAAACGGTTTCATGGCTTATATGATCAAGTTTGTATATATATAAATAGTTTCAATCCATTTAAATTTATGCCCCCTAAAAACATAAATGTTTCAAATGGCTTACTGTATCTTGCGAGGAATTGATAAGTCCTCCAAGAGTATCTCTTTTCATGAAAAAATGCTTCTCACCTTAGTCGTTCGGATTTGGCAGAAAATTGTAGGTCCCCTCCAATCTTGCTAATAACGCGAACACATGAATGATTGAGGGTTATTTAAGTCACTAAGGCCCTCGCAGAGGCGGAATGGGGCAACCGGGATTTTGCCCGGTGGGCACCATGGGTGAGAAAGAAGCTCATGAAAAAACCCTGCAGTACTTTTTGTTTTTTAAAAGAAAACTTACTAATTATTATTCAGCTGTTGTTGGCCCAAGGGGGTTGCATGGAGGCTCCACAGGACTGCTAGGCAATTTAAAAGGAAATCCGCGGTTAACTCTACACACTTTATTTAGAGGAAAGCAATATTCTGAAATTAGACTTCCGAGAGCCCTGACTGTAAAAATAGAGCTATTGTAGGGATCACTAGAGGCCCCTAAAAAACTGTATTTATATGACTCTTAGAATAAATTTTGTTTTTTGTTTTGTTTGTTGGAGCTTCAACATTAAATATTGTGGCTCCATTGCTAACCTAGTGAAGCCCCAAAATTACTCGCTTAGTAAACTTTATTCTATAGGTTTTCGAAATAATTTCAGTTCATTTAAAGAAAACCTTCTACAATCCACATACAATTTCAGCAGGGTCGCAGAACAGAATAGAAAAGACAACAACGATATTTCGATTATTGTGAGTATTTTCAAAGTTTCGGTAGAAGTAGGAAATATCAATTATAAAATTTGAATTATTGCAGTAATGTTTTCAAAAATCAAGTTATTTTTATCGTTAGCTAAAATACGTCATAATAATAGAAATTCCGGAGCAGATTGTTTATGGCTTGCAATTATACAACGATGCATTTTTTACTTCCGATAATTGGAACTATAGGGTTTTTCAATAAGAGCGCTACAAAAGTTTTTTTAAATAAAACAAAAACGGACAGAAGACCCAATTTTCGACGGTTTTCAAGTATAAATCAGCCGATACTTCTGCAACTTCACGTTCGATATTCGTACGAAGTTCATCAATCGTCTCTGGCTTGTTGGCATAGACCATAGACTTGACGTTGCCCCACAGGAAATAGTCTAACGGCGTCAAATCGCACGACCAAGGCGGCCAAGCGACTGGACCATTTCGTGAGATAACACGTTCTCCAAACTTGGTTTCCAATAAATTGATTGTGACATTCGCTGTGTGGCTTGTGGCGCCATCCTGTTGGAACCACATGCCCTCCAAGTTCATATCATCTAATTGGGGCCAAAAATATTCGGTTATCATTGAACGGTAGCGATCCCCATTCATAGTAACGTGCCGGTCTTGATCATCACGGAATAAGTACGGCCCAATGACGCCGCCGGCCCATAAACCACACCAAACCGTAATTTTTTCGGGATGCAATGATGACTCATGGAGTACGTGTGGATTGCTGCCTGACCAATATCGATTATTTTGTTTATTGACGAAGCCATTCAGCCAGAAATGAGCCTCATCGCTGAAGATGATTTTTCGATGAAAATCCGAATCATTTTCAAGTTGTTGCTCAGCCCAATTCACGAACATACGACGCTTCTGCGGTGGTCAAGCGGCTTCAGTTCTTACGTCAATTTAATCTTGTAAGGATGTAGGCCAAGTTTTTTACGCAAAATTCGCCACAACGACGTCACAGAGTGGGCTTTCTGCAACTGAAGCCTCAGCAGCAGCAATATTCTCGACACTACGGGTACTTCTTTGTCTCACTGGCACGGGAACATTTTGTACTGTGCCTTCAAATTTGTCCACTAGGCGCTCAATTGTTGATCTTCTAGGACGATTATGACGACCATAAATTGGACGAAGCGCTCTTAACGTTGAGGCCACTGACTCCGAATTTCGGTAGTAAATTTTAATAATTTCGACTCGTTGTTGGCTCGTATATCTTTCCATCATGAAATGGCAAACCTTACTGAAGAGAAATGTCAAAAGAGCGGCAAGAAATATGGCGTCGTTTGCTGTCCCTGTTGCTCTATTTTTATAGCGTCCCTGATGAAAAACCCTTTATATGGCAAGTTTTGGATTCGTAAAAAAAATCGAACTTGGGATTTTGATCAAAGTTGACATTACGATGATAGCGATCTCGAAAAAAGTGAGTCTCGCAATTCTGTCCATCTGTCTGTCTGTCCTTTCGGCTGTAGCCAAAACGGGTGAGTCGATTTTCTTCTAAGTTGGAACCTAGCGTTTCTTGGGCATTCCCCCACCCGTTTTTTGCATTTTTTTAAGACAAAAAATAAAACGGTACATACCTGCCGTACAAATTTTTTCAGTAACAAATGAAAATCTTATTTTTCTCAAAAACGTGCCCACAACTTAAAAAAAAAAAAAAAATCGGTAATGTTTTTTACAAGGCAACCATTTTATAAAAAAAATTTTCCGAAAAATGGTTAAAAATGGTACCTCCCATAGAGTCATTTTTTGGATTTTCGTTTTCTCAAAAACAATTTAACTGATAATTGATCAATTTTTGTATGGACAATATTTGAAAAATTTTTAAAAGTTTTGTATACGAAAATTTTCAAAAACTTTTTTTTTGATTTTTAAAAAAATTTTCAAAATTTTTTTTGAGAACTTAATAATTCTAAAACTAATCGGTCAATTTTTATTAAACTTGGCACCCAGCAGTTTTTTTACATTGCCTAGCAGATTTTAAATAAAAAGTGTTCTTATAACCAAAAACAACGGTACCTCCGATACAAACGTATACAAACCGGTATTGAAAATCCTATTTTTTTCAAAATCGGCTGATACGATTTTGATTAAAATTTTTGTGTGAACTATCTGTACGATCTTCCATATTATTGGACAAAAAAAACTCAACTGTCGTTTAAAATGGTATCTCTTATAGAACCATTTTTTTGATTTTCGACTATCTCATTTTCAGTTGAACTGATTTTAATGAATTTTTTGCACAAAAGCTTCAAATAAGTTCTAAAAATATTGCATACCAAAATTTTCAAGAAATAAATTATTGATTTTTAAAAAAATTTTTGAAAATTCCATACATATTTCTAAAATGGGTGGATGATATTTTTTTTTATTAATTTTTTAATTCCACAATAAAAAAAAGCTAAAATATTGTGCACAATTTTCTTTTTTTTTTTTTAATTTTTTGAAAATTTTTTACATATATAAAAAACTATTTTTAAAAAAAACAGCTCCAACGATTTTCAATTTGTTTTCTCATAAATTGAGATTTCCTTAAGAAATCGGATGATTTACATCGCATCGGTGTTAAAACAATTTCAGAGGTTGTTTAATCAATTTATGTTTAATAACATATTTTTTTTTACATTTTTTTACTCTAAACTGTAGGTTCCATGCATATTTGCAACACGGTGCTATATTGCTCATAAATAAATGTTCCTACTCGTATACAACCTTAAAATTAACTACCTTTTAAGCAAGTTGGTATACAATATAGGCTCCCACAACTCATTTATTTCTTTTATAAGATAAATATAGTTTTTGAAATATTAAAGTTTTAAAAACACAGTTTGATCGCACATAAGAGCAAATTCGTGCACATATTTTATCGTCGTTTTCGGAGCTAATCCTTTTTCACTTTTACTCATTTTACTATTTTGTGGCCCTTTTTCTTAAAATTCTTTCTTTTTCTTAAATTCCCGGGAGGCCCTTTGACTCAAGAAAATTTAATTATCAATCACTTTTATTAACCAACATTAATATTATTTGCAATTTTTTTTTTTTTTAAACTAAAGCGTCGAAAAGTTTTCCTTTAAAATACATTTCAAAAAAAGGAAGGCAAACATATTTCTGTAGATAAGCGTTTCTCCAGTCTGTTCCAACCCTTAAAAACACTAATTATCTACCTGACATTTTAAGCACAACTCACTGCAACCATGTCTGATGTGCATCTAAAAGTCTTTTACGCCTTTATGCCTTAATCCGCTTAACTGAATTATTTTAATTGTGCTATATAAAATGCAGTAGTTGTATCTATAAGTTTTCTCAATTTATGTAGAAATACGTATGTATGTATATAAATATATAAAATCTGTGGGACTTGTACAAAGAGTTCAGAACTACTGGATATTTTTGTCTGTTTCTGTTTTTGATTGCATACTGTCAGTTAAAGTTAACTGTCTGAGGTTTATGCAGGAAATTGGCCATCTCACTTGCTGTCATCGTAGAGTTTAAAGAACAAAAAAAAAAGGGAGAAATGCAATGAATAATGAAAACTGATACATACATACAACCAAACCAACCAGTCAAGTCAGTGAGAGGTTATAAAAATACTCTTTTAAACTTAAAATTGAATTGTTTAAGTTTAAACTGACGATGCAAAGCGATGGATGAAGTCATTTTATTCAGTTAATTTGACATTATTTATGCAAAAACCAAAAGAAATATACATTTTTGCAAGTAATTTATAGAATGAAAAGCTTAATTACATATGAAATACTTTTAAATTTGAATAATTTCAGAGGTAATTCAAAAAGTGAAAAGTTTTCAGGAAATTTTTGTTTAAATTTATTAAGGAGAAAAATGAAAAAAAACTATCAAGGTATTTATAGATACACATGGAATTTTAATACCTTATGGTTTTAATTTGCTTATGATACTTAGAACGAGGCTTTTTATAATTCTTTACAAATTCTTTTTTTTAAATTGACAATCATTTTCAGAATTTAATGCTTCTTAATAAAGCTGACATCAATTTATTCTTCGCATTATTTGTTTATTTATGTATATGGTTATACCTACGTACATATGTACATATAAATAGATAAAAAGATGTCTCGTATATCTTTCAAATTTATTAGAAATTTTAATTCATCATCAGTATTTTCACAAAAATAAGAAATTCAATAGAATTTTGTGTTCTTCATCTTTTATTATGGAATTTTTAAGAACGTAGCTATTTCTTAATTTGTTTTTAAATATAGATACGATTAAAATCAAAATAATTATTTTTAAATAATAATAATGACTTGAAATTCAATGTTGGTGACAAAACAAACAAAATATATATACCTATAATAATATCGAAAAATAATAAAAGTCTTATTGAAAATAAGCCCCATAATAATATGAAGCTTACTGCGAGAGTAGGTAGGTAGGTACCTACTTATACATATCTACATTTATTTTGTATTCTGTTTGTTTTTTCACCAACATTGAATTTCAGATTATTATTATTTAAAAAGAAATATTTTGATTTTAATCGTATCTATATTTAAAAACAAATTAAGAAATAGCTACGTTCTTAAAAATTCCATAATAAAGATGAAGAACACAAAATTCTATTGAATTTCTTATTTTTGTGTGATGAATTGAAATGTCTAATAAATTTGAAAGATATACGAGATATCTTTGATGTATTTATAATTATATGTATGTATGTAATGTATGTAGGTATAACCATTAGCAATACGAAAAAATCTGACAGAGGAGAATAATTTATGTGAAAAGCCTTATTTGTGTTAAATTTTTCCTACAAAGTAGGCAGCCTAAATTTGGACCTTTGATTTTGATTTTTTTGGGGCGAAATTTAATTTTTGTTATTTGCTTTAAAACTGGCAATTTTTTTAAATAAAATGTGAAGGAAAAATTGTAGCTGTTGTTATTCTACTAACAATAAAAAAAACAATTATAACCCTTTTTATTTGCAACACATGTATATTAGGGTGATTGTAAATAACACCTCCCTCGGGATTGGATTCGAAGACCTTATGGGCCGGAGCATTGGTGCCCATTCGCTCTACAAAACCCAGCCATCTAAGTCGTTGGCCCTTGACTCGTTTGACCAGGTCAATCTCGCTGTACAGCCCGTACAGTTCGCGATTGTATCTTCTCCTCCACTCACCATCTATGCCAAAAATCACCCGGAGAATTTTCCTCTCGAAACATCCTAAAGCGTTCTCATCCAGTTTTGACAAGGTCCATGCCTCTACGCCATATATAAGGACTGGGATGATAAGTGTCTTGTAAGAGAACACTTCAGTTACTCGAGAGAGGTCTTTGCTACTCAATTGCCTTCTTAGTCCAAAGAAGCAGCGATTGGCAAGAGTTATTCGCCGTTTGATTTCAGCGCTGGTGTCGTTGTCTGAGTTAATAGCGGTGCCTATAGGTAGACAATGTCCCTGACTACCTCAAAGTTATAGCTGCGTCTTTGTCTATGGTGACGTTCTGTCGAAGACGTTGGTGTTGAGTGATCTTTCTTGATGACAACATATACTTAGTCTTGCCCTCATTGACCGATAAGCCCAGCTTCTTCGCTTCCCCCTCAATGCTCATAAACGCTCCACTGCGTTCTTCCATTTATGTCAATATCATCGTCATATCCGAGTAATTGGACGGATCTTTGAAAGATTGTGCCTATTGTGTTGACGCTTGAGTTTCACACTATTCTTTCCAAAATGATGTTGAAGAAGTCGCATGACAGGGGGACGGTCTAAGAGGTTACTACCAGTGTTTTTTCAATAATTTTGCTTGCAGAAAATTTTTTTAAATTTAAAAATAAATAACTGTGGTGTTAAAAGCATAAAATTTTCGGGGATTGTTTGTAATTTCATGTAGTTTCTAAATATTCAATTAGAAAATTTATTTTTGAAATACAATTTTAATAGTATAGTAGGTGTACTTTTGGAGAGCTTTAAATTGGATTATTGCTAAGGTTAGTCGTCGGACTTTTAGCCTTTTGGCAGCACTGATCATGTATTTGTTAAGGGTTATTATTCCGGATGCCGCGTAAAGTCGCTTGTTGCGGAATAGTTTCGTCGCCGTTTGTCAAAGTGGAGTCGATGCGGCTCTTTGGAAAGCGAAATTCGCTTTCTTCAGAGTACCTGTTACGGTGGAGTTGAAACGAAGCCTCTCCTCGCAGTTGATACCCAGATTTTTTAGCTATTAATGAAAATCTCATTTTTCTCAAAAACATTTCACAACTTTTTTTTTTAAATCAAGAGTTTATTGTACATAGATAAATAGGCTACCTTTTAAAAAAAATTAATTTCCGAGTAATGGTTATAAAGGGCACCACCCATAGAACAAGTTTTTGCTTTCGATTTTCTCAAAAACAGTTGAACTGATTTTGATAAATTTTTGAAAATATTTTAAAAGTATTGTTTACTGAAATTTATCAATTTTTCCTTGAAATTTTTGAAAGAAATCTCAAATTTTTGTTTGCAAACTTAATAATTCGAAAACGACTTCGTCAATTTTTATTAATTTTATCTATCAGATTCAAAAAATCATTCTTGTAACCAGAACTAACAGTACCTACTTACAATACAAATTAAGTTTAAAAACGACTCTTATACGATTTTGATACATTTTTTTCGAAATCTAATATCAGATTTTAATTAATTTTTTTCCAACTTGTAAGGTACTTATAATATTGCATATCAAATTTGAAAAATAAAATAAATTTTGGATTGCTAGAAATATTTAATAATGATATTCGATATTTCGATTATGATTTTTTTTTCAGATTAATTTTTTAATTTCAAATCAATAAATACTACCTAGAAAATCATATACCAATTTAATTTCTTAAAAATGTATAAAACATTTAATATAATATAAAAAATATTTTTTTAAAACCGTAAATTATTGATTATTTAAAAAAAAAAATCCAACAAAAAAAATTATTTACCTTCACAAACACAAGATAATGTCAACGTTTCATTTGTTGTTTTTTCTTAAATCTAAAATGTCGCTTCAAAAAACAATTATTATACCATTATAAGTTCATAAAATGACCATAAAAGGAGGTTAATTAAATATAAAGTTTAATTAATTGGTAAATGGTCAGGACAGCGATAGAAATTTATTTATCAACACTGTTAAAGTTTTTCTTTGTTGTGAATTCATACACAGTGATGGTTCATGTGCACTTATTAATCTGATACTGAAAAGCTGAAAGCAGCACTTCCATCAGAGCACTTAATTAGTTTGTTTTTCAATACAAATTAATTTGAACATCAGTTATTTATTTTTAAACCGATCAATAATTTTGTTTGATTTATCAATATTTACAACAAAAAAAAAAACAACAATCAAATAGTGCTTTAATATGGTGCTTTGTTTATTCTTAATGAGTTGCTTTTATAATTTCTAAGGGTCTTTAAAACTTAAAAAAAAAATTAGGTATATAAAATTTTTTAAAGCTGATTAATTTATCTAAATGACCATTTTGTTTTAAATCCAAATTTTTTTTAAACTTTGGTATACGATGCTATTAAAGTCTTTTGAAATATTGTCTATACAAAAATTTTATTAAATTTATAACTAAACCGTTTTGTACGAAAGCGAAAATAAAAAATAAAGTGCACTACTGGGTCGCACGAACGTGCTCTTAGGTATGATCACACTGTAGTTTCAAAGTTTTAATATTTAAAAATTTATAAAAACTCTTTATCCGATACCTAAAGGAAATAATTTACCAAAAATAATTTTCCTTAAATTTGACTCAATCTTTTGTCTAAGTTTCTTTAATAAGAAACTGGTTAATAAGATTAAGTTATTATCAACGTTCTCAAAAAATAGAAGCCATTTTAGCACCTGATTTGTAGTGTTTGATTAAAAATTGATAAAAATATTGAATATTTACAACATAAAATTTTACCTAGTAAAGTAAAATTTTCAACAAAATTACAGTAAAGTTTGATCAAAATTTTTAAAAATTTTATTTTCAAAATTTTGAGTTTGAAAATAAATTTTTCAAAAACTATTCTTTAAAACAATTTTATTTAAAAATAATATAAAAAAATACATTTCTGGTCCTACAAAAATTCATATCATTGCATTGTAAGTGTTACAGTCGTTTTTTAATATTTTTTTCTGTTTAAGCCAATTTCTTAGCAAGTTGCCTCTCCTTCCGGAGGAATAGATGTGCAACGGGGGTATAGCAGCATTCTATTTCTTTAACAAATCGTAATTTTTCCAAAAAAAAACTAAAAAAATAGGAGCCGTTTTTAAGAAAATCATTTTTTATTAAAAATGAAGTTAACAAAATTTTACATAATTTTTTAGTATTTTTTTTGCTAGGTTACAAAATTGATTTTAACAAAAAAATCATCTATTTATGTAGGTACTTAAAAATTTGAATTTTTCGAAAAATAATTTTTTAATTTTTTATAAAAATCCAATTTGTTTTTTTTTACCATTTTTCATAAGAAAATTGAATCAATTGAACCGTTTTTCAGAAAATCGCAAATATAAAAAATGGTTCTATGGAAGTACCATCTATAGCTTTTTTTTCGAATTTTGTTTGTTACGCAGAAAGAAAGCCTATATACGTAAAAAAAATACTAAATTATTTTCTACAAAAGTTGTTGGCACATTTTTCAGAAAAATCTTTTTTTATTTACGATTTTCAAACACTTGACCGTTGTTTTTTGTTTATAAGAATATTTTTTGTTTAAAATCTACTAGATATTGTTAAAAATTTGCTTGATGCCGAATTTTAAAAAATCGACACAGTCGTTGTCAAATTATTAAGTTTAAAAAAATATGAAACTCTTTTTGAACATCCACAAAAAAAAATTGAAAATTTTGTTGTGTATAAAAAGGGGTCATTCATTTTTCGGTTTCGAAAGTAAACCTAAATAAAACACCTATAGCGGAACATTTTTCATCAAAATTTTATTTCATCATAAAGTTTAAACTTTGCCATTAAGTGTTAAAAACAATATCATTGAAATGACCTTCTAGGGAAGATTCGCAGCATGCGATTCTTTTGAGGCAATTTTTAAACACTTTTTCCCACATTTCGGGCGGTATCTCGGGCATAACTTGAGAAATGTTGGTTATTAATACGTCTAGAGTTCGGGGATTATTCGCGTAGGCACAGTCTTTTGCGTAGCCTTACTTGACTGTAACCGTCTGCCCATTGGCATCTTCGAAGAAATACGGACCAATGACACCTTTCGACCATAGAGCACACCAAACAGTCACTTTGTCTGGAATGTTGTTGGTTTTCTGAGCAAACAATTTTGTTTGTTTACAGACCCACCGAGCACCGAGTGAGAAATGTCGCTGAAGAAAATGTTTTCCGAAAAGTGGCTACGTTTGAATCACCATTCTGTAGTAAGTTTAAATAATTTTAACGCGTTGTTCGATTGCTAAGCGATTCATTATTGATTATCGTAAATGGCAAACATTCAACTAATATTATACGACTCTTCAAATGACAGCTTAGTTTGACCTGTGTCAAATGCCGGCGCTACCAACTTGAAACCACGAAATGAATGACCCGTTACTTTTAAAACTTTTTTAAACTTTCTGCATAAAAAAAATGATTAAAATCATTTGAACCGGTTTTGAGAAAAACGAAAACCAACAAAAAAGGTTCTATGACTAAATGCAAACAATTTGTTGAAATTTTATTTTTTAAAAATGGTAGCCTTTTAGTAAACAAAAATAGCTAGACTCACTTCTTTCGACTTCTCTATCATGGTAATATCAAGTTTGATGAAAATCTCGAGTTAACTATTTTTTAATTAATCCTAAATTTTCAATAAAATACCCACTTTACTTTAAAAAAAATCAAATTAATTTATTTTTCTTAATAAAGTAAATTTAATAAATTGTATCATTTCTATGTAAATGCATAATATACATACATATATTTGAAAAAGGAGGTCTACGTTTACATTAATAGCTTTCCAAAATACATATTTATTAAAGAGGTTTGTTCTTGGAATATGTGATTATCTCCTTGAGGCTTAAGTCCAAAGAAAATTGTATGTATACTATACAGAAAAGGTTTAGCAGAGGAAAAGTTTGTGTCAAGATATACAAATTCCTTCCTTTTTTTTCTATATTCTCGTAAATCAATTAACAATAAAGTTATTTAATTTGCATAAAGGCATTAGTAAACAACCCATGACTTGAATAAACCTTTTAAAGATATATTTTAGTAAAGCAATCGTGTCTTGCTATCAATTTTGTTCAAGATTGAAACCAAAATATCTACCAAAAACGACCAAGGTTATTTTTGAAAGGATGAAAATTTGAACAAAAAAAAAAATATGCAAAAAAAATAAAAATATAACATTTTATCTCTCAGTGAAAAAGGTCACAAATAACCGGAGGTGTTGAATGAAGAATCTTTTGAAAAAACATTGATATTGAGTTGTTTTTGTGTAAACATCATCACGATGACGACAACGACAAACGGCCAAAAGTGATGGAGGCACATCCTCAAGGACACAAGGCAATTGCTTCAGAAATCATCGAGATACTCTAGCACACTAAGCATCATATCGGGTTGAGAGAGAGCTCTTATCTATATATCTGGTAGTTTTGTATAGCTAAATATTTTTTTTTTGTATTTCTTCTTTTTTTTATTGGAACGTTGTTGAATTGAAAAGCCAAAACTTTTTTACTTGGGTTTTGTATAGAAAATTGTAAAGTGGTTATTTGGTTGGCCGCGATTCACTTTTCTATATGAATGGGATTTGAATAATTCGAGGGAAAGGAAAAATATATAGATGTGTAAAGTATGTGCGGAGAAGTGGTCGTTTTAATGCTGTGTATACTATTAAGTGTGACTTTGTGGTTTACTATTATATATTGATTTGTGGTTTGAGGCGAAATAATTCTATGCAATCAAACGAGAATGGCTTCAAAATAAGTTTTGTGGGTTTCATTGTATATCACTATATTAAGTCGATATAAATTGGTTTATTATTATTCGGTGTGATTAACGTTTGACTTTAATTTAATTTAAAGGCTTTAATTTATTAAAGTCAAGTGCTTATAGGTATTAAAAAGAATAGATTTAAGGACTGAACTTTATTTAAAATAAGGTATTTTCTTTGGGTCACTTTGAGTATTTTTAAATTTCTAGGTTGTTTACACTTTTCGCGTTGGCCGCAAACAATCAACTCTTTTACTGACCTAAATCGAATTTTCTGAAAGTATTGTGACACTTTGATTGAAAGCTACAAAAGATTTTAAATTGCTTTTTCGTATTGTCCGATTCACAGAAGGCATCGGTCTATTTTTGTCTATATGTGTCAAATTTGTAAAAATGGCGGAAATGTTAAATTTATTTTTATTGTCAAATAACTGACAACATTATGAAATAAGAAAATGGATTTACAACATTTTGATATTTAAAAAAAAAAATAAATTTAATTGGATTTAATAACACGTAATAAATGAATCAAATGGAAAATAGTACATCTGCAAGGAAATTAAAATATTCATAGAAAGAAGATTTTCATCATTGGCACAGCTTAGTTTTGTGAATTTCTTCTTTCAAAAATTTAGTATGCCTTAGACAGCGAACATTATGATTTATACATATTTTTGAACATAAAGCAGTTTAAGTTATACTAAAAGGTCATTCATTTCGCGTGGTTTCAAGTTGGTAGCGCTGGCATTTGACACCTGTCAAACTCAGCTGTTACTTCAAGCGTCATAATATTAGTTAAATGTTTGCCGTTAACGATAATGGATCGCTTAACAATCGAACAACGCTTTAAAATTACTAAAACTTACTACAAAAGAGATGATTCAAACGTAGCCACTTTTCGCGCATTACGCGATGATTATGGTTAACATAATCGAACGACTACACTAGCAATCGGTAAAATTGTGAAGAAATTTGAAGAGAATGGAAGCGTTACTAATGTCGTAAGGCCTGTGTTACATGGTAATGCACGCTCAGTCGAAAATATTGCTGCTGCAAATGCAAGTGTTAATGATGATCCGAATTTATCGATTTCCTGGCGTTCGCAACAATGGTTGAATGATAACGGATTTTTTTTTGGCTGGCGATTGAAGATCATGACATGGAAGATATATGTGGTTTCAACAAGCCACACAATTGTGGCTTTATTGCGTGAGAAGTTTCCTGGTCGCGCAATTTCACGTTTTGGCGACGTCAATTTTCCACCAAGACCATGCGATTTTACACAGTTTGATTTTTTTCTGTGGGGCTACGCAAAATACCATATTTACGCGAATAATCCCAGAACTCTAGACGAAAAAGTGGTTAAAAATTACCTCAAAAGAATCACATGCTGCGAATCTTTCCTTGGCGGCCATTTGAACGAGTCTTTAACACTTAATGGCATAGTCCAAACTTTATAATGAAATAAAATTTTTATCAAAAATGTATCGCTGTGTGTGTTTTATTTAGCTTTACTTTCGAAACCGAAAAATGAATGACCCTTTACCATTAAATATATCAAAAACAAAAAGGGCTTCAGAAAGTATATCTTTATACGCGAGACTTAAAAAATGTATTAGTTTTAAGCGGTCTTTAAAGGGTGGTGTAATTGAAAATTCTCACGATTCCAATTTAAGTCTTTCAGAGCAAATAAGAGAAATTGTTTTTGTAAGGATTCTAGTTTCTTGACGTTAACAATGAATAAAGGTGTGACCAAACGATACTGTGGTACACTAAAACTGGACGCACTAAAGAACAATATATTGCTTTGCTTATGTAGGGGTCATTGAATTCTTTTGACTTTCGTAAATCCTAATATTTTTGTCAATTTGAGACTTAAAGGTGAGGTGAAAGTGTCGTTAATTTTAATGATTTTTTTTTTTGGTAGAAAGAAAGATTTTTGTTTCATTGACTACAATATTGACAAAAATAATTTGCAAAGAAGTGATAATGTTAAAACACTTAGGCATACTGGTCTTTTAACATTAGGCATGTTTTGTTGACTTTCTAATGTGAACATTAAGAAATTTTTCACATTAAGCCAACTTTTAACATGCAAATGCAAAAACAACAAGTTAACAGCACATTCAAACTTCAGTAACTGTAATGTGAACATTAACTTTCCAATGAATTTGCTTGTTATGTTGGTATCTTTGCATGTTTTCCAGGAAAATATGTTCGGTGAGTATGGTAGTTTTGAAAATATTTTGAAAAAATAACTTTTGTATGAAGTTTTAGAATTATACAGCGAATTATTTAATTAAAACATAACGAAATACATTTTCGATGATGCAAATAAAATTATTTTATAAAAATTATCATCCACAGTTGTTAAATCATATATGACAAGATTCGAACAGAGTAATATTGGTTTTGGTAAGTAACCATTTTCAATGAACGCATCCGCTGTGGGGCTTTTTTTAAGAAAGTGTGAGTTATACAAATACAAATGCATTGACACAGCATCGGCATGCAGTTAGAGCTAAATGCTGGGGCGATTTTAAAACATTAGAATATTTAAAAAAAATTATTAAATTATGTACAAAAGTGAAATAAAAATAAATATAGTGCATACATGCAATACTTTATTAACATGCGGTACTGTGTTAAATCTTGTAAACACGTAGATATAGTAAGAAGTTTACAATTTATTCATTTCACTGGCTGATTGATATAAAGTAATGGGAAGAAAATCTAAAACGTTGAAAAATAACTCTGCACTACGGGCGCTCAACAAATGTGAGCGCCTTGCCATCACCAACAAAACGTAATGCGACTATGGACCAGAATTTCTATTTTTGACAAATATAACCCAACTATAATTCACGTGATTGAAGTATGTTTTTATATTTAGATAATTTGCTTTTTTACAGCGAAATACTATGAAATATAAATTTAAAATTATTCGAATTGAATGTTATTAACTAAAAAACATCACTTCACATTACTTTATGTAGAATAGGAGACACAATAAGCTCTCAAAATGAAAAAAAATTGTTAACTCCTTATTATACGTATGTATTTAAATCGTGTGTTATTTATTCACGATTTAACGCAGCATTCCATGTTGTTTAATATTTTTTCAGTTCTTTATTTAGTTTAATAAGCTTTGTTCACTATTTTATCGTTTTAAAATCTCGAAACACTATTTTATACCGCGGCAAATGACAGATGACCCGAGCAAATAGTGCCAACATTCCGGTGCAAAATGTCTTAATGAAACTGGAAAGCTAAAGAGTTTTGTTGAGCATTTCCTAATGTGAACATTAAGAAGGTCAACAAAACACACCTATTATCACTTCTTTGCAAATTATTTTTGTCAATATTGTTGCCAATGAGACATAAATTTTTCTTTCTACCAACAAAAAAAATAACATTACATTAATTAACAAAATTTAATGACATGCCGTTATTGTTGCACCATTTGACTAGATTATTAATATATTTTTGCATTTTTGGCCCGTCTCTTACATTGTTATAACTGCATTTTATATCTTGAGATCATAAGCAAATAACAAAAACCGATAGTAGTCAAACAGTTAAGTCATTGTCATCAGTAAATATCAAAAATAAAAGGGGACCAAGGTGACTACCTTAAGGAACACCTGACGTAACATTTATTGCATGAGGAGATACGCTACAAAATTTTACTTTCTGGTTTTCTATATTTACGATACGCAAAAATCCACTCTAATAAATTCCCTCGAACTCCGATTCTCTATAACTTTAAAGTTAGCTTAATGTCAACTGTATTAAAAGCTTTACTGAAATTGGTGTAGATGGCATAAACTTGGTTTCTATTTTCGATTTCATTTAAAATGGCACAAAGATTGGTTGCAATGGACCTCCCTTTGAAAAATTCATTTTGATGCTCACTTATCACCGACCTCAGCTCCACGTGCAATTTATCGGAAACAAGCTTTTCAAAAACTTTTTGAATAGCCGAAAATATTACAATTTGCCCTATAATTTTTGTAATTCAGACCTAAAGCCCGCATCACACGACGCTTGTTTTCCTAGTAGAAATGCTTGCTGGCTTTCGTGCTGGCTATTGAGCTGGAAAATGGCATCACTGCTGGCTCTCTTGATAGAAGAGCTGCTAGATTTCAAAGTTAGAACCGGTGCTATTTTTCTTGCTAGTTTTGCTGCTGGATTTTAGCAGACGTCAAAAAGTACATGTATATTTTCAAATGTCATTTTTGCTATTTCGTTTTTATTTATTTTCTAATAGTTTTTTCAACTTTAAACAAAATTAAACGTGATTTCATTCATTTGTATATTTAGTTCTATCAGATGTATGCATTTTTGTGAAAATTTGTGTACAAAAATATTGTGAAAATTCGTACAAATTCGCAAGAAATGTCAAAAAACCTTCAGCGAATCCAGCTCCAAAACAATCATCGAGTGATGCCGAAGAATTCAAACCAGCAAAACATCCAGCACCACACCATGCAACAAAACCAGCAAGAAAGCCAGCAAGCATTTCTAGCAGGAAAACAAGCGTCGTGTGATGCAGGCTTAACGCTACTTTTGAAGATAGGAGTCAAGTATGATTCCCGCCATATTTTTGGAAAAAAAATCCACATGCTTAGTATTTTTTTTTTTTTATTAATTGTAATTTAGCTAACAGTTTATCACAAACTTACATTTATTAAGGGTATTAACGCAACGTCGTAAGTTTACCAATTGTGTAAAATGATAAGTTTACACAAAAGTTTGCGTGAACGCTCTTTTAATTCATTTGGTTAAATGCGGTGTAATTGAATCAGCTGTTCGTTAAACGTCAAATATGAAACTCCAAAATATGTATGCAAATAATCGTGTTCAAATTTCGAAATTATTTTTAAATGTAGAACCTCTCCCAAACTAACTAACTTGAAATCGGAGCAGAATGTCTCGGAACGGGAAAAAAAATGTAAGGTACACGAAGAAAACAGGTTTTTTTAAGCCTTATATATGAGAAAACGATTTCGGGGTTAAATGTAGAACTGTAATAGTCGCAAACTCATGGCACTGATCGAACGAAAATGGTGCAGGATATTTACTTTTTTTTCCTTCAGTTTAGTTCAATTTCGTTTTCAGCAGTAAAAGTTGTCCTGAGCTCAACTCAACTGAAATTTGATGAAAGAAGAATAAAAAGAATAAATGGTTCCTTTCACTTCGATGGCAATTCGGAAACCATAACAAATACAAGTAAAAGCATTTACTTTTGTATATCCATATGGCCCATTATATGGATTTGTGTAAATAAACAATGCTGATCAATAGTCAGAAAATATGGATGTCCTAATTATTTTGTTTTGTATAAACAACGTTTTTATTCACAACTTTCATCGCCAACTAATCTCAATGTGATAGTTACACAACATGGGCAGCGTTTTTTTTTAGTTCTCTGAGATACCTAATTATCATATTTCTGAACACGCCTTATTCTAAAAGTCACAACGACGTTTGATTAAGTTTACCAAAAAAAATTGTTTAATTTTATCCAGCAAAATCCTTGGAGAATTTTAACCAAATTGTGTAAATCATTTCTCATACAAAATTTGACAGTTCATTAACCAAATGGTAAACATATCCAGTGTTTTACATCATTGCGTGAATACCCTTATTATAAACCTCTAACAAGATTTGTTAAAGATTTTCCAAAAATCTATTCATTTTCTATTTAACGGCGAAAATTGCAACCTCTTACGAGTCTCGAATGCAGAAATATCGCCATCCAACCACTTTTTTATGCGGTTACATCAAAACAAAGTAATTATACTCTTTGGATGGAAATATTTCGAGAACCAGATCTTCTAAAATTTGTTGGTTTTTAATTTTATAAAGGTCTTATAAACCTTATAGTCAATTTTGAAATTTGCAATCACTTAAACGAGTTTGGATATTACAGAAAAAACTCCATCCAAACAACTTAAAAGGGTTTATTTTCGAAATTAGTCCGAAATATAACATTCGATGTAAATATTTTGAGAACCAGACTACGTTTAAGATTTTGGCTTGAAGATACAGATATAGTTTTTAAAGATCTTTCTTTTGATGTATGCATTTCCATGGATTCTTTCTAAAAACTTTTTTGAAAAAAAAAAAAATAACTTTTTGGACAAAAAGCAGCAAAGAGGTTGGTCCTTTTTTTTTTTTTAAAGTCAATAAAATTTCATTTGTCAAGATGTGCAAAAATGTTTACATTGGCGGAAAGGTTTTGTGAATTTCCAATTCAGAACTGAAAACCGCTACCATTTACAAGTCTCAATTGCAGAAATATCGCCATACAAACAATTTTTTTGACCAAATTTAATTGAATTGGGCAGAAATAAGGTAATTTTGATGTTCACATTGATTTTCTAAAAAATGATTTTTAAAGGTTGGGTTCGATATCGCGATGGTTTTTTTTTTAAATCCCTTTTTTAAATCTCACTTTTTATAATCTCCCTTTTTTAAATCTCATCTCTTATATAATCCCGTTTCGAGTAATTTTTTAAGTTTAAAAAAAAGATTAGATAAGGTTATTCAGTTATTTTTCGGAATTTTTAAAAACAAAAACCGCAAAACCAACGAATTTGGTCTGATTAGAAAAATAAAACAACGAGATTATATTACATAGGAGTTTTGAATAAGTGGGATTTAAGAAGACAGGATTAAAAAATAAGATTTTAGTAGGGTTTCCGCTATGCTCCCGGTGTTTATAAGGTTCTGACTCTTGTTTAAACAAAATTTTCCTTTTATGTAGGTAGTTCTGTAAATTAAAAGAAATAGTAATTGTCTCGATTGTGAAAATATCATCACTGTAACTAATTTTTTTTTAAACAAAATTAATTGAATTGGGCAGAAATAAGGTAATTTTTATGATCACATTGATTTTCCAAAAATGAATTTTTAGGGTTGAGTTCGATATCTCGATTGTTTTTTTTTAATCCCTTTTTTAAATCCCACTTTTTATAATCTTCCTTTTTTTAAATCCCGCTTTTTATAATTTCAATTCTTATAGGTAATCCCGTTTTGAGTAATTTTTTGAAATAAAAAAAAATAAGATTTGATATGTTATTCAGTTTAATATATGTATATGTACTGTAAACAAAAACGTACTTGGAGGGATTTGACGGGATTTTTAAAAAGCGGAATTCTAATAAATAGGGATTAAGTGGGATTTGAGAAAACAGGATTAAAATAAAAACAGTATTTAGAAGAAACGAGTTTCCGATACGCTCCGGTTTTTTTAAAGTTTCTAACTCTTGTTTTAACTATTTGTTGCTTATAGTTCTGTAAATTAAAG
Source organism: Epistrophe grossulariae (assembly GCA_929447395.1). Classification (NCBI taxonomy): domain Eukaryota; kingdom Metazoa; phylum Arthropoda; class Insecta; order Diptera; family Syrphidae; genus Epistrophe; species Epistrophe grossulariae. The sequence continues at coordinate 140,220,644 of OV839566.1, forward strand.
GAACCATTGAATAGTACAGAACTTAAACTAAGACAATCATTACCAACTTAAACCAACTAAGTATGTTCCAAGAACTAAGTATAGATATTATGTCCATAATCCATATGTTAGTTAACGCAATAATCTCTCAATTAATCTCTCGTATATTCGCTCTCTTATATACGATACGATATTGCAACATGAAAGATATTTTAATGCATTCAAACAAATTCCAGAAATTAGCAATGGAATCCGATTAAAGTCACTTACGTGACTGGCAGACAGCAAAGCATATCTACAAAGAGAGAAGCTTTGCAATTAGCCATCGCACAAAATGCCTAACGATGAAACGAAAAATCTCATCCATATATATAGCTCTAATTAATTGGGACGAGAAGTTTGAGGAATAACAACACAAACCCAGAGATAAGAATACAATTTAGTTAGCTATCCTTTTGCCATATTCCACATTCAACGGAAATGTGTTGTATATAAAGTTTTATCCTTGGCCCATTCCCTTTAGGGGAGTTTTGTTATTGTGTAAACAAAAAACATCGAAGTCATGCAAGTGCGAAATGTGATCAAAGAGCAGCAACCCTGGGAGCAATTTTTCCAAGTCAAATTCATTCGAATTCTCCGAAGAAAGAACGTTTTTTTTTGTTGTTTGTTATTTTTAAAAGAACTCCTTTAAGTGTTTTGGAATTCAATCAAGAGATAAATCAAGAAATAAAATGCTTTAAGGTCACACCAGATCTCTGCGATGCCATCAGGATGACAACCAACAAATCCAAAACCTCAAAACTCAATTGAGACGACCAACTTTAGATGCCATTTAGTGCAGAATTCTTAATTAGTGTTTATCGAACAGACGTGACTTTTTCCATCATACATATGCTTTGGTTGATACTGTTGCTGATGTTTTATATGGTGATCTTAATATAGATGGAGGTTGTTTTAGCCTTTCTTTTGCTTCAAAATTAACTACAGAACAGCACAGCACAGTAGGGCTCTTTGCTAAGGAACTCGAAACGTTTTTGAAAAAATAAAATTTAATATGTAAGTCAGAACAATGAGATCCTCATATGATTTGTAGAATATTTGGGTACAAAGTAAGGTTACGCACAACATTTTTTTACAAAATTTTCACTCATTCCAACTCTTCCAATACATTTCTATATACCGAGATTATACAGGAAGTCAGGTCAGGACAAGAAAAATTTCGTATGTTTCGGGGGGGGGGGGGGGAGGGGATTATTTCCCCCTGTTTAGGCAGGAAGGAAAATTTTCTTAAATCGACTTAAAAAAATTGTGTAATTAAATATTAAAAGCAACACCAAAACTAGGGAGCACTGATATGAGTTAATTTTCTGCAATCTTCTTGAATATTTATAGGAACCGTATACCAATAAGGAAACTTTAATCTCCTTAAATCTTTTTTTAACTCAGAAGTATCTTTATTTACATAGTAACGAAGGTGAAACGCAATCCTTGGAGTTGAGGTCACTTGAACTTATTAATTGAATTATCTTTATTTACATTATAAGCTGTCTATTTTTGTCAGGTTTTGGTATATAATTTGAAGTATTTTTGAAGTAATTTACCCCACTGTCTCCCGTTGGGATTTCATTGAGTTATGCTAGTGAAGTTTTTCTGTTATTCTTTTATCTGTTCTTAGAATGCTTCATTTACTTTTGCGTCTTGTGAGTTGATATTATTTTTTTTTTGGTATTTTTTAACTAAATCTGCAGAAAGTAAGTTTTCAAATACTTATTACAAAATTGAATTTTATTATATAAACACACTTTTGAAAATGCGGCGGTATTTATATGTTTTCTCGCACCAAATGATAAAAAGAAACTTTGCATACACCCAACTTCGCACCTTCCCCAAATCTTATAGTGTGTCCAAGCAGGGGTGTTGCAGGGGCGCAGCATTCCCCCCCCCCCCATACCAACCCCAGTGTTTTTATACGCCGTAATGTTGGGTGCTAGCACTGTAGTAATTTTCTTTCAAATAAAACATCAACAAATTATTATTATCTTCTATGCCTCTAAAAAATTTGGGCTTGGGCCCCACTTGGATGGATGGTTATTAATTATTATTAATTCTAGATTTTTGGATTCGAGATTTTTTTTTCTGGGGGTTTGTATTTCTAGATTTTTTATCGAGGTTTTTTGAATTTTAGATTTTTATTTTTGACATTTTTACTTTCGAGATTTTTGCTTTCTAGATTATTCGTTCCTTGGTATCGTGGTAAACCCTACAGTGAACTCTCTCATAACTGGACACTGATGGTACCCAGAAATTTTTCCGGTTATTAGAGGTGTCCGCTTATGAGAAAACAAACAAAATTAAATTGAAAAACTTTTAAAAAAGACATAAGCATATTCATATTCTAGAATTTTCCTATTCTAATCCGAGTGCGTTCTTGTACTGTAAAAGTTGGAATGTACTTTAAAAACAGAATATAGCTTGCGAGGTACAGCAAAATTTCACCTATGAATGAATTTCTGTCCAAGAAAAATTTTTGTGATTTTTTTCTTGCGAGGATTTCACCCCTATAATCATCATATTTCTACAAGTTATGTAATTTAGTATCCAAAAATAGCGAAATGGACCTTATGGAACTAATTGAAAAATAGTACTCCAAATGCACTTTGTCCGCTTATGAGAGAGCCAAACTCTATTGCGGTTATTAAATTTGGTGTCCGCGTTCTGGGAGAGTTGAAAAATTATGAATTTCATTCTGCTCTTTGAAATCTTTTCAGTTATGAGATTATTTTTATTTATTAAATTATTTTTTTGAAAAAAATGCAAAGTGTTAAGTAAAAATTTTAAAGAGTTCATTAGGTCGACTGAATATTTCTAAAATAGTAATATTATAAGGTCAATTTTGAGAACGAAGGGTGATATTTTTTTCTAATTTCAATGCGAACAGAATAAAATGAAGCAATTTAAAATAAAATTTACGACTGAGTCGCAAGCACTTATGTGCGAACACACTGTGGTTTTAAATTTAAAATTAAAAAAAATATAATTTAATTTATTTTATCCTACCAAAAAAAATTGTTAAGTTTAACAATATAGCACCGTGTTGTACATACCTATGTATGTAAACTTATACAGTTAAACTGTAAAATTGTTTAAAAATCAATATATGTATGTTATTAGAAATAAAGTGATTAAATAACCTCTGAAATTGATTTTACACCAACGTTATTTATACCATCTGATTTCTTAAACAAATTTCAAGTTATGACTAATAAATTTTGAAAATCGTTGGGGTGGTTTTTTTTATAATTTTTTATATATAAAATTTTACAAAAATTTTTAAGAAAACAAATTGGTACGGAAATATTTAATCTTTGTTAATGCGGCAACGCCGCGTTAAGAAATTAATTTTGAAATTTTTTATTTTAAATCCAAAATTTGTTTTTTGTTTTATTTTAAATAAAAACTTTATATTAGAATGTATCGTGTAATTTCATTAAAATCGGTTAAGCATGTAATGAGAAATAGTAGAAAAAAAAAAATGGTTCTATGAGAGATACCGATTTTAATCGATAGATATATTTTTTTCAATAATATAGTAGATCATACTGATATTTTCTAACATAATATGTACACATTTTTATCAAAACCGTAGGAGCCGTTTTGGAGAAAATGAGATTTTCCTAACCGATTTTTAAACATTTGTTTGGGAGGTACCGTAATTTTTTGTTGAAAGAAAAATTTTTATTTTAAATCTGCTAGATAAACTTAAGAAACTTCTGGGTGCCTTAGTTTAATAAAAATCAATCGATCAAGTGAATTTCAAATTATTTAGTTCTCAAAAAAAAATTTTTTTTTAAACTTTTTTCAAAAATCCAAAAAAGAAAATTTAGAAAACTTTGGTAGATAAACATAGGTACAATGCTTTCAAAACTCTTTGAAACATTCTCCATACAAAAATTGATCAAAATCATTTGAACAGTTTTTGAGAAAATTGAAAATATAAAAAAAAAATGGTTCTATGGAAGGTACCATTTTAAAACTTTTTAATTCGTGTTCGTTACGTAAATTATGTTTTTAAAGTAAAAAAGTTGTATTGTAAAATCATTTAAGATGCACTATTTAATTTAGTTTCCCATTTAAAACAATTAACTTAACAAATTACTGCATTTTTTTTAAAATGTTGTTGACACGACTTTGAGAAAAAAAATTTGTACAGCAGCTACCGTTATTTTTGGTCCATAAACAAAATGGAAAAATCTTGTCGGGGGAATGCTGAGAAAAGGCTGAGTACGAAGTTTAAAGAAAATCGAACTACCTGTTTAGCCTGCAGCCGAAAGGACAGGACAGACAGACAGACAGAATTGCGAGACCCACCTTTGTCGACTTATTATCAAGATTGATCAAAATTTCGAGTTCGATTTTGTTTACGAATCCTTAAGTTGCTATCTAGCTAGAATTGCCATGTATATAGGTACATACATATATATCGCTAGTTAAAATTTTATTGATAGATTATAAGTCAAATAGTGAACACAAGTTTAGTTTACGAGTCAAAATATAGTGGGAAAAATTAAACGAACCAAAATTATTATATAGTGTTTTGCATAAGATGCCAAAAAAGGCTAGAGCGTATAGGTTGGTTCCAGGCAGGAAAAAGAAAGCGGGTTTCTATTTCCACTCTTTAGACTTGAATTTAAAAAAAATATTGAAAATCAACGGCAACACACAAAATATCATGTTATATATTTTTTAAAGCCAGAAATTCACTTCCTGTTAAATTGAGTTTTATTTGTGAATAGTTTTGGAAAAATTTATTTTCAATATTGAGAAAAAAAAAATGGACTGGCTTCTTCAAATCAAAATCAGATGAATTTTTCGGATTATATGAACAAATACATAATATAGTATATAAGAACTTTTTTCCGTTTTTTTTTTTATTCTAAGGTGGGAATTTGTGGAGTTTTTTTTTGTGACTCAATATGAAATTGAAAAAGTGTGCCCAAATTGGTCTTTCAAAAAACAATGAAATAAAAAGTTTTAAAATTAAAAAAAAATCTTTATATTTTTTTATTTTAACAATAACAAAATATCTATCATGGAAACCAAAAAAACAGAACTTTTTTCGCGCACTATCCACAGTTTTTATAATCAAATCTTACAAAAAAAAAAAACATTGAAAAAAGATATTTTTTGCCAACATAAAAATTTGTATACTTTGACAAAAATATTCATTCAAACGAATTTATTTTTTCTAAATGTAAACAAATTTGTTAATTCAATAAATTTAAGAGTTTTGCATTATAGACCCATCCGAAAATTTACTATAGACACAGCTTAACTTTTGTATATACTCGGACCACTGTGCGCCGCTTGTAATTAAAATCCGTCCAGGTTTACTTTAGTAGTATTATTTTTTATTACTGCACTCTACATAAAAATGTGCAGAATAATACTTAAAGCTAATATGCTGCCACAGCTTCTATCTAGGTCCACTTTAATTTGAGCAAGAACCTCACAAATAAAGCAATTGGCTTCAAATTTGATTCAAAACATTCCTATGTGATTTTACAGCGATGATATTCGAAATTTTGTTTTAGCTCATCTTAAACGTGTATATAGGTGTGTCATATCACAGCTTTGATTCTTTCAAATTTTAACGAAAATGGCTATAATGATTTTGATTAAATTGATTTAAGGAAAATGCGTTTCAGATTTTTGCCTAAAAAATTTCCTAGATTATGACGTTTGTTTTGAGAAAATTGCCATATTTTTTTATATATTCGCGTAAGTTTTTTAATGGCTTCTTCGATTTTGTTAAAATCCTAAAATCTATAAATTCTTCTAAATAGTTCAAAGGAGACTATTTAAAAAAAAAATGACGAAAAATTTAAATCCATTTTATTAGTACTTTTGGCTTTTTATTTAAATTATTGTTTTCATTATTGAGTTCAGGCCAATTTTAACATTCAAAGGTTCATCATTTTGTTTTTTTTAACAAAAAAAAAAAAAAAAACAGTATCTTTTCCAATTAACACGAAAATCAAATATTATAAGCTTCAATATTGTTGTTGTTAAAATTCATTTACATATTTTTTGCTGTCACCCAAATGAGTGTTTTTTCTTCTAAAAAAAATACAAAAATATTTAATTTTAACTAGCTATACGTATCAGAAATAAAAATCAACTTTTTTATATAACAACAGGGAATAATAAGCAATGATTCATACCCAAGGTAAAAACTGGTAGATTCCTGGGGGTCAATTTTGGCAGTGAAGGTGACAAATAAAAAAAATAATTGAATTTTAAATTCCAATTAGTTAGCTAATACATATTTTTGGCGAACCTTGAATTTTCATTGGCATATTGATGATAAAATTTCCCAATCTATTTTTATTCATATTGATTATTGTCATTGATAAATTATTACCTGTAGGTATTTGCGTACAATTTTTATTTTTCCAATTATGAAATAAATTTTATTTTTTTACATGAAATCAAATTGTATAATACTGAACAAAATATAAATAATTAAAAGGAAATTTTAATAATCTTATGAAACATACATTTAATTTAATATGGTAAAGGAAGCTTGCTGTGCCCCTATGTTGGCCTTGCATTCTCAGAGATAAACTTTAATGAACCTCTTTCCACACAATATAGTCTTCTACATAATTTTGGAAAATTATGAATAATGAGTGTGATCAATGAAAAATGCATATCTATAGATATGAAGTAAATCCCTCGAGCTTATTTCATTTTATTGTATAGTAATGTCATTCATATATGTTTCAAAGGTAAAATTTCAAAGAAAAATGCTCCTTTACTTCAAATTTTCTTCGTTTTCCTTTTTTTTTGTTTTTAAAAGTCCTATCTCGAATTGCTGATTATAATGCAACTTTATTTTAATCCTTCTCAAGAGGTTTTATTATTATTATTTTTTTTAAATTTAATCCTCCAACTCTGTTCGCCTGTGAAGGAAGGAGGCGCCCAGAAGAATTTTATTTCTTCTATTATTGCTTCTTTTTTTTTTGTGAACTTCTCCCTAAGCTATTGACTCAGCTATAAGTGAAGTCTTAGATGAATAGCATACAAGAAAGATACACATCATGAAATAAATGACTGAGAAGCTTAAAATTGTCTACACAAACAGTTAAGGACTAAAAAATATAATATTAAATGGCCGTCTGAAGTATCTTTCGTTTTTTTTTTTTTTTAACTTCCCTTCCTATAAGAGGCAATATTTTGATGGAGGCAGCAGAGTTTATAACCGTTGCATTCTTGTGTTTCCATTGAAAATTACTTTTCTTGTTTGCTGAATGCTTTAGGGAATGGCTTTTCATGCCACAAATATATGCTCTTTTGCTCAGTTTATATGGTTATGAAGGTATAATTTATTGTAGGCACCGAGAAAAAAGATTTTTTGTGTAGGTTGTTTGTATCTTCTTCAGTCTTTTGTGTATATGACTTTTCATAAATTATACCTACCTACAATATTTTTTGTAATGCCATATTGGTACCAGCTATATATCTACTTTGAGTTTGATTCATTTGAAACTTTTGTTTCTTATAAGATTTTAATATTTTTTCTGGTAAAATTTATATTTAATAGAAAATTAAATCTTAAGGTTTTTGAAACAAAAAAATTTAAAAATATTAAAAACAATAGCAATGATCAAAATTCGAAACATACGAAGTACTTATTGCGCAACAACTTGCTCATGTGGTTCAAAAAGCTTAGTGATTTTAAAGATTTATATTATGTATATTTATACATATAATTAATATAATAAAAATAATATATTTAAACATAAAAAACTAGAAAAAATGTTTGCTTAAAAACTCCTTAAAAAAGTTTTGAGTTCAAAACAAAGAACATCCGATGTTTGTTTAAATATCCAAAAAAGTATGAATTACAAAAAAAATCTATAAATCTAATTTTTAAATATAATTTCTTTGATGTTAAAACAAAAATATTTATTTTATTTTAAGGTAAATTTTGTTGAAGAGTTTTTGTATGCCGTATTTCCTAAAAAGTACCCTTAATTGGTATACCATGGATAAAGTTTTTTTGGGGATGACAGCGAGGCTCCATAGACCATAGTCTTAGTACTTCAAATGTGCGAAATTCGCAAAAAGAGTATGTCATCTTAAAAACCAGTGAGTAGTTGGTCAAGAAAGCTTAACTACTTTAACAATTTGATCAGTTTAAGAATATTTATAAAGAATAGTTAACATTATTTAAGGTCATTATAGATTTTTAGAAATTCATCTATAGAGTTTTCTAAAAAAACAAATTATACCATCTGAAAGTTTACTTAATCCCAAATCCCCATCTCTTATTCTTTTTGCATGCACCATAAAAATAAGTATTAAGCACCCACCTATTTATTTATTTTCCAAAAATTTGATTTGACCAATTACTTAAAATAGTTGACATTTTACGATGATTAAATAACCTTTCAGATGGTTAATTTTTTTGAATAACCCATAATAATACTAATATTATCACCTTGCAAAAAAAAACTTAAAAACTTTAAGAACTCATAAGAAAACCAATGACTGACCAATTACTGAATTAAGCTTACCTCTTATGATGATTTGGTGGTCTTTAAATGGTATGTAGGTACCTATACTTTTTTTTTTGCGAATATCCCACATATGAGGTTTTATGATCCCTGAGCCTGGTAGCGGGAGATATAGGAGACCTATTTTTAAGAGCTTTAGTTCTAATATCAACAAGCGCAGTAAAAAATGCAGAATTTTGGGCTATAAGTACATCTATCTTATAATTGACTTCTTCAAAGGCCCTTATCCAATATAAAATGGTCTATTTTTGCAAGTGAAAAACCATGTGGAACCATATCAAATATAGAGCACTTTTAACTCTTGACAGTAATTTTATTTCATTTAAGATAGTTTTTAACATAAAATAGAAATTTAAAAAAAAAGACTCGCGTTAACACTCAACAAAAGTCTGTGTCCTACCACTGGTTTCGAAAAGAGGACAAAATTACCGTGTAGGTTGGATGAAGACTCCAGACAAGTAAAAAATCATATGGGAGGGGATCTTTCCCCCCCCCCCCTTTAGGTGGGAGTGGCATTTTGTAGAAAATCGACTTGAATTAGAAATCAACTCCAAGACACACAATGTCATGTTATACATTTTTTTAAAGCCCAAATCTATCCATTAATTCTGTTTTTAAAATTTATTGGGGTTGGGTTCAATATTCCACTTTTTACAGTCCTGTTTTTTTAAATTCCAGTATTTAAATCCCACTTTTTTGATTGAGTTGTATATCCCGCTTCTTGTGGTCCCGTTTTTTTAAATCCCGGATTTTAAACCCAATTTTTAGAATCCCACTTTTTGGGTGGGTTCGATATCGCGCTTTGTCCCATTTTTTAAATTCTGGGTTATTAAATCCCAATTTTTACAATCCCACTTTTTGGGTTGAGTTCCATATCCCGCTTTTTATATTCCGGTTTTTTTCAAATTCCGGATTTTAAATCTCAATTTCTATAATCCCATTTTTTGGGTTGGGTTTATAAAGTCTCGTTTTTTAAATCCCGGATTTTATAACCAATATGTTTGACTTTTTTTAAAATCCCACTTTTTATACTTTTGGTAGCCTCCCTCCTCTCCTCTTTCCCTAATGGGGATGGATTATTTTTTGGACAATCCATTGACACATTCTTTTTCATGCAGTGGTTTACGTGAATTTTCATGGATAAGCACGTTTGACAGCATCGGTTAATCAAATAGGAACAAATTTGTAAAAGATTTTGAAAACCATTTCCGAGTTTACATATAAATCCTAAAATTATCAAAATGTCTTTGGATGCAGGTTCTATACGATTTCTGGACGTCAGAATGCTAGATTAGCAGGTTTAATGCCCCTGGTGGCTTAATGTTCAGCAGGAACTACGGCCCTGGTGGCTTTCAGAACAACAGTCTTTCGCACTGGTAGATCAGCAGATTTAAAGCTACTTGCGGCCTGTGAATCGGCAGTTAATTTGACCCTGGTGGCCGTCGGATTAACAGGTACTTCACCCACGTCGGTTTACGGTTCAGCAGGTACTATGTCCCTGTTGGCTTTCGTTAGCAAATTACTGGTGGATCAGCAGGTACCAAAGCCCCTGGTGGCAATTCGGACGTTATAATCTCAAAACTAAAGACTCCTTACTACTGTTGGGAAGAATTCCAAAGAACAAAATAGCCGAACAGAACTAAAAGACCGAATCGACTATATACTATAAAAACGAAATTAAACTGACTAACAATCCAATCGATGAAATTTGTAGTTACTATTCAAGTATTCAATTCAATAAAATCACTAAAAATTATTCTATATCAATAGGTTTTTATGTATGTAACTGGTTTTTGATTAACTTCAAATTCACGTCATGCTTTTCACTCGTCGAGAAGTAATATTTCACATTCAACATCACAACACAACAAATGGGTATAATCGCATAAAATATCAATTTAACTTCAGAGTTTTTGAACAGCACCCATCTTGAATGAATCTTAGAAGAAAACCTTTATAGTCTAATACCACTATACGCATATTATATCTATGTATGTGTTGAGCTAAAAAGGCTCCTCTTTCTGGCAAAAGAATCTTTCACATCACTCTCTTGTATATTTTTGCAACACCGAGTTATTCAACTCCCGCTTTGTGTATCTGTTTCATACGAAAAATATCCTGAGGACGAGTTTTCTTCTTCGGTAAATTGTTTCCTTCTCAAAAAAAAAAAAAAAAAAATAGAAAAATAAAACGCTAGCAAATTTAAAATAAAGTGCAATTTTCGTGCAAAGAATTGAACCGCATTTTCTTCACTTACCGTTACAAAAATATAACGTTGACGTTGAGACAAATGATGTTATATATTCTCCACCATCAGCAACATGAAATAAAAATCTATTCCACCTTGTTTGTGTGTGTGTGTTTGTGTGTATGTGTCCTTGAGATGCTGAAAGCCACAAACGAAATAAACAATTGCAAACAATTTACAATAACTACATCTAAACACAAAACATCAAAAACTGTGACATATATTATTATTATTATATGACGATGACTTTTAGTCCTTGTTTTGCAGTTTCGGGATTACATTCAAATTCAGACATCATCTGTATAGATATATATGAGGTGTGTTGCGTCGCATCGTCAGTGGAGATTGTAGAGTAAGAGATGATGGCAGGCGGTACGATAAATTCGTTGTTAGCTTCAATATCTTTCTTTATAGTGAAAGGTTCAGTTTCAAGGAAAATTGAAAAGTTATTTTCCATTCAAGTGATCCTTCTGTTTTCGAGAGCAAAAAAAAAAAAAGAAATAAAAAATAACGTATGGATGATGCACGTTGGATTAGTTTAGTCATGTATGGTATGAGACGGAGAAAAAGTTGATGAGAAGCGATTGATTCATTTTTGTCTGTGTTTATTTTTTGTCAAATTTTTCGAAGTGAAATATAACAAATAAAATCCATGAATACCGAATAGGTCATACGAGGTTTCTTTTATGGTTCAAGGCTATATAAGGTTCCATAAATAGATTAATTTTGTATTATTCTCTAACAAAGTTTTGAAGCACAGTTCAACCTTTATTCTATATCAGTCCTTGTTCGAGAGTCCTTGTTAAGAGAAAATTAAACTAAATTCATGTTAAAGAGATAATTAAACCCTTAAAGGTGGATTAACGACTAATTAAATTCTATTAAATACAAAAAATCTAATTATGAATTAGAATTATGGTTTTCAAGAAGAAATAAAACGCATTTAATTTAATGTTATGGCAAAGAATTTTGCTTTATTATAAGGATAAGGGTTTGCCATTATGTTCTAAAAATGATTTCGGGCAAATGACTGCCGCGGCTGGCTCGAATAAATTCCAGCCGAGAGGCCCAAGAAGAGGCCCCAGCTCCAATTTTCGCTCGCGATAGCTGATGGACCCATTCTTCTTCGATACTCTGCTGCACAGCAGCAATAGCGTCTTCGGTGCGCACTGTATGGCGTCTCTGAGAATGGGCATTATCCACTAGAGTAAACGTGATGTGAAACCAATCCATGGTTGCTCGAATTACTCTGCTGGGCGATTATGTCGACCGAATATTGGACACAGCGCACGATGCGTCGCGCGAACCGAACCATTATGTTGGTTATAAATTTGCACGATTTGCAAACGTTGTTCAGGAGTAAGTCTATTCATTACGAAATGGCAAACCAAACTGAGCATAAATCAAGTGACAGCTGTCAAAAAGACCAACTCCGAAAAAAGTATTGCCAGATTGAAAACCACACGTCTAAAAAAAACACCCTTTATAATTCCCTTTAGAATTTCTCACGAGAGAGCGAATTATATTTTATTGCTCTTCGAACCTAACTTGTTTTTTTTTACAAACGTTTTATTCCAATTGCGAATTAGAAGATAATTAAGCATTTTTTATTAATAGAGTTGTGTGTGTTTAATAATTTTTCTTTTTGCAGTGTGAGATCTTCAAAAGCAGTCTTTCTATAACTGCTTTGAAAAAACATTTACATAAGTCTGATTCACAATGGGGCGAGGGAACGAAATGAGAGCTTGACGTGACACGCTGTCGTCTTTTTCTCGTTTCCCTATTCCCTATTCACAATGCGGCGACAAGAGTTTTTTTCACAGCATTTTGTTTGCTTAAGTTGCGATGTGCGAAAACGTGATTTTAGTGAAGAAAAACAATTAAAAATAAAGAAAACATTTAAAAAAAAAAAGAAAATGAAAACCAATTTAATGAAAAAAATGCATTTAGCAGTTTTGGGAATAATATTTTTATTATCTTTCTCTGTCTCTCAAATGAAAATCTTCCTCTCTTCGTCTTTTTTTTTTCAATTTTTCGAACTCTTGGCTTGGTATCATTACTGGACACTGTCTAAAGAGCAAGTATGCAACAAGGCTTGGTGTATTTTCTAACGACTTCTGCAGGAGTTGCATGGAAGAGGAAGAATCTATTCTTCATCTTCTCTGTACATGTCCTGCTCTATCTCAAAGACGTAGGCTCCACTTAGGAGAATTCTACTACAATGATCCTAGTGATCTGGCAAGTCATGACATTAATAGTCTCGCTCTCTTCGTAAGAAGCTCTAAATGGTTCAACGAGTAGGAAGAAAGTTTCCTAGATTTCTGTGGTATCACAATGGGCCAACCAATGGTCTAAGTGTGTCCAGCGTTCTGCTGACAACCACATAAACCTAACCTTACCTAACCTGGTATACCTATAGCTTCATTGCTTGAAATTGGTTTGACAACTGCGACGGCTTCAATTCACGGTCTCGTCTTGTTTCCTGCATTGTGAATCAGGCTTTACTGTGCACCAATTTACCAGTATTCTCAAAAACATTAAAAGCTTACAGTCGGGCCAGGATATCTCTAGTTATATATAACAAATATATCAGGGCAGATCCTGCGACACTCTTGCTGGTGGAACAGCGGTTTCAATTTTCTTGAACCCTACTCTATACAGTCACTCTAAAATATAAACATTTTAGTACCTACGTTCATAAATAAATGATGTAATCAGTATTTCCTAATATTAGAGGACAAATTAGATCCTTCTTGGTTTTTTAAAATAAGTAATTCCAGCACGCAGAAATAAATAATCAACACCAATGACCAATTATATGTTTTCTTTTATTCAAAATTAGAAAAACATTTTAATAAAAGACACGTCTGGTCCTCTCTTCGTTAATTTTAAAATGATCGGATGAACCATTTTTATTTATCATAACCTCCCCTCCCCCCCCCCCCCTCAGCGACAATGCTGTCACCGTCTCTTGCCCACCCCAGCTTCTACTTCTATTTTGCTACACTTTGCATGTATGTACATATTTATAGGTATGGTTTTTTAATTATTTAAAAAAAGTATAATTTCCTTTGTCTTTAATTTGTATTTTAACTAAAACTTGTATAAATACACTAAATTTAAATACACCATACCTACATACCTATAGTTACAAAACCATCCTATCTTTTGTAAGAATTTTAATAATAGATAAACCTTTGTTAATTTTGTTTCCCAAAAAAAGTCCATAAAATGATCTTTTT